>CM042254.1:14757935-16162935 GCA_023566225.1 Romanogobio albipinnatus
AAAAGTTAGTGGGTGGGATATATTAGGCAGCAAGTGGACATTTTGTCCTCAAAGTTGATGTGTTAGAAGCAAGAAAAATGGGCAGGCGTACGATTTTGAGCGAGTTTGACAAGGGCCAAATTGTGATGGCTAGACGACTGGGTCAGAGCATCTACAAAACTGCAGCTCTTGTGGGATGTTCCCGGTCTGCAGTGGTCAGTATCTATTAAAAGTGGTCCAAGGAAGGAACAGTGGCGACAGGGTCATGGGCGGCCAAGCCTCATTGATGCATGTGGTGAGCGGAGGCTGGCCTGTGTGGTCCGATCAAACAGACGAACTGTAGTTAAAATTGCTCAAGAAGTTAATGATGGTTCCGATAGAAAGGTGTCAGAATGCACAGTGCATCGCAGTTTGTTGCGTATGGGGCTGCATAGCTGCAGACCAGTCAAGGTGCCCATGCTGACCCCTGTCCACTGTAAGCCTTATTGGTGCAACCTACCCTAAGTGCTTTTCACGTTTTAGAATGTGCCGGTGTTTTGTTAGTGATTACTGTAAATACTTGGAATTCAAGTGCCAAACACTTGCATACTTGTTCTCATATGTGAAAAATATGATTTTATTACACTATAATACTTTACTTTAATGTGTATTATATATTGAAATCATATTTGTTTGAATCAGTTTTTATTTATTTATACAAATTATTACAATTTATTATTATGTTGCTAACTGTATGAAGTTCTATGATGCTTTCTTTGAAGGCAGTATGGCAGCTTATAGGTTTTGAAACCGAGTTTTAGTCTTTCCAGGCCTTTGTCCTCTGCTAATGCTGCCCGTGTTTGCATGCTAATAATCGATTGTCTGAAAAGACAAAGCGTTAGGTTTGCATGCAGATTGTCATGGTCGGCGGATATCGACAGTCTGCTCAGCACTTCTGTGCTTTGCTTTCTCTGTCAGTATCAGTGACTTGCTCAAGGGAAGTGTTGGACCTTGCAGACTGCTGGCAAGAAAATGAATTTACGTCAAGACTTGACTTGAATGCTGAGAATTATAGACATGAGATCCAAATGAGAGGTGTGAATGAAAATGGCTGCTGACTAATGCCTGTAATTTGATCCAATAGCGCTGATGACATTTTGTCTAAATTGCAAATTGCTTTGGAAAACAATTTTGTCCCTATAGCATTGCATTGCACAGACAGGCAGATAATCAAAGGGTATGCAAGAAAAATTACATCTAACTAGCACAACACATACACACATACATAGTGAGCTCCAAACGTCTGAGACCACATTGAAAATCAGCCTTTCAAAAAATCCTTAAACCTTAAAAATAAACAGAACATTTTATGCAGTATTTCTAGGTCACTATTCAATTAAGGATGTTTGTAACATTAAGCATGTGAACTTTTTGAAAATTGTACATTTTCAAGGCAACTTTTAATTCAAAGTTTTATTCAGATATTATATTTTATATATTGCATTGTCAATACAAAATCTTGACCAATAACTGATGCACCTCTTGATGGAAATAACATAACATTTATTTTCATCAAGAGATGCATCATTTGGTCAAGATCTTGTATTGACAATGCAAGAGTCGAGCACTCTGTAAAGTCTCCTCCAGCACATCCCAAAAACTTTCAATGAATTTAAGGTCTGGTGCCAATTCATGTGTGAAAATGATTCTTCATGCTCCCTCCTAACCATTCTTTCACAATTTGAACCTGATGGATCTAGACATATAATACAGAATCTTTCAGAGACAGTGGTACACAAAGGGCTGGTTCATGTTCAGCGGTGACCATACAGTGTATATGTGTGGCCATTTTGTCTTGTCATACTGTATGCTGAGATAACACACAGAGTATGGACTTTAGGCTGGTGTTTTATTCAGGCAGAACAGTTCGGCCCTGGGGGCAGAGCTGCAGGGCGGTGATGTAATGCAGTGTTGCTGTCAGTGTGTCACTGTGAGTTTTACCAATACATCTTCTCATCACACAGGCTCCCTTGCTAAAACCAACAGTTTATTGAGCTAAGACACCTGTGTTCTAAGTAAATGATGTAACATAGTCAGAAAGTGTTCTTCTCACTGTTTTTTTTTTTTTTCCTTCTGGTATATTAATGTTTATTTTTATTTATTTTTTACTGTAAAATGCTTGCCCCAAATGGAATGAAAAGCCAGAGAGTAGCATCTGTCAGTTCTAAAACGTGGTGTAGAGATCAGTATGTGATCTGTGTCATCAGGATTCTCTCAGCATTCTTCTGAAAATAATAAGGTGTCTCGGTGCTTTGTTAATGAAAGCATATTTTAATGATTTATGTTGTTTGTTTTTGAGGGTAAAACCATCACCCACTGAGGAGGAGGACGAGGAGGGGTGGGGGTATAATGAACTGATATAGATGTTAACAAACTAAAGATGAATTTCAAGTTTCCTGCTGCTAGCATTTAGTTAATTAGGATCAAGCCAGGAACTTAATAAATAAAAAAATGCAACAATTAAAATGTGTCCCAGTTAAGATGAAAGACTGCTGTTAGCCTTGAATTGGTATGATTGTGTTTATCTTCAAGTATGTTTGACTGTGGCTCAAGTTTTGGCTGGTTAGCACGGCCCTGTCTCTGCTGGTTGATGGTAATTACACCATTTGACTTGCTCTATTGACAACCATTAAAACAATATGATTTATTTATTTATTTATTTATTTATTTATTTATTTATTTATTTATTTATTTATTTATTTATTTATTTATTTATTTATTTATTTATTTATTTATTTATTTATTTATTTTTGTTTATTATATTGCTTTATTTTATTATTTATATTTATTTTTTAACCTGATGGCTTGGTCAGTCTCCAGGTCCAGTATTAAACATTAAACAATTTTATTTATTTATTTATTTATTTATTTATTTATTTATTTATTTATTTATTTATTTTAGTTAGTTAGTTAGTTAGTTAGTTAGTTAGTTAGTTAGTTAGTTAGTTAGTTAGTTAGTTAGTTAGTTAGTTAGTTAGTTAGTTAGTTAGTTAGTTAGTTTTATTGCTTTATTTTATTATTTAATTTTATTATGTATATGTATTTTTAACCTGATGGCTTGGTCAATCTCCAGGTCCAGTATTAAACATTAAACAATTTTATTTATTTATTTATTTATTTATTTATTTATTTATTTATTTATTTATTTATTTATTTATTTATTTATTTAAGTTAGTTAGTTAGTTAGTTAGTTAGTTAGTTAGTTAGTTAGTTAGTTAGTTAGTTAGTTAGTTAGTTAGTTAGTTAGTTAGTTTTATTGCTTTATTTTATTATTTAATTTAATTATTTATATGTATTTTTAACCTGATGGCTTGGTCAATCTCCAGGTCCAGTATTAAACATTAAACAATTTTATTTATTTATTTATTTATTTATTTATTTATTTATTTATTTATTTATTTATTTATTTATTTAGTTAGTTAGTTAGTTAGTTAGTTAGTTAGTTAGTTAGTTTTATTGCTTTATTTTATTATTTAATTTTATTATTTATATGTATTTTTAACCTGATGGCTTGGTCAATCTCCAGGTCCAGTATTAAAAATTAAACAATTGTATTTATTTATTTATTTATTTATTTATTTATTTATTTATTTATTTATTTATTTATGTTTGTTTGTTTGTTTGTTTGTTTGTTTGTTTGTTTGTTTGTTTGTTTGTTTGTTTGTTTGTTTGTTTAATAGATGATTCCTCAAGTGCTAGTTAGAAGGCAGAATCTTTTTAGCAGTAGATTTGAACTAATCGAGAGCTTATCGGGTAAAATGTAGGCATATCCTCTCAAGAAAGATTTTATTTGAAGGTGCTATATCTCAATTATGCTCTAATTCATGTTTTAATCTAAAATAGAACATTGATGAAAGTAAAATTATTGCAATATTTCAATATAACCTACAATGTTTGCTTAACATAATTATAATTATCTGCTGTCTTTAGCTCCAAATTCTGTGCCTGTTTTTTTCAAGATATGCTTAAGTCACAGGGGGACACTAAAGAGTCAAACAACACCTCCCAAAATCTTTCCAATCTATTTCAAGGCTATAATTATGCTTCCATTGAACTATAATAAGAATAAACCAGATGCTTTCATCTCTTCCTGCTTTTATTTTTCAAAGATATAGCTTCTTTCTCTCTGAGAAATCCACATATTTTCCCATAATAACACAGCAGCATGGAATCCAGGCTGGCTTCTCCGGGTCTGGATTATCTATGGTCTAGTTAAACCATTTTTCTCATTGGACTAATGACTGAACCACCATAAGCCAAGTGGCATCAGAGAAAATGGAAATTTCCCACATTTTCTGCCAAACGTATTCAAATTATGAGCACCCTGTGTTTCTTCAGAGATTTAATTGTTGACAATAATGCATGCTGTGTTGTACACATGCCATATTATTGGGAATAAGCACTTGGGTGTCCTCTGAGGGCTGTCCCATATCTCACTTCATTATATATTGTTGGCATTGCAAATGACTGCACATCCCCCCCATAATATATTTGCATGCTTTCTTAGTGTGCATAGAAAAGAATTGAGTTTAGATGTATAGATGGCCTTGAGGACTTCATTAAGGCTTTGTTCACATTTTCAGAAGAGCTGCAACTGTGGAGAGTCAGGAAGATTAATATTCAACATAATTAAATTCCGAGGAAATGGTGATTTTCTGTCTCTCAATCCTTTCTCATAAAACCCGTTTCACATTTGAATGCATTTTGTCCCTTTCTAGACACTAAAGCGCTGTCCTTAATGATCTGCCATTCTCTTGATATGAAAGGATGGGAGCAGACTGACATGCAACCTATGACACTAATGCAATTATTAATTGATTCCAGAAAGATTCCCAAGAGGCTTTGATGTTATTGCCGGGCATTGAGGGCATCGCTAACCATGGGGCTCATCCATAAACGAGAGATGTTTTTGGTCTTTTCGGCTACAGGCTCCCAGTTGCAGCGTTTAATGCATTTTTGATGGTCTTGTAATCTGTGACAAAATCAGCCTGTTAGCTGAAACGGACCCTTTTGCATTAGATCGGCTGCTCGAGTTGCGTTTGATCATGTTGATCTGCAAATGCTCTTGCCAAGCATGAATGAGGTTTATAAAAGCAGCCAACTGCCAGCCTCATCACTAGAGTTTTCTCAATTAAAAAAAAAAAGTTGCATATGTCCTAATCTTATTCCAGACCTCCTTGACACAACAGTCTTGACATGTACACTGATGCGCTAAATCAGTCAGCTGGAGATGTGGGTGAGGAGACTATCTGTGCAGGTCCCAGCTCCCAGATCACGTTGTTATCGCTGTAATAGGTCTGATCAAATCAAGCTACTCCAGCTAATACTGTCAACTGGATGTCTCATATCACCGCTGAGTTCTGCTACCGAGTAAAGCACGTATACAATTTGATGGGATTTGTGGGGTGGTCGATTCCAGCAGTGCTTACATGTATATTTTGGATGTCAGAGATGTGCAGTGGTTTGCTTTAGAGTTTGAGAGTGTGGAAGTCAATGGGGCCCATCAACTGTTTGGTTAACCATGTTCAAAATATATGTTGTGCTCAGCAGAAGAAAGAAATTCTTATAGGTTTGGAACAATTTGAGGGTGAGTAAATGATGACAGAATTTTCATTTCTGTCAGGATCACTATCGTCAAAGTAATAGACAATTTGTATATAGTTTAGATTGGCGGTATTGTTCTGTTCTGGGCAAGAGCTCCCTGCGCATCCATGCAGCCTAGCATTGATAAGAGCAGGGAGAGCTGTGTCCTGTGTGTTCTGTGTTAGATTAACTGAGACTTGTTACAGCACTTGCATACTGTAGCCTTTGACTGTTCTAGTTGCTTCTATTGCTCTCATTTGTAAGTCACTTTGGATAAAAGCGTCTGCTAAATGACTAAATGTAAATGTAAATGAGAGCTGTGATAAACCCCCCTTAGGTTAAACAGAACAGAAGCAATAATGTATTGCAGATAGCATTAATGTCAATATTAAAATGTACAACCTAATTCGGGAATTTAGTATGATTCAGGGGGAATCAGAATGCCAAATCCTGACTGACGAATGGAGGAGCTGGGGATGGATGAGGGTAATTAGCTCCGGAGAACGCGATAGCAGCTGATAATACTGAAGGAGCTTTTATATAAGCTCGCTATATATATGCACGCTGTGATAGGCATCATATTCCTATAGGTAGACGTGATCAGCTGACAGTCAGCTGATGCGAACTTGACTAACGTGCCCTGCCAGAACTAACGCTATACGCTAGACTATCACTTTAACTCGTCAGAAGAGCCATTTATTTGAGAATCATGCTAAAGAACTGGATCATAAGAGCCATATTAGGGCTGCACGATTAATCGAAATTAAACCGTTCACGACTGTAAATGCTGCTCTATCTGAAAGCCAGAGGGCACTCTCACGCAGAAAACTCCAAATATTCCCAGCAGAAGTACAATAACGTACATCATTCCAGGAAATCCCTGTGGGCATCATACTATCGCTAGCTGAATAAACAGAAGATTGAAAAGCTTTGATTGATTAAACATGACTAATAAACACACGACTACGACAATATATGGTTTATCTGAGTGATAATAAAGTATATTTATACTTCATTGCTAATCAACATAGCCTTTATCACTGTATAGAATACTGTGAAATATGTTGTGTGCCCTTAGCCGAAAGTATACTTTGTTTTTTTTATGCGTACGCAAGCATATGCGCACAGTCAAACTTAACTGCCTGGCAAGATATGCTTCTTTTGACTTATACGGGTACACAGGCGTACAAAAACGTTATTAAATGTTGTCTTTTGTTGGACGAGGTTCATAAAAGTTTCATACATATATGTATGTGTGTATATATATATGTGTGTGTGTGTGAGAGAGAGAGAGAGAGAGAGAGAGAGAGAGAGAGAGAGAGAGAGAGAGAGAGAGAGAGAGAGAGAGAGAGAGAGAGAGAGAGAGAGAGAGAGAGAGAGAGAGAGAGAGAGAGAGAGAGAGAGAGAGAGAGAGAGAGAGAGAGAGAGATACAAATTGTATCATAAGAGTTTTTGGTTAATTAAAATGAACTGCATCGTAAAAGTCATTAGTTCAGTAATCAGAGACAATGCTGTAATGACAGTGCTGTATGTTTTTAATTCTGTAAAGAACCGGTTTTGTTGTTGTTGCATGGTGTCCAAGAATAAAACTCATTGACATTTCTGGCCATTATTTTGTTCTACATATGGCATTATATTTTTTTATTGCATGACATCTAGTACAGATGGCACACTTACATTCACAGTTAAAATATGAATTTATTTTATGGCGCTGCATTTCAGTGCAGGGAAAAATAAAGCCATCAATAGCTGTTAAATCCAATAGTGAACAATGCTACTGAGCTTTCCAAATGGTCTCAGGTGTGATTGGCTTTCAACAACCAAACAAACCGAACTCTGACACCAAAAGCTTTAGCATAAAAGCACCTTTATTCTGCTTTTTTTTTACTTGCACGCCCTGATTTATTGTCTCAATCAAGTATGGTAAACACATCATTTTGATTTATAATGCTCCTGTCCCCATGAAAGGGCTGTCGTGGAATGAGAGTACGAGCATTCACTGTAGCACGCCGTTTACCGATTCAATTACCTCATTCGCATCCTCACATAAAAGCCAGAGATACATAAACATCAGAGAAAATTCATAGTATCGGATAAAACTGTCAAATGCCTCCTTTAAGCCGTTTTTACAGGCTGCTAAAGTATCTTTGACGCAAGCCATTTTTCCCTCGCTATCAGGCCGGGGCAATAAATGAATGGTAACATCCAAAAAAAACCTCTGATGAATCAAATTCCGAGAAGTGACAGGAAGATGAGCTGAGATGAAGAGCAGCTGGGATATGAAGATAGGGCCGTGACATCAGCCTCTCCTGGTGAAGAAAAGCTTGATTGATTTTATTCTTGAAGCCTGTGTGTTCCAAGGCCCCCGTATCCCCAAAGGTCTCTGTTGGAACACAACGCCACCACCATCAAATACACTCCTCGGATAGAATTGATTAGAAGAGAGCACTTAATGTGTGTTCAAGGCATTGTGGTGGAGGCTATTTGAAAATCCTTGAGCTTCTCCATCCATTGTCCAGATGATGCACAAGTTCTCAAGATAGAAAAAGCTTTCAGGAGAGGCTAAAACAGCTGATGTTAATTTGCTCCTTATTATTGGTGTACCTGTTTCAGCAAAACAAAACAAAAAAGAGAATTGATTTGAGAGTAAGGTGTGATCAAGGATTCTTTAGATGTCTGAAAAAAACTTCAAAGTGCTGCACAAATGGGGAAGAAGAGTCTTAGCTCATGTGACTTTTCTGCATCCAAACCCTTCTTTTGATTCCAATAGTCCTTGAGTTGAAGAAAAGTAACTTGGTGAGGTGCTCATTTGAACATTCAGGAAAATCTATTGTGCCATCTGTTGTGTGTGTGGCAGATGCTCATTTCATGTTTCCCCCAACGTGTTGAGGTAAACGACCTTGAGGTATTGATATACTCTGTAAAGTGTAGAAACAAAGATTTATAAAGGTGAGATTTATTATAAAAAAACATCCAACTCACAAGAACAATGTTGTTTTTCTTTTGAATAATTTAAATAATACATGCGATAGGGGTATTTTAAGACACTTTTTTGGGGGAGGGGCTTTTATGTCTTTCTGTGTGTGTGGGTATTTTTTTTTCTTAGCTTTTGATCCTGTTTGAGCGATTTCTCTTAAGAGAATTGGATGCAACTGACCTTTGTTAGAGGCCACAGGAAGGCACAAAGGAGCCAAGCACAGTTTATATACTCAGCGCAGGATCATCAGTCTTTGATGTTTTAAGTCTGTAACTAGTCTGGGAACAAAAAGCTATTTTCATCGCTATATTTTAGTATACGCACATGTGCAAAACACTAAGAAAAGTTGCAGATTGAAGTCAGATTGTCAAATTTTTGGAGAAAAAAAAAACCCTATATGGATATGGTGATTTAAAAAAAAGCAAGAATATTCAGCAGATGGCTTGAATGGCTCTATTTGGAAATAATTAATAATTCTATTATATTATTGAAACTATTGCACTGTAAAATAAAACATTATTTATTATAATAATGGAATATGGATTTTAAAAATTACAGTTCTAACATTTACATTGTGATCTTTTCAAATGCTGAAACAGCAGATCATGAGCTGCATGCATGTAAATGAACACAGTGCCACGCTTCACTATGAAACTCGCAGCGCATAGTTATTTAATTAAACCGCAGCATTTGCAATGTGATTTTACTAAACCAGCTGTTCGTGAGGTGACAGAGGGGGTACGTGAACAAAATACTGAGTTTTGCCGTTCATTTAATCTGCCCCACCTTAAAATAACATTAAAATCGAACATGTATTTCTTACACAATGCCGTGAATACATGACATCCAATCAAAATACCTCATCTTTTGTGGTCAAAACTGACTCTATAGGTTGCAGAGTAGGGATGTAACGATTCACCAACTCACGATGCGATATGATTCACAATACGATTTTCTCACAATTTTTTTTTACAAAAAAGAGATTTAAGACAAATTATAAAATAAATGTGTCCTTTTATTTCTCAGACAAAATTCTGCATATTTCTTTGTAAAACGTAACATTTTAAAGTCCCAGTGAACCGGAAGTTGCAACCAACTTTATTTCAGTGATTTGACGTTTTTCCGAGAGAAACGGAATACTAAATGAGCAGAACAGAGGGGTTTGTTTTTAATATAAATACAACACCTGGTTCTGCAACAGCATAGATTTCTTCCTCGCGCTGGTCTTTCTCTTGATGAGGAAGGGCTTGGAATGAATTCACTACGACAGAAAACAGCCTTGTATCTTTCGCTGTGAAAACACTGATGCACCTTGTGATCTCAATGGCAATCTCCATGGGGCTGAAAATCTGCCAGTCTTTGTTTGGCCTATTATCTTTTTACATACAGACGGAGGTGACTTGAGCCTCTCACTGTGGTGATTATTAGTCTTCGGAAAGTCAAAATGTCGCCACGCCTCCGATTTGAATGAGTCAGCGTAAACTATGTGCTTGCCGTCACCATGCTTTTGTTTGACGGCGTGCACTTCTTTTCCGCAAACCGGTTCTTTCGGACAGTTCGTTTCAATGAACCGGATCAAAAAAACGGTTCACCAGTTCTTTTGCGCTCAAACGTAATGACGTCATTTCGTGATGACGTAATTACGTCATGTCTATTGCGGGCTGGATAAACACACTTTACACATTAAAATATATAAAGTCAGTAATCATAACATCAGTCAGATAAAATATCATCATAATCTGATAGTTTATTACAAAGTTTTACATCTAAAGCATCCAAACACATGCAGTGATGCAAACGATCTTTACAGTTATAAAATCAATAAATCAGTCTTCATCAGTGCAGAAACCATGAACCACTTATTATGTTTTTGTAATTAAATAAATACGGTTCACCAGATTTTCCCCTCATTCATGTCGGAGTCGTTTCACAGACACGCGCTCATATCAGCTGTTGTTCGTTTGGTTCAGAGACTCGCCGTGCAGTCAGTCAGTCGCTCGACGCATGCTCAGTATCATCAGCTCATCGGTTCTCAATCGGACATGTCCGAAATAAACAGTTCTCGGTTCAGTGCAGTACTGCTGAGCCGAAAACCGCTGCAACCGGTTGCAACCGATTCTTGACTCGAGAACGAGAACGAAATTGAGATTCGAGAACCGCCAGAGCGATTCAAAAGGAGTCGCATGCTTCACCTTCGCTGTAGTTTGATTAGGCTGTGTCATTTTTATTTTTATATCACCTTGTTTACAAATTAAATACAATGGAGTCCTAACAAAGTTAGGCAGATTGTTTTTCTGAATTCAAACCTATTATAAGAGACAGTCAAGCTGCATATGGTAACTTAACCTCTGTTTAAAACTGCCTTTGCACTTTGTTTTTGCTATTATTATTATTATTTAATTATTTTTGATAAAGCACAATAACTTTTTTCATTTACAAACAACAAGCAATACCTGTTAAATATAGTGTGTAAGACAGTTACAGTGTATAAGTGCACTTTTCCAGCAATTGTTCTTTTTATAATGTGTGTATTATTTGAACACTTTAATATTTTTTTATTAAAACATTGTTTATTTAATACTAACCCAATTTGTGAATGTGTCCTCATTAACTATAATTACACGTAAACATTAATCTTTTACGTAAATAAATACTTCAATCATAAATAGTCAATTAATCACATGCTCATACAGTGATAAGACAGTAATGAACTTGAAATGATGAAAACATATTTCCACAATGTTTTATATTATAACACGTTTCGATGTTCAACAAAACTTGCTTTTCGTTCTCTTGAAAAATCACACGCATGCTTAGTCAGTATCAGTTCATTGGTTCTCAAATCGGACATGTCCGAAATAAACAGTTCTCGGTTAGTGTACTGGTGATCCGAAAACCGCTGCAACCGATTCTTGACTCGAGAACGAGAACTGTGACAGAACGGTCCGCATACGTTCTTGATTCAGTGTACTGGTGATCCGAAAACCGCTGCAACCGATTCTTGACTCGAGAACGAGAACTGTGACAGAACGGTCCGCGTACGTTCTTGATTCAGTGTACTGGTGATCCGAAAACCGCTGCAACCGATTCTTGACTCGAGAACGAGAACTGTGACAGAACGGTCTGCATACGTTCTTGATTCAGTGTACTGGTGATCCGAAAACCGCTACAACCGGTTGCAATCGATTCTTGACTCGAGAACGAGAACTGTGACAGGCCCTGTAGGCCATAGATGGTTTAGGCTATGCTCGTTCGTGTACGCTGCACGCATGCTCAGTATCATCAGCTTCTGCTCGCTGGCGTGCTCGTCATCATCAGTTCTCTCTTACAGTAGGTTAAGTGTACTGTTGGAGTAACTGAATAACTCCAGGATGTTGGTTTATTTCGAGTCAGAGGGACAGTCAGACACGTCAAAAAAGTGATTAACTTTATACATTTGTGGATTAGTGCTGTTTAGAACGATTCAGTCCGATTTGGTGAACTGGTTCGACCGGTTCACTAAAAAGAACCGGTTCAAAAGAACGATTCGTTCGCGAACCGGACATCACTACTTCCATATGAATGAACTGAAAACATTAGCTTATTTCACTGTTCTTCGTGCCAATGTGCACGTACAGTCTGCCGTTCTTGACAATGTTGCCTACCTGTAATGTAGATTCAGCATATAGCATTGAGTATAGAATGGCCTATAGACACAGACTGTGCATCGTGAGATCGATTTAGGACTCAAACTCTCTTCAATACAAACTCACACCGTGTGAGAATTCTTTTTTTTTAATGTTCATAATTACACAAGCAAGAATGCAAATCCAAATATCCACACGATTGCAACGTGACATTGATTTTATACAACAGTTAAACAAACAAAAGGCTAATATTAAGTGATGTACATTTTAAACACAATTGTCATTATTGTTTTCTCTATTTTGCAACGAAAGCAACAGCAGAACTATAACACACAGTGGTGTTTCGTGAACAAATCTGTGGCTTTGAACGAATCGTGAGAGTCAATGATTCAGTGACTCATTCATAAATACAGCCACTTGCTTTATTACTGAATGACTCAATGACTCACTCATTAGACAGTGGCTTACCGCCACCTACTGCCAGTTTTAGTTTAATATTTAAAAGTATAACTTAGTTTTTATCATAATTGTACAGAGCCCCACATGACGTGCAACAAAAAAAAAAAAATGATTGTGCGCACAATTTACTAATCGTTCCCATGATTTGCTAAACCATGCACACGATTTATAAATTGAGGGAACGAATTAGTAAATTGTGCGCACAATTAACTTTTTTTTTTTCACGTCATGTGCAGGGCTCCATATCATTGCATATTTTTCTTGAGTTTTTTATTAAAATTTTTATAAAAGGTAAAAGAAATGGAAAGTCAATTTAGGGGGCAAATATTGTCACTTAATGGAAAAGGTATGACTGTAGTATAAGTAGGAGAGAAGGGGTATGCAAAAAAGGATAGTAGGCTAAATGCCTAAGGGGCAACTCAATTTTATTTGAATATATTGTGCGGCTCTATTTCAAACAAACGTTCCAAAATCTGAGCTGTATTTCATTTGAAAGCTTTGGTTGTAAAAAAATTATGAATTTCACAAAAAAATTACTGCAACATTGTCTACATTTAAAAGAAGATTTTTTTTTGTCTGCAAAAAAGAAAAGAAAACACTCAGAAGCCGACAGTGTGTGTCACAAGAGATTGGTTCAGTCTCCCCAGTTTCCATCAAGATCAGACACGAATTCTCTGAAAGCGGCTAAGGTCAGTGATGTCTTACTCTGCAAACAAAATGTACATCTTAGCATCTATTTTCTCCTATCAGACTTGGCACTCAGCATGAAATCTGACTCACCCACACCGACTCTCGCTATAAGACATTATTTCTTGATTCACTCAAGCATGTAAGTGTGTGATGTAAAACATGCATTGCGGGATGGCAGTTTGTCCTATCTGGGCTGGCTTTGTCATTGTTTTTTTCTTTTCACTGGTTCAGTGAAATTAATTACTTCAGCACTGGGAAGAAAACAACTATTAAGTGCAAGTATCAATAATATGATCCATTCCAAAGAAACCTGTGCAGCTCCTATGGCCTTGAACACTGTACATGGTCGTCAACTTTTTATTAAAGGCTAACATCATGACTGTATTTGTTAGCTAAATAAAAAAACAATGTTCTGTTCATACTCTAGAACGTGATCACATTTGTCAGTTTTTCATATCACTTGTTTAATGTTTGTTTGTTTGCTTCCTAATCAGCCATTCTGAAGTAATTTAGCACATTGTATCGCATATACTTCTCTAATTAAAGGAATAACCTTAATATTTTGTTTTGTTAGGCTGAATTGAGAATATTAAGAAGTATTTTGATTACCACAAAAATTAATGCTAGACCCTCATTTTCTTTCAAAAGAAATAGTCAATGTACACTATAGTGTAGTGCTACTGTATAAGACGTAAACAATACACTAAAAACACTTACTAAACCTAACAAATTTTTACTAAACTTTTAGTTGATTCAGTTGTACAACTTTGTTGTCATAACGCACTATAAAACGTAAAATGTATTATAAATTGAGCTGGCAAAGGAATAATTGTGATTAATCGCATCCAAAATAAAAGTTTGTGTTTATATATGAAATATATAATTATATATGATATATATGAAATGTACTGAAATGTATGAAATGTACTGTGTATAATCATTATGTATATATAAATACACACACATGCACTTTTAAGAAAATGTTGTTATATTTATATATAATTTTTTTTTTTTTTATAATATAATTGATATAAACTTATATACAGTATATACATGCAACCCTTGTTTTATTCAACCGTGCGCACAATATAATAATTTGTTCGTAACGTAATAATTTGTTCCCTTGTTTTAGTTTAATCAAATGAGGGAACAAATTAGTACAGCTAGGCCACAATACTAAGACGAGGGAATGAATTAAGAAGCCATGGGAATGAAGTTTTAATTTGTGGCTATGATTTAACTAAAATGATAGAACGAATTATTAATTCATGGCCATAATATATGTATTTTTGTCTGCATGTCCTGTGGGGCTCTGTATTTTAAAGAATCACTTTTATGCCGCAAATCATAGTCATCAGTTGAGCTCAACTTCATAATTGAATGTTCTTGCACACTCGATTGTACGCATATAAGATTTCTCCTGCAAATCTGCTGTTTAAGTAAGAAAATTGTATTCACTGATTACAGTGACCTCACTGACCGCAAGAAGCTGATGCAGAGCGTCAAAAGAAAAAGAGCAAACAAGTCTGTTTCTATGAGATATAACAAGTAGAAAAAAATGCTGTCTGTTACACTTCAACTGCAATGATAATACAGTTGTATTTTCTCGTGGGAAAAAAAGTTTGTTCAAGGAATCTTTGGACTGTCTGATTTGATTTGCTGTGAAACTGCGGCTGTGCCACTTAGGACATCTGACATGGCGTAATAGCATAGCGGTCATCCTCCATGAACTTGTTCTGGGAGATAAACAAAGACAGTAACATCCAGATTCTCAAGTACAAAGCACATTTAGCCATTTATCTCTCTTCCTCTCCCGTTTCACCCTCTCCCGAAGCTTCCTCAACGTTCTACATTTGGCATAGCACAATGCAGCTGAAACAGATCCAGGGCAGGGAAAAGCAGTTGATATTGCAGTTTCTGTTGGTAAATAATGCATGTCTCCCACTCTCTCTCTCCCTCTGGGCTGGCGTGGTGCCTCGTTGTAGTAGTGAGAGTGATTTATTTAGTGTCTTAGAGGGGCACTCAGGATAGCTTTTCATTATTGCTGCAAGCCTTGCAAGGGACAGTTAGTTAGTCCCATTCCTCGAGGGTCATGTTTCTTCTGTTTCTGTATCTTCCGGATTGTGCACTTTATCACGTATCACCCAGATGCTTTACGTATCGATTCTTCATAGAGCCATTAACCTTTGAGAAATCAACAAAGCTTGAGCTGTTACGAGTGATGTCTCAATGACAAGTGACATGTTATTAAATCTTACCATGCTGCTGCCTTTTTAAAGCATCATGCTAACTGCAATGGAACCTCGAAAGTGATTGATTTAGAACGGTCTGTGTAGGCAGCAATTATTTCTGTTATGAAATAGCCCTGTTTTACAGAACTGCATGGATGACTCGACTTACTGATTTCAGTAGATAGTTTGACATTAGATATTTTGGCATTAGCATGTTGCTAATGTAGCACTAAGAATGTAAAACGGGACAGATATCAGTGCACCCCACCCCCCCCTTTAAATTCCAAACTGTTAAAGTTATTGTTAGTTACTTGTATTACTTTATTAGCCTGACGTCGTCATACTCAATTCTAGTCAGAATTTGAGTCTGATACTGCTCCGTTGGGCTGTGATTATGGGGCGTGTTTAAACCGAACCAGGAAAGACCTCAATTGGATAGACCTACAACCAATCAGAGCAACGGAGCAACGCATAACGTTAGCTGTCAAATGTCAACAGAACTCAACTGCGCTGTGTTGCCAAGTCCGCGGGTTGAAGCGACCACAATTATGTGATATACAGACACAGGAATGCGAAATTTAGCAGGCAGTCCAGCCAAAATAACACATATTTCACCCCCAAATGCCATTTTTCCCTGAGAACCCCCCCCCCACCCGGAAAGCTATTGGGCTTGTTTTTGGCTAGTTTTGAGTAGCAATCGGTATTGGGCGGGTTTTGTTGTAAAAACTTGGCAACCCTGTCTGCACGCACGCCCGGAATAAGTAGCCTAAGGTTAGAAGAAAAAGATGAGTGTAAACGATCTTTGCCAGTGTTGTAAAAAAAGAATTTAAGGATACACAGAGTACTTACCAACACGATCATCATTTCTGAGAGAAACAGTAAAAGTGAAGGCATATATGAACAAGTTCTCCATTTAGGATTAGAACAAATTCAACCCAAGCGCCTTTGATGACATGGATGATTACGTTACTGTTTATCATTTGTCCATCATCGTCTAAAGCCCGCCCTGACAATTTCATTGGTCCGAACAGTTTCTGTTCGGGCATAATTACTTCTCTATGGATCAAGTCCAGACCGAACAGGCATAGAAGTAGTATTCAGCGCGAGATGAAGCGCGCAAGTGCAGAGAAATGTGCTCCTTGTTTGAACAGTGTTTTTTTTGTGTGTTTTCTACAGGTAAGCTGACAATAATCGTTATACTAGTAAATTCATAACAGTATTGTATTCTTATAGAGCTGTAGTTCGTGCCTGAGATGTGAAGAAAAGTTGAGTTTTTACTGTGATTACGAGTGTCGTGCGTGAAATGGTGGACGATAGTGTTAACAACTCAACGGGAAAATGAGTAACTTTTTAACGTGAACAAAACGGAGAAATAAAGGCTTAAAAAGATATATATGCGTGACGAGGGATAATTAACCAAATAGATGTGTACGAACATTATTAAGTCGTGTGTATTGACGTGTCTGGGCAGTCTGAGTTAACGAGGCACACGTGTCTGTTATTGGTCCGTGCATAGACCTGTTACCCTCATTTAGCATTACTTTGTCAGCCATTACATGTAAAAACGATTTCAGTACTGTTAAATAAGAACTCCAGTCAGATTCAGATGTAAAACACTTTCATTAATCATTTTCTGAGTTTATAGTGAGAACACAGTAACTGTAGAACGGTTGAAACATAGTTCATGATATAGTCAGTTCATTAGCATATTTCATGAAAGAGTAAAAACGGATTGAAAGATAAAACAGTGATATGAAAGAGAATTAAAATATGTGTGCAGTTATCAATGCTAGAGTAATGTGAATGTAGACTAAACTATTACTGAGATCTGAATATCTACTGTTACTAATTCCAAATGCTATTTTCATGGTTATGTTTAATGATTCACTTGTATTCATTTTAAAAAGAGAGTTTGTAATACTTTAATGATGGTATTCATCAGACCTTTCCTTTTATGTCGTTTTATAGCGGGCACAGCACATGTTTAGATCTATGTTAATGTTTGTGTATATAGGGCATGCATTTCTTGAGAATTGAGTACTGTATAAAGAGTAATGCGCCTAGTGTTACGTACCAGCTTAGACATTTGCACTATTAGACATGTGATTGTTTATGATAATTTGTAAAGGTATCACAGGATAAGAGCATAGAAGTAGTATTCAGCACGAGATGAAGCGCACAAGTGCAGAGAAATGTGCTCCTTGTTTGAACAGTGTTTTTTTTTTGTGTGTTTTATACAGATAAATAAATGTGTTGCCTAAAGGTGTAACACTAAGCTAGTCAATTTTTTTCTATAGTCAATTTGATTAAAGCTCAAAATTCTAATAAGTCACATATCTCATCACATATTGACGCATTTCCAGGACCTCTAACGCACAGGGTACCCTTTTAGCGTCATTGTTTGCCCAATGCGTCAGATCAAGACGCATTGAATTCTTTGCATTTGTAAAAGTAGACAAAAAGTAGATTTTATGAATATTTATATTCTACTTTTATATTTCAGAGCAACTAACCCTACTCCTACCCTAAACCTACCCACTTCTCAACAATATAAAACACGTAAAACGGGCAAAGAAAGTACTGTCACAGGTATTTACAGACCAAAACAGTATTAATACATGTTGCATTCCAAGTCTTCTGAAGTCATTCGATATCTCTTTGTAAAGAACAGAGTTGATCTTAATGTTTTAATCGCTGAAATGATGATCCTGCCTCTTCGGTGAACGCACGCACGCACACAGTCATATCTCATTCAAAAGATACACCCAACTCTTTAGCATGACGCGATCGGTCATGTTACACACGAGAGCCAATGACATTTTACAATGAAAGCTGTCGTGATGACGCAATTGGTCATGAGACATACGAGAGCCAATGCAATTTCACTATCAAATCTGAGATAACGTTTCTTCGGGCGGCAGTTTTTGAATGTGTTCCTGATCTTTGGCGGATGGAGACGCTGATCGCGGTCATATCTGACTGTTATATCCTGTGTTTTATGTCATATCATGCACAAATGGGTAGGTTTAGGGATGGGATGGGGTTGGGTTACATGTTCAAACATGTCTAAATGGTGTAAATGAAATAAATAATTAAATGTAAATAAAAGTATGCTGACTGATTAAATTGAGAATCACATTCCAACATCATAACCCAATGTATAATTTCATCATGACAATAACATTCCCATGTCCAACGCGTCTGTGTATGACGCCAAAGGTTTCTCATTGAAATTAATGGAGTACCCTGTGTCAGAGTCCTGCACCTGCACGGGTGACCCGCGAATATTGCTGAAACGGGTGAAAAACATCCTACTGTGTCGGATGCGGATGCGGGTCGGGTCGGACAAGGGAGAACACGGGTCTAAACACAGGTTTTAAACAGTCACGTGCAAACAAATATAGGCCTATATATAAAAATACATGCATGTATATTGTAGATGTGTTCCTAAAAATATGCATATCGTCGCTGCCCGATGAAACTCACGTATGTCCAAAACGCTTACTTTTCAGGAAGTGAAAAAAACACTGTATTTCAAAAGCAGTTGAATGTAGCGTTGTCATACTTGGTACAGCATCTTTACATGTAACCATATTCTTGACAGTGTAATGATATAATCCACATTTGACCAAAATTGAGTTTAAATGGACATACGTGCATATTTTACAGTAACGGTGGTCGATACGCGTTCTTCCGATCATTAATTAGAATGGCAAAGTCGCGTTTCAGCAGAGGAATACGTGAGGAATACAGAGGAATACATGCTGGATATTCTCAGCCTCTGGCAAGCGGGGATCGCAGTATGAGTGAGGCATGTTCTAGTGACGATCATGACAGTAGCATTACAGGCTATAATTTGATCAGTTTGACTGAGAAAAAAAAGGCTGAATCTTATCAAAGAGACCGAGTTTATTTACATACTAGCAAGCAAACTAATCTGTGAAGAACTAGATTAGAACTAAACTGTGGAGAGCTTCAATGTCGTACTATCGGCTATCCAGTGCTGAGCTTCGATGAAACAATTTCACGAGACCGGCGAGACCAGCGAGATGCTTCCACAGGGCAGGAGATACGCGGCGTGATTGACAGCTTTGACAGCTTTGACACCAAATGGATATACGTGAAAATCAGATGACATGTTTTCACAACTTTTCATTGGCCATTTAGATATGTGACGCATACTGTATACGGAAATGAACCTGGACATTCAATCCGTCGAAAAATCTCAAAATCTGCAAAATGGACATACGTGGTTTTCATCGGACAGCGACGATATACAAAAATTTGCCTTGCCTGTATTTCAAGTTGATAAAATAATTTCAAATCCATATCCGTTTATTTGTGGGCGTGCGGTGCACACGCTCGCCCTCCCAGAAGAATCACAACCACGCACCCGCACGATCTGCCTGCACTGCATTTGTCAAGATGGATCATGAGGAGTTGATGAAAAGATAGCCGCAAATGTGGAACTTCATCACTATGGAAGCACGCAGATAATTGTAACAAAACCAAGCACAAGCAGTTATATCGAACAGTATTTTTTTTATGTTTCCTGAGTTTGGTCACTTAATAACACTGTCTTAGTAGCCTACATTAAGCCACGTTAAGCGTTTTCTTATAATTGTTTTCTATGGGAGGAAAACACTTAACGTGTAATAAAATGTTCTGGGCTCATCTGATTTTTTTTTGTACATAGTATAAGTTATTAGTATTATGTTTACTGAGAATGTCCCTGCTGAAGTTGTCCTTTTGTTAATGGTCGTGTAATAACTTCTGTATGCTGGCAATAAACATTTGTGTAAGTGTGTCTATAATGGGATATGCTAAACTGATTTTATTGCGGGTCGGGTGTCGGTTCTATTTTAAGCGGGTCGGGTGCAGATTTTATTTAGTGCTGTTGTCGGAAAAAGGGTCGGATGTGGTTTTAAGCACTGCCGGTGCGGGTTTACAAAATCGGACACGTGCAGGACTCTGCCCTGTGCATCGAAAATTGAAGCTAAAGGGGTACCCTGTGGCTTAAAGAGTGACGGCGAGGGGTCCTGACCAAATGTCAATATGTAACGAGTTGGGAGTGAGAACGAGTTGACTCACAATAACAACAAAACTTTGTGCTTTTGTAAAATAGAAATAAAAAAAACAGGATGCTCTTTCTGCCGTCTCAGTCTCTGTGAACTGGAGTGCGTCACACAAATGAACGAAACTCAGCATATAGGCTACTTGACTCACAGACATGAGAAATATATCTATATAGTCATTTAAATGAATCAATTTGAATGGAAAACAAATACTCTCTGATTATGTAATTCATTTGAAAAGTGCATTTCTCGCGCGTTCACTGTACTGCGGAGATGGCGAGTCAGCATCATCAACTTCATCTTAGCAGCCAACACTGACTCAGAAAACACTACTTTATTAATAAACAATTAAAATGTCTCGGTGCTATTTTTTCAGAAACTTTCATAATCATTACCGTGTTTTGGGTTATGTTTCATGTTCTTAGTTTGTCATGTTCACTGTCATGTTTCTTATTTTGCCATGTTCACTGTCTTGTTTCCTAGTTGGTAATGTGATTCCCATGCCCTCATGTGCTCTCGTCATGTGCTCTGTTGTCTTGTTCTCATTGGTTCATTGTTTAATCATTGTTCACAGGTGTCCTTGTCTAGTCATTAGTCCTTGTGCATTTAAGCCCTTATGTTTGCCATGTGTCCTTGTCTTGTATTGATGTTGTAACCCGTTGTATGGTGAGTTTCTGCCATGCCATGCCATGCCATGCCTAGTGATGGGCAGACCGAGGCTTTGTGAAGCACTGAAACAGTTGAAGCAAATGTGCCATATTGTTTCGAAGCTTCGAATCAATCTGACACCCATCTCTACAGTGACATCTAGTGATCACTTGTATGTTGATCTGAAATAACTTTGACAATGATCCATGTAAAAAAAAAAAGTTTTTAACATCTGTCTGACAACTACATGATCTTGGTTTTGTAACCAGTAGCCTCCTCATTGTGAAAAACTATAGGGTTTTTTTGGTCACGAAAAATGAAGATTAATAAAATAAATAAAGCCGCAATGTGTCACATTTGTTACATAACATTTTTATTCAAAAATATGATTTGCTCTGCTGTTGAAGGACTTAGTCATCATCTTTTTTACATATAATTTCTCCAGCCTTTGAAAAAATCCTCTCACAAGGGACACTTGTTGCTGGCATGCACAAATATTTTTTAGCAAGTACAAACAAATGAAGGAAAATTACTTCTATCACAAAATCACAGCTATCACAAAATCTCTCCTTTCACAAAAACCAACGAGGTGAAGATGCATTAACTTTTTCCCGCCCTTTTCAATTAAACGCAGGCGCAACCTGATGAAACACTTCGAAGCTTCATTTAGCCGTAGTCACGTGACATGGGTGTTTCGAATCACAGTTCGGAGCAGTGTTCCGAAACATCTGCACTTCGGGATCTTGACAAAGCGCCGAAATGTCAGTTTCGCGTCAGCCATCCCTAGCCATGCCATGCCATTTGTTTCTAGTTTTGCAAAGTCTTTGTTTTATGTTTTACTGAATAAACTGCACTTGGGTTCTGCAAACTTACCTTCAGTGGACATTGTTACGGCTGATGCAGAGCCATAGAAAAAAATTAAATAATTTTTTAAATATGGATATTTTTCTTAAACAAACGCATCGATTTGCTTCAGAAGGCCTTTATTAACACCCTGGAGCCACGTGGAGCATGTTATTTGACGGCCAGATGCATTTTTTATGGACTTCAAAAACAGAGCAACTATTACTGCTATTATAATGCTTGGATTAGCCAGAACATTTTTAATTTAACTTTTAAGTTTTATTTGTCTGAAAGAAGAATGTCATATACACCTCGGATGACTTGAGGGTGAGTAAATCATGGGCTAATTTTCATTTTTGGGTGAACTAACCCTTTAACAAAGATTAACTAATGCTGAACAGAGGTGTTGTTCATGGTTAGTTCATGTTAACTAATACAACCTTATTGTAAAGTGTTACCATATTATCATTGTCCTGTGTATTTAAGCCCTGCATTTAGTTCGGTCAATTGCATTGTCTTTGAGTTTAAGCCAAAGCTGTTATGTTTTTGTACTCCTGCGATAGCTGTATTTTATTTATTTATTTTTAAAATCCACCTCTCCATGCTTCTCTATCATCTTCGTCTGCCTTGACAAATGTGACAACAGTGATTTTTGTGTTTGAATATATTTTTGTATCATGAGTTAACAAATAATTTTAATTTGATAAACAATAAATGAGCATTAAAATACAGCAGTTTTTGTAACTGCAATGCAGTCTACATGCAATGATTGCCTTGGGCAAAAAAAAAGAAAGAAAGGTATCTTAGAAGACAGGATAATTATTCCTTTCAATGCAGCCAATGTAGGCATGTTTTGGAACAGAGCCCTGCTGTGTGGGGTTGAAGATTTAGGCCAGTAGAAGCCCAACAGCACGTAACACTTAAATAATACCCATTTTCTGATGGCACGCTCTTTATTTTTCCTTCCTCTCTTTTTTTGGGGGGGGTTTTGACTCTTTCAGACTGTGATTCTCGCATATACAAGTCTCAATTCCCTGGGCATGAGTATGGCGAGGAAACAATAGCTTTCTTCATGCTTTCATTTTGACAGCTCCCTCGCCCGCTGCAGACTCCAAGAGAGGCGCTCTACATGAAGACACAGAATAATGAGAGAAGATATGCTGTAGTGAGTGGAAGTAGGGAGATTTAGAAGGGAGTATCTGGGTACCCTGTGCCTCCGTTCCTATTCTACGCCAGCGTGCGATGCTGCTGTCGCTTGGTTTATTAAGCCATGCTGCTTGATCACAGGGCCTTGAAATCCCCTTAGCCCAGAAGCTTTGTTTAAAAGTGCCTCGCTCCGTCGTCAGAACGATAATGAGAGGTTTGTGGTGAGCTTGCCCGGTTTTTAATCACTTCACAATTTGGAAGCATCAAGGCCATGTCCTCTGTCCTCTGTCTCCAATGCCACGAGAACGTAAACATTTATGCCTCGACATGCTCCTCAGTGTTCCCTACTCCAACCACAATCCATTAGCCCACATTTTTTTCGGCAGCTTTCTACACCGCAACTGCTTCAGCAACCTTTCCCAGACAGTTTCGTGTCTGGACAACAAATTAGTTGCTGAAAGTGACAGTGGGGGTTTGGAAGCAGAACGACACAAAATAGTTAGGTTTTATGAGGTATAACTAGTGTGTGTTTTGTTGTCAAAATGGCCGCCAATGAGAAGGAGATTTTTGTACCAGCTTGTTGCATTGTTTGGTGTAAATGTGACTGAAATGTGACTAAATCCTCCTTGGTCCTAAATTGAATAGACATGGACCATACTGACCCAATATATCATGTGTGCTTCAAATGCTGGGAGCATTAAGTTCCTGTTGTGTTTTTGTTCTTTTAATGGTGAAATTAAAGCTATTATAGCTTCCCTTTCTGTCTTTGGGAGGGAGGAATAAAATGGCTCAAGCATGTTGACTCTATAGACTCTCTAGAGTCCAACGAGTGTTATTTTACTGCTTTTCTCTCTCTCTCTCTCTTTTTCATTTACTTACAGTTTATTTTCATGAGAAAGGGAGGAACATAAATTATGTGTGCTGAGGAAAATGCCAAACGTGCCACATGTCTCCCTCAGAGACTTTAATATAAAGTATGCCCCGGCAAACCCAAGATATAATATGTACGTGCAAACGCTACAAACACACAAGTAAATTTACATAAATAGGAGAAATGCGCTGGCAGAAAGCGAAAGCGAAGAAAATGGAAATAGAATACAATGTTTTAAAGTCAAAGATACAAGGTAATCAAATAGATATGGCACATGAAAGCAATTAGTCTGAGTCAAAGGAGACATTTTTCGTGTGAAGGACATCAACACAGCACTTCTTCGGCTGTGACTAAGGACTCATTATGCGTTTCTGACAGCAGCATGGCTGAAGCTCTATCTGCAGGCTATGGCATTTCCTTCTTTTTTTCCCGTAGTGTGGGAATAGGACATTAAGTCAAGCCCCGTAGGGAAATTACTGTGTGAGGCTACAAATCCATATCACAGAATGCAAATACACCACATGTCTCAAACGTGAAGGGACAACAAATTTGACTGGCACATTGAATGGTGCACCTGGCATAATCTTGATAGAGCTAGCCTGACAGTGCTAATTAACAGCGTCTGGGTTAACGTCCGAGTTTCATTGGTTAACATGTTAGGCTGCTCAATCTATACTCATGTAAACTGCCACAAACAATTAATATTCTGTTAAACCTGTCAAGCTTGTGTGCTCTGAGAAGTCACCACACTCAAGTCCAATATTGTTAATTAGCGTCTTGCCACCAGAGAACAATTATTTTAATCAAGGCAAAGTCTATAATTGAGTTAAATTGGGAGGAGCGGTAGTGCTCTAGGTGCTGTGTTAGTTGTCAGAAAACACATTTACTCAATCTAACCTGCAAAACAGCCATTTTATTAGCCGCTAAGTTGTCCAACTGAGTGCTCAAAGTGGTAGGGTGCCATTTACAGAATTTACCTGGCATGTGGCAGGAAGCTGTGATGTTTTAACAACTGCAGGGTTACGCATACGCAGGTGTATTACCTGGCAAGAAAAACAGCTGAAAAACATGCCCCCTCGAAGAGATTTGATTTTGTACTAGTGGGAACTCCAGCACAACAAACTTCGGAAATAAGTTCGGAAGGTCAAAGGTCACTTATTATATAGACCCCTCCGGTTCTACTCGCACTGCTCTTAATAGCTTGCCTCTGTTACACTCACCCACTAAACCTCACTCCCATCCAGGTCATGGCACCAATGTAACCCCTCCGTTTCTACTTGCACTGCTCTAAGCGGGATTCAAACCAGTGTTTCCGGTTTGAATATGGAGCACCATATGGAGATGGTGGTCCAGTGGAACTGATACGCAGAAGGTTGCTGGTATCGGTCACCACCAGTGTGTCCTTGAGCAAGGCACTTTACTCCATGTTGTTCCAGGGGGATTGTCCCTGTAATAAGGGCACTGTAAGTCGCTTTGGATAAAGCGTCTGCCAAATGCATAAATAAATAAATAAATAAATAAATAAATGTTTCCGTCCTGGGAGGCAAGTGTCTAACAAGGACGTGAAAGACTGCAGCCAATGTTGCTTGTTTGTGTATATATACCGATCAGGCATAAAATTATGACCACTGACAGATGAAGTAAATAACAGTGATTATCTCTTCTTCACAGCACCTGCTAGTGGGTGGGATATTTTAGGCAGAAAGTGAACATTTTGTCCTCAAAGTCGATGTGTTAGAAGCAGGAAATATGGGCAAGCGTAAAGGTTTGAGCGAGTTTGACAAGGGCCAAATTGTGATGGCTAGACGACTGGGTCAGAGCATCTCCAAAACTGCAGCTCTTGTGGGGTGGTCCCAGTCTGCAGTGGTCAGTATCTATCAAAAGGTTGTCCATGGGGTCCAATCAAAGACCAGACCATTCAGGGTGCTCATGCTGACCGCTGTCCACCACCGAAAGCACCAACAGTGGGCATGTGAGCATCAGAACTGGACCACAGAGCAATGGAAGAAGGTGGCCTGGTCTGATGAATCACGTTTTCTTTCACATCACGTGGATGGCGTGATGGAAACATGACCTTGTTAGAATAGTGCTTTAGCATTTATATATGTATAATATATAACTGTAACAAATTTGGTTATAATAATATAACTATATAACACATCTGAATACCTCTTAAACTATCTAACCCTGGAACATAACCTGCTCTAGAGAGTTGCTATGGCTACTTACATACCCTGAAAGTTACCTCCGCTTTTGGAACCAAAAGTTTAGGTTATACTTACCCTTAAACATACCCAGGTATGTCACATAACCTGCTTTCTGGAATATCCCCCAGAACTAAGAGGTGGTTACAACTACATAGCCCAGCCAAAGATAGCTTTGATTTTGAGAAACAGGCTATTGTATGTAGTCTTCTTTGCGTGCATCAGGGAGCTTGCATTTTACTTTCACTTTTCGAATTTGCGATAGCCAATCACACGTACTATGTGTATAGGGAGCAGCAGTGGCACGAAATCTCGTCACACCCCTTATATACTCATAATACATTTAATTTATATAAATAATTATTATGCAAATTAAACATATTAGTAAATGTCAATTAATTGAACTTGATTTATATATTTATTGAATGATTTGATGATGTTGAACTCCTAAGGGAACAAAGGTATATTTTTTGTGCATGTTTGTTGGGGCAGTTGTAACCTAATGGTTGGAGATTCAGACTGCTAACCTGAAGGCTGCGGGTTTGATTCTCAATACCAGGAAATGACTGAGGTGCCCTTGAACTCCTAATGTGTGTGCACTAACTTGGATGGGTTAAAAGCAGAGGACAAATTCCGAGTATAGGTTACCATACTTGGCCTTCACGTGTCACTTTCACTTTAATGTCAGATACAGTATGTTTCAAGTGAACATAAACAGGCGGGACAAGAATGAGCATGTGTTAAAAATATTGAATCTTTACAGATTGCAGTGTAAAAGCAGCCTAATAGACCCACTGCTAATATTATTCAAACTACAATAATGACATCAAAGAAAAAAGAGGAAACCTCTCATAGCTCTTGGCTGGATAACTGTAATAAGCTCTTCAGAATCGAACATGAACAAAAAATTAGGCCTAGAGAAATAAAATTAAATTGGTATAGTTAATTTTAATTACAGGTCTGCCTTTCTGCATTGAATCAGGAGGCCATTAATGTATTATGTCTAAAATCATGAGGTAAAGATAATTTAATTGAGAAATACTTGAAGGCCAAAAATCTTTTAATTTGATTTTATGTTGCTAAATATGTAACTTTTGAACTAAAGGAATGTGTTCAGTAGCATTCAGCATTTGAAAACTTTTGGTCATGACCACATCCTAAAAAAAAGTTTTGATCAAATTCAACATGACACCGTGTGCCCTCTTTGCGACGAGAAGTCTTAAGGAAGTCGTTCACGATGGAAGCTTTTTCACACGCTTTTTGAATATGGGTGACATTTTTGGTTTATCTTTGAAAGCTCCCGTCTTACACTCCCTTTTAGAAGTTCCCTTTGAAGCCCCCCTTCAGCTGCCATAACGCATTATGATCCAGCTTGTGCATCGATGTCTGTACCACATGACAAACAGAGAAACGCTGGAAAACCAGATTTGACACATGCGGAAAAGTTGCATCAAAAGACAAGGTGAGGTTTAATATTAAATGAAGGTTTTGTTCTGTAATTAACTGTGTCAAGTGCAGTTCTGTTGGCGGAGACAAAGTTGTACTGCAAACCTAAATGATTTTCAAGTAATGGGCCACCGTCTGTTCCCTCTATGAGGTTTGTTAAAATAAGTAAATAAGTAAGTAATATCACACAGCGCTTGGTATTAAGAGAAGTATTAAATAAGCCTCGTTGCTCTGCATGTGAGATTGATGAATATTTGAAGGCTTCGTCACAGGATAAACTCTTTTTTTTTTTCGTTGTTATGCAGCAAACAGGAGAAATGATTACTTAAAATCTGTATGTTAATCCTTGGTAACCTGCCTGACACCTCGTCATCAGAAAATAAAGGACAAATCCCTCCTCTGGATTACTGATAAGCCCATCTCTGAATGATGCCTCTGTCATCTCAGTAATAGGTGGAACATGAAACGGGGATGTTACACAGGAAGTTCATGGTGGAGCTGGAAATGGCTTCTGTCTCTTGTTTAACATGGAATTATGGGGCTGTTTTAGCACACCAGAGAGATGTTACACACTAAAAGATGTTTTTTCAACAATGTAATATATGTACAAATAAACTAGAATACGCACACTAGATAAAGAAGCATGCAAAGGTCTTAAAGTCAACATGAAATGCCACTTGCAATGCATTTTACTGTCTTATTTAAAGTCCAATGGGATTCAGCCAGGGAAAAAATGCTAAGCTGGAGTCTGGACTTGAATTTATCCATCAGGAATTGTATCAGGAAAGTAAGTTTTAAATGCTATAATTAAATTATGGATTGGTGACGTCAGCGGGATAGTAAAGTCGTTTCAGCTGTCGTTTCAGTCGTTTCATATGTTAGAGTGGGCCCTAACCCCAAGGGGACATGGTCGACCTTGCTGCTGGTAAGCCAAAACAATGGTGTCCACAATCCAGTGAGACAACCTCTGCTTTGAGAGAGCAAAACCTCTCCACCATAACAGACAAAGAGCTGGTCTGAGGTCCTGAAACACTGCGTCCTGTCTACATATGCGCGGAGAGTGCGTACTGGACAGAGCAGTGCCAAGGCTGGGTCTGCCTCCTCCAAAGACAGCGCTTGCAGGTTCACCACTTGGTCTCGGAATGGAGTGGTGGGAACCTTGGGCACATATCCGGGCCGGGGTCTCAGGATCACGTGAAAGTTAGCCGGTCCGAATTCCAGGCACGATTCGTCAGCCGAAAAAATCTGCTGGTCCCCTACCCTCTTAACTTAGGCCAATGGGGTCAGCAGTGCCGTCTTCATCGACAGGAACTTAATATCAACCGACCGCAAAGGCTCAAAGGGAGGCCTCTGCAGAGCACTTAAAACTACTGAGAGGTCCCAAGAGGGTACGAGAGGAGAGCGAGGAGGATTCAGTCTCCTCGCTCCCCTCAGGAACCTGATTAATCAGGTCATGCTGACTTACCTTTTTGTTCCCCAAGAGATCGTGGTGGGCAGATATTGCGGCCACATACACTTTAAGGGTGGAGGGAGACCACCAGCCTTCACTCCAGCCCCTCTTGGAGGAACGATAGCACAGACCCGATCGGGCATTTGCAGGGGTCTTCTTGGCGGGCAGAACACCAGGTGATGAAGAGGTTCCACTTCAACGCATAGGCAAGCCGAGTGGACTCTGCCCTAGCAGAAGTGATGGTAGCGACCACCGCAGGTGGTAGGCTACTCAAACCTGCCACATCCCGTCCAGAAGCCACACGTGGAGCTTCCAGAAAGCGGGTGCCATAGGGTGCCCCGTCTCTGAGTGGTCACCCTGGCCACCAGCCAAAGTACCACCTCTCTCGGGAGACGGTAGATTGGGGTGTGGCAGAGGGGACTCTCTCTCCTCTCAGAGATCACTGAGTCTCGTCCGCGACATCGCGATGGTCACGTTCCCGCAGTGGGAACATGACACATCCACAATCCCTGCCCGAATGTGCTGAAGCCCAAACACGTCGAGCAGTGAATGTGCCCATAGACAGCAACGGAGATCGATCGCACCCGGAAGTGCACGGGCGAACCGTCTTGAAAAAGACGTGCCACGCACAAGCTCTTTTTGTGAGAGGAAAGCTCTGCAGAGTGCCGAAGCACCCAGGTGAAAACACACACACCACTGTTGCAGATCACTGCACAGATCAGCAGGCAGGCAATGCGAGATCGCTGGAACGCGCCGTCACACTAACACCCTGGAGAACCGCTCGTCTCGAAGACTGAAGAGAAGACTTCAGAATTCAGGCTTGTAGGAGTGAAGAGATGCTCTTCGCTCCAAAGCAGAAACATAATGCGATGTTGCCAGCGTACTTCCTTATATACAAACGATGTGGGGCGGAGTTACGCATGCAAATTCCGCATGCCCATGGCATTGGCACTGCCATTGGGCGCTGTTAAATTACTCGAAGGTAATTGGCTTCTAAGCGAAACTCCCATTCGTTAGTCACTAACGTTACGTCGTAGTGACTGAGCGAAAGGGAACTGAATTTTCAGCATCATTACTCCCGTCTTCTCCGGTGTCACATGATCCTTCAGAAATCATTCTAATATGCTGATTTGGTGCACCAGAAACATTTCTTCTTATTATTATCAATGTTGAAAACAGTTGGCTGCTTAGTATTTTTGTGAAAAGCATACTTTTTTTCAGGATTCCTTGGTGAATAGAATATTCAAAAGCATTTGTTTAAAATAGAAAATACACTGTAAACCCAAATCAAAAAATTTGCACTCAAAATTTTTTATTCGGGTTTACAGTGTATTTTCTATTTTAAATAAATGCTTTTGACTATTCTATTCATCAAAGAATCCTGAAAAAAGTACCTCCGATTTTTTTAAGTTAAAAAATGTCAAAGTTTAAGTAAGCAGATTTTTATTTTGTACTATAGCCTACATGTTAAAGACAGGGTAGGCGTTGTTATGCTGGTTGAAAGTCTCTTCACATCCCGATCACAATCACTAAGTTAAGCGGTCTAAATGTATATGTATTAGGGCTGTCAATAGATTCAAATTTTTAATTGCGATTAATTACACCTTTTTTGTGCACTTACCGTGAAATTAAGCATATGCAATTTATATAATAAAATGTTCATTTTGTCATAATTTGCTATATTCAAAGTAAACAATAAGATTAAAGGGTGATTCGCACAAACTGTATTTTCTGCAAGCATTGCAGACTCCAAAAAGACACCAAATTACCAAATATAAGGAGTCCATACTTCTATTATACAATACATTTATACACACCTAAGCACCCATGAAAAAACTTTACAGAATGCACAGTGTATAGTAGCCTATGTGTACAGAGCAACAGCAACGAGATTGTTTTCATTTTAGGTGAGTCAAGCTGTGATACCGAACAGGAGCACATGGAGATGCCAAAAAACAAAGCACACTGGAACAAACAATTCACTAAAAACGCATTGTGAGTCTCTATTCTCTCTGATATGTCTGATGATATCAGCCTGGCCTTCTTTACATTAGCGCCATTTTGGACTGTTTGAATGAATGAAATTACTGGATCACTGAAAACTTTCCCAGAGTTTAACGGCTTTAAATGGCCTGATCACAATCAAGAGAGGCAGAATCAGGTTAAAGAGTTACACTCTAAAAAATGCTGGGTTAAAAACAACCCAAGTTGGGTTGAAAATGGACTAACCCAGCAATTGGGTTGTTTTAACCCAGCGGTTGGGTTAAATGTTTGCTTAAAACAACCCAATCGCTGGGTTAGTGTAGAATGGTGTAGAATGGAAATTTCCGGGTTACTGGTGCTGTAGATGCTCAGTATGATTGTGATAAACACCCGACTTCTAACATCATCTAATGCGTGACGAAAATTATGTTAATGACACAGCTTCACATACTTCTGTAATATATTTGCGTTAATTGCATTAAATTATCTTAGGACTTTAAATTATTAAAGCTATTGCTAGCCGCTACAAAAATTGCCTACCCACAACATGCATGTCAGTTTTGATGTCATGATATATAGCAAATAATGTACCGTATTTGTTAACAATAAACAAACAAAAAACACTCAACACTCACCTAAAGGATTATTAGGAACACCTGTTCAATTTCTCATTAATGCAATTATCTAATCAACCAATCACATGGCAGTTGCTTCAATGCATTTAGGGGTGTGGTCCTGGTCAAGACAATCTCCTGAACTCCAAACTGAATGTCAGAATGGGAAAGAAAGGTGATTTAAGCAATTTTGAGCGTGGCATGGTTGTTGGTGCCAGACGGGCCGGTCTGAGTATTTCACAATCTGCTCAGTTACTGGGATTTTCACGCACAACCATTTCTAGGGTTTACAAAGAATGGTGTGAAAATGGAAAAACATCCAGTATGCGGCAGTCCTGTGGGTGAAAATGCCTTGTTGATCCTAGAGGTCAGAGGAGAATGGGCTGACTTTGACTGAAATAACCACTCGTTACAACCAAGGTATGCAGCAAAGCATTTGTGAAGCCACAACACGCACGACCTTGAGGCGGATGGGCTACAACAGCAGAAGGCCCCACCGGGTACCACTCATCTCCACTACAAATAGGAAAAAGAGGCTACAATTTGCACAAGCTCACCAAAATTGGACAGTTGAAGACTGGAAAAATGTTGCCTGGTCTGATGAGTCTCGATTTCTGTTGAGACATTCAGATGGTAGAGTCAGAATTTGGCGTATACAGAATGAGAACATGGATCCATCATGCCTTGTTACCACTGTGCAGGCTGGTGGTTGTGGTGTAATGGTGTGGGGGATGTTTTCTTGGCACACTTTAGGCCCCTTAGTGCCAATTGGGCATTGTTTAAATGCCACGGCCTACCTGAGCATTGTTTCTGACCATGTCCGTCCCTTTATGACCACCCTGTACCCATCCTCTGATGGCTACTTCCAGCAGGATAATGCACCATGTCACAAAGCTCGAATCATTTCAAATTGGTTTCTTGAACATGACAATGAGTTCACTGTACTAAAATGGCCCCCACAGTCACCAGATCTCAACCCAATAGAGCATCTTTGGGATGTAGTGGAACGGGAGCTTCGTGCCCTGGATGTGCATCCCACAAATCTCCATCAACTGCAAGATGCTATCCTATCAATATGGGCCAACATTTCTAAAGAATGCTTTCAGCACCTTGTTGAATCAATGCCACGTAGAATTAAGGCAGTTCTTAAGGCGAAAGGGGGTCAAATACAGTATTAGTATGGTGTTCCTAATAATCCTTTTGGTGAGTGTATTCTATAATAACAAATATTTATTTTGCTATATAATATACAGTATATCTATATTACTTAGGTCTATCTTAACATTATCGTACTTGGGCTATCTTTGCATAATTCAAACAATCTCGCCTTATTTAGCAATGCCACCACCAGATCCAGATGGTGAGAGTCTCTGTCCAAAGGGGCAGGTGTAGTGCAAAGAGACAGTCTCTTCTGAAACGCTCTGAACATATGCAGACACACAGGATCTGCTGTGGCCCATAATGTCTTCTGGACCATCTGTCTGCCGGCGCTCGCACCCACCCCTGCCTGTTCGCATCTGTAGATGGATAAAATGAAATATTCAAATGACAAATCAACAGTATAATTATTGCCATGGTGTGTGCTGTGTAGTGATGCAACAATTTGGTCTGTATGCTTTCCCAAATGGCACGATTGCTGAGAAGAAACAACAGCAACAAAATTAATGTGTTAGTGTGTGTTTGTTTTTTATGAGAACACAAATTTGTATAATGACACAGGTATTACACTGGTATTATGATGTATACATGAAATATGAGGACATTTCCTATGTCGTCTCGTGGACATCCTGTAGAATTCAAGATAACGACTTGACAACACCATATGCATCAGACATTCAGCCAACGGTCTGTGGGCGTGACGTCTGAGGCTGAGACTAAGGTAAACCCTACGTTATGAGGACAAAATGTCCCAACAAAGATGGCAAAATCCGAAATCCTTGTCCGTGTGGGTAGGTTTAGGGGTAGGGGATAGACTATACAACTTGTACAGTATAAAAATCATTATGTCTATGTATTTCATGTATAGACGGTTTCATCGGACACACACGCATTGCCACTGTTACGCGCCTGGCCCAAAGTTAACTTCCGGTCTGTGTTTGTTTATCGGTCTGGCAAGGGGATAGTATGGTGCACTACTCAGTAGAAACACATTTTTGACGTATTATTCTTGGATAACATGATATAAATAGTAACGATTAAGCAGAGAGAATTTGACACCAGCGCAAAAATGGTGTGTGACTCACCAAAAAGCCTTAAATGCTTCAAAAATATCCATCATACGAAAGCAGCTTCTAATGTAATTTACACTGTACGTCTATTGTAATTTACTTGTTATTTATTTTGCTTGTTATCAGAAATAATCTACTCTAGAGGTGATTATTCTGGCTGCGTTTACACTTGGCATTAACATGCGATCACCGTGATCATCAGTCAGTCAGGACACGGCGAGTTTACATTTGTTCACATCAAGTGGTCGCCATCTGGATAACTGATCGCATTTATGTTTCCCGCAAAATATTTAAATGTGCCTTTATCACGGAGTGCAAAACTACTTTCGCTTTGTCCTCTATTAATGGCAGTGCCCATAGAGCACGGTATTTTTTGTGATGCATTCATATCTCAAATAGAGTACTTTATCTACAAGTTAAGTTCTCTTACGAGAGGTTCTCTCGTATTGCGTAAGTTCCTTACGCTACGGGAAAGTATTCTTTCTTCGAGATTTCTGAAAAACCCAAAATTATCCTTAATTTTGTAACATTGTCAACGCAGTGCGGCAGCCTGGCAGACCATAGCAGGCTATTCCAGCGTGCCATTGGCTGCTCTGCTGGCAACTGCAGCAGCCTATCGGTGAGCCCGCGTGACGTGGCGACCAATGAGGGCGCTTCGCGCCCACCTGGCTTCATTTGCCTACAGGTGGGGCGTGGCCACGTGTATATAAGCAGGGCTCACGGGCTGCATATTCGATTTTCTTTTCTTCAGCGAAGCCCTTCGCATCGCTGGATCTGGAACCCGCCGCCGTTGAACGTGCAGACGAGCAAGCAGAGGACAGCACCTGAAGAAGCCGGCAGCATCGCGCCACCTTCAGCCATCCGTGCCTGCTCTGCTATCCGGCAGCATTATATCCTTTTATTGCTCAGTGTTGTCGCCGCTGCGTCACACTTTCACAAAAAGAGCCGAGCGTTTTTCTAAAAATGTCTCGTTCCACCTGCGGCTCGTGTCACGCGCAGCTCAGTTCCGGGGACCGCCATGTGATCTGCGCTCTCTGCCTGGGCCGTGATCACGCCGCCGCCGCACTTCTCGCCGGCGGATGCCCGGAGTGCGAAGAACTAACGATGTCGACCCTGCGGGCTCGACTCGATCAGTTCGAAGATGACATCCCTCCAGTCTCTGCTAAGCCGCGCAGGAAAAAGCGCCGCTCGCAGCGGACTCCGGAGTTGGCCGAGAGAAGCTCGCCGGAACCCTTCCCGCCCGCTTCACTCTCGCCTTCCCCGCCCCCACCCCAGGCCGCCATTTCTGTTGCCGCCTCTGGGGATGAGGCGGATGCGGCCGCGGAACGCGGCGAGGAATGGTCTTCCGCGACCTCTTCAGTCCGAGCCTCCGGACGCTCTCGAGCGGGTGAGGACGCCGAACTGTTGCGCCTTCTCACCCGGGCTGTCGAGCAGCTAGGCCTCGAATGGGCCCCGCCTAAGGTGGCAGCGCCGAATCGGCTCGACGGATGCTTCCTGAACAGTCGCCGCCGTGCGCCCACCGCCAGGACTGCACCCTTTCTGCCAGAGCTTCACGAGGAGCTCGCGAAGTCCTGGAACGCGCCATTCTCCGCGAGGGTCTCGTCTCAGGCTTCTTCGACGCTCTCACAAGTTGACGGCGCGGCTGAGAAAGGCTACAACGCTATCCCTCCGGTGGAAGAGGCGGTCGCAGCGCACCTTTGCCCGCCTTCTGGTTGGCGCTCAAAGGCTGCCCTCCCGTCTAAGGCCTGCAGAGTGACGTCATCGCTGATCGGCCGCGCTTTCGCTGCCTCCGGTCAAGCTGCGTCTGCTCTGCACTCTATGGCCGTGCTGCAAATCCTCCAAGCCAATCTCCTCCGTGATCTGGACGAGAGGAGCTGTGACGCTGAGCTGATCACGGATTTGCGAAGCGCGACGGATCTCTCCCTCCGCGCTACCAAGACCGCAGCACAGGCCCTCGGACGCTCCATGGCCTCCCTCACGGTAGCTGAGCGCCACCTCTGGCTCACGCTCGCGGACATGCGAGAAACAGAGCGCGCGGCCTTCTTAAACGCCCCGCTCTCTCCATCTGGGCTCTTCGGACCAGCGGTCAAGGGGATCGTCGACCGTTTCTCCGAAGTACAGAAGACGACGCAGGCCATGAACCTCTTCCTGCCTCGACGCCCAGGCGCCAGCGGTAGCTCCGTTGCTCGCCGTCCTCGCGACCAGCCAGCACCGAGCTCCACGCAGCGCCCAGCGCGGCCCCCTTCGTCTCAGCGAAGACCGAGCGGCCGCCCCAGATCGCGCTCTTCCAGCCACGGTAAGCCGCCTCCCCCTCGGGGCCCCCGGCCTAGGATCGTGCTGAAGTCCGAGCCTCCAAAGCCCTCCTAGCCAGAGGCAAGAAACGACGGTTAAGTCCCGCTGCGGCCGGACCACCGTCAAAACTCTTTTTCCTGTCAGCCCCCACCACTGTGGCTGCTGCAGAGGAATTTCACGCAGCCAACGAGCCGGCAAAAACGCCCTCTCGCCTGTCAACCACCGCCGTTTTTACGGCGAACCAGAGAAATCACAAAAGTTGCATTATTTCTGGTTGCACGGCTCACGCCGTATGTGTTTCAAATGCAGTAAATGTGCCCACTTTTCTGTGTTCACCCCTGCACATAAGCACAATAAACCCTGTGTCCCCCACTCACATAAAGCGGCCTCCGGCCGCTCGAGTGCTAGAGTTAGGTCACGTGTCCGCTTGTCTGCGTCCACGCCTAGCCACCACACGCGCTGTCACACAGCCACTCTTAACCGGTCATGTTCCACGCGTAAGAGTTGTGCCCGCTCAAACGCGCTCACACATTTTCGCGAACATTATGCCCCAGGCGCTACGCGCCGCGCCACACACCATTTGTTTTCCGCCCAAGGTGGCCGAAGCGATGAGTGTAGGGCCACACACAAGACATTCCCCGCTCAAAGCGGTAGAGACACAGTGTGTAAGGCGGCCAGCCACCGAAAGCGAGCGGCTGGCCCACAGCACAGAGAGCGCGCGCACCGCGCCCGCCCCTCTTATACGGGCCGTCAAACCCGCGAAACGCGGCGTTTCGAGCCCAGAGGCCGTTCTGTCCCGTTTGGCACACGCGAAAGCGTGGGAAGCCATTCCAGGTGTATCAGAATGGGTGCTGAGAACAGTGAAGCACGGCTACACTCTGCAGTTCGCTCGCCGCCCTCCGCGCTTCTGTGCGCGTATAGAGACGAGAGTGAGCGAAGAAGTAGCACATCTACTTCGAGCGGAGATAGCCACGCTGCTTGCAAAGGGGCTATAGAACCGGTTCCCCATTCTATGAGCGAGTCAGGCTTTTACAGCCGATATTTTCTCGTGCCAAAAAGGGACGGGTCGCTCAGACCGATTCTGGATCTGAGGCGTCTGAACAAAGCTCTTTTGAGGAGATCGTTCAAGATGCTTACGACCAAGCAGATCCTCGCGCATATTCGCCCGAGAGACTGGCTAATTTCCCTAGATTTGAAAGACGCATATTTTCAAATCAAGATAACGCCGCGTCACAGGCCATTCTTACGATTCGCCTTCGACGGCCAGGCTTATCAATACACCGTCCTTCCGTTCGGCCTGTCACTAGCACCCCGTACATTTACGAAGTGCATGGACGCGGCCCTCGCTCCCCTGAGAAACCGGGGGATGCGAATATTGAACTACTTGGACGACTGGCTCATCCTGGCGCAGTCAGAGGCCGAGCTCCTCGCCCACAGGGCAATGCTGCTCAGCCATTTGGACAGCCTGGGGCTCACGGTCAACTGGACCAAGAGCTCATTAGTGCCCACGCAATCAACCTCATTTCTGGGTTTGAATCTGGACACTGTGGCTATGTCTGCCCGCCTGTCACCACAACGCACGCGCCAAGTTCGGCGCATGGCTGCGTACTTCCGGCCGGGCAAAATCGCACCTCTCAAGCTTTTTCAGAGGATGCTGGGACGTATGGCCTCAGCTGCAGCTGTGCTCCAGCTGGGCTTAATGCGCATGCGCCCGCTGCAACGCTGGTTAAACGGCCGAGTGCCTCACAGAGCCTGGGCTGCCGGAGGTTTCAGGATCAGAGTGACTCAGGGCTGTGTTGCAGCCCTAGAGCCCTGGTTAGTAGCCGACTGGTACCAGCGGGGAGTGACAATGGGAGCCATCTCACACCGCAAAGTCATCTCGACGGACGCCTCCACCTCGGGTTGGGGCGCCGTTTTCGAGGGCAGACCGGCCTCGGGCCTCTGGTCGAGCGGAGAAAAACTCCTACACATAAACTGTTTGGAGATGATAGCGGTAGAGAACGCGCTCAAGCAGTTTCTCCCGTTTATACGGGGACACCATGTGTTGGTCCGGTCGGACAATACCACGGTGGTGTCCTACGTGAACCGGCAGGGCGGTGTCAGGTCCAGGTGTCTGGGCAATCTGACGGAACGCCTGCTCGTGTGGGCACACAGCTCGCTGCGCTCGCTGAGAGCGGCGCACGTTCCGGGCCACCTCAACGTGGGCCCGGACAAGCTGTCCAGGGGCCTCATTCTCCCAGGAGAATGGTCCCTGCACCCCCAGACGGTCCAGCTGGTATGGCGCCTATTCGGCAGAGCGGAGCTCGACCTCTTTGCAACAAAAGAGAACGCCCGCTGCTCGACGTTCTTGTCCAAAAGCGAGGATGCGCTGTCCCAACTTTGGCCCAGCCTCCCGCTGTATGCTTTCCCGCCGATTTCCCTATTGACCCAGGTTATAGCGAAAATCAGGGAAACGCGCCGCCCGGTGCTCCTTATAGCGCCGCGCTGGGAGAACCAGATTTGGTACCCAGAGCTGGTGAAGCTGTCGCACTCACCCCCCTGGCCAGTTCCGCTGAGAGCAGACCTCCTCTCTCAAGCAGGAGGGTCAGTTTGGCATCCCCATCCAGAGCGATGGTCTCTGCATGTATGGGTGACCAACGGATACCCGTTGACCTGCCCGAAGGGGTTATGAACACGATCTCACACTCTAGAGCCCCCTCGACGAGGCGGTTATATAGTTCTAAGTGGTCGGTGTTCACTGAGTGGTGTGCTTCCAAGGGATTGGAACCGCAGCAATGTGGGGTCCAGCGGGTGCTCTCCTTCCTCCAGGAGCTCTTGGAACTGGGCAGGTCCCCTTCCACGCTCAAAGTGTATGTAGCGGCTATAGCAGCGTTCGCCCAGACGACGCTAGGCAGCACGCTAGGAAGGAACGAGCTCATCATCCGTTTCCTCAGAGGAGCTAGACGGATGAATCCCCCGCGGCTCCCATCGGTTCCTATTTGGGATCTGGCCTTGGTCCTAGAGGCCATGAAGGCTCATCCCTTTGAACCGCTCGAGACTGTGGAACCAAGGTTCCTTTCGCTAAAAAACGCGTTCCTGATAGCTCTGGCTTCAGTGAAACGCGTGGGGGATCTACACGCGCTCTCAGTGAGCCCGACGTGTATGGAGTTCGGTCCTAATGACTCTAAGGTCATTCTCAGACCGAGGCATGGTTATGTCCCCAAAGCGATCGGCACTCCTTTCAGGGCGCAGATTATCTCCCTCTCGGCTCTGCCAGCATCCGACGAGGGGGACGGTGGCAATATCCTCTGCCCTGTCAGGGCATTGAGGGTTTATGTCACACGCTCCGCCGCCTTCAGGCGTTCTGAGCAGCTATTTGTTTCGTTTGGAGGGCGCGCTAAAGGTCTCGCCTCCTCGAAACAGACCCTGTCCAGGTGGATAGTGGACGCGATTGCAACTGCATACGCTTCCAAACACCTGCAGTGCCCGCTAGGTGTCAGAGCACACTCCACCAGAGGCATGGCCTCTTCGTGGGCTTGGGCCAGAGGGATTTCCATCCACGATATTTGCGTGGCGGCAGGCTGGGCCTCCCCGTCTACGTTCGTGAGATTTTACAATCTGGAAGTTCCTGCCTTACAGGCGAAAGTGTTATCAGTTCAATAAGGCTGTTGGTTCTGCCCGGTGATTCTGCGCAGACATAGCTCACATACTGGTAGTAAGTTCGGTACAAGGCTTATGTAAATTTGAAGGAGACCGGCGGTACCGTTCCCTCATTTACGAAAAGAGCTATTGTGAGTTTGAAGGTGACCGGCGGTGCCGTTACCTCACTCATATGACAAGATATTGTGAATTTGAAGGCGACCGGCCTTGCCGTTCCCTCATTCATGAGACAAGGTGTGGTGAATTTGAAGGCGACCGGCAGGTGCCGTTCCCTCATTCATAAGGCAGGGTGTTGTAACCACCCGTTGTAACCACCCGTCAGTTCAAACGAAGTGTCCGTATATGTGGTGGCCCGTTTCCTTTACCGGCCACCCTGCCCGAGCAGTGTTATGGTCCCCGGTTCCCTGGGATACATATGCTGTATGCGAGGCGCGCACGGCGTTGACAATATGTTCCCGTAGCGTAAGGAACTTACGCAATACGAGAGAACCTCTCGTAAGAGAACGATACTCGGTTACTTAACGTAACCTCGGTTCTCTCTAGAAGAGGGAACGAGTATTGCGTTCCTTGCCGTGCGCCCCGCGGGCTTTTACGCTTCAGAACTACGAAAACCGAATATGCAGCCCGTGAGCCCTGCTTATATACACGTGGCCACGCCCCACCTGTAGGCAAATGAAGCCAGGTGGGCGCGAAGCGCCCTCATTGGTCGCCACGTCACGCGGGCTCACCGATAGGCTGCTGCAGTTGCCAGCAGAGCAGCCAATGGCACGCTGGAATAGCCTGCTATGGTCTGCCAGGCTGCCGCACTGCGTTGACAATGTTACAAAATTAAGGATAATTTTGGGTTTTTCAGAAATCTCGAAGAAAGAATACTTTCCCGTAGCGTAAGGAACTTACGCAATACTCGTTCCCTCTTCTAGAGAGAACCGAGGTTACGTTAAGTAACCGAGTATCGTTTCCCAACATTAATCGTATATTATGAAACAAAGAAACATGTTATTCCGATGCATTGCATGATTGAAGGCTAGTGTGAAAGCATTTATATAAGACACTGTACAGAAAATGGCTTTACACGGTTCTTAAAGGGTTAGTTCACCCAAAAAAAAATTATTCTGTCATTATTACTCTCCCTCATGTCGTTCCAAACCTGTAAGACCTTCGTTCATCTTCGGAACACAAATTAAGATATTTTTCTTCTTCTCTACGTTCTTACGGGTTGGGGTCGACATGAGGGTGAGTAATTAATAACAGGATTTTCAGTTTTGGGTGAACTAACCCTTTTAGGGGGTGTCTATTTTGCAGACAGAAATGGGAGATTATTAATAATAAACATGCTGAAACAATAAAAACATGTAAGATAATAAAGATAATGTTGTACAATTTAAATGAAAGATGATTGCGCATAAGAAAGATAACGCAACCTCTGTTGTTATTGATTCATTGCGGACGTCTACCGGAAGTTAAGTTTGGGCCACAAAAGCGCGCATGCGCAGTAATGTTTGTTTATGTTGTTGCTGTTGAAACCGTTTATATAAAACATGAAAACTGTGTGTGTTTGTGTGTGTGTGTGTTTATTTATTTACTTTAAATAGACACAAATTAACGGATGGGCATTACATTTTTTCAGGGGGGCACAAATGAGATCAACCTCATTGGATAATAATATTAATTATGAATTAAATGGACAAAAAAATGAGGAAGAATTAACGTACCACAAGCATTGGACCTAGCCTACTGAAGCAGTTTAAACACACGCAGGACTCAACATTCATGCGTGTCCGCTTGTCAGGGACAAGTAGATTTTTTTAAAGGGTCAAGTGAAAGAGTGACTCTAAAAAAAAAAAAGGTTCTATATAGCACCAAAAATGGTTCTTGGCTCGTAATCATAGGGGAACCTTTTTTAGTGCTATATAGCACCAATTTTGGTGCTTGTGGTTCTTCAGCGGTTCTTCAAAGGTGCTATATAGCACCTTAGTCAAAGAACCGGTGAAGAACCTCAGTGCAAATATTACTGCTATGATAAAGCTTGGATTAGTTTTTAATATAACTCATATAGTACACCTGTCATATACACCTAGGATGACTTGAGGGTGAGTAAATCATGGGCTAATTTTCATTTTTGGGTGAACTATCCCTTTAAATTCCTACCTTGGTGCACATTATACATACAGTCAGACTTCAAATATGAATTTAATTTCTGGATATCTAGATTACATGTCCTCAAATAACCTATGCTTAGCTCTCTCTGGCCCAAATGCTTAAGGGTGAAATCTCCCAGAGGTCTTTGCATCCTCTTTTTATATCCCATTGTCACCTTGTCCTTTAGTCAAAGAATTGCTTTCTACTGCAGACTGTGCAGTGCAGAGTGAGGCTTTACATAACGTGTTGTCTCCTAATTGACTAAAACTTACATAATGTTTTTTTTTTTGGTTGTTTTGTGAACATGGGTGGAGAAAATGATGAGTTGTTTTGTTGTTTGGTGTGTATAGTTTTCCTAGAGATGTTCTAGTATTGTCAAGCCCCGTGGCACACAGTTGACAGGAAATGAGTGAAAGTCTCTGTAAGGAAGTCCCCAATTACTGTTAACATGTGGCCAGGGAATGCCTCCTGTCTCCTCTGTTTTGTGAGAAATTGGACCTCACGTGTGATGTCCTTCTGGCAGTTCAAGACAATGTCTCTTAGTCCTCCCCTTGGTCTGTATTGTCCTTAAGCAGTAGGTTAATTTATGCCCAGGCAGTATATCCCTTGCATTATAAGCAGCACAGATGTTTTCCCTATTCACTTTATGAGGTTTTTTAACATGAATATGAGTTCCCATAGCCTGTTTATGGCCCCCCAGTGGCTAGATTGCGATAGGTATAAACCAAGCCCTGGGTATCCTGCTCTGCCTTTGAGAAACAAAAGCTCAGGTGGGACAATCTGGAATCTTACCTATATGTCGTCATACGGGGAGCGGTTACCTCCCCTTTCTCTGCTTTGCCCGCCCAGAGAATTTGGAGAAAATGGATTCAGTTTATATTTTTCATTTAATTCAGTCGCAACGTCAGCACACGCTTTACAAACAGACTTTTACGATATGGATTCGACAGCACCGCCACAAACAGTGAGTAACAGAGTTCATTAATGCCTGATCTGTGATCAGTGATTGCTGATGTGTAGCTAATCGTTCAAGTTCACGCAGACTTTCTTTCTAAATGGTTTAATACTGTTCATGCATCAGTGAATCAAGCCAGTGACTAAACGATCAACTTCACATTGTTTCTCTTAGTAGCATGAACAAAAATCTGTTATTTAAATTGTGATTAAACTACAGAGAGCGCTCAAAGAACACTCTCTTTATAAAGCTCGAAGCTGTCAATCACACGTCACAAGTATATCTGCACACTTGCCCAAACTCCCGTTATAATGATTGTTGCTGTTATGCTGCACAACAAAGCTCTTACTGTATTCATATCAATATTGTGTTTGCTGTTAGTTGTGGTGAAAGCATTTTGTGAGAGAAATTGCGCTGCAATGATGAGATCACTGCATTCACGTGATTAACAGACTGTCTGTCTACTCAATGCTCATCACTGCAGCCTTTCATGTGATGGGAAAAGATCTAAAAATAATGTTATAATTAACATTTTCACGATTCGTTCATCTCGACAGCTGTAATAGTAAATAAGTGTAGTAAAAGTATTCGAGAAGGGTTTCACATGTGATACGCATTTCAAATGCAAAGATTTCAGCCAATCACAGCAGTGGGCATTTACACTGAAGTCTCACAGCAGACACGCCCCTTCAAACAGAGCATTCAAGCCAGAAGGCTAAAATCAGGATAGAAAAATGCCTTTTATTTCTAAATTATGACAATTTATGATGTAAAAACCATTCTAGCAATATAAGTACACCTCAGGAAACATTATAAAAAGAATTAAAAAATCCACGTCATGGGACCCTTATTGTTTATTTTTCTGTATATTTTTGGAAGACGAGAAGCCTCAAATTACTTTATCTGAGCCAGTTTTGTGTTATATTTCAATGAAGTCTATGAAGTACTGTGTATATGATGTCATGCTGTATATTTTTGTATAATTTCATATACACACAATATCGCACCAAATGATATCTCCAAACAAGCAAAAAGTTGCAAATAAACTCATCTGACACTTTTTTCCCATTACTTTTCACCAGCTGGTCCCAAAGCCATTTTAAGTGGCTGTAAGCTGTCTTTCTTTCAAATAATTGTCACTTGGGTTGATATTTCGTCATATAATACATTGACATTCATTCATTTTTAACTGTGGCTTAGCTGTCCAAATACTTTTTTGGGGGATTGCTATCTGACCTTTGGCTTGACCTTGTGTATCCAGAGCCATTCAGATGTTCTCTTCTGCCCTGATTTGGGCTCAACTGGAGCTGGAACGTGTCTGGCAGCATGAGTTTTAATCCCAGAGTTCCAATCTGCCAGAGAATGCCTCATCCAATCACTGCTCTGTCCTCTCTGGTGGTCTTGGAATGGAAATGAGTGACAGCATGCCTAGAGCATGTAACACTCACATCGGGGCAGAGGAATATTTATCACCCCAATGGCCATCTTGGGTTGTTTTTTTTTTTCATGCATACACATCACTTCCTCATTACGGTTTTGGGTTTTACCTTATCAGGCACATATCAAGCTATCCAGAGACCTGTTTGACTAGTGTTAACAAGGTGGGTGCCCTGAATAGATATATAAATAAATGAAATGTGTACTTTTGACTGCTTGTGTGCCTCATTACTGTAGTTGTATTTGTTGTGACACACAAAATGCACAGAGCCTGTCACAGATATTTTTATGCAAGACATGCACATGACAGCGCTGCACCTTGAAGACGCGATTTATGTAATGGCACCTATCAGCCGCATGAGGTGGGATGGTTGTGTGTCAGTGTTTAACTGAATAACCCGCCCCATGGCATCTGCGAAAGCCCTGCAGAGAGGCAGATCCCTTTCAGTGTCATAGCCAGGAGGGAGGAGACATCTGTCATGTGCAGCGTGAAATTCATTCAGCACGCCTCTCACTGTACTCGGCTCAGCGGGGACCTCAGCTCACCATGGGTTCCCAGGTGAACAGGTAGAGCAGTTTAAGCTCACAGCTGTGTCCTGTGGAGACATAGCGGAAATATCATAGGGACCTACTGGAGAAACACCGGAGGCTGTGATTTAGTTACAGTTATTACAGCGCAGCTTTGAATGAGATTTTTTGTGTTGTTTAGAATGAAGAGCCCCTGGTGTTGAGGGAACGGCCACACTTCCAGTGGTACAGCGGTCCCGTTTCGTGTTCCTTTCAGAGCAGCCATTGTTCCCATTGTGGGAGCACAATATTAAACCAATTTCCATGCAGATGAGCTGTTCTATAACACTCAGATCAGTACAATGCGCCGATCACGTCTTTTTTGTTAGCATTTCATCAACACGTCAGCTCGTACTAAGAACTGCAATAAATCTTATTAAACCAGCGTTCCACTATCTTCCAGTCTGCAAAGTTTAACAATGACGCTCTGGTAAAACATCACGCTTTAATAAGTCGGCCTTTGTAGATTTACATTGACATAAGAGTTGATTTAACATGTTAATTTACTGCAAAATAATAATAAATTAACTCATTGATTGCTGTTTTTCAGCAATACGTGGTGCAGTATACTAGTATCTTAAAAATAATAGATTATTTTAAAATAGAGTGATTATTTAATGTTTTATAAAGTACCTTTCAAAAGTTTAGGGTCTGCATATTTGATCAGAAATATAGTTAAATATTATTAAAATATTATTTATTCCAGTCTTCAAAGTCACATGATCCTTCCGAAATCATTTTAATATGCTGATTTGGTGCTCAAGAAATATTTCATTTCATATTATTATCAATGCTGAAAACAGTTGTTCTGCTTAAAGGGATAGTTCACCCAAAAATGAAAATAACCTGAGGAGTTACTCACCATCAAGCCATCCTAGGTGTATATGACATTCTTCTTTCAGACGAATACAATTGAAGTTATATTATAAATATGTCCTGGCTAATCCAAGCTTTATAATGGCAGTGAATGTCAGCCCAAAATTTGAAGCCTCAAAAAGTGCATCCATCCATTATAAAAGTAATCCACACGGCTCCAGGGGGTTAATAAAGGCCTTCTGAAGCGAAGTGATGCGTTTTTGTTAGAAAAATATCCATATTTAAAACTTTATAATGTTAAATACCAACCCATTCTCACTCCCAAAGCGTCAAAATCCGAAGCATGGTCAAGTGCTTTCCGCGTCACATCAAAGACGCTGAAGGCACCCCTAGGTGTCACTATATCGATGTGCTGGTTGCTCCATTCATTTCAGTTGTTTACCCAATGCGTCAGATCAAGATGCATTTTATTCTTTGCATTTGTAAAAGCAGACATTATTTTATTAATATTTAAAGGTTACTTTTATATTTTGGAGCAGCTAACCCAACTCCTACCCTAAACCTACCCACTTCTAAACAATATAAAACACGTAAATACAGGCAAATACAAGTACAGTCACAGGTATTTCTTGCAAAAACTAACCAAAAACTGTATAAAAGTATTATCTCATGTTGCATTTCACGTCTTCTGAAGTCACCCGATTTCTTTACGTAAAGAACAGAGTTGATCTTGATGTTTTAATCGCTGAGATGATAATCCCGCCACTCCGTGAACGCACTTGTTCATATTTCATTCAAATAATACACGCGACTCTTTAGCATGACGCAATCGGTCACAAGACACACGAGAGTCAATGATATTTTACAATCAAAGCTGACTTAATGACGCAATTGGTCACAAGACATACGAGAGCCAATGCAATTTCACTATGAAAACTGATGTAACGGGCGGCAATATTTGAAATGTAATGTGTTCATGATCTTCTGCGGATGGAGACGCTAATCGCTTTTGGGAGTTTCCTTCACACAAATCAATCAATCTGTGTTTTATATACCACACAAATGGGTAGGTTTAGGGATGGATTGGGGTTGGGTTACATGTTAAAACGTGTCTAGATAGCGTAAATAAAGTATGCTGGCTGATTAAATTGAGAATCACACTCCAACATGTCATAATGGCAAAATCATAACCCAATATATGATCATCATGACGATAATGTTCCCATGCCCAACACGTCTGTGTATGACGCCAAAGGTTTCTCATTGAAATGAATGGAGCACTCACGTCGATATAGTGACACCTAGGGGTACCTTTAGCGTCTTTATTGTGAAGCAGAAAGTACTTGACCATGCTTCGGATTTTGACGCCTTGGGAGTGAGAACGGGTTGCAAACATCTAGCCAGACCGCCTTCTGTATTCAATTTAGAAAGAAAGTGTAAAGCTTTTTGCAGTTCAAAACGCTTACGCTACGTCCAACGTCATACCGGTAATGCTTTTTCCATAAGTTTAATACAGAAGGTGGTCTGGTGGAAGCTACAGTATACTTAGAAAGTTTTAAATATGGAATTGCAATTTTGTGGAAACCATGATAAAAAATAAAACAAAAACCTGGATTTTTTGATGAATAGAAAGTTCAGTAAAACAGTAAAGAGTAAACAGTAAATACTGTCACATTTAATGCATCCTTGGTGAATAAAAGTATTGATTTACTTTTGATTTACATGACATTGGTGTTGTTAGAGCCATGTTCCACACTTTGGGCTAAAGTGATCCTTCATTTTACACACCTGTGTTACACACCATTCACAAGATGAAAGCAGGTCGATGGCAAATAAAAGTTGTTTACAAAAGCTTTCTTGCCCAGGGTAAGACAGCATGTTTTTGCCGGGGTTGTATACTTTGCACACAGAACTAGATTGACTGCTGGGCACGCATTATTTGAGCACATATAAAGGAAGACACAGGAGTGTGGCTGTAAATATTGTATATAGGGGCTGTGCACCCCATGTGGCTATGTTTGTTTAGAGTGCTGAATGCACTTCATGCATTTTCAAGAGAGCGACACATTCTATATCCATAGTGATTACCTTAAATCTTCAGAAGACACAAGTTGAGAGCAAGTTTATTGATATGTGCTGTTTGAGCCGATAAATAGTTGTCCGTCACATTATTGGCATGTATGACATAAGTGTGTGTTTTGCGGGTAGCTATTTTGCTGTCAAATCGCTAATATTAGGCCTGTCAACCTTTCTCAGGTTATGAAATAATGGCTCAGAATATGGGTGGTCTAGAGCGAGACAAAACTCCTGTTAAGTGATAGGCGGAGGAGGGAATAGAAGAAGAAAAAAATAACGATGCCAGAGAGTTTTTGACCACATATCTGAAAGGATGATAGCAGTGGGTGTCTCCTGAAATGCCAAAAAAACAATACAAACATACAATTTATTTCTATGTACATATACACTACCATTAAAACGTGTTTTCATATAATGTATTTGTATTCCTTTAAAGTCTTTTTTCATAGTTTTAAATAATATTAAATAAAGCATTAATGTTTTTCAAAGAAAAAAATACTATTTATTTATCTATTTGTTTGAGTTCAGTCTGATCTGTTTGTCTCCTTTCAACTAAACATATTGGAGAAGCCAAAGTTTATTTGGTGTCCATACAGTATGTTGAAATATAGACATGGGCTGCTTCTACCTGAAGCCTCATTTTCAGCGCGACTGTGGCAGTGATCTAAGGTCATGATCGAATTAAGCCATTGAGTGTGTATGTGTGTGTCTGTGTGTATCCTCAGGCTGCAAAAAGTGATTCAGGAGTGCTCTATAAATAACCGCAGCTCAGTTAGGCCCGAGGGATGGGGTGCCACTTTGCTGAAGTAAGCTGAGTGAAGGTAGGGAGAAGGCCAGGGCCTCCATGTGGAACCGCAGCAGACGGCATGCATTGTTTACATTCTGTAGGGATCCTCCACCTTACTCGCTCATACACTTGTAGGCTGCACCTCTCTCCAACCCCTCTTGATCCTGTTTGCCTGCTTGGATGCACTCATCTATGATGTGGCAGTGATCAAATTTGACTGATTGAAGCTCAAGCATGCTTGTCATAGAATGAATTAGAGTAGTTTTCTGATATCTGAGGCTGGTTTGAACGTGAAATGTGTCTAAGGCAGGGACATTTCCTACGAGGAGGCAAGAGAGGCTACACTCTCAGAAAAAAAAGGTACAGAAGTTGTCAGTGATATGGTACCCTTCCAAAAGGTTCTAATATGTACCATTTAGGTCAGGGGTCGCCAATTAGCGGACTCCGGTCCGAATCCGGACCACGAGATGCGTCCATCCGGACCGCAAACCTTTTGACATAATGAAATAAATATGCCACATGCCATTAAAAAAAAATATTGAATTTATATCAGGCAGCTCAGTAGTACCGTTTGGGTCCTATGTCGCCACGGGTTGTGACGACAGTTAACGTTACTATGCTCACTGTTGTTACGTTCAGACCCAGACGCGCGGTCACTCATGCAGTGAAGAAGAGACTAATGGTGCGTTCACACCGGACGCGAATGAAGCGCCGCACCGCAGAATGCTTATTCGCGTCTTTGCATTGACTTAAATCACTCGTGCAAAACGCTTCATTCACTTTAGTTAGTTGCTAGTAATGTTGAAATGAATGTATTTTCAGTGCAGATTTAGAGATGAAGGCATTTGTAGTTCATCATATTTTTGTCAGACATGGTTACTGGTTGAATTTAGATATTTTGTACCAAAGCAACTTAAAGGACATAACAGAACAACAACAATTTTGTGAAGGATTACCTATGTTTGCTTTAACAATATGAACAGACATGTTTTGTCCATTTGAGAACATTATATTTTGTTCGATTAAGAACAAATGTTATCTACACTAATTTCTTTAGTCTGGCAATAAACATAAATTATTGTTTTTAGGTAGGCTATATAATTGTCCGGACCTCGGCCGGTGACAAGGGTTCATTTACTGGACCTCAAGCAATTTTAGTTGAAGACCCCTGATTTAGGTACTAATATGTACGCTTTTGGAACCAATATGTACCTTTGAGGGACTTAAATGCTCTCTTTAGGTACAAAGGTGTGACATTTTCTCAAGTAAATGTAACAGAGTAAATGTTTCCATCAGTGCAGTGTTTACCTAATTTTGATGAAAATAAGTTCACTTTTAAAAAGAACAGCTGAGCATAAGGTCACAAATAAAATATAGATCTGAATCTTGTTACTGCATTCTTATGGTTATTCATTTGGAATAAATGGTAAAATGCACTACCTTGATGAGACATATACTTGTTTTTTAATAATTTGAACATTAATTATATTGTTAATAAGAAATACACATACATATACATACATACATATATATATTTAATTATATATAATTATTTTTATTTATTTATTTTTTCTGTAAGTAATGTTTATGTAACCTGGAAAATATGTCAAAATTAAGTGGAAATGGAACATGAATCTACATAAAATAATCAGTGAGGACTTTGCCTCCTCATTTCAGAACATCACTGCGCACCACTGATCCAATGTATCCTACTGTTACGGGCACCAAGGTTTGCACATAGACAGACTTAGAGGGCGGAGATGGTTCTCACCCACCCAGATCCTCTTCCTCCTCTCCAGATGGTAGACAGCCATTGTTGTACTCCAGTGTCTTGGTGGTAATATGTGGAAGAGATTCAATAAACTACCCTGAGCTGGATGTGCGTTTCCCCCATGTGGCCTTTTTCCTTAATAAAAGCACATTTATCTGGTTTCCTGTCTCTTTCCACATTCTCATAGCAGAGGTAGTCGTCAAGACAACAGGGCGGACAGGCATCCATGATGGATATTCTTTCACATGGGAGTTCAGGTCCATTTTGATTAGGAGGTAAATTCATTATAGGCCCACATATATGTGCCATGCCAGCTGAATGTCTCATTTCCTTCATCACCACAGCGATGCATGGCATTCTTCAACAGTGCATTTAAGATTCTGTGGGAAAAAATGTTTTTTGATGATTTTTAAATAAATGGACTACAAAAAGTGTGTGTGTGTGCGTGTGTGAGTGTGTGTGTGTGTGTGTGTGTGTGTATATATATATATATATATATATATATATATATATATATATATATATATATATATATATATATATATATATATATATATATATGTATATATGTATATATGTGTGTGTGTGTGTATGTATATTTGGAAAACAAATGACAATATATCCACAATACATACAGTACATGTATTAGGATAATGCATTTAGATTTTTTGTTTATATTTTTCCAGATTTTCTTTTTATATACTATATGTTTAAATATATACATAGTTTGATAATATATTTAAATAAATGTAGTTTAAATAAAAAGGTATAAATAATTTTGTATACATTATCAGAATTTTTAGCCTTGGTTTTTTTGTTGTTGTTTTTTTATCATGATGTTATCCAAAAAAATTGCAATGAAATGATTTACTTATTTAAGACATAAATAGAAAATGGATTCATTTAATTCATATAACGTTCTAAAATAAAGCTACTTATATTTGCCTTGATACTTTAAATTGTGAAAAACACCCACAAAAAAAATATATAGAAAATCTCTGGAAAAATGTGAAGACAAAATGTATTATGAAGTATAGTGAGCAGAGAAAGACCACAGGAAACTGTGTCTTGGTATGTTCTATCAAGCATCTATATGAGAAGAGAATTCCCATCATGCTCATTCATTTGTTTACTTCATTTTTTCCATTTATTCAATTCCATTGTACAGTGGCACCTTGTGTTTCCTACTATGCTCTTGATGTTCTCATTACTGTCCTCTTTTCTTGTCATGATGACAAAGTGGGTGACGGTGTCTATTTTTTCGAAAGGCCCATTTCGCGTTTCTATTTATCAGAGAGAATGTCAGAACCTTTACTCCGCCTCTCCCACTTATCATGTCCTTGCCGTTTTTAGCATATGCTCACTGCTTATCGAAAATGTTCATATGCTTGAATAAACACAAGCACTCTCTCATTTCATAATGCATGTAAACAGAGCTAACCCTTCACCTTGTATTTTTCCATAATTATAGATTTGTATTCTTATTCAGTCTCCATTAGGGTTAAAAAAGCTGTTTCAGTTAAAAAAAAAAAAACAATCACACGTTTTATTTCTCATTATCATTTTTCTTTTGTGGTTCTCTAATGCAGTTCACTGTGATTTATGAAACAAGATACAGGTTATTTCACATTATGGTTGTACATTGAATGGCAGAATATGTTTTTTCATATAAATCTTTTGAATGGTTGCTGGATTACACTTGAAGAAATACAGGTAGAAGCATCGCAAGCTGTAGCAATGCTGCAACCATTTAAATCAAGTTCCGAAACCACCAAAGGAATCTGTATTCAGCTACTGGGAGCACTTCACATTTTCTAAGACATGTCAGACAGAAACTTGCTTGCATCTCACCTTTTAAAGCATTTTTAAAGCATTATTGGAGTCAACTACAAAAGCAACCAGGATCAACCTGAGGGGAAAACACAACTATCAAACACAGGTTTGCTTTTAGCGACCGACCTTTCAATGTCACCGCTTCCCTGTAAACTTGTAGCAAAATGTAGCGGAATCAGTCAAATACTTGCAAGACAGCCAGATGGTCAGAGTGATCTTCATGCATTGAGTGTAATGATCACGCGTTCCATTGATGCTTTCTAAGTGGTGTCACAAGTGGTTGACAAATTGAGCACTTTTATATAGTTATATAGTCATCATATTTGTTGTGGTCAATGTGGACATACTTTTGGAAGTGTGTGTACATTCAGGGCCGTTTTTAGGCATAGGCAAACTAGGCGGTCGCCTTGGGTGCCATCAGTAGGGGGGCGCCAATAAGCGCATATCTGGCACTAGATGTTTGTGTGTAAAGGGTATCACGGCCACCCTAAAATGTTATTGCTGCCCCCACTAGTTCCCCCACACTATTGGATCAGAGAACTGTCAATCTGACGATTCCTATATGGCATCAGATCAGAGTAGACTACCGTCAAAAACGTTTGCGTTTGGAGCGCTCAACAACACCATTAGATCAATGAACTCGGTCAATGCTTTGTCAAGGTAACACTTTTTTTAACCATAAAATAAAGCCAAATTCAAACTAAAGGCCGATTAAAATAACAGGTACAAATCTGTATTTTGTTTAGGGCAGTATTTGTGGCAGTCTAGAAATCACGCTGTGAATGGGCAGATAGCATTGCTCCTGTGTACATTAATGACATTTTGTTTTCTCTTTTTGGTGTTTAAAATGTACATTGCAGCAAAGAATATTTTTATGACTTTTCTGGTACATGATGTATCTGCGTTATGAGCAGGGCTGGACTGGAGCTAAAATTTGGCCATGGACAAATCCAGCCCATGCGGCCCACAAATTCCCCAGTGAATGCTTTGGCTATAGGGTAAAGGCCTTAAATGAAAAATACATGAATAAATAAAACTAGGACAGGGACTTTTGTAATATAAATGCACTTGACAAACTGGGGCATGGCTAATTAATAAGGTAGATTTTTTTGGTGTTGTTGATGTTTTTCACCTGTATTTACAATGTTTTATCATTGCTTTTATTGTTAGGTTTAGTAACTTTTTTGTGACATCTGAAGTTCATTTTCTACTCAAAATGACACATTCATACTCAAATCGATCTATCGAATGTTACTGTCATTGTGTATTGTGTACCAAGTAATGAAGTCTCTGTGTTCATATGCCGCATTCTATTATGTAGATATGGTGTCTACATATATTGTATTATTTTCTTAGATATTTCCAAGTAAAGCATGCACTTTAAAATCATGGTTTAATTCTTCGAGTTAAAAGATTTAAAAGTAAAATTTACTTAACTTAGTTAAGTAGTTTTTACTTCATTCTATATGTGAAATTAAATGTGATTTATTAATATCCACTCAATTACTTCATCAATGATAAGTTCAATAGTAAGTAGATTTTACTTGATAACAACAGGTTAGTACAGAGCAGTAGCAGTGAAATGTACTCAAAATGTGTTAGTGCAAATTGTTACGAGCTTATCAAGTAAATCCTTCAAGTTACTTTTTTCAGTGTGTACTGTACTTTAGTCAAATAAACTACAAGTTTAATTCAATGTTACTGTAAAACAATCTACAAATTATGTATTTCACATACAACAAAAATTGCTTTGCAGTACCATACTGTAATCAATTTTACAGCAATTAACAACATTTTTACAGGATGTTATTTGCAACTTTTTTGCCATTATATTCCGGTAAATTCTACTGTACATTTTTACAGTGATTTTGAGCAAGGATGCCGTAAAGTAAATTTCTGCTATTAAATGCAGTGCAGTATGCCCAATTACCAATCCAGCCCTGATTATGAGGAAGAGATGGAAGGGCTAGAAAATATTCTTAACCCGTACAATTTTACGCTTAAAAGGACTCTTGTTTCAGGTGTATTAAAATATATATCAAATCATGCTGAAATTGCTCTGGAATAGCTCACTGTTATTGTGAGTTTTAGAGAGGCATTATGTAAGCATCATTCTATACGCTTGAATTGTTTATCCCCTGTATTCATTGTGCCCATAATTCCTTTCTAAAAGAGAATTCCAGCAATTATGAATCTTTGTGTGTTGTAGTGGCTGCAGGCATTTAGTGTGACTCTCTAGAGGACTAGAGGTTATTGTGGCCGTCCTACACTCATTTGTGAGGCCAGCGTGAATTGTTTGTTCAAATCAAACCAATTTAACATTGTCCCCGTGGCGCCGTTGTTCTCCACACAGAGGAAAACCAATCGCAAATCCACCTAGGACTGATTTACAGCGCCGGGGGACCAGATTAAGAGGCCATAGATTGCATCTCAAGTGTTCGCCGAAAGAAAGACACCTGTCCCGCCAACAATTCCACCGCTTCAAAAGCAGGCATTAACACTTCCATTAAAATCTGTCACCCCTCTTTCTCCTTCTTCGCTCTGTGCTCTGAAGAGAAATCGCAGTCATTCAAATGCTAAGCGACTTTCTCTCCCCTGTGGGTATTAGCGCAAAAAGAGCGGCGCTCAATCATTTGCCAAGAACGTCAGGGAGGGGAAAAAGAGACGCAAAATGAGCCAATGGTGCAGCGAATATCCCTCACCTTTGCAATATCTCTTCACATTTCATTACCTTTCCTGCGCCGCAGACCAACAAAATGCAGCAAAAACGTCAGTCATCATTAGATCGTTCCCTTATAGTGCACTAAATTCCTAATGCCATATATGTAAGTGTCTCACTGATTTCATCACGCTCTGCAGGTTTCCGAGAGCTCATTTAAATTCATCTCTTCACAAGCTCTTAAATAATATACCAATAATAACTCTAAACGGATCAATGGGATCGTTTTAAAGTGTGAGAGCTAACTTTGCCTGTGGGAATCAAGCTCTTGTACTGTCTCATCTCATTATTTATGTATCGGAGTCTATGGAATATCCACTTCATTATAAGACACATCTTTTTATTAATGTTTTATTCTTATTTCTTAACAGGTTACTGACGGTGGCACTATTAAGCAGAAGATTTTTACGTACGATGCTATGTTCAATACCAATTACTCCCATATGGAGGATTACCGCAGACGGGAAGACCTGGTGTATCAATCGACGGTCCGGTAAGAGTCATTCATTGATTTTCACAAAATCAAATATTTATGTCATCTGACCACTTTTTGTCAGTGACAGATTAATCATTGTTTAAAATGTTGATGCATGTTGTCTGAGCCATATCACATTAGACTTGTTTATTTCCTATTGGCTTTGAACATTAATATAAAGAGCAATTTGTTGGCTTCCTTCTGAATTATCTTTAACTTTCTTATGTGTGCACCAGAAGAGCGTCTTTGTCGATGCCTTTAATGGTATTTTCAGTGTCTTACATCATAAGTGTTACATTTTTTAAGATGTCTTATCGTGTTAAAATTATATCAACATTTGACACACAGATCTTTTTTAACAATAGACCAACTGGACAAATGTGTGGGTGGGATTATCATCTCAGGTTAGCTTCTCATATTATGCTAATGACCTTCTGTTTAAGTTTGTTGCACTCCAAATAGTGGTATGGTTTCGTGTACTCTATATTGCTTCCATAAAAACCTAAAAAAGTTACACTTTGTAAGTAAATCTTAATCAGTGACCTGATTAAGAAACTTTTTCTCTGTATCCAGTATGTTCTCGTATATTTTCTCCCACTGAGCCCCTAGCCACGCTTTTCAAGCTTTGGGCCCTCAGTAGCAATTTTCCTGCTCCCCATTCAGGAAGCGTCATCTTTGGCCTTCTCTTTGTGAACATCTGCTTTACTGAGGAACAGACGTGTTTCCCAAGTCATCCCTGATACCTGAGGCTCAGCTTCAGGCAGAAAAGCAAAAGCAAGCCTGAGAAATACTTTGTCATCTACTCTGCTCCTCACCAAAACATACAAGTTTCTTGTCAGACCAAAAGCTAACTATAAGATGAAGAGGAGAAAAGGGAAGGTTTTGATTATGTGTTCAACCTGCTGCAAGACTAGCTGTACTTTCTGCATCGCAGATATCTGCATGTGTGTACCAACTCGATCAGAGTTTTTCAGGTAAAAGGCCTCACTGCCTCCTTGCTTTGCCTGGAAAGTGGGACAGTGCACTGTATGCTGTGTGCACACGCACAGAAACAAACACTCCTACCCAGCAGGAAGTAAATTGACTGTCACACTATAAACAGCAGTAGGGATCACATGTATTGACCTCGCAGTCTCACATAATGCTCGGGAAGGAACCGCAGAGACCGCCAAGCTTCATGTGCAGTCACCTAAGTATAAATGCACACACATTGTCTCGAAAATCTTTTTCTTAAAGGCACAGTATGTAAGTTTCACCAATAGAGGTTGCTTATTCAAAACAAATCATGGGAGTTGTAGTCTTGACTCTTCACCTCAACAGCCAATGGAAAGGAATCCAACGGACACAGACAGAAATCATGTTTATCATGTTTATGAATGAACGAATGTATTAAAATTGTATTAACGTTACGGTGGTATGAAGCAAGGTGAGGCTGAGAGCCCTTGGAAGCAAATGCTAAATGTACAAAACACTTAGTCGTCCACTTCTGCTCTTTTCGTTGTTTATGTGGGGTAACGCACTGCTGTTTTGCATGGCTAAAACAATCCTACTAAGTACATTTGAGTGTATTGAAGGTTGTTATAACGTTACTCTGTGCATTCGCTCTGTGACTTATATGGGCAGTTATCTAGATCAATATTAGAATATCATATTAATAAAAACTGGATGAAATGACTGTTGCTAAATGACATGCAATTAATTTTTAAATATATTGTATGGTGGAGAAAGCTCTCTGATTATGTTAGCCACTTGACAAAATAGTGTTGTCTCTGAGGCATGGTAAAAATATTACTTGCGGTAAAACAAGTGTTTCAAAACCATGTTGCGCTATATAGCAGTGATTCGTTTTACGTTGATAAATGTATATCCAATCATTTGCTCACCTGTCTAAAAAAAATATATAAATATACACTCACCTAAAGGATTATTAGGAACACCATACTAATACTGTGTTTGACCCCCTTTCGCCTTCAGAAATGCCTTAATTCTACGTGGCATTGATTCAACAAGGTGCTGAAAGCATTCTTTAGAAATGTTGGCCCATATTGATAGGATAGCATCTTGCAGTTGATGGAGATTTGTGGGATGCACATCCAGGGCACGAAGCTCCCATTCCACCACAACTCTATTGGGTTGAGATCTGGTCACTGTGGGGCCCATTTGGTACAGTGAACTCATTGTCATGTTCAAGAAACCAATTTGAAATTATTTGAGCTTTGTGATATGGTGCATTATCCTGCTGGAAGTAGCCATCAGAGGATGGGTACATGGTGGTCATAAAGCGATGGACATAGTCAGAAACAATGCTCAGGTAGGCCGTGGCATTTAAACGATGCCCAATTGGCACTAAGGGGCCTAAAGTGTGCCAAGAAAACATCCCCCACACCATTACACCACCACCACCAGCCTGCACAGTGGTAACAAGGCATGATGGATCCATGTTCTCATTCTGTTTACGCCAAATTCTGACTCTGACCATCTGAATGTCTCAACAGAAATCGAGACTCATCAGACCAGGCAACATTTTTCCAGTCTTCAACTGTCCAATTTTGGTGAGCTCGAGCAAATTGTAGCCTCTTTTTCCTATTTGTAGTGGAGATGAGTGGTACCCGGTAGGGTCTTCTAAAGTTGTAGCCCATCCACCTTAAGGCTGTGCGTGTTGTGGCTTCACAAATGCTTTGCTGCATACCTCGGTTGTAACGAGTGGTTATTTCAGTCAAAGTTGCTCTTCTATCAGCTTGAATCAGTCGGCCCATTCTCCTCTGACCTCTAGCATCAACAAGGCATTTTCGCCCACAGGACTGCCGCATACTGGATGTTTTTCCCTTTTCACACCATTCTTTGTAAACCCTAGAAATGGTTGTGCGTGAACATCCCAGTAATTGAGCAGAGGCCATACGGTGAGATTAGATGGCTGGATGGATGGCTGGATGGATGGCTGGATGGATGGATGGATGGCTGGCTGGCTGGCTGGCTGGCTGGCTGGCTGGATGGTGGATGGATGGGTGGGTGGATGGATGGATGGATGGATGGATGGATGGATGGATGGATGGATGGATGGATGGATGGATGGATGGATGGATGGATGGATGGATGGATGGATGGATGGATGGATGGATGGATGGATGGATGGATAGATAGATAGATAGATAGATAGATAGATAGATAGATAGATAGATAGATAGATAGATAGATAGATAGATAGATAGATAGATAGATAGATAGATAGATAGATAGATAGATAGATAGATAGATAGATAGACAAGCTCAAGAACAGTGTGTAGAGAGCTTCATGGAATGGGTTTCCATAGCCAAGCAGCTGCATCCAAGCCTTACATCACCAAGTGCAATGCAAAGCATTGGATGCAGTGGTGTAAAGCACGCCGCCACTGGACTCTAGAGCAGTGGAGACGTGTTCTCTGGAGTGACGAATCATGCTTCTCTTTCTGGCAATCCGATGGATGAGTCTGGGTTTGGCGGTTGCCAGGAGAACGGTACTTGTCTGACTGCATTGTGCCAAGTGTAAAGTTTGGAGGGGGGATTATGGTGTGGGGTTGTTTTTCAGGGGTTGGGCTTGGCCCCTTAGTTCCAGTGAAAGGAACTCTTAATGCTTCAGAATACCAATACACCAAGTGTAAATAGCATACTAAGTAAAAAATTGTGATATATACTTTTTACACCATGTAAAAGTAGTTATTTGCAATATGTGTGATTAGATGCTTTTTGTATTATATACTTTATGTTGATAGATACATACTATTTGCACATCAGTATTGTTGTACATAAACATGATGCAATAATAACATAGAGTGTAAATGATTATATGTATTAAAATTATTCAATGGATGCCGCCTTATTAGGGCAATAAAAGCCCTCCCTACACCTACCCATAACCCTATCCAATAAATGCTTTTATTATTATTAAACATTCCGTTAGCCACTTTATTTCCACATTTAGAAAAAATTCTAAAAAGGTAGTTTTCTGAGCTCTGCAAAAGGCGGATTCGAACCCGGGTCGATGACGTCAAAACCAAGACCCTTAAGCCTTGCACTTTACTGAATGCACAACTGAAGACCACACACAAGATTTTTAATGTTGTTTGGCCCAACTAAGCATTGTTAGGCAGAGCTAGTGTGAATAGCACTTGCCAACAAGGCACGTTATTTGCACTTGGTGTGAATAGACACTCCGTTAAGTTTATGTGCATGTAAAGGGATGGACAGATGGACGTTGAATGACACACAAGCGTACACACTTCACTAATCCTTTTTCCTGCAGCCTTCGACACAGCATTCTGTGGGAGATCCCGAGCATCCAGACAGGATATTTCACAGGTATTATCTCTCATTTTTCTTCCAGAGTGGCAAAACGCCACACCAGCAGACCTTGCAACTCTAGTTCAAAATAAATAAATACACAAGTAAGGATCTTTTTGAAAACGTAAGCAGAGAGAAAGACATCTCTGCCTGTAGCTGGGCCATAGAAGTTCACTAGTTTTCACATTAAACTAAGAAAGTAGTGATGCCTGCCTGCATGCTGCCCAGAAGTATGCACACCTCATGGAGAATAATAACATCATTTTGAACTGCTTATTTTTAATCATTTGCCCGTCCCTTACATGACCGTTTGAATTCCCTGCATGGAAAATTCAACACAACACAAAGTGTCATATTATTACAGGCCAAATTGAAATTCTGTGTCTTTTCTAAACTTTCCCCTCACAACCTCCTTCAGATAGATATGTTGTTGAAGGTGTTTGAAAAATTAATTCTGATTCTTTTTAATATTTAATATAAGTCATACTGTTAGGTCTTTCTTGTTCTTCACTAGTTTCTCCTTGTAACTAAGCTGTCAATGTTTTAAGATGGAGAGTTTGAGCTGTCAATCAAATCTCAACAGGTCTACGGGACCCTCCCCTTGCACTCCAACCCTGCCCTCTTCTCTCATCTTCTCTCTTCTCTCATATCATGGACACCTCAATTCTCCATCTGTTCCTATGAGTCCCAACTGCTTTTGGCAAACCATTCAACTTTATACTCCGAATCAAAAGCACTTACGCCCACCGGGCCCTCCGGGGCCCTTCAGGAGAAGCTCGTTCTTCAATAAAAGCCCCTGATTATCATGCACATCTATCAGATTTTTTTCCATGCCTCTTCACTGAAATGTGACAACAGTGTTAAAAGAGAGTGTTAAAATCCCCTCTGTAGTGGGATTTGTATGTGACTATGCATTTTAGCATCTCTAGTATGTCTAGTCCACAATTTTGTTATTTTTATTTATTCAGTTTTATTTTATGAATATTTAAACATGTATATGTAGTATAATCTACAGTAAAGACTGGATGTATCAGTCAGGCCAATTAATTAACTAAGATGTGTCCATTTGATTTTCATAAGCCTTGTCAGTGAGTACAAGGTTTGTAGCTTTATTTTTAGCATTTTATTTTATTTTTTATTTTTATTTATTTATTTTTATTTAATTGGTTTCTGCCGAACCTTAGAATTTCTTTCCACCGAACCGAACCCGAGGCTTGCGCTACGCGCGCAACGCTGTTTGACGTAGTGATGCCGGCGTGGAAATGCGGCTTTAATGGACCGTTCGAATGCAGGCTGTGAGAAAGTGAAAATGGAACTTGTGAACAGAAAACATGTTGTTTGGCAGTACTTTCAGTCAAAAGAAAGCGATTCAAGTCGAGCTACATGTTCAATTTGCCATGCCGATTTATCTTGTGGTGGCAAGGACCCTAAACAATAGCCACTGTTAAACATTTGCGTATGAAACATCCAAAAAAATACGAGTTGTGCATGAGGGAATCTATAGACAGCACCCAAAATGCTGGAATAATGTTGCCTATTCTTTTTTAAAAATAAAATAAAATGAAAAATACACTGCTATGGACGTTGTTAACTTCATTAATGTGTTTACTGTGATAATGGACTGAGGGTGGGAGTAGGGAATCAGTATTCGGATTCGGCAGAATCTTAACCATTGGACTTCCAAGAAAAATTCCTTGTGTGTGCAAGCACACTTGGCAATAAAGCTCTTTCTGATTCTGATTCTGATTCACATTCAGCTAATCAGTAACTGTTATTTTTGTCATACAACCCAGAGGACTGACTGCTTCATGCCGCAATGCATTCTGGGAGCCATGGATGAGTTTTGCATGATGCATCCAGAATGCATTGCTACCTTGTTGTAACTTGTATGCTTGCTAACTTGCATTTACAAATCGAATTTACAATTATTACTTGGTCCAACGATTGTTGAACCAACTTCTTTTCACTGGTTAAGCAAACTTTTTTCCAGTTAAAGCTACACTGTGTGATATTTTCCCCCATCTAGCGGTGAAAAGATATATGACCATCCAGTAAATATTAGGTTCTGTTCCTCCCAATTCCGATTTCGTTTTAACTCCTACGGTGGCCGTTTTAGTCCAAGATTAACATGGCTTCCAGTTCAATCCAGACACGGTGCCATCGAGTGTTAAAACGCGAAAGGCGACGCTTGAATTTACGGGTATGTCCCTCTTTGGATAATGTACTTTCAAGATGGAGGGGCAACATGGCGACCCCCATTCGAACCCCTTACCCGTATGTATTTTCAATGGCATATTATAAACTTACGAGAATACTTTATAACTTGAAATAAGTAAATATACATTAATGAGCACTTGTATTTTTGAAAGAACTAAGTGTTTTTAGCTAAGAATAAACAAAAAAAGTTACACAGTGTAGCTTTAACTAAAGCATAATCATTTGGCCTACATTTTTTGTGAGTTGGATTTTTTACAGTGAACAATGCATATTGTATACTTAATTCTAAGGTGAAAGTAATGGTAACCCACTAGTAATGACTCAAGTATTATTTGGATCAGTATTCTAAAGTGAGCTTTTGAGGTTTTGTATGTTTTTGAAAGGTTTTGGATTGTAATTCATTCTGATGGTTTTGGTAACAATTGAGACATTACTATCCAAAACCTTACAAAAACCTCAAAAGCGTGCAATGACTTCAGATATTAGGGAGTTATCATGCTTTTCACAGAACACAGAAATAATAATTTGGTAATACTTGATTCATTACTAGTGGGTTACCATTACCTTTTATTATGCATTATGCATTATTCATATACATATTTTGAACCTGTAGTTCTTTGTAGAAAAAATAGCAGTTACTGATTAGCTAACTACCACAATCAACTGAGCGCTATTATTAACAAATTCATTAATCAGAGTTTCTTGTTAGTTAATAGTAGCTTTGTTTTGTGTTGTATTGTGTTTTGTTTTGTTCTCTTCATCTTGCTGACCCTTTGAAAGTTTGCAGAGGTCTCCGAGTAGCATGTTAATGCATGTTTAGTTTAGTTTAGTTTAGTTTAGTTTAGTTTAGTTTAGTTTAGTTTAGTTTCGTTTAGTTTCGTTTAGTTTCGTTTCATTTAGTTCATCTTGTTTAACCTTTGAAGATTTGCAAAGGCCCCAAGAGTGGCATTTTAATTAATGTTTTGTTTTGTTTTGTTTTGTTTTGTTTTGTTTTGTTTTGTTTTGTTTTGTTTTGTTTCGTTTCGTTTCGTTTCGTTTCGTTTTGTTTTGTTTTGTTTTGTTGTTGATTCTTTGAAAGTTTGCAGAGGCCCCCCGAGTGGCATTATAATTTAGTTTTTAAAGAGTTTTAAGAGATGTAATTTCACCAACCATGCATTTTGCTCTTTATATATATCAATGTCTGTCATTTGAAAAGCCGTTGTCACAATTCACCAGTGTGAGTGCCTGTGATTACCACCAGAGGGCACTCCACCCAGTACTGTCACTCCATCAAGGACTACAATTCCCATAACGCTCTGCCCGGACTCATCATCCCTGATTACATCCATCTGTGTCTCATTACCCTGTTTACCTCACCCTGTAAGCCTGGGGCCTGTTTTAATAAGGAGGTTCAACCAACTCTGAGTTTCAACTTGAACTCTGAGTTGACTTACTCTGAGATGGGAAACTCTGAGTTTTGGGTTTCACAACAGCTGAATTGAAGTAGTTCAATCAACTCTGAGTAGACTGACTGAGTTAAGCACATGCACCCCAACTATGAAAAGCCATGATCAATGGAGCTCTGAAATTATTATTCACCATGGCAACAGCACCCAACAAAAAAACGTTTGCATACTTCCGGGTCAATCTATAAGTTTAATTCTTAATTAGCTTAAGTTTAATTTTCATGGTATCCAAAAGGCAAAAAAAAGAACGTGGCAGCAGCTAAAAATTTAAAATAAAAACATAATTCAATCAGGTAAAGCTTTAAGCATAAAAGGTTCATGGGTATAGGTTTAATGACTTTACAAACATTTGACATATTAAATATATATCATTCAGTGTCCAATGTGCAACATAGACCCTTTTCACAGACTTTGACCATTTTAACAGTCATCAATATCATAAATCCTGCAACGTTTTTTGTATTATTTTTTTTTAAATGTATGTACATTTATAACACTAATACTTTGTATTATATTACATTTGCATCAAATTACAAAAAACAAGTTACCGCTGATGTGAGGGTGTTTCTAATACAGCATCTATGGGAGTGATGGTAAAAGTAATATCTTTCTCTCTTTCCGTTATCAATCTCACTCTATTTTTTCCCTTTTTTTTGAAAGTTGTATAATCACTATTGTGGAGTTTTTCTTTTGCTATTTGAGCAAATGGGGACACAAAAATATATTTAATGTATTCTCTCATTCACCGCTATAAAAATTAATCCAACTATGACAACTTCCACTCTGAGAAACCCGGTAATGTGAAAAGGGTCTATGTTCTCTGATCCCACCTGTTACATTTCTTAATTAGGGTAATGACATTAACATTTTACTAAGATGATCATAACAATTGTAAATAAATGTATTTGACAGCTGTGGTGGTGGTTACGGCATATATCTCATACTACCATCTGGCAGCATCCTTCCATCCCATACAGTAATCCATTTTCAGTAAGTGTGATGATGGGAATAGTGTCATCAATGCGTCCAACCACTGGAAATCCTAATTATTATTATATGTCCTAATTATTATATGTATAATTATTATTATATGTCCTCATGATGAAATATGAGCAATGAATGAATTTTCCTGCAGTGCAAAGAATGCTTTTTCTTACTTTGTATTTTTGTCAAGTGGCAGATAATAACTTGTTTTAAGTAAACTTCACTTACTTTAGATTTAAATTTAATTCATAATTTATTTTTATATTTGTACTTGAAATATGACAAAATACTACTACAAAAAAAAAGCATTTGTGCAGTTTGAATGAATGAATAAAGTATTTAAACACTGCTGGTGCTTTAAAAGGGGGAGGAGACCCAAAGAAACTCTGGGTTTACCAAAGAAAACCTGCTCTTGAACAGGTTAGGTTCATAGAGTAAGTTACCATGGTAATTGACTCTTGAGCATAAGTTACCTCTCTTTTAGAAACGGGCTTGACTTACCCTGCTTTCTCGGGTTTGACATACCTCAAATTCTGAAACAGAAAACCCAGAGTTTCCCTCATTTCAGGGTTAACATACTCAGAGTTTTCACTTAACCTCCTTTCTGAAACGGGCCCCTGGTTATCTCAGTCATTCATTGCGAAGTCTTGTTTAGTGTTTCACTGCATTTCTGAGCGTTCTTCTCAGTTTCATGTCTTTCGGTTTTTGGATTACTTGCCTGTTTCTGGACTACTCTCTGGAGTCTCCTGTGTTCCCTACCTTGTTGTGTTTGTTTGTTTAGACTGTCCGGCTGTGTTTTGACCTTGCCTGTACTTTTGACTACGATTGTGGATTACCCTTTAATAAAGCTGCGTTTGGATCTTCAGCCTTCGCGTCTCAGAGCAGTATGTTACAACCGTATTGGTTGACCACTACTTTGACTGTACCCACAATAAATCTTATATATGCAACAAACAGTCGTTTTTAATTTTGTTTTGTGTAAATCATTCACAAATCCTTTCATGCATAAATGGCAACATTGAATGTTTCCATTGTTTGTTTTTTTCTAACAATTGAAACTGATGTTCAAGGTCCTATGAGTGAATATGCAAGTAAAAGATCACCTCAGCTGACCTCTGTGTTTGATGACTCATGAAATCATGAGCTATTGTGAATATTCCAACACCATAAATTCAGCCTTGGACATATTCTAACATCATACGCCCACAACGCCAATAAGAACAGGCCTCAGCTGAGAAATTCACAGCACATTTCTGTAATTACAGAATGTTATATTCCTGGCAGCGAGCGCTCTGTCCCTCTCAGCATACACACACACTTACACACACTGCAGAGTGGCAGGACCTGGCTAGGCAAATCCCTCCTTGCCTCTGTGTGATTTAGTGCTAATCGGCTTTTTATTACTCTCTGATTAACAATCCATCTACATTTTTAGAGCACAGTGAGAGAGATAGAGAGAATACAGAGGGTGTGAAAGTGAGAAAGTCTGTGAAGGAGCTGGAGTTCAGTCCCATTGAGGTTATTTTGAAGAACTGAATACGAGAGCAAGCCAGACTATTGCGCAACATCGCCGGCATTTCAGCAATCCAAAGAGGAAGTATGCAGAGGGGAGAGAATGAGCGAATAAGAGACAGAGAGTGTTGAAAAGCAGAGAGAAGGAGAGGTGGAGAGCTAAGAGGGCAAGAGAGACAGGAATTGAGAAATATGCTGGCCGGGATTCAGAGACCCAGGCAGTAAAGCTCATCCAGAGAGAGGACACTTGCAGGGTGGAACGTGAGACCAATGCCAATGTACAAAGCCGGAGCCAAAACTCTCATCCAATCATCACGGTCTGTGCATGTCAAGCAGCCCTGGAAGTAGAGGGGGAAAAAACTAACAAAAACAACAATAAAAACTCGACAAAACTGCCAATAGATGAGGTTAAAATTATAGACATCTGTGAGGAGAAATGGCAGAGTGGTTTTATTTACAGCCACTGTATTGTTGCCATCGTCATGATGGTGAATGCACTGCAATTAACTCTGCCTGTGTTTCTACTCATCAAGCCTAAGTGAGCTATCTGAGGTGCAGGGGGAAAAAAAGCCACGGTGGGGAGGCGTACATGAAAGGAATGCTTATTTGCTTGTGCTGAGAACTCACCCGCTGCCCTCATTCAATATAAATGAGCTTGGTTTCAGTCAATCTAGCTGTTTTGTGCTTGTTTTAAAGGGGCTGAGCAGCAGGACTTTGTCGACCGGCGCCGAGCACATGCAGACGATGTTGGGATTGTTAAAGGTTCGCTTGACTAAAGCGAAGAGAGAGGCTGAGATTTTCTTTTTTTGTTGTTGTTGTTACGAGACTCTTAGAAAATTATGATGTCCAGAATGTGTAACATGAGCTAAAGAAGACCTGCAAACAAACATAGACCAGAAGTGTTTTGTAACTCATCTTAGCTGTGAAAAGTCAGTATTTTGTCTTTAAATTAAAAGACACTACCATTTAAAAGTTTGGGGTCTGTATGTTTTTCTATTTTTGAAAGAAAATACTTTTATTCTAGCCTGGCTCCACCCTCCTACGTACTAGGACTTTAATTTTCATTTTCCTTCAGTACCCGGTCTGGGACTGCGGTATATTCTTAGGTTTTCTCGGAACAAATTTTTTACCGGTCTAATCAGCGAACAGAGGGAGTGGCTGAGAAAGATGACGTGGATGTTGTGCGCTAGTTTGAGTTGTAGTTCAGTAATGGCGGCGGAGAAAGATGCAAGCATTGCCACATTGTGACACCGCTGGCGAATATCCAGAAGTTAAAGCCAGAGCAAGAACAATCTTTGCTGGGTTTTGTTGGTGGCCATGATGTTGTGGCCCTCCTCCCCACAGGGTTCAGGAAAAGTTTGATTTTCCAGCTCGCTCCATTAGTGGTGAAGGAGTTGGCTGAATCCCTATTTGGACGGTAATTGTTTCTCGTGTGATCGGAAGGTATTGTCACCATTTAAAGGGGCTAGTCAGTGATTTTATTGCCGTCCGCAGAGCCGGCCCAAGGCATAAGCGAACTAAGCAGCTGCCACCAGGGGGCCCCCAAGAGCACGTGAAATTACTTGCTGCATGTTGCTTTATTGAAATCGCGAAATGGCCTTAAACAATTACTAGGTAAACTGCACTTTTTATTTTTGAAAAAGTTTTCTAATATATGTACAGTTTGATTCTGACAATGCTGCATGAGCTCGCAGCACCATTGGCTGGACACTATTAGCTTGTTAGCCAGGGTTCAAAGTGCGAGAAAAATCAGCGCTGAAATGGTGCTACGTCAGTTGCCCAGTAACCTTTTTATGAATGGATGGATTTGAGAATGTGATATGGTTTAGTGCGAATATCTTATCTGACATGCTGCATGTTTTGGATGGAGTACAGCATAGCTTTCAGTTTCTGTTTGCAGTAAATGCTTCTCTGCAAGTAGGCTACTATATGTTTGAGTCGCTCAAAATGATAATTTGGGAACGCAACATGCAGCAAACATCTTCCCAAATTCGTAATGAGAATCATTTATAAATGAATAAAAGGTCTTCCTGCGTGTTTCTGCCAAAATAAAAGCTGTTTAACATTTTAACGAAATCCATCAACATTTCTTGTTTTTAAAAGAAGTCTCTTCTGCTCACCAAGGCTGCATTTATTTGACCAAAAATACAATAAAAACGGACAGTAATATAGTGAAATGGTATTGCAATTTAAAATAGCTGTTTTCTATGTGAATATACAGTCCTTCTCATAAATTAGCATATTGTGATAAAGTTCATTATTTTCCATAATGTAATGATAAAAATTAAACTTTCATATATTTTAGATTCATTGCACACCAACTGAAATATTTCAGGTCTTTTATTGTTTTAATACTGATGATTTTGGCATACAGCTCATGAAAACCCCAAATTCCTATCTCAATAAATTAGCATATCATGAAAAGGTTCTCTAAACGAGCTATTAACCTAATCATCTGAATCAAAATGACACCTGCAAAAGATTCCTGAGGCTTTTAAAAACTCCCAGCCTGGTTCATTACTCAAAACCGCAATCATGGGTAAGACTGCCGACCTGACTGCTGTCCAGAAGGCCATCATTGACACCCTCAAGCAAGAGGGTAAGACACAGAAAGAAATTTCTGAACGAATAGGCTGTTCCCAGAGTGCTGTATCAAGGCACCTCAGTGGGAAGTCTGTGGGAAGGAAAAAGTGTGGCAAAAAACGCTGCACAACGAGAAGAGGTGACCGGACCCTGAGGAAGATTGTGGAGAAGGACCGATTCCAGACCTTGGGGGACCTGCGGAAGCAGCGGACTGAGTCTGGAGTAGAAACATCCAGAGCCACCGTGCACAGGCGTGTGAAGGAAATGGGCTACAGAAAATGACGTGGATGTTGTGCGCTAGTTTGAGTTGTAGTTCAGTAATGGCGGCGGAGAAAGATGCAAGCATTGCCACATTGTGACACCGCTGGCGAATATCCAGAAGTTAAAGCCAGAGCAAGAACAATCTTTGCTGGGTTTTGTTGGTGGCCATGATGTTGTGGCCCTCCTCCCCACAGGGTTCAGGAAAAGTTTGATTTTCCAGCTCGCTCCATTAGTGGTGAAGGAGTTGGCTGAATCCCTATTTGGACGGTAATTGTTTCTCGTGGGATCGGAAGGTATTGTCACCATTTAAAGGGGCTAGTCAGTGATTTTATTGCCGTCCGCAGAGCCGGCCCAAGGCATAAGCGAACTAAGCAGCTGCCACCAGGGGGCCCCCAAGAGCACGTGAAATTACTTGCTGCATGTTGCTTTATTGAAATTGCGAAATGGCCATAAACAATTACTAGGTAAACTGCACTTTTTATTTTGAAAAAAGTTTTCTAATATATGTACAGATTGATTCTGACAATGCTGCATGAGCTCGCAGCACCATTGGCTGGACACTATTAGCTTGTTAGCCAGGGTTCAAAGTGCGAGAAAAATCAGCGCTGAAATGGTGCTACGTCAGTTGCCCAGTAACCTTTTTATGAATGGATGGATTTGAGAATGTGATATGGTTTAGTGCGAATATCTTATCTGACGTGCTGCATGTTTTGGATGGAGTACAGCATAGCTTTCAGTTTCTGTTTGCAGTAAATGCTTCTCTGCAAGTAGGCTACTATATGTTTGAGTCGCTCAAAATGATAATTTGGGAACGCAACATGCAGCAAACATCTTCCCAAATTCGTAATGAGAATCATATATAAATGAATAAAAGGTCTTCCTGCGTGTTTCTGCCAAAATAAAAGCTGTTTAACATTTTAAAGAAATCCATCAACATTTCTTGTTTTTAAAAGAAGTCTCTTCTGCTCACCAAGGCTGCATTTATTTGACCAAAAATACAATAAAAACGGACAGTAATATAGTGAAATGGTATTGCAATTTAAAATAGCTGTTTTCTATGTGAATATATAGTAAAGTGTAATTTATTCCTGTGATCAAAGCTGAATTTATCATCATTACTCCAGTCTTCAGTGTCACACGATCCTTCACAAATCATTCTGATATGAGGATTTGATGATCAAGAAACATTTATGATTATTATCAGTGTTGAACACTCAAAAGCTTTCTATTTCAGATAAATGCTGTTCTTTTGAACTTTCTATTCATCAATTAATCTGATTAATCAAAAATTGTGCATAAGCATATTCAGCATAAGCATATATATATACTTTTTTTTAGTGTACGTATCCCAGTCTGAACTGTTGTACTGTAAGACTTTGAATATTAAAGTGCAAGTTAACATCTTACCACTCTTGTGGGTTTGCTACTGTTACAATTAAAAACCGTATAAGGGTAAAAACATGACAGGCAGACATGATGTAAGCAACGCAGCTACATCTAATAACGTTGATAATGGGTGTGCGAATTAACAAGAACTGACAATAGTCAGTCGTATTGGTGGCACCAAGGGACCCCCAAATAAAATTCTGCTTAGGGCCCCATAAAGGCTTGGGCCGGCCCTGGCCGTCCGTCTCCCACCACCCGCGTAAAAATCCCTGGCCGAATGACCTACTGTTTTAGACAAACACCAAGATCGTGTGGTTATTTAATTGCTGTCCGAATCCACATCTCTGAGTTTATATCCTTTTTGACCACTGCAGAGCACCATGCGGTTGCACTTCGCTGTAATTTGGATGCATTTCAAGACTTTTCAAGACAAGTATTTACAAGAGCAATATATTTCATCACCGCTCAAAAAAGAAAAAGAATAAAAGCACGTAAACATTTAAATTGGGCTGTTTTTACCGGCAGCATTTATTCTTATCATACCAAGCATATGACATTTTATTTACAGCATAATCATGTTATGGACTACGTAACCAGTGCATTCCCAATCACGAAACTCTCCCCTCCACCGTGAATAAATCATAATCCGAATGCACGAGTTTTAGGTTTTATCACTGAGGTGACGTGCAGAATCTGCACAGTTATTTTTACGGACTTCCATGTGCGAAACAGGCGAACGGCGCATAACATACGTCACGACCAAACGTTAGCGATTGGTTATGGCAGATCCAGAGTGGCTCTGGCCAGATCCAATAGTTTTAAACTTCAACAGAGCACCCGCCTTCAAGGAAGTAAACGCTTGTCAATGTAGAGTGGCCAGACTCTCTGTACAAATGAAATGTACGAGAGTCTGCTAAGACCAGGCTACTTTTATTCAGCATATACATAAAATTTGTTAAAAACAATACAATGGTTTCCACAAATATTGACTGTTTTCAACATTTATAATAATAATAAATGTTTCTTGAGCACCAAATCATCATGATATCATGTGACACTGGAGTAAAGACGAGTAATTCAGCTTTGCCATCAAAGAATGAATTTCATTTGAAAATATATATTAAAGCAGCACTAGGTAACTTTTCAACCTTCATAATATATTTTCAAGACTCTTGTGATGATACATCGACTTACATTAGGTTGAATGACACGTCTGCCATAGCCTGACGGGGTCTGTATCGTTTTTAATCGTACTTTTAAACTTCGGGTTTCGGGTAGTAACCCGAGAAAAAAAAGAACTACAAAATTCGGCTGCTTTACGGCATATACGTCACTTCCTTAAATTCGGACGTGCGAGGGTTAGGGTTAGCCTATGTAAGCCTATGTCTAAACGGCGTGTACAAGTTTGGTAGGGGCTACATTCTTGCAAGTAAATACATAAGACGTTCAAAATCATATTTTAGGATACTGTAACGCGTGTGTCCGGGTGAAAAATATGGATAGCTCACTCAACGCAACTGGAGTCGATGCAAACACGGAGGCGATTGACATCAGATAGCCCGCACTTTATTCCCCGTGGAACCCCCACAAGAGTCCGGCACAAACTCCACTTCCGTCCACAGCATTACCCAACAAAACAAAAATAAATGAATGTTTGCAACAGAAGACAGAAAATAATCCGCACACATGGGAGCTCGAGGCGCAGTGTTCACACACACACACACACACACACACACACACACACACACACACACACACACACAGAACGCAGGCGCTCCAACCGGGGGTGAACGCTCTTAAAGGGGCCACACTATTTTCCTACTCGTTACAATACCTAACATGTCTGTGATATTTGTTTATTTGCCTTGCCTCAAGCTATAATGCAAATCGACTTTTCAAATTTGAAGATTCATCTATGGTAGCTTGATATTATATTGACGATATATGGTTATTACCTACCACTCAAACATTGAATTGAAGTATCATATAGATTCTATAAAACGGTAACCAATAGACTAGACTACTATAATGACGCTGGCTTGTAAACGTGAGCATCGCGATCATTTGGCGTTTGAAAAAAAAAATAAAACCCATGAAAATATATTCATATGTCATGCTGAAACATATGCCACTGTACCTGGGATGAAGACATTTCACACACGACACAAGCAGAACACCTGCATGTGAACAACTGCAGTGTTCAGGGCTATCATAGTTGTCATGTCAACAAATGCACGTGCGATGCATCCCCTGATGCAGGATGACAGAGTTTACGACAGTAGTAGAGGACAATACTGTTTCCCAACTGTAGGGGGACCCCGAGAGCAAAAGTTACCTAGTGCTGCTTTAAAAACAGAATCAATTATTTTAAATTGACCAAAAAAAAAACAGACTTGTTGAGCATAAGAGACTTCTTTCACAAAATATTACTGATCCCAAACTTTTGAATAGTAGTGTATATCTGTAAATTAGATATATCACATAGCACCGCTATGGAAATTTATATGATGTAAACACAAATTTTATTTTGGATGCGAATAATCGTTTGCCCAGCACACATTTTTATATAATTTTTGAGAGCCTGATCACAAAAACAAAAGTCTCAGCATTAAAGCTACACTGTGTGATATTTTCCCCCATCTAGCGGTGAAAAGGTATATGACCATGCAGTAAATATTAGGTTCTGTTCCTCCCAATTCCGATTTCGTTTTAACTCCTACGGTGGCCGTTTTAGTCCAAGATTAACATGGCTTCCAGTTCAATCCAGACCTATGATCCAGACACGGTGCCATCGAGTGTTAAAACGCGAAAGGCGAAGCTTGAATTTACGGGTATGTCCCTCTTTGGATAATGTACTTTCAAGATGGAGGGGCAACATGGCGACCGCCATTCGAACCCCTTACCCGTATGTATTTTCAATGGCATATTATAAACTTACGAGAATACTTTATAACTTGAAATAAGTAAATATACATTAATGAGCACATATATTTTTGAAAGAACTAAGTGTTTTTAGCTAAGAATAAACTAAAAAAGTTACACAGTGTAGCTTTAAAAGCCATGTCCCAAAGCACACAATTATAATGTTCTATAATTAAATCTATGTTAATTGTAGGCTATATGACAGACTTAACTGTTGCACTTAACTGTGTAAAAATAAAAAAAATATTCCAATCATATTTCAAGCAATTCAAAACCATCATGAAGGAACTGTGCGCATCTGAAGTGTCTCAACTGAAGGAAATAATCTATTACTAATCGGCTTTATACACTCTAAAAAAAAGGTTCTATATGGCACTAAAATCTTGGCTCGTAATCATAGGGGAACCTTTTTTAGTGCTGTATAGCACCAATTTTGGTGCTTCAGTGGTTCTGCAGGGGTTCTTCAGAGGTTCTTAACCGGTTCTTTGACTAAGGTGCTACTGTATATAGCACCTCTGAAGAACCGCTGCAGAACCACTGAAGCACCAAAATTGGTGCTATATAGCACTAAAAAAGGTTCCCCTATGATTACGAGCCAAGAACCATTTTTGGTACCATATAGAACCTTTTTTTTTTTTGAGTGTATAAGTTCACAATGTATTTTTTGAAAACAATGTCTGATGTCTGAACTAAATGCGCCTGAATGGTTTAAATTATTTATTTATTTTCTTGGAAAACAAGACAAAAAAAGACTGAAGTCTAGAGCTCAAAACTGGACATCATTGAACTGTTCGATAAGAAAGTTGGACCACATTTTCTAATCTATATATATTTTTATGATTTGCAGCAACAGCCATTTTTTATCCCCCAGCCAGTACAGTTAGTCTCCTATTTGTTTTATTTGGGGCCCTGAGAGAGAAAGATGCCAAGAAAAAGAGAGGAACAGAATAAAATGGGTAAAAGCTACAAAAATGGACCACAGGGTCGAGCATCTGTGTATCTCTATCAGCCATCGTCAGCAGTCTAGCCCCCTCTGTGGGGCTCCCGGGACAACAGAAATGGATGGATGGAGTGAGGCATTATAGGAATGTGTTGAGCCAGCTGACAGACAACGGTTTTCTTAGGCAGTGGTCTCTCTTTTCCTTCGTCTAGCATAGGCCTATTAGTATGACAGCACACCCTGATTCTTCAGCTTCACTGCAGTCTCTAGTCTTCTACGAGAAGCCAGGAAGGACAATTGTCCTCAATTTTGATCTGTTACCTGCAGCTGAAAATCGTACTTTGATTTGCATTGTAATCTGTGTTCAGAATAAAGCATGAAGCCTTTGGAGAAGTCTGCATTATAATAAAACGCTTATTTTGTATACTTTATCATTTCATTGGAGTCATGTAGAGATGTGATATTACTTTCCTAAACAATTGGATTTCCAAAAATGATGTTCACCTTGCAGATAAAAAAAACGACTGTAGTGTATAGAGCCAATAATATCAGGGCAGGACTTGAAAAACTAAACGACTGCCTGCCCATTTAGCATAATAGTAGAGAATTTGGGCAAACACTGCTCAGATTTACGTTTTACAAGAAAATGCATTTTTTTCCCATTGTACTTCCAGATTTCACATTTAATTTAATTGGTTACTTGCTGATTCTTTATAATTATTTGTGGAATTTACTAACAATTTACTCCACCATTTTTTTTTTTTTGGAGTAAATCTATCATGGGAGCTTGACACACACACACACACACACACACACACACACACACACACACACACACACACACACACACACACACACACACACACACACACACACACAGAACAATTATATTCAGTCTTTGAGTCACTGAAAATGTCTTACAGTAAATACACTTTTATCTTTCTTCATAGGCTCCCGGAGGTCCGGATCTCCGACAACGGACCTTATGAATGCCATGTAGGAATCTATGACCGAGCAACACGGGAGAAGGTCGTCCTGGCATCAGGGAACGTTTTGCTCACAGTCATGTGTGAGTATAAATGCACTGCCGAAATGTTCCATTCTGTATTTTCTCCCATTGGGTGAACAATGTGTGCTGATTTGAAGAACAAGGATGAAACTTGTTTATTCAGGATTAAGTAGTCCATTATTTGCTCAGATCAACTTGTGGTATTATGTAGTTGGCAGAAATGTTGACCCAAGGGGGGTGTTGCACCCAGAAGCTGACCTACAATATTTTGCGCTGTCCTTTAATTCGTCTCCTGTGGCTTTGAAGTGCTTTATCCTGTGTTTGTTATTTGGAAGTCTGCTGTGTCTTCTCTGTTAAAGCTTGTGAATTTGGGCCAGAATGGGCTGATCATTACGGCTGACTGTCTCCATGCGATAAGGACCTTTGAATGGGAGGTAGAGTAGTGTGTGTGTGTGTGTGTGTGTGTGTGTGTGTGTGTGTGTGTGTGTGTGTGTGTGTGTGTGTGTGTGTGTGTGTGTGTGTGTGTGTGTGTGTGTGTGTGTGTGTGTGTGTGTGTGTGTGTGTGCTTGTGTGTAATTCATAGCACTTCGCTTTGAACTTCCCCATTTGCTGCTTATAGTCATGCTGTGCCTTAAAGCATAATTTAGGAAACTGAGGCAATGAAAATGCAAAGATTACAAAGAGAGCTGATTTACTTTTAATCGTTGTACGCATGTTCCCATCTCTTATTTATTTTCTTGGTAACACTTTACAAGAGCTTCCCTAATGTTCATAAATAAGACAAACAAACCTTATTAGAGCATTATTTAATGCTTTGCAGATCATAAATGTATATAGTTCAAAATATAAAACATTTGTATCAGTGTTATTTTAGTATCACTGGCTGTGTTCAATTGGACTGAATTCATTCCGATTGATGAATCTGAATGTAGTGTTCACATGAACGCTAAACAAAGTGATCAGGTTGATGTTCGCGTTTATATGTCACAAGCTTCAAATCGGAATTGATTTTTTGACATGTGTACACTGCACAAATATGCAAAGTTTCCCGCTGTTTACCCATAATAACCATTCTCCTTCAGTGGTTCTTTATTTGTTTTAAACAGCAGACTTAATATTTATCCATTTCTGGTCATAATTTGGAAACGATGAGCATATGAACCGTTTTGCCTTGCTGCTTATATTTATCACACAGTAAAAATGGCCCATCCCGCACCGAAAACCAGTTGTCTGTGGATGAGAATCCAAAACAAGGACTGTTGGGACATTGTCCTGCTCCATTTCACAAATGTTGGGTGAAAGGATAATTTTAGAATGAAGGGACACTCATTTATATGACACTTTATTCAACAGGAAGAATAGCTCGTTCCGCATGTCATACGTCATTACGGTATTTCTACGTCTCTGCACATGCACAGTCCTTTCAGTTTCGGTTTTCAATCCAATCACGTGTTTACATGTTCCCTTGATCGGATTCGAAAAGGAATAAACCACCCCTTTCAATCTGATCGAAATTTCATTCGGATCGAGCTCAATCGGATTGTTTAAGGTGTTTACATGAGGGCTTTTTGGTCTGATTGAGCTATCAATACGATTACTAATGGTTTATTTGGTTGCTTGTAAACGTAGCCACTGATATACTATTGTAGTTTTTGTTAATATTTTGAATTAGATTTTATTTTTATTAGGGCCCGAGCACCGATGGTGTGAGGACCCTATAATTGCTCAGTCTATTATTATTATTCTCCTAAATTAATTGCATTTTTGAGGGCCTAAACATGCTCGAAAATGAAACTTTGCACACGCGTCAGAAGTTGTGGAAATTTACGTCTGATATGGGTTTCAGAATTAGGCATAGCAAAATGTCTTGATAGCGGCACCTACAAAATTTCAATTAAGCACCGTTCCCACTACGTTTCACGTACGATTATAAAATTCGGTACACACATGTAATAGCCCAATTACTACTGAAAAACCAACAGGAAGTGAGATATTTAGAATTTTCTCTGCAAAAATTTAGCAGTTTTTGCCATTTCCAGACATTGTACTTTAATGAAATCCTCCTAGAGATTTAATCAAATCAACATCATATTTGGTCAGTCTAATCTAAAGGCCTTTGCCACGTTAAAATGTGAAGATCTTGAGTTTTCGCTGAAGGGCGTGTCTGTGGCGGTCTCACAAATTTAAATGTTTCGCTATGAAACAGGAAGTTGTTGTAACTCGGGCATACAATGCCCAATCTGCCCCAAACTTCATATGTTTTATTAGAGACCTGGCCTGAAGATATCTTTATGCCAATATCCAGTTAGTCATAGCGCCACCTGCTGGAAGCAGGAAATTACATGCTTCACAGTCACACTGTAATTCACTCCCAGGGACACATTAAAATATGCCACGAAGTACCAAACATGCTAGAAACACATTAAATCATGCGACTCTTTGCTAAGTGCTAATGCGAGGTGCGATCGCTGCTTGCAGTTTACTTTTTTTTTTCATCAGTTTGAGATTAAATATAAATTTTTATCTTAATAGTTTTATTAATTTTAATGGACCCACTTTTTATTAGGTGGCCTTAACTACTATGTACTAACATTTAAATTAATCATTTTATACAATGCACTTATTACCTGCATGTAATTACATTTCTAATTAATTTCTGTAGTTACATTTATAATTACATTGTTGACACTTCCCTTACACCTAACCCTACCCAAACATACCCATACCACCACACTTGTTACTAACTTTATTGTTTTGCAATACAATATGAACACAATAAGTACATTGTACTATTGGATAGGTAGAACTCATTGGCAATTCTCTCTGTCTCCAAATCAGCCGCGACAGAGATTGTTTATGATTGACGTTTGAAGATGTTCCCTTTCATCTCTTGCTTTAACAGAACCTCTGCATCCGTCTAAAATGAGGACCCCAGACATTTATGTATACTCTACACTCTCCCTATAGCCATTAGTCAGGCTCTAGCCTAATGACAGCCGGCCTATCTGAGTATGTCATGGTTTGACCACCGGTCTGTGATGCAGCTTGGCGTTAATAAGGAACCTCATCATTCAGCCTATTGTTAAAATGAACAAATAAGAAAGTGTGTGTGGTCCTCAGGCTTATATTTCTATCCTGAAAAGCTGCTGATCTCTCTGATAAGACAAACTGGAAGTCGGTGAAAAACCCCAGAAGGGCTGACGTGAATAAACATGCCTCTGAATAAAGAATGCCACTTCCAGCCCCTTCAACTGGAGAACATAACCCAGTATGAATGGGTTCACTGGCAGTCGTAAGCCCTGTCGATTGTAGAGTTGATGTTAATGGACTACTTTTTATCAATATGAGATATTTTGAAGAATTTAGCTTGTAATTGCTTAGGAATCGAAGGAAAGTGTGTGCGCCTCGTCTGGCTGACACTCGTAAATCCCTACACCTCTACAGGAAGAAGGATAGCCTCTAGCATTGTGGCTAATTGCCATCTAAGCTGAAACAGAATTATTCATAACCTATTAGTGTGGCAAGTTCACTGGGTAGAGGAGAGAAGGGGGGAAAAAACACATGATGAGCAAGAGAATAAAAATGAGTGAAGAAAGTTCATTAATAGGAAGCCTTGCGCAGACTGTATTTTAATATGATAAATGACGTCATAAATAAGAATGTCATTTTTGCCTTGAAATTCATTCAATTGCTTTTTAAGCCTAGACTTCAAATTATTGAGGGTGATTCACCTTCATGCTAATTCAAAAGTCTAGGGTGACTTTACCATGAACTCCAACTTGTGTGGTGTAGTGTTCCAAAGTGAACACTATAGTGGGACTACTATGCTGATGATGGAATTTACGTCACATGCACGGTAGGGTAACGGCTACCATGCTGGAAATGCTGGTTGGAATCAAAGACTATAGATAAAGAAAGACGGGCCATTGTAAGCTTTTGGGGTTTTTGTAAGGTTTTGGATAATAGGGATGTGCAGAGTTCCTTCAGTGTTGCTGACTATGGGAAGCGAGCACACGAGAAGCAACCGGTTCTACACATAGGCTATAAAACCTAGCGAACGTGTTAAGTGTCGCCCAGCCCGCAGCTCTACAAATATCTGTCAGCGAGGCGCCACGAGCCAGTGCCCAGGAAGAAGCTACACCCCTGGTGGAGTGGGCTCAAACCCCGAGCGGGCAGGGCACGTCTTGGGATTCATACGCCAAGATGATGGCATCCACTATCCAGTGGGCCATCCTCTGCTTGGAGACAGCCTTTCCCTTCTGCTGTCCTCCGTAACGGACGAAGAGCTGCTCTGAGGTCCTAAAGCTTTGCGTTGTGAATGTGAATGGCACGAATGGACCTCAGATGCTTCTGACTCCACAGGAGGAGATGGCAGGCGAGTTGAGACATGCTGCTGGAGCGTAGACCACTCTGTTTGTTGATGTACGCAACGGCTGCAGTACTGTCCGTCCGGACCAGAACGTGCTTGTCTTTGAGCGGCGTTTTGAAGCAGGACAAACTGCCAGGAACTCCAGGCAATTGATATGCCATTGCAGTTGGGGCCCCATCCACAGACCCAAAACTGCAAGCCCGTTGTACGTGGCACCCCAGCCGGTGGATGAGGCATCCGTGGAGACAACAGAATGCCTGGACACTTGTTCTAGAGGCACTCCTACCCGTAGAAATGAAGGGTCCGACCACGGGCTGAAGGTTTGGCGGCATCTCTGCGTCACTTGGACACGGAGGCACCCGCTGTGGGACCATGCCCATATGGAGCAGCCCTAGCGGTGTTTCTGCGGCTGCGGCATGCCCCAGGCGCCTCTGAAATTGTTTCAGTGGTACCGCTGTGCTGCGTTTGAACGAATTCAAGCAGTTCAACACTGACTGGACGCGCTCATCGGTGACCGAGTCGATCTCCATCCCGAGAAAAGAGATCCTCTGTACGGGACAGAGTTTGCTCTTCTCCCAGTTGACCCGAAGACCCAACTGGCTAAGGTGCTGGAGCACCATGTCCCTGTGTTCGCACAACTGATCCCGCGACTGGGCAAGGATCAGCCAGTCGTCGAGATAGTTGAGAAGGCGAACACCACGCTCTCTCATGGGAGCAATGGCCGCCTCTGCGACTTTCGTGAAGACACGGGGCGACAGGGACAGCCCAAAGGGCAGGACTTTGTACTGATATGCTTGTCCGTCGAATGCAAAGCGTAGAAACGGTCTGTGTCGAGGGAGAATCGAGACATGAAAGTACGCGTCCTTCAGGTCGATCGCTGCAAACCAATCTTGGGGACGGATGCACCTGAAGATGCGCTTCTGCGTTAACATTCTGAACGGCATCCTGTGGAGGGAGCGGTTCAAGTATCCGCCGCCTTTCTTGGGTACAATGAAATACGGGCTGTAGAACCCGGCCTTCATATCGGCTGGAGGGACCGGCTCTATCCCGTCTTTCACCAATAGGACAGCGATCTCTGCTTGAAGCACAGGGGTGTTCTCCTTCGTTACAGAAGTGAAGTGAACGACCCTGAACTTGGGGGGACGCCAGGTGAACTGAATCGCATAGCCAAGTCTGATGGAACGGATGGGCTAATGAGACGGGCTGGGGAGCCCTAGCCAGGCTCCCAGAGACGTGCAAGTGGGATCAACTGCACCACAGACGTACCCGCAGCGGAACGCAGGGACCCGTGGACGACATGGGAGTGGTCCGTGGAGGGGTCTGGGTGTGTGACACACAAACCTGCATCCGCTGAGGGGGTGGGCGAGTGTGAGGAGGCACATTGTGTGTGTCCCGACAGCCAGTGCCCCCTGCTGGTGAAGGGAGAGGCGTCCGAGGGAAACGAGGCATGGTAGCGTTGCACACCGCCAGACGCGCTTTCTTGGCACCCAGAGATGTTGGAAACTGCTCTTTTATTGAAACAGAAACAGAAACAGGAACAGAAATAGGAGAACAAAAGATTTTCCCCCGGCCCTCCTCCGGGGGAAGGAGTGGTGCTGCAGCCATCTCCTGAAGAGCAGGGTCTCTTGCGACGGCTCTTGCCACCTGGCTTGGCAGCAGCCTGAGTGGGCTGGACATCCTTCCCGCGGCCGGCTCCACGCCTATGCCCGGGTGGAGGCTGCTGCTGGGCTGGGACGGGAGCGGGGGCGGCAGCAGGCGGATGTCTTCTGCGACAGGCAGATGGAGGTGCTGCGGCCGGCGGCGGGGTGGAGGCAGCAGCAGACCGCCGGAGCAGGATGTGTTTGATGGCCTCCGTCTGCTTCTGGGCTGCCGAGAACTGCTGGGCAAAGTTCTCGACCGTGTCGCCAAACATCCCGGCCGATGAAACGGGGGAGTCCAGGAACCGGTTCTTATCGGTCTCCCTCATGTCGGCCAGGTTGAGCCAGAGATGCCGTTCCTGGACCACTAAGGTGGACGTCGCCTGACCAATGGAACGGGCGGTGACTTTCGTGGTCAGGCCTACCCTCATGCATGTCCATGAGTGCTTGGGCTTGGTGCAAGCAGCGCCATGGCATGCAAGGCAGATGCGGCCTGTCCGCAGGACCTGTAGGCCTTCGCAGTCAGACTAGAAGAAAACCTACAGGCCTTGGACGGGAGATGAGGGTCACCGCGCTAGTTGGAGGCAGTCGCTGGTCACAGTTGCATCGCGACAGCCCGCTCAACTGGTGGGATTCCCTCTTAACCCTTGGCCTGTCCGCTGTCAAGGGTAGTGAGGAGGGAGGAGCCACCAGGTCTCTTTCTGGCACTGAAATGTGTCATCCACGACCTGGTAAGCTCCTCATGCACCTCCGGGAAGAATGGTACTGGGGCGGGACACTGAGAACCAGCGCGACCCCCCCCCCCCCCCCAGAAACCAATCATCCAACCTAGAAGGTTCGGGACATGGTGGAGGGTTCCACACAAGCCCGACCTTTTCGGCGGCCTGGGAAAGCATAGCCGTCAACTCAGGGTCCGACTCGACCGTTGCCACTCACCCAGAGGGAGGCAGTACAGCCGAGTCTTCATCCTCGGAGGACTGGAACTCCCCCTCCGATGCAGCGATCGACATCTGCTCGTCCGTGGGTGCCCCGAAGGAGACCGCCTGCCGCTCATGGGAGGGGCCAGCAATCTCCTCTGGAAGCACCACAGGCTGCGGCGCTTGTAAGGGTTCAGGGGCCTGCGAAGGTATGCTCGGCGGGTTTGCCCTGAACGTGATCCTCAGGTCACCCCAGCCATCCGTCGAAGTAGGTCTATCTTGGGAGATAGCTCTAGATCAAGGTATGGGGAGGGGGACTCCACCTTCCCGGAGGTAGGCGAGTCTCGACCTAAGCGCCGAGATAGTCATGTTCCCGCAGTGAGAACATGAACTATCCACAAATGCCGCCTCAGCGTGCTGAATGCCCAGGCACGTGAGACAGCGATTGTGACCGTCAGTGGGCGAGAGGGAACGACCGCATCCAGAAACGCACGGGTGGAATGACATCTTGAAAAAGATGCAGTGTCACACCCGTGTTGCTCTTTTGAGGAAACGCTCTTATAGATGTGCTGAAGCACCCAGGGACAACCGCAGCAACACACAGGGAATAGTGCAGCCTGTGTTTGCACTCACTGATAACCACGCCCTCACGATACCAACAGTGTTGATGTGAGAAGAGCAGTTGTGATTTAAATGCAGCAGTGGTCAGCGGTCGCGCTGTTGTGTGCCTTAACACCAGCAGAAGCGTCCTCTTCTCTCTGTAGACTCTCGAAGGTTTGCTGAAAGCAGGCAGTCTGTTCTTCATCAACGCCGTTCGGCTTCCTGTTTATACCCGCGGCGTGGGGCGGAGCGTGAGAAGCAAATCTCGCACGCCAATGGCCCATTGGCCTGTTCTCTAAATCTCGAAGCTGATAGGGGCTCTCTGAAGTGATTTCGCCTCTTTACAGCATACATTTCTCATAATAGCTCTGATTAATGATGAAAAAGTTTGAAAAATTGTGACTTGTTTTCTCCTGCCGTCAAGCCACAGGCATTTACTGAATGACCCATATGGCTCGCGAGCCTAGAAGTTCCTGACCGCTGTTGTAAGCAGATCGTTTGGTCACAATTATGAATATGATACTGATACAAACTTATTGTATTTTATTTTAACAATGAGCAGAATAATTACAACAAAAATTATAGAGGAGGCAGTGTCAGAATGTGCAGTCAAGCAAGACACGCCACCCATAGCAATGCTTCATGGCAACGGCATCTCAGGATTTTCCGACTTTTGAGCACTTTGTTACTGTTTTGTACACGTTGTCATATTAATTATAATTCAAATTCTGTTTTTTAACCACAATATTATTGATAATTGTTGAGAGGGGCACTTTTAATCAAGTTGGGAAAAGGGCAGGGGATCGAGCCCCCAAATCCCTCGCGTCTGCACATGCCTGTTGGATAGTAACACTTAGTAACACTAGTAATTACTAGTGGGTTATCATGTTCTTCACTTTAGAAAACTGATCCAAATAACTAGTAATTCCTATGCATTATTCACATTAATTATGAACCTGTATATAGTAGTTCTTCGTAGTCCTCTGGGAGGTATAAAAAAATTGTAGTTACTGATTAGCTAATAGTGAGCTACCACATTCAACTAAGCACTATTACTTACTAATTTATTAATCAGAGTTTCTTGTTAGTTAATAGTAGTTACAAGAGTGTTAATAATGCATAACTCATTTGTTCCTGTGTAGTTATTCATTAATGATGGAACAGTGTTACCAAAGATACTATTACTAGCTACTACTACTAATTCTACTACTATTAACAATATACAACGCACTAAGGATTGATGAGCTGCTGGCTTCATGAATATTAATCATGTTGTCAGCGTTTGCTCGAACTGATTTGCTGAAATCAAAACAGGGATGGTAATAGATAATCCAGCCAATGAAATTGCCGTTTGCGCATTAGTTTCGCCCGCGACGGGCATATCTTCTGCTTGTTGTTAAAAGTGGAATAATTCCAAATGAACTCTGTTATTTTGACAGGAAATTACAACAAAGAATATTGTTTACATTCTGTGTGGTAGACTCTCGCCCACTCTCTCACTCTCTTTGCATGTGTGAGAAACACATCACTCTCAGCAAAGCGATGGCAAGTCGTGCGCCTTCACACTAGAGTTTACGGTACGTCAAATACAGGTACGCTGCGCTTTCATTGAGCTGAATTGAAATAGTGGTTTCAAGCACTAAGTCAGGGTGTTCAGCAATTTTTGAGATTTCAGGATTCCCCCATTAAAATAGATAGGACTTGGTCTTGGATGCCCGAAATTGCTGCCCGGAGGCGTTGCAAATGGCCGCCGAGTGAACAGACTTTCCTTGAATGGGACTTTGTTGGAATCCTGCTTGGAGTGGTGCAAGTAGAACTGGAGGGGTTACATTGGTGCCATGACCCGGATGGGAATGAGGGATTAGGGGAGTGAGTGTAACAGAGGCTAGCTAGTAAGAGCTGTGCAAGTAAACCTCACTTGCCTGGCATCAAGAGGCGCTTATAGACTGATGCTATAAGCTGCGGCCTTTAGCGTCCTTGTTAGCGCGCTGCCTTCCATGTATCTTTAGCCTTAAGAATCAATAATAACATTGTTTATTTGAACATACTGTATGCATTTTACTTGACAACCTGAATTATGCAAATCAGGTAATGACACAACCCAGTTATGACATTATTTTCCATAATTTAGTCCATGATCAACTGGAAACGTACACAAATATATTTGCTATCGAGTAGCTTTATGTCATGAATTTCTGCCAGTCAGATAGCACTGAATTTTGTAAAAATGGCAAATATAGTCTCATTTATACAGAAAAAGAGGCATTTTGCATTAAAAAGAATGACAATGGTTTAATTGAAATTCTCACAGCACTATTTTGGTGCATTTTACACCTGGTTAAACTGTTTTGCAGGTGGTTAACGGTAGCATTGTTTTTTTGGGGTTTTTTTTGTGATCCGTGCCTGTACATGAACTCATTGGCAGAGGTCACAGGAAAGTGACACAACACATGTATGCAGCGTTACATAGCAGCTTAGTTTGATGGTATCTTTTTATATAACTGTTTTCATGACCTTTCTATGATATACAGGAAAAATTTGCATATTCCCTTGTAGTCAGTGTTGAAAAGGTGCTGTGTTCTCTCACTGCTGATGTTTGTCCTGTCATTCGCGGCTGTGGGGCCATCGATTGCCTTATCATCGACAAACAGAGATGTCCTCCTCATCTCATTATAATGATGATGTTTGTTCTCGCTCATTTCATAATAAGTCTGGTCCACATATATCCAACTGCATTTGCCGACAAATCTCAGGCTGACAGGCCACCAATGTCAGCATGTACTTATTTATTTGAAATTATTCCTTTCTTGAGGCTAAACGTTATGATAAACTGCAGGACTTAAAGTATTAAAGCATTTAATACCAGTGTTGGGCACGTTACTTTAAAAAAGTAATTAGTTATAGTTTACATTTACGCATTTGGCAGACGCTTTTATCCAAAGCGACTTACAGTGCCTTTTTTACAGGGACAATCCCCCTGGAGCAACATGGAGTAAAGTGCCTTGCTCAAGGACACACTGATAGTGACAGCTGGGATCGAACCAGCAACCTTCTCGTATCAGTTCCATGGTTTAACCCACTATATCTTTTGTGCAAGTTTGTGCACAAAAGTTTGTGCACAAGTTTGTGCAAGACAAATTCCCCTCGGGGCAATAAAGGTCCATTCACTGGACCACCATCTCACTTCTTACAAATAGTAACTGAGTTAGTAACTGAGTTACATCATTATAAAAGTAACTTACTAGTTCCCATCACTGTTTAATGCCAAAGGGAGATGACCTAAGACAAACCTGTGAAGTAAGTCAACTGAGCAAGTAATTAGTTCAATTAAATGCTATATTCAGTAAAAGCAGTCCCTGCGGCTATAAAAGCTTAAAGTTGGAAAGCTCATCTGAATTAAGCCTAATTAATTTATTTTGTCCACTGCCACCTTTTAACTGACATGAAGTTAATTTAATGAACCAAGAGTAATTGAGGAGAAGACAATGTAGCCAACTAAAAGGGTTACTAAATGCGCTTTAGGTTATATTACAAAATCCATGTATTATTGGTTACATACAGTCCTATATATACAGTATGTAAATATAGAGGTTTCATCGCTAGTGGTCACTTTTACAAAAAAATAATAATAATTACGTTGCTGTTTTTATTGTGATTATGTCACTTTGGCTGCTGCCGCTCCTTTCGCTTTGTTGTTCATGAATATTTTAAGATTAAAGTTACGGTTAAAGTTGTTTAACGTCCGCCTCCTTTGTCACTGAACTTAAACTTTGTTACAGTTACATTTGATCACTTAAAATCAGTAGAGCGGATATGATGTCATTGACATGTGACGCAAGGACACGGGCCGCTACACTGGTTAAAATGGCTGATTTTAAACATTGTTGGAAACATTTGGGATAATGCAAATACACAAGTCAACAAAATGTATAACCTTGTTTTAGTGCTTTTTGGCTATTTAATTTTTTTTTTTTAAATACATATTGTGCCTTTAATTATTATAATACTATATCTAAAATACTAATTACTTTATTAATTGTAGTTAATCCTAATTTAAACATTTAACAATACATTATTAAAAATCAAAAGTTGTATCTGTTCACGTTATTTAATAGACCGGATGAGCTAACATGAACACAAGTAGACAATTTTTGATAACTTGTTATATTAAAAGAGATAGTTTGCCCAAAAAAATCTGATTTTGTCATCATTTACCCACTCTCATGTTGTTATTGTGCAGAGCAAAAAAGATCATATTTTGAAAAATATGTTTTTTGAGCATATAGGTAAATGCAAGTACCATTTATTTACACGTCTTCATTGAGCCCGATCTCACGAAAATGCGTATAAATAATCAGAGTGTGCAATCTCGTGGAATGTATACGGCAAAATGAGTTTTGGCGTGCATATGGTACGCCAGGGCTGGACTGGGGATAAAATTCGGCCCTGGCAAACCCAGCCCATCCGGCCCATGAGATCCTCGTGAATGTTTTTGCTGGGATTAGGGCCTTACATTGGAGTAAAAAAATAAAACTAGGACAGGGACAAATAATGATGGATATTATTGAATTTATTGCAAATGCAGATATCAAACTTGATATTGCACTTTGGTCACACAGAAATGCACTTGACAGTAAAGCACTGATTTTCAGCTAGGATGCAATAAAGTAAATTTACTGCTTTTAAATTATGTTGTGTAAAGTTGTTCCAAACCGAAATGACGTTGTCTCTTTTAACCGAGTTTAACTGTTGGCCAAACCATGCTCCTCATTACCATGGGTATATGGTTTCTAAAATAAATAAATAAATAAATAATACACTATTGAATTTGTAATAAAAAAAAATATTGTAAACACGTAGAAAATACAAAAACAGCCTCTATAAAAGTGATTTATATTGCGCAATATTTAATGTAGCCTATAATAATAGCAACATTTTTAATAAATACATTTGTGCCAACTTTATAAATACGTACGTACTTTATGGCATATTATACGTACGAACCCCCCACCCCCTACCCTCACCCTTCCCAAAAGCGTGTCATATGCACTCCATAAAGTGCGTATTATATGCACGGGAAAAACTGCGTAGCACATGCACGCCAAAACTCATTTTCGCGTATACATTCCACAAGATTGCACACTCGTACTATTGATAAGCATTTTCATAAGATTGTGTTGCTTCATTTGACTTAAAATGAGTGTGATAATGGTGTGAAACTACAGTCTTTTTATTTAAACCCTTTTCTTTTAAGACCATTTCTGGCTGCATGGCTTCTATGTATGTCCTGTAAAGTTAGCATTAGCAAATAGCATTGCACTGTTACTCCCCGTGAAAAGCAGGCATAAAAAATTGTTTTATAACTGTGGAGAAGAGACTTAGCATAGTATGCTAATTTGTGGTGGCTTCATTTGTAATCTAGCACTGCAAAATGAGATTGTGCAGTGCAAATTATGTGTTCACACAAATTTTCTTGGTGTGTTTGCACAGTGACCTGATTTGCATAATTCCTTTAGTGAAGCGGGCATTAAAACATCACGGACAGAGCATAAAAACAAACAAAACTATCAGTGTATCAATCCCTCCCAAGGGCACAAAGGCAATCAGTGCTCAAGGATCATACATTGCTAATTCAAAACTTTTAAAGATCTTTTACCAGTGGGACTACACTACCCCTCCTGTTAGCAAACAGGACAGGTCTTTAGAAAGGAAATTACACGTACAAGCTGATTTTACTGTTCAGTTCGGTTTAGTAAAGACTATGAAATATGCACAGCACCAAACCTGACCGTCTCTATACAGGATGTCGACTTTGTGTTCACATCACGTAAGTGTGCGAATACTTTGTTTTAACCTTTGCAAAGTGCAAGGAGGTAATTGAGAGGACATCCTTCACAAGACATGAGGGTCCTATATTTATATACACATTCAAAAAAGGGAAAACGAGAGAGCTGGAGGCAAAGAGAATGATGAGCCATGGGGTGCTTAGGGAGCAGTTACTGCTTCATCTCATAAACGGGTATTCACTTCAATTACGGCACCCAACTTTAATCAAGCAGTGTGTATATATAGCCGTGCAGCTTTTATAAATGGAGGAATTAATGACACCTTGCTGCAGCACAAACATGAAGGAGTTTGGAGACTGCGTTTGGTGCGGGAGCAGATGCAATGCAGGTGGGGAGGGTTGATGGATAGCTGTAGAGCATTTATGAGAGTTTATGTGTGTGCGCGCACAGTGATCCTCATATGTTTGGGCCCAGACCAAGAGACCCAGGCCTTGTCCTGAGACCGTGGAAGAATGTCTGTGCCAAAAGGCCAGGATATTGCTTTAGAGGACATTGTATTCATCATATCCATCTCCTCTCAGCAGAATGCACGCAAGGTTGCCATGGAGCTTGAGCCTTCTGTCTTCATCTGGCCTCTAAGCAAAACTCATTATTCTAAATCCATGTGTTTCAATGTTCCCCGTTTCCTTGAAAGGCTGTCAGGTCAGCGTCCAGGCGTTCTGGCTGGATCCTATCTGTTGTTTTGTACTTCTTTTTCATTATAAAATCAATGGTTTGAAAAGCACCTGAAAAGCATGATAACATTCATAAAAGTGTTATTTTAGACATGATGTCTGACCTCCTGCCATTAGTTCTGTGATGGTGAAAGGATCATTTTGAGTCTCATTTAAAAGAAAGAGAGATTATTTTCAAAACGGATGAATTATTAAATTTGTCAGAGGGAGAACAAAAAACAAGAAGTGATAACCGTAAAGCAACCATCAACGTCTGGATTGATTTCCTAACTAACTTAAATAAACTAAAGATTGTGTGGTCTGTTCTTGTCTCCTTTCAAGTTTGAGGTCTTCAGAGAAGCATATTTGGTGTCTTGTCAGATCGAAACCTCTGAAATGGTGAAGAGGTGAGCTTTAATAATTTGTGCTGTTGCTGCACTTTGTCCTGTCACCTCTCTGAGTCATAGATCATTTGGCTTTTGTGTTACTGAGAGGGAATGCATGAGGAGAATTGAGAGGTATAAACATGATCTGCGACCCCGATGTCACATCATGAGGGTCCTCGCACCGCAGAATAGACAGTTAATATATCTTCACAAGTAGTTGATGTTTTTGGATGAAGATGCCAGCAATAACTTTATTATCTCTTGATTATTGTCTAGTAAATTAGATTCTGCGGAGTAGTTGTTTGTCAGAAACAAAGAATAAAACAAGACAGCTTTCTAAAGTGACTGAATATGTATTCAGTCTTAAATGATAATCTAGAGGTTTTTCTTTATCTGTATCGAGCGACATTGGATATTTAATTGTTATATGCTAATTTCCAATTTTTATGTTTAGATTATCTATACCAGGCACTGTTTACACCTGTTATTAAGAAGTGTTTTCCTCAATCCGATCACAAGTGGACGACGCTATTTACAGGTGTAAACGGCAATAGCGAACCGTGACTCTCAAACCTTGTCCCTCCTACCCTCTTCCCTCGCTTACTGTGTCCTCTTCTATAATACTGCATGTTAACTTTTGACAAGAAATGCCACAAGCAAACATCAGAGTGAGCATCACCAAAACTAAACCAAAAGAAATCAAATGCAAATTACAAAGAATTGCATCATCACACAATCGCTGTGTCATTTCAGCAGAATATGGTGATGACAACTGGCCACAAATCCAACCCAATTTAATGTAATCCGACGCGACATGACATTGTATTAGCACGCAATAGTGACAGGCACTTCTGCATGTTGTTGATAATAAATCATATCATTAGACTGTGTAAGTCTAACTAATTAGATTGTACAATCTACCAGGTGTAAACAGGGTCTTAATAGTCACTTGAAGTAACTGAATATAGTTAAATGATAAACTGAAGTTTGTTGGTTTTTTCCATTTATCTGTGACAGTCGATATTGGACATTTAGTTGTTTAAATATGCTAATGTTTAGATCAATCTTTTACCATAATTTAAAGCTCACTTCTTTATAAACACTAATAATTTACAACACTGTTAAAGTGCTTTTAAAATGACTATACATTTTTCATAAGATTGTGATGCTTAAATTAACTTATTTTAGTTATAATTTATTTTGAGACATTTGCATAATTCAAAAAAAATTTACTTGGCAATTTTTTATTGTATAGTGTAATAACTGCATTAACACAGTTTCTGACCATCTGTTCCATATAAATCCATTTTTTTTCTTGGGAATGACCACCTACCGTGCTATTTCATTGGTCCAAAATCCAGTTCCACATAATTGTTAATTGCACACAAATTGTATTCGGATTGGCTCTCATTGTGTCACATTGCATTGCATTCATTGTAAACAGACAAATCTAAACCCACCATATCTGGTTAGGAAACTATGAAAACCTCCTTTTTTGAGGCTAGAGGTGTTAATTGACCTTTGATCTGAGACCATGAAGGGCAGAATGAACGTTCAGTACCCATTATCTACCTGGCAGTATGGGTATAAAAAGTGATGTCAAATCCTCTTTCTGTTTTAATTAGAAAATGATTCATTAACCACAGCACTACAGAGAATTGAATGCTGGATTTCTATGTAAAGAATAATGTAAGCCACGAGTCAATTGATGTAAAATAACCCCAAAGAGGCTCAAGGTTCATAATTACCCTGAAGGGGATTTTTTTATTATCCTGAACTGACATGTGCTCCCTCTACTTTAACTCTTTTATTCCGGGTTTGCATGCCAAAATAAAATAATTTTTCAGTGTTTCCATGCGTTATAGTTACTAATTAGTATTGAAAACTACTCAAATGTGCACATAGGTTATTCATTATTGAGCAGTATAAGGGCGCATCTGTACATTTTATGCCATGACTGTATTTCGTCCAGTGGACCGTAAACTGCAGATATTATGCGGATAGCAGCGCTTACAGTACAAGCAATCAAAGTGAAGTAATGGCTTCTATGAGCTCTGTTCTATGGGTTTTGTTTAAACCTGAATGCCCATCATCTAACATACACGCAAGCAGCTAGAGCGTTCAGATTCTCATGACAAAGTATGGAAATCATCCCCTCGACAAGCGCAACAGCTTAATGAGCAAACACTATGCTCTCACACAAGCATTTATAAATAGGCCAGCAGGCCCCTATGTGCTCGCAGATGTCAGAACAAAGCAGCACTTTTCTGGTGGTGGCCCCCCATGTCATTTTAAGCCATGCATTCAAAGTGTTCACTTGACTTCTCACTTTAAGTATAGAGGAGCCGAAGGAATGACACACTGCGTTTGCTGCATAGATTACATTAGAAGTGAGTGTACAATAATCTACTATTATTTTCCCTGCATGAACCAAGAGCTGTTTATTAGAGCCTGGACGAATGCACTCCAGCAGAGGATTGCTTGTTGCTCAACACACGCCCTGCATGGTAAAGGCACATGACCGATAATGTGCACTTGGACTTGATCAAATAGGACTTTTGAACAGGGTTGTTTCATTATACTGTAACCCTGTGAGTCGTCTGGGTAATATATGTTTTAGAAAATTACAGCTGCTGCCATGCACAGCAGGAAGGGTAATTGAGTTTTTTGCGAAATATTAGAAGTGACTTTTTCACACTTATTGTAGCCTTCATTGAAATTTGAACTTTAGGCCATCACTGCATGCATGTAAGCTAAATCTAGACAAAGATTTCGTGCGGCAGTCGTCCGTGAAGGGCTGCCGCTTTACTTTTGTTTTGTTGTTTGTTTATTTTATGATATTAAAGTTATGTTGATCGTTTGCCGGTTCCCTCCTCCTTCCTCCCGGGTTTCGGCCCCAATGTAACAATGTTCCCACAACTCTCAGCCCCGCTCTGCTTGCCTCAGTTATTATTTTGCATATTTAATCTCCTAACATTTCCTAGTCTGAAGCCCTGCTAAAGGAAGTAGTTAGTGGCTCAAAATGATCAAGCATAGCTAAACTTTCTCTTTATTCTTTACCTGACTGCTAGCTTTGCCCCAAAGCAAACCTGAAATTCAATGACAGCAAGTGAAATAATAAACCTCCATTAAAGGTCCCGTTCTTCGTGATCCCATTGTTCAAACTTTAGTTAGTGTGTAATGTTGCTGTTAGAGCATAAATAACACCTGTAAAATTATAAAGCTCAAAGTTCAATGTCAAGTGAGATATTTTATTTAACAGAAGTTCCCTTTCAAAGCCTACAGCGAACGGCCGGCTTGGACTACATCCTGGTACTTCCTTCATAAATGACGTCAGTAGAACAGTAGAACAGACTAACCTCCGCCCACAAGAATACGTGAAAAAAGGGGGCGTGGTCTTGTTGCTGTCCCACGTGGAGAAGAGGATGTGTCGCGTGGAGAAAAGGAACTGTTGCGTTGAGTGTGTTTGTCGCCATGTCGTCGAGACACTGTTATTTTCATCCCGGAGTCAAATCACCTTTGTTTGGCTTTCCCAGGGACGCTGTAGAGATCATTGAGCGCATACATCTCCCGTTAAGAGGCGTGACCTTTCCGTACAACGTGCGCTAAGCTGCGGTCAAATCACAACACGCTGGCACAATCAGAACTCGTTACGTATTTCTGAAGGAGGGACTTCATAGAACAAGGAACTCATCAGCCCGTTTTTAGGACAGTGAAAACAGCGGTGTACAGATAAGTAAATTGTGTGAAAAATACTGTTTTTTTTACACGCGAAACATGAACACATGTTATATTGCACACTGTAAACACAATCAAAGCTCAAAAAAACACGAAGAACGGGACCTTTAAACATGGCTTTTCTCCATTGATCTTCAAAAGAACCCGTCTCATTGAAAGCTGTATAAAATGAGTCAGGATCTCATAAGCTGCTTTATGTTGTGTTGCAATCCCACAGTTAAATTTGCAAAAAAAAAATGTAAAACACTTTAGAATAATGGTCATTAGTTAACATTAATTAATGTATTAACTAACATGAACTAACCATGAGCAGTACATTTGTTACTGTATTTGTTCATCTTTGTTAACGTTAGTAAATATAAATACAGCTGTTCATGGTTTGTTCATGTTAGTTCACAGTGCATTAACCTCTTAACCTGCGCCACTATTTTTGAGAATTTTTTGAAAACAACATACCCAACTGAAAATGTCTGCAGCTCTTAATATTCATAAATCTGGTCTTATTTTAAACTAGACACTTGAAATGTTGCTACCCAAGAGTCATAATAACTCAAAGTAATATGGAAACAGAGTAATATACATGTAAATATACATGTAAGTGACATTTTTTTCACTTAGGGAAAAAAATATGAGAATTGAATGTTAAGAGCCTGAAAGTAACTTAAATATAAAACTGAATGTCTAATCATGTCATGATTCAAATATGAGGATGATTCTCTCAGTAATGTAGCTTCTCTAAGCTTTTATGTCAGGAAAAGACTAGGCGTCCTTTCAAAAAGTCCATTTATTTCAGAACATTTGCAATTGTAAAGAGTAGTTTTTCATTCAAATAAATCTGCAATAAACTGCTAATTATAATGGATAAACAGTTACTGAAAAACTAAAGCAACTATTTACAGAAATTACAAAGTGTAAAAAACGAATTTAGCTGATAAAAAGTGTCAGTCAGAGTCTGCGTGCTCCACTGCAGTTCCTGCCCTAAACACTGGCAGGCGCCATGAGAAACGCACGTACCGGGCGCAATGATTGACAGCTCACCAAGCCTGTAAGGCGCTTCCTCTTTATGATGCATCACAGGAGAGACTCTGATTGAAGGAGAGAGACGAGGGAGGGTTTATGTCACGGAGAAGAGACTATTCTTGCAGGGGGAGTTTGCCAGAGAAGGATTAGAGTCGATATTTCATTGAAAATGGACATGATTGATTACGCTAACTCAAACTCTCTTGCAAACAACGGAGTTTTTGACGAAGTTTTTGTTTTCACAACGGAGTTTTGTTTTTTCCCTATTTTTCGTTGTTTTGGATTAAAAAGTGGGATGCATTTTGAAGAGTAGACCCTCACACGGAGATGTATGCGGGTGTTTATTGGATTCGTCCGATCTGATCTGAACAACAGGGGCCCGTTCTTCGTACCTCGCTTAATACATCTGAGATGATTTGACAGATCCCAGATCTTTTTATCCTGATAACTGATCTCTGGCTAATTTGGTTCTTCCAACGAATTTGCGGATTGGATTTAAATATCTGGATTAAATGATCTAAGATCACTGCGCATTCTTGTTTTCCCTGAAGAGGGCAGATGCATGATGAAACCATGATCAGCAATGCAGCGATTGGCTGGTGTCAAGACAGCAACGTAATGACATCATATAATTAAAAAAGCCACCTGGCAAAAAACTTGGCAAATTACACACAAAAAAACACACGAATATCTGGACCTTTATAAGGAAACAGCTAAACGACCAAACCAACATAAAAGTTATAATAGATCAATGATAAATGTTTTTTTTTTTTTTTACCAATTATTTATATTCACGATTTTATACAGTATTTGTACACCCTTTACATTTTTATTTCAATGTTGTAATTCAATTTTTAATTCAATTCGAAGCAGATTTGTAACGTGACAGTATTAAAGTTTCTTAAGGGTCAAGATCAAATTCTCTGCATCTCCTGCGCTGCATCAAGCATCCCATAATATCCGTCATCACTTAAATTAATGCACGCCTCAGATTAACTGTACAACATGTGTGCAAACCTCCAATAAAATTATAAAGTAATTATTCCATCACAAATAAATCGCTCAATCAAGTGGCTGTGTCTATGGTATTATACACAACATTACAAGATGCAATCTAATCCTGTTAGATAACTCCGTTAGCCGGATTTGATTGTTGACGATTTGGCATGATCTTGGATTGTTTGGTTCTTCGACGCTCATCCTGGACTTGCTGTCATAGCAACAGGTCCGTAAGCTTAAACCTGCTCGCGAGTAGGCTTATTTAATGTAAACAGGATTAGATTGCATCTTGAGGTGATACTTAAAATCTGTCCCAGCCACTGCTACTTTATTACAAGAGTTCATTACTGAACCAGGGGCAATAATAATTTAAATAAAATTTAAATAATAATAATATACAAATTTTAAATTGTATATGAGAATGTATATATTATTATAATGATGTGTATAATACTATAGACACAGCCACTTGATTGAGCGATTTATTTGTGATGGAATAATTACTTTATAATTTTATTGGAGGTTTGCACACATGTTGTACAGTTAATCTGAGCCGTGCATTAATTTAAGTGATGACGGATATTATGGGATGCTTGATGCAGCGCAGATGCAGAGAATTTGATCTTGACCCTTAAGAAACTAATACTGTCACGTTACAAATCTGCTTCAAATTGAATTACAACATTGAAATAAAAATGTAAAGGGTGTACAAATACTGTATAAAATCGAAAATATAAATAATTGGTAATCATGTAAAAAAAAAAAACATTTATCATTGATCTATTATAACTTTTATGTTGGTTTGGTCGTTTGGCTGTTTCCTTATAAAGGTCCAGATATTCGTGTGTTTTTTTGTGTGTAATTTGCCAAGTTTTTTGCCAGGTGGCTTTTTTAATTATATGATGTCATTACGTTGCTGTCTTGACGCCAGCCAATCGCTGCATTGCTGATCATGGTTTCGAGTATCGATGCATCTGCCCTCTTCAGGGAAAACAAGAATGCGCAGTGATTTTAGATCATTTAATCCAGATATTTAAATCCAATCCGCAAATTCGTTGGAAGAACCAAATTAGCCAGAGATCAGTTATCAGGATTAAAAGATCTGGGATCTGTCAAATCATCTCAGATGTATTAAGCGAGGTACGAAGAACGGACCCCAGGAGATGAAAGATGAGTACCGCTAATATTATGCTAATGTTTACATGGCCGATCCTTTAGCATTTCATTTAACCCTTTCCTCTCTGGTGTATTTATTGCAAAAACAATTTCAGAACATGAATCTTGAGTGTTTTAGCTTTCAAATGATGCATAGTTTGTGATAGTTGATTGAATATTTTGTATAAAACAAAAGTAAATAAAAGTACAGACACGCCCACTTCCGTCAATCATCCTGCCCACGAACCGGTGCGGGTTCATTAGTAAATGTTGAAATGAACATTAACAAAGATTAATAAACACTTTATAAGTGCAGTTCATTATTAGTTCATGTTAACTAATGTAGTTAACTAATGACCATTATTCTAAAGTCTTACCATTTTTTTGTATTATTCCAGTTATTCCCCGAGTGTGTAAGAAGAAGCTCAGCAAAGTGGCATTAGGAGGTGAATAAGGGTTCAACTGTTAAGAGCAAGCATTGTTTGGAGCCTGTGACCTTCAGCAAATTGAGAGATATTCATGAAACCTGCTTAATAATCCCTGAAGTTCCATCTTCAAACACTGCGAAAACATTATAAGACTTGACAAATAACCTTGGATATGAGCATGTTTGGGCACCTGAATATTTTTAATTTTCTCATGGTCTTTTGATTAAATTATTATTATAATGTAGCATTTAGTCATATTTTCTTTTACTGAGTCAATAACATTTAATTCACCTCTTTGTTTTTTGTCAGTTAACCATCAGTTAACAAACTACATATCCTACTGTTGTTAGCACATTTGTTGTCATAATTTTTTTGACAACATTGTTTTAAAGTTTGTATATTTTCAATACTTTTTTAGTAAACAATGTTATTTTAGTATTAATTATATATCATGATATTGCTTATTAATGAGCTTTTTGTTTACATTTTTATTATCAGTTTTCATTCTATTTTTAGTTTTAGTAATGTTGTTGTGTTTTTGTAACTTTTGTAACTCTGTACAGCTTTAATTTATATTTATTTCAGTTTGAGGTTTAGTCAATTTAGTACTTCAGTTACCAATGTAACATTTCAAATTTTTGGTTCCGTTTTCATTTTCATATAAAATGTATATTTCAGCTTTATTTAAATGACCGAACATGATTTTGGGAAAATCATTTTCCCATTCGGGAAAAATGGCATTTGGGGGGTAAAATATGTGTTATTTTGGCACGGCTGCTAAATTTCGCATTCCTGGGTCTGTATATCACAAAATTGGGGTCGCTTCAACCCGCGGACTTGGCAACACAGTGCAGTTGAGTTCTGTTGACATTTGACAACTAACATTATGCGTCGCTCCGTTGCTCTGATTGGTTGTAGGTCTATCCAATTGAGGTCTTTCCTGGTTCGGTTGAAACACGCCCCATAATCACAGCCCAACGGAGCAGTATCAGACTCAAATTCTGACTAGAATTGAGTATGACGACGTCAGACTAAAACATCGCTATTTTGAAGAATGTTTGCTTTGTTGTTCATACAACGTCCATGCAATGCATGTTGATTTGGAACCTCTTTACTTTCATTTTGGGGACCAAAACAGTTGAAACATTCCTACAGTATCTTCGTTTGTGTTCCATGCAGGAAAGCAATACATGCATCATCATGGTCAACATCCATATTGTCATTTACAAAATCAAAAAAGTCTTTAGTTAAACGTTTGGTAACACTTTATTTGGTTGGTCCTCTTTAAACAATTAGGAATGTTGCACAACTCTCATTTGAGTATTAGTAGATTGTCTACTTAATATCTGCTTTCACTTTATTTTGATGGTCCCTAACAGACATTCTACTTTCTACTACGTAGTAAGTAACTTTGTAGGTGCGTGTCAACTTACTCTATTAACCCTAACCCCTTATTCTACTACCCCTACCCCTACCAGTCTACTAATACTCAACTAATGAGAGTTTGTTGACATGTAGATGCAGTGTTACTTATAGTCAACAACATGTCTAAAGGAAACCATCAGAATAAAGTGCAACCAAACATTTTTGTAAGTAACTTTGTTGACAAGATCAGTGAACTCACTTCTGCTCCATATAAACCATTTTCTAAGCTCTCTCTTGTTGTGGCTAGATGTTTTCACCTTGCAGCAGCCCCTGTACACCCCCATTTCCCAGCAGGCCATCATCACAAGCTGGGCTTCTCTCCACATGTTGGCCTCTCCTGTTGGAGAAAGAACATCACCTCCCAAGAGAGTTGCTGATTGAAACAGATGATGAGCTGGAAAAATCCTAGTCCCCCTCTCCCACTGTGGTGACGCAAGTTATTGAAAATATACTTTGTTCAAAGCTCTATATTACTTTTCAACCTCCAAGACATATGCAGGCATATATAATGCATTACATATAGAGAGTACGTCAGCCCTTGATTTTAGCTCTGTGCATTGGGAATGTATTATATGCATGAGCGCTTTAGCTTAGTTTTTTTGTTCCCCTCGAGTCTGCTCGCATGCATGCACTTGATGCATAATGCGAAACACAAAACATCAGACCCTGCCTAATCTCTGCCAAGTCTCATTCCCAAAAGTTCTCACCGAATCACATCACAGCTCGACAAAGTCCGGATTTTGTCTCACAAAGGGAGCGTGTCACTTTGGAGCATGTCATATGCCAACCTTCCGCGGCCGACACTTTAAATTAATATGTGAGGCAGATGTATTTTTGGAGTCAGTCCCGATGCATCTTTCACAGGGGCAGCTGTTGCCTGGCGGTGACACACACAAACATTCGCAAACACATGGAGATATGGGTTCAAGGACTCATGGATGCCGCCCATAGGCATGTAGCTAATGGATTTGTTTTCACTCTGCCAGCTTTCCCGAATTTTGAATACAAATTAGAGAAGAGGAGCTGGAATTCACACTGGATTTGGCATATCTCCTCCCACGACCCGTCAGGTTCGCTCCTGAACAACTCTCCCCCACCAGGCGGGTGTTTTTTAATTGACTAAATGGAAAAGCCATGTACCGTCTGGATGCTGAGGCATTGGCTGGCAGTGTGTAATGCACATTTGTAATGAGCCTCCTTTAGAACCTATTATATCTCCACTTGTTTGGGTTTTCTTCACCTGTTGAAATGTACCTTCTCCGTCACAGCTAGAAAGTGTGATATGTTGTATATCAGGCTTTCTGCTAAATCTATAAAAACATGCCACATGTACATTTGTCTCATTTCAATTCAAATTGATTGTGAAATGTACATGGTCTGGCATTAATTAATCAAATTCAGCACAATGGATTTGACAATCAGCATAGGAACATGCTTTGGTGCATTATATATCTAGCCTATATATCGAGCAGTCAGCTAATCTAATCTGACATTTAAAAGGCAGTTCAAATATAGCAATTTTTATATTTAAAAAAAATGGGTGTATATGTATATCATGATGGGAAGACAAGTAAACATTTAAAATTTTCTGAAGGTGAAAACCCTGAAGGGGCTTTCAGTGACTGTTTTTTCCAAGACAAAGGTCCTCCTTTGAGGAAAGTACTCCCTTTCATTTACTAAAGATTTACCTTGCACTCCCAATGAATTATTTCTAAAGGTTTAACAAAGCACAGTTCTAACAAACAATAGAAATAAAACGCCCATGGAGCTATGGGCAAATTAAAATCAGAACACAATGGAATCAAGGACTCAACCATAATTCATAACCACTATATATTTTACAATTTCCAACAAACTGTTTTGTGTTCTACATATTAAAAGTATAACCTTTGTGTCATTCCAAACCTGTATGACATTCTTTCTTCTTGCGGAACACAGAATAAGGTATTTTGGAAAGATGGGGAAGACATTGAAAGTCGCATGAGTCTGATGTTGAAGTTAACCCCATTGACTTGAAGCAGTTTTTCTTTGTGTTCCACAGAAGAAAGAAAGTCTTACAGGTTTGGAGCTATATTAGAGTGAGTAAATATAAAAGACTTTTGATTTTGGGGTATTTAACAAAAAAAGGTGTTTTGGAAAGAGGACAATCCACTATAAATGACACCATGCACTCCAAAACGAAGACTTCACCGTTTGCTTCCGTTGAATGTGACTTTGCTCGAAAAACTCTTAAGTCACTCCATCTAACCTATTGTGACTTAGCGATTGTAAAATGGAAACGAGGTCTCCACCTGATTTACAATTATAGCAGGACTATTTCTGTTGGAACATGGGAGGTTATCTCTGGACAGTTTCTGTGGTCTGCTCAACCGAAAGGACAAAGCACAACGTCTGTTTAGCTCTGTCTGTGATTAATGCTCCCAAATCTGTGTCCTTATGGCGGAATTTGGATATGCATCTATTCAGCCTAGTGTTATTTTAAGTCTCTGAAGAGGCTGATGGCGTTTTTTTTCTCTGTCTGGCAGGACTCAGGAAGTGCTTCATGAATTATTGTTGCCAAACCTGCTATCTATTCATGACAGGTAATTACTCAACAGAAATATGGCTACCTTAACACCATTTGTACTTTGTCAGAATCGCTCACTTCACATGGGCGGCACATTAATCGATAGACCGTTTATAGCGTGGTCAAAGAGGATAGACAACGAGAACAATTCGTTTGAATGCAATCAAGCTTTTTTTCATTAGCATGACCTTCTAACCATGTGCTAGACTCCCATTTGTTATTTTCCACTGCTGAGCCTGAGGGCAAACTTGGATAGCGGCCTCAGCTACGTTTGGCTGTAAACAAATAAACAAATGGCATAATGTGCACATCATCACCCTTTTAAATCAACTAAATGATTCTTGGCACCTGCCATAGTATGTCCTTTTAGTGGCAGGAGAAGATGTGAACGAGTCGTGTCAGGAATAGCATGGTGCAATTAGGGTGTCATCTTGTTTTATGATGTGTGGCGACAGAGACGTTTCGGTCTCTGTCAAAGCTTGTGTATAGAGTTGTAAACGCATGTGCGATATCCATGTATGCGGATTGCATTATCTAGGACAACAATGGAAGTATCTCAGTCAGCTTATATCCTGCTGAATACAAAGTGCTGTTCTGTGGTCAGGAGTCTAGGTACGGAGGGATCTCATTTCAGGATGAAATGTTAATGGCAGTAAACTGCTTGAGTGACAGCATTAAAAAACCCTGAAGTGAAGCCCTACAGCTAGCAGAGCTGTTGGCAAAAGCCTTTGGCTGTTAAAAACAAAGTTGCCTATGTCTGGATAATGTACTGGAAAAGATGCATACCAGCCTGTTTTGTGCTTGAATCAAGATTATTGCAGCTAAATCAATATTAGAGGATATGATTGTTGATGAATTTATTAATGCACTATAATAATTCCAAAGACCAAATATGAAAATTGCCATTTACTCACCTTCATGTCATTCCAAAACTGTACGACTGACTTTCTTGTGTCAAAAAAATAAGATATTTTAAAGAATGTTTCAACTGTTTCATTCACACACACACACACACACACACACACACACACACACACACACACACACACACACACACACACACACACATACAGATTTCTTTTTTTTGTGTGTGTGTGTGTGTGTGTTCCACAGAAGAAAGAAACTCATACATGTTAGGAATGACATGAGGGTCAGAATAAGGATTTTTAAATCTAATTTGCAGCCAGGGTAGTCTAGCAACTCTCCGTTGGCTTGTGAGCTGGAAAAAACAAACTCTAGTCAGGCCAATCACATCATGTATATTGTCGGTGGGCGGGCTTAACATAATGACGGCCGAGTTGCCGCTGTTCCACGTGCTACTTGTAAACAAAGAAGCTGGCGAACAGCGGTCTTTCGAATCGGCTTTGGCCGCGACTCTGGAAGACTTGGAGTTAAGCTTTTCTTTGAGAAAAGAACAAAGAACGGCACTGAAGTCATTTTTAAGAAAGGAAGATGTGTTCAGAGTTTTGCCGACCGGATACGGTGAAAGTTTAATCTATCAACTAGCTCCGCTTCACCTTCTTCTTTGCTCTGGTTGGTTGTAGCGCTATCCTATTGTGTGCAAAGGAAATTTGAAAGACAACCATTTATCCAGCCCCTCGGATTGAGCCCTGCCAATGGTGAGTTCCCATACCCAACATCTTGATGTGGGTCTGGCTTGTCAGGCTAACAATCGTTTCTTCTATATCTTGATGCAAATATCCGTCATTGAACTTTGCTTTGTTGTTTGTTTGAGCATCCTAACCAGTCCAACACAGCATTGTTGGTTTTTGGGGCGTTTGGTTTTAAATTGTAATAATATTTCACATTATTACTGTTTTTAATATAAAGTTCTAAAGCATGAACACAACCAACCAGACTTTATAACAGGTATATAAATGTTTTTTTGGGGGGGATAAATAATGTTTTTAAAGGGGTGGTAAAACACATTCTTTCGAAGGCTTGATTGTGTTTGTGGGGTACACTGTAACATATGTTCATGCTTCGTTTTTAAAAAATTGCATAATTTTTCATATATTTTACCTTTATTCTACACTGCTCTGTCCCTCCTTGTAAAAACGGTCTGATGGTTTCCGGGTTGTATGAAGCCAGTCCCTCAAAAATACGCAATGGGCTCAGATTGGTTAGCTGGCCCAGTGTGTTGTGATTCGCTAACCGCCTAGTGCACGTTTGTCGGAAACGTCACGCCCCTTACCTTTACCGGTAGCCTGTGCTTTGGGTAGTACAATGGCGTCAATAAAACCATACCAATTTGAGCCCGAATCAGACCCAGACAATTTTAGTGAAGATGATCGAGCAGAACCTGTTTAGTCCTCAAGAGTAAAGACTGCGGATCTATAGTGATCGCTACTGAATGGCACCGTTATTTTTGTATTTTAAGAACGATTTGCCAAATATCTGTCGCCAGAACGAACACTAAACATTGGCTTTACTATAGTATCCAAATCAAACACAGAACCATGTTTAGCATGCCTGTAGATAAACAATACATAAAAGCTCTAATCAAAGAATAATTTACACTAATGCCAAGTTCGCTGTTGAGATTTTAAAAAGTTTGTAAGGTTAGGTGTTTATCGGATAACGTTAAGTATGAATGAGCATTTAACAAACTGGTTTGCAGAGTCAAACAGCGTTGTCATCTGTGAACTTCCTTGTTACAACGTACAATTAACAATACGAACTATTACAGGAAAACACATAGACGAAAAATAAATCATACTTACAGGTTGTGGCCTGTAAACAGCTTCTGTTTTTAAATCCATCTTTCAGGACAAGCCGTTGTAAGAATCCTGCATTGAACTCGTGAAGATTGTGGAATCTTTCCTCTGTGAAATGTGCAGCGGGAGCCGCGCGCAACAGTCTCACACTGGCAGTGTTTGTTTTGTGCAACTGAACCGCGGCTCGTGTATTGCAAATACAGACGAATATTGTCCATTATGTCACATTTTCCGGTCTTCTCCTCCGACCCCTGTCTGTCTCGTGCTTTGATTTATGATGGGCAGCATATATCTGCTGCAAATGCGACCGTGTTCCCCTCTGTCTCATACACGCATGCATATAACGTTGTATGTTAAACGCACTGCAACGCACCCCCGTCCCTAGGAAGGCTGAACAAAGTGGACCTGCAATCCGGATGAAAATAACAGCGTTTCGTCGGCATTGGCAACAGACACCAATTCTTCAGACACCAGATATAGTTTACTAGTGGGTGCAGGCCACTATAGTTCATTTTTTTGTGGGGATAACAAAATCAAGTGTGACATATTATACCCAAAGATTCTTCATACAGTGGACTACCAGTACAATAAAAAAAAAATAATTGGGACCAAAATTATTCAGACTCTTTGACCTGACCATGTTTTGCTTAAGTGTTTGTTGTTTTATTATTTTTTTTGCTAATGTGATTTTTTACACCACAGACTGAACAAAATTAAGCAATGCTTGGTAATTGGTTGACCCTAAGGCCCCATCCACACGGAGACGCGTTTAGCTGTATACATTAAAATTTTGTACCGTATCAGCGTTTCGTCCACACGGATCCGGCGTTTTGGGAGCATGAATTTTTTTGAAACTCGGTCCCAGAGTGGATAAATCTGAAAATGTTTTCGTGTGGACAGCCAATCCGTATATTTTGTGAAACGTTGATGTCATCACACCACGTCCTGCGTGGGGCGAGACTAGAAGGGATACAACTACGGGCACTGGGCATGCACACATCAATGTTGCGTCATTTAATTACTGTATTTGCATTACTGTAAGGGTAGGTTTAGCGTTGGGGTAGGTGTAAGTATTAATAAAACACATTTGGTAAGTAGCACATTTATTTATTGTTATTTTATTGTGAGATTTTGCCTAATCTCCAACTGTTGCTGTACCCCTTCTAGCCACAATTCTTCTTCTCCGTTTTTTTGTGTTTCTGTGGCAGAATTACAGAGCCACATACTGGCCTGGCATGTATACTACATAGTTTTGAGCCGTTTTCATGCTCTCGTGTGTATGCAGATATTTCTTGAAACGAGGGGGGAAAAAAGATTGGATAGGGAAAGCTCTGGCTCTGTGTGGACGGGGCCTAAATTGGTATTATCTAATTGTGTACTTAAATTGAACAGCTGACAGCTGATTGGTTGATTGTAATCCAATATATACCTTTCTATCAAAGTTATCTGACATTATCAAGATGAATTTGTTCTGACACAGTTTAACTCTGACTTCTTGTCATATTTTATTACCATTTTCTAAACTATAGTGAATAAACTGTGATAATGTGAGAAAATGTTGAAGGTGTCTGAATGAATTTTGGTTTGACTGTATATAACTGTATATTATGTACAAATATACACACAAAAAAAACTTGCGAAAGCAGGACTACGTTGATTCAACGTGTGGAGAGACTGATTTGGTTGTCATTCGTAGTGCTTTATGGGAGTGGTTTTCAAGGTAACTGAATTTTATGGGGCCTGTAAATAATTTGGGATTATGAAAGTTCAATATTGATTGAATCAAAATATTGAGAAACCTTGATTTAGTAGGCAATTCATAAAAAGTATGTAGAACTTGTTATAGGGTTGATCTGGTTTAAACCTGGACCTTATTTATAAAAGCTGGTCTGTTTTGAACTTTCATAGCCTCTTGAGCTTGTGTGTTTGTTTGAGGTTCCCTTGTTGTCTCTTAATATATGGAAATAAGTATAAATTATTCTTTTAATGTTCTATGCAAATAAGACATCACTGGAAGCACGTTGACCTGCTGATGAATAGCTTCATGCCATTTAATGAGTTACAAATAACTACACTTAGTAAATGTCAGCGTTTCAGCGTTCTGCCCATGAGTAGCAGTCTGGACAGTCTAATTATGGCTTATGTGAGCATGTGTTGGCTGGACACTAAAGAAACCTGGGCTACAGATATTTACACAGTCTCAAGAGCCGAAAGTGGCATTGAGATGCAGGCCCATATGTTTTATAATATCTGGAGAGGGATACTTGTGCATGTCAGGTCAGCATGCAAAGTGTATTTGCTTCCATTGTACTCTATGAGTAACTAAATATGATGTTTTTTCAGTCTCCTCCAGTTGCACAGTTAATGAATCCATCATCATGGCCACAGGACTGTCTTAAAGGGACAGTTCTGTTGGGGTAACAGCTTAGGACCCAGGACCAGTAGTGAAAAATGAAGACCAAGAGTCAGGAGTTAGATTAATTAAAGAAAAATTTACTGAAGAATAGTTTGCAGTTTCAACAGCAGAAGCCAGCTCACAAGGAGTTCGTAGGCCGCGCTCCCTCTAACAGTCTCCCCGCCTCCACCTAACGTACATACAATTTCTGAACAGTTATACTGTTTTCAAGGTCTAACCACGTCATTATTGTCATGTGGAATGATTATGATTGGCTCTAACAACATGCAATGTAAGCAACTTTCCACACGTAGACAGATAGGAGCACATATCACTAAAAATGCGTAGAGTAGTTGTCGCCCAGTCCTAGATTTAGATCACAAATGACGCAAGTGCACTCAAAAAAAAAAAGGTTCTATATGGCACCAAAAATGGTTCTTCGTCGTAATCATAGAGGAACCACTTTTGGTGCTATATAGCACCATATCTTAACATGTTATGTATATGGTAGCGGTGCTATATAGCACCTTAGTTAGCGGTGCTATATAGCACCTTAGTCAAAGAACCGGTGAAGAACCACTGAAGAACCGCTGAAGAACCACTGAAGCACCAAAATTGGTGCTATATAGCACTAAAAAAGGTTCCCCTATGATTACAAGTCAATCTAATTATTCAGGTTATGGAAATAATAAAAAGAAAAATTGAGAAGGATAGGTGTATAAAAGAAGAGACACAGGTATCTGACCTGCCCCTTCAGTTCACTCAATAATAAAATTCAGGCATTATTTACTCACCTGTATTTGACTTTATTTTCTGTGAAACAAATAAATGTTGAAGAATAACCAGGCTCTTTTGTAATTATGAAATAAATGAGAAAAAGTTACAAAAGCACCATAAAAGCATCATTAACCCTATAAAGCCTATATCATATTTGATACACCTGTTTCTAAAGCCTCTAAATTATCAAACATGAAAACCTGTTGTACACAAATAACTACATGTCAATCAATAACACAGGGTAAATTATACAAATATCCAAAACACAGTGTGGCGAGCAGCGAGGCCGAGGGACCGTGAGGGCGGGACGAGGCGGCGCTCATCAGTGGGGATGAGCGCCAGCTGTGAGTCGCAGCGATCTCGGCCCTCGCGGAGGAGTGAGGGAGTATAAAGGAGGAGCGACGACAGTGAGGGACGAGAGAGGACCAGGCCTGGACGTTTTGTTATGTGCACGCTGCAGTCGTCCGCGAGGGGCTGCAGCCTTTTTATTTTCATTTTGTGTTTGTGTTTGTGTGTGTGTAGGCGGCAGTCGACCGCGAGGGGCTGTCGCCGCCATTTTATTTTGTGTTTACTTTTTATTAAATGTGTTGAATGTCCGCCGGTTCCCGCCTCCTTCTTCCCGTACAAACAACGTTTACTACACACAGGAAACAGGGAAATCCAGGAAACTAGGCAGAATATCAGAACCATAATCCACCTGTTTCTACCTGTACACCGCTACTGTAAAAAAGAATGTGGGTACAACTTTCGGTGAGGCGGCGGAAGAAGTATACCAATGGTATTTTGTGTGCTAGTTAGTGAAGAGGCTAATGTGTTTCGGAACATTGGCAAGGTTTCAAAAGTATCATTTGTACTATTTTTTATCAGATGGTGCCACAAGGGTTAAGTGAAGGTTACTGTGAAGCAACATTTGCAACATGAATGACACACACTAAATATTTCAGTTTAGTACATTTATTAGTTAATTAATAATATCACAATACAATAAACAATAACATTTTTCTGTCCTTAATTGACTTTACTGACTTTCCACAAATGTGCTAGCCTAGAAATCTGGACGCACCATAGCAGCAGCAAATCTAATTTGCCGCGAGTGTAGTCTAGCAACTCTCGGTAGACCTGCAAGCTGGAAAAAACAAACTCTAGTCAGGCCAATCACATTGTGTATAGAGTCAGTGGGCGGGCTAAACATAATGACGGCACGTCATGGCAGAGTTGCGGTGGTGCTACTCGCGTGCTACGCGTAAACAAAGAAGCTGGCGAACAGCGGTCTTTCGAATCGGCTTTGGCCGCGACTCTGGAAGACTTTGAGTTAAGCTTTTCTTTGAAAAAGAAACAAAGAACGGCACTAAAGTCATTCCTAAGAAAGGAAGATGTGTTCTGAGTTTTGCCGACTGGATACGGCAAAAGTTTCTATCAACTAGCTCCACTTCATGTTGCTCTCTGGTTGGTTGTAGCGCTATTCAATTGCAGCAGAGGGAATTTGAAAGACAACCGTTTGTCCCGCCCCTCAGATTGAGCCCTGCCAATGGTGAGTTCCCATACCCAACAAACAGTAAAGGTACTGTTGTTTCAACCTTTTTAAAGTTCGTTGAGGTTGTGTTCCCACATCGTTAGCAAATTTGGATAGCTTGAATGACTGTCAACTGTTGAATGTCAATAAGCTATGTTTCCGTCCACCTATTTTTATGCACATTTTGGGATATCGCATAAAAAAATTGCTGAATGGAAGCGCCAAGATGTGCATGAATTCTATAAATGCACAAAAAAAGGTATGCGCTCGTTTGAGTCAGATACATGTTCTATCCGATACGAAAACGTGCGCATAAACTACGATGGAAATGCATAAAGTCCTGCTTGTTTACTTCAAACCGGAAGATGCTCCAACTTTTGATGCAAGGCCTCATGTGGCGTAGGAAACTTGTGGATACAGAAAACCAGAGAAAGCGCTCAAAAATGAACACAAACAAGACTTTGCCAAGTGAGAGTGAACCCACAGGGCTTATACAGGAAAGCATCACACTATAATGAGTACAGGCAATGGTTTATGGGAAATGAACTTCATGATGGGAAAGCAAAGGAGTCGCGAGGAGTGCCCTCTGGTGGATATCTTGGGCGCTCCAGCTGGTAGATATAACGGTAAGAATAACTTATATTATTAGTGATAATTCAAGATGAAAACTTAATGGACTGAAGCAACTATTTTTATTTCTCCAATTTTAGTTGTGATGAAATTTTGCATTCCTGCTTTAATAAGTAGTCATTTAAGCAATGTTTTCAGGGTATGCAGACAATTCCAGAATAGTGAGATTATAAACAGTCCGGGCTTGAAACATTTGTCCATTTATTTTGTCCGTTAGCATTACAAAAAGCATTCCTGTAGCTCAAACAGTAGGTTTTGTTTTTGTTTTGTTTTTTGCAAGAAATTAATACTTTAATTTAGCAAGGGTGCATTAAATTGAGCAAAAGGGACATTGAAGACATGTTTATAATATCTGATATCTATTTATAATATCTATAGATTATTCTCAGTTATCATTGTTTTGCATTGCATTATACGTTTGACCCCCACAACAAAAACTACAGCACTTTGATTATTAAGATAAACACTTAAATATCTTCTTACTAAGACCACTGATATTTATATGCATTTTATGTTAGTTGTCTGCTAGATCTCATTGATTTACATTACAAGCGATCAGATATTCTAACTTTTTTTGTCAGATAAATATCAGTAACTGCACCAAATTGCATAATTTGCTTAGTTTGGGCCTCTGCATTTTTATAAGCTCCATATTCTCATATACTATTTTAACCATAAAGCCTGATGTACCATGATACTCAACAAGAACCACATATGCAAACGTTTCAATAAACTGTTCCATTTCAAATTAGTAAAATGTTTATTATTACTAGAGTTGTTCCGATTCTGCGGAAATATCACCGATACCACAAAAAATTCTGGCATCGGTATCACCGAGTACTTGAACCCATGTACCGATCTGATACCATTTCTCAAGACCTAGTTATGACCGCGAGTTTTGCCTAACCACTGCGCGGTTCTTTCTCGGTGCTCAGAATGCATTGCAAAACACAGGAAGTTGTGCTGTTTTGCCACAAGGAACCACTGTTTAGAGCAGCGAAGAAGAAATGAAAACGCGTTAGCAGTAGACTATGTCCGCTGGGCTGTGTTTAGTGGTATTTTTTCGTCTCTGTGTGGATGGCGGCCGCGCGCGTGACGCTCGCTGTCTTTGTAATCTCTGCCGTGTGTCACTATCAAGCGGCAATACCCTACGTCCATATTCACAGTCTATGGTCACTATATGAGGACACGAACGCATTAACTGTCACTTCATGAGAATTTACCGTTTCATTCGGGAAAACTTTCATAAGGAACACAGACGCTGAAATATCTTCACGGCTACCCGTCAAAATAAAAGTTCGGTTTAAAACATTTTAAATTGACAGAATATATTAGGCTACTGTTGTACAGTAGATTTAGCTACGTCTCTATGTAATAATAATATGTCTCTACTAATAATAATTATGCCTAGATGGTTGCTTATTTTTCACTTTTGTTGTAAAGAGATTATTTTCTGATTAATATGTATATTTTCCTATATTTATTTGTTGCACTGTTTTTTATACAGTTATATTGTACAACTAAAATACCTTTTTCAGTTTGCAGTGTTAGATTTAATTAAAAAAAATAATACAAATAAATAATATTACTGTCAAATGCATGTCAGATAAAAATACTGTAATAAATACAGTAGTTCACTGTATGTATTTGTTCATGTTTTATTAAGGGATAAGTCTGAAGCACACCATAAAATAATTCTAGCAATTCATACAGGGCTAGTAGTTTAAACAGCTGTATATACAGATACACACACAGGTATCGGATCAGTACTCGGTATCGGTCGATACCCTGAGCCCAGGTATCGGAATCGGTATCGGGAAGGGAAAAAGGGTATCGGAACATCTCTAATTATTACATATTAGGCTTTACAGGAATAAAGTGGACCGAATGACCATACAATAGCTTTACGTGCTAGACAGAAATTTTCATCCAAAATGACTTTGGGGCTGAATTCAGTCTATGAATGGCTTGTTTAGATATTTTTGCATATTACAGTATGCTGTGATAGCAGAAGGTATTTTAAAAATAGTAATTATTGACTCGTCATTACTTTTTGAAATGTATAGATGGGTGTGTCATTGCTGAGTAATGATAGACAGTATTAGAAAAAAAAACAATTACTCATGTCCAGAGGCAACCTCTCAGATTCAATTTAGCCTATTTGGCAATCCACTGCATTCAGAATCCCATAGCTTCTTTTTTATTTATTTTTTTCCCCCTCCACTCTGTGGAGCGGTCAAATAGATGATGTTTACAGACTCCTGAGCTTTGGACTAAGTCATTTTTAATACAATCCCTGTGACTGTGTCCAAATAGCATGGGACACATCGGGAAATGAAACATATGAAGCTCTATGCTGATATATATGTAGTGTGGTGGTTCAAGTGGATGTAAACAATTGTTTTTTATATTGCTTCAGTGTTGTTTTTTAACAAGCTTTGTAAACAACACAAATTCTTTACAGATACTAAAATTACACTTTATAATAATCTGCAACGCTTGGTAACTCGTATGAAAATTGAAAGAAAATTCGGAGCTGGCACAGAACACATTGTTTTAATTGGAAATCAGGAATCAAGTTTGAAATATCCATATTTATTCATTAAAATGTTAGAGCCGCAGAAAAGAGAAAGAGGTCCTGCCCATCTGTGTGTTTATTAGAGGTTGGAATGGAGATGAAGCTGCTTTCAGTCCCCATGCTGATATCTTATTTGCAGCATAACAGAGCAAACACAAGCTCATACAACTGCATAATCAATGAGCAAAATTCCTAAACTCAAATTCAGGAATAAATTAGTATTCACATCAGTTTCTGCATAGTGTACTGTCATTACAGGTCTTGAATTACAAAAAAAAGTGAAATACATACGTTTAAATAACAGCACAGCTTGTTAGTACTGCATTGACTCCACTGCAGTGGTGTTTCAAGCTGGCCAACAGTGGGCACCATGTGGCCGGTCTCACAGAAGTAGAGGTTCTGGCAGAGACTGAGGTCCACACTGCCAAAAACACCTGCGGGGACTCAAATCTGCACAGTATAGAGCCCTGATCACCTTCTCTCACATTGTTCAAAACTCAAGAACCACGTTTCTCACACGGTGCTGGACAAACCTTCACTTCTCATGTGTCTTTGGTGCGTCCCTAATAATGATGTCCCCTGCTACGTGCTGTTCTGCGGTTTCTGTGAAATGAGGAAATAATCAGGGAAGGTGCCACGTGAATGTGCGCCCAATTCAGAATTATTTATAAAAGGAATAATTCATTTCAAATAAATGTTTTGTTGCTTTTTTTATTCTGTTGAACATAAAAATTCAGATTATTATTTTTTATTCACTATTATGTTGTTCTAAACCATTTAATCATGATATCTCTAATGAACTCACATATAAATTACAGCTTATGGGATAGTTCACCCAAAAATGTAAATTACCCCATGATGTAATCACCCTCAAGCCATCCTAGGTGTATATGACATTCTTCTTTCAGACGAATACAATCGGAGTTATATTACAATATGTCCTGGCTCGTCCGTGCTTTATAATGGCAGTCCAAAATTTGAAGCCCAAAAAAGTGCATCCATCCAATATAAAAGTAATCCATACGGCTCCGGGAGTTAATAAATGCATTCTGAAGCGAATTGATGGGTTTTTGTAAGAAAAATATTAATATTTAACATGTTATGTAGTAAAATATCTAGCTTTTGGCGGACCACCTTCCATATTCAACTTACAAAAAAAGCGTAACTGGCACAACATTGATGCCGGACGTAGCGTAAAAAAGCATAACTGACGTGACGATGACGTCGGATGTAGCGTAAGCGTTTTGAACTGCGCGAGGCGCTACACTTTCTTCGTAAGTTGAATACGGAAGGCGGTCCGCCGGAAACTAGATATTTTACTTTATAATGTGTTAAATATGGATATTTTTCTTACAAAACCCCATCAATTCACTTCAGAAGGCCTTTGTCAACCCCACGTAGCTGTATGGATTTGTAGCAAATTAGCTCTATATGAAATATTAATAATAAATAATAACTGGTTATAATTTATTATGAATATTTGGATTAGTTAATATAATTAATTTACTGTCGTAAATTAATTTTACAATCAATGAACCTATTTGTCCCATGAACACTCAGGATCAATTGTTTATTAACTCTAAGAAATGTACATTTCCGGGGCATGGGAAATGTCTTTCTTAATTTACGATACTACTAAGAGCAGTAACCAAGATCTAAATGATTAGTGACTCCAGTTATGAGCTTGAGACACGGACAACTTTATGTGTAACATGAACAAGATTTTATTAACTAGTCTAAACACTTAAACTACTCTAACATACACACACATACATGCATACAGTTTACCAAGGGAAAAAGAGCTGAAGCAGAATACAGGAAAGCAAGAAGTTACAGCATTGTCTGAAATTCAGCAGATCAACAGCCTTGAGCAAACCATCAGTTTAGTTCTAAAATGCCCTTCTTTAAAAGGGGTAAGGATACTTAATGTATCAAATAATGAGACTAAGTTTGATACTTGCATGTCTCGCCCATTTGAATTAAACTGTCCTGATGCAATTTGTTGAGGCTCCAGTTGATCCTTGCTGATGTGGTCTTGATGAGAGAGAACCAGTGGTAGTCAGTGTATCTTTGGTGAATGGAAAGACAAGGCCGCAGCCTGGCACAAGCTTTGGTGGGTCCTTAGAGGCTTCTAGTTTAGCATCATCTTCACGTCAGCATTTCAGAAAAAGAAAAAGCGGCCGCTAAAAGCTGATCAGTGACTTTAAAGCATGAAGATGGCACCCCCCCTGGAGGTGCAAGAGCCAATGAGAAGATTTCCCTTTGGAGGGAAATTTTACGACCCTTTGTGTTCTAGCAGGGCATTTGAATATGTACTTTCATTGGGTGTTTAAGGAAAGAATCTTTAAGATTCTTATAATACTAATGCATCACAAAGTTAGCAACATGTAATGTAAATTAACAAATCGGTGACGAAGATTGGCTTTTTTAGAGACCAAACATGCCGCACATATAATGTTGGTTAAGCATAATATGCAAAGTCTGAAACATTAACCCAATTGAGTTTACAAGAATACAAACGCCACATAAAAGGGAAAATCATGAGATGGGAAAATGATATATATGTTTGCACATTTATCAAGTGGTTATATATAGACTATATATATAGGATTAACAGGGTTTTTATTCCTCTAACTCTGCAAGAGTTTAAATGAGAGTCACACCTCTCAGGACATTCCTTCCCGTCGTAAAACCCAGTCTCAGTGTGTGTCCTGTAACAAGACACCGCGTCCTGCCAGTGTGTAGCTTCATTTGGGGAACCTTTCACAGGCCTTATTTGGGAGAGTGAGTTTGCTGGATTATTCATTATATAAATGAATAATATGTGTGTGTCTGATTGATCCAGACGCTACAGATTGCTTTTATAATGGATGGATGCACTTTTTTGGTCTTAATTTTGAACCATTCACTGCCATTTTTTTTATATAACTCTGATTGTATTCGTCTGAAAGAAGAATGTCATATACACCTGATGGCTTGAGGGTGAGTAAATTATGGGATAATTTTCGTTTTTGGGTGAACTATCCCTTTAAATTTCAGTTTCTCACACAATGCTGTTGTATTGCTTCATACGATTTGGAATGTAATGCAGAAGTTGTATTGGCCACTTTTGTATCTTTTTTTGAAAAGTTTGAAAGCCTCATTATTTGTAATTGCATGACCAACACATTCTTTAAACGTTCTGCTTTTGTGTAATTCAGGTTTAGAATGACATGAGGATGAGTACGCATGTCAGTGAATTGCTCCATTGTGTGTTATCCATCAACTGCCCGTTTCCATCAAAGAATGGAACCTAAAGCTGCCAACCTTGTCTAATCTTCCCAAACAGCGATTTAAAATGAATTTATTTTTTAGTTGTTCCTGAAGTCAACTGTTGTCCTTTTGCCCTGCTGATGAAATGCAATTTTTTCTTTTAAATCAATATTGACTTTTTCCAAGATGATTTTCCTACACACGCACTGCAGATACACCACTTGGCCAGCATTAATGCCAACTGCAGTCCCTATCAATTGGGAAATGGAAATTCTCGGTACAAGACATCTTGTCATGCTAAAGTTCATGATAAATTTATTAAGCGTCAGCATGACAGAGACAAAGTTTGGATCAAGATGGAGCTGTGTTCTTTTGAGGAGGCAGTTAATTGGAGTTTGTTAAATGAAAACATCCAATTCGCAGTTTTCTTTCTTTCATCGTAATGAAAAATAATACATTTAAGGGCCATTAAGATTTGTTGATGACATCATTTTCATGAGAATTAAGCACATTTTCTTGTGTAATTGTAATTGTAATAATGTGTGTGCACTGAAAGTGTAACATTTACTTCATTTTTCTTGTGCAAAGTTTTGCACGCATATTTTTAAGTAAATGTCACAAGTAAACTAAAGTAATTTTAACTTTCTACTTTTCAGAAAAGTTTCCTTTTCAATACGTTTTACTCAAACAATATAACACTGAATTAAACCATGCTTTTAAAGTGTATGCTTTACTTACAAACATCTAAGTAAATAATACAGTTGATGTTGTGTAAACACCATGTCTACGTAATAGAAGTAATGCGGCACCTGAACACATGATACCTGATACTTGGTACACAATGATGGTAACATTCGATGGATCATTTTTGAGTATGAATGTGTCATTTTTGAGTATAAAATGAACTCCAAATGTAACAACCTAAACCTAACAACAAAAGCAATGATACAACAGTGTAAATTCAGCTGGAAAACAGCAAAAAATCTAACATTAATTATTTATGCCCCACCATATCATAATAACAGAGTTTTATTTAATTTTATAACGTTGATATTTATGTAATTTATACAAGCTTTTTTTATTATTATTATTATTCTTGCCTGAACTTTTCCATGTAGAAATTACATTTGTTTTGTTCTGTAGTATTTACTTCACCACAAAATCATTTTTATCAGTGTGGGTGTTTTACTGCTGAATTTTTTTATTTATTTGCGTAATTCCAATTATTGTCAATGGTGACTCTATTTACAGTAATGTTGCTGACTCTTTTTATTTAACATCATTTAAAAATTAATGCTAGTACAACTAGTTCACAAATCAAATAACATATCATTCATTTCTATTATTTGTTTTTGTTTATTTATTCTATTGCTTCATTGGAAAATGCATTGATAAAAATGTCACAATGCAAAAAATGTTGAGAAAATTGTCACCCACAGCCACATATATTTAACAGTTAACATTTACAATTATGAAACCATTATGAATTATTATAAACTATTTTACTATAGGTCACTAATATTAAACAGTTCCAAGAAGATCCCACAAACATACTTTTGAAAAACAGCTCTGGGAAAAGCATCAACTAGCAAGACTTGTATTTGTTTTGTCACGCTGGCCCTGGAGTTGAAATGTCTAACCCGTACTCCCCTGCATGCTCTCGACTAGAAAAACTGGGTCTGTGCTCTGGGGCAAGCAAATGGAGCTTTCTGATCGTTGGAAGCTTTCAAAAAAGCATCATTCTCCATCTGTCTAAATCCTGTGTGGGCCACACCAAGCCTCTTGGCGTGGTGCTCGAAAATATGGAAGTTCAGCTGTACCACTAAAGCGTTGCTTACATGCTGACAGGTCGGGGGCTTGGAAGCGTCTGTCATCTGGTATGTGATGTCACTCCTTCATACGGTTGTAAAGGGCATCGCTCATATGGTGTGCGTTACTATAGGACAGCACTGAGAATTGAATGATGGATACTGGCGAGTCCAGCTCGTATAAGTTTATGGCCCCATTTTTCTCTGGTCAGTAAATTTGGTGAGATAAAAAAAAACAGATATCTGGATCGTGTCTACTGATCAACTAATTTGAACCTCAGGGGAACCATAAAGGAACCGGAGTGTAGGGGCTCTGTAAACTGCCCAGCTGCCTTTAAGGAAGGTTTTGAGAGGCCAAATCCAAACAGATTGTGATGGGGGCCCCCAGCAGATATGCACCGACTTTAGGGCTGCGTGTGCCAGTCGTGGCATTACAGAAGCTGTGACAGGCACTGGGTGCCCATCTGCCACTTTCCTTCGCTCTTTCAGCAAAAACCCTTTTCTTTGTCCCCTCGCTCCATCGCTTTTCTTCTAAATCCACTCTCACGTCCCAGTCGTCTCCATTAAATCTGGTGCATTCCAAGTCCAAGCCTGCTTTTAGCAGCCGAAGGCTTCAAAGAAGATGGGGAAGAGTGACAGTTAAAGCCGCCTATACCCATGACGCATCTTATTTTCTATCATTCGCCAATCGCTATTGTGTGACCAAGCTTAAGTTGAAGGGAAGCTGAGAAACAGATCGACCCAACTCGTAAAAGAAACTTGAAAGAAAGTTTGGGAAGAATTGTATCTGTATAACATGACATTTAAATAACAATAGCCGTGGGCCTTGAAGTTCAGTTCTGCGTCAGAGACTTTTGATGATTCCCAAGTATCTATAGAAGCACAGCTCGAACAAAAGAGGCACACAGATGACAGCTTTCACCACAGGGTGATGTGTGAACGAAACCATACGGCGGTAAACGGACGAGTGGATCCAGAAGGGAGCATGCACAGGCCCACATGGAAACCAACATTGCTTAATGACATCAGTGTGATTAATGAGCTCTGTAACTGGTGAACTTGTACAAAGTGACACTAGCGTTTGGCACGGTCCGTCAGTCCCATCTCCCACCCAACAGACAAAGTGCATTTTGAAGCCCCTGCAACCTCACGGCGCTGCAAAGGCCTGCTTTCAACAGCAGGCTGCTCCCTTCCTCCCATAAAAGGAAGGATAGAGCAACCCCGATAAGAGCTGACAGCACAGTAATGACGAATGCAAATGGAAAGGGCGTGGGGCAAATGCAAATGCTAAAAGCACAATGGGCAATGTGATTAAAATGCGCTCTAGAGCCTTTTATCTCGTGGCACTGCTCATCCTGGGAACACTATTTCAAAGGGCTGACTCCAGTCTCGGAGCTTGTGTCTACTGCCTTTTCTTTCTCATAAAGGAATTCAAGCTTTGCTAGGTTTGTAGGGTTGCTGTCTTTCCCAAAGACTGCCCTCTTGGTAACATAATGACAGGTAGCAGTGCATCGATACAGGCTCAACAAGGGTACACATCAAGTGCTAGTGCTGCATAAAGGTAGTTGGCCGACATTCAAAAAGCTATTTTTAAATCTGCAGTACCAATGTAAGATTCAAATGAAATGTGTAATAATGTGTTATAATTTCAGTGGTACTGATAAATTCAAGTGTGGCGCCGTTCGTCTTTGCGTCATTACGTCACGTCATTAGAGTCCGGCTAATAGGCTATATCGCATGTGAGGATGTTGCAGGTGGCGGATCATTTATAGCCTTTTCTCACAGAAGATGAAATAATTAAACGTTTCATTTTTATGGCGGATTGTAATCCAAAAAGGTCCAACCGACAATTATCAATGGCATCTGGAGATTCACCTATAGTCGAGAGCAAAAGATTAGACTGTACAGAAATTGAACGCTAATACACACTGCATTTGTAAAAGCAGACATGATTGTATTAATATTTTATTCATATTTAAAGGTTACTTTTATATTTTGGAGCAGCTAACCCAACTCCTACCCTAAACCTACCCACTTCGAAACAATATAAAACGCATAACATGCAAATACAAGTACAGTCACAGGTATTTTTTGCAAAAACTGCCCAAAAACAGTATAAAAGTATTATCTCATGTTGCTTTCCAAGTCTTCTGAAGTCACATGATGTCTTCATGTAAAGAACAGAGTTGATCTTGATGTTTTAATCGTTGAAATGATCTCGCCGCTCCGTGAACGCACTCATTCAGATCTCATTCAAATAATACACGTGACTCTTTAGCATGAGGCTATCGGTCACAAGACACACGAGAGCCAATGACATTTCACTATGAAAACTGACGTAACGGGTGGCAATATTTGAAATTTAATGTGTTCGTGATCTTCTGCGGATGGAGACGCTGATCGCTTTTGGGGATTTCCTTCACACAAATCAATCGCTTGGCCTCGGAACACTTGGAATATTTGTACTTTTTGAATAAATTGTGCATGCAGTCGTATTTATCTGCCTGTTATATCTGTGTTTTATATACCACACAAATGGGTAGGTTTAAGAATGGAATGGGGTTGGGTTGCATGTTAAAACGTGTCTAGATAGCGTAAATAAAATTATGCTGGCTGATTAAATTGAGAATCACACTCCAACATGTCATAATGGCAAAATCATAACCCAATAAATGATCTTCATGACAATAACTCGCGTCGATATAGTGACGCCTAGGGGTGCCTTTAGTGTCTTTATTGTGACGCGGAAAGCACTTTACCATGCTTCGGATTTTGACGCCTTGGGAGTGAGAACGGGTTGTGATGCACAACCCACATAAAGATGATAATTCTGAAAATACTGAGATGCTGACAAAGTGTCAGGACTTCTGAAACTTAGGACCCAGATGCAGGGTGAACAATGAAGACTTTATTAACAAGACTCTAGACAGGGCACAACAAGGAAGTGACAAGGTGTGAAATTCAAACAGCAGGGCAAGGGACAGACACCATGATGACAGGCAGGGAGGACGACCACTGAGACCAGTCCAGGGAGACCATGAACTTGCGGATGCTTGGGAAGCAACACCAGGCAGGGCGATGGTGGGAAAACCCAGACAGGAACGCCAGGAACCTGAGACTTGATGTCCTCTCCCAGAATCAGCTCCAGTCTTGACTGCCAGGGATAAAGAGACAGTGGCCAAGGGAGACTCAGGACACAGGGCAGGAACCAACACAAGACACACAAACAGGACAAGACAACAAAAGATAAACAAGAGACAAAAATAAAACCTAAGAATAGTGAAACTGCAACTAAGTATCAGAAATCTAAAAAGGAAAACAAAAGAGATAATAAACTATAACAAAGAAGAGGAGCTAAATAAATACTAGAAATGAAAGACTGGAACTAGAAACAAAGAAAAATAAAAAAAACCTAATAGCAACCTTGCAGGAAACTAGAGAGAAAAATAAGACCACTAAACTAGAGAGAAACAAAATCAAAGCTAGAGACAACCAAAAAATAAGGCTAGGGAAAAATAAAGCTAATAACTATAACTTGGCAAGAGCAACAGCAATCACAAGGACAAGATAAGCCAGACAACGAATGCACACAAACGCAACGAACCAGCAAGGACATGAGGGAAAGTAGCACAATATAAAGGGACCAGAACACTTGAGAGTCAGAGGCCTGTACCATGATGGTAGTTTAATAAACTCAGGGTTACAGGATTAGTTTCGAGTTGACAAAACCAAACCAATCTATTCAGGCTGTGTTGGTCCCATGATACTGATCATCCGCTTTCTCTTTCAACTCAGGCTTTGATCCAGAGTTTAGGAGTTTAGCTGTGACATCAGCAGTGAACAGCCAATCACATGCTGTGGATCAAGGAAACTCGTGAGAGAAGCAGTGAGATTCATTTCTCTCTTCTGCAGAATGACATGATTGAAAAATACTAAGAATTTAAATTAATTTACACAGGAAGAAGAAAAGAGCTGTCTATAAAAGTAAGAAAAATCTTACTACGTCGCAAGTAAAAGTTATTAAGTTAGTTTAGTTGATATATAGAAAGATTTGAACCTTTAAGCTCACATGTAGTAATTTTTATATCTTTATTTATTGATTTTAAAGCTTATTTGTATGACCTTTATATAGGCTATTTATATTAATTTTTACCAAGTGCCTATTAATGATTGATTAACTAAAATTGTACACGTGTAATTGATTAAGGGTAAAATAATTACATAAATGATAAATAAACCAACATTTTTATTATTATAAATAAGCATTGTTAAAAGCCAGACGCTTTAGTCTTTAAAAAGCATTTGCTATGTAGTGACCTTTAATTTGGAGTAGAAAAAGGGGGAGTGACTTTATTGCATCAGAGGTGTGTCACTTTGCTCACAGCTGATTGGTCCAATTTCAGTTTGAGATCTCTTATCCAGAACATAACCTGCCCTGGAGCAGGTTAGCCGTGGAGCGTAAGTTACTATGAACTAAGTTACTGAACACTGCTAAAAGCCAAACCACTTTAATGGTACCAAAAACCCAGGATTGGCACAAACTAAGCTTAAACATATCTGGTTAGCCAGCTAAACCGGCTTCATGGTATAGGCCCCAGGTGAGCACAATTAGTGAAACAAGGACTAGACAACGACTAAACAAGGGGGCGTGGTAAAGGGAAACAAGGAAGCAGGACAAGAGGAACACACAAACAAAGACACAGCCATGTGCTCAAGCACAAGACAAACAAAGAAACACTAAACAAGGACAAAACAGACAAGACTGTCAGGGCAGGATCCTGGCACAAAGAGGCAAAAGACTGTAGCTTTATAATATATATATATTTTTTATATTTGTGACCAATCACGGAAAGTAGGGACACAGGTCGGTTCTAGGGCATTTTGAGTTATTCGCATATTCTGAAAGTGTAGTCTCCAAACTTTCCAATGATGTGTAACATCATCTGGAAATCTGATAATGTTTGGAGAAGTTGTGACCATTTGAAGGTAGGCACTCAAAACAGCTTAAAAGTGAAAAAACGGCCTTTAAAGATTACTTATTCTATTACTATTTTCTTACCTGTTCTCACCTGCTGGGAGTGACAATAGGGCTCATTTACATCTCATTTAAATAAGCCATACCCCCTGTAAAGCTCCCCCCTGTAAGGACCACATACTATTAATAATAAAGGATAATGTGCATTGTAAATGTCAGTAATTTATCTTTTTTGACTTTTATAAAAATGATTTAGAGGCTGAAATATTTTATCTTTTTTTTGAGTTTTATCTTTTTATAAAACCTTTTTTGTCAAAACTCTATTTGAACTTGTGCATTGTAGATAACATGTTGCAAGACCCTCCTTTAAAATCTGGCCATCATTTTTAATGTTATTATTTTAATGTTTATGTAAACAAAAAGTACATATTGATGCTAATTTTATTTGTTATTTTATTTTTTTCCCACAGCTTGGTTAACTTCAAATTCAAGAACATTTCAAGGACTTTTCAGGTTCATCTTCTTCATATTCTATTTGTCAAAGTATTATTGTCAAAGTACCTCATTCGGGAAACACTTAACGTAACGCGTAAATGCAAGTAACAAACGTAAATCAAGCATAGTTCACGAAGTGTTGGCGAAACAACACATTATCGGACCGGAGAGAATAATATGGAATTTCTTCCAGAAAACTTCTTGCACAAAATAAATTCAAGCACTTTCAAGGACCTGTATGTATGTTTATTTTCCAACCTGATCTCACAGAATTCCGTGAAATGAACACGGGACCCTTAACTCAAAATCCGTGGCAGTTTCACGGAATCGCCGAAAATTCCGTGATGGGTCCACGGAAGTGATTCCTATGCAAGTCAATGACAGTATACAGACGCGTTGGGCATTGTTTTCATCATGAAACTATGATTTTTTTTGCCATTATGACATGGAGTGTGATTCTCGATTTAATCAGCCAGCATAATTTTATTTATAATTATTTTCATTTTTTATTTATTTACAGTATTTAGACACGTTTTGAACACGTAACCCAATCCCTTCCCTAAACCTAACCATTTGTGTATTATAAAAAAAACAGGATATAACAGGCAGATACGACTGCAGGCACAATTTATTCAAAAAGTACAAATATTCCAAGTGTTCCGAGGCCATCGATTGATTTGTGTGAAGAAAATCCTCAAAAGCGATCAGCAGCGTCGAGTCCATCCGCCAAAGATCCTAAACACATTTCAAATTTTACCGCCGGAAAAAACGTTACGTCAGCTTTGACAGCATTGGCTGTCGTATGTCTCGTGACCAATTGCGTCATTACGTCGGCTTTGATTGTAAAATGCCATTGGCTCTCGTGTGTCTCGTGACAGATTGCGTCACGCTAAAGAGTCAAGTGTATTATTTGAATGGGATATGAATGAGTGTGCTCACGGCGCGGCGGGATCATCATTTTAGCAATTATTAAAACATTAAAATCAACTCTGTTCTTTACATGAAGACATCGAGTGACTTCAGAAGACTTGGAATGCAACATGAGTTGATACTTTTATGCTGTTTTTGGTCAGTTTTTGCAATAAATACCTGTGACTGTACTTGTATTTGCCTGTTATGTGTTTTATATTGTTGAGAAGTGGGTAGGTTTAGGGTAGGAGTGGAGTTAGTTGCTCCAAAATATAAAAGTAGCCTATAAATATTCATAAAATCATGTCTGCTTTTTACTGTCATTGACTTGCATAGGAATCACTTCCGTGGACCCATCACGGAATTTTCGGCGATTCCGTGAAACTGCCACGGATTTTGTGTTAAGGGTCCCGTGTTCATTTCACGGAATTCTGTGAGACCAGGTTGTTATTTTCAGTCATGTTGTTGTACACAGCCCTCTCTTTCTGCACAAGGGAAAGATGATTGTGTTGCTTCTCTACTGCTTCAGACTTTCTATCATCTGGTTTGCACTTCGTATCAGCTGCTGGTTATTGCTTTAGCACTGCCAGCAGAGATCTGTGCGCGGCCAGCCACCAGGGTTGCCAGGTTTTCACAACAAAACCCACACAATTGCTGCTCAAAACTAGCCCAAAACAAGCCCAATCTCTTTCAGGGGGGCTTCTCCGGTAAAAAAAAAATCGCATTTGGGGGGTAAACCAAGGGGTTCTTTTTTGGCATGGTTGCCTACTAAAATTCACATTCCTGGGGCTAAATATCACATAATTGGGGTCGCTTCAACCCCCGGACATGAAAAACAGCCCGCGGCAACAGTGTTGAAGTAGCCCGACCCCGGACTTGGCAACACCGAGCCACGCTTCCCTTAGAGGGCGGGGGCAATAACAAAAGAAACACGCCTCTACTGCATGCTAGAATCTCAGAAAAACAAGCCGATTGCAACCTCAAAATGGACGCTTTTAAATATACCAATACTGCTATCTCAAACACGGAGAGGCTTCTTCGTGGTCTCAACTAACATATTCTGCCAAAAAGCGAAAATCACAAATTTTGAAAAAAAAACCCCACTTCTTTCTCATTTTGCCCGAAAGTTGTGCTGTCGACTTGTGTCACTGGTTTCCGTGATGGGTCACATTTTTATATATTTATTAATTAATTGTGGTAAAAAATTACTGGTTCTGGTTTTGCTGCGTGTTCGCTGTGGTTGTCATGAGTGGTGGATCCTGTTAGAGCTGCAATGTTCTCTCCTGCACAGCTCTCATCTGCAATCCGCTCTTCATTCCCATGTTATCACAAAATAAAATGTATACAACAAAGTAGTGTGTGTGTGTGTGTGTGTGTGTGTGTGTGTGTGTGTGTGTGTGTGTGTGTGTGTGTGTGTGTGTGTGTGTGTGTGTGTGTGTGTGTGTGTGTGTGTGTGTGTGTGTGTGTGTGTGTGTGTGTACTGTATATGTATATATTCCTTTACTTGAATATCTCCTGCCCACTTTTTATATAAATTATTTAATTATTAATTTTATGTTTAAATTATTTTATTTTATCTTACATCATTTGTATTAGGCTATATGCATATGTGATACAGTCTTTTTCTTCGGTTCCTTGCAGTCAGGACTGTATTAAAATCCAGAATCTTTAAAAATTCGATTAGAAATGCCTGGTAAATTTGATTAGTTCACTTGGCTAGTAAAACAAACGACTTGGAAATTAAATTATCAAGTCCAGACTGTGAACTATTCACAGTCATGACCTCTGTATCTCCGACTAGACATTTTTTGTGTGCATTGTCAAATTTCAGAGACATCAAAATGATTATTTGTGTCTTAAAGTACCTGATGATATCCACAATGGATACAGAGCAGCAGGCTGGTTGTCTACACAGTAGAATTTGATCGATAGCATTGACTTCTGTACACAACAATGAAACCTTTTTAGTGCATCCGAAAGAGAGCAATGCTCATATCCCATTGTATGCTATTGGCTTCTTCAGATGCAGTTATGGAGTTTTCTGATGTCTGGCCTGTAGACTAGTTTAAAGTCAGAGCAGAATCTTGCGGTCTCTTAGAGCAAGTCTGTGTGTCTAGGTTCAAACTGAATGAAAGTATCTGTTCTGCCTCATTTCAAAGTATGAACAGTTATGCCATTCAAGACTGTGAATAATACATTGCTGTTCAGATGATCTTATGCTAGTGTTTACATCAAATGATCTCTTGAGAATGAAGTCTTTTTATTTGCCATGCCATAGAGGGGTGCAGAAAAGACCTTGAATACGTAGTCCGCCGTTACAAGTTCTGCATCCGTAAGAAGAACAGCTAGACATTTCCTTGCAGCACATAATCCTGCTGATATACTGAATGGATGCTTTTTAACAGAGTAAAGTCCAGTTTAAACATATCACAATAAGAAGCAGACATAAAAAGACTTGATCATTATTTTAAATCGACCTAATAGTATTACAGCATTCATTTGCAAGTCACACAATTGCGCACAGCAGGGAGAAGCAATGCTAAATTCAAATAATACAATTCTACTAACCATTTAATCATACATAGAGTAGCAAATTAAATTGGCTTACCAGCTTTTGAAAGGCAGATGAAAATGCTTCCTATACCTTTTGTGCTGTGCGCCCAATCAAACTCAACAGTAGCTGCAAATTCATCTGCCACTTGGTAGAAGCTATCATATTTTTTAAAACCATGAAAGAAATATGATGCAAGGTAAAATAAATGACCCAGATTGCATTTAATACCATCTGAAATGAGGATAAAAATGGTTTGCACTGACCACAATGTTTTCTGTGCAGATAATTATTGTCTTCAGAGAGCATATAACCATCGAAATCCATTGAAAGAGACATTATAAACAAACAAAAAAAAAAAGTTGATAAGATGTACAAGTTGGCATTATTGTTATTCATTTTTTTCTATTTTACACTGCTCAATAACATTAAGGGAACCGTTAAATTGCACATTGGATCTCAATGAATGAAATTTTCAATTTGACAAACTTGTAAATGCATTCTATAATTTGTTAAGAACAATAGTCCGTGGAAACCAAAATCATCAACACACTTGGGTTGGATTCAAAATCATACTAATAATCTATGTAAAAGTTACAGGGTGATCCAACTTGCATGAAGTTCATCACAGCAACTAATAATGTAAGTCAGTAGTGTATGCCCCCCACGTGAATGTATGCATCACAATAATGTCTGGGCATGAGCTGTAGAACATGTCCCACTAGAGGACATCGGGCCCTCATGCCAACCTCATGAAGTCTGTTTCTGACAGTTTGGTCAAAAACATGCACATCAGTAGCCAGCTGGAGGTCATCTTGTGGGGCTCTGGCAGTGCTCCTCATGTTTCTCCTCGCACAAAGTTCTACGTCCCTGTCCAGCTCTCCTTGTGTAGCACACCAAAGCTCCGATGGCACGTATCGTATGCATGTGCCATCCTGTAGGAGCAGGACTGCCTGTGCAACCTGATTGGGTTGCAGGTACTGTGAAAGGACCCTAACGAAGCACAACACTAAAGACAAATCAGTCAGGAAGAATAAGGAGAGAACAATTGTCTATGGCCTGCAAAACCATTCCCTTTTTGGGGGTTGTCTTGCTGTTGCCTCTACAGTGCACCTGCTGTCCTTTTCATTTTTCATTTGCATCAAAGCAGTTGAAACTGATTCACAATCACTTATGCTTCCTAATTGGACAGACCGATATCCCTGAAGTTGAACTGACTTGGTAATACACTGCGATGATTAAGTGTTCCCTTAAGCAGTGTAGTTGAACTTCCTTTTTACTTTATCTTAAAAGTTCAGAAATAAATAAAATAAAATAATTTGTATTGTATGTTTTTTATATACATTGTCGGTATGTGTACATTTATGATAAAACAGTGTATTACTTAATAGAAAGAGTCTGATCATGCAGCATGTTGAAGATATTGGTAATTCCGGGGTTACATGCAGTTTAATATTCACTTTTCATCCCAAGTGGTTCATAATACATTAATAGTCCCTCTGGAGTAACTCGGGGTTAAATGTCAATGATGATATAGAAGGACTGTAACCTGACCAATTCTTAAAGGTCCCATATTGTGGATTTATTTTTATTTATTATTGTATAATGTTTCCTGAGGTGTGCTTATATTGTTAGTTTGATTTTTACTTCATAAAATGTCATAATTTTATAAACAAATTAAAGGCATTTTTTCTATCCTGATTTTAGTCATTTGGCTTAAAGGAACATGCTGACTTTTTGGGACTTTATCTTATTCACCGTATCCCCCAGAGTTAGATACAGTAAGTCCATACATACCATTCTCATCTCCATGCGTGCCATAACTCAGTCTGATGCACCCACCGCTAGCCTAGCTTAGCACATAGACTGGAGGTAAACTGCTCCAGCCTACTGCTCAATAAGTGACAAAATAACGCCAACATTTTCCTATTGTTGTGATGTGTATAGTTACATCGTGTACTAAGACCGACGGAAAATGAAAAGTTGCGATTTTCTAGACCGATATAGCTAGGAACTATTCTCTCATTCCTGCGTAATAATCAAGGAACGTTGCTGCCGTACCATGGGCAAAACCATGGGCATGTTTTTCTTTTTACTATTACAGGTCGAGATTAACGAAAAGTGAAAAGTGTTGATTAAAGCATTACTTCTAGATCTTTTCCCATCACATGGTTGCAGTGATGAGCACTGAGTAGATGACAGACAGTCTGTTTATCGCGTGAATGCAGTGATCTCGTCGTTGCAACACGTTTTTTTCTCTCACAAAAAGCTTTCACCACAACTAACAGCAAACATGATATTGATATAAATACAGTAAGAGCGTTGTTGTGCAGCATAACAGCGTCATTCATTATAACGGGAGTTTGGGCAAGTGTACTCGCGATGTGTGATTAACAGCTTTGAGCATTATAAAGAGAGTGTTCTTTGATCGCTCTGTGTAGTTTAATCACAATTTAAATAACAGATTTGTTTCATGCTGAAACAATGTGAAGTTGATCATTTAGTCACTGGCTTGATTCACTGATGCATAAACAGTATTAAACAATTTAGAAAGAAAGTCTGCGTGAACTCGATTAGCTACACATCAGCAATCACTGATCACACATCAGGCTTTAATGAACACCGTTACTCACTGTTTGTGGCGGTGCTGTCGAATCCATATTGTAAAAGTCTTTTTTAAAGCCTGTGCAGACAGAATTACCAAATAATCCACAGTGAAATGTGAAAATACATGTAAAAGTAAATTTTTCTCTGACATCTAAAAAATCACAGCTACTTTATGCAGGCTGTGTGCATTTGACTGTGGATTGACTGTTTTGAAACTTATATGGTAGTTACATAGCCCCTAGACCTGAATTATCATGAAAAAAAGTCCGGAAATTTCAGTTTTGACAATATGGGATCGCGATTTTAACGGTAAAAGACTGTAAAAATGCTACTGTGAAAAACAGTTAATTGGTTAACAGAAAGTTTCTGTACTGTATACGGTAAATAACTGTAATAGATCTCACCTTATGTTTAATGTAATTTTACAGTAAAATATTGTTCAATTTACAGTTTTAGGAAGTGAAAAAAACAAGTCATTGTGTAATTTACAGTGGAAAAAAGCGTAAATTGACATTCCCAGAATTCCCCACGTAACACTACATATTTTATGTATTTTTGTTGAAGTAACTGTGTTGTCTTCATTTTTCCAGTTGGTTTTGTACATTACGGTTTTATGTTACATCTAATGTTGTTAAATTAACATTTATTGCATTTTTAAATTTCATGTTTGTTACCATTAGGGATGCAACAATACAGTTAGTCCACGGTTCAATACATACCTCGGTTTTTAACCACGGTTTTCGGTTCAGTTCGGTTCGGTTTGATGGCTTGTCACATCAGTTTTTTGCTATTCTATTCTTAGGCAACAGGAACAGCAAGAGGTTAAGGAGACTATTTATTGCAACACTTTCTTTATTTTACTTAAAAAAATTGAAAAACCTTACTTAAATTTAAAACTTTACTTTAAAAAAAAACCCTTGTACACATTCCTAGTGTATAGTATAATAAAAAATATATATAAAGATTTACACTGGCAGCTCAGAGCTGTACAGCAGCATTTAAGTATGAAATTGAATGAATAAATGTAAAAATAAAACTACATAGACGTCACTATAAAATATACATTGATTCTTATTAAAGCTACTGTATTAAAGTTTTTCAGTCAAGAGCAGTGAGTGATTTTCTCTTTGTATTTTGTTGTTGTATTAACATTAAAGGGATAGTTCATTCAAAAATGAAAATTATTTCATCGAGAAATGAATACAGGTTTGGAACAATATTAGAGTGAGTAAATAATGACATATTTTAAAGGTGAACTGTCCCTTTAAGGACAGCGTGTTCACTATAGGCTGCGCTGCTGTCAATTTAAGACCTGCGTGCATCTAATATACAGACACACGCGATTTTACTTTCACTTTAGACATAACGACTGTGTTTATGTTAACCTTGTGTGTATTTGACAGTATTAGCGCAGTAAGACGACTACTTAGTTCAGTAATCACGTGTTTGATTGGCGTTTAGTGCGCCAATGTTAAAACCGCGCACGTGAATGAGCCGGCGAGGCTTTAAAACATGCAAATAATTAACTTTGGTGATTGTGAATAACTATGGTGTTCCGTGAGTATAACTCTACCACTAACGTATGATGCGAATGTATGTATGACGTTGTTCAGTATATTGGGATGGAGGCAAATGATAGAATTTGTAGAAAAATAATTAATGAAATGAAAACCGAGAATGCCGTACCGAAGGGTTCAATATTATATTGAGAATTGTGGCATCCCTAGCTACCATGATGGTGTTTAGTGTTTGTGTGAATGACAATGAAGTGAAGTGACGTGTGGCCAAGTATGGTGACCCATACTTGTAATTTGTGCTCTGCATTTAACCCATCCAAGTGCACACACAGTAATGAACACACACACCCAGAGCAGTGGGCAGCCATATTGCTGCGGCGCCCGGGGAGCAGTTGGGGGGTTCGGTGCCTTGCTCAAGGGTCTCACCTCAGTCGTGGTATTGAGGGTGGAGGAGAGCGCTGGTTATTCACTCCCCCCACAGACAATTCCTGCCGGACCTGAGACTCGAACCCACAACCTTCGGGTCCGACTCTCTAACCATTGGGCCACGACTGCCCACTGTGCACCTGTTTTATTGTCTTCTTAAAAAAACTGCTTGCGATGAGCTTTGATTCATCATGTGACTCTCATCCCCACTGCGTTTGGTGGTTGTCAGTAGGTACATAACAGATGTTAGTATTTCAATAGGTTGGTAATTTATCATTATTTTAGTTCATGAAATTTGTGTTTTTTTACTATAAATTTAACTTAAATCTGTTAAACCTAAAATGTTGCTACCTTATATTTTAATTTCTGGCAATATTTTCTTACCATAAATTTAACAAATTTTGTTTACAGTAGACTTAAAGACCCTTCCTCCATAAGTCTGAATGAGTTGTTTAATTTGTGCCAGCAAAGTAAATTTCAACCGAAGTTAGATAATGTGATTGCTTGTTGATAAGTGCTCTTTAAGGCTGTTCATTGAATTAATCGGGGAGGTTTTTAATCAAATGCATCAGTGGTTTTGTGTGATTATCTGTCATTACCTTCGTTCTACTCCTATTAAAACAGTTGATAAACAGTTTGATGAAACCTAGTCAGACGCCGCTCTGTTGTTGTCAGAGTCAAATGTCTGAAGATCAAACACTGGCTGATTAGTCTCAAGATGCAAAATGCGGCTCACCACTAAACAGGCACTGGAATAATCATTTAGGAAAGTTATGAGTATGTGACTTCCCCTGAAAAAGAGACACATTTGACCGGTGTCCCCTGTGTTTTGACCAAGAACCCAATAGATCTTAGTAACAGATGTCAGAGGAGGGCAAGAAGGGATGTAGACCCCTCCTTTCCCTGTCTCAAAGGGCCACTAAATCCTTTAATTACCAGGCCAACGAGATGTGTCTACAGGGGACTCTCGGATAAATGTCCCTGTTCCTCAAATAAAGGGGAAAAAAAGGATTTGCTGTTATTTTTTTAAAGAGAGCAAAGTATAGGTGCTTCAGGCTATCATGCTGCAAAAGGAATATGGCTGCTCCTATTAGGATCAGTGGTTTGACTGTGTGGCTTATGAGAGGATGGAAATGTTCACACACTTTTTCAAAGAGAGGAAACGGGTTGGAAACATGACAATGGAGTGGTGAAACATTTATTGAATGCTCTTTTATAAAAAATTTCAAACCACTTATGAGTGTAGCATCTTAGAGGGATTCTTGAACATTCCTTCCTAGTGGAGGTTTTTATTATTATTATTATTATTATTATTATTACTTTATTTATTATACTCAATAATTCTTAATCTTTTTTCATGGCTGATTTAAAAAATAACTATAAAGTGTAATTTCTGTGCAATTACCAAATGAAATTGCAAAAATTACTGTTATTACAAAGAACCACTCTCCCCATTTAATGTTGGTTAGTCAAACAGGTAACCCCGCCCTCAACTCACGTCATTGGTTGATCCACTGTTGCTATGTGCGGCTGATTGGGATGTTCAAACAAACAGAGCAATGTTTTGTTAGTTTTGCACAGTGTTTACACTTTTCGGGGAAATTGATTACAAAGGTCTTACTTACCGTTGTCTGAGCATGTTAAAGGGATATTTTACCCAGAAATTAACATTTTGTCATCATTTACTGACCTTCATGGCATTCCAAACCTGTAAGACTTTCGATCTTTTGTTATTAAGACTGTGCTGGTTATGATTTTCTTTTCTTTTTTTTTGCTGGTTGAGAGGTTTTTCAAGCTTCAGATAGGACACAAATGCATTATAAAAATTGTCAATATGGCCCTTGCGATATATTTCAGTTCATGTAAAGTCATGAGACAGATTTGCCTGAAGAACAGATCAAACTGAAAATCTTGACATCTGTCCTTGCCACATCCATGGGAGTTCACCAGAGAATAGTCATATCTGATTCATTAATTAATTGTTCACCTGAATCTTTTTAATGAATTGGTTGTTTCGGCTAAATTATTTGTTCATGAATTGGACTGATTCGCTTCTCAAGATCAACTCACTGTCAAGTCAGTGATCCGGTTGCAGCAGTTAAAACTCACTGGAGGTGAAGATTAGTGGACAGTGCATAACATCTTAAATTTAGATTTGGTTCTCACACAAAATTGTGAATTATTCATTTAAACTAAAAAACACTTTACATCACTTTTAACAGCTGCCAGACGGACATTCACATAAACATTCCCAGACTGACTTTGGTTATGAGTTCTGTTGTCATCATGTCCTCGTGTTCAGATTTGAGTTTACAGTAACATTGGTGCCATTCATATATAATAATTCATTTTAAGAGCCACCAAGGAACAACTATATCTGACAACCAACCAACTAATCAATCAGATTTATTGAGGATTTTTTTAAGGCTTCATCTCAGTGCAGGTGGCAGATTTAGGAGACTTGTGCAGTGGAATGAAAAAGATTTACTTCAGGGTCAGAGAGGAGACCAGTGAACCAACACTGTTGATTCTTATGTTATATACATCACAACAAAACCTATAGGTTTATAGTGTAGTTTATAACTTTTTAGTGTTTTTCTCTCCAATGCGTTTTTCTCTTTTGTGGAGCTTTGTTTACAGCAGGAATAAAATTGCAGGTGGTCGCAACAGAAGTGATTATTTTCCAACTTGATCATCTGAGAATAAAAATGACTCATTGGGTAAACATTCAGTCTTTTTTTTTTTTTTTTTATAAAATATCTGCTTTTTCTTTGACTGTGACAGTGAAACTTTATAAAATACACAGATGAGAGACAAGCTTTGTGTGACGAAGTTGACCAAATGGCCTCTTCTTTGAAAATACCATGTGTTTTCTGTCTCAAAATGTAAAGGAAAACACTCAAGAACCTTGATAGTGTAATCAAATTGAGTGTGATAAAGCTGTAATTCCATCGCGCTGAGCAACATTCCTAATCCGTTAAAGGATTAAACAAGGTATTGTTGTGTGCCAAGCATGGCAGCCATAGAATTTAATCGTTTCAAACATTCCATCAAGGATTATTCCAATGTCTTGGCTTTTAGATTTCCCTACTGACAACATCCTAAGCAGCTCTGATTTCTCTTATAAACTCCAATGCAAAAGTTGAGTTGAGTCTCATGATTAACCCCTCAGACTGCCTTTGTAGTTTATTATGAATGTGCCATAGTATTATTTATTGATAATATTCCATATACAAACTGGCAATATTGTGTCTAAATTGGGTTACACTTTAATTTAAGGTGTCTGTGTTACAGTGTAATTATACACTTAAGTACAGAGTAATAATAATTAACTACATGTACTTACTATAGGATTAGGTTTTGTTTTAGAGTTAGTTGCATGTAATTGTGCAATTTATACACTGTAAAAAAGAGTTTTCTGCCTTACCTTTTTAAGTACAATGAACTTGGATGTTTAAGTAATTTCAACTGACTTAAAAAAATAGTTAAATCTTGTATAACTTATAAAAAAGTTGAAAACTGCTTAACTTTTAAATTAAAAATTTTGATGAATTAAAGCAATGCAAAAACATATGTATCAATAACACAACTTAGTGATCATATCATTTCTTGCAGTGTAGTTATTACTATAGTAACTACATGGAATGTGTAATAAGGACACTGTAAAATAAAGTGTTACACTTTTGTTACTCCATATTAACTTGTTGTTAAAAGCAATGTCACAATCGCAGTCCTAAAACTTCTTTAATCATGTACTAATCTTCCATGGGTACTTGAATGTTTGCCTTTACTGTTACATTAAATTACCAACAATTTATGGGCAGCAATAGGAGACCTGAAAGGAGACCTGCCATCACAGCAGGAGGGAATTCATCAGAATTACCTTGCGCAGTAGGCTAAGCATATCTCTAAATATTTACAATCAACCTTACTATCGTTTTGGCATCAAATGTCCGATTAATTGAGTGTTTGATTATCAGGTAGAATTTAGCAATGGCGTTAAGCAGAAATCTAGTCTGGCTAATTCAGCTGATATGGCCAATAGTTTTTTTTTGTGTTTTTTTTCCTGACTGGCATTGGTTTGTATTGGTATGCTTGGCTCATTTCATGAAGCAGTTGTGAGAGCACATGGTTAATTAGCCTTGACTAGCCACTGCTATAAACAGACACCATGGGGTCTCATCCATCAAGACCACTGTGAGCATTTAACAAACAGAACATTTAACATTCTCTTTTATGGCTCTGGGACGCCATCAATTCAGGGCCAGCATTCTGCGCCTTGGTTGTGTGCAGGTGTGTATTATAGTCCCCTCCGCAATATCAAGTGACAGCATATCATTCTCCAATTTAGGACAAGTCTCAGTTTCCCAGAGAGCTAATAGTGTTCGCTAAGGTTAATTTCCTTCCATACATCTGCCATCAATAAGCAATTAGGTGGTGAGGAAACAAAAGCTCTCAAACCTTCACACATTCCTCCATCCTTTTTCTTTTAATCAATTAATTTCAATTGCACATTTATTGGAGAATGGCACATGGATTTAGACTTAATGTGACACTAGGAAAAAACTTTATTATACACTTGGCCTCCTGAAATGCAATCTTTTTTTCATCCTCTGCCTATTTAGTATGCAAGCCTTATTGATCAAGTGATTCAGCTGATGTCCCGAAGGAATAGTTCACTCAAAAGCTACCGCCAAACATGTGTGGCTTTCTTTCTTTCTTTTGCTTTCTTTCTTTCTTTTCTTTACTTTGATTGTGTGTGTGTGTGTGTGTGTGTGTGTGTGTGTGTGTGTGTGTGTGTGTGTGTGTGTGTGTGTGTGTGTGTGTGTGTGTGTGTGTGTGTGTGTGTGTGTGTGTGTGTGTGTGTGTGTGAGTAGTTAGTATACTATACCAAATGTCAAAATTTGATTGATTGACAGGTGGGCGGGGCTTCCGGTATAGGGGGCGGGACTTCCGGTATAGGGGGCGGGACTTCCGGTGTAGGCGGGACTTCCTGTGTAGGCGGGACTTCCGGTGTAGGCGGGACTTCCGGTGTAGGCGGGACTTCCTGTATAGGCGGGACTTCCGGTGTAGGCGGGACTTCCTGTATAGGCGGGACTTCCTGTATAGGCGGGACTTCCTGTATAGGCGGGACTTCCTGTTTAATAAATCATGTGATTGACATTAGGTTTTGACAGTTGGTTTTTGACCTATTGTCATAATAAATCATATGATTGACAGTTGGTTTTGATGGTTTTTTGACATTAGGTTTTTTGTTTTGATTAATTTGACAGTTGGTTTTTTGTTTTTGAATGCGGTATAAGCGGGACTTCCTGTTTAATAAATCATGTGATTGACATTAGGTTTTGACAGTTGGTTTTTGACCTATTGTCATAATAAATCATATGATTGACAGTTGGTTTTGATGGTTTTTTGACATTAGGTTTTTTGTTTTGATTAATTTGACAGTTGGTTTTTTGTTTTTGAATGCGGTATAATAAATCATGTTATTGACAGAAGGTTTTATCTTTTGAAGTCGCTGTTATCAGAAAATTCCCCTCCCACCCTGCCACATCCCAGAGCAGCGTATATATATATAAATGGGGCCAGTGTGTTCTACAGCTATCAGCAAAAAGAGAAACATGAGCTACATGAGCATGGACGGATTATCAGCTCCTGAAACCCCAGATGCGGGGTTGCGCAGCAGGACGTTCGACAGTCTGATGACCAGTCTACCTATGGCGCCGAGAAAACCTTATGGGCACGTCCGTTTGACAAGCTTTCTCCATGAACTTTCGGAATGGACTAAAGGAGAATTTATGATGAACAGCAAGCGTGTAATCGGGTACAGATTTCATAAAACAACTCAAGTTGTTATACTCTACACCACCGACAGCGCGGGCGAGTTTCACCCCGGGGAAGACGCATGTCTTGTATTTCCTAAAAAAGACTGGGCATTATTTTACAATTTTGTGTGGAAGGATCTGAAGAGCGGCGGTCAAGAACCTCTGTACGTTGGAGAGTGGGACGGGGTCACCCCGAATGTCCGGTACCGCGTGGTAGGTGACCACACTAAAAAGAACCCGGATGATTCTGTCTACATATTCTGCTGTGATGACAAGACAAAGCTCACCGAAGATCGGTCAGGGGTCGTCCTGCCTAACGAGCATAACAATCTGTATGAAATGCAATTTTTGTTCAAGTGGCAAGATCTGAGTCAGCTGGATATTATGTTTTCAATCATAAACAAGCTGTTCAAATGGTGCGAGCTGCACGACGGCTACAACAAAATTAAAGTGCAGCTGTTCCACCCTGAGAGATGTCCGCGCAGCAGTACATACGCGGGGTATTCACCCCCCATTCACTACAGACATCCGGGACCTCGACGGTCAGCCCCTCCCAGACGTCGTTTATAAACCACAGCTGAAGCGCCACAACGTCCCCGCCCCTTTACTGCATCTGACATAAAGTCAGCGGCATTCAGTAGCCCCCAAAAGGCCATGGTCGGTCATGAGATAAGCCCCCAAAATGCGTAGTGCAATGGCGCCATCTATTGGACAGGCGTGTTTTTCTCCATTTTTTACCCATCACATATATATGTGTGAGGCGAGGGGAAATGCATTATAAAAGTGAACTTTTAGACCACAGCATCTCATCATCTCTCTCCCTCATCAAAATGCAGAACGGTGAGTATTTTTTCTCTATATTTGATGCTATAATGTTATACAATGATGCTTTAAACATGCAATGTGCTATTGATGTGATTTATCAACTATAACTAACATTAGCATTGAGTTAATGATGTTTTAAACATTCATGCATGGGTACAGTGTTTTAATCATTGAGTCATCTTTGGTCTATCAGCTATAACTAAAATCGGTGTCTTAAACACAGCATGTTACTGTTACTGTTACGGGTACTCTCCGGCACCACCCGGTGTCCCGGAGTTAAAACTACATCCAGTTATGACACAATTGTATGCTCTCCGGCGACACCCGGTGTCCCGGAGTTAAAACTACATCCAGTTATGGTGTAATTGCGCCCCTAGAGCACCGGGGTGAAATAACATTTAGAAAATTAATGATTTTTTTTTCAGCATCTGTCATCAGACATGCATATAAAGCGACTCACAAATGTTTCCATTCATAACAGGATTTTTTGCCTCACAGGTTCGAATGTTGAAAGTGACGCTCACGATAGCAATGATGCATGTGAGGACTGCTCTTTTATAAATTAAAAATTAAATAATAATAAATTAATAAAAATTAATAATAAAAAATTAATAAATAATTAAAAAAAAAAAAATTTTTTTTAATTGTCTCTCTTTTTTCATTCACAGTGACCCCTCAGCTGGTTGAAGCAGACAGCGCGTCTGATGGTAAGACAAGACCCATCGCCGACATCATGGTTTTTTTTTTCTTAACATTTATGAAAAATTTATTTATTTATTTATTTTAGATTTCATTCAGTTTATCACGCAACCCGGCTTCCCACTGACTGACACCGCTCAACAGAATAATGATGACGTGCCTGACCCCACGCCGACGCACGCTGTGGATCAAATAGTTCCTGCCGGCTCTGCTTTAGACCAGGTCGCTGGACCCAGCGGTGAACCTTTGAGAAAGAAGGGTAGAAAAACCGATCGTCCTACCTCACCGACCTGTCCTGAGAGAAAAACGTTTTGTTTTATCCCGTCAATCAGTCCTGAAAACAGTCCTGACAGGAAAACTTTCTGTCCGACGCCGCCGAGCGGTCCTGCGCCGAGTCTTGACAGCGTATTTCTTTATGGTGAGACTATCTACATTATTATTTTCATTTAAACACAAATTGAATCATACCATAACAATTTTTGTGTTATATTTCTACACAGCAGGGTCGGGCTATAGCCCCGACCACATGACTAGCTGGCATACACCTCGACGCATCACTTGGACAAGTACGAAAGCGATCCAAACTCCGTTGGAAGAAGAAGACATCGAAGTTGAAGAAGTGTCAGCAGAGCATCGCCCGGCTGACGAGCCACTCGCCGATACTAATTTAATAGAGGCATTATGTCAAGAGTTTCGCGACACCCAGGTTTATTATTCTCATCATCATAGATGGAACGTTGCAGTTAATTCAATATAGATTTATTCCATTAAACTTTTGTATTGCATGTATTGATTTTTATATTCCAGATACTCTGTAATTTTGTTGTATGCATGCATGTTTTTTACATCTATCATGTATTGATTTATTCCATATACTTTTTGTGATTTTGTAATATTTCATGTTTTGGTCTGAAATCTAAAATGGATGGGTCAAAAAGCTTTTGCTCAGACGACGACGCAGAACTGTCACCGGACGAAATTGAAATGCTAAGTCGGCTTCCGGATTCTTTAGAACAGTATTTGTTTAATCTAGAATCTTCGCAATCCCCCTCTAATTTGGATCTTTTTGAATTAGCCGTAAATTCAAATATTAATTTGTACGATCACGTGCTAACCGTAGACAACAATCATGTTGTACAATACGGTGGTGTTTTAAATAATCAACTCCCTGCATGTACCGACAGCGATCCTGACGCTGATGATACTCCACAGCCATCTACCAGCAGCAGCACGAGGCCCACATCAGGTAATATTGACGCTTTACGCGAGACTGACCCTAACAGACAGAGTCGATTAAGCCGTACGGAAATTGATACGCTGATCCGAGAAGGCGGGTTCGTTAACGGATATCACGTTTTACCGCGACCACGCTTCAACAGTGTGTCGTTGAGAAGGAGCATGAATCTGAGAGAGATTAACTCTACAGATTTGGCCTCTTATCACACTTCATTACATCGCATGCTGAGCGAGATCGTCACCTTCGCTAGAGAAATCGGCCACGATGCACCCGTAATCAATATGACCATGTCGGCACCCACTCTACAAACACCCATCAGCGGTGTTCTCGCCCCCGGTAATGATTATGATGTGAATTCGCTTATGGATCAATTTGAAAGAGTTTTACAGAGCAACCAGCTGTTATTATCGGACGACGCCGTCGAGATCGACGCTACCGTAGCCATGAACAGACAAGGAGGCGGTCGACGACGTAAACTTACAGATCTGGCCGTTGATCAGGTAATCAAAAGAAAAAAGACGAATTTGTTCTGCCCCATAAATTTGTCAAATCAATTGTGCTTCTCTATTTGTCTCGCTCGCTTTCTTAACCCCCAGCTACCCGAGAGCGAGTTAGAAAAACTGGCTGCCGTCATCCAAAACAGCGTCGCCTTCTCAATTCAAGACCGAATCGCTCTTAGCGACATAGCTTCGTTTGAACGAGCGCTAGGCATTAAAATCGTTGTATTTCACAGATCGAATGCCATGGTCTTAGAAACGTACAAAAATTCTGACGAACCCCATCCCAAAACGGTGTTCCTCTATCTACATGATAATCACTATTATATGATCATGAATCTGACAGGCTTCTTAGGTTCGCCATACGTCTGTCAATTTTGTTACAAAAGTTACAGCAACCGCAGAGACCACCAATGCAAGCACGTCTGCAATGTCTGTTTTGACGCCGAATGTCACAGATACCCTAAAAGAACCATACATTGTCCCGATTGTTTGCGCTACTGTAAATCGAGCTATTGCTTCGAAATGCATAAAAAGAACCCTCCTCCCGGTCAAGAATCCCCCTCCTGTGATATTATCAAATACTGCAAACTATGCAGGTTGCGTTACTACATTAAAGAGGGTGACAAGAAAGCAAAACACATATGCCCGACGGACAAATGCGTCCACTGTCGAGAACATCTGACGGGACACGGGACGCACCAATGTTTCATACAGCCCCTAGAGCCTAAGGAGCCATGCGAGAAATATATTTTCTACGATTTTGAAACGCGTTACGAAAACGGGCGCCACGTGGCTAATTTTGTTTGCGCAATCACTTTCAAAGGGAAGAAATTTACGGCGGAGGGTACCGACTGCATCGCTAAGCTAATCAACCGCTTCAGAAAACCCCGATATATTGGCTACTGCTTCATAGCTCATTACGCCTCCAGATTCGACTCCTTTCTGATTCTCGAGTATTTTTGCAAAGCCGGGATTGCGATTGAGGTCATAATGCAAGGCTGTAAATTAATTTACATGTACGACGAATCGTTTGGCCAACGATACATCGATAGCTACTCATTTTTTCCAATGGCCCTTGCCAAAATGCCCGCGGCGTTAGACTTGACGACGACTGAAAAAGGCTACTTCCCCCATCTTTTCAACAGGGTGGAAAACGAGAACTATGTTGGACCATACCCCGACAAAAAGTTCTACAGCTACGATAACATGTCGGATAAAGACCGTGAAAAGTTTGATGCATGGTACAGCACGGTTGAGGGGGAGCAGTTTGACTTCAGGCAGGAACTGTACGCGTACGGGGTTAACGACGTCGTCTTATTACGCGAAGGCTGTATGAAATACCGTCAGGCGTTCCTAGAATGCACCGAAATTGACCCTTTTGGGTTCACGACGCTCCCCAGCTGTTCGATGGGGGTCTTCAAAACCCATTATCTCGGCAGAAACACCCTCGCTCTCACGCACAACAAAGCGTACATCCATCAGAATAAGACCTACTCAAGTGGCTCGATCGAATGGCTCGAGTATGTCAAAAAGACTCGAAACGTGGATGTTCACCACGCCGTAAACCACGGCGAAGTATCGATCGGTAAGTACTTTTTAGATGGCGTCTACCAGCAAGACGGTGTGCAGCACGGCTTAGAATACGCGGGGTGCATCTTCCACGGTCACTGCTGCCGCTTTGCACCCCATGAGTCACACCCCTTGTCGGGAGTACCCTATGGGGTTCTCAGGAGACAGTTTGACGATAAGATCGAAATTCTGCAGAACGCGTACGGTTTACAAGTCGAGGTTCTTTGGGAATGTGAATGGATCAAAATGAAAAAGACCGATCCCTCTGTGATAGAATTTATGGCCGGTTATTCAGCCCCGGAGAGACTGAACCCAAGAGAAACCTTGTATGGCGGCCGCACGAACGCTTATAAACTCTATCACAAAGTGAGCGGAGATGAGAAAATAAGGTATCTCGATTTCACCAGCCTCTACCCCTTCTGCCAGGCTAGGAAAAGCTACCCGATCGAACACCCTCAAATCATTTTCAAAGATTTTGAACCGATTGAAAATTATTACGGACTCATCAAAGCGACCGTGTACCCTCCCCGCAAATTACTGCATCCGGTTCTCCCTTACAGATGTCAAGGAAAACTCATGTTTCCGTTATGCAGAACCTGCGCTCACAATCAAAACCAGACCACGAGCTGTACCCACACGGATGAGGAAAGATCACTCTCCGGGTCCTGGGTATCCATCGAGCTTTTAAAAGCCATCGAGAAGGGTTATGTGGTAGCCAAGATTGACGAGGTTTGGCATTTTCCACAACGGTCAGACACGTTGTTTGTCGAATACGTCAAAACATTTTTGCGTTTGAAACAACAAGCGTCGGGGTACCCGTCGAATGTCGTCACGGACGCTGAGAAAGAAACTTACATTCGCGAGTATTTTGAAAAAGAGGGGGTTCAACTCGACCCCGAAAAGATCAAGCACAACCCCGCGCAGAGAGCTATCTCAAAGCTATGTCTGAATTCGCTTTGGGGGCGGTTCTCTTTAAAACCAAATTTACCTCAAACGACTCTGGTGAACGACCCCGAAGATTTCACCAGAATCGTCTTCGGTAATACCGACACCTTGTCGTATTTCTCATTCGTCTCAGACAACGTGGCTCTCGTCCAGCATAAACCCAACAAAGAGGATGTTTGTAAGGCTCGCGACGTCAACGTGTTTATAGGGGCGTTCACTACGGCCCACGCCCGACTGGAATTGTACGAGTTGATGGACAGACTCAGCAGTCGTATACTTTACTCTGATACAGACTCCGTCGTGTTCGTGTCTAGGGACGGTGACTGGGAGCCGCCTCTGGGTGATTATTTGGGCGAGCTGACGAACGAAATAGACGATGGGGATTTTATCACAGAGTTTTGCTCTAGCGGCCCTAAATCGTATGGCTTTCGCACCGCTAAAGGCAAAGTATGCATGAAAGCTAAGGGGATAACGCTGAATGCTAAAAATTCCCAAGCCATCCGCCTGGATACCCTGATTGGTCTGGTTGATAGTTATGTGACGTCGTATGATAGTACCGAATACATCCTGGCTCACACGGAAAACATTGTGAGGGATAAAAAGACTCTCACATTGCACAACAAATCAGTCGTTAAAAGGTTTAAGGTGGTGTATAATAAACGCAGACTTTTGCCCGATTTCACCACGCTTCCTTATGGCTACTGATCAGATGATGCACAGAGGATCAATGGATGCTTCCGATTTTGATTTCAGACTTCAACATCCATTTAGTTGTGTTATCTCCGGGCCTTCCAATTCTGGAAAGTCTTATTTTGTGAAACTTTTGTTGGAAAAAGGTTTGAATTTAATTTCCAAGAAAATTGAAAACATTGTCTGGTTGTATGATTGTTGGCAGCCTTTGTACGACGATGTACTTAAATTGTATGACATTAAATTTGTGCAAGGAATACCAGAGAGTCTGAATGATGATGATTTGTTACCTGTCACTAAAACAAATCTTCTCATCGTGGATGATTTGATGCAGCAAGCTAGCGCCAATTCGGAGCTTCAAAGGGTTTTTACGCAGTACGTACACCACCGTAATCTCAGCGCTATTTATATAGTGCAAAATTTATTTGTACAGGGTAAATCCAGCCGAACCATCAGCTTAAACGCCAATTATATGATCCTGTTTAAAAATCCTCGGGACGTCAATCAAGTAGCGATGCTGGGACGCCAAATGTACCCCGGAAACACAAAATACTTTATGGAGTGCTACCACGATGCGGTCAACCAGCCTTTCGGCTACATAATGATAGACTATAAAGCAAAAACCCCCGAGCAGTACCGTCTCAGAACAGGATTGCTTTCCGACCGTCAAGTGGTTTACATCCCGAAAAAAAGAAGAAGAACGTGATCAAATCACCATGTCCGCCAGACTTTGTAAACATCTGCCGGTGTTAAAAATGCTACATAAAGCATCTCCTAAACAAAGGCGTCTTATTCTACAATCGGCGTCCGACGAATTCATTTTATCGTTGTGTGAAGTGGCGCTCAACATCCTCTACGGGACGATTCCGGTCAATCCACAACAGTACCGAAAACTGAGAAAGAGAAAAGCCGAAATTAAATTTGTAGCCAATAAAAAAATCGGCATAGCGGCAAAGAAACGAGTCTTCAACCAGAAGGGTGGATTCCTTTTACCGCTCCTGAGCGTCGCCGTACCCTTTCTTTCGAGCTTGATCGCAAACAGATAGGATGGAGTACGCCGAGAAGATGTATTTAGTCCCGCAACATCAACTGGATAAGGTGAGAACCGAAAATGTTCGCGAGAATATTCGACAGAGCGTGGAAAACGATTTGGACGGCGCCATGAGAAATATCTTACTCCGCACTGATTTGAACCCGTACGAAAAAGCAAAACTTTACACAAATACCCTGAGCAGGTTTTTGACCATCGTTAAACAAAGCGATCGGGAGATCGGAGTTTTAACGCAGTCGTTGCCCGATCCCGCGCCTAAAGATGAAGTACCGACCGCGGCTAGCGTCGAAGATGACAACGGTGCTGAGGAGCATGTGGTGGATGAAGTTCTGAAGAATGTACCTTCGAGAAGTGTGAAAAACAGCAGATACATATTAGACAAGATGTCTAAAGCTAAAGGACTAAGCGCGTGGAACGAATCGGGGGAGTTTGTGTTCAGGGGTAAAGCCGTACAAGGCTCACACATGGTCGATTTGTTAAAAAATGTCACGGCACCGCAAAAGGTTCGGGATAACCGGAGACCTGTAGGATGGTCAGAGTTTCTACACGCCTTTGCCGAATTAAACATCCCTTTTTCTACAGTGCCGAATCAACAGGTCAGGAGCACCATTAAATCTCTAAAGAGTAAACCCGACACCCCCAGCCCACCCCGTGTCAGACCTTCCAAAAGGGCACGAAGACAATCACGCTCGGTGTTTCCAGAGTCCGAAGACTCTGTGTTTAAATCCCCGACTATCGATCGAAGACAATGGTTGGAATTTTAACGAATCCTTTCATTTTGTATGTACATTAATATGTATCTTATGATTAAATAAAAGACGATTAAAAATATAATGGTTTCAAGATTTTTATTTATATGTCAGACATGTCTGCACGCAGTGAACGCAGGACAACATTGTATCAATACAAACATACGGTCTTAATCTCTTCACAAATAGGGACACCATTTTATCATTTTTAATATAATCATCGGTGTATAGTTTCATCACATGATCATAGCCGTATCCTCTAGCTAGATGATATAGAAAAAACAGACAGTGCTGACCGCAGGTGTCCGATGAATAATCCTGGACTCGTCTGCCGGAATATAATACGTCGGCATCGTTGGCTGCTAGAAAGTCATTGATGCTGGTTGGAAAGCGATGGCTGGTGGGGGGGTTGCCGAAGCTGTCGAAAAAACACGCGCCCCCGTCTTGGGTTAAATAAACGGCGACCCAGTGCTCCCCCGGCATGCTAGCAGGGTCGGTGTTCACGATACAGGCCGACGGTAAGATCCTTATGGGTTTTTCGGGTAGTTGATCGCTCGGTAGAACGCCGAGAAAATGAGTCCTGCAGGTAATTTTATCCATGATGGCGGTGAGTTGCAGCGTGTTCATCTCAATAGTAGTCTATGAGTACCTGTCGGCGGTTAGACAATTCAATGATGCTGTCAAATACCGCGTAAACAATTAAATTAATGGTATTCGGCAGCGGTTTTCTGAAACGAGCTTCGACTCTGATATTCCCGGACTTGATGAGGGAAATGTGCTGACCGCACTCTTCGTCGGGCGTGAGGTTAAATGCGTAAAGCGTGTATCCGTTCAGGAAATCATTCCTGCCGAAACAGAGCGGTTGGTCTTTAAGATGTCTCCCGGTCGTCATCACCAACTGATAATATTCGCGTACTGCCAAACCAGCTTCGAAATTGGGCTGTAGAGGCTTGGCCGGGTACTGTTGTCCGTCAACGTAGACGGCTAAGAATTCAAGGTCGTAGTGTTTGAACGCGAATGGATTTTTTGCGTAGGAACCGGTGAATGCGTCGTTGTCGACCATGGCAATGACGATAGACTTTGGCAGTGTTCCTAAAAACAGATTTTCCTGATTCGAAACACGAGAGCCGGCCGGTATGGAGAACGATTTTAGACTGACCCTATCGACAGGGTACTTGGCCGTTGTCGAGAGCAACGTCTGGGCGTGAGCCAGTCTCACCGGCGGTGATACAGTAACTTTCTTGACAAATAGGGATGCGGCCACTATATTTAATTTGTAAGCCACATCGTCGGCCCTCATCAGACAGAATTCATCTTTTGCTTGAATTAGGCGTATCTTGATATCCACCCCATTTATCATAAGTTTCTCTTGGAAGAATATATCGCTGTGTATGGGGGCTAGTAGTTCCACCTCCTTGCTTTCGCTGGTGTAGCCTGATCTCTTTGTCAACCCCGCGTTATGGCCTGCCGGGTCTTGAACGTCCATATGACCCGCCGTGTCTTTATGGAACAATCCGGCGCTGAAGACAGATTCCAACGTATCTTTACCGTAGTTGATCAGACTCTCGATGATACAGCGATAAGGGTAAGTGCTCGAACTCTGAGATATCAGACGATCGCCAAGGGTCACGTCGACTTGTGAAAACATAGTGGCTCCGGGGTAGTTGATTAGACCCACCTTGGCAGGGTGTGCAATCTCTTCCCCGTTAGGTTTCGTGATTTTCACCCGCAGGTAGAGCATCGTGTTATTGAGATCCACATAATCATCGCCGTTGCCTGCGATAAAAAATTCCAATGGTGCAGAGCCCGATATGGCCGATAACGGTGCTACTTCTAAATAGCCATTTTTCTCAATAACTGTCTGTGTCAGCGGGACCGAAAATAAGTCCAGCTCAGACTTGATGCATTCACCCGACATGCGATGGAGTAGTGCCATGTTAGAATATGGATTTTGCGGCTCTCTTGATCGATACGTTTCGACTAACAGACCTCTTACGCTTTCTGCGTACGAGTGAGCGCTTGTTTGATCCGCGCACTGTTTTCTTCTTCTTCTTCTGTACCACCCGTTGGCCACGCCTCCTCACACCCGGCGGCTTAGACATTCTCTTACGAGCCATGACCATGAGACCGGATCCGTCTTGAGCTTTATCGTTATGCGAACGCGTCAATACGTTTGAGACGACGTCGGATACTATATTTTTAGCAGCCGATTTTAGGTGAGGTTTCGCGATGCTAAATCCTCTTTTTAACAACGGTACGGCCATCCTGAACAGACCTCTGAATAGGCCTCCTAACCCCGCACCGTACATAACTCCCGATCCCGAATACCCCGGCAAACCGGAACCGGCCTGATTTTGGTAATAGCTCACATAGTCCGCGGTATTGGACTCTCCGGGTCTATAATAAACCATTTTTTTAAAGAATAGATATATTTTTTGGTTTAAAGTGTAGTTTTACGATGACTTTCCCGTAAGAAAATGGTACTTCGTGGTTTTGATCGTCCTTCAACTCTATGACGATGCTGCTGATGTGATCCTTGTTGATCGATGCGTAATGGGGGTTGTCGTATCTAGCAATGACCGCGTCGTTGCCTTTACCCGTTATATGTACACATCTCAAGAGGGGCACGTGCGAATCACCGACCGCTTGATATTGGATGATGTCCGTGTAAACGTACATTGTATAGAACCCAGCATTGATGTCGGATTGATGAGGAGCGTATGTGATGACGTCCGTAGTAAAATCGGGTTCTTTATGATCGTTTAAACCTCCGAGAGGTTTTTTAGTCATTCCTAAAATAGTGGCTAGTCTTCCTCGGAAACTCACTGAAATGTTTGGTTTCGCGACCAGAAAGACTTTGTTTTTTAATTCGTCGTGATTCAATACGGCCGCTGGTGTGATGAGTTGATTTATAGCCCGGAGGATCGCGCGAATGTTTGCGTAGTAACCCCCGCTTATGTGTAATTTCGTAATGATAGAAAAACCAATATTTGAGGGATTGCTATCCGGGGGTTCCGGGGTCGTATGTAGGATGAAATGACCATCTTCGTCATTAAAGTTGTACCAACTTCTAGGATATTCGATTTCGGCGAGTCCGACTTCCCATTGTCCTTTCAAGTCTATAGCTTTAGCCAACCTGGTTGTATAGCTGGCTATACGATTTTCAGGATAAACCGACGACGACGCATTGCACGGCAACGTGACGTAGAACCCGTGATCCTCCATGATGCTCCTTCGCTCGTATGGTCTCATCCGTTAACGACTGTGCGTTTTAAGGAGATTGCAAGTCCAGCAGAGTTTTTTTATCTATATAACTATTAAATTTTGAAGGCCATCCTAGCCATTTCACTAGAACAAGCGTAGATTTCCCCTGTTTTTTCTGACCTAAAATCTTTTCCACCTTAAAAGATTTGTTTTTACTCACAATTATTTTTTGCAACTCTTCTTCATAAAAAACCCCATCTATGACATCGCCATCATAATCCTTGAGTCTGTAGACCGGGGGGTGACGCGGAATACATGAGGATACTGTGAAAAATTCTTCCGTGTAGTTCTGCTCATAACCTTTGGCGAACGGTCCTCTCACTTTAGAAATCCTGACAACGTCGCCGACTTTGAAATTAAATACGGTCTTCTTCTTCTTCTTTATATCGCCGTACAAATTTTCAAACACTTGACCCTCATTTGCTTTGTCGACGTCCACGGGTCTCATTCTGATACTTCGGTGATAACTGCTGTTGTACCCTTGAATAATGTCTTGTAAAACATCAATGTATCGGCGGGAATTTGTAGCCGTTAAAAATCTCCACATGCGGCTTTTTAATGTTCTATTAAATCGTTCTACGACACTGGCTTTCAAATCGGTAGCGGTGGCGAAGTGGTTGATGTCGTGCTTTTTCATCACATCTTGAAAATGTTTGTTAAAAAATTCCTTTCCCTTATCCGTCTGCAATTTCTGAGGTACACGACCCTCTTCGAGTATAGACTGGAACGCTTTAGTGACCTCAATGCCACTCTTATTCTTCAAAACTCTGACCCATGAGAACTTGCTAAATACATCTATGCATGTCAGTAGGTATTTATGACCGTCATTATCCTTGGCGTAGGCAGTCATGTCGACAAGATCAGCCTGGAACTGTGTATCGATCCCATACACAACCACTCTATTTCGTTTGTATTTTATAGGTGCTGTTTTGTGTAATGTGTAAGCATCCTCACCCGCCAACCATTCTGAAACCTCTTTATCGCTTAGACGGACGCCGGTATCTTTTAAGACGGCGTCTTTTAATCGTTTTTTACCCCCTAGAGAGCCGGGGTTGGACGGTGTATAATAAGCCTTTTTCATGAGCTCCGACATGCTGTCGTTTCAACCGCTGCAAAAGAATAACGCGTACAAGTATTTTGAATCAATCTTTTATTTAAAAAAATCCGTTACAGGATACATGCAAGATCTAAGTAAAATGGAAATAATACAGGTAGAGTAAAAAAAAAATGGATATAACGACATTACAGGATACACAGTAAGTACAAAAAGGATATAATGATGTTAATATAACACAATCTAACTAAAAATGGATATAATAAGTAGCAGTAAGTAAAAAACAAAATGGAAAATAACATTACAGGATACATAGTAGCTAAAATGGATATAATACAACATTACAGGATAGACAGTGGCTAAAATGGATATAATACAACAGAGTAAGCTAAAAAATGGTTAGTAAAAAAATAATAATGTAGTAAATGGTTAGTGATAATGACATTACTGACTGTCTAACCAGAAAAGAAAGTCGCGACAGGCCTTCATGTTTTTGTCTAGGATGAAATCGATATACATTTCGGTAATTTTGGCAGAGTCGTCATCATCACCCTTTTTCTTTATCAACTCGGTACATACATCTGCCACGTAGGTACAAGTACACAACACGTCTGAGATTGTGATCTCAGCGCGTGATTCACACATCATTTCTAGAATAGCTTCTATCATTACATCGGGTGGATCGAGACCATCAACACATTTTTCAATCAAATCGTCCCATGCATTAGCCATCCCTCTCATTATCGGCATATTCTTCTTGAGATTTGCCTGACGCGTAGTGTCATGACCAACTGGGATATCAGGGTGGGCAGCGTCCGCAATAATCTTATCCAGTAGCTCGGTCATCTGATGTTTGAAATGGTCTTTAAACACGAGTTCCAAACAGCTCCTTAGACTACAGACTACACCCATCGCGGAGGGGGGTTGGTCACTCTCCATTCACAATTGAGAGACCTTGCCAGAGATCAACGACGTCGTAGACTATTTCCTTGCAGGGTTTGTCCAGAAGTTTCAACCTGATTTCTTCTAGCTTGGCAATGATGAATGGTTCGTCTTTTAATTCGTGCAGAATACCCCCGACTGTCCCTTGAATACGCTGGGGGTGAGATTTTAGCCCGCAGCGGTTTAGGAGAATGCCGATGATGGAATGGAAAAAGGGCTTAAACAGCTTGCCTGACAGCTCGTCAAAGTGTGTGTCGAAGTAGAAGTTGGGAGGGTCAAACAGGCAGGAATGTTGCAGCTGGCTGGGGTGGTCAATCGCACACCCCTCGCAGTCGGCCTTCAGCTTATCACCGATGAGATGTTCCAGCAGCACCACGGTTGCTGCTTTTACGATTTTGAATCCGACGTCGCTGAAACATCCGTCTGTAGCGTCGTGACCGGCTTTAGCACTGGGGAGGTAAGTCAGGTTGTGTGATCCGAGGTCCGAGCCTAATTTGTCCAGCCAGTCTTTGGAGCGTTTGATAGTTTTAGCAGGACCGTGGCCGCAGTCGCATTCGATTAACGGGTCCCAGTCGATTTGGAGGGGACGATTGCCAGTCTTTGTGAAGGTCCGATGATCCAAGGGGGTAAGTCAGACAATAGTCGCTTGCGGGAGGGTCGAGAATGCTGCCGAAAGAGATGCCGCAGCTGCACACATGAGCGGGTTCTGAAGCGCCGTCTTCAGCCATGGTTTATAAATGTTGCTTGAGAGGGTTTGGCCGCTGACTTTATGTCAGATGCAGTAAAGGGGCGGGGACGTTGTGGCGCTTCAGCTGTGGTTTATAAACGACGTCTGGGAGGGGCTGACCGTCGAGGTCCCGGATGTCTGTAGTGAATGGGGGGTGAATACCCCGCGTATGTACTGCTGCGCGGACATCTCTCAGGGTGGAACAGCTGCACTTTAATTTTGTTGTAGCCGTCGTGCAGCTCGCACCATTTGAACAGCTTGTTTATGATTGAAAACATAATATCCAGCTGACTCAGATCTTGCCACTTGAACAAAAATTGCATTTCATACAGATTGTTATGCTCGTTAGGCAGGACGACCCCTGACCGATCTTCGGTGAGCTTTGTCTTGTCATCACAGCAGAATATGTAGACAGAATCATCCGGGTTCTTTTTAGTGTGGTCACCTACCACGCGGTACCGGACATTCGGGGTGACCCCGTCCCACTCTCCAACGTACAGAGGTTCTTGACCGCCGCTCTTCAGATCCTTCCACACAAAATTGTAAAATAATGCCCAGTCTTTTTTAGGAAATACAAGACATGCGTCTTCCCCGGGGTGAAACTCGCCCGCGCTGTCGGTGGTGTAGAGTATAACAACTTGAGTTGTTTTATGAAATCTGTACCCGATTACACGCTTGCTGTTCATCATAAATTCTCCTTTAGTCCATTCCGAAAGTTCATGGAGAAAGCTTGTCAAACGGACGTGCCCATAAGGTTTTCTCGGCGCCATAGGTAGACTGGTCATCAGACTGTCGAACGTCCTGCTGCGCAACCCCGCATCTGGGGTTTCAGGAGCTGATAATCCGTCCATGCTCATGTAGCTCATGTTTCTCTTTTTGCTGATAGCTGTAGAACACACTGGCCCCATTTATATATATATACGCTGCTCTGGGATGTGGCAGGGTGGGAGGGGAATTTTCTGATAACAGCGACTTCAAAAGATAAAACCTTCTGTCAATAACATGATTTATTATACCGCATTCAAAAACAAAAAACCAACTGTCAAATTAATCAAAACAAAAAACCTAATGTCAAAAAACCATCAAAACCAACTGTCAATCATATGATTTATTATGACAATAGGTCAAAAACCAACTGTCAAAACCTAATGTCAATCACATGATTTATTAAACAGGAAGTCCCGCTTATACCGCATTCAAAAACAAAAAACCAACTGTCAAATTAATCAAAACAAAAAACCTAATGTCAAAAAACCATCAAAACCAACTGTCAATCATATGATTTATTATGACAATAGGTCAAAAACCAACTGTCAAAACCTAATGTCAATCACATGATTTATTAAACAGGAAGTCCCGCCTATACAGGAAGTCCCGCCTATACAGGAAGTCCCGCCTATACAGGAAGTCCCGCCTACACCGGAAGTCCCGCCTATACAGGAAGTCCCGCCTACACCGGAAGTCCCGCCTACACCGGAAGTCCCGCCTACACAGGAAGTCCCGCCTACACCGGAAGTCCCGCCCCCTATACCGGAAGTCCCGCCCCCTATACCGGAAGCCCCGCCCACCTGTCAATCAATCAAATTTTGACATTTGGTATAGTATACTAACTACTTGTGTGTGTGTGTGTGTGTGTGTGTGTGTGTGTGTGTGTGTGTGTGTGTGTGTGTGTGTGTGTGTGTGTGTGTGTGTGTGTGTGTGTGTGTGTGTGTGTGTGGAGCACGAAAGATGACTCTTTTGAAGAATGTTCTTGCTAGGCTGATGATGAAAGTGAACAAGAACTGGTACTGTTGAGTTTCAAAATGACAAAAAAAGCACCATAATTGTATCATAAATGCTATATTCCAAGTATATTCCATACACTAGTTCTGTGTAAGAAACAAACCAAAAATGAATCATTATTTACTCAACCTCGTTGTGTACATTCACAAATACATTAGAAAAGTTATGTCTGATTTGTGAACTTGAGTGTGATCATTTTGATGAACCGGTTGATCCAGTTCACAAAAACATCAGAATGATTCATTATTCGGGGTGTGACGAGACACTTAGCTCACAAGAACGAGACGTGACGACAGTGTTTTTAAAGGTCCCATGGCATGAAATTTTCATTTTATGAGGTTTTTCAACATTAATATGAGTTCCCCTAGCCTGAATATTGTCCCCAAGTGGATAGAAATGTTGATCGGTGTAAACCCGAGTTCTGGCTGTCTCTCTCTGCCTTTGAGAAAATGACAGGCCAGACGAGCCAATCCTGAAGTCTCCTGTTTTGACGTCCAAGCAGGAACGGTTACCTCCCTTTTCTCCGCCCAGAGAATCTGGCACGCCCATGCAAACGCTCGAGAGATCATTCCTTGTGAACCATTCCTGAGTGAATGCTGGCAGTTTCTCAGTGTTTGGATGTACAAATGAAAACAGAAGTCTTTTTTCAGTTCCTTCTGATCTGTGATCAGTAATTTCTGATGTATAGCTAATTATTTATTATTCGTGCACACAATGCGGCTTCTCTCTCTCCAGACAGAACGGTGTTTTCGTGTTTTCTATCTTGTGAGTCAGTGTTTTTGTACGTCCTCGTCGCGTCTACCGGTTCTAAAATGTGCATATAGTCGAGAGTTTCTGCTCAACATCGGCCTCACACACGCCGAAGCTCGGGCTGCACTGGCTGTTGGCCTTCAACATCCCCGACCCCCAGTACTGCATCTGGCCCACAGCGGAGGCACCAAACGCGGCGTGAGATTAAGCAGAAGGGGGGTAAGCGTGAGCATATTCGGGCTAGCCAGCCTAGCCCCACAATAAACTGGATTACATTCGATTACTGCTGTTGTGTCTTTGTTTGCGCTGTGTACTCAACGCGCGTCACTGACGCTTTTATTTTATTTTAAAAATAATGCTATTATCAACACTTACTTTTAACTCGTTCATCTCGACAGCTGTAATGGTACTTTGCATGTGTTACAAAGTTGGTAATAATGATGAAGACGGACTCAGTGTGACTGGGACTCGTGTTTATTCAGAACTCTCAGATACAAACACAATAAACTCGCGCTGACTGACAGCGCTCTCATAACTCAGTAGGTACTATAAATAACTTTGTTAGCGATCGCTGAGCTCCGTCTCTGGTACGTTAGTGATGTCCGGTTCGCGAACGAATCATTCTTTTGAATCGGTTCTTTTTAGTGAACCGAATCAGTTCACCAAATCGGACTGAATCGTTCTAAACGGTTCGCGTCTCCAGTCAGCGCTGATCCATAATTTACTAAAGTTACCAACTTTCTGACATGAGTGACAGTCCCTCCGACTAGAAATAGACTAATAACCTGAAGTATATGCTGTAACTACAACAGTTCAGACATGCTGAGAACTGATGTGAAGTGAACTCAGGTCCAGCCGTCTCTCTGGCAGCAGCTCATGCCTGCTTGTGCCTCGTAGAACAAGTTAAACCACGCCCCCTCCGCTCATTTAAAATACAAAGATGTCAGCCAATCACAACAGTGGCCGTTTTTACTGAAGTCTCACAGCAGACTCTTGAAGCAGGGCATTCAGCCACAGGGCAAACAGCAGTATTGAAAAAATGCCTTTTATTTCTAAATTATGACATTTTATGATGTAAAAGTCATACTAACAATATAAGTACACCTCAGGAAACATTATAAAATAATAGAAAAATGCCATGCCATGGGACCTTTAAGAAATCCTCAATGACAAAATTCATGACTGGAAAAAATTGTCTGAAGGTGCATTTTGAAATGTTTTGACTAATCATCTTGTGATGAATGCAATTTCAGTTCTACTTTCTGAGTATGAATTATCATATGCAGTAAAATACAACAATACTCAAGCACTGTAAAAGGTTGTGACACAAACTCACATGAGTCTCTCTCTTCAGACCTTACTGTACATAAATTATGAGCTTCCAGAACTTCTGATTGAGGCTGTATGTGACCTCCTAATTGAACGCCTTTCCACAAATTGAACAGTATAAATAACAAAAATAAATAGGGTAATTTTAGTTTTATTAATAATTGCAACCATAATCAAAGTACTCTCTCAATACTTAAAGAGCAAACAGAGACCAGGGGGGTATTCCAGAAAGCAAGGTTAACTTACCGTCACATATACCCAGTGTTGGGATAACGCGTTACGAAAGTAATGCATTACAGTAACATATTACGTTTTGCTGTAACGCAGTAGTGTAAGGCATTACTAATCAATTTTCAGTAATATTTTACTCTGTACATGTTCAGTAACGCTTGAGTTACAACACACTTTTAGCCTAAAATGTTATTGTTAAAAAAATCGGGCAAAACAAAAACAAACCAAAAACAGCAAGACTGCGAGACATTAACGAAGTACCGGTAAGTTATAACCTGTTCGTGGTCAGTCAATAGCCGCGTGTGGTGTCCAAGTTTGTAAATAAAGAAGGCTTAAAGGCTCTGTCGTTTCAAAGAAAAGCACAACTCCGGCGAGCGCGTTGCATAAAAACTTCCCCAAATGGACGAGGCGCGCGGTCAGCGGAGGTAATTACAATGTAATGTAAAAGTAGTGGTGCATATTCCATGCTAATTTTGGCCTCATCCTGTGTCATGGCGATATCGCGAGGCAGCTTTTCACTCAACGAGAAATCTCGTCACATTTTAATCTTGCGAGATTTTGTGGCACGAGATCTCATCCCACCCCTATTCATTAACGAATCAAAGTGGTTCTCCAGTTTACTAACTCACCAATCTGGTGCCAGTGGTTTAGAGCTCACAGGAAGGGAAAATTATGGAATGAGAAGAAGAACAGAATTGTCAGTCTGTTTGTCCCTCAAACTATCATGATTTCAGTCATGTAGAACACTTTAGTATAGTTTTCAAATACTTTTGCATCCTTTTTTAAGCTTGAAAGCTAATTGCAAGGGGGAAAAAAGCAACCTTTCTCCCTTTTGTGTTTCTTTTGGGTGAATAAATGATGACACAATTTTCATTTTTTGGTGAACTAACACTCTAATCCCCTGCTGATATCACATGCTTTTTGTCATCCTTTCAACATGACAAAAAAAAAAAAAAACACACACACAAGACAGGTCCAAACTAAGCAGAAGCAACATCCAATTGTCTCAGCAGGGTGTGAAAGGGAATTTGCAGGAAGTGTTTTATGCGATAATGCGGCTGCCTGAATAGTCAATACCCCCCTACGCTGGCGCGTTGACAGGGGATCATAAATCGCTAGGTGCTTGTAAAAAAAATGCAGATGTGATAAACCCCCACGCCCCTTTTCATCCCTGATAAAGTCAGCTCATTCCGGCTGACAGGTTGGCTTAAATTAAGGCTATTCAAATGAACTGGGAAGGTTTTTTTTTTTTTTTAATCCTGCCAGCGTCATATCCTTTTTACTTTAAGTACCAGGAAGTCCGTCTTTGTCTTCCCCATGGATCCCAACAGGGGGTCAAGATATACGCTTCTGCTTTTCTGATGTCATGACACGCTCGTATGGCTCCCCAGTGGAGCTTGGCAGGTTGGTTGATATCATATGCATAAACCTTCGCACATCGTCTTAAACAACTCCGGTTTCACACACACAGCCTTTATAACCGTTGCTTTTTATGTTTCAGATAGCTGCTGGAATTCCTAGCACTATAACAGTACCCAGAGGACCGTACATGTGCGGTTCTGCATCGTAGGTGGTTGTATCTCATTTCAGTGTGAGGGGTCAGAGTCTTCGCAGACTAAGAAACCCAGCTTTGAAACTCCCTGTGGCCCTACCATGATCCTCTCATCTTCCAGACTTCCGCTTCCTTCTTCTTTTGCCTTAAGAGTTTTCTGTACAACACTGCTTCTTTACTCTGAAGTGGCCCATATGAGAAGTTCGGGCTCCCATTGACAGAATAAAACTACGCTGACATACTCCAAAACCCCCAACCATGCCCCACCACATCTCCACTTGAAAGTGCATTGGATATACACAAGATTTCAGAATCTGTTTCAAAGACCAAAGAGTGTTAAAGCTGGTATGGAGATTTAGCGTTCAAGCACTTAATAGGGAATAACTATGCATGTCATTATGAAGGAAATGCAGCTCTGAAATGCAGCTCAGATTCTTGTGGAATCATTTATAAAAATGGAATTTACTGTATAACGCGGTATGTCACAGAATTTGGCAAATTATAGATGAATAAATCAAAAGTAGGCACTGTGCAATTAATCAAAATGCAATATGGATAATAGTGTCTTTGAATATTAAACAGCAAAAAGATGTTTAAATCTGAAGTCTGCTTGTTCTGTGTGTCTGTGTGAATGAACGCGGCACATACTTTAACACGTGTGATGCTTGTGTTGTTTTCAGCGTCTGCCGACTCACTATGTGAGGACACTTTTCCATTTATCTCCAGAGCTGCTCTGAGGGTTCACTTCACAAGCATTTCATTGAATAACTAGCATATATACACATAGCAACTCAAAGATCTTCAGGGCAAACCACCAAGATAAACGTTTGGTTTAACTTGAATAAGCTGTGTCAGAAATCTATTATATTTATACAATAGAATGTACTCAGAATATACAATAGAATGTACAGTATCAGTTAATTTCATTACATTTAAAAAGCATTAAAAGCATCTTATGAAAAAGTAAAAAAAATAATAATAATTAAACAGACAGCAGAATTTCTGATTTAAAAAAAACATACATTTCATCTTATTATTGTTACAATTTGAACAAAATCATTAATAATTAAAATGTAAAAAGAATTCAATTGATTATACAATGGAAACTAGAACATTTTAAATGAAAACCGCAGAATAAAACAGATTTCATAGGTCCTTAAAAATGTAATTGTTGTTAATTTGTATAAATTACATGATTTCCATAGATTATACATTATTTTGGATTAAAAAAATGTCAAGGAGTGTCTATTTACACTAAGTGCAAATAGCCCGCCTTGTTGGCAGAGGCTATTTACACTAACTCAGACCACTGACATCTGTTTGGGCCAGACAACATTATGGAAGATGCTTGTAACATAGTTAGTTTGTATGGGAAGAAGAAGGCGGGAACCGGTGAACATTCAACAACTAATAAAATAAATGAACACAAAATGAAAGTAAAAGCGGCAGCCCCTCACGGACGACTGCCACGCACACACATTACAAAACGTAAACAAAACACAACTTAAAATCAAGGCCTGGTCCTCTCTTGTCCTTCACTCGTGTCGCTCGTCCTTATATGCCTCCGTGCTCCCTCATGAGAGGACTCGAGACCGGTGTGCCTCGCGGGTGACGCTCATTCTCAATCACGCACACCGATCTTGCTCGCTCCTCCCATGTCTCTCGCTCGTCCACCTCGCCACAATGCTGGATTGTCATCAATAGCAATAGTGTAAGGGTAAGGTGCATGGCAGAAAGTTTTGACGCAAATCGACCCCAGTTCAAATCCTCCTTTTGCCAAACTCGCTCTATTCCCTTTTCTCATCACATATATAATTGGAAAGCCATTTATTTTCAATAAAAATGAAGAAAATATTTGAAAAGTCAGAATAAAGTGTCTAACGTGTTTAATAATAAAGTGTTTATCGGTTAGGGGTAGGCAGGGTTTTATTGTCCCAATAAGGCGGCATCCATTTAATAATTTTAATAAATATTATAATTTTACACTCTATATTATTATTGTATATACTACAATAAACATTGTACTACAACTACTATTTACACTTATTGCAAAGAAAATATGCTCTTTTTATTTATTGTAGATACAATCTAATTGCTATTTACGCTTAGTGTAACTAGAACAGATTTCATAGCCTGCAGAATGTTTATCGATGTCTTTCTCTATCCCACAGCTCCACCCAACAACATCTCAGTGGTGGCAGAGAACACGCCAGCACCATTCAGCCGCTACCAGGCCCAGAACCTCACTCTGGTCTGCACTGCCAAAGGAGGCAAACCAGCTCCATCGGTGAGTCCCTGGCAATGTTCTGCACAAACATATGCTGTTTATAAATAGGCATCATTTACAGATGTCCCTACGATTTTTTTTTGCCATGGTCGATTTTGTCCCAACCAATTTATCAAGTGGCTTACGGCAATAATAATACGGAGGAGGCATATCCAGTTGTCGAGTTTTCATTTCTTTCATGTGTGTTATAATGAGGGGATTTCTGGCACTGAAATGTTATTTTTAATGTTTTGCTGATTTTCACATTTTCAGTCACTGTTTCGCAGCTTGCTACAATATCCATAACCACAGACCAAAATGCTTGCAAATGTGTCTCCACTTGTAATGTGCCAATAGGCCACAATTGTTTTTTGAGCCCTTGAATTGTTTAACAAGATTTATTGTACCTTCAAACCATTTTGTCATGGTAACTAGCAATAGCAAGTCTTTGTGCTATTGAATTGGTTGTTCAATTGAGTTTTTTTTTTATTTATTTTTTACAATTTTAGACTTTACATGGGCTCTTTCATCCAAAAAAAAATAAACCTAAGAGAGTTTATCCAAAATTGTCATCATTTAGCGTCTTATTCGCTGTTTGTGCATTGATTGTGTTTAGAGTAGAGTGCAAACCCTATAGCTTTGAGTCTTTTCATTGAAGTCAGTGGGGTTTCTACGACTCACACACCTCAACCTAATGAATGTCATCCACACCAGCTCTGCTTGAGTTCAACCAGCAGTTTGTGAGAATCTCACGAGCCCATTAATCACGCTCTGTGGGCGCTCCGTAATGTATTCCAGATCTATCTTGCCCCCATCTCCAGCAATTAAGAGCCCAGCGTGATAGGCATGTGGTGTGAAAATGATTTCCACCTCCCTACCTGAAGAGTCACATTGCTGAGCACTAGGGCTGACCAACTCTGTCCTTCATTACAGCACAAAACCCATGAGTGTAAGTCCCAAGGAGGGTTCAACTCGCCACTCCGCCCCTCATTACCAGCCAATCCACTGCCATTCATTCACACAAGACAGTCTGCGATTCATCAGCTTGCGCTTCATCAGCCTGCACTTCCTCATCAAACACCCAGGTAGACATGCTAATGCAGACAAGCGACAGGAGCCAAGAAACAGCAGTTAAATTAGAGCTGAATAGATCTTAGTCAAAGGTTCCTGGATGTCTGGGACGCTGATGAGGATCTTGCAATAATATTTTTCAAAGGAGTTTCAGATCTGGGCTGGTGGTTGAATGTGGCTTGATTTTGTGTCGCCCTCTATTGCGAATGAGCCGGTTCTTTTGGTTGTGTGAAAGACAACTTATTCAGAGATATAAAAGTTGATTCTCTCTTGCAATCTCTTTGACAGTGTTTTCCACATTTTCAATAGCATGTGAATACATTTAGAAATAATATAAATAAAAAATAAATTATTTCTGTCAAAAAGACAGTTATTGTGATACAGTCATTTTTATTTGTGCAATCTTCCTGATTCTCACATTATCGTCAATCTATTGTCACTAGATACACTGTTATGACAACATATGTTTTTACAATTTAACCAATTTTCATTTTGTTATGTTTATACAAGAGTCAACTAAGTCTATTTAATGTAATTTAAGTGTAAATTACTTAAACATCCAAGTTGACTGTACTTAAAATTTTTACTGTGTAATTAGTTGGGCTGTGAAAATAAGATTATTTTGTTTGCTATATGTCCTCATCAAAACAAAAGCATTTGAAGGTTGTATCATACAGGATAGAATGTAATTTCATTAAGTATATAGAATGGTGTGGTAATTAATAGTGTGGTTGAAAAATAGGGAAAGGGTGGAGCAGTTTTATGCATTTTGATAAGGCTCAATGGGACTAGAGCTGGATGGGAAATATGTTTTGCCAAATTATATTACATCTCATGTGGATTACTGCCTCTATTCTGTGTTCAAACTGTAGAAGCTTTGCAAAACAATGTTTTGAAATTAATTGTCTTCAAGAAGCAAACTCTGGAATGGAAACTGCCCCATTAAGGGAGAACAATAATGTCAAAGTCACCTTGTGATCGACTGTACTTTTAAATAAAAAATAAATTAATTCATAAATTAATAAACAAATTATTTCGTTATTTACTAGGGAAGTCTCCAAACACCTAGACCTAGATAACACTTCCACATTTTTCTTACTTTTACCATTGTTTAGTTCTACACACAAAAGCAATATTCTGATCTGGATCAATAGCAAATAATGACAAAGACCAGTGGTGAAAATGGCATGGAGCATAAAAAATGCGATCTAAATGCTCTTAAGAGAATCAGAAAGCTAACAAAGCAAGTTTTAAAACCAAACCAAAACCAATATTTATCTTGTATTCCAGGACGTTTATTCACTTGTTTGCCTCTTGCTTTACTAAGTATACAAATAAAATCATGTTATTCTCATCAGATACAGTTGTGCTCCAGGGCCTCAGCATTGGACTTAATTTCTCTTCTGCAACTTCAAATGCCTTTCTCCTTTACTGTCTTATGATTCATCTCATTTGGGCTTTGCTGGTGCCACTGCCTTATGGCTTTCTTCTAAATCATCCGCAACATTTTCTATTTTCTTTTTCATGCGTTCACTCTCCTTTTTTTTTAACAATCTTTACTAAGTCAAATCAATGCCATGGCTTTGCAGTTTAACACCCTCTTGAAATCAATTTAACAGCCACCATGCATAGCTTGGGGTTAAAAACGTTGTATCATTCCCACAGTGAGCTGAGCACCCGGCATGTTCATCATCTCTGTGCTTTTAGAAAAGGCTGTCTTCGTTTTGTTACCGTTCAGACAATTTTGTCTTTCATCAGGCAGACAGAATTCTTTTGACAGATTTGGTTGTTGAATTTAAAGACATAGTACATCCAAAAATTAGACGCTAAGCTAAGTTCCACAAATGACAAACAAAGAGTTATCAGCTCAGTGAATAACTTGCATTTTAGTCTTTCCCTCACAAAGCTGTGTGATTTTTTTGTTTTGTTATGCTTTGCTTTGTTAAAATAGCAGTCCATTATTTGAGCAACAAAAAGTTAAGAATGACAAAATGTTCATTTTTACATTTAACTTTATATGTGCACTAAGTCATTTTCTCTCTCTTTCACTGGCCAAGGTGGTCTTGAACTGTATTATACATATGTAGGATAACATGTTTTTGGTTATATTAGGGCAATTACATTAAAGGTACACTATGTAACTGTTGTTTCTCCAGCGGTTAAAAAACAAAACTGCATGCATTTTGCAGAAGAGCATTGTTTTGGTTGTGCTTCGGCTCTGCGTGACTGAGCGGATATATATGACCCTTCACAATAGATAATGCTTTACAATTACAATTAAGTCTTGAGAGCTAAAAATGGCAATTTATCTGTTCAGTGTAATAGCTTACTCACCTGTTGAAAGGGGTGTGACAATCTCACGGAATACCGAACACCCTGCCCCCTGCTGCCCTGGCCCTGCCCTGGCCCAGCCCTGGCCCAGCCCTGGCCCATTGTTGCGGTTGACCTTATGTCACAAAACAATTCTTAATTAGAAAAATAGTAATTAGTGGTGTAACGGTACATGCATTTTTCCCACAATTTTTCGGTAAGTGTCTTATGTGTACATAACGAATACAGTGTTTTATCCTAGCTACCTTTAACCACCAATAATTGCAATAAGCTCCGCGTTTTGTTAAGTGTCATCTTTCAAATTCTGTCAATTTTATCACTAAATTTTGATGCTCTTAAATGTGGTGTGACAGATCAATGTATAGGCGCCTCATTTCAGGCGGTAGCGTGAAGCGCGAGTAAACGCGATCATCTCTTCCTCTTTAATACTAGTTACAGAATAAACATGAATGAACTTCTGAAGGTAAGTTGAAAGATACAGTACAACCTACTGAAACGTATCATATCTCGTGTAATCGCCAAGCAGCAACCTCCACCAGTTTCTCTTGAAGCCAATGCGGAAGAGACTTAAACTGCAATTCATCGACTGGCCTCTAGAGACAGGCCCCAAAAGAGTGCAGAATCTCATTGAGCCCCATGTTAAAATGCCCAACTTTACATTTACATTTATGCATTTAGCAGACGCTTTTATCCAAAGCGACTTACAAATTTGGAGTACAGGAAGCGATTGGTCATGAAGAGTCGAGCGCAACAAGTGCCTGAAATACTGAGTCCGTGTACATTGTTCAGTGTAGCACAGGCTAGAGTAGGGAGGGAAAAGGGGAAGAAAAAGGAAAAGAAAGTTTTTTTTTTATTTATTTTTTTTATGAGGTTAAGTGGTCATGGAAGAGCTGAGTTTTTAGTTGACTTTTGAATGTTGTCAATGATTCTGCGTTTCCGATAGCGGTTGGAAGATCGTTCCACCAGCTGGGAACGTTGAATGAAAATGTTCTGGAAAGGAATTTTTTGCCTCTCTGTGATGGTACCACAAGCCGTCGCTCCTTTGCTAAGCGAAGGCTTCTGGTGGGGGTGTGGATTCGTAGAATCAAGTCAAAGTATGCACGAGCTGAGTGCGTGGTGGCTCTGTAGGCAAGCGTCAGCGCCTTAAACTTTTCAGCAAAAAAACAGTCTTGTACAAATTGTGGTTTTGGTCTATACAGCTAATTTTGCCCTTCATGACAACTGTGAGGGTTGTGGATTTTTAAAACTCATTTGTTTACATTGTATAAAGCCTTAAAGTTCTGCATAAATAAGGGCATGGCCACTTTGAGTGACAGTGACGCGCTGCCAAGATAGCAATGGCCGACATTGAGGCTTCAAAAACTCTCTTCAGAAACCTACGGGTGACGTTACGGACACTACGTCCATATTTTATTATAGTCTATGGTAATCGCTCAATCTGTATTTCAAGGGTGGAAAGACATCAATAAAACAGCTTGTAAACAATAGGCTATATCACGTAGCATTTACCTCAGGCAAGTCATTCTGTGTCCACAGCTTGTAAGTTCGCTGTAAAAAACTCTTTCACTAAATATATGCACTATATTAGCCTATGTATTTTACTTAATCTGTTAGTGATGTCTTGATTATTTAATGGTTGTTTAAATAAATATGTCATGAAAATGACAGCCTATGTGTAAATGATTATATTTCAACAACAATTGGATTAAAAACATAATTTTATGATTAGATTTAATGTTAGTTAATGCAAAAACTGTCATATGTGGAGTTTACATGTTTGCATACAATTTAAATGTTGTCTAAAAAGAAGCATCTATAAATTATTCATTCAAGAACATTGTGCATGTTTACTGCATCAATGGAGCTGTGAACTTCACATACTTTTGAAAATCCAGTATGTGGTAATCCCAGGTAAGTGTTCATTGTCACAGTTGTAAACACAACAGCGTTCTTCTTCCATGAGGGAGTTTGGCGTTGCCATTTGTTTCTAGGCGGTCCTTTAAACATTTACATTTATGCATTTAGCAGATGCTTTTATCCAAAGCGACTTACAACTGAGGAGTACAGGAAGCGATCCATCATGAGGAGGCAGCAAAACACAGAAAGTGCCTGAAGTACTACGTTTTGGACATCGCACAGAGCATCACACGCAAGGGCAGGGAAGAAGTAGAGGAAAGTAGAAGGAAAATAAGAAAAAGAAAAGTTTTTATTTATTTATTTTTTTAAGATAAGGTTAAGTGCTCGCGGAAAAAGAACACAACACATTCGTCTCGTGGACATCCTGTAGAATTCAACCAATCGGATGACGACTTCGAAACTCCTGGAGTGTTTCCAGATAAGTGTGCCATATGCATCAAACGTTCAGCCAACGGTCCGTCTGAGGCTGAGACTAGGTTTACCCAGACAGCTCTTACTAGCTGGCCTCTGTTACACATATATGTGTTTACCCTCCTCCATCCCCAGCTCCTCCTCTCGTCCAGTCAGGATTTGGTATTCTGATTCCCCTTGAATCAGACTAAATTCCCAAATTATTTTGTACATTTTATATCGACATTAATGATATCTGCAATACATTATGTTGGTTCTGTTCTGTTTACCCTATGGGGGGTTATTGCTGCTCTCCCTGCTCTTATCCATGCTAGGCTGCATGGATGCGCAGGGAGTTCTTGCCCAGAACAGAACCATACCGCCAATCTAAACTATATGCTAATAGTCAATCAGTCATCATTGACGATAATGGTCCTGATTAAAAAATGCATGCATCTACATTACAATTTAAAGTGATTTGTTATTAGAGGAGACTGTGTCCAAGTTATGAATTTCAGAAATTTACATAATCAAAGCACACAGTTAGCTAACAATGTATTGTTAATCAATGTAAAAATAAATTAAGGCACAGACAATGGGCTAAGTGAAATAAGAATACATGTTCCCTTTCAGTCTGTCACGTTCGACGTACGTCGGAACTGACCGACGAATTGGGATCTGTTCTCAGAGACCAATCTACTTCGAGTGTATTAGAAACGAGCTAATGAAAATTGGCATGCGGTTCATGCATTCCACGCACTGCCCCGCGTCGCGGGTATAAATACGGAAGTGTAAGTGCCGCATACCACTTTCAACTTCAGAGCCGAGCATTACATGTTCCTACGAAGAGTGTGTTCTACACAAGTTAAACGAGTCTCTACGAGAAGATCTGCTTACCTGTTCCTGTGTCGTTGTGACGGTGCTTTACAGCGGTGGTCACGAGGAGAAGAAATCTGTCGGTGCTTACAGTGGGCTTGCACCTTTATACCACTGTGAGCCGCGGCCATTCCCCTGTGTGCCTCGGCATTGTAGGAGCGGTTTTCTCTTCTCTCTATCACTAAAAGAGCAACATGGTTTGACCCTGCATTTTTTTTCAAGATATCATTCAAACCGTGTGTTTCTGGATGCCGTCGGTATCTGTCTCCAGTTGACGGGCACGATTGCTGTCTCTCGTGTTTGGGCGTTCAGCACGCTGAGGCGGCTTTTGTGGATGACTCATGTTCGCACTGCGCGAAACTGCTTTTTTTTCTCCAAGGTGGAGACTTGAGGGTTACTGTGAGGGCACTCCCGCCGGGTCAACAGACTCCTCGGGCCCCTCCCCCCTCAGCTGCGCCGGTTGAGCTTCCGGAGGAGCGCGCTGGTCCTTCCCACGGGGGGCCGGCCGTTTCCTTTGGGGCTCCGACTGAGGACATGCTATCGATAGCTGCATCGGGGGACGAGCTAATGGACTCTGGAGATGACGATCCGGCTGCGCTGCCCCCTTCGTGTGTGGTAGCGTTGTCCGCATCCGATCCAGAGCTCATGGCTATGCTTTCCCGGGCCGCCGCGAGTGTCGGGCTCGAGTGGAACCCTCCACCGTGTCCCGAACCCTCGCGGCTGGACGATTGGTATCTCGGGGCAGATCGTGCTGGTTCTCAGTGCCCCGCCCCAGTACCATTCTTTCCGGAAGTGCATCAGGAGCTCACGAAGTCATGGACAGCGCCCTACAGCGCTCGTGCAGGATCGACTGACTCCTCCGTCCTCACTACCCTCGATGGTGGCGCAGCTAAGGGTTACGTGGAGGTCCCCCCAGTCGAGCGGTCGGTTGCGATGCAACTGTGTCCTAAGACCGCTGCGGACTGGCGGGGTCACCCGCATCTCCCCTCCCGGGCGTGCAGGTTCTCATCCAACCTAACTGGCAGAGCCTACATAGCCTGTGTGAAGCTGCGTCATCTTTGCACGCCATGGCACTCCTGCAGGTCTACCAGGCCAAAGCGCTCATGGAACTGCACGAGGGTAGTTCCGACCCAGGGGTTATGCAGGAACTGCGTACCGCGACGGACCTCGCCCTCTGGGCGACGAAAGTCACCGCACACACCCTGGGTTGGGCGATGTCCACTCTGGTGGTCCAGGAACGCCACCTTTGGCTGAACCTGGCAGATATGCGTGAGGCCGACAAAGTGCGGTTCCTCAACGCCCCTGTCTGCCAGGCCGGCCTCTTCGGCGACGCCATCGAGAACTTCGCCCAGCAGTTCTCGGTGGCCCAGAAGCAGACGGAGGCCATCAAGAACATCCTGCCCCGGCGACCCGCTGCTGCCTCCACCCAGTCGCCGGCCGCAGCACCTCCGTCTGCTCGTCGCCGAGGGCGTCCTCCTGCAGCTGCCTCCGCCCCTGCTAAACCAAAGCAGCACCCACAACCGGGGAAGCAGGGTGCCAGTCGTAAGAGGGGCGTCCAACCCGCGTCGGGGCCTGCTAAGTCGGCAGGCAAGTGCAAGGGTAAGCGGCCCTGACGCGGGGAGTCCAGGGAGAAGAGGAGCTGCTCCAGGGGAGGTGGTGTCCACACCCCTCCTCCCCCCGGAGGAGGACCGGGGGGAGAATGTCGTCCAGACTGGTACCGAGAACATCCTGCCGCTGGCCCTCCAGTGTCCAGCGGTACCCACATTCTCAATAAAAGAGCAGTTTCCTCCCTCCCTGAGCTCCAAGAGGGTCAGGTTGGCAGTGTGCGACACCTCCGGGCCTTGCCACTCCTTTCCTCCCCTCTCACCCCTCGCCAGGAGGGGAGCAGTGTGGGCACCGAGGACGCCCCTGGGCCTCCTCACCCACACTCTGCCCCACCTGGAGTACTCAGACAACGCTCCGGGCCTCACGAGTCGGGTCTGAGTGCTCCACCTCGCTGCCTCACCCCGGGTACGTCTGTGGTGCCGATGATCCCGCTTGTTCGGTCTCTGGGGGCCTGGCTTGGCCTCCCCAGACCGTCACGCTGGCTCATCCGTACCATCAGACTCGGCTATGCGATTCAATTCGCACCCCGGCCTCCCAAGTACAGGGGCATCCTCTTCACCTCAGTGCGGAGCAGCGATGCCCATGTCTTGCGGTCAGAGATCGATGTCCTGCTGGCGAAGGGCGCGATCGAGCCGTTTCCTCCAGCCGATATGAGGTCGGGGTTCTACAGCCCCTACTTCATTGTACCCAAGAAAGGGGGTGGGTTAAGACCAATCTTGGACCTGCGCATTTTGAATCGGGCCCTGCACAAGCTCCCGTTCAAAATGTTAATGCAGCAACGCATTTTCCAGTGCATCCATCCCCAAGATTGGTTCACAGCGATCGACCTGAAGGACGCGTACTTTCATGTCTCTATCCTTCCTCGACACAGACCATTCCTCCGCTTTGCGTTCGAGGGGAAGGCATATCAGTACAAAGTCTTGCCCTTTCGGGCTGTCCCTGTCACCTCGCGTCTTCACGAAAGTCGTAGAGGCAGCCATTGTTCCGCTCAGAGAACGCGGCGTTCGCTTACTCAACTATCTCGACGACTGGCTTATTTTCGCCCAGTCTCGGGAGCAGTTGTGCGAACACAGGGACATGGTGCTCAGTCACCTCAGCCTGTTGGGACTTCGGGTCAACCGAGAGAAGAGCAAACTCTGTCCCACGCAGAGGATCTCTTATCTCGGTATGGAGTTGGATTCGGTCAGCCGGACGGCGCGCCTCACTCTGGAGCGCGTCCGGTCAGTTTTGAACTGCTTGAATACGTTCAAAGGCAGGACAGCGGTCCCACTGAAACTCTTTCAGAGGCTCCTGGGGCATATGGCATCTGCAGCCGCGGTAACGCCGCTCGGATTGCTTCATATGAGACCGCTTCAACCCGTGGTCAGACCCCTCGTTTCTCCGGGCCGGAGTGTCCTTAGAACAGGTGTCGAGGCATGCTGTGGTCTTCACGGATGCCTCATCCACGGGCTGGGGGGCCACGTACAACGGGCACGTATCAACCGGACCTGGTTCCCCAAACTCACACTCCTCGCGACAGCCCCTCCCTGGCCGATCCCCCTGAGGAAGGACCTTCTTTCTCAGGGACGGGGCACTCTATGGCACCTGCGTCCAGACCTCTGGAAACTCCATGTCTGGTCCCTGGATGGGACGCGGAGGTTCTAGGTGGCCTGCCACAAGCAGTGGTAGACACCATCGCTTCAGCTAGAGCACCCTCTACAAGGCGCCTCTATGCTCTGAAGTGGAACCTGTTCGTCGACTGGTGCTCTCCCCGCCGGGAAGACCCTCAGAAGTGTTCGATTAACATCGTGCTCTCCTTCCTGCAGGATGGGTTGGAGCGAAGGCTGTCTCCCTCCACCCTCAAAGTGTACGTCGCAGAAATAGCGGCGTATCACGATGCAGTAGACGGTAAATCCTAAGGTAAGCACGACTTAATCGTCAGGTTCCTCAGAGGTGCGAGGAGACTGAATCCTCCTCGTTCTAGCTCGTTACCCTCTTGGGACTTAGCCCTGGTGCTTAGAGCACTCCAGGGTCCTCCATTTGAGCCTTTGCAGTCAGTTGAGCTAAAAATCCTGTCCATGAAGACAGTCCTCCTGACCGCATTGACCTCAATCAAGAGGGTAGGGGACCTGCATGCACTTTCGGTCGACGAATCGTGCCTAGAATTCGGGCCGGCCAACTCTCATGTTGTCCTGAGACCCCGGCCTGGATATGTGCCCAAGGTTCCTACCACTCCCTTTCGGGACCAGGTGGTGAACCTGCAAGCGCTGCCTTCAGAGCAGGCAGACCCAGCCCTAGCTTTGTTATGTCCCGTCCGCGCTCTTCGCTCTTATATTGACCGGACTCAGAGCTTCAGATCCTCACAGCAGCTCTTCGTCTATTACGGAGGTCAGCAGAAGGCTGGCTCCAAGCAGAGGTTGGCCCACTGGATAGTGGATGCCATCGTCTTGGCTTACCAGTCCCAAGACGTACCTTGCCCGTTCAGGGTGCGAGCACAGTCAACAAGGAGTGTTGCTTCATCCTGGGCGCTGGCTCAAGGTGCCTCGCTGACAGGCATTTGTAGAGCTGCGGGCTGGGCGACACCTAACATGTTCACTAGATTTTATAGCCTCCGTGTAGAGCCGGTATCTTTCCACATCCTCGCCCCCCGGGGCCAGTAGCACTAAGTACCTGTTCTAGTGTCGGCTTGCAACGCCACTCCCGCCCTCTGGGCCGGATACGTGCGTCTATTGTCTCCAGTTGTGTTCCCCGGAAACGGCTAACCCTGTCGAGCTCCTCCGTCACCCCTGCGGTGCCAGACATTGCGGCCGTCTGGCGCCAGGCCTGCACCCGTATGCTTGTGGAACGTGTGTGTAGGCTGGGTTCCATATGTTGCGGTCCCCTAATGGCTACCCCATATGTGTATTCTTCCATGGTACCTGCTACCCTACTTGGCTAGCCCCGTGTCTTTCCCTTGACAGAGCCCGCTCTGTCGTCTCTGGGCGTGTTCTTCCCCCCCTGGGACCAGGTTGGGTCCACCCCAGAAACTTCCATAGTTGCACTACCCTTTTAGATTAGTCCTTATGCGTTTTTCCACCTCTCCTTCCATTGAAGGATGTGGCTCCGCACCGTACCATCTCCCGAGACAGGCACGCTTTCCCAGCGTTATCCAGTAGTCACGCTGAGTGGGTCTTGCAGGAACAGCAAGTGACTGTCCTTCCCTGCCGGGAGCCCTGACTCCCACTCCAACATAGGAGTGGTCCAGCGAGCTCAGGCAGGGCGCTGGAAGGGCCAGCTCCCTGGCGTGTTGGTAGGGATCCCAATTCGTCGGTCAGTTCCGACGTACGTTGAACGTTACCGACTGAAAGGGAATGTCTCGGTTACGTATGTAACCCTCGTTCCCTGAAGGAGGGAACGGAGACGTACATCCCGTCACCAGGTTCTGTGCTTCAGCTGAAGGCCGAGCCACTTATCTCGGCTCCTCAGTTGAAAACGGTATGCGGCACTTCCACTTCCGTATTTATACCCGTGACGTGGGGCGGTGCGTGGAATGCGTGAACCGCATGCCAATTTTCATTGCCTCGTTTCTAATACACTCGAAGTAGATTGGTCTCTGAGAACAGATCCCAATTCGTCGGTCAGTTCCGACGTACGTCTCCGTTCCCTCCTTCAGGGAACGAGGGTTACACGTAACCGAGACGTTGTTAACAATAATTAGGGTATATAGAAAATTGAGCATGGGTGCATGTTGATAATAGGCTTACGATAGTGAATTAGGGCAAGACAAAAACACGTTTTGGAAGAATGTATTGACTCATTGTTTAAAGTTTGTATCTTTAAATATAACTGCTTTCTCTAGGCCACTGATATGACTCGTGTGAATGTACATAAACTTATTTTTCAAAAGTATCCTTTGTTTTTAAAGTGTCTCATTTTAAGCATTTTGTTTGTGAGTCTCCTCACATGGCCAATGGACTTCAAGGGTTTTTTCTTATCTTTAAATACCAGGAAGATCAGCATTCAAAAACACAGCAGTCCATCAGCTGACAGGCCAGGCTGGTGTGTCCTCTGCACAATCTGGTGCTGATTGAAAGAGGGCTAGATAATCATCCCCTATATTATCTGTCATTAAGTTCATTCGGTTCTCACTGCCGCATTTTAACCACAGAAGTAAAGCCATCATCTCTTTGACACTCCAGTAATTAAATATGACAATGTTAGGAAGTAGAAAAGGAGGCCAATGGAACAGGCACTATTGTAAAGTCTCTAAATGAGTTTTCCAATCAAAATAGTATGCTTGGCAATAGGCGGTATGCAGGTGCTTTCATTATCGTCCATTCACGGGCAAACCGCTCCGCTGGCGACGTGAAGCATTTGCATCGTTGTTTGTTTGCTGCGCTCATTCAAATCCGCGGGGATGGGGGGGGCATGCATGCATGTTTTGTGCGCTTCTATTGTGTTCTATTCTATCCAATTGGAACACTGATGCATTCAAGACCTGAAAATAAGGGTTTATTTCTTTTGTAATGTGGTGCTTCTAAGAACTGCCAAAAACACTTCAAGGGCACTGTACTACATGCTATTTTGGCTTATTTCAGCACTTACTGTATTATTGTGCAATATATCCTGCTTGGATAGACTCATATTGGCTGCTGTGTAATTACTCTCCTTACTAAGGCGTGAGACAGGAGCGCCGCATTCATGCGGAACTATTTCTGGTTGTGTGGGAGTTAGATGTGTGACATCCCGACATCTCCCTAAAAGGGACTTTAGAAACTCTGCTTTTCCCCAGACAACAACCAATCAAAGGCAGCCCATCAACAGTGCATCAAACATGTCTGATATCTAATTTGTATTGATGTAAATGAGCATTATGACTACGGCTGTAGATACAAGGCAATTATTGAAGGCACATTAAGGAGAAATTAATATAAGGACAATTGATTATCCCCTGTGAAAAGAAACAATGGGCTCTTTCCTGCTCGTTGTGTGATAAGACATTATCAGTAATAAGCAATGCTCTGCTGAAATGATTAATGGAGCTTAGTGCAATGTACAGTGGTTATTATACCCAAGGTTATTATTATAACTGAAACCAAAACTTGAACCATTAAAAAAAACAAAATGTTTTGATTAAAATAAATAAACGTTAACTGAAATAAAATAAAGTATACGAAAACTTATTTTACTTATTATTTATTTCAGCTAGTTGGCAAGGCAACATTTCAAACTAAAACTGAAATAAAAAGGAATGAAAACTATATAGACTTCTTGTTTATTAAAAAATATATCATGGGACATGTTTAAGCAGTTTTAAACAAACCTTTTGCACAAGTTGACTCTGTGGGAATGACATTTCTGTAACACTTTACGATAAGTTATATAACACTTTAGGAATAGGAAGACACATCATGACCATATTCTAGAATGACAATATCAAGATTTATCAGGTTCAAACTGTGAAAGAATGGTTGCGAGGGAGCATATTCACACATGAATTGGAGCCTCTGAGCCCAGACCTTAAATTCATTGAAAGTTTTTGGAATGTGCTGGAGGAGACTTTACAGAGTGCTCAACTCTTGCATTGCCAATACAATATCTTGACCAAAAATGATGCACTTCTTGATGTAAATAACATCACAACATTTTTCTCCATGAAGAACCATTCCTTCACAATTTCGATATACACGATCAGGAATAACATTATTATCTTCCTAGTATTGTGTTGGTCCCCCTTTTGCTGCCAAAACAGCCTTCACTCTAAAAAAAATGGTTCTTCGTTGTAATCATAGAGGAACCGCTTTTGGTGCTTGCACGACACAGTAATGCTGTGGCCTAGCCTTATTCGTGAGACCATCGCCAGTATGGTCTTGACTCGCGCGGGAGACAATTGTGCCCGCATCGTAGTCGAATCCCATACTATCCCTAGGAATGTAGTCCTTCGGGACGGCGTCAACACACTCTTTGTTGCGTTGAGTCTCAGCCCCAAGCACTTTATATGGGCCAGAACGACATCTCGATGCCGAACTGCCATATCGTACGACTGGGCCAATATGAGCCAGTCGTCGATATAATTCAGTACACGGATGCCCTGGAGTCTCAATGGAGCCAGAGCTGCATCCATGCACTTTGTGAATGTGCGTGGGGAAAGAGCTAGACCGAAGGGAAGTACTCGATATTGGTACGCCTCGCCCCCGAAAGCGAACCTCAAGAACCTTCTATGACATAGAAGAATGGAGATATGAAAGTATGCGTCCTTTAAATCTATCGCGACGAACCAGTCCTCGAACTGGATCTGACTCACGATGGTAGGAATCGTGAGCATTTTGAATCTGAACCTCCTCAGAGACCGATTCAAATACCTCAGATCAATAATCGGACGCAACCCTCCATCCTTTTTAGGAACAATAAAGTACCGGCTGTAGAACCCGGACTCCCTCTCCGGCGGAGGAACACGCTTCCTATGGCTTCCTTCTCTCCATTTTCTTCCAACCCAGATAGGGGATTTCATCTTTATTTTATATTTTCTTTGAATTCCTATTATATCTGTTATACTATGTATTTTTTTATTTTTATTTTATTCACTTATGAATATTTTAACTTAATTTCTGTAAAGCACTTTGAATTGTCCCTGTGTATGAAATGTGCTATACAAATAAACTTACCTTGCCTTGCCTTGCCTTCCTTCGCCAGCAAGGATATTACTTCTAGTTCCATTACCCGAACCCGCTCTGGTACCACTGCGGTCCAGTTCAAACCCCTGAAACTTGGAGGAGGCTGACCGAACTGCAGTCTGTAACCATTCTCTACAGTACGCAGGACCCATGTAGAAATATTCGGAAGGCATTTCCATGCGCCGAGATAATCTACTAAGGGAACTCTCGAGGCTGGCGTCGGGTATTATACGAGCCTCGTTCCCAACCCCCTGAAGCGGATGACCGGCAGGAAGTAGTTGGGAACGATTCTCTGTGTGCGGACGCGTGAGCTGCCCAGCCGCAGGTCTTTCTAGAGGCGGCTGGAGCAGCGTGCGTTCGCGGGAAATTGATGTGGCCCGAAGCGTCATAGACGGCGGGATTCCACATCGATTTCCCCAGGGCGCTGCAGAAGAAACAACCTCGGTTGCTCTTCTGCTGGGGGGACCGCCCTTAGAAGCCCAGCCGCAGCTAGGGCTTCTTCCCAGCAGCCTTCCGTGCCTGAAGCACGCTCCTTAGATCACCTCTAGGAGCGGAAGGCTGCTGGCGAGTCTGCTGGAGAGAGCGCCGTCTCCGTTGCCAGGCTCCCGGAGGAGGGGCTCTGGAGGCGACGCTCTCCCTCTGCAGCTGACGGTGGGAGGAGCTGGCTGACGGCTGGGGCTGCCCGCTAGGGGCCGCCCTCCCGGGCTCCGAGCGGCGAGGGACGAACTGTCGGAAGGCCGCCGACTGACTCTTCGCCTCCCGGTGCTTGGCGACAACGGCCTCGACCGCGTCACCAAACAGGCCGGAAGGCGAAATCGGGGAGTCTAAGAGGAAGGACTTGTCCTTCTCTTTCATCCCCGATAGATTCAGCCATAAATGTCTCTCCACCGCCAAGGCAGCCATTGACCGGCCGACAGCACGAGCCGTCTCCTTGGTGACGCGGAGAGACAAATCCGCAGCCTTCCGGAGCTCCAAAATATCCTCCGGAGAGGGAAATATCCTCCGGAGAGGGTCCCTCGCCCTCGTCGAGCTCTTTAAGGAGATCGGCCTGGTAGGCCTGCAGAATGGAAAGGGTGTGCAGGGACCCACCAGCCCGACCAGCCGCCATATATGCCTTGCCCACCAAGGATGAGGTGTCCCGACAGGGCTTGGTGGGCAATACCTGGGCTTTGAGGGACGATGCGGACTCGGGCGAAAGATAGCTCGCGAGAGCCTCCTCCACCCGAGGCATCGCCCCATACCCCGCCTCGCGAGCCCCCAGGACATTAGCATAGTCCAAAACAGGGGGATTGGAAACTCGCGAGGAGAAGGGTCTCTTCCACGATCTACACACCTCGGTGTGCAGATCCGGGAAGAAAGGCAAGCCCCGGCGAGGCGTTTGCACCCGGCTAGAGAGGAACCGGTCATCCAGCCTACTGGTTGGCTGGACCTCCGGCGCCTCTTGTGGCCAACTGATATTTAATTTGGCCACCGCACGGGTCAACACCTCGATCAGCTCCTCCCTCGAGAGCCGCCCGAGCATGCTCCACACCCAAACACTGCACACAAAGCAGGTGTGCATCCGAGCCAGAGATGTAACGTGGGCACGGATGCACACACTGCCTGTAGTTCTCACTCATTCTCTTTCTTTCTTTTTAAATAACTTACTAAAAAGAACTCTCTCACACACACACTTCTTGGACAGACAACAGTAAATAGACAGACTTGTCACACAGAGCGCTATGCTGAAGAGCAATAACTGCTGTTTCAATGCGCCGGCTCGCCCTTTATACTTCCGGGTACGCCGTCACGATGATGTCATCACGCACGACCAATCAGATTGGACTAGTTTCTATTCGGACTTCAGATTCGCTAGTGCTTAGGGAGTATCCCCAAAGTGTCTTAACCAGACGCAGTGAGAGTTCCCTCGAAAGGGAACTGGTGAAGAACCTCTGAAGAACCGCTGAAGCACCACTGAAGCACTAAAATTGGTGCTATATAGCGCTTAAAAAGGTTCCCCTATGATTACGAGCCAAGAACCGTTTTTGGTGCCATATAGAACCTTTTTTTTTTATAGTGTTGACCTGTCAAGGCATGGACTCCACTTAAGGTGTGCTGTGGTATTACAGTATGAATAATTTAAGAGATGTGTTTGCATAGAATGGGCCTTGGAATGAGTTGAACATGTTGTGTGACCGTTACCTTGGTGATTAGCATGGCTATGAATAGGAGTTCTGTGCACTATTTGCAGAGGCAGCCTTCCTCTCTCTTTCTCTCATGTCTAACCCAGATTGAGGAAGAGGATTTAGCTCCACATGCTGGCGACATGTATGTACTGCAGAAGAATTGGCAGATAATGATAAAGACTCTATATTTATCAAACCGAGATATAAATAATAGAAAACCACAACTTGGAGTTTTGCTAGATATTTTGTTTACTTTTGTTTGATAAATCAAAGCTCAAAACACATTTTTGATCATGTGCATGCATTTGTATGCTTTGCAAACTAAAACAAAGTAAAATTTGTTTGTGAATTCTGCTTGTCACACTTTATAACTTAACTAAACTTTTAGTTTTTTTGTTTGTTTTTTTACCTTTTACCTTTTAAAAATGATCACTGGTTTCACAAAAATATTACTGTTTTCAACATTAACAACAATCAGGAATGTTTCTTGAGCACCAAATCAGCATATTAAAATGATTTCTGAAGTATCAATTGAGACTAAAAGGGTTAGTTCACCCAAAAATGAAAAGTATGTCATCATTTACTCACTATAATAACCCATAAGGCTTTTCGTTCACACAAATGAAGATATTTTTAATGAAATCTAAGAAATTTCTGTCCCTCCATTGACAGTCCATGCAACTACCTCTTTACACCTCAAAAAAATTCATGAAGAGATCGTAAAACTAATCCATATGAATTGAGCGGTTTAGTCCAAACATTTTTGAAGAGACATAATGATGAGCTGGTTTAATTTAGGCTTTTATTCAAATATAAACATTAATCGACTCACACATCAGATATGGTAAACATAAGCTAAAGCATGTTATCTTGAGAATGTGGTTAATTCTCGTTCATTCTATGTTATGTAGCACCTTTGAGCTTCCGCAAGAGCCAGTAAGGTTTGTTCTTACACATCAAGCTAGTTTATATGTGAATAAAATCCTTAGTTCAATCTGTTCATCATATAAAGCGATCAAGTCTCTTCAGAAAATATGGACTAAACGGCTCAGTGTGGATTCGTTTTATAAACTTTTTGAAGTGACAAAGTGATAGTTGTGTGGTCAATGAAGCGTCAGAAATCTCTCAGATTTTATGTAAAATATCTTAATTTGTGTTTCAAAGATAAAGAAAGTCTTACAGATTTAGAACAACATTTCATTTTTGGGTGAACTAACCCTTATTAGCTGCTGAACATTTAGCTTTGCGATAACTGGAATAAATTACATTTTAAAATATATTCAAATAGAAAAGTGTTATTTGAAATTGTAATAAAATGTCACAATATTACTGATTTGACTGTATTCTTTGGCAAATAAATCCAGCCTTGGTGAGGTGAGCATAAAACATCTTACCAACCCCAGTGCAACCTTCATATCGTGTGTTTACATGGCAAACGGGCACGTGACAAACTGGTATTTGCTCAGTACGCTTGCTCAGAAAACTCCCTCATTTGACTTTTTGTAATAAAACCGAGGCCTATAGATCCTCCATACGTTGCAATTGAATAGCCCCTGTTCAGCCGTAGCATGACTTATTGCACTGTCCTTTCTAAAAAAGCCTCCGTAGTCAAGCCATTGTTTTGTTATCTCACACAGCCACTAATATTAGGCATTAGCTGTTGTCTGGAGCCTAAGCTATTAGCATGAGGTTTCCACTATGCATCTGCTTTTGTCTCCCCTTCCCTGTGGCTGCATGCGCAAATAGTCCGATAATGCAAGTAAAAGCCACAGTGTGGTATATGCTGTTAACCTCTCTCAGCAGCAGAGATAAAGTGTGTACTTTAGAGCACATTAACCGCAAAAACAGTCCTCGCATGGAGGGAAAGAGAGCTGTCCCTTACAAGATTCTCTCACTTCCTCTCTCTCTCTAAATTCTTGTGACATTGCTAGCAGGAAACAAGACTGCTCAAGGATGTGAGCTTCATTCACTCTTGTTACATTATGTTTATTTACCCAGCAGAGTGCAGGGGCATGAATGGTGGGATCAAATCAAAGCCGGACAAAACCACACACATAAAGAAAGGGCAGAAAAAGGGCTACAGTGCACGGAAAGGTCTTGTGTAATGCAATGACACTTTGATCTTGTGCAAACAGAATTTAAAAAGTCCAAATGTCCCTGAATGGACAAGCAGATTTTATATATATATACACACACACACAGTGCTTTATGCCGTATCCATCTCTTTCCTTCTTCTGGAGCAGTGGAGGGTAGGAAAGGGAGGGATTGAGAGTAAAAGGGGTACAAGCAGAGCACTGTGCAAACATTAATGCTACAGGCATTAGGCCTGCTGAATTTAATACACATATCTGGAGGTTGTGTGCTGAAGTGGGAACTTAATTCCCTGTCAAGTGATTTACCAGCCGGGAATCTTAATACCCAAATGCACTGTAGTGGAGAGAGGCTGTTACAGCAATGTACTAGTGGAACATAAACACAAAGCAGAAACTGTGTCATGTATATTTTCCATTCACCAGCGCTGTGGGCTGAATGACGCTTAGCATTGTCCCAGATACGTTTGCTTTGACTTGCCAATCACAAACCAGGTAATTTCACAATTTACTGTGATTGCAGCAGGTACTTTCTATTGTGTTCTTTCTCATTTTAAAATATTCTTCCACCCTTTTTTATACCAAATGGATGCTGGTTTCCATGCTGGAGACTGCAAAATGCTTTTCAGAATCAGCCTGCATATCCAGTTGACAGTCAAGCACAGATGTAACTGACTGTTGTACTAGTGCTACTACATAATCTGCCAAGTAATCCTAGCACATCACAGTCTTTGTTTATGAGTTTTGAGAACGTATTTAAATGTAAAAGTAATTTAAAAGTCATTTGATATGGTATCTTTATGCAGTTATGAGTTTCTGCTGAACAGAAAACAGTCAGAAGTACTTTTTTTTATGAATAAAGGACATTTTTGGCAAACAGTTCAAATTATTTGTAAATAAAATCTTTATTTATTTGAGAAAGATAAGGATTTTTATTAATTTTTTAATTTATATTTAAACCTGCACATTTTAGGGGCTGGTATAAATAATAAATAATTATAATTTAAATATAGTGGGACAACAACTGACTCCAACTAGCCCATAAAATATGTTGGTATAAAAAATAAATAAATAAAAAAGAATTATATGAAAACTGTTTCATACCTTTTTTTTTCTTTTTTTTGTACCAACATATTTTATGGGCCAGTTGGAGTCAGTTGTTGTCCAACTATTATTTGTTTGTTTGCTTGTTTATCAAAATGTATTATTTGATAGATTTTTATTTTAGGGGCTGGTTGGACTCTGTTTCCATTCAATTTTTGTATCTGTTTATTTATTAAAAACTACACTGTTTATATTGTCAGGTTATGTTGGTGTTTTGTTTTTGTTTTAATGGACTTTTAAGCTGCGTCCAAAATCGAATACTTCCCTACAATATAGTATGCCAAAAACAGTAGGTCAAAAGTCCCCAGATGACCTACTACTTCCGGCGAGATTCTGAAGACACTTTATCCCATGAGCCCACAGGAGAGAATTTATGAATGGAGGTGAAGTGACGTAACTGACGCTGGAATGTCACATGACAATGACAACATCCCACATTCATACTATAGGCCTATAGAACATACTTTTATAATGGTCGCGAAGTAAGTTCAAATTCAAATGTAGTACAAGATTGTAGTATACGTGATTTCGGATGCAGCTTTAGTTTTTATCACGTTATTTTCTGTTTCCTTCCGTTGTCATGGTTTCTAGTTTGTGTTCATTTGTTGTTATGGTGATTCATTGTTTCCTTGATTAGTTTACACCTCTTTCATATTTAGTTCATTATCTTGTGTGTGTGTGTATATATAGCCTTGTGTTCTCTGAGTTGATTGTCTTGTATTTGTTGTGTATGGCGCACACTGTTTCATTATATTTTCGTGTTGGATGTTACGCTTTTGTTTTGTTAAAATAAAGATTTAAGCTGCGTTTAGATTTGCTATGCTTCTCTGCATCTTCATCTACATCATAACTTGACACATATACTGTTTTCTTAATATACTGTATATATTTTTTAGAAGCAGGTACGATTTGTTCGTCTTTAGCCCTGCTGATATGTTCCCAGTCGGAGTAAATTGTTTACGTGGTGTTTAAAAAAAAAAAAATCAGTCTAATCGAAGTGACACTTTTTAACTATATGTGTGTCTTTCCAGGTATACTTCAAGCGGGACGGAGAGTTGATAGAGGTGATCTCCTACGTTTCGCCCACTGTGGGTTATGAGGGCACCGGCTCCGCTGGTGTGCGTGGAGCCAGACCTCTGATCAGCAGGGATCTGGACGACACTAAGCTGAGGAAGTCTCTATCTCTGCTGGGTCCGGATGGCAGGCCCACACGCCTCTACACGGAGAGCCCTGGGCGGAGCTACATGGCCAGACAGCCAGGCCAAGAGCCCAGCCCGGCCACAGAGACCATCCCAGAGACAGTGGTCAGCCGGGAGTTCCCTCGCTGGGTTCAGAGTACAGACCCCCTGTACTTCTTCAGCAACACGCACATTCCCCAGAGTGACGGGTCTGTGCTGGTTCAGGCCAAGCTTACCTGGACGCTGAATCCGCAGTTGGACAACGACGCCCTGTTTAGCTGCGAGGTCACGCACCCGGCTCTCTCTATGCCTATGCAGACTGAGGTCATACTGGGTAAGTCTTGCTTTTGTTGGCTTTACCATTGATTTGGCAGGATACAGCTATTTAGATCGATTTGAAAGAATTGCTTTTGACCTTCACCTCCCCTCGCCTGATCACGAGTGAATCCCTTTACATCCTCATCTGACAGATGCAGCGAGAACAACACTGGTTTCTATTTGTTGCTTAATTGCTTTACAGGCAAGCAGATTGCAGTTACTAATGCAGAATGCAAAATCTCCCAGTGACTGACAGGCCAATTCATTGAGCTGTCCGTGCAGTAGATTGAGTTAACTTAACCACGTTATTGAAAAAGTCAACCTGAATTAAAGAAATCAAGCATAAAGGGAATCTCACAGTGCACTCAAAGACAGCATCGTTGCTGGATCTCACTGTTGCAACCCATTCATAATAGTAAAAAAGGTCTACCGTTGGCTAATTAATATGCTAAGGCGAGGATATGCCAAGATGCCTGTTGTGTCAGTAAAATTGGAGTGTTGCGCTCACTAGTTTATAAGTAATAAAAGTCATGGAGCAATACCAAAAAACGAATTGGATTCTAGCATACCTTTGTATTTTCATGGATGAGAGGCTTTTTTTTTTTGCCTTTTTTGCTTTTAAAGCTACAACAAAGATGGCCTGACGATCCCATTATCACTTCAAAGGCAGCACTCACTTGTAGTCTCTACTATCAGCCCTCAGAAAGAGGCGAGTGATGAGACGCAAGACAAGATAAACAGAGACATTTCTCTCACTTAATGGTAGAGGAGCTGTGCAGAAAGAAATGAAGGAGGGGAAAGCACAAAAAAACGAGCGATAAAACGAAGAAAGAAAGAAAGAAAGGATGGTCTAGATGTGTTTCCATTTCAAAATGTCTCTCTCTTTCTCATTCACACTTGTTCTATAATTCTCGTCTCATTCTAGCATGATCTCCCTCTGTGCATTTCATAGCTGCTAAGAACGAAGCTCGCAATTCTATCGCAAGAGGATCTGCTTCTTTTACAAACGTTTACCTCGTACCATTAGATGTGATTTTATTTTCCCTCAAACATGGCTCCCTAGTGTTCATGAAATAATCATTATAACCACAGGAGAAAATGACAGCAGAGTTGATTGCATATAGCCACGATTTACCAAAACGAATCGTGGGATCTCTATGAGGAATTGGTTTGTGCTAAATGACAAAGACAGATCCCTTAGCTTAGGGAATACACATCAATAAGTTGTTTAACTATATTGTTTTACAGTCGGGCACTATATACTGTGCAACAATAGAAATGCATCAGCTGGGAGAGTTTTTGCTTTACCGTTTATACTGCTAGACTGCTTTGTTATTTGCACATAATAATGATACATAGAGGAATGTGAAAATGTAGTGTGGGATGTGTCCCAAAGCAGGATAAGTCAGGATAAACAAGAACATGCAAAATATTCATCCAAACATAGACCTCTATACACTGAATTAACAATAAATTATAAATGTGTTCAGCATTCAGCAACAAATATTTTTAAAGTGAGTGCGTGTATTAAAATGATGCGCATGGATTCGGCAGGCATGTATCATGATACTAATTGGGGCAGCCGGTCTCGGAGCCCTCCCCAGCTCTTCAGCACCCCACAAATTACCTATTTAAATCTGTGGTGAAAAATGGAACTGCAGCATGTTCTAATTCAGAGCCATTGGGGCATATTTCAGGCTGCCCCGATTATTTTCACATTACGTTACATAAACCTCGCTCCAGACCAAGACGGCCTATCACCAGACCAAGCTCAATCTTTTAAGATTGAACATTAGTCTGGGGAGTCTGCTCTGTATTTTCTACTGCACAAGAGGCGTGATCAACAGGCATAGTTTAAATAACTCTGTACGCAATTGGAGTCCTTCAACCAATCAGACCAACGATCTATCAATTCTCTATACATCACAGTGTTAAACCCGCCAATAGCACGCCAGGTGGATAAGCCAGTTTGTGATTGGTCCCCACAAATTTGTAATGGAAGCAGAAAAATGTAAAGGCTTCCAGCCTGGGCTGCAGGGCAAAATCAGTAGATGGGTTTACCCAGTCTAGCGTTCAGCACCACTGCTCCCTATTCACAGAATACGTGCAATGGTGAAATTGAAAGCGAAGGTAAATAAACACAAACGTGCAAATTTTCTTTACTCCGCTGTTTGAAAGTAACTCTCTGAGGCATGCGAATACCTCCCAATATAAAAGGAATTGGTTGGATGGGCTGTGTAGTTGTAGTAACCATCTCTTATCGCTGTATCATGCTTTAAGAACAATTCGGTCTCTATTTGCACTTTAAATATTGATATATTACTTTGATTATGGTTGCTGCACTTATTGTTTGCATCTATGATCAATTTGTGGAAAGGAGTTCAGTTAGGAGGTCAAAAGTTGTAAAAGCTCATAAATTAATGTGCAGTTCTATGGTCTTAAGAGACAATCATAAAGGAGAGAAGCCAGTCAGTTGAGTTTGTGCAAAACCTTTAGATTATATTGGAGGAGTGTGCCCTGACCCCAAGGGGACATGGTTGACCTTGCTGCTGATAAGCCAAAACAATGGTGTCCACTATCCAGTGAGACAACCTCTGCTTTGAGAGAGCTCTTCCCTTCCGCTCTCCACCATAACAGACAAAGAGCTGGTCTGAGGTCCTGAAACATTGCGTGCTGTCTACATAGGCTCGGAGAGCGCGTACTGGACAGAGCAGTGCCAAGGCTGGGTCTGCCTCCTCCAAAGGCAGCGCTTGCAGGTTCACCACCTGGCTTCGGAACGGAGTGGTCGTTGGCCCAAGGCCGTTATGAAGAAGGCTCATCAGCGCCTTTTCTTCCTGCGACGGCTGAGGAGGTTTGGAATGAACCGCCACATCCTCACACGTTTCTACACCAGCACCATAGAGAGCCTGCTGACTGGCTGCATCACCACCTGGTACGGCAACAGTACCGCCCGCAGCCGCAAGGCCCTGAAAAGGGTAGTGCGCACGGCCAGCTGCATCATCGGAGGTGAGCTTCCCTCCCTCCAGGACATTTACGCCAGGCGGTGTGTGAAGAGAGCTCAGAGGATCATCAGAGACTCTAGCCACCCGAGCCATGGGCTGCTCTCACTGTTGCCATCAGGCAGACGGTACCGCAGCATTAGAACACGCACCAGCCGACTCCAGAACAGCTTCTTCCCACAAGCAATCAGACTACTTAACTCCTGATCCATCAGGATCATAACACAGACTGGACAGAATATCACTCAGCACAACCCACTGTAGATACACACACATTATATACACATTTATTTATCATACAGCATCTATTGCACTTTGGATTCAATTTGTGAACATATTGTATAGTGTACATTGTATATTATTACTATAGCTTAATGTATACTGTTATTGTTTAATGTATGTTTAGTGTATATTGTTTTAAGTATATGTATATTGTAAGTATGTGTATATTGTTTAAAGCTGTGAGAACTACACTCACATTGTGTAAATTATTTATTGTTTATTGTAGTGTATACTGTGCTGTGAGTAATTGTGTGCGCATCAGATGATGTAATCTGATGTTGCTTAAATGTTGTACATGTCATGTCATGACTACTATGTTGCTCGGAACTGCACCTAAGAATTTCACCTACTGTTGCACTTGTGCATATGGTAGAGTGACAAATAAAGTGATTTGATTTGATTTGACCTTGGGCACATATCCGGGCCGGGGTCTCAGGATCACGTGAGAGTTAGCCGGCCCGAACTCCAGGCACGCTTCGTCAACCGAAAATGCCTGCAGGTCCTCAACCCTCTTAAGAGAGGCCAATGCGATCAGCAGAGCCATCTTCATAGACAAGAATTTAATCTCAACCGACCGCAAAGGCTCAAATGGAGGCCTCTGCAGAGCACTTAGGACTACTGCGAGGTCCCAAGAGGGAACGAGAGGAGAGCAAGGAGCTTCAGTCTCCTCGCCCCCCTCAGGAACCTGATGATCAGGTCGTGCTGACTTACCTTTTTGTCTCCCAGGAGATCGTGGTAGGCAGATATTGCGGCCACATACACTTTAAGGGTGGAAGGAGACAGCCTTCGTTCCACCTCCTCCTGGAGAAACGATAGCACGGACCCGATCGGGCATTTCCAGGGGTCTTCTTGACGGGAAGAACACCATGTGACGAAGAGGTTCCACTTCAACGCATAGAGGTTTCGTGTAGACTCCGCCCTAGCGGAAGTGATGGTAGCGACCAACGTAGGTGGAAGACTACTCAAACCTGCCGCGTCCCGTCCAGAAGCCACACGTGGAGCTTCCAGAATGCTGAACAGAAGCCTGTGAAGGATCGGTTCAAGACGGGCAGATCCAGGATTGGCCATAACCCACCGGTTTCCTAGGGTACAATGAAGCAAGGGCTGAGAAGCCGGACTTCACTTCGGCTGGAGGGACAGGCTCGATCGCACCCTTCGCCAGTAGGGTGACAACCTCCGCACGCATGACAGGGGATAGGCCCCATCATAGCGGGCGGCCTCCCCAGAGCGGGGAGGAACCTGCGCAAACTGAATCGCGTTGCCGTGCCTGACGGTCTTCGCGACCCAGCGGGACAGTCCCGGAAGCTGAAGCCAGACTCCCAGGAACTGCACCAGCGGGGTAATTCGGACCACAGACATACCCAGGGTGGGGCAGCGAGGCAGCGTTACCGGCCCGGACATGGGAGGCTGTTGGGCGTCCCGGTGCGGGGGCACGGTTAACTGCTGCGTCCTGACAGAGGAGATCAGGGAAGGACGCACGTTCCACTGGGGTCTGCTCTGAGAGGAGGCTGGCGAGAGAGAGGGACGAGAGCGGCGCGGCCCGGAGGCGGCGCACACAGCCATCACCTGAGAACATGAGTTCTTTCCAAGCGCTGCTAGCCCGGGGGCCAGCAGAGGAAAGATTTTCCCCCGGCCCTCCACCGGGGGAAGGAGAGGCCCTGCTACCATCCCCTGGAAAGAACTGGAACCCATCTCTGAGTTGTCCACCTCCAGCCTGGCGTTTAGCCAGGCTGAGGAGCGGACTGGGCGACATCCTGCAAACACCTCCACGGCGCGGCCCGGAGAAGGCTGCTGCTGGGGCCGGACGGGAGGAGGGAGGGCGCCCTCGGCGGCGAGCGCAGTTCTCAGCCACGCCGCCGAAGAGGCCAGCCTGGGATATGGGTGAGTTGAGGAGGCGGGCTCAGTCAACCCCCCCATATCACCAGGTAAGGCCAGGAAATAAACTCCCGGACCACAGCTGTGGACATCGCCCGACCGAGGGAGCGTGTGGCCACCTTCACCACCCAGAGGGCAGGATCAGTGGCGGCACGCAGCTCAAAAAAGAGCCCTGGGTCAGCTCCACCCTTATGCATGTGCAAAGGGGCGGCGGCCTACCCCATAGCACTGCAGGACCATGCCACCGAAGTAGACGAGCCCACAGGCTTAGGGAGGGTGCTTAGGACAGCCACGCCATGTCAAAGCCCTCTGTGGACACCGTAGTGCGCAACAGAGTGTTCAACAGTTGGGGGGGGGGGCCCAGTGTACCCTAGGCCGCGGCCCCATCAAGGGCAGAGAAGGCGGAGGAGGCCACCAAACGGTCACGGGAAGCACGGGGACTTCGAGGACCGCGTGATCTCCTCATGCACCTTGGGAGCGAACGGCATTGGGGACGGGGCCCAACAGCTGTCAGGTGCCGCCCACAAAAACCGATCGCGCAACCACGAGCACTCGCGACTGGGCGGAGTTCCACACCAGCGCGAGGCTCGCGGCTGCCCGAGATAACATGGCTATCACTCTAGGTCAGATCAGGCAGCGCTGACACACCCGGAGGCGGAGCACAACCTAATCGTCATCCCCAAAGGACTCTAGCCCACCTTGGGATGCGGCGATCGACATCTCGCCGCTATCTGGAGTGTGAACGAAACGAACAAGGCGTCAGAGACGGGCCGCTGTTTCAGTCCAGCACTCGCGGGAAGCGATGTGCGAGAGGGGGGCGTGGCCCGAGGAATGATCGACGGGGTTCTTAATACCACGGCACCGCCCTCAGGTCACCCTGGCCACCAGCCAAAGTACCACCTCTCTCAGAGACGGTAGATTGGGGTGTGGCAGAGGGGACTCTCTCTCCTCGCGGAGATCACTGAGTCTCGACCGCGACATCGCGATGGTCACGTTCCCGCAGTGGGAACATGACACATCCACAATCACTGCCCGAACGTGCTGAAGCCCAAACACGTTGAGCAGTGAATGTGCCCATAGACAGCAACGGAGATCGATCGCACCCGGAAGTGCATGGGCGAACCGTCTTGAAAAAACTCTTTTTGTGAGAGGAAAGCTCTGCAGAGTGCCGAAGCACCCAGGGAAAACACACACAGCTGTTGCAGATCACTGCACAGATCAGCAGGCAGGCAATGCGAGATCGCTGGAATGCGCCGTCACACCAACACCCTGGAGAACCGCTCGTCTCGAAGACTGAAGAGAAGACTTCAGAATTCAGGCTTGTAGGAGTGAAGAGATGCTCTTGGCTCCAAAGCAGAAACATAATGCGATGTTGCCAGCATACTTCCTTATATACCCACAGGGTGGGGCGGAGTTACGCATGCAAATTCCGCATGCCCATGGCATTGGCACTGCCATTGGGCGCTGTTGAATTCTCGAAGGTAATTGGCTTCTAAGCGAAACCCCCATTCGTTAGTCACTAACGTACGTCGTAGTGACTGAACAAAAGGGAACTAGCTCTGCTTCACCTTCTTCGTTGCTCTGGTTGGTTGTAGCGCTATCCTATTGCGTGCAGAGGGACTACTGTTTATCCCGCACCTCTGATTGAGCCCTGCCAATGGTGTGTTCCCAGATCCAACATCTTGATGTGGGTCTGGCTTGTCAGGCTAGAAGAAATTTGCTTTTATTTGTAAAATATGTATTTCACTAAATAGGCCTTAAAATTTTGAATAAAAACCCTGTTTTCATTGCATTTCCTTCAAAAATGTATGTGCAAATTAAACAGTGTCAGCATCAAAGCTGATTTTTTTTTTTATGTGTGTCTTGAGAGCAGGAAGGTTTGCTTCTAAAGTTGCACAAGGAAATGAGGGTGTTGTATCACCGTTTGCATGGTAGTGAGAGCAAGAGAAGTGAATTCGCTAGAGTGCAGGCCTAGAAAAGCCTTGCTAACTTTCTATTTTTATATTTTAACAAGGCCTTGTCTGTGCAACAATTCGATCCATAAATTGAATAGCACCAAGGTTTCTTAAAAGATGAAGAGAACTATTTCAGCTTCTCTTTGTTTTCACCCAGAGAATACAAATCCAAAAATGTGCAGTTGTTGGTTTTAATTGTATCTTTAATTGGCTATAGTGACCATTCTTACAAAGTGTGCAATACAACATGTGTATCTGTCAGCTCTTGACCCCGCTGCTGCTATCTATGAGTGCATTACATGTGCATACACCATGTTTGAATTAATTAAACGGTAAAGACAGTAATATTGTGAAATTTTATTCCAATATGCATTCTATTTGAATATATTTTAAAATGTAATTTATTCAGTGTCACATGATCCTTTAGAAATCATTCTAATATGCTGATTTTCTGCTCAAGAAACATTTCTTATTATATTAATGTTGAAAACAGTTGTGTTGCTTAATATTTTTGTGGAAACCATGATTATTTGAAATATGGCAGTAAAGTAAGTCGCAACATCTGTTCCGTTCTGACTTTGGAATATATTATGTATGCAATCACTCTAGCAGAGGGTTTCATTCCAGTTACTATCCTGACACTTGCAGTACAGGTGATCCACTAACCTGTACTCAGTCAGAAAATGAAAGGCAAGTCATAAGAGTATTCACAAGTCATAAATCTTTCACAGTTTTTAATATTTCCACGAGACGGAAACATCTTGACAATGACTCAAATTTGTATTACATTCACTGAATATTCATGAGGCGAGCCTCGCGCCGCATTCTAAATGGATGCGGTTGGTCCATGGAGGCGGCGTTCTCAGGATGCTGTCCTCACCTCAGAGCATCACGGCTGGGCTTGTTGCCCTGACTTGGCTGTCTGTCAGTCATATACAAATATGCAGCGATTCAGTCAGTGCCTGTCCATAATTAAAGCTGAGCCAGGCTCAGCAGTGAGGATTTGTATGGGTAAAGGTGCTACTGATTCAGCAAAACACAGAAGGGGAATGAGTTATATTCTCACATCCAGAGGCTAGAGATGATCTATGCTGTACGCCAAGTTCCTCTAGACTGATAATAAGTGCGCAGATGTTTATTGTGGGTGGTTTGTGTGAGTGTGAATGAATCTGTGCACATTCAAACAGCCTTATATCTCCATTTACAGTTTCAATGGCTTCGAGGTTCAAACATTTTGTTTAGTTCTGTAACAACATTTCAGCAAACAATCATAGGTAAACCTAATTGAAGCATTTGATTGGTTGATGAGAATGTTGATCCAAGAACTTTCTTGGGTAAATTAAGCCGGGAGTCCTCACTTGACATGGTTACAGTGTTAGCTTACAGTATTTTCTCTTATTTCTCTCCATAGTGGCTGCCAGGGGTGGATTTAGTGATTTAGGAAATATAGGAATGGGGCCTTATACAATTGCACACATTTTTATCTAACCTGAATCAACCTTGAGGTTCTTTTCTCTGTTGATGCTTGCTGCTGCACAACTATACAGTTGTGTCCAATTTTGCTACATTTTTCATGTACGCTAAAATGGCTTTCTTTCATGTTGTAGACCCCTTGTTAGAGACCCCGAAATAGCAACTGCAGGCTATATGGTGAAATCACACATGGAACTGTCCGAGCGGTGTGGTGTGGCTTAGACTTGCCATATCATAATTTTCACCTCAGTGCAGCTACTGTATTCATGTTGATACAGGACAGTATTAGCGTAAGTTGGACACTAGGTGGTGCTTTGGGGTAATTTTCACTGCAATTCTATACTTTATACACATATATATTATACATTATACATATATTATACACTATATACTTAAAACACATTAATTTATTTTTATTTTTACTACAAATTGAAATGAAAATTATAATGAAACTGATACATTTACACACTTAGGGATTATTTCAACAAAACAAATAAGTACATTCAGTGTCAGAGTTGAGAGCCTGTGTGGAAAGTAAAAGCACATGCAGGACTACATGGGTCTTTCACATTTTAAATTGCGTCCTTTTAAAACAATAAAAATATAATATGCACGGTTGCTCAATATCTATATTCAGATGCATGATATTTTCATTTGCTACAAGCAGGATACACAAGAAGCACGCTCGACACTGACGCGCAGACGGTTGTCGTGTTAACAAACGTGCATCTTGTATATAAAAAGCATTTTAGGGGGCCCAAGGCAGTCGCCTACCTTTGGCTAATGGTTAAGTCCACCTCTGTCGGCTCCTAAAGGCCCCAATGTCATACTCATCTGATATTAACTTTGAAACTTTGTAGTTCTCTCCCCTAGTGAAGCCTGAAAAGTCGACAGCCTGTAGCTCCTCAGTTACAGTGCTTGCGGTCCTGGAGTTGGTCCCAGACATCTGGCCATCACTACTTCAACAGCAAGATTTTTAAAAGGCTTTTCCAGGTTAATTCTCTTTAAAAAAAAATACTAACAGGTTCAATTTGACCCTTTTTTTCTTTTAAAAAGAGACTGCAATGGCAGAACCATTACCTGGCATCACGGATAGGAAAATGTCACAGCTCAGTGAATTTTTTTCACAACTCCTGTGGTTAGGGTTTAGGTTAGGCAATCCAATGTATTGATCCATTAATTCATCCACTTGGTGCGGGAAAGGCAGGGTCAGCCTTCAAATGCCCATTGCTCTGTCAGAACATAGGCCCTATCAATGGTCTCCTTTTGTTTTTCAACTGTTTTCTTAGGGAAAATCAATGGAGTCATTGAGTCATGATACATGCCTTGACAAGCTCTTAATCTCTCTTGTGTATTGCATTTCACATCTCTTTTTCCACTCTGCAGAGCCTGGCTGCTAATATCCCAAATAATTTCCATAATAAGAAAGCTGGCAAAAGAGGATTTCTGTGTATTCAGTGTAGTGTCCTGCCATAACTTGATTTATGTGTGAAATACACATTCATAAGACCCATTACAAATGTAAGAGCGGAAATCATAATCCATTAAGCAGCACCAGGGGGTAATCATTAAACTGACTAAGACTGGCCTGATGCCTCATTAGCTTTTGCTGGACACTCTGTGGCTTGATTGATGGCTAAAAGCATGATTATCCATTGTTTCACATAGTTCTCAGTAGTTGGATTATCTGTATGTGTTGTAGGAGCCAAAGCGTAGCATTAGCCGTAATGAGGGTTGAAAAAAGGCCACAGTGGGATGTATTTTTGAACAATTTCAAGTCCGATTTGCCTTTACTAAGCTTCACTCTGGAATTATGTGTGCAAACATATGGCTCACAAAACTTGTTTTATGGTTCTCAGGGCTACACAGAGCGGATGCTGGTAATCATGGTAAACGATGCAGAACCACTTAACATGGGACCAGTCGAGGCTTTCTCGCACTCAGACTCCACTGCTATAAAGCGCCTTGCTCGTACTGCCAAATGGAGAAAGTTTCGCTTGAGAAACTTGTGGTCTCACTTTCCAAATGTACAAAATCACTTTCTTATCTTCCCCCTGAGTACACAAGAGAACTCCTCTCTGCCTGAGAAGGTCAAAATATGATGTTTTAACCTTCCTTTCCTTCATCACATCCCAGCCATTCTCTGAGACCAAATTAAACCCATCTGGGAGATTCGGTCCACACAAGACAAGGGAATTAGTTCTCTAAGTGTCTCTTATCTCACTTCCTCCACCGTTTGCCTTGCACGCTCTGTTTCTTTTTCAGTAATGAGTGTCTACCCAATTTAGGGCCTTGTCCCTCTTGGGAAATAAATACTCCTCAGCAATTTCAATGAAGGAAACCAAGAATCTCCAAGTTGACCTCCAAGTCAAACGCCATGTCTTTAGTCTGTTAATACTGTGCTATTGTTTAAATGTTACACAACAAAAGCTGAATGAATTTTCTCTTGTTTTCCTTCATAGCGGCTCCTAAAGGCCCCAAGCTTGTGATATCCCCTACCAGAGCAAAGGTAGGGGATACGGTTCGCATCACCGTCCAAGGTTTCCAGGTAGGATCTCCAGGGGTAAGTGCATGGGGGTTATGAAACCAGGGCCAAGTTCAGTTTTGGATACGAGGAGGTTTGTCCCGCATGTGCAGTTAAGCCTGTGTGATGTACGGCTATAGTGACCATTCTTACAAAGTGTGCAATACAACACGTGTATCTGTCAGCTCCTGACTCCGCTGCTGCTATCTATGAGTTATCAATCCAAATGGTTCATTCTGTCCGAGGGGGGTTGCACTGCATCTGACAAAATCAAACCGTTCAATCATGAAAGCTGCAGTGAAATCAAAATTGAGGGTTTTCAAAGTCCTTTAAAGGTCACGAGAACAAAAATGCTCAAAGTGATCTATGGAAAAACACTTATGGCTGCAACTCAAAAAAAGACCTTGAGCACTCAAGGTTATTGGGAAGCACTGGGTGCATATCGGCTCTGAGATAAGATAAGATAAGAGTCTAATAAAATAATACAAATTCTTTTGTAAATCACTCAGACTGACTGACAAAAATGGATGAAATGCCAATGTCAGTGCCAATTGTCAATTGATTTTTCTGTTGTTAGTGCTCTATATTTCATTGTCATCTCCATAAACACACAAAGGGAACAACTAATCCGCTGTTGCATTTAATAAGTCTCTTAAAATGAAAAACTGTCTGAGTCATAAATTTTCTAAATGATAACATGATTCACATTTGTTCCATTTAGACGTTTATCCGGTTTGCCTGCTGTTAAAGGAAATAATTGGTGTTTCAGAGCACTGCAAAAAGAAAAAAGAACTTAATATTTTTTTGTTTTTGTTTTCCAACAAGAATATCTGAAAAAAATATATAGGGTGTAAAACATTCTTAAAACAACATACATTTACATGGGAAGAAAAATTCTGTGAGACTTTCACAGAATACGTAGCAAGTCAAGGCTATTTTTCTTTCTCCATTGTCAAATAAAATGTTCCTATTTTTAAGCATTCAATCTTAATAAATTGTGCTTAATAAGAAAAAAAAGTTAAGGTAAAAATAAACTTCATTAATATAGTACAGTGCGTTAGTATAATTTAGTAGAAGTACAGTAGGGTACAACGGGGCTAAAGGTACCCCAGGGTAAAAGGCACCTTTGATTTTATTTTCCTCTAAACCACTAGATGGGACAAAAACTTGCCGCAGCACTTTACAAAACATCCAACTTTTCAAGGTGCGCGTGGAAATTTGGCTGATCCTTGACGCGATTCTGTGCTGATATGATCTAATATTTGATGTTTTTTAAATGTTGTAGATGCACGTAGCAAATGAGAATCGATAAAATGATTTAATATCTTTTGAGACAAAGGCCTTCTTAATGATTTTCAGTTATGTTCAAGGTAATTAAAGCAGCAGTTTTTCAGTAAAGGAAGAATATGTAAAATTATGGTATTTGGGGTAAAAAAAAAAATTATATCAACATATTTTAATGACAGTCTATTTATTGAACAAAAATTTATTATTTTGTTCATCAAAATAAACAGAAAAGAGTACAAACTTTACTAAAGTGATTGTTTTGAAAAAGTATTAACTTAGACATGATTAAAAACACATTATTAATGTTTTTGTATCAATTCTGTGTGCCTTTTACTCCATGCCAGTGAGCCTTTTACCCCATGTGTGAGCCTTTTACCCCACATTTATACAATTTGTAAACAAAATAATCCACTTCTATGATTTTTATTCACACAAAATCTGTTGCTCCATAAATGTTCAATATAAACATATATTTCCCTTTCAGTCGGTCACTACGACGTACGTCGGTAATAACCGACGAATTGGGATCACTTCAGAGAGCCCCTATCAGCTTCGAGAACTTAAGAACAGGCCAATGAACAATTGGCGTGCGAGATTTGCATCTCGCGCCCCGCCCCGCGCCGCGGGTATAAACAGGAAGCGAGAGCACCGCACTGACGTCATTCACTTCGGAGCCTAACCGGCGTTTGAAGTCTACAGACTGCTTCCTGATTATTCAGCGAAGAACTCTACAAGAATACAGAGAAGAGGATTCGTGTGTGTTGGTGTGACAGCGCTTTCCAGCGGGACCGCGAACTCAAAGCTGCAAGTGAAACAACTGCTGTTATCACAGCAAACCTGTTGGTTTCGGTGGGCGTTTCCCAAATTGAGTGCAAACACAGGCTGCACTATCCCTGTGTGTTGCCGCGGTTTCCCTGGGTGCTTCAGCACTCTCTTAAAAGAGCGTTTCCTCACAAAAAGAGCAACACGGGTGTGACACTGCGTCTTTTTCAAGATGTCATTCCACCCGTGCGTTTCTGGATGCGGTCGTTCCCTCTCGCCCGCTGACGGCCACACTCACTGCATCACGTGCCTGGGCTTACAGCACGCTGAGGCAGCGTTTGTGAATAGCTCGTGTTCCCACTGCGGGAACATGACTATTGCGGTGCTTAGGTCGAGACTCACCTACCTTCGGGAAGGCGGAGTCCCCCTCCCCATACCTCGATCTAGAGCTATCCCTAACCAGGATAGACCTACTTCGACGGATGGCCGGGGTGATCTGAGGATAACGTTCAGGACAAACCCGCCTAGTGCTCCTACGCAGGTCCCTGAACCCTCTCAAGCACCGCTGCCGGTGGCGCCACCGGAAGAGATCGCTGGTCCCGCCCACGGGCGCCCAGTCATCTCTTTCGGAGCGCCCGCGGACGAGCAGATGTCGATCGCAGCATCGGAGGGGGAGTTCCAGTCCTCAGAGGATGAGGATTCAGCTGCACTGCCTCCCTCTGGGAGAGTGGCTGCGGCTGAGTCGGACCCTGAGTTGACGGCTATGCTTTCCCGGGCCGCCGAAAAGGTCGGGCTTGTGTGGAACCCTCCACCACGTCCCGAACCTTCTAGGTTGGATGATTGGTTCCTGGGGGGGGGTCGCGCTGGTTCTCAGCGTCCCGCCCCAGTGCCATTCTTCCCGGAGGTGCATGAGGAGCTTTCCAGGTCGTGGACGACACCCTTTAGTGCCAGAAACAGACCTGGAGGCTCCTCCCTCCTCACTACCCTTGACGGTGGACAGGCCAAGGGTTACGAGAGGATCCCGCCAGTCGAACGCGCCGTCGCGATGCAGCTGCGTCCGGCGACCGCCTCCGAGTGGCGTGGTGATCCTCGTCTCCCGTCCAAAGCCTGTAGGTTTTCGTCCAGTCTAACTGCGAAGGCCTACAGGTCCTGCGGACAGGCCGCGTCTGCCTTGCATGCCATGGCGTTGCTTCAGGTGCACCAAGCCCAAGCACTCCTGGACATGCACGAGGGTAGGTCTGACCCAGAGCTCCTCCGGGAGCTCCGGGCGGCGACGGACCTCGCCCTCCGGGCGACGAAAGTTACCGCCCGTTCCGTGGGTCAGGCGATGTCCACCTTAGTGGTCCAGGAACGGCATCTCTGGCTCAACCTGGCCGACATGAGGGAGACTGACAAGAACCGGTTCCTGGACTCCCCCATTTCGTCGGCCGGGTTGTTCGGCGACGCGGTCGAGAATTTCGCCCAGCAATTCTCGGCCGCCCAGAAGCAGACGGAGGCCATCAAACACATCCTGCACCGGCGGCCCGCTGCTGCCTCCACCCAGCCGCCGGCTGCAGCACCTCCGTCTGCCCGTCGCCGAGGACGTCCTCCTGCGGCCGCCTCCGCTCCCGCCCCAGCCCAGCAGCAGCCTTCCACCGGCCGTGGGCGTGGAGCCGGTCGCGGGAAGAACGTCCAGCCCGCTCAGGCCGCTGCCAAGCCAGGTGGCAAGCGCCGTCGGAAGAGACCCTGAGACGGGCCGCCCAGAGATGGAGGGAACTGCTCTTCAGGAGATGGCTGCAGCACCACTCCTTCCCCCGGTGGAGGGCCGGGGGAACCCCATTTTTCTTTCTGTTCCGCCACTGGCCCCAGTGCCAGTGGCACCCAAATTTTCAATAAAAGAGCAGTTTCCAACATCTCTGGGTGCCAAGAGAGCGCGTCTGGCGGTATGCGACGCTACCATGCCTCGTACCCCTCAGACACCTCTCTCCTCGCCAACAGGGGGCGTAGGTTGTGCGGACGCACACAAAGTGCCTCCCCACACTCGCCCGTCCCCTCAGCGGATGCAGGTCGTGTGTCAGACCCAGACCCCTGCACGGACCACTCCTATGTCGTCCTGGGGCCCCTGCGTTCCGCTGCGCTGCCCCGCTCCGGGTACGTCCGTGGTGCGGATGATCCCGCTTGCTCGGTCTCTGGGGGCCTGGCTAGCGCTCCCCAGCCCGTCTCGCTGGATCATCCGCACCATCAGACTCGGCTATGCGATTCAGTTCGCCCGGCGTCCCCCGAAGTTCAGGGGTGTCCACTTCACTTCTATACCGAAGGAGGGCGCCCCCGTGCTTCAGGCGGAGATCGCGGTCCTGTTGGCGAAGGACGCGATAGAGCCGGTCCCTCCAGCCGATATGAAGTCCGGGTTTTACAGCCCGTACTTCATTGTACCCAAGAAAGGTGGCGGGTTACGACCGATCCTGGATCTGCGTTACTTGAACCGCTCCCTTCACAGGATGCCGTTCCGAATGTTAACCCAGAAACGCATCTTCAGGTGCATCCGTCCCCAGGATTGGTTTGCAGCGATCGACCTGAAGGACGCGTACTTTCATGTCTCGATTCTCCCTCGACACAGACCGTTTCTACGCTTTGCTTTCGACGGACGGGCATACCAGTACAAAGTCCTACCCTTCGGGTTGTCCCTGTCGCCCCGTGTCTTCACGAAAGTCGCGGAGGCGGCCATTGCTCCCATGAGAGAGCGTGGTGTTCGTATCCTCAACTATCTTGACGACTGGCTGATTCTTGCCCAGTCGCGGGAGCAGTTGTGCGAACACAGGGACATGGTGCTCCGGCACCTCAGCCAGTTGGGTCTTCGGGTCAACTGGGAGAAGAGCAAACTCTGTCCCGTACAGAGGATCTCTTTTCTCGGGATGGAGATCGACTCGGTCGCCATGACTGCGCGCCTCACAGAGGAGCGCGTCCAGTCGGTGCTGAGCTGCTTGAGTACGCTCAAACGCAGTACAGCGGTTCCACTGAAACATTTTCAGAGGCTCCTGGGGCATATGGCAGCAGCAGCCGCAGTAACGCCGCTAGGGCTGCTCCATATGAGACCGCTTCAGCACTGGCTACACGACCGGGTCCCGAGATGGGCGTGGCACAGCGGGTCCCTCCGTGTTCAAGTGACGCCGAGATGCCGCCAAACCCTCACCCCGTGGTCGGACCCTTCTTTTCTACGGGCAGGAGTGCCTCTAGAACAAGTGTCCAGGCATCATGTTGTCTCCACGGATGCCTCACCCACGGGCTGGGGTGCCACGTACAACGGGCTTGCAGTGTCGGGTCTGTGGACGGGGCCCCAACTGCAATGGCATATCAATTGCCTAGAGTTGCTGGCAGTTCGTCTTGCTCTCAGCCGCCTCAAGGGGTCGCTCAAGGACAAGCACGTTCTGGTCCGGACGGACAGCACGACGGCCGTTGCGTACATCAACAAACAAGGTGGTCTACGCTCCCGCCGTTTGTCCCAACTCGCCCGCCATCTCCTCCTGTGGAGTCAGAAGCATCTGAGGTCCCTTCGTGCTATTCACATTCCGGGCCTGCTCAACCGTGCGGCCGACGAGCTGTCGCGGTTGCCAGTGCTTCCCGGAGAGTGGCGACTCCACCCCCAGGTGGTCCAGCTGATTTGGAGTCGCTTTGGGGCCGCACAGATCGATCTGTTTGCCGCCCACGACACGACCCACTGCCAGTTGTTTTATTCCCTGTCCGAGGGGACCCTCGGCACGGATGCACTGGCACACAGCTGGCCCCGGGCTCTGCGCAAATATGCGTTTCCCCCAGTGAGCCTTCTTGCACAGACACTGTGCAAGGTCAGGGAGGACGAGGAGCAACTCCTCTTGGTAGCTCCGTACTGGCCCAACAGGACGTGGTTCCCGGAACTAGTGCTCCTCGCGACAGCACCTCCTTGGCCCATTCCTCTGAGGCAGGACCTTCTGTCTCAGAGACGGGGCACCCTATGGCACCCGCGTCCAGACCTCTGGAAACTCCATGTCTGGTCCCTGGACGGGACGCGGAGGTTCTAGGTGACCTACCGCAAGCGGTAGTCGACACCATCGCTTCCGCCAGAGCCCCCTCTACGAGACGGCTATATGCGTTGAAGTGGAACCTGTTCGTCGACTGGTGCTCTTCTCGGAGAAGACCCCCGGAAATGTTCGATCGGATCTGTGCTATCTTTTCTTCAAGACGGGTTGGAGAGAAGGCTGTCTCCCTCCACCCTCAAGGTATATGTGGCCGCCATCGCCGCAAGCCATGACCTCATTAATGGTGAGTCCTTAGGCAAGCATGATCTGATCGTCAGGTTCCTAAGGGGAGCGAGGAGACTAAATCCTCCTCGCCCTTCTTCTATACCCTCTTGGGACTTGACTCTGGTGCTGACCGCACTTCAGAGGGCGCCCTTCGAGCCTTTACAGTCAGTAGAGCTTAAGATCTTGTCTCTAAAGACAATACTCCTGATTGCATTGGCCTCAGTTAAGAGGGTAGGGGACCTGCAGGCATTTTCGGTCGACGAATCGTGCCTGGAATTCGGGCCAGGTGATTCTCAGGTGATCCTGAGACCCTGGCCTGGATATGTGCCCAAGGTTCCCACTACTCCCTTCCGGGACCAAGTGGTGAGCCTGCAAGCGCTGCCTTCGGAGGAGGCAGACCCAGCCCTAGCTTTGCTCTGTCCCGTCCGTGCTCTCCGGACTTATGTTGACAGAACGCAAAGCTTCAGGACCTCAGAGCAGCTCTTCGTCTGTTACGGAGGACAGCAGAAGGGGTAGGCTGTCTCCAAGCAGAGGATGGCCCACTGGATAGTGGATGCCATCGTCTTGGCGTATGATTCCCAAGACGTGCCCTGCCCGCTCGGGGTTAGAGCGCACTCCACCAGGGGTGTAGCTTCTTCCTGGGCGCTGGCTCGTGGCGCCTCGCTGACAGACATTTGTAGAGCTGCGGGCTGGGCGACACCCAACACGTTCGCTAGATTTTATAGCCTGCGTGTAGAGCCGGTGGCTTCTCGTGTGCTCGCTTCCCATAGTCAGCTTCACTGAAGTACCCGTTCTAGTGTCGGCTTGCTGCGCCATTCCCTTCCCCTGGAACGGATACGTGCGCTTATTTCTCCAGTCGAGTTCCCCAGGTTTGGCGAACCCTGTTGAGTCCTCCGCACCCCTCGGCAGTCGGATGTTGCGGAGCGTCCGACGCCAGGTCTGGCACTCGTATGCATTGGTGGAACTTGTGTCAGGCTGGGTTCCGTATGTCGTGACCCCTACGGCGGTCCCATACGTGTATCTCCACGGTACAGCTCCCTACGGCGAGCTCGTGTCTTTCCCTTGGCAGAGTTCTCTGCCGTCTCAGTACGGTGTCGTCCCCCGCCTAGTTGCCGGGGCCTCCCCTGGGACTCCGTATGTTGTGCTGCCCACGGCCAGCCCATACGTGTTCTCCACATGGTAACTCCCCCTGGGCATGATGTGGCTCCCGCAGCGTCCTTCGGGCACGCTTTCCCAGCGTTATCCAATCAAGTCTGCTGAATGGGTCTTGCGGAACAGCAGTATGACTCTTCTAGCGTGAATCTTCCCGCCCGCTTCAGTACGGGGTCTGAGGGGCTCTCGCTGGGCGCTGGAAGTGGTAGTAACTGTGGCGTTTTCCATAGGGATCCCAATTCGTCGGTTATTACCGACGTACGTCGTAGTGACCGACTGAAAGGGAACGTCTCGGTTACGTATGGTAACCCTCGTTCCCTGAAGGAGGGAACGGAGACGTACGTCCCGTCGCCACAGTTCCTTCCATCACTGCTTGGCCGGTCTGGTTCGGCTCCTCAGTGAAAAACGTCAGTGCGGTGCTCTCGCTTCCTGTTTATACCCGCGGCGCGGGGCGGGGCGCGAGATGCAAATCTCGCACGCCAATTGTTCATTGGCCTGTTCTTAAGTTCTCGAAGCTGATAGGGGCTCTCTGAAGTGATCCCAATTCGTCGGTTATTACCGACGTACGTCTCCGTTCCCTCCTTCAGGGAACGAGGGTTACCATACGTAACCGAGACGATTTCTTCAATCATACACAATATGAGAGTAGTGAAAAGCAAATTTTTACTTAAGGTGTGCCTTTATCCCTGTTGTAGCCTATAAAGCAGTATAAGCAGTATATTTTATAACTTATGCCATTTTGCTTCTCGTATAAATGTTTCCAATAAAATGGTATGAACAAGACATGAAAATTGATCAAGAAAATTATTATTATTATTATTATTATTATTTATTGTCTGTGAAAAACATATGCTTGACAAGAAATAGCCCCAGAAATAAGGCAGAGTGATTTATTATGCTAACTTTTGGCTTCTCTTCGCTAATGCTAAACTCCTCTCACTTGTGTTTGTGTTCTGTTTTGTATTCTCACCAGAAGGCATAAGAGGATCTGATTAAAAAACAAATCAGCTGTTTGTTGATGTATTTCACTGCAGCTTTCAGGGATTTTGCTTCTTTCGTTTGTTCTTGTCAAACTAGCTAGCAAAACAGGTGCGAGCACAGAGCTAGCCAGGAGCACTTTACTGTCAACGGCGCCAAATTTATACTTGCTTCAATAGTCCGTCAGCTTCCTCAGACCTAGTGAAGCAGGGAGATTGTCTCAGTGTAACTATCACCGTCTGCCAAGAAGTAAAAAAAATCTTTCCCCACCAGATAAACACAGCATAGTTTGGTGATGATCCACCCAATCTTTTTGACAGGTTTGACTCGGAGATGTGTCTAGCCAACAGCATTCAGGTGGAAAGAAATTAGACCCGATATGCTATCATCACTGAATCTACTTTACGCGATTTCACCGTTTGGGTCATGAATTTAAAGGAATGTTACAGTAGTACTGTTTTATCCCTCCTGGAAAATCCAGGTAGCTGGGTGATGGTTTAAACAGACTGTTTTCCTGGTCTTTGGCAGACCTATACTGTTTATTCACAGATCTTAACTGTTTTTTTTTTAGTAGATCTAAACTGGTTAACACTGGTCACTGGTACTGGTAGACCAGTTAAATGGGCAACAATCCCATTCTAAACTTGTCAATGTCCAGTGAGACCAACTGATGACCAGCCTGGACCAGTTCAGACCAGCTAGAATCCATGTTCTAAAACATAGCTACCTTCTTAAACTGGATTATTTAACAAGAATGCCCTCTCTTTGTGGGCACTTAGATGGGGTTACCTGGGAGTTTGTTGGTGCATGGGCAGTTTGTCTGGCAGATCTGTGTGTTTATTTCACCCCCAATTTACATATTTGAAGTACACCTTTAAATAATAGAAAGAATGGTCACCATAAACAGGCTTGACGGGGACATAAATCCAGTTTGGATCTTAATATTTACACAAAGGATTTAAGAGGATTTTAAAGCCAGCAAAAATGTATTTGGAAGAACATCTCCCTTATCCCTAGCTGCTCCAGAGCCCTGGGTTTCACATGTAGATAAGATAAATGTAAACACAGAAAACGAAATACTACCCTGCAATTCAAATAGTCACAAAATACAGATTCAATATCCCCTTTGGTTTACTTTGACCACCAACAGGAAGGGTCACATTGGTGTCTCCTTCCTTTCTAATTCGAAATGTGTATTTGAATATAATACAAAGCATGCTCTCCAAGAGCTTGTCTTACCATTACAGTGCGTCCTGATTTAAACCGTGTGAGTGCCATGGGGGATATTTTTGATGTGGATCTGACCTGGTTACACCAGCTAGTGCAAACTCATTTCACTGCTTTCATGGTGTGAATGTGGAAGTCCAGTGACACACAGCCAAGCCACACTCTCCGATGATCCATTATCAAAGATCACCCGGACAAGTCACAAGATTTTGTGAAGTTAGATGGATTGTGCCAGCCAGTCACTTACTGTATCACACCTAGAACACGGGTAAATTGGTTAGATCAGCAGGGGAAAGATGGGTCTAAAACAAATTGGGATGTATCCCTAGCTCAGGCACTGAGATTTTCGACCTTGTTTCTGGGTTTCATCACAATTGTCCTCTTGTGTAGAATCACACGATCTTATAGTGAGCTTTCGCAAGTATTAAAATGTAAGGACTTGTTCAAAATAGACATGAAAGAATTTAGTATTGTGTGAGTGGGCTTCCAGGCATAGCTGCAGACAATGCTAAACACCATGGACCTCTGTAAAGGAACGCATAAGAATATTTTATATTCTTTTGCCTCTTGTGAACTACCTGTTTGATGTGATTTTTTTTTTTCATTGCCCCGCTAACAACCATCAAAACCCTTACATTCCTCTTCCTGGATAAGTCTGTAAGAAGAAATGCCTATAATGAGAAATGCCTAAATTGTTGATGAGTTGGTACAAGATTTATATCTCTTATTTTTTGTCCTTTCTACCAAACTGAAAAAGGTATTGATTATTTATTGTTTTTAAGCCCCCCAAAAAAAATAGTAAGGAAAATGTGATACATTTTTATATTAAAATTCTATATTATTTTAACTAAAGAAATAAAAAAATAAAACATTTAAAAAATGCTACACATTAATTTATTTACAGTATGAAAATGGTTATTCATTTTTACAAATAATTTCTGTAAAAGATGACAGCAAAGGTATAAAAAAAAGAGAAAGCATGTACAATTTAATATCCAATATATTGTTTTTTGGCTTTAGTACCAATATGTTATGCATCTCTTTCTGTATCTTGGGCTTCGACTGATTTTTTTTTTCTCTTCATCTTTTCCTTAATGTACACATTCTTGTGTACACACACACTACTTCCAGAATGAGGTGTTTCCTGAGCCTCTGTACACCTGGACGCGGGTGGGCGGCAAACTGCTGGACGGCAGTAACGAGAGAGATGGGAAGGAACTGGTGTTGGAGCGAGTGCCTGCAGAGCTCAATGGCTCCATGTACCGCTGCACGGCCCAGAATCCATTGGGCTCCACTGACACACACACACGCCTCATTGTTTTTGGTGAGTCGCTCCAGCAGTTACTCCTTTTTCTATCCTAAATACACAAAATAAGTTCTTTGTTAGTTTTTGTAATATTTAAGTCAATATATACACTCACCTAAAGGATTAGGAACACCTGTTCAATTTCTCATTAATGCAATTATCTAATCAACCAATCATATAGCAGTTGATTCAATGCATTTAGGGGTGTGGTCCTGGTCAAGACAATCTCCTGAACTCCAAACTGAATGTCAGAATGGGAAAGAAAGGTGATTTAAGCAATTTTGAGCGTGGCATGGTTGTTGGTGCCAGGCGGGCCGGTCTGAGTATTTCACAATCTGCTCAGTTACTGGGATTTTCACGCACAACCATTTCTAGGGTTTACAAAGAATGGTGTGAAAAGGGAAAAACATCCAGTATGCGGCAGTCCTGTGGGCGAAAATGCCTTGTTGATGCTAGAGGTCAGAGGAGAATGGGCCAACTGATTCAAGCTGATAGAAGAGCAACTTTGACTGAAATAACCACTCGTTACAACCGAGGTATGCAGCAACGCATTTGTGAAGCCACAACATGCACAACCTTGAGGCGGATGGGCTACAACAGCAGAAGACCCCACCGGGTACCACTCATCTCCACTACAAAAAGAAAAAAGAGGCTACAATTTGCACAAGCTCACCAAAATTGGACAGTTGAAGACTGGAAAAATGTTGCCTGGTCTGATGAGTCTCGATTTCTGTTGAGACATTCAGATGGTAGAGTCAGAATTTGGTGTAAACAGAATGAGAACATGGATCCATCATGCCTTGTTACCACTGTGCAGGCTGGTGGTGGTGGTGTAATGGTGTGGGGGATGTTTTCTTGGCACACTTTAGGCCTCTTAATGCCAATTGGGCATCGTTTAAATGCCACGGCCTACCTGAGCATTGTTTCTGACCATGTCCATCCCTTTATGATCACCATGTACCCATCCTCTGATGGCTACTTCCAGCAGGACAATGCACCATGTCACAAAGCTCAAATCATTTCGAATTGGTTTCTTGAACATGACAATGAGTTCACTGTACTAAAATGGCCCCCACAGTCACCAGATCTCAACCCAATAGAGCATCTTTGGGATGTGGTGGAATTGGAGCTTCGTGCCCTGGATGTGCATCCCACAAATCTTCATCTTCTGCAAGATGCTATCCTGTCAATATGGGCCAACATTTCTAAAGAATGCTTTCAGCACCTTGTTGAATCAATGCCACATAGAATTAAGGCAGTTCTGAAGGCGAAAGAGGGTCAAACACAGTATTAGTATGGTGTTCCTAATAATCCTTTAGGTGAGTGTATGTAATATATATTAATTTTAGTACAATTAACTGGAAAATGACATTTGCTCACAAGAAAGTGCAAAATGAAACCAAGTATTACATATAAACCCATTAGTTAAAACCAAGCTGGAAAAATAGCTTATTCCAAAAATGTGTGACATAAGATAGAAGACTACATTAACGCATGCCCGTAAAATCTGCAGGACCTCTGAAATTTTGGGGTCACAGGTGTCTTTCCCTAAGGGATATTGTCTTTTGTTAGCACAAATATGAAATTGTCAACATCTTGTTAAAAGAAAAATAGCCTCTTTTGTGTGATTGTGTGACAGTTTCATTCCCTTGTGGTTTTGTCTAGCCATCCTTTGCTGCTGAAACAGCTGTTCCCACTAAGTCTTGGCTTTGTTTTCATTGATGTTAGAAAGAAATTGTTTGCTGACGCTGTGCTTGCTTGCGTGTGTGTGTGTGTTCCAGGTAAACCTGTTATGAGGACAAAGATGCCAATTTCGGAAATCGTTGTTCGTGTGGGGGCATTTTTTGGTCCTCATGAGGAAAACAGCTCATAAATCAGACTAAATTAAGTTTTTTGAAAATGTAAAAATGCAGAAAGTTTTCTGTGATGGGTAGATTTAGGGTAGTTTTAGGGTCAGGGGATAGAATATATCATTATGTCTATAGAAAGTCACCATAAAACATGAAAACACAACGTGTGTGCGTGTGTTTGTGCGTGTGTTTCCCCCGCCCCTGAGTTTTCAAGGCTGTCAGGGTTTATGAGAGATATGCCTATAGCGTGAGCGCAGATCTAATCAAAGATGTGCTTTGACAGTCGGTGTTCCTCTGGATAATCCGAATGACAGCCAAGGCTAAGGACAAGCTGAATACAGTTCACCATCAAGCGTGAACAAACAGTTGCACTTGTGATCAATTGAATCAGTTGTTTATAGCTGATTCAACCACATGCAAAAACATTTTTTTTTCTCACTCCTCAAAATAATGTACAATTATGTATGAGACCTACACAACTTTGGCTAAACTAAAAGGGATAGGGCACCCAATATTTAAAATTCTGTCATTATTTACCCTTCCTCGTGTCATTCCACTCTTTACGATTACAATGAATGGGGACTGGAGCTTTCAAATGAAAAGGATGCAAAAGAATATTAAATATGTCATAAATGTGTTCCATTAAGTGGTTTTCTAATTACAGAGATGCACCCTAGTAACTACAGGGAGTGCAGAATTATTAGGCAAATGAGTATTTTGACCACATCATCCTCATGCATGTTGTCTTACTCCAAGCTGTATAGGCTGGAAAGCCTACTACCAATTAAGCATATTAGGTGATGTGCATCTCTGTAATGAGAAGGGGTGTGGTCTAATGACATCAACACCCTATATCAGGTGTGCATAATTATTAGGCAACTTCCTTTGGCAAAATGGGTCAAAAAAAGGACTTGACAGGCTCAGAAAAGTCAAAAATAGTGAGATATATTGCAGAGGGATGCAGCAGTCTTAAAATAGCCAAGCTTCTGAAGTGTGATCATCGAACAATCAAGCGTTTCATTCAAAATAGTCAACAGGGTCGCAAGAAGCGTGTGGAAAAACCAAGGCGCAAAATAACTGCCCGTGAACTGAGAAAAGTCAAGCGTGCAGCTGCCAAGATGCCACTTGCCACCAGTTTGGCCATATTTCAGAGCTGCAACATCACTGGAGTGCCCAAAAGCACAAGGTGTGCAATACTCAGAGACATGGCCAAGGTAAGAAAGGCAGAAAGTCGACCACCACTGAACAAGACACACAAGCTGAAACGTCAAGACTGGGCCAAGAAATATCTCAAGACTGGTTTTTCTAAGGTTTTATGGACTGATTAAATGAGAGTGAGTCTTGATGGGCCAGATGGATGGGCCCGTGGCTGGATTGGTAAAGGGCAGAGAGCTCCAGTCCGACTCAGACGCCAGCAAGGTGGAGGTGGAGTACTGGTTTGGGCTGGTATCATCAAAGATGAGCTTGTGGGGCCTTTTCGGGTTGAGGATGGAGTCAAGCTCAACTCCCAGTCCTACTGCCAGTTTCTGGAAGACACCTTCTTCAAGCAGTGGTACAGGAAGAAGTCTGCATCCTTCAAGAAAAACATGATTTTCATGCAGGACAATGCTCCATCACACGCGTCCAAGTACTCCACAGCGTGGCTGGCAAGAAAGGGTATAAAAGAAGAAAATCTAATGATATGGCCTCCTTGTTCACCTGATCTGAACCCCATTGAGAACCTGTGGTCCATCATCAAATGTGCGATTTACAAGGAGGGAAAACAGTACACCTCTCTGAACAGTGTCTGGGAGGCTGTGGTTGCTGCTGCACGCAATGTTGATGGTGAACAGATCAAAACACTGACAGAATCCATGGATGGCAGGCTTTTGAGTGTCCTTGCAAAGAAAGGTGGCTATATTGGTCACTGATTTGTTTTTGTTTGGTTTTTGAATGTCAGAAATGTATATTTGTGAATGTTGAGATGTTATATTGGTTTCACTGGTAAAAATAAATAATTGAAATGGGTATACATTTGTTTTTTGTTAAGTTGCCTAATAATTATGCACAGTAATAGTCACCTGCACACACAGATATCCCCCTAAAATAGCTAAAACTAAAAACCACTTCCAAAAATATTCAGCTTTGATATTAATGAGTTTTTTGTGTTCATTGACAACATGGTTGTTGTTTAATTATTAATGTTGTAAAATTAATCCTCAAAAATACAACTTGCCTAATAATTCTGCACTCACTGTATATAGCAATCCAAATAACTATATTTATTATATATGATATGACCTAGACATAATTTGTTGAATTAAATAAGCCATTCCATACAATTACAATGAAAGCGGACTTAAGCTTTCAAACTTCAAAAAGGATGCAAAAGAATCACAAGTATATCATAAATTGTGCATAAAGTTGTCCATCCTCTATACAGTATTTAAACTTGGTAATGTGAGAAAATGGCTGATTTGTTGATCATCTTCCCCTCTAGTGAGTGCAACCAGATAATTGAATCCGTACGTTTAGACTGGTTTTGTGAACTGAATCAACCGATTCATTAAAAAGAAGCCCTCAATGATTTAAATGTGCTGGTGGATGTCAAGAATTTCAGTGAATAGCTAATTGATCAGTGATTCATGGGTAGGCCTATGAAAGTTGCATCATACTTTTTGGACCATTTAAGCTTCAGTCCTAATTCACTGTAATTGTACGAAAAGAGTTTCTCTTTTTTGTTCCACTGAAGTAAGAAATGTGGCTTTGAAATGGAAATGAGGGTGAGCAAATAAAGATTATTTATATTACATTTTAGATGAGATAATCTACATTTCCTTTGCAATTCTTTTCATTGAGACACAATTGTCCACTTTTTAGCATACTTTCAAATCTAAGCTGAAACTAAGGACAATCGCTACCTTACGCAGGCCATCTCTTCATTTGCATCTACAAATCTTTGGGGCGGAGTACAGGAGGCCATTTGGTGGAAAGTGGTTCTTTGGGGAGGAGGTCACCTGGGGGAATGGTTCACATGGAGGAGCGTTAATGTCTATTTAATGGCCAAATGCGTTCTGCGTCATCATCCACCTCATTCAAAATTATCCTTGTTCTTTTGAGTCTGAACATGGGTGGCACAGAGGGGAGAATGATGATTAAGAGCCTTTGAGCTGGGTTACTATTGGCCTGTTTCAAAAGCCATTCATTGAAGCCCATCAGCTGTATTAAAGAACAAAGATGAGCATTTAGGAGAAAGGAAGCTTGTAAATAGATTTTTGCTGCTATGTTATCAGTCGAGGGTGCAGATGAGGATTCTTGGAAAAGATTTTGGTGTTTTTTTTGTGCTTGTCTGTGCATTTACAGAGAACTCAAAGTTCAAAAGGTACCAGTCTTTGGTGGATTTTACATTGACACAAGCCAAGAATAGGGGTGAACTTATGAACTTTGGCTTCTGATAGCTCTTTGGCGGTAATCTGGTCTTGTCTCTGTGAGATTTGTGGTTTCTTGTCCTTCATTAGACCACAAACCTATGATGGTTATCTTATGTATTATCTACTAATACACTCTTTCTCTCTCCCTCTCCACCTCTTTATCACCAATTCCCCCTCCTCTTCCTCTTCCTCTGTTCTGCAGAAAACCCAACTATGATGAAAAACAAACAGAATCCGAACAGTAAGTATTTGAACCCCTCAATGATTAGATTCCTTGGCTGTGTGAGCCTTTTGCTGCCTCTAGTTTGAGAAGAATCTTTGATGAATTAAAAAATACAAAGGAGCAGTTCCAGTGTTTTCTTCCTATTAGTGGTATAATTGCAAAATTGTACAAGTAAAGAGTACCAAAAAAAATTTACAGCGATGCAGAATGTCAGAATACTGTATCCCACTATGCATTTCACTCAACTTGATCCAAAAGCAATATCTCCTTGACTGAATATATGCATTCACGGATTAAAATGCGGATTACATTTTACAAATAACTATTTATTTTTTGAGATAATAACAGAACATCAACCGTTTAATTAAATAAGGGCATGTGCAGTGTTATTTTTTATTAGGTGACAAGTGCAGCATACTACTTTTTCTAACTTATAGCAGTTCCAGAGGGTTCTTTTCACATAGTATATCTGCAAAACATTTGCAGATATAGTTTCCATTAAAAAAGTACAGTTATGCAAAAAAGGTTGGTTCCACAATTCAATTCTCTCAAATTGTTCATTTTGAGGGGGACTAATGGACCAGTAGCAACGTCTATCACCTTTACTTATTATTAGCCAAAAGTTATTATATTTTTAATGCAAAATCGGATTAAAAATGCCAAATGACCATATTTATTTCCAGAGAGGATAACTAGACACCATTGACTGAATGACACATTATATAGAGTATAGCCTATAGTGCTATATGTTTCATAAACAGTGTTTCTTCCTACGTAATATAATTGCGAAACGGTGGTTTTTAAATTACAGTAATACAGCATGTAAAATGACAGACTTTGATCTATAATCATACTAAGAATAGGAGAATACTAGAGATCCAATAACCAGTTATTTTGTAGATTGAAAGGGTGCTGTAGTACACTGCTGTTCAGACTCTGTCCAGGGAAAGGGAAATGCCGTAATAGTAGAGTTTTATTTACTTTTTAATTATTTCCATCTCTGAGACTTTTCTAAAGCTGCATACTGTGTTTTATTGTGTCTGGTCTCTCTCCGTCCTCTCCTCCTCTCAAGAGGCCATGTGTCTTGCGAAGGCTTGCTGCTTTCATCATTTAGAATCTAGAAGTGAGCCATCACTTACCAATGCACCAGCGCGTCCACAGCAAATATAATTCAGTGATGGATTGCAGTTGTTTTATACATTCAGTGCTGGCTCATTTACAGTTTCTTAGAGACTCATATGTAAAGATGAAGAACTGTCAGGCAGAGGGGTGAAAAGGAGGCCTCTGCCTTATGTTTCTCTCTTATTCTTTTTGTCATTCTCGCTTTCGCCTCACCCAAAACCCCTCACCACACCCCTTTCCTCTGCTCCGCCGCATCTACGGATGTGAATTTGAATATGCAAATGCAGCAGGGCAGGTGTGTGAGAGCAAGGACAGAATCAGGTCAACGTGAGCGCTGATCTTGAGTCGAGCCTCAGATGCCCCTCGTATGCAAGTCAAATGGCTTGTAGAACAAGGCCTCGGGAGGTCACCATGTCTGACATGTGTCTGAATCTCAAACACCCTCTAGACTCACAAAATAACACCCTAAAGACTGTAGTGCTCACAAATCGCCAGAAGTCTGCAATTCTACTGCTGTATCCTTCGTTTAAAAAGCACAAATAAATAAATAAAATGCTGGGTATGTTTAGAATGCCAAACTACCATACATTTCTGTATGCATGGAGTAGGCAGATGGCCTAATGCATTTGCTAAAATTTGCAGTAGGCTATACATCTCAAGCACAGAGCACAACACCGCAGATCTAACAATCTATTAAGCATTATAATTAATATTTTAAATATTAATATTAAATGTATTACAAAATTAGTCCCATTGTTTGTAGAGAGGATATACGTGGGTTCTTTTTAAACGTGTGACAGGTTGTTGAATTTGAAGAGATGATACATTTAAAAGTAAACTGTCCAGAAGACAGACGAGCGATATTTATGTATTCATTTATTGGTTAAAACACTCAATCACACTAATACATTTTCATTTGAATCAGGCTTAATATAGGTTTTAATTGTAAACGTCACTTACAGCATATGCAAATATGCAAATATGTATTTTTCTGCATTGCAAGGTTTTTATTTGCATTGTCCACTCACAAAACCCCACACACTGCAGTGATGCTGAGGCTTATTCTGTTACATCAATGATGGTCATTGGGGTCATAATTGGTAAAATTGGTAAAATCATAAATAATATTTGTGTATAGTAGCGCAAACGTGGAGTAGCCTACTTCAGAAGGTGAATGGGTCATCCGTTTATTGCCGGTGACGTCATACAGCATTGTGTCCAGTTTCGACAATTATCACTGATTATAATGAGTTCTATGGAAAGCCAAGAGGGCCAAAAACACGCTAATTTGAACGTGTATTTAACGTGTTACAGAGTTCAATTTGCTTCTGCGGGTCGCGCCACTCTACGCTTTTCACGTCTGGTAGAAAGAGTGTTATAGCTCAGGATCTGTGAATAATAAAGCAATAAGGCCCAATAAGCCGTGGTTTACAGTGAATTTATAACAGCTAAGGGCCATTGTTAGGCACGGCGTGGAGTGCCTAAAACCCCCCTTAGCTGTTATAAATTCACTGTAAACCACGGTTTCTCTGGGCTTATTGCTTATATAAAACGTTTACCACACAATACAAATATTAAAGCCAAAATATATGTATCAATGCAACTTTCATGAATTAGAATCACTAAAAGCATTCCTTCCGCTGGAAAAAATTGTCCCTGACCATGAACAGCAACCACTGATCTATACAGGCTAAATGTTCTCTATATTGATAGCTATATAGACAGCAACAGAAGTTACATTATTATGCCTTTAGATGGCGACAAAGACTGTCTTAATGAGTGAGTCACTCAATAGTGAAGACTTTTATATTTAAAGCTACACTGTGTAACTTTTTTAGTTTATTCTTAGCTAAAAACACTTAGTTCTTTCAAAAATATATGTCCTCATTAATGTATATTTACTTCTTTCAAGTAATAAAGTATTCTCGTAAGTTTATAATATGCCATTGAAAATACATACGGGTAAGGGGTTCGAATGGGGGTCGCCATGTTGCCCCTCCATCTTGAAAGTACATTAGCCAAAGAGGGACATACCCGTAAATTCAAGCTTCGCCTTTCGAGTTTTAACACTCGATGGCACCGTGTCGAATGTGAAGAGGGTTTGGACTAATCTTGGACTAATTGCTGGATTGAACTGGAAGCCATGTTAATCTTGGACTAAATCGGCCACTGTAGGAGTTAAAACGAAATCGGAATTGGGAGGAACAGAAACTAATATTTACTGGATGGTCATATACCTTTTCACCGCTAGATGGGGGAAAATATCACACAGTGTAGCTTTAAAGGACTAAAACTTGTGTGAACACGGGAACAAGACACAACTGACAACTGAGCACTGTCAGTGTCAGGACATGGAAAACCGTTGGGCGAAGCGGTCATAGCCGTGTTTTATTGTGAATAAAACACCATTATTGACAAATCAGAATCAAGGACTGGAACTAACCGTTTTATAATCATAATTTGTGTATAATCCTGAGTTTATCCTGATTCATTGATCCTGATGGAAATATAAAGAAGTATTAAACTCCAACGCAAACAGCACTTTGCAGCTCAATTCGAAGCGCCCATAGAATGTAGATCATTTCAGGGGTGCAAAATGAATCTGTTTCCGCCCGAGTGTATTGGTTGTGGCGAGAACATGCTATGATTGGTCAGCGCAATCTGATTGGCTTGAGTAGATGGTAGACTATTTGTGGATTTGTCCAAACGTCTTGACGCAAGCGGTGATCCACAAATGTACAGAAAGCAATCAACAAATACGCAGGAAGCTATTCATAAATGAATGCCATGCAGAGTTTTTTTTGTGACATAAAAGCATATTTGTGAATGTCTTTTATTAGCAAATCTTTTGTGATTTTCAATTATATTTGTGGTTCATAATCTATTTATTTTTAATAAAGAAACAATTCTACCCCCATGGTAGATGACATGTAGCTGCAAAGTTAGTAGAACGTCTAAAATGGACTACCGCTTCTATTCCTTTCTGAACATAACCACTGAGTTTTGACCATAAAAGGAAAAATGTAGTGATATTGTCAATATGAAGTGGTGCTTATGTTATATTAATTGTAGCACTAACACCTATATAAGCCATAAAAGTAGAAGTAATGTTATATTACCACTTGTTTTGTCAATGAAAATGAGAGAGATAGTAATAAAATTACTTTAGCACTGAAGAAGTATTGCTCATAATACATATGACAGCCATCATCATTTTGTGCTTATTGAAAATTGTGTAGTATGCATGAAAGTTCTGGTCTCGCTGATCCACCACCACTGTACAGCTCATTCAAACCTTTTAGAGTGCATTAGACGATTACAGCGAAGTACCTAAGAAAATTAGCTTGCTCATACAGCTTTAACACAGCCCACTGTACCTCAGCTAGTGAGGAACTCTGCTTTCTTCTTTAATAGAAGATCCTTAAAGGATTAGTTCACCCCAAAATGAAAATTTCCTGATAATTTCCTAACCCCAATGCCATCCAAGATCTTCATGTCTTTCTTTCTTCAATCGAAAAGATATCAAGTATTTTGAAGAAAACGTTCCAGGGTTGTTCGTCATATAATGTTTTTCAATTGCAACCAAAATGCTGAAGGTCCAAATCATTGCAGTTTCAAAGCGCTTCATGGGCTCCAGAGGCTCTGTGTTATCCCAGATGAGGAATAGGGTCTTATCTAGCGAAACGATCGGTCATTTTGAATATACGTTTTAACCTAAATTGTTCATCTTGTGCAGCTCTGCGAAGCGCTAAGATGACGTAAAGTCGGAACGGTCTTTAGCAAAAACTTCAAAATTAGGGATATATCGTTGTTTTACCTTTTTTTTTTTTGCTAAAGGGTGTTTGTATTAGTCTTCACACGAGCGCTTTGTAAACACGAGGGCGGGACTTCTGCCGACGTCTAATCACATTTTTTTCCCGACGTGATTACGTCATAGCGCCGCGCAGAGCTGCACAAGATGAACAATTTAGGTTAAAAAGTATATTCATTTTTTTTTTTATTGAAAATGACCGATCGTTTCGCTAGATAAGACCCTATTCCTCATCTGGGATCATGCAGAGCCTCTGGAGCCCATTTAAGCACTTTGAAACTGCATCGATTTGGACCTTCAGCATTTTGGTTTCAACTGAAAAGCATTCCGGAAAAATGGAACGTTTTCTTCAAAATAATGCTTTTCAATTGCAACCAAAATGCTGAAGGTCCAAATGCAGTTTCAAAGCGCTTCGATGGGTTCCAGAGACTCTGCGGGATCCCAGATGAGGAATAGGGTCTGAAATTTGCGAAACAATCGGCCATTTTGAATATAAGTTTTAACCTAAATTGTTCATCTTGTGCAGCTCTGCGAGGCGCTAAGATGATGTAATCACGTCGGAAAAGTCACACTAGACGTAGGCAGAAGTCCCGCCCTCGTGTTTACCAAGCGCTCGTGTGAAGACTAATGCAAATGCCCTTTAGCAAAAACACTAAATTAGCGATATATCGTTGTTTTACCTTTCTTTTTTTTTTTGCTAAAGGCCGTTTGTATTAGTCTTCACACGAGCGCTTTGTAAACACGAGGGCGGGACTTCTGCCTACGTCTAATCACGTTTTTTTTTTCGTCATAGCGCCTCGCAGAGCTGCACAAGATGAACAATTTGGGTTAAAAAGTATATTCTTTAAAAAAAAATTAAAATGACCAATCGTTTCGCTAGCTAAGACCCTATTCCTCATCTGGGATCACGCAGAGCCTCTGGAGCCCATCAAAGCGCTTTGAAACTGCATTGATTTGCATTAATCTGCATTAACTTCAGCATTTTAGTTGCAACTGAAAAGCATTATATGATGAACAACCCTGCAATGTTTTCTTCAAAATACTTCATTTCTTTTCGACTGAAAAAAGAAAGACATGAACATCTTGGATGGCATTGGGGTGAGTAAATTATCAGGAAATTTTCATTTTGGGGTGAACTAATCGTTTAACATTTGGGATAGATCACCCAAAAATTCAAAGTCTGTCATCATTTACTCACCATCGCACTAAAACTCTCCTTTAAAGGGTACATAATACACAGTTTCTGCCAATCTCATGTTAATCTTGAGTACCTATACATAGAGAGAGTAGTATTGCATCCTTCGTATCTCCGAAGAGTCTTTAGTTTTATCATATTTATAAAAGACAGATACGCTGTACCGATTCTTTCAGAGAACACCCAAGCTTGTGCAGGTGTGCAGTGGGCAGAACTAAAGGGTCATGAGCACGGGCACACACACACACAATACATCATGGCATTATCCCTGGATAAGTTACGATTCACTATACGGTCGTGTTGTTCACATTGTGTGCACTTATGCGCTGATTGCCAACAAAACACAGACATTTGATGCAGTTTCACTCACCGTCTGCGGTTTCAACTCAGGACCGGGAGCAAACACACTTGCAGAACTCTGCATCCACTGTTTCCTTAACACTGGCTTATTTGGGAAGCTGGGCAAGGTTATCTTTCCCTCACAACCAAAAACACGCTTCTTTAGTGACATTGTTGATTTCGTGATCTAAAAACAAAATGACAGCGCTGCCGACGGCCCGAACGAAGCTCGTTGATGGGTGTGCTCTTGCTCTCGCTCTGGTTGATGTGTGCATGCGCTCATCCGGGAGAAGTTCCCATACAAGGAACTCTGCCCTTTTATGATGTCATACAGGGCCATACATGAGAAAAATAAAACCTTTCCGAAACTTGTTCGAATCCTGAAGGAGTGTATTTGGCACTGAAATACTCTGTCATATCCAACTTGGTTTTTGAAATTTTGGCCATGTTTAGCATGAGAATCCAACTCTTTAACAGAGTAAATAAGTCAGAATGCATGAAATCGCATTAGACCCCCCTTAAGACACATGTTTGTTTCAAACCCAACAACCAAGGATTTATACCAAGGTGTGATGAGCGTCTTCCTGAAAAAATACAAATTTCTTCTCTTTTTTTTTTCTTCTTTCAGATGGAGCTCTTGGTTTGCACAAGTTTGGACTGATATGCCTGCCACTTATTCTCACAGTGACTGTTGAACTGACGTGAATATCCTTGATTCAGCCGCACCTCCTCTCCAATCAGGCACACACACACTCACAAACACACTTCACACATGCACACAAGCCTTCTCCAGACCATGACTAAACCTACCTTGCTTTCATCTGTGGGAGATCCTGAACCCCCCAACAGCGGGCACACCATCCTATTTTTGTGAACGCAAAAAAAAGATCCAGATGGAGATGACGATAATATTGCTGATTTAAAAACAAGGTAAAATGAAAATAACATGCTGAATATGAGGAAAAAGCACCACCTTACCGTCTGCCCCTTTCCACACAGACACTTTTTGTTCCTTTTTTTTTTTTTTTTTTTTTACTTGCCTGTCAATCAATGGAGACCTGTTGTGTGGAAAAGCAAAAAGGCATTTGGGGTTGTGCAAAAATCTCATGCTTGTGGAGAAAAGACATTAAGGAATTGTGGGTTGCTGACTCATTTCAACTCCAACTAGACGTCCTTGAGTTGCCTCCATAGAATTACTGCACACTGACACAAACAGGACTCGAACACACGCCCTTTTTAAGGACCATGTTTTACGCCATTTGTGTTTTTTGATCACAATATTTTTTCCGTTTGGTTTTCTTGAATGGCTCGTGTCTGGAATGTAACAAAAAAGAGACTATACTAAACGTCCTGTGACATTTTATTGCAAAGAAATGGAAGATCCTCTTTTTAAGTGTATTTTGTGTACATCCCTGTAAATAATGAAAAGTATATTACAGAGCAGAAAAAAAATAAAAATAATAATAATAAGGGTTTGGGAGAAAGATGCAAGGGGGTATAGCAGATAATGGCTGTATTGCGTGCATCTGGTCATCCCCAATCGAAATCCAACCCAGGCTTTTAGAAAAACTGTGAAATCAGTGGCCTTTCTATGATCTGATTTCATGTGTTCAGTATCTATGACATCCGTGTGACTGTTTTCAACCGCAGAGGAAAGGCGACAGCTTTTCTCGGGGGTTGTTGGTGCATGTGATGTTTAAAGATGATTTCCCCTCCTCATCTGTTTGTCGCCTACCTGTCCTTAAGTTTTTGTCGCATATTCAGTGACCTGCATCGTGTACAGTCCTTCTCTCTAATCTAACAGTTACTGCTAGGATCATGTTAGCCACCATTACGGCCCCTCCATCCCCCAAAGGAAGCTTAAGTGTAAACAGGGTTGTTGCATTTGTTTCATATCACCTGTATTAAAAATGGAGATGATCAACTTAAAATGACTGCTGTCTGTGATTGTCCGTTTGTCTTATTTAAGGCAGTGCTATGTGGTGATGTAATTAAATAATAATCATCATTATAGGTAAGTTCTGTGACCAATTTGACTTGTTTTTATGAATTATGAAAATCTCCATTACCGTGTTTCTGAGGTTCACCTTTAGTGGCAGAGGAGGGACGTCAGCCAGTTTTTCTGAGGGTCTTTCAGCTGGTGCATTGTGGTTGACAGGACATATATATATCAAAAAAGTACCCAAGCACAATGATACACCCCAACACTTTTATATCTAATGAAGTTTGTTTGCCCACATTTTAAATGTACCACTTTGCAGTTTGGGAGCCCTATTTCTCTAAAACCCTCATATCTACAGTGAGGAAAATAAGTATTTGAACACCCTGCTATTTTGCAAGTTCTCCCACTTAGAAATCATGGAGGGGTCTGAAATTGTCATCGTAGGTGCATGTCCACTGTGAGAGACATAATCTTTAAAAAAATCCATAATCACAATATATGATTTTTTAACTATTTATTTGTATGAAACAGCTGCAAATAAGTATTTGAACACCTGTCTATATTCTGACCCTCAAAGACCTGTTAGTCTGCCTTTAAAATGTCCACCTCCACTCCATTTATTATCCTAAATTAGATGCACCTGTTTGAGGTCGTTAGCTGCATAAAGACACCTGTCCACCCCATACAATCAGTAAGAATCCAACTACTAACATGGCCAAGACCAAAGAGCTGTCCAAAGACACTAGAGACAAAATTGTATACCTCCACAAGGCTGGAAAGGGCTACGGGGAAATTGCCAAGCAGTTTGGTGAAAAAAGGTCCACTGTTGGAGCAATCATTAGAAAATGGAAGAAGCTAAACATGACTGTCAGTCTCCCTCGGACTGGGGCTCCATGCAAGATCTCACCTCGTGGGGTCTCAATGATCCTAAGAAAGGTGAGAAATCAGCCCAGAACTACACGGGAGGAGCTGGTCAATGACCTGAAAAGAGCTGGGACCACCGTTTCCAAGGTTACTGTTGGTAATACACTAAGAAGTCATGGTTTGAAATCATGCATGGCACGGAAGGTTCCCCTGCTTAAACCAGCACATGTCAAGGCCCGTCTTAAGTTTGCCAATGACCATTTGGATGATCCAGAGGAGTCATGGAAGAAAGTCATGTGGTCAGATGAGATCAAAATAGAACTTTTTGGTCATAATTCCACTAAACGTGTTTGGACGAAGAAGAAGGATGAGTACCATCCCAAGAACACCATCCCTACTGTGAAGCTTGGGGGTGGTAGCATCATACTTTGGGAGTGTTTTTCTGCACATGGGACAGGGCGACTGCACTGTATTAAGGAGAGGATGACCGGGGCCATGTATTGCGAGATTTTGGGGAGCAACCTCCTTCCCTCAGTTAATAGTTAAAAAATCATACATTGTGATTTCTGGATTTTTTTTTTAGATTATGTCTCTCACAGTGGACATGCACCTACGATGACAATTTCAGACCCCTCCATGATTTCTATGTGGGAGAACTTGCAAAATAGCAGGGTGTTCAAATACTTATTTTCCTCACTGTATATGTACAGATTCTGTCCTATTTTTCGTTTACATTGAGACTACAAAACAATGTTACACATACACATATACATGGTACATGGTACATGGTACAAGACCGGAAATAAACAGGTTTAACATAAACTATAATTTACGTATCATTTATAATGAAAATGATTTACATTTGAAAAAAAGTATATTCTCTAGTCTCAGACTGTTTGATCTCACTGTATGTGATTCCACAGTGGATGATGGAAGGACAGGTTGTAAAACATATGCAGAGATGGACAAAGTACACTATCCAGTACACTATCCATTACTTGAGTGAAATTATAGATATCTGGTCAAATATTATTCCGTTACAAGTTAAATTTGTACTGTAAAGGCAATATTTTTACTCAAGTAAAAGTACACTTGCTTTTAAAATTGCTTAAGTATCAGAATTAAATTTATTTTTTATGTCAACGCATTGTTTTATTTTTTATGAATGTATGCATTGTATGAATGCACGTTGTGCCCATGGTGGTTTAACCCTCTGGCCCTCTTTGTTTTAGGGTCACACTTGGCTCCTTCGTGATCAAAACCAAAGCCTTGAAATGTAACCTTTTTTTATTAAGTTGTGGATTTTTAATTTATACTTCTTGTCAAGGTTTAGTTTAGTTTAGTTTTTTTTGTTTTGTTTTTTGGAAATGTCAGTTTTTGCATTCATTTTACTACAGTCAGACCTAAACACAGAGGAAGACATTTTGTTATGCATAACATCAAAAGATCTTTAGACAATCTTTAGTCAGACAATGTCGTATTTTTTCAATATATTTCCAATATATTTTTGGCTATGTGTGATTTTTCCCCCGACCCTTTAACAGATCCAAATCAAATCCATGATTTTTTTTTTGGTGTGTTCACATAGCTAATGCGACAAGTGTCACCAAGTGTCATACCATAACGATGAAATTTCAAAACGTTACAGAGGCCCAAAGGTTTAAGCCAGTCAGTGATGCTCCATACGACTATCTTGAACTCATTTAAATACTAAAAGTCAAAAACATACTAGAAAAGAAAGGCTTCTACACTATGTTTATTAGACAAGATTATGTTAAAACATATTTCTGAAAGGACTTCAGTTAACATTATTAACTACGTTTTTGCATGCTAACTAACGTCATTATCGATACCTATGCGTTAACAGCAGTGTATCCACAAGGCCATGGCAACTTGGTGGGAAAATCCATAAAAATCATTTGACTGACCATACTTCATAGTTCATACTGAAACTTTAGCTCTAAAAGCACAGACAATTTCCATTTCAAGATTTCACCAGAAATGAAAAGGTGCGTACTGTACCTCAATATGCCTTTGCAGGTTGGACTGCGAGTTTTTGAAGGCTGTGATGTAGTATGTTTTAGGCAAACAAAGCAAACATTTAAAACGAAACAAATCTTTTCAGAAAACTGAAAAATATGGCCAGGCGTGCCAAAGAATCCGTCTTCTTCCATTTTGCTATCAACTGATCATCAGTGTTCAAAAAATGCTGGGAAATCATTGAACTTCACGTGATCCTACAAGAGTAATTACTGATAGGCCATCTATCACCTGCAAAAACGTTTTTAAAAAATAATTCATGCCTTTCGAAGCTGCTACATAGAAACGACTTTTGAGGACCTTGATAGAAATGTATCGAGAATGAAAAGTATGACATTTTTCTTTCAAATGTAGTGAAGTTTCCAGAAAAAAATAATACTCAAGTAAAGTACAGATACTCAAAAAGTGTACTTAACCCTCTCGAGTTGGCGGTCGCTCCGGCACGATCGGCTCGCTTTTTTTCTTATCAGTGCCAAAGAGACTCAAATAACTCTATCGTTTTTTATCATTCAGGCAAGTGTTATACATCATTATAATCTGTTAAGTTTCTTTTTTTGTGTGTGTACAGTCACAATTTTAAAACATTATTTTTTTGTTTTCTCAAAAACCATGCATAAACCTTTTTCTCTCAAAAATACAAGCATGTACATATATGTTGCTCACATATTATGGTAGCCCAGTTTGTGCTGAATACAGTGTAATTACACTTTTGAAAAAAACACAAATGTCAGAGCATGTCAAAACTTCTAAAGGGCCCCAAATTCAGCTCAGACTCCTAGAGGTTAAGTACAGTACTCAAGTAAATGTATTTTTGTTACTGTCCACCTCTGCAAATATGGGACCCTGGAACACAAAACAAGTCGCACAGGTATATTTGTGGCAATAGCCAACAATATGGGTCAAAATTATCGATTTTTCTTTTATGCCAAAAATAATTAGGATATTAAGTAAAGATCATGTTCCATGAAGATATTTTGTACGTTTCCTACCATAAATATATAAAAATTATTATTAGTAATATCCGTTGCTAAGGAATTTTTGGTCAACTTTAAAGGCGATTTTCTCAATATTTAGATTTTTTTGCACCCTCAGATTCTAGATATTCAAATAGTTGTATATCGGCCAAACATTGTCCTATCCTAACAAACCATACATCAATGGAAAGCTTATTTATTCAGTTTAAGTCATGCGATGTCAGATTAAAGCTACTAGGTGTTATAAATCTCAATTTAAAAAAAAATGTACCCTTATGACTGGTTTTGTGGTCCTGGGTCACATATGCATGTTCTTGCCCTTCATTTGATTAGCATTACTGTTGTGATATTATTACCTCACTCTGTGAATTCTGAGATTAAATTAGTTGCCGAATCTTCATCAAATCTTCATATTCTTTTATTGCCCCTTTTTTTACACACTTGACAACTAGCAAACTGTTCCCTTTCAGTCGGTCATGTTTGACGTTATGTCGGAGGGCCTCACATGCGATTCCCCATAACATCTGTGACGTTCCGCCGTAACGTCTCCATTTCCTCCTTCCTTCAGGTAAGACGTTTTCCAAGAGTAGTCGATTTTTTTCTCTCTGTCAGATGTTGAATAGAACATGCACCCAAAACTCTTTCTCTACCTACAGCAATGCTTCATGAGATGGAAGTCATTAAAGAAAAATATTTCAGCTATGAAGGGCGGCTCAGCCCTTGATGGTCTTGGTTAGGTTTGTCCTCTGCCACCCTGACTCACTCTGGATGTCCTCATGCAAAGTAATCTCTTTCCTTTTTTTTACATTCACATGAATTGCAATTTAAGCTTTTCTAGACACACAATGTATTAAAGGATTAGGTCTAAAGCCTAGGTGGGAGAGGTGGTTTTATGGGCTTAATAAAATCAGGAAGATAGGCCCCTTTCTATTTTAGTTCTCACGTCCCATGCTCAAAGGAAAAATTATTATAACACAACTATTTTTTTAAATAATAATTACGTTGCTGTGTCGATTAGGTCAGGTTTTGTCTTGTCAAACTTTAAAATGTTTCGCTCATGGTCATTTGAAATTAATATTATATATCCAGCTGCTTCTGACATAGATGTGATGGTCTTCAGTAATTTCTGGATATTTCCTTAATTAAAAAATGAATAATTAATATGTCAGTTACAGTAAACTGGATATTGTTCACAAAATGATGCCAAAAAATAATTAGGATATTAGGTAAAGATCATCTTCCATGAAGATATTTTGTACGTTTCCTACCATAAATATATAAAAAAAATTATTTTTATTATTAGTAATATCCATTGCTAAGGACTTCATTTGGACTTCATTTTGTGATATTATTACCTCACTCTGAGATTAAATTAGTTGCCTACCGAATCTTCATATTCTTTTATTTACCCCCTTTTATTAAAAAATGAATAATGAATATGTCAGTTACAGTAACGAAACGTTTATAAACTGGATTTTGTTCACAAAATAATCACATTTAAGTGTGAAAGTTGCAAGTTAAAACATCCATCACAAACATTTCAAGGTGTTTTTAGATTCCACTCCTAATTTGCTTATTTAATGACTTTAATAATAATGTGTGCTTGCAGATTTTACTAGTGATCAGTTTCCAGAAGAAACCTCATTATATAAGTGCCAAAATAGCCTGTTATCTTATCAGAAGGCAAAAGATGTGATTTACTTTGTTTGGGTCTCTTGAGAAAATTAAATCACCAGGAATCCATTACGGAGGTCCTTGGATTAGTCTATTATATCTTCTGTAATCCATATGTTTAGGTTGCATTAGTTGTGCTGTAGCAAACCAAGAAAGTATCTCCCTTGGGTGCCAAATTATTTTGGCATAGACTACCTCCAACAAGGCTAAAGTACATCTGGATTAGTTTGGTCTGAAATTAACTTGACACTCACTATGAGTTTGTCTATTATTTATTTCACAATTCTCTTCCACAACATGTTCCCAAATCTAATGTGTCTCCAGATCCAAAATGCTTCACTTGATACATGATAGAAGGGGCAGAGGGGTAGTAGACCTTTGTGGCACTTCTGTCAATTATTCAGGAGTAAGCATGCTTGCTGGTTCAGGTTTCCTTAGTGCAGCTACAAGACAGCTATCACATAGCAAAACAATGTCTGTGTCTCACAAGGGCAGCATTCAGTGTGTATTGCTATTCTGATAATTTTGTCTGATGGCAAGTCAACTGTATTGTTGGCATTACAGGTTATGATATCTTACAGTTTACATAGTGTTTATTTTAAGAGTATGCAAATAATGCCTTTGGCGAATACAAAGCTATCTCATATAATCTCTCAAAACCTTGCTAATCAGCAACACTGTTGTCATGTGTTAATGGGAAAGAACTTTGATCCTCAGCATTTACTGTGCAAACACCAGCATCCTGGTCATATAGTCTTATGTTTGTAATTTATGTAGTCTATCAGCCAACTCCACCTCTTAAGTAAATTACATCGACCATTTCCACTGATTATGTTTGCAATAGCCAGGGTATGGTACCTTTTTTCATAGTTATATAGACATATCACCAATTAAAACAAGGTATTCTGGTATAAACTAAGTCAACACTCCATTCACAATGGGATTTGCATGTCTTATGTTTTGTTTTGGTGTGTTGTGCATTTTATGTATATAAGAATATGTAAGCTAACTTGATAAAATTGTGTAAGTTTTAATTGCATAATGCAATAGAATGTTAGTTCTTGGAGTAAAGTAAAGGGTTAGATAAACCTCCAAAGCTTTGGTGTGATGATGTGTTTTCATAGCGATCACCTGCACCAGGTGGAATGATACTGGTCCCCGCCCTTAGAGAACACAGGATGCAAATACTCTTGTTGTACAGATCAGGTTTTTAGTCACCCCGTGGGAGGAGAGACAGCTGACAGTGTGTTTCTGCCTGCAGATACTAAACTACAACCTACACTGGCTGGGATACGCTAGGGAAGAAGCTTCAAATAAAATCCAATGTCCAGTGGACCACCATAGGTTTCACTACAGAGATGCAAATTGCAGAATTGCTTGGAGTGCACTTTGACATGCAGCTCCTGGGCAAACTGACTCTGTCTGTGGCCACCATGCTATTTATTTCCTTGGTTTTTAGATTCTACAGCTCCAGGGCACGAAAAAGACGGCAAAGATTTGAAAGAATTCAACAAAAGGGTGCGCAATCAACCCAAGGAAGCTACAGCACCGGCATTACTGAGCAAGAACCACAGAGTGAATCTGAAAAGGCGGCGTCTGACAGGGAAAATCATTTTCAACCATCTGCAGAGAAAACCTCGCAAGAAAGCCTTAAAAATGATGCCTTGGAAAGGGCCCAGCCTGAAAGCCTGCACATTTCTGCAAAGGAGGAACCTGCAGGTAAAAGCAACACAATTGAAGATATAACTGAGGCAAAGAATGTCAAACCGAGGTTAACCTTACAACTTCCTGATAGAACCAGTACCGAAAAAGGTCCAGGAAGTCCAAGTGGTCGGCGATCCCCGTGTCTGGTCAAGAAGCTGGAAGCTGGTACCGGTGTTGGCAGGGAGTTAAGGCAGGACGTTGGTCACCAGGGCATGTTCTCGAGTTTTCAGTCAAAAGCAGAAATCAAAGTAGAGAATGCTGACCTTATTTTGGATGGGCATGGGAATTATAGAACAGGCGTCCATGGAAAGATCTATGAGTACTACATAGAGTCCTCTTCTCATTTCATCTCAGATTTAAGCCCCACTCGGTCTGTCAGTCCAGTCTATGGTCAAAATGAAAGCAGTGCTTTGTTTAAATCACAATCATTGGACTTGCCCAGTTTCAAGGACCGTTCCAGATCACCAAGTCCACAACCTTCTAGATTCATAATGAGAGATCTTGAAATTACTCCACGTTTTACTAACGAGCTTCCTACAACTTTCAAACCGGAGACTGTGAGGCACAGCAGGCAAGTAGTCATCCGCCAGGACAGCTATCTTACTGCTGCCATTGACTCAGAGCTTCCAATCCCTTTGCCCACAAAAAGGGCTTTAACACCTCGCAGCTGTTCTCCAGCACAACACAGTGACATCCCTTCAAACCTGTTAGACTCTGATACAGCAAACTTGGGTGCGCCAGAGGAACCACAAGTGGAAACTGTCGCCGGAGCAAAATTCTTACACATTCCAGAGAACGTGGGGAATGCAGAACTCGAGAGTCTAGCAGGGAAGCTCGATTTAGGCAACTGCTTGGAGGCTTTAACACTTGCTAAAAAACATGGTCACACTGCCCTTCAGCAAGCTGCTCTCCGTGTCATGTCTGATAATTACCTCCAGGTCCTCAGAGACCCAGGCCTCTTTGGCAGGCTGAAAGCAGGGGAGCGTGATCACATCCAAACACAACGCATGAGAGGAAGGAAGTGGTTAGTGGTTGCAGATATGGAGTCCTCAGACTGGAGTAAATGTCTGTCACAGTCTACAGATTTAGAGTCTGAATCAGTTAAGACATCCAGCGGTATGTATTACTACGATGATTATAAGGACACATGGCATCTTCATACCCACATTCCCCAGGAGGTGTTATCTAAAGGTTGTGCCATGTGCACCATGGATAATTATCTGTTTATCGCTGTGGGTTTCCAAGGCCTGGACCGTGAAGCGACCCCTTCAAAGAAAGTGTACTGTTACAATCCAATGACTTCAATTTGGAGGGAAATAAGCCCCATGAATGAGGCAAGGCCTCACTGCAAACTCGTGGCTCTGCAGGGCCACCTTTATGCCATTGGAGGGGAATGCCTATCAACAGTTGAGTGCTATGACCCCAGGTCAAACCGATGGACCTTTGTGGCACCCCTTCCTAACGAAACGTTCGTTGTAGCTCACCGGGCCACGGCTTGCAATGGTGAGCTGTTTGTTGCAGGGGGCACATTGAGGTACACCCTCTTGCGCTACAACCCCAAGACCAACACATGGCGAGAGAGCATGATTGTGGGCAGTAAGGACAAGACCACTGAAATTGTGGCTGTGAGAAACTTCTTGTACCGTTTTGACGTCAATCCTCTGGGCATCAGCGTGTATCGCTTCCATGCGGTGGCCCGACTGTGGTACGAATGCTCCTCGATACGTCTCCCTCATTGCACTGCCTTTCAGTGTGTGACTATGGACAACATTATCTACTGCGTGAGCCGTCAGTTTACCTTGAGGTTTCTTGCAGACGAGGTGTCTCCAAGCTTTGTTGCACAGGATTTGAAAGTGCTATCTCCAGCTAAAGGCATTTTGTTTCCATTCATCCTTGTACTTCCTGAAGGGACCACTCAACAAACTTGTGTTTAAACAAGGTCAGAGCTTTCGAGAAGAAGGTTTCTGGGTAAGAACAGACACTCAGGATCATACTATGCACATGTTAGAGGAATGTACTTTTCCTTAATTAGTGGCAATTGAGATGAAATATCAAGGCTATTACATCCAATTATTCTAGAGCTAGATCACAATTACAGCACTTACTGATAAATAAATCTGCGGTCGAAGTGAAGGCTATTTGTTTGTTTTTGGGCCTGATGTCTAAATCAACCTTTAAATCCTGGAAATGTCTTGTGCAAGTGCTTAAAATGTTTCAGTAAATATACCGCTTTTGAAACACTGTGGATAATGTTAACCAATCAATACTGTGTGTAGAATAAAGCTGAACTGCAATTGCGAAGATGGCGTCATAAACAACATGAATGGCTGCCATTACTACAATTTATGCGAGCTGGCTAATTATATTCATAGCTTTTTCTTTTTTCATATTCACAGTTGTTTCTTGGCATATCACATGTGATTAATCGTACATGATACCAGCATATTTTTATATAAAATATGATGTAAATTATCTGTTATTGTCTTGTCATGAGAATGGGATTTCCGTACCATTTATTTCTCCAAACATTTTATGTTAACACTGTATGGTTCTTTGCAAATCACAGAAGCACTTAGGACAGTACAGGAAAAGTTAATCTTTTTTGTGTATACTGTTAAACATTATAGGGAGAACTAATGACTTAATGGGTAAGAAAGGAAGAATCTAATGCTTTGCCTCTTCATGCACATTTCTGTATCTTCTGAAGAGCTGGGAATAAAATTCATTCATCTATTATAAATCTTGGTTCTTGTGTTAGACTTCAATATGTAATGAGTTGTGACAAAATGTGCAGCAAGAGGCGTTTGTGTGACCAGGATCTTAATTAAATTTAAATGCAATTATGCTGTCAAAAGCAAAGCAATCACATAATCAATTTATGTTAATGAAAGTATACAATACAATCACCGTGTCAATCGAGTATGCATATGTGATCAAAGAAGGCAAGCATGCAGAGGAGAGTGTGCTGTGACGCAATTCCGCCGTGATGTATCGTTGCTCTGTGTGTAACTCTAGCACCATCATGTGGGGGAGATTTCAAGGTCTGATGGATTCTCAACAGAACTGATAGGCCACAAAAAAAATTAGTGACAAGCTCAAAAGGACGCATAGTTGGAACTTCCAAAGGCTAGCAGAATAACGCAGTGGGATAAAACCTACACAGCAGGAGAAGTGTGAACACAGATGGTTGGATGTCAAATATCGCATTCGATTCCATGTAATTAAACACTTTGATTCAACATAATTAAACACTTAATGAGATAGGAGTTATGAAAGTCCCCTTAGAGTATGTCGATGAATGACTCTCTGAACTAGCACTGGTCCAAACGAACTGTTGATTCTGCGTGCACATGATAATGAAGGACGTCATTTACTGTGAAAAAAAAAAGGATTTTTAAGGCTAAAGCTGTTTTTGTTTTCTGACACGCACATTCAATTATGCTAGTGTGCATAAAATAGACACCACCATGTAGTAGACAGAGAAAGAGAAAGAACAGTCTGTCAGGTGGAAAAATCTATATAGCTCTTAAATATTGATAGACCATTATTATTTCAGTGGGGTTCAAAAGTTTGAAACCTTATAAACTCTGATGTTCTTTCTTCCACGGAAGCACAAGATGCACTTTGGATCAATCTCAAATCATGCTGGAGAACATGATCACCGGGTCTTAAACAAACCTGTATAAAATATAAAAATGTGACAAACCAAATACTAAGACACTGGGAAATTCGTGTTGGTTAATGTTTCTCTTCAGCTTTTCCCTTTGAAGCTAATGCAGTTAATGCTCAACGTGTTTAAAATAGTGGTAACTTTTTGGACCACATTTCAGCATTGCATTTCATTTATTTGCCATGGTTCAAAAACACCAAAATGCTCCTGTTCTCCCCTGCTGAGTCCAGTTTGTGTGGTACTGGAGGGCTGAAGGTGGTGAGACAAAGGGTAAGGGTCACAGCAGGCTGGCTGGATTACTGGAGACCTGCCTGCAGGGTCTGTGTTTCAGTGCCAGGTCCTCGTTGCTGTGGATGCCAGGGTGCTGACTGCTGGAGAGCCGCTTGGGCATGCTGACGTGGCGAGAATGACAGAAGGCACTGATGGGGTGCAGAGGGTAGGAAGCCTTATACATGCTTAGTGGGGGCACAACTGCCCGCTGTTGTTCTATGTGAGCCCGCCAAGACTCCGCCAAGCCAAAATTAGTAGGGGGGGCTGTGTGTAAGAAGCAGGGAGGGAAGAGAGAGAGAGAAAATAGGCATTACAAAAAAGAAAATATGTGAAAAATATGTTTCTGTGCCACTTGCATCACCAAACTAGCCTGGATGTCAACTGAATTTAGCCCCGCCCACAACATTTGAGTTCGGGAAATTCGGTCTGGACTTGATCCGTTGTGGAGCAACTATGCCCGCACAGAAGCTGTTCGGACCAATGAAATTGTCAGGGCGGGCTTTATACGATGATGGACAGATGATAAACAATAACGTAAGCATTCATATCACCAAAGAGCGTTTGCATTCACCTTTACTATTTCTCTCAAAAATGATGATCGTGTTGGTAAGTACTCTGTGTATCCTTAAATTCTTTTTTACAACCCCATCAAAGATCGTTTACACTCATTTTCTTCTACTTCTTCCAGCCTGCATGCAGTTGAGTTCTGTTGACAACTATGTGTCGCTCCGTTGCTCTGATTAGGTCTATCCAATTGTGGTCTTTCCTGGTTCGGTTGAAACACGGCTCATAATCACAGCCCAATGGAGCAGTATCAGACTTATATTCTGACTCTAATCTATGTCAGACTATCAGCAAACAGTATGACTCTACAAAAAGAGCAATGATGAACAGGGTTATTATCATTAATTGTATTGATTAAAACATTTTATTAATTAAAATATAAATATTAGATGAAAATTTAAATGTAGTTTTGCCAACTAACTAAGTTGAAGCACTAATAAGATTACTAACTGGAAATAAACAAACTGGACTTAAACTAAAAACGATTCATGCGTTCGTCAATCGGACATCGATATAATGAACTTTCATAAGAACAGCAGTCATTTTGAGTGAATCAGCTTCAATTTGAATCATTTCCTCACATCGTAAGAGTCGTAAGAATCACTTTTATGATAGGCAACTCAGTGTGGACAGTAACAAGCTACATTTCATTTTTTTTGAAGTCTTACTTCATCTGAGCATTTTTATTTTGAGATGCGATAGCAATGTCATGAACGAGCTGATTCTTTAATTTGTAAATCGGACTGATCCGATTCATTGCTGCTGTTCTTGAGTCAACAACACTGATTCAATGACCCGCTCAAAATGAGCCAAGAACCAGGATATTAGATTGTGCAACTGATGGCGTGAAAAGTAAGTTACTGTTTAGTATTAGCCTAATTATTGTAAATTAAATCACATTTAGATCATGACTGTACATTTGGACACTTGAATTATCAGTAACTTAAATTTATATTTGAATAGGCCTACACTGAAGTTTAATGTTTGATATTGTATAATACATTTTAAGCAAGGAACACACCAAACCGACACCGACCAACTAGTGGCGACGAAAGCAGACTGCGGAGTTGGCTCAGCCGGCAGCGTCTGGGTCCAAAGTTGGCCTGACACACCAAGTCGATGTTCGACATCCGACGGCCAAGTAGCATGTCCATTCTGCGCCTGCGTAAGAGGAAATAGTTCTCCGTACCAACTGGTGGCAGTAATCTGTTTTCATTATTCAAAGTGGAAAACCGGAAGAGCTACAGGGATATAAACAAAACACCTCAGAATCTCGCTTACCACAGACGGTCACTTCTGTTTTTTTCTCTCGTGCACTGGTTCGCTAGCTGAACAGCCAATCAGAACGATCAGATGGCCCGACTGACCGACAAGCACCGACGCCGATTCAATATGTCGAATCGGCTGAGAAATAGCCGACGAGGATCAACGTCAGCCGACGGTGCGTAACACACCGAGAAAACTTAGTTGGCCGACGCACGAGAACTGCCTGACGGCCGACCGTCAGCTTGGTGTGTTCCGGGCTTTAGTTAATAAAATAAGTTTCCTTATTTGCTATTTATTTTAATCACCCACTGACAAATAACAGACATCAATTTGTCATGCACATTATTTGTGTCTGTGCTCAAAATAAAAAGACGCTTGACTAATTATAAAAGCAAATGTATTCAAATAACTGATTTACAAAGATGTTCTATCTACAACAATCATTCAAAACGCAGGCCGGACCGCATTAAAACCCATCTGGAGTGAAAGGAATGCTTAATACCTTGGACTGGATGATCTGACCTCTCCGGGACCCAGGCCAGTTTGGCAGAATTCCAGGAGCGCAGTGTGGGCAGAGAGGAGGAGGCCTGCCGCCCATACGACTCATCATAGTTTGTCACCAGGCAGTGGGACGAGGGGACGTCATGATGAGAAAATAACAGCCTTGTGGGAACACCCTAAAGCATGAATTAAACCCGTGGAGATGGTTTATCAGACCAGTGAAGGACAGGACGAACCATTCACAACATACAGCTAACTACAATGCTTAAAATATAGCATGTTTAATATATACCAAGTCAAATTCAAAGTGAAATTTGCATTAGTATGTAAAGAGTTTTACAGTGACAGTTCAGAGTTCTAATAAGATGCAAACTTAAACTTAAAACAAAAATCAGCATACGCTGGTTAGGTATGTTTTGAAGCATGGCAGCCGGTTTGAGCTGGTTTAAGCTGATCTTTAGTTGGTCATGAGCTGGTTTAAGCCATCAGGTGCTAGTCTTCAGAAACTAGCTCCAGCTCAGGATGAGCTTAAAACCAGATCATGACCAAATAAGGACCAGCATAAACCAGATCAAACCAGCTGCCATGCTTCAAAACATGCCTAACCAACATATGCTGTTTTTTTTCAGCAGGGAAGGATTGATGTTTTGGAGTTCAATTACATGTTTCCCATCTATGTGTGCCTGTCATCTGTCATCAAAACCGAACATGATTTACCCACTGGTGTGTTTGCTATGTTTGGTAAATGATGCATGAACTGATGGATTTGTCCCAAACCTCTGATCTGCGAAGTGCCTTTCGCCGAATGGCAACATTGGGCCTGTGCAACATGTGTGGCGTGTAGTCCAGCCTGTTGGTGCTGTTTGCTGTCTTGCTGCACTCTCGAACAAACTGTCTCACCACACACACATACACAGAAACACTCAGCAAACAAATCCCACGCTCAGCAGTGCTCGCGGTCCCTTATTGATCGCAGATGTACTCTCTCAGGTCTGTTTCTGACTAGGGGACTGCAGCACAACTTGCATCAATCCCATTTGTCTGCCTCCAGTCTGTGCTGACCAAGCTGATCAGCGGCGCTAATCACTTTTGCATAGATCTGAGCACTGTCTGAGAAACTGCACCCCTTTCAGAGTTTAAACATTGCAGCCTGACAAGTACTTAAGTAGTGTGTTAACTACTCGAAACAAGAGTGATTAGGAATCGTCTCTAAATAAATCACCAATATATGTTATAGCATTTTTTCATGTAATATTACAATAAATCAGCGACTTTTAATTAAAAAATGTTGGATTTGAATAGCCTAGAAACAAAATGATTGGTTTCAATTTCAATCCAACTTTATTATTTAGAATTGTTTTAAATTAGCCAAGGGTGTTTACTAGGGATCCAACAATACAGTTAGGTTCAATACATTTCGGTTCGGTTCTGATGGCTTGTCACATTAGTTTTTTTGCTATTCTATTCTTAGCCGACAAGAACAGCAAGAGGTTAAGGAGAAAAAATACTATTTTTGTTATTGCAATACTCTTTCTTTATTTAACTTAAAAGACTTTAAACTTAAAACTTTACTTCAAAAACACTTGTACACATTCCTAGTGTATTGTATAATATCAAATAAATAAAGATTTACACTGGCAGCTCAGAGCTGTACAGCAGCATTTAAGTATGAATTTGAATGAATAAATGTACCGTAAATCCTCTAATATAGGCCCGGGCCTTTATTTTACTCAAGCGCATCGCGGTCCAGGCCTTTATTGGAAGGAGGCCAGAATTAGAGGCAGGCCTCAATTTCTATTTGAGCAAATCAAACTACCAGTAGAATGACTAAAAATGAGATTTTGCGTCTATTTCAACCTATAAAATATTAGGTTCATTTATTGAAAACGTACAGTTACCATAACATTATGGTATGCATACAGAACATTAACAACAAATACCGGTAATTCAGGCTAAATTCCAGTGTAGAAATATGGTAACAAAAACGTAGCAAACATAGGCTACCGGTAGTGCATTGTAAACACTTAACCATACACGGTGATAATTAGGTTATTGATTCATAACAAAAGGCAACAGACACCTTACCGCTCCAAAGTTTAACCATTCCTGTCTCGTTTGGTTTGAAGTTATAAAAAAAAAAATCCTCCAATTCTGTTTAATCCTCGTCCTCCACAATTTCCTCCTCCTTTTCATCTCTCCCTGTAAACTCCTCATCACTCCGCGCCAGCCTCTACAACAAGTTAATTATTGTACAGCTCCTCTTCGTCCTCCTCATGTTCCGCTGACCGCTGCGCGTCTGTTCTCATCCTCGCGCCGTAAACGTTAGCCTACCGGACCCGGTGACTGAAGTCTCACGTGCTAGTCAAGAGTGAGGTGATCAGACATCCCAACCTGAAAAAAGTCATTTCAGGGAGGTATCTCTCCTAAAATTATGTAGATAACTTTTACTATTTACATAAGCTGCTTATACTATTTATGTAAACTGCTTTTATCTATATTTCATTGCAACTTTAAACAGGTCTAAGGAGTTTGTTGTTTTCATGTAGCCTTGGCAACTAGCCGACCTGAAAAATATGCACATGAAATGAAACTTGTTTAACTCAACCATAACATGTTAGTTACAAACTGTAGAGCGTGCAAGATTGTCATTATGTTTATACTTTATATTTTCGTTTTTTGGGGCACTCTCCCTCTGCCATGGCGCTCCAGTTTCTAAATACACTGAACTGATTAATTCGGTTCGGGAGAAGAGATAAAAGCCCGCCCACACTGACAATTGATTGGTTGACTTACCGAAACAAGCCAATCAGGACGCTCTCCGTCTTACATGCGCTTCATTAGGTGCACACTAGCACACACACGTAAGGTTTCTCGCTCTCTCTCCCTCTCTGCCGTGCGCGCGTGCACAGTTTGTGTCTCGCATGCGCGCTCTTGCTCGCTCGCTCTAGATTGCGGGAGAATTTTACTAATTTGCGGGCATCAGGGAGCCGCTATAAATATGCGGGAGACTTGGGATGTCTGGGTGATTGACATGACCAGTACCCTGTGGTACTTGCATGTTACTATCACAAGCAAGCATAATGTTGAGGCCTGCCCAGAAAAACGTTGGTTCTAATAATAGCCCCGGCCGCTATTAGAGACCGGCCTTTATTTACCTTCGGTGACAGCGAGACCGGCCAATGTTGGAGACCCGGCCGCTAATGGAATACAGGCCAATATTAGAGGATTTACGGTAAAAATAAAACATTACATAGACTTCACTATAAAATATACATTGATTCTTATTAATAATAATAATACATTTTATTTGTAACGCACTTTACATTAAACAAAATCTCAAAGTGCTTCAGATTTAAACAAACAAAAAAATACATAAAATAAAAATAAATAAGAATAAGAATAAATAAAGCTGAAAAATTAAAGTAACAAATTAATCAAAAGCTCTGCTAAAAAGGTGGGTTTTAAGACCACGTTTATAAGCATCTACAGTCTGTGGGATCCGCAAGTGGTCAGGGAGAGCATTCCACAGACGAGGGGCTGCTGAGCAGAAGGCCCGATCTCCCATTGTACGGAGTTTGGTCGTGGGAGTTTTGAGAAGATGCGTTGAAACAGAACGGAGATTACGTGTGGATGTTTGTGTGGTGAGGAGTTCCTGGAAATAGGGGGATGCGTCACCATGGATGCACTGATGAGTGAGATCTTATACTCAATCCTGAACGAGACAGGAAGCCAGTGGAGTGATTTGAGAATGGGGGTGATATGGTATGGATCCCGATAAGGAGCGCATTGCAGTAGTCCAGCCTGGAGGAGACAACGGCGTGGACAAGCTTCTCCGCATCTGCCAGTGTTAGTATGGGACGAAGTTTGGCAATGTTTCTGAGGTGGAAGAAGGAGGTCTTACACAGATGTTTGATGTGAGCTTCAAAAGTAAGTTGCGATTCCATTCTGACCCCCATGTTGGTGACTGATGTAGAAAGTAGAATGTCCTGATCAGAGAAAGCAATGCTGGTGATAACGGATTTCCAGAAGTGGAGTGCCGACTAGGATTGCTTCAGTCTTGGAACTGTTTAGCTGCAGAAAGTTTTGCTTCATCCACGCCTTTATCTCATCAAGGCAAGTGGATGGAGTGAGAAGAATTTGTCCTAAGGTAAAGTTGAGTGTCATCAGCATAGCATTAAAGCTACTGTATTAAAGTTTTTCAGTCAAGAGCAGTGAGTGATTTTTATCTTTGTCTTTTGTTGTTTTATTAACATTAATGGGATAGTTCACTCAAAAATGAAAATTCTGTCATCGATTTCTCACGCTTAAGTTGTTTTAAAACCGAATAAAGTTATTTCTTCTGTTGGAAACTATATTTTGAAGAATGTTGGAAACCAAACAGTTGTAGGAAATAATAATATGGAAGTCAATGGCTACCATCAGCTGTCTGGTATTCAACTGTCTGTGTTCAACAGAAGAAATGAATACAGGTTTGGAGCAACATTACTGTGCGTTCACACCGCCGCCGGCGAAAGCGTCAAAGTGGCCGGAAGTCATTCATTTTCAATGGGAGCCCGGCGGCGAGCTCCGCGAGAACGGCGCGGCGCGTCTTGGACGATTTGGGCGTCGAGGAGAGTTGGAATCAGGTCAACTTTATGGTAATGAGCTATGACACGGTTCGGCGGCAACCGGCGGCAACCAATGGGAATGTAGTAGTGCTCCGCTTGAAATGATTCCAGAGAACGCAGTGCTGGAAACTTTGGTTCCGACCACATTAGTTCCCAAGCAAAATGGAGGAGAGGTTGATCATTGCGGTAGCGGGTTTCCCTATAATATATATATTAATATATAATATTAATTAATGTTAATGTTAAAGACCAAGGCTAGCACTTGTTGAAATTAGACTAGCACTTCCAAGAACACAAAAGCCACACCACACAAATGGCTTTTAAATGGTTTATTTCATTAGCAAACATGCAACTATAATTAAGTTAACTTTCACATTTAAATTATTTCATGATGTTATCTTACACGGGTATACCCTACTGTGGTCAGTCTGCACAAATGCCGATTTTAAAAATGCGAACATGATTGTTTGCTTTGCAGCCCCTTTAAATGCAGTTTTAAAAAAGACCAAGCATTCGAACTACATCAGAGCGGCATCGCGTCCACAGATCTTTCTACAGCGTCGATGGCAGGGCGGCCAGAGCGAAGTTTGACGCTCTCGCCGGCGGCGGTGTGAACGCACAGTTAGAGTGAGTAAATCATTTTAGAGGTGAACTGTCCCTTTAAGGACAAGCGGCAGCATGTTGCTGCTGTCAATTTAAGACCTGCACACGTCTAATATTACAGAAACACGCCGTTTTTACTTTCACTTTAGACATATATAAACCTTGAGTGTATTTGACAGTATTAGCGCAATAAGACTTTTTGGGGATTTTCTGTTTGTCATACTCTTGTTAAGTTACAATTAAAGTCCCTGCTAACATACAAACTGAAATAACTAACTGTTCTCACGTCATGTAACACTGTAGGTCAACAACACGAAGGTCTACATTTCAGTGCCTCTCCATATTAAACTTAAATTAATTTTAGATATGTTTAAGGTCTACATTAGCTGTCTTACTAAGGAGGACTTCTATTTTGATGGGTATTATAGTCTACGGGTAGTGAAAGGGAGAGCTCGCACGCAGTTTATCGGAGTTGTTTTGCAGATACAAAGTTTACCAGTTATTAACTGCACCCCCGAAAAGTCATAAGCTCTGTGTATATGTTTGTTCACTGTTAGTTGTATGGCTGTTTTTGTGTAATTTGCTGTGAATGTTAATGGTAATGCAACGGAGAGAGATAGTTTGTGAATGAGACGTTATACGCACTTCTTATGCTTTGTTTGTTTAGCTCTTATGATGATCACATTGGAGTGAAAAAGGACATAATAAACTTGATAAACCATCAGTAAAGTTTGGCCATCATTCGGACGGGGTATACGCTACATTCTGTGTCCAAAAACGATAAGGTTTTCACACTGACAGCTGTCATTGTAAGATATAAACTCTGTTTGTTTGTCCGAGTTAGCAACAGTAACTAAGGGGGACGGGGCTTAGCCTACGGATAGGTCAATTCGGAGAGAAATAAAAATAAATGAATTAAATGCAAATCCGAAAAAAAAACGCAATTCACAAGCACGTATTGAACCGTGAATGCCCCGAACGGTTCAATTCTAATGAGAATCGTGGCATCATAGTGTTTACACACGATGTAGGCCTACTAAAAACGGAATCGCTTTTTCTTTGCATCGTTTGAGTACGTTACAGATGACGTTGTCAAAAGATCCACGTTCACACGGATTCATAAAAACAACTAAAAACGCTGTATTATTCATGCCAAAACTAAATTCAGAACAGCATAGGCTACTAGTTAATAGTATAAATGATGGCAGAAATAGTAAAAGTAATGTATACTAGTGCATAAAGATATTTATCATCGGTTAAGAATATCCACACAACACAATATTATTTACATATAAAAAATATATACCTACTTGTAATCTCTCCTCCATACAATTACCAATGAGTACTTTGTTGTTATACTTCTGCTCAATTTTCCAACCAGGCTGGCTCCACTTTTCCATTTTTTGCAAGCCGTAGCTATACTGTATAGTTACTGTTCAAACACAACACTACTTCACACCTTGCAAACCTCCAACAGGGTTAGATGGTCACTGTTGCCATGGATACATCAAACACTACTGCTGTGCTGGCACTAGTGGAGCAGCTGCTGCAAAAGAAGTTTCGTCAGATTCCTTTCAAACGCACCATGCAAATGCAATGATGATAATTAGCTTCACTTGTAGCACCAAAGGAGACTGCGGTCTCATACAAACGAGGCTGTACAAGGGACATGCGATGTGGGAGGAATATTAAGTGCATCGCTTACGGAAATATAATTCATGATTCAATGAACAAATTGAGCATTGTTTGTACATAACAAAAGCCTTTTAACACTTAACATCAATCAAATACAACATTCTTTGATACATTTAGGGATTTAACATTTAAAAATAATAATAATAATACTTTTTAAGAGTTATAAGCCATAAGCAAGTGACGAGATGAATCCCATTACAAGCTTTAATTTGAAGGAAAAAGAATGTGAAAATCAGACGAAAAGACAAAGGTACAAGATTGTGTAATGAATGGCTTTAATGATGAAACCATTATGAATAACATAAATTAAACATCATGGGGGTGTTCCAGAAAGCAGGTTCCCTTACGAGAGTACTCTCGTATTGCGTTTTGCTAAAACGCTATGGGGGGAATTCATTTCCTCGAGATATTGAAGCAAATTTTTATCCAAAAATACCTTTTATACGCAGTGCAGCTGCACAACTCTCAGCAGGAAGCAGCTGCGTGCTGATTGGCTGTGCCGCTGCAACTGCAGCAACCTATAGCAAGACCGTGGGGCGGGACGGACCAATCAGGTCCTTCCAAATTCCCGCCACAAGGGGCAACAGAATTTGCATAGCCTAGGGTATATAAGACCCACTCTCGCAGGGTTAGTCAGGTTAATCGACTGAAGCGACTCCTGAGCAAGTGAGCAAGCACGGCAAGCAAAACGCAATACTCGTTCCCTCATCTTAGGGAACCGAGGTTACGTTAGTAACCGAAACGTTCCCTTACGAGAGTACTCTCGTATTGCGTTTTGCTAAAACGCTATGGGGGACCAATGCAAAATGCCGTGCTTGCTTAACGGCTCTAAAGCCGACGACACCAAACCCAGGCCAACCTAGGTGGGCCCGTAGTATGATATCAATAATTCAGAATGAGCCAGACCTGAGTCGGGCCCTAATGAGAATGAACACGATATTCGTGCAATAATAAGTATAGACCAGACATAATCGGGTCAGGAATAATGAGTGGCCAGATACTTCGGGCCGTATAAGGAATATGCTTATGACTTAAACAATATTCAACCCAGGCCGGACTTATCGGGCCTTAAGGGGTTAAATCTGTTCATACAGCAAGAAGCCCAGCTTGTAAAGCCGGAACATCTAAATTATAGAATCTGATAAAAGTGGACGGGGAGGCCCAGCCTGCCGCCGCACAGATATCATTCAGAGAAATACCAGTAGACCAAGCCCACGAAGAGGCCATGCCTCTAGTAGAATGGGCTTTAATGCCTAAGGGGCAACTGAGATCTTTAGACTCATAAGCCAGTGATATAGCATCCACTATCCACCGTGACAGGGTCTGCTTTGTAACCGCGTACCCTCGGGTGCGGCCGCCAAAGCATACAAAGAGCTGTTCAGTTTGCCTGTAAGCAGCGGAACGCTCTATGTATATTCTCAGCGCTCTGACAGGACAGAGCAAATTAGCATCTATTTCATCTGACTGCGATGAAAGTGCCGAAAGTGAAATGACCTGTGCTCTGAACAGAGTTGAAAGCACTTTAGGTACATATCCATGTCTTGGTTTGAGGACGACTTTGGAGTCGTTTGGCCCAAACTCCAGACACGAGGCGCTCACAGAGAGCGCGTGCAGATCACCCACTCGCTTAGCTGACGCAATCGCTAGCAGAAAAGCAGTCTTTAGTGACAGGAGCTTTAAGCTCACAGAATGCAGAGGCTCAAATGCAGAGCTCTTCATGGCATCCAGGACCGTGGACAGGTCCCATATAGGGACTGAAGGGGGGCGAGGTGGGTGAAGCCTTCTAGCCCCTTTAAGGAAGCGAACAATGAGATCGCTCTTTCCTAGTGACAGTCCGTTCACTTGAATGTGACACGCTGGTATAGCAGCCACATAAACTTTGAGCGTGGAGGGGGAGCGACCCGCGTCCAGAAGCTCTTGTAAAAATGTAAGCACCTCTGACACTGCACAATCATGTGGGGTCAGATTTCGCGCTTTACACCAGTCTGAAAAGACTGACCATTTGCCTGAATAGAGCCGCCTAGTTGTGGGGGCTCTAGCTTCAGTAATAGTATTCATTATGCTTTCAGAAAGGTTCTCATGTACCCATTGATGGGCCAAACATGAAGCGCTCATAGATCGGGACGGGGATGCCAGATCTGCCGTTCCGCCTGCATGAGGAGGTCTCTCCTCAGCGGGATCGGCCACGGAGCTGCATCTGACATCTGACTCAGCAGTGAGAACCAAGGTTGATTTCTCCAAAGCGGGGCTATTAAAAGCACAGCGCATTTGATCTCCCTGATCCTCTCTATGACCTGAGGTAACATTGAGATAGGGGGAAACGCATAAAGAGGAAGGTTGGGCCATTCGTGGGCCAACGCATCCTCGTGCTTAGAGAAATATATTCGGCATTGAGCATTGTCTTGTGAGGCGAAAAGATCCACTTTTGCCTCTCCAAACTTGCCCCAAATTATCTGAATTATATTTGGGTGAAGAGACCACTCTGCAGGGGACACTTTGCCCCTGGACAGCATGTCCGGACCCAAATTCAGAATGCCTGGCACGTGAGTCGCTCTCAGCAAGCTCAGATTGTGCTCTGCCCATATTAGGGCTTCTTCCGCCATTGAGTGCAGGTCGATAGATCTCAGACCGCCTTGGCGATTTATATAGGCTATCACCGATCTGCTGTCCGTTCGGATCAGGACATGGTGGTGTTTTATGTACGGAAGGAAAGCTCTTAGCGATATCGTGACCGCTTTCATCTCTAGACAGTTTATATGAAGGCTCTTCTCCGAGTCTGACCAGAGACCGGAGATCGGCCTGCCCTCGTGAAGGGCTCCCCAACCTAGGTTGGATGCATCTGTCGAGATAACTTTCCACTTCGTAACAGTGCCCAAACTCACGCCCGTCTTGTACCAGACGGGATTTTTCCAAGGAGCCAGAGCCAACACACAGCTGTGGTCTACCTTGATTTGCAATCGGCCCGAAAGCCATGCGTGAGCTGGAACGCGGCAATTCAGCCAGCGCTGTAGGGGGCGCATGTGCAACAGACCCAGTCTGAGAACTGGCGCCGCCGAGGCCATGACACCCAACATCCTCTGAAAGTGTTTGAGAGGAATGTGTGCACCGGACCTGAGGGAAACCGCTCGGTTCTGAGCAGAGAGCGCGCGCTGTGACGTCAGCCGCGCGCTCATCTGCAGCGAGTCCAATACTGTTCCCAGAAACGAAACTTCTGTGTGGGAAACAATAAACTCTTTGCCACATTGATTCTGAGTCCCAAGCATTGTAAATGGTTGAGAAGCCACGATCTGTGGGTTAATAGCTGTATCTCTGACTGAGCTATTATGAGCCAGTCGTCGAGATAGTTGAGAATTCTCATTCCCCGAAGCCTCAGCGGGGTTAGCGCCGCTTCCATGCACTTTGTAAACGTGTGAGGGGCTAGAGATAGACCAAAAGGTAGCACCTTGTATTGGTATGTTTTCCCCTCGAAGGCGAATCTCAAGAATGGCCTGTGATGGGGGGCTATTTGTATGTGGAAATAGGCATCCTCTAGATCCACAGTGAAAAACCAATCTCCCGGGCGAATGTGCGCGAGGATTTGTTTCATTCTCAACATTCTGAACGGGCGCTTCATAAGGGCTTTGTTCAAATGTCTGAGATCTAGGATGGGTCTGAGACCACCGTCCTTTTTTGGTACAAGGAAGTAACGGCTGTAAAAGCCCGACTCGCTCTGTGAGGGGTGTACGGCTTCCACCGCTCCCTTTATTAACAGTTTTGATATCTCGGTTCGAAGCACGTGACTTTTGTCGCTTCTCACCATTGTCTCTTCCACGGCGCGAAAGCGCGGTGGTCTGCGAGCAAACTGTAGCGAGTAACCTCGTTCTATTATGTTCAACACCCATTTCGAAATGCCGGGAATGGCCCGCCAGGCCTCGGCCTTCGAAGCCAGGGGCTGAATTAATCTGTGGGGCGAGTCGCTGAGTAACAGGGACTCTGTGGCCCGATAACCTTGCGCTAAGTTGTCGCTTATGAGGGAATTGTTTCCCGCCGCCTGAGTGCAGGGGGCCGGGGAAGATAAAGTATTGGTATTTAGCTCGTTCAGGAAGTTGACATCAGTGGCTGCGGGGGTGGACCGAGTGGGTTTGTAATCACTGATGGCCTGAATGCCCTGCCACATGCGTCGAGGATCAGAGTTGGAAAAGTGTCCCTCTATCTTTAGCTTGTAGCAGTGCTTGGCCTTTTTGATGCCCCTCTTCAGGTTTGCTCTGGATGTGCTGTAGGCTTGTGCATCTCCTGATCTGAAGGCAGTATTGCGTGACTTCAGCAGGAGTCGCACTTCCCTGTTCATCCAAGGCTTCTGATTTGGGTATGTGGTGACCTGTTTCTGGGTTGTAACACTGTCAATGGTGGTATTGATATGGTCCAATACAGAGGAGGTGTAGGAGTCAATGTCCGTGTGAGCGCCACTGGTGGCCTGAGAAGCAAACATACTCCAGTCTGTGTTTAGAAACCTTTCCTGGAGTGTGGAATCTGCCCCCGCAGGCCACACCTTGATGGTCTTCATATATGTGTCCTTCCATGTTGGAACACGCTTTGGTGTTTAATACTTTATTATTTATTTCATAACAGACATAAGGTATGAATGATTATGGTATGTCTTTACCTAGATCTCCTTAGAGTCATTAGAACTCCCAATTTGGATGGCTTCTAAAGGGCATGCTGTAGTTGTGCACAGAACCTGCTGTTTATATATTTGTTACTGCCAATATACATAGACCAGTCATCACATGAAAAGAACAGATACAATCCTGAAATCCAGAAAGAAAAGTTTACTTTATCTGGATAGACTTGTGTTTGCACTGCCCTAATCTATGATATATATTTTGTTCTATCCAAAACAGGAAGCCTGCTGAAGGAGACACGGAGGACTGAGACAACACACATTCATAAACACACAATACACACACACACACACACACACACACACACACACTATACATCTGCGTTTTAAATACTTTTTCATGTATAATTTTTATATTTGGTTTTGTATTGTTTGTTTTAAACATTCAATTTGTATTATATATTTTGAAAACAAATAAAAGCTTGATTTGTATTATTTGTTTTAATGTTGGAAAACATGGCTATAGGCCCTACAGAAGAACTGACAAAATGTAAAATGTGTACCTTGAATGCAATGTAAGTCGTCTGCCAAATGCATAAATGTAAATGTAAACTCTGAGTTTAAACTTGAACTCTGAGTTGACTTACCCTGAGATGGGAAACTCTGAGTTTTGGGTTTCACAACAGCTGAATTGAGGTAGTTCAATCAACTCTAAGTAGACTGACTTTGAGTTAAGTGCCTGCACCACGACAATGAAAAGCCATGATCAATGGAGCTCTGAAATTATGATTCACCATGGCAACAGCACCTGACAAAAAGACGTCTGCATATGCAAGTTAAATTCTAAGTTTTTAATTAGTTTAATTAAGTTTAATTTCAATGGCATCCCACAGGCAAAAAAAAAAAAAAATGTTGTAGCATCTAAAAATTATGTATAAAAACATAATGTATAAGTTTCATGAATTTACAAACATTTTGACATATTAAATAAATATAATATGCAGCAGTTTGTCGCACATAGTCTAATGCTCTTTTCACATAATTAAATGTTCTCTGATCCAACCTGTTACACATTTCTGAATTATGGTAATATTTGACTTTCCTCAGGCCAGCACCACTGACAGATGAAGAGGAGATGGAGGAAGAATATTAAAATCCAACAGGAAACAGAACAAAGTATTTGTAAGAAATAAAGATGACTAAAAAAATGAATAAATTGTGTTTATTTAACAGCTGTGGTGGTGGTTACAGCATATATCTCAGACTACCCCTTCCATCTAACATCCATCCTTCCATTCCAAACAGTAATATTTCAGAAAGTGTGATGATGGGAATATACACGTCATCAATGCATCCAACCACTGGAAATCCTAAAGGAAATTCTAATTATTAGGTTACATCTAGAGGTTTAACAAGTGAAGGTCAGGATCCAAGGACATGCTACTTTTGTCACTTTGAAGGCATTGAGATGAAATATTTGCAATGAATGAGTTCCTGCACTGCAAAAAATGCTTTTCTTACTTAAAGGGATAGTTCACCCAAAAATGAAAATTCTGTCATCATTTACTCACCCTCATGTTGTCCCAAACCTGTATGAGTTTCTTTGTTCTGCTGGACACAAAAGAAGATATTTAGAATAATGTTTGTAACCAAGCAGATAGAGCAACTATTGACTACCATAATATTTTTTTCCCTACTATGGTAGTCAATAGTTGCTCTATCTGCTTGGTTTTCAAACATTCTTCTAAATATCTTCTTTTGTTTTCAGCAGAACAAAGAAACTCATACAGGTTTGGAACAATCGAGGGTGAGTAAATTATGACCGAATTTTCATTTTTGGGTGAACTATCCCTTTAATATTTTTGTCTCGTTGTCTCCAGTCAAAATATCTAAAGATTCTTAAATCAAGATGCATTTTCTACATAATAAAAATGACAAGTTATTTAGTCTTGTTTCCTGGGGGGAAAAAACGAATTTAAGTGCATTTTTTTATTTTGCTAATAATCTGTGGGGTAAGAAAAATAATCTTTGCATTAGGATTATTTTTCTTACCCCACTGGCAGATCATTTTTACTTGTTTTAAGTAAAATGTGCACTTTAGATTTTATATGTAGATATTTGCACTTGAAATAAGACAAAAATAGTCAGTATGAAAAGCATTTGTGCAGCGTGAATGAACGAAAAGTATTTAAACACCACTGATGCTTTAAAAAGGGGAGGAGACCGAAAGAAACTCTGGGTATACCGAAGAAAACCTGCTCCAGACCAGGTTAGGTTTACAGAGTAAGTTACCATGGTAACTGACTCTGAGTATAAGTTACCTCTCTTTCAAAAACAGGCTTGACTTACCCTGCTTTCTTGGGTTTAACATACATTCTATTCTGAAACAGAAAACCCAGAATTTCCCTCATTTCAGGGTTAACATACTCAGAGTTTTCACTTAACCTCCTTTCTGAAACGGGCCCCAGTTCTACTATTGTCAAAGTTATGTTCAGTTTGTTTCAGTTTTCATGGACATTCAGTTTGTTTTCATTAGTCACATGTCTTCCTCTTAGTTTTCATGGTAATACATTGTATCACAGGTGTTCACCATTATCTCCCTCATTTACCATGTATTTAAATTGCTGTCTGTTCACTCTTGAGATGTCTGGTATGTCTGTGCACGAGCACGTGGTTTCGTATGTCAGCTGTTATTTTTGGAGTTATCTATTAAACTTTGTAGTATATGCTCATCTTCACTGAATTAAATGTTACAAATGTTACTATGAAGAAAATTAATTGGATTTTTACTTCCAGAACCCGACTGTTGCGTTTCTATTGTTAAGGTGTATTTTTGAATGTCATGAAAAACTCTGGGTTTTCTGTTTCAGAATGGGAGGTATGTCAAACCTGAGAAAGCAGGGTAAGTCAAGCCTGTTTCTGAAAGAGAGGTAACTTATACTCAGAGTCAGTTACCAGGGTAACTTACTCTGTGAACCTAACCTGAGGCCTGTACCATGATGGTAGTTTAATAAACTCAGGGTTACAGGATTAGTTTCGAGTTGACAAAACCAAACCAATCTATTCAGGCTTTGTTGGTCCCATAATACTGATCATCCCCTTTCTCTGTCAACTCAGGCTTTGATCCAGAGTTTAGGAGTTTAGCTGTGACATCAGCAGTGAACAGCCAATCACATGCTGTGGATCAAGGAAACTGAGATTCACTTCTCGCGAGAGAAGCAGTGAGATTCATTTCTCTCTTCTGCAGAATATGACATGATTGAAAAATACTAAGAATTTAAACTAATTTACACAGGAAGAAGAAAAGAGCTGTCTATAAAAGAGGACCACTTAAAGAAAAATCTTACTATGTCAATGCAAGTAAAAGTTATTAAGTTAGTTTGGTTGATATATAGAGAGAATTGAATATTTAAGTTCACATGTAGTAATTTTTATAGCTTTATTTATTGATTTTAAAGTTTATTTGTATGACCTTTATATAGGATATTTATATTAATTTTAACCAAGTGCCAATTAATGATTGATTAACTAAAAGTATATTTGTGTAATTGATTAAGGGTATAATAATTACATAAATGATAAATAAACCAACATTTTTATTATTATAAATAAGCATTGTTAAAAGCCAGACACTTTAGTCTTAAAAAAACATTTGCTATGTAGTGACCTTTAATTTGGAGTAGAAAAAGGGGGTGTGACTTTATTGCATAAGAGGTGTGTCACTTTGCTCACAGCTGATTGGTCCAATTTCAGTTTGAGATCTCTTATCCAGAACACAACCTGCCCTGAAGCAGGTTAGTGGAGCGTAAGTTACTATGGAGATGAACACTGCTAAAAGCCAAACCTCTTTAATGGTACCAAAAACCCAGGATTTGGCACAAACTAAGCTTAAACATATCTGGTTAGCCAGCTAAACCGGCTTCATGGTATAGGCCCCAGGTTAGGAGCAGGTTTTCTTTTGTAAACCCAGAGTTTCTTTCAATCTCCTCCCGTTTTTAAAGCACCAGCAGTGTTTAAATACTTCATTAATTCATTCAAACTGCACAAATGCTTTTCTTGGTTGTATTTCAAGTACAAATATCAAAAAAATATCAATTTAATCTAAATCTAAAGTAAGTGAAGTTTACTTAAAGCAGCACTAGGTAACTTTTCAACCTTCATAATATATTTTCAAGACTTTTGTGATGATACAACGACTTACAATAGGTTGAATGACACGCCTGCCATAGCCTGATGGGGTCTGTATCGTTTGTAATCGTACTTTTAAACTTCGGGTTTCGGGTAGTAACCCGAGAAAAAAAAGAACTACAAAATTCGACTGCTTTACGGCATATACGTCACTTTCACCATCACCCCCCACTTCCTTAAAGGGTTAGTTCACCCAAAATTGAAAATTATGTCATTAATTACTCACCCTCATGTCGTTCGACACCCGTAAGACCTCCGTTCATCTTCGGAACACAAATGAAGATATTTTTGTTGAAAGCTGATGGCTGAGAAAGGCCTCAGCAAGCCCTCCATATGGATTCAGTGCATTTACACTCACAAGACCCATAAAAGGCACTAAATTGTTACGAAGTCCATCTCACAACAGTGGCTCTACAATAATTTTACAAAGCGACGACAATGTTTTTGTGCGCAAAAAATAAATAAAAATAACGACTTTATTCAACACAAACTTTGGCTTCTGCCGTGAGCTCACAAAGCACTATGACGCATGCGAGAGAATATGACGTAGCGCCGGCGTTCAGGAACCCATGAAATGCACACTTTCGTCCCATTTTAAGCACTACGCCGAGACCTAAAGCACGATCAATGTAGAATTCAATAGCTTAGATACGGCGCGTCTTCCTCTGCTTGTAAACACATCTCCTCCTCGCTTCTGGGTTATGTGTCTGAACGCCGGATCTGCATCATATTCTCGCGCATGTGTCGTGGGAAGCACCCACGTTCACGGCAGAGGCCAAAGTTTGTGTTGAATAAAGTTATTTAGATTTTTTTTTGCACACAAAAACTATTGTCGTTGCTTTGTAAAATTATTGTAGAGCCACTGTAGTGAGATGGACTTTGTAATGACGTTTTTAGTGCCTTTTATGGGTCTTGTGAGTGTAAATGTACTGAATCCCTATGGAGGGCTTGCTGAGGCTGTTTCTGCAGTGCAGGAACATTCATTTATTGCTCATATTTTCATCATGAGGACAATCAAAGTGACAAAAATGGCATGTCCTTTTATACAGGAAGGATCCTGACGTTCACTTGATAAACCTCTAGAGGTAACCTAATAATTAGAATTTCCTTTAGGATTTCCAGTGGTTGGACGCATTGATGACACTCATATTCCTATCATCACACTTTCTGAAAATGGATTACTGTATGGGATGGGATTACTCCCTGCTCTCGGTTATGGAGGCACTGAGACAGGCAAGAGCGGCTTCCAAATCCACAGTACTTATTTTACTGGATTTGTCTGCTGCTTTTGACACAGTTAACCACCAGATCCTCCTGTCAACTCTCATGAAGATGGGCATCTCAGGAACTGCTCTCCAGTGGCTCAAGTCTTACCTCTCAGGTAGGTCCTTCAGGGTGTCATGGAGAGGTAAAGTGTCTAAGTCACATCATCTAGCCACTGGAGTTCCACAGGGCTCAGTGCTTGGACCACTTCTCTTCTCCATCTACATGTCATCACCGGGATCTGTCATTCAGAAACATGGCTTTTCCTATCACTGCTATGCCGACGACACTCAACTCTACTTCTCATTTCAACCAGATGATCCCACGGTTGGTGTTCGTATCGCTGCCTGCCTAACAGACATTTCTGCCTGGATGAAGGAACATCACCTGCAACTCAACCTTGCAAAGACAGAACTGCTTTTGGTCTCAGCCAACCCAGCACTTCATCATAATCTCTCCATTCAGTTAGGATCTTCAACCATTACTCCTTCCAGGACAGCCAGGAACCTTGGAGTTGTGATTGATGATCAGCTAAAATTTACTGACCACATTACTGCTACAACCCGGTCCTGCAGATTTGCATTATACAACATTAGGAAGATTAGCCCCTTCCTATCAGAGCAGGCCACTCAACTCCTGGTCCAAGCTCTTGTTCTCTCCAGACTGGACTACTGTAATGCTCTTCTAGCGGGCCTTCCGGCACGCACTATCAAACCCTTGCAACTGATCCAGAATGCAGCGGCGAGGGTGGTCTTTAACGAGCCAAAGAGAGCGCACGTCACGCCTCTCTTCATCAGTCTCCACTGGCTGCCAATAGCTGCTCGCATCAAATTCAAGACACTGGTGCTCGCCTTCAAAGCAACCACTGGCTCTGCACCAATATACCTAAACTCGCTTGTTCAGACTTACACACCCTCCAGGAGCTTACGTTCTGCCAGTGAACGACGCCTTGTGGTGTCATACCAAAGAGGCATGAAATCACTCTCACGGACCTTTTCCTGGACCGCCCCCACCCTGTGGAATGACCTGCCTATCTCAATTCGAGCAGCCAAGTCTGTAGCCATTTTAAAAAAAACAGCTAAAGACACGTCTCTTCCAGCAGCACCTGACCAATCAAGAATAGAACTTAACATTCTATTCATTTTCTGTCTGTCTAATTTATAAAAAAAATTAATAAATAAAAAACATCTGTCCTGTGTGTTATGTGTTAGATTAACTGAGACTTGTTACAGCACTTGCATACTGTAGCCTTTGACTGTTCTAGTTGCTCTCATTTGTAAGTCGCTTTGGATAAAAGCGTCTGCTAAATGACTAAATGTAAATGGATGGGAGGATGCTGCCAGATGGTAGTATGAGATATATATGCCGTAACCACCACCACAGCTGTTAAATACACTTATTTACTATTTTTATGGTCATCTTTATTTCCTACAAATACTTTATTCTTTTTCCTGTTGGATTTTAATATTCTTCCTCCATCTTCTCTTCATCTGTCAGTGGTGCTGGTGTTTGGCTGGCCTGAGTAGAAGTCAAATGTTAATGTCATTACCCTAATTAATAAATGTAGCAGGTGGGATTAGAGAACATTTCATTATGTGAAAAGAGCATAGACCCTTTTCACATTTCTGGGTTTCCGAAGCTGAAGTCGTCATAGTTGGGTTAACTTTTATGAAAGAACTATTATGAAAGAATACATTTAATATATATTTTTGTGTCCCCATTTGCTCAAATAGCAAAAGAAAAACTCCACAATAGTGATTTAACAACTTTCAAAAAGAGGGAAAAAATAGAGTGAGATTGATAACGGAAGTGAAAAGAGAGAAAGATGTTAATTTTCACCATCACTCCCATAGACACTGTATTAGAAACACTCACAGCAGCGGTAACTTGTTTTTTTGTAATTTGATGCAAAATTAATATAATACAAAGTATTAGTGTTATAAATCTACATACAAAAAAAAATACAAAAAACATTGCAGGATTTACGATATTGATGACCATTAAAAATGCGTCTTCACGCTCTTGCCTTCATGTTTAATGTCAAATGTTTGTAAAGTCATGAAACCTATACACCCATGAATATTTTATGCTTAAAGCTTTACCTGATTGAATTATGTTTTTATTTTTCATTTTTAGCTGCTGCCACATTCTTTTTTTGCCTTTTGGATACCATGAAAATTAAACTTATTAAGAATTAAACTTGTGTATTGAACTGGAAGTATGGGAACATCTATTTGATATGTGCTGTGGCCATGTTGAATCATAATTTCGGAGCTCCATTGATCATGGCTTTTCATAGTTGGGGTGCATGTGCTTAACTCAAAGTCAGTCTACTCAGAGTTGATTGAACCAACTCAATTCAGCTGTTCTGAAACCCAAAACTCAGAGTTACCCATTTCAGAGTAAATCAACTCAGAGTTCAGGTTTAAACTTAAAGTTTGTTGAACCTCCTTACTGAAATGGGCCCCTGATGTTAGAGCAACAATTACAGAAGAATAAAATAAAAAATATTTTGTTACCTTTTGGAGCTTGGAAGGGTTCAGTTTGAGCAGATGTTTTGTACCATCATCACTGTCCTCGTCAGAACTCATTTCGCAGTACAATCTGCATCTGGATCTATGCGTGAGATGACGAATATTTCTCAAAACTCATTTTCAACGTCTTGAAAATAAAAATTTTGATCATTGACAGCTTCCTTCATCAGGGGCCTGTTTCAATTAGGAGGTTCAACCAAGGGCCCGTTCTTCGTACCTCGCTTAATACATCTGAGATGATTTGACAGATCCCAGATCTTTTAATCGTGATAACTGATGTCTGGCTAATTTGGTTCGTCAAACATATTTGCGGATTGGATTTAAATATCTGGATTAAATGATCTAAGATCACTGCGCGTTCTTGTTTTCCCTGAAGAGGGCAGATGCATCGATACTCGAAACCATAATCAGCAATGCAGCGATTGGCTGGCGTCAAGACAGCAATGTAATGACATCATATAATTAAAAAAGCCACCTGGCAAAAAACTTGGCAAATTACACAAAAAAAACCCACGAATATCTGGACCTTTATAAGGAAACAGCTAAACGACCAAACCAACATAAAAGTTATAATAGATCAATGATAAATGTTTTTTTTTTTTTTTTTACATGATTACCAATTATTTATATTCACGATTTTATACAGTATTTGTACACCCTTTACATTTTTATTTCAATGTTGTAATTCAATTTTTAATTCAATTTGAAGGAGATTTGTAACATGACAGTATTAAAGTTTCTTATGGGTCAAGATCAAATTCTCTGCATCTCCTGCGCTGCATCAAGCCATCCCATAATATCCGTCATCACTTAAATTAATGCACGGCCCAGATTAACTGTACAACATGTGTGCAAACTTCCAATAAAATTATATAGTAATTATTCCATCACAAATAAATCGCTCAATCAAGTGGCTGTGTCTATAGTATTATACACAACATTATAATATTATATACATTCTCATATACATATACAATTTAAAATTTGCATATTATTATTATTTCAAATGATTATTATTGCCCCTGGTTCAGTAATGAACTCTTGTAATAAAGTAGAAGTGGCTGGGACAGATTTTAAGTATCACCTCAAGATGCAATCTAATCCTGTTTACATGAAATAAGCCTGCTCGGGAGCAGGTTTAAGCTAACGGACCTGTTGCTATGACAGCAAGTCCAGGATGAGTGTCGAAGAACCAAACAATCCAAGATCATGCCAAATCGTCAACAATCAAATCCGGCTAACTGAGTTAGCGAGGTACGAAGAACGGGCCCCACCTCTGAGTTTAAACCTGAACTCTGAAAAGCAACTATGAAAAGCCACGATCAATGGAGCTCCGAAATTATGATTCACCATGGCAACAGCACCCAACAAAAAGACGTTTGCATATTTCCGGGTCAATATGTAAGTAAAACGTCACTTCATCATTGTGTATGATTTGTCAGAATGTCAAATCTGCATTGTTAAAAGCGCTATATAAATAAAGTTGACATGTATCAGACATTGCCACCTTGTGGAATAAAGGTGAATTGCAGTCATTTCATCATTATAGATTCATTTATTATTGTGCAGGAAAACAAATACGTACAATCTTACAAACCTTGGGTCGTAAGCGACCCTATACAATTTTGAAGAAAATAAAAAATAGTGGAAAAAGCATTCAATTATAATTTTTTTTTCTTGTTATATTGTTTAAAATGGATTGCTTGAGGAATACTAAGAAGGTTGATGTCTAACTTTATAAAATGAATGAGGAGGGTAGTGATTGGCATCTCGGGTCGCTAAAGACATTTAAGGGTTAAAGGCTCATTTAAGGGTTAAAGGCTCGCATTTAAGGGTTAAAGGCTCATTCTGACAAATCTTTTGACCTTCCCAGTCAGAGAGTCTTTACATATCTTACGATGCTGTCCATACCCCTTTGAGATGATTGAAATGTCAACCAGCCTTGGTTGAAGAAGCTGATGATCCCATGGAAGCCATCAGATAGATGCTCCCACATGACATCCACTCCTACATCCTTCAGTCGTTTCTGGAACAGAATGCCGTCATCTCTCAGCACATCAAACTCACAGGTCAGGATGAAGGTGGGCGGTGTGAGGCGAAGATCATCGTCTTCAGCTAGTAAAGGGGAGATCTCTGGATCTAGGCCCTGTTTGACGATATGATAGATGTCAGCATCATGGCTTGTGATAACCGGCGGACTTCTTGCTGCCTTTCTATACTGAGTTGGAAGATTATCTGGATCCAGCCATTTCTTATAGTGAAGTTTTAGCTCGGCAGGAAGATGCTTGCCTTCCAGAAGCTGCTGGCTCACAGACGTATTCCCGTTGAGATACTCCAGGAAATAGAATACCGCTCTGCCTCTGAACAATATGGGCACAGAGTGGTTCTGCTGGTATGAGGGCAGGTGGAAATCGGCCATCTGCAGAGCTGGGTAGATGAGAACCTGGGCACAGGGAGATGGCAGATGACCATCCTGTGTCTTCGACAGCCTCTGGCAAAGAGCGGCTGCCAGGTTCGCCCCTGCACTGTCCCCACCAACTGCCACCCTGCGTGGGTCCACCTCGAATTCGGTTGCCGCTATTGACAGGAAGTGGCGAGTCACGACCTCACAGTCGTCCAAGTGGGCAGGGTACCTGTGCTCTGGGGCCAGACGGTAACTAAATATGGGAAACAGAAGGAAAACAACAGAATAAGATCCAACCAACCAGAATGTATACAGAAAACTGAATATGTCAAGTCAGCTAACCCAACAGACACAACTGTGGTGTCACTCTCCAGTGATATATACTGACAGACTTCATCGTAATCACCTGTGGAAGGACAAACAATTAAAACATGTTAAGAAACCAACACAACAGTATTTTACTGTGTCTACGCATGCATATACAGTTTTACCAATGCAGCCAAACGTCCATCCGCCGCCATGAAAGTAGACCAGACCCCTTTTTTTCTCTCCTGAGGCAGCTGTAGGCTCATACACCCTCACTGGAACTCCACTGAAGGTCAAGTCCTTAATATGAAGTCCGTGGGGCACTGGCCCTTTCCTGGCCATGAGTAAACGTCTGAACCATCGAGTAAAATTCATCTGTTGACACAGCCCCAATTGCTCCAGAATTTGGCCCTACAAAAGATTGGCCGATTCATAATATTCACACAGTCATGTGCAACTCAGTGGTTTAAGAAGTCCACTTGGCCATCTGAATTCTGTAAACATATTCTGAGATAAGCAGAATGCCCTTTGTCATGCCCTTGAGAGAATATCGAGTTAGTGATTAAAAAACACTCTGTACCTCAGACATAACTGAAGAGTTATTATAAAATGGAGGTGGACTTTGTATTGAGCATTTTTATTTTACTTAAAAAAGTCTTGGTACTAGAATAAAAAAACTGATTCAGAGAATATACAATTGTTTTTTTTTTTGTTTGTTTTTTTTTTAGAAATAAGGAATTAAGAATTTAACAAGAAATGGGCCAATATGATTGGATGTTCCAGCAAATGCAACACAAACAGCATGAACACTCACCACAACGCTTATTCCAACATACATACAATGAATCGCACGTAGTTTCCCAGGATTAGCAACTCCAGGAGGAATATTGGAATTTCTCAGCTCAAAGTATACCAGGACAGCTACCAGCAAACAAAAAGCAGCAAAAAGAGCTGCAAACATAATGATCAGAATTGCTGTTGCAGTGTACATGGCTGTTTGAATGTGCTGCCCGCAAAACAATAAGTGTTCAAAATACATGTTCCCTCCCACTTATATATAAAGTCAAGAAGAGACAGGGTTGCCAAGTTTACAGGTTTCACACAGAACTGGGATAGGTCAAGTGTTGATTTTTTTTCTCCAGATATTTGAGACAGTTTTGCACAAATTAGATTTGTAGCCTATGCACTGTTTATGCCATTGAAGTAGTGAAGTTGGATTGGTTCTAGGTAGATTTGGTCATCACCATGGTGTGTTGGTAAGGACACGGAGACAGGAACCCCATTTAAATGACTTTAATGTCCATCAAGTTTACTGGTTACATTGGTGTGTGTGTGTGCGTGTGCGTGTGCGTGCGTGTGCGTGTGCGTGTGTGTGTGTGTGTGTGGTCTATACAAAAGAAAGGAGAAATAAAATACATAAATTAAGTGATTCTCGAATAAACAGGATAACATTACCACATATATATGTGGCCAGATAACATTACAAATGTAAAGCTGTACACAGCACTGTAATACAATATACATAAATACTGTGCATCCTTAAACTTTTTGCTTCATGAACCAAATACACATCTTTATGCATAGGTATGCATTAAGTGTACATTTGACAGGTTAATCATACTTACAAATTAACTTATCATTTGAATTTAGGCGGAAATATCACTATGGCATTAACAAGCTCACGTAAGACGATTCTGAATATACATAATAAGTTTAAATAGCTTATGTTTATACAAACATTTGCTCGCGTGGCGCCGTGGGTCTTCCGTGCATCATTCTACATATGAATGTCTCTGTAAATAATCTTGCTCAGCAGTAACGGCAATGTAAGATAAATAAACACTTACTTTTGTATCATTGACGCACACAAGGAATTTGGAGGAAACAACACACGGACCATCTCTCTTACCCCTTTTCCACCAAAGCAGTGCTAGAGCTAGTTCGAAACCAGAGCCTAGTTTCAAATCGGTTCTTTGTGTCCCCACAATTCTCGCGCATGCGTCGTGGTGCTTCGTGAGTTCACGGCCGAGGCAGACAAGGAAGACAAGAATTTGTGGAATAAAGTCGTTATTTTGATTTTTTTTTTCGCACAAAAACTATTGTCATCGCTTCATAAAATGATTGTAGAGCCACTGTAGTGAGATGGACTTTGTAACAACATTTTTAGTGCCTTTTATGGGTCTTGTGAGTGTAAATGTACTGAACGGCAATGGAGGCCTTTCTCAAGCCTTTCTCAGCCATCAGCTTTCAACAAAAATATCTTCATTTGTGTTCCGAAGATGAACGAATGTCTTACGGGTGTCGAACGACATGAGGGTGAGTAATTAATGACAGAATTTTCATTTTTGGGTGAACTAACCCTTTAACTTCCTCTTCTACAGCCATGATGGTGGTTATGATTAATAAATAAATAAAAAAGATTTTTTATTAGATTTCAAATTCTCTTAGCACAAAAACATGAAGCAGCCATCTTAAGTGCCACTGTTTGTATTTAAATTATAATAACGCATAATGGCACTGTACACTACACTACACATGTATAGGTAACGCTTTACAATAAGGTTTCATTAGTTAAAGGGTTAGTTCACCCAAAAATGAAAATTCTGTCATTAATTACTTACCCTCATGTCGTTCGACACCCGTAAGACCTTCTTCGGAATCTTCGGAACACAAATGAAGATATTTTAGTTGAAATCCGATGGCTCAGAAAGGCCTCCATTGGCACAATGCACTTTACACTCTCAAGACCCATAAAAAGTACTAAAGACGTCGTTACAAAGTCCATCTCACTACAGTAGTTCTACAATAACTTTATGAAGCGATGAGAATATTTTTGTCTGCAAAAAAAACCCTAAATAACAGCTTATATAGTGATGATCGATTTTAAAACAATGCATTATGAAGCTTCGAAGCGTTATGAATCAGTGAGTCGAATCATGATTCGGATCGCGTCCGCCAAACTGCTGAAATCACATGACTTTGGCGATTCAAACCACTGAATCGACTCAATGATTCATAATGCTTCGAAGCTTCATGATGCATTGTTTGTAAATCGGTCATCACTATATAAGTCGTTATTTAGGGGGTTTTTTGCTCAAAAACTATTCTCGTCGCTTTATAAAGTTATTGTAGAACCACTGTAGTGAGATGGACTTTGTAACGACGTCTTTAGTACCTTCTATGGGTCTTGAGAGTGTAAAGTGCATTGTGCCAATGGAGGCCTTTCTGAGCCATCGGATTTCAACTAAAATATCTTCATTTGTGTTCCGAAGAGGAACGGAGGTCTTACGGATGTCGAACGACATGATTGTAAGTAATTAATGACAGAATTTTCTTTTTTGGATGAACTAACCCTTTAACATTAGTTAACTACATTAGTTAACATGAAATAATAAAGAACTGCACTTATAAAACATTTCTTTATCTTTATTAATGTTAATTTCAACATTTACTAATACATTATTAAAATCTTGTTAACATTAGTTAATGCACTGTGAACTAACATGAACAAACCATGAAAAGCTGTATTTTTATTAACTAACATTATTAAATATGAACAAATACAGTAACAAATGTACTGCTCATGGTTAGTTAATGTTAGTTAATACATTAACTATGTTAACAAATGAGACCTTATTGTAAAGTGTTACCAGTGTATACAATACAAGCAAATACAAAGCCTGCCCAGTCAACAAATGAAAGGAAATCTGATCTTGCAATGCTGACAAATGCCTTATCCCCGCAATTCTAACTGAACAGATAACACATAAGCTAATTAGTAATATCAACAACGCACAAGGAAATATGCTGGCTGGATGTTTACATAGAGATAATTGATGGTGGCATGGCTTTAGAGAAGACACTGCATATTCATCAACTGGAAACTAACTTAGTTCCTTTAATCTTATTACAATGCAAATTAACATTATTCATAAACTATACTTCATGACAGGCATGGCGTCAACTGAGCATACATTAGATTCATTTAGTGAACTTTCACTGTTGATCTGTAGATGGCAGTGACACTCTAACTGAAAAGTAAAATATTCAGCTCAGCACCATCATGCTGTTATATTTCCACAACAAAATGTGGAAGATGGAATAAAGCCTCATTATCAAATAAAAATAAAGGATAATAGTTTTACAATATTTTTCAATACTGAAAATTAATTCAGCATGTGTGATTTTGGGCCTGTGTTTGATCAACAGGTCCAGAAATGGGCCAATTTAAGTGGAACATGCTTTTTTCCCCCCATCAGACAACCATTAAGCCTTCTCTGAGAGTTGCTGGGCCATTACTAAGAGGCACATCACAGCACAAAGCAGTCTTTGTGAGGCTGCATTTCAACCCAGTCCGGTCTGAGCAGCCCTCTATTCAGCTTTTAAGCAGTAGAAGCAGGGGCCAGGCCAAAAATCACAGTCTGGAATCTCCACAGCGGCTCCTGGGTTTACTGCGTCAGTTTAAGAGCCATTTACAAAGGTCTCGATGTTATGGAGGTGCACTGGTCTGCAGGAATCCTTCCAATTTGAGCACCATGAAGAGAGCAACAGGAGACCCAAGTGTAACAACATTTAGGGCAAACAGTACCACACCTGTTCACACACACACACACACACACACACAAATGTTATGGACTTTGCAGTTTGAAATGAGAGGGAATTGTTTTTTTATCATATATATAAAAAGCTTGACTTTCCCCATCAATGCCATAAAAATGACTAAGTATAATAAATAAATAAAATTTAAATGAATGCAATATTGTGGTTACTGTTGTATTTTTGCCTTTATGTGCAAAAACGATGACTAGATTCAGTTTTAGGGCCATTCCTTTTTAATTGAACAAATATATTATAATACACTGTAATATAGGCTGTAGCATTACATTTTTTTTTTCTCTTCATACAAATGTCTTGACAAACCGGTTAATTTTCTCCCTGACAGTTCAACAATCCTCTGTCGTGTTGACACTTGTGTTAGCTGGCAGCGTTTTGAATTGAAACGGTGTTAAATTCGGTCACAAGAGAATAAAGCAATTTAAAAAACTAGGTGGTTAAACTGAGAAATCAACCCAGTGATTCTTGCAATCACTTGCCAGCATAACGAATACAAAAGGCGAGTCGTTCAACAATGAACGCGTTCCGATCATAAATGAATCTGTTTTGAATGAATCTTTTATGTAAAGGAATCATTTCACTGAAATGAACTTGTTAGTGTACAGGGATCTGTTGGCCGATTGAACGAGTCGTTCGTCCAGTTCGTTATACTTAGAAAGTAGAAGAGAGGTGAAGGATGAATACTGACCATACATACATAAAATTAGGCTCGATAAACATAATTTTACTATTATGTATTCTTTATAGTAGGCTATGATTAAAGTCATGCAAAATAGTTGACACAATAGAGGAATAAACAACATGTCTACAGGGTACGTAGCCTACGCAAATGTATTTCTATTCGAATCTAATGATTTAAGTGAATGATTCATGTAACCTGCATAATGGCATTTTAGTCAACCGATTCAAAAGATTCGAATCACTGAAACGAATCAAAATCCCCAACAACTAGTCACAATAAGCACAGGTTGAAAGCACAACGAAATTGCCTGTGGCACCACTTCTGGGGGAGGGGACTTCGCGTCATAAAGAAACCCTCACGCCAACGTTTGATAATACTTGTGTCAGTCCTCCAGTTGTCAATCAAGATAAATGGTCTCTTTAAAACCCCTATCAGATCCGAGGTATCGTCATAGTTGGGTTCTGGCCGCTGTCAATAGCGACAGGGCTCCGTCTCCGGTTCAAAGCAGCAGCGCACACTTGTCTCAGCGAGAGCTCGTGGAGTTTATGTGGAATAAAGGTGCGCAAAATGACAGATATTCCACCGAGGCACACATAAACTGCGTCGGATTGTGGTAGATAGATGCATTTCAATCTATTTAGTGTGCGTCGGCGCAGCAAAATAAGGCGAATTGCCTTATCCACTCCTATAAATAGGAGTAAAGGTGATCGCTCCGAGCCAGGATTCAATTAGTTCCAGGCGAGAACTGAGATAAGCGGATACTGAGACGGAGTGAAATGGATCTCAAGGCGCTGGGCTGCGTGGTGCTCTTACCTATTCAGATACTCTACTATATTGTCAAGGCGACCGTGTGCTGGGTCTTACCGAGCAGGCGGAGAGATCTGACCGGAGATGTGGTACTTATCACGGGTGGCGGACGGGGCATTGGCCGTCACCTGGCTAAGGAGTTCGCCGTGCGTGGAGCTAAAAAGGTAAACATGATGTATCATTACTCTTGGTTATATTGCTGTATTTGCATACTATTTCTATTCAAAAATGTTTTATAAATAGTGTCAATGTATTGTTATAGCCCAATAGTTTCAATACCAGGTGGTCTGCCTCTTTCTTTCTCTTTCTGACAATGACTGATAGTTTTAAAGTTTCATAATATTGTAGGCTACTACATAGCGGTATTTGGGAAATTAAACCTAACATAGCTAATTATTGAAATAACTGTTATCGATATAAACATATTATTTAGCCATTTATATTTAATGATATTACTATCAAGAAATCTTAATTGTCATTTATATTTAATGATATTACTATCAAGAAATCTTAATTGTCATTTATATTTAATGATATTACTATCAAGAAATCTTAATTGTCATTTATATGCACATATCAGCCTATAGTATAATAATATATATATAATAAGTCTAAAATCTAAATGATGGATTATACTGATTTAATACACATTGTTTTAACAACTATGAACACAATTGTATAGTGTAGCAATTTATTGCAATAACCACAACTGTAGAAGCTGTTTAAGTATGCTGTGTAAGTAAGTAACTGTGGTTATCATGGTAAGCTATTAAAACAAATCATTAGCCTAGTAATGGATGAGTTTGTTTTGTACTGCAAAGTATCACTCTGTATAGGCTACTCCTCTCCCTAGGGACGTTACATGTCCTGTTCATAAACCCATTGTCTTAACAGTGCATAGGTCATGACCCCTACGGTCAACAGACCAATCAAAATGTAGAGCTGGATTCCAATGTCTGGTTCAACTTGTACAACAAACTGGGTCAACTAACAAATGGTTATTTTGTTGAAAAACGTCCTTCTTTCAAACTTTGACAGTTCTCATGTTCAAATTATTACAGTGGTCTGGGTGGAAAACCCTCTACAGGGGCCAGTGACCCAAGATATTCATGGCGCTAGCAACTTTGACCTTGGCTAAACGCTTGGACGATTAGGCATCTGACCTTTACTATGAATTTGTACTGTATTACGAGCTCTATCTGCAGGATTTAATGGCTTAATTAAATCTCTCACATAGGCAGTAGTATGATGTTTTTGTGTCTCAGCAGTCGGATTGCAAACGAGATGATGTGTGCTAAAAGTCAAGAGCTGGGAAGAAATGTCTCAGCTGCCTCACCCACCCAAGACATTGCATTATAAATAGACCCAGTGGCCCAACTGTAATAAACAGAGCTTAATAACTTCTGTAACCACAGTGACAGGGGCCTTGAAGCCTGGCGGCGTTACACCCAGAGCTTTGATTTAAACACATTTCACCCCCAGAGAAGCTTGTGTGTATGGGCCTAAAAAAAAAAAACATCATAAAAGTCACAGTGCAAACCTCACATGGCAAACAACTCGGAGACTTTAGATCCCTGAATGCTCGCTGACACAAGTGACCTTTTACATTATCATGGGGCAAAGTTCTTTGAAAAAAGCCTGCTTTGCAGCAGTACGTTAAAGGAAGCCACCGTGCTTGTCAACACCCCGTTGTTAGCCATTGTTAAGGTGTGAAGGCTTGCCTGCAGTGGCCATCTTCACAGTTAGCCCATTCTTAAGGAATGCTAAAAAGGCATGAATCATAAATGCACAGGCTAAGAGTTAACTTGACCGCCCTTGCCTCAAAGTGGGGGTTGTAATTTTCCAGAAAGCAGGCCGTTATTATGGCATCCAAGAGGTCAGCAAGTCCTTACTGCATGGTAACTCAACACTGGAAATATTCTGCAAAAGTTACGTCATCGCCCATTAACCAAACCCTAAATGATGTGAAGGACCAAGAAAAGAAAAAAAATTCTGGATGTTGCAGAAGCATCATCATCATCGGTGACCATCCATGTGGTCCCATGGCTGATGGCTTAAGGAAGTGTGAAGGAAGTGAGCCCTATGTAAATGACTTTCTGTATGTGTATGGGTTCGGGGGAGGGTGGCAGGGACCATACAGCTCCCAGCTGGGCAGTGCCCTGTGGCTGACCCTTCTGTCTCCACACTAATTAGACAGCGGCAGGCGACTGCCTCCTGAACTCCTTGTGCCCCCATGCACATACAGACCCATTCCGATGGGAGCAAAGGGGATTACTTAGGCTACGTCTACACTAATCTGGATACATTTGAAAATGTTCTTTCTTTTTCTTTATATTTTGGCCTTCCGTCCACACTGAGATTTTTAAAGGGTTAGTTCACCCAAAACTGTAAATTCTGTCATTAATGTCGTTCCAAACCTCTAAGATTTCCATTCGTCTTCAGAACACAAATTAAGTTATTTTGAATGAAATCTGAGAGCTTTCTGTCCCTCCATGAACAGCTACGCAACTACCACGTTGACGTTTCAAAAAGTTAGTAATGTGATCGTAAAAATAATAAATTGAGTGGTTTAGTCCAAAATTTCCGAAGATACACTATCACTTTATGTGATTAACAATTTAGCCTTTTATTCACATAAACATTGATCAGCGAACATAAACAGAAACTCAACTGAACCTGCTTGACACACGAGAGCAAACCTCATTGGTTCTTTAGGAAGTTCAAATGTGCAGCGTAACACATGTAGTGCCCGATAAAATTTGTTCCGTTTTCTCCATTTTAATTTTTAGGAATTATGTTTTTTTTTACCCTTTACTATTATTTTAGTCGTAAAAAGAGTGTGCTTTTAATGTTACTGTAATAGAACATAAAACATAAAATAGGAATGACCTTAAATTTATTGAGGTAAGAAACATTACATTTGCTCAGTACTTTTCAGGACAAATACTGCATGATGTATTGGGCTGCAACTAACTATTATTTTAATAATCGATTAATCTGACGATTATTTTTCCAATCATTTATTCAAAAACAGAACTGACAGTGCAAATTCAAAGTGCACAGGTTGCTACAATAAATCTATAAATATTTTCTTTTTTTTTAATAAAGAAAAATACTAATCAGAAAACTTAACAGGATGATAGAACTTGTTCTCTACACTACACTCAGACGCACACACTCACAAACAAAATGTAATGGGTTTAGTTAAATTGTAATGCATTAAGAATTTCTCTAAAATGTCCAAACCCATTATATACGACTCCTGGAGAAAACATCTACTGTATTAACCTATTAATATGAATGTTTAATAGGCAATACAGACACGGATTTAACTGCTGTGACATATAAACAAATATTATGTAACAATTAAATAAAACTACTACTCCTCCTAAAGAAGAACACAATGTCTTATAAAGAATGCATATCATTCATTGAAAATAACAACTTGCATACAACATTCCTTATAGATTAAATATGGATTAAATAATTAATGTATAATATATATAATGAATCCTTATTCAAACTAAAGAGGGGATTTTTCTCTGTCTTTTGTTGTTTGATTTATATTAAGAGCACAAATGGAAGCAGGTTAATGAACTGCTGTCACTTTACGACCGAATGCTGACCTGAAAATGAATGTTTTTGTCTGTGAAAAATGTTGCTGATTAAAATATTGACATATTATTTGTCAATGAAATTACCATAGCAACAGATTGAAAAATTAATGGGCCAAAAAAGGCAAGTGTCTTTAGTCTTGCACGATACCACCCCTGCTTTACTTCTGTTATTAACAAGCTAGCGCTAACTTGTCATGCTTGTCAAGCTGAATAATGAGTAAACAAGCACCAGAAGAGCTACTGGAGGGACATCACACTCCTCACTTCGAAACGGAACAAAAGTGGGATTTTGTAGTGATGTTATCCTGCTTTTGAGCTCCCTTCCTCCTCATCAAGGACTCCAAGATGTTTTCGTTTAAGGTGCTGAATCACCATTGGGTGCTCCCGTGCCATGCCATGTCGCGTCGCTTTTGCTGCAATTAACACACTTTTTCGATTTATTAATGGCTCTTTTCGTGTGGTAGCCTATGGCTCGGCTCGGTTTGCTTTTCCGCTGTGTGGTACGACGGGTACAGCACGGCTCGCCCGCTTCCACTCTGCTTTGCGCTCAACCATGCTTTTTTTTTATACTCAAACATCTCCGCGTATTATTGAGGGGCATAATAGTCGTGGGACACAACGAATCGATAATGAAATTCGTTGCCAACGCTTTTAATTATCGAATTTTATCGATTCGTTGTTGCAGCCCTAATGATGTAACATAACACTGCACTCTAAGTACTTCAAGTGACAACAAAATATTAATTGTTATGAGCTTTAAACTGTCCAGTAAAATAAATTATATTAGTTGTAACAAGTAGAATTAGGTACTGCTCCTTTAAGGCGGAACGCACTCTCTCACTCACTCGCTGATGAGTGGGCAGTCTGTAGATGGAGCGCGAGCTGTGAACATCGCATATATGCGTTCTATATTTCTGTTGCTCTTTGCCCTGTTTATTTTTCTGTTCAGTAAAGCAGTTGTCAGTGAAGTGTTTGCAAACTGCCCCATGTGTGCGTGGGCTCGACGCTGATAATAAACCCCATGTGAAATGTCAGATACGCGAGTTTTGCTTACACTTGGCTACAACCATTCAGGCCAGCTATTTGGCCTCTCTGTGTAAAGTGTTACATAGTTTATATACATTTAAATGAAAGTGCTCCATTAGCTTTTTCTTTCAAGTAAAAAATATAGGACTAAAACAAAAGTTCACCTGACACACAAAAGTCACAAGGGAACTGCTCGGCTTAGCGTTGAGTTTCTTAACTTTTTCGCTGCCGCTTCGCCATACTTTCATTGTTTTGTCGTCCAGATTTGTTTCCCCTGGTCTGCATTTTCCCCAGACATACGTTCTTCTCCCACATAAAACAGAATTTCATTCCAAATATGTAAAATTCCGCTAAATTCCACATTAACATTAGATTCCGCGTTAATGTGCCAATTTTAGGGCCCTACACATGAGAATGAACCTCATTGGTTCTCACACTTCAAGCGAACATGCTTAAGCTTCCATTTGCCACAACAACTGATGTGTGCGTTGATAAATGTTTATATGTTAAAGGTCCCATGGCATGGATTTTTTTATTTTATAATGTATTCTGAGGTGTACTTATATTGTTAGTATGATTTTTACATCATAAAATGTCATAATTTAGAAATAAAAGGCATTTTTTCTATACTGATGTTTGCCCTCTGGCCCTGTTTCAAGGGGCGTGTCTGCTGTGAGACTTCAGTAAAAACGCCCACTGTTGTGATTGGCTGACATCTTTGCATTTGAAATGAGCGGAGGGGGTGTGATTTAACGAGATCTACGAGGCACAAGGCTGTGCCAGAGAGACGGATGTCACTTCTCATCAGTTCTCTCAGCACGTCTCAGTTCAGTGAACTGTTGTCGTTACTAGCATATACTTCAGGTTATTAGTTTATTTCTAGCGGGAGGGACTGTCACTCATGTCAGAAAGTTAGTAACTTTAGTAAATGATGGATCAGTGCTGACTCGAGACGCGAACCGTTTAGAAAAGATTCAGTCCGATTTGGTGAACTGGTTCGACCGGTTCACCAAAAAGAACCGGTTCAAAAGAACGATTTGTTTGCGAACCAGACATCCATGGACCAGAGACGGAGAGATTGCTATCAAAGTGATATTGTATTGAGCTATGAGAGCGCTGTCAGCGCCAGTTTATTTTCTTTGTATCTGAGAGTTCTGAATAAACACGAGTCCCAGTCACGCCGAGCCCGTCTTCCTCCTTATTACCAACTTTGTAACACATGTAATGTACCATTACAGGAGATGAACGAGTTACGAGTGAGTGTTGATTATACCATTATTTTTTAGATATTTTCCTATCATATGAAAAGCGTCAGTGACGCGCATTGAGTACACAGCGCAAACAAAGACACTACAGCAGTAATCGAATGTAATCCAGTTTATTGTGGGGATTGCTGGCTAGTTACCCTAACGCTTACCCCCTTTCTGCTTAATCTCGTGCCGCGTTTGGTGCCTCCGCTGTGGGCTAGATGCAGTACTGGGGGTCGGTGATGTTGAAGGCCGACCGGCCAGTGCAGCCCGAGCCTCGGCGTGCGTGAAGTTTATCTCTAAAGATGTGGCTCTTTCGATGTTGAGCAGAAACTCACGACTGTATGCACATTTAAGAACAGATAGACGCGACGAGGACGTACAAAAACACTGACTCACAAGATAGAAAACAGCGTTCTGTCGGGAGAGAGAGAAGCCGCAGCACGAATAATAAAGTTCTGTGTGAACTTGAATAATTAGCTACACATCAGAAATCACTGATCACAGATCAGAAGGAACTGAAAAAAGACTTCTGTTTTCATTTGAACATCCAAACACTGAGAAACTGCCAGCATTCACTCGTTCACAAGCCATGATCTCTCGAGGACAAACAAATATGGCGCTTGCATGGGCGTGCCAAATTCTCTGGGCGGAGGAAAGGGAGGTAACCGTTCCTGTTATGACGTCATAACAGGAAAATTCAAGATCAGCTCATCTGACTTTTCAAAGGCAGAGAGAGACAGCCAGAACTCGGTTTACACCGATCAAAATTTCTAGCCACTTGGGGACAAAATTCAGGCTAGGGGAACTCATATTAATGTTGAAAAACCTCATAAAATGAAAATTTCATGCCATGGGACCTTTAATAAAAGCCTAAATTCAATCTGTTCATCATATAAAGTGATTGTGTCTTAAGACAATTTCTACTAAACCGCTTAATTCATATGGATTATTTTTACGATCTCTTTATTAAACTTTTTTAAGCATCAAAGTGTTCGTTGCATAGCTGTCAATGGAGGGACAGAAATATCTCAGATTTCATCAAAAAGATCTTCATTAGTGTTCTGAAGATGAAATAAATTCTAATGGATTTGGAAAGACTTGATGGTGAGTAATCAATGACAGAATTGTAATGTTTGGGTGAACTATCCCTTTAAGATGCTCTCCCAACTGGATAAATTGTTTGAACTGTGAAAACAGAAGTATTTAAAAAACAATGACATGTTTAGTCATGTGACACTTATTGTACCAATTGATAACCATGTTTATATCAGTATGTGCCTGCTATGTGCTGTTCACATTCACAATGTTGCTTCATATTACATTCTTGATAACAAGATTCAAAGATAACAGAAACAGAATGTACTCACAATTTCTGTCCTGCAGGAAAACTTAAGGAAAATTGTGTTTAGACCATGGAGATTGAGTTCGACCCAACTACATTTTTTATGCATGCACAGTAAGATGATTTTAGCACATTTCAGTGTGGAATACAAACTTTTGGAAAATGCTTGAAAATTATAGTGTGAACAGAGAGCGTTTCGAAATGAAAACCGAATTTCCAAATGTATTCGGATAAATATTGTAAATATAAACAGTCCACACCACAACTATAACAGCACAGAAAAGCATTATAGTTTTTTTCTAGCTGATGAATGCCAATCAGAATCCATCCTGCTTTAAAGAGCTCAAGCATTTAAAGAAGCAGACGACAAAACTGCAGTGTGCTTAAATAAACAGAACTGTATTGTCCGTTGATGTGGATGCTAATATAGTTATCATTCTTGGTGTGAACAGGCCATTAGGGTGCAAATCGGGGAAACTACCTATCTTACTGGTGTTCTCATGCATTTCAACTAAACAATAGATGCTCCTTCATAAGAGCTTTATACACAGTGTGCTTATCTTTAAGGAAGAACAATGTGTGTCCTCACAGGACTGGATTAAGCACGGTTTGTTTGCTCCTGATTTTCGCATATTATATGCTAATGCTGTGAACTCAACCATTGCTACTCTAAGGACTTTAGTGATAAGACTTGCTAATGTGATGTGTGCAGATGAAGCTCATAGTGGGATTGCATGGGAGACCACCTTGTGAGCTCTTGTTCTCTGACAGAAATATCAAGATTGTTGTGAAATCCTATTATAAGCTTAATCAAGACCTTCTTAGTAATTAGCTCAAAGGCCATGCATATAAAGCAGACCCATACAAAAACACACAGGCAGGTTTATCAAATAAATGTCCATTAGGCCAAAGAGGTGAAACCATCTGCAGAGCAGACCATCTTTGGCCTAATTCATCGGCAAACATCACTGATAAGGACCACCGAGATTGCTTTAAGTTAATTAGGAGGGCTAACATTAAGTTGTTATCTGAGTTGAATGAATTTAGCTAGAAAAACTTTGGCCCTGTCTACACGAAGCCAGAGCTTTCCCTATCTGATCTTTATTTCAGCTCGTTTTAAGAAATATCTGCATACACACTAGAGTAGAGATCGACCGATATGGGTTTTTCTATTACCAATGCCGATTTTTAAGAGGTCAGGGTCAGCCGATGGCCAATATGTGCAGCATATCTTGAAGTTTTCTCCTTCATTCGCATGCTAAAATGTCACACTAATAAGTGGATGCACAACATTTCTAAACTTAACTTTGTTTATTGAACACTGACTTGAACCATCTCTTGAATCTTAATTTTATTCAAATAAAATATTTATCCAAAGTTAACCAAACAAATCAATAAACTGACCAAGTATTAATGATAAGCATGGCCATGCATGCCATTCACTTTCTATGCAATGCATCTATACACTATATTTAATTTGCATAGTAATGTGTTTTTAAAACAATGTAACGTAAAAAGACGTGTAATAATGGGAGTAATAAAAAGGTATATTTTCATAAGAATAGCATATTTCATAAGAATATCCAGACAAAACTGTGTATGTTGTCAGAGAAATTCACTAAAATATAATGTCCTCTTACTCCTCTACAGGGGCAAAACCTCTATTCTGGGTCTCAGGAGGATATTTATGTCTCGAGCAGAGTGAATCCAGCATTTATATTTAGATGTCACTTCCTAAACTTTGCAGCATGCAGTTGGCCGTCGGTCCTCTTAGCAGCATGAAAATCGATAGTTTTATTCAATGGATGTTATAGACTGTATAGCCTCGAGTTTCGCGAGCCTGCATTAACTCAGCACTGAATAAAAACTCGGTTCACGTTCAAGAGATCTGGCTGCATTACTCACCACTGCAAAAACACGTTGTAAATAGATGGCGCTCTCTAGAGCGCGAACACAAATGTGCAAATCGGCCCAATCGGTTTCACCAGTATATTATTACAGTATCAACTGAGGGTGCTTTTACTTGCTTGCGTTTGTGGGTGCTTCAGCCTTGTTTATAGTACTTTCCGCAAGCCTCCGCTGGCGCTAAACGTGCACGACTGCCCACACCGCGTTGACATCATTTTTGCCGCGTGCACCCTCGCGCTCGTGCGGAATCTGTGGACAAGTATAAACAAGGCTGTTCTGAGCTGCTCCATGTGTCAGCACGGTGTCAAATATTGATTTTATTTTTCTGTATGCCTTTAATTACATTTTATTTTTAAGTTAGTTGCCAAGGTAATATTTCAATTTTTTAAGTTTTATTGAACATTTATATTTCATGTTAATTTTATTTTAGCTTTATTTCAATTACTGAATATAGTAATATAGTAATATTTTTAGTTTTAACAAAAACATGCCTGGTGTAACTTTATATAAAAACAATATAAGTCTATATTGTTTTGTATATGTAAATATGATTTCACACATAAGTAAATAATATGTGTGTGTGAATATATTACAGACTAATATTTTATAATGATGGCCTGTGAAAGGGACTTAGCCATTGTATATTAGCCAAAATATTGTTGTCAGCTAAACCCAGGGATTAGTTTGAAGTTTTTACTCTTACAAAGCCTTGCTTTTTAATAGCAAAAACTGACTGCAAAATACTGTAGTGTATAGTAACCTTGTTCACACTGCTGGCTGATTGTGAAGAATGATACACATTTATTTGCCACAGCCCACAGGTGCCTGTAATTGGTCCAATTATGTTTTTCTCTTTTTAAAAGGGTTTGTGGAAATTTCCAGTCTCTAAGCATGCGGTGTGTTCGCTTCTTTAAGTATGCATTTCAGCCAATTCCTATGTAAAGACTCTAGCTTAAGGCCCCGTCCACACGGAGACGCGTTTAGCTGTATACGAAAAATGTTTCAGCGTTTCGTCCACATGGATCTGGCGTTTTGGGAGCATAAAACCGATATTTTTTTTCAACCGGGTCCCAGAGTGGATAAATCTGAAAACGACACCACGTTTGCGTTTTCGTGTGTACAGCCAATCCGTATATTATTTTGCGAAATGGTGATGTCATCACACCACGTCCCGCACAGGAAAGACTAGAAAGGGATACAACTATGGGTACTGAGCATGCGCACATCAATATTGCGTCATTTAATTACTGTATTTGGATTATTGTAAGGGTATGTTTAGGGTTGGGGTAGGTGTAGGCGTTAATAAAACACAATCTGGTAAGTAGAAAATGTATTTATTGTTATTTTATTGTGAGATTTTGCCTCACTCCCTACCATTGCTGTACCCCTTCTAGCCACAACTCTTCTTCTCTGTTTTTAGTGTATTTCTGTGGCAGAATTACAGCGCCACATACTGGCCTGGCGTGTATACTACATCGTTTTGAGTCGGTTTCAGTGCTCTCGTGTAGAGGTCGGCCGATATTTGTATTTTTTTAATATATCGGCATCGGCCGATATCCGTGTTTAATAGCACCGATTTAAAGTCAGGCATGTCCGCGGGCAGCCCCGTGTTATTGGTGCGGTGGAAGCATCCGGAACTGGCATAATGCTACAGCTGGTATAAGGTTTGCTTACTTGCAGTTAACTTTAAGGACTGTAGTTGAAAACTATCAGCAGCTTGCTTGCTAACATATTAGCCCCATTGTTATAAGTTCTGTTTTATTTTTCCTGTATCGGAGTTGGAGAATTTCAGGGTGGGGTGGCAAAAGGGTGGAGAAAGCAGCAGCTCTCACAAACACTGCAGCGTGATTGAGGGCGAGGGCTACATTACTCCGCCTCGCTCACAGAGAGCACCGTGCTCGGAGACACCGTGACAAAGGCACGTAACAAAACGACAACTTAAACTAAAATGAAAATGGCAAATATAAAAATAATTCAACATAATAATAATCCTTTCATAGTACATAAATATAAAAATGACACTTTTCCAAATGAGCATGTCCCCAAAGGGAGGTCAATCCTATTTAGATGCAGCAAAATTTGTCCCGAAAGGATAGCCAAGTTAAGCTACGTGTGCACACACTCTCATGTGGTTGTTGAAGCAGAAAATGGCCGGGTCCGTATGCCCAGCAGGCTGTGTAATGTCTATGAGAATTTGTCTGAGACAGATGATGAGACAGCATCACTGATTTCATTTCATTACCTTTCCTTGACCTCTCAGACTGAAAAATCTAATTGACCAATCACTCCCCCCCGTGTTCCCTGTCCCTTCCAATCCATTCATGCAGTCGACTCTCTTAATCCTTCACCAAACTAATATTGGCCTGTGAAAAATAGCCCCACAGTTCCTTCAATGAAATGGCCCGTTCTGTTCTTACCATAACTACTATGTTTCATGTTATGTTGGTGTGGTATATATTCATGGCAAATGGATAAAGCATTTGGGGTAAAACTTGCATAATTCTGTTTTAAAATATAATTTTAAAATGTCTATGGAATACTATATTCCTCCTATTCATCATATATAGTTCTAAGTAAATGTATTTGTAATTTAAAAAGGACAATAAAATACAAAAATATTTTTTTTTGTGTCAAATGTTTTGGCATTAATTGTAGGCCACATAGCCTCTTGTGTTTACAAGTAAACACCCACATTGAAGAACAAGTCATGATAAATTAGCTAGGACGTTTATGCACAACAACTGACAACATGAAATACTTTCGAGCTAATTAAATCTACTTTGAGACACTAATTCATGACTAAGCTCTTATCTGTGCTATTGAGCAGTGACCTAGTATGGCTTTGCTTTCAGAAAGATGATTTATTGCCAATATGGCATATCATATGTTTTGTAAACCCTTATATCTCCTAACAGCTAATCCTGTGGGGCCGGACGGAAAAATGTCTGAAGGAGGCGTGCGAGGAGATTGCCCTCATGGGGACAGAGTGCCATTATTTTGTTTGCGACGTGGCCAACAGAGAAGAAGTTTACAAGCAAGCCAAGGTTGTCAGAGAAAAGGTATGCCCCATAATATCATACCCTGAGGAGTTTCTTAATAAGATTATAATAAGATTAGTTCAAACTGGTTGGCTCTAATAACCTCTAATAACCCCAGTGCTGGCTTTGTCTCAGCTCTGTTGCCTTCCACCCCCAAAGCATGTATAGAGATTACACCTCGCATGAAATGTCTGGGTTAGATAAGGCCCAGCAGCATGGCCGAGCTAACGATCCATAAAGGAGAAAGTATAATCTGTTTTGGAAAGAATATCTCACAGTGTGTATTTTGTTCTGGTTGTAGGTGGGAGATGTTACCATTCTAGTGAATAATGCTGCAGTGGTGCATGGGAAGAGTTTGCTGGACAGTGATGATGATGCTCTTCTGAAGTCACAGCACATCAATACAATGGGACAGTTTTGGGTACGTACAAAAATCAAGTCCCGTCCTACATTTTCTCATTCGAGAAGCTGTTTTAGGGAAACAACAATAGGGAAGAAAAGATGATTGCAACTTTGGTTTCATCCAAGTGCCTACTTTCATGGATTTAATGCACCTTTTAATAATCCTTTCATCCACAGACCACAAAAGCCTTCCTGCCTCGTATGCTGGAACTGCAAAACGGCCATGTTGTGTGTGTCAACTCCATCCTGTCTCTGTCACCCATCCCTGGTGCCATAGACTACTGCACCTCTAAAGCATCATCACTAGCCTTCATGGAAAGCCTCACTCTGGGGTTGCTGGACTGCCCGGGTGTGGGCTGTACCACTGTCCTCCCATTCCACACCAACACTGAAATGTTTCATGGCATGAGAGTCAGGTGAGCTGATGTTTTAAATAGCAGAAAACATGGATACAGCACAACTGGATTATTTCAAAACACCACCGTAGACAGCTTTTCCACAATCATGTAAATGGTTGATGGCTAAAATAAAATTCCGCCCAACATTTTCTCATGATTATTCTGTTTCAGTTGGCAGTAAGTAAAATGGACTGGAACTGCATTTCAAGTATTTTTACGTCAATGTGAAATCAAAACCTTGTTAATGCGTGGTCATGGTCTTATTTTGAAAGATTCCTCATTTCTTCGAAAACAATTTTCTTCATAATCTTTAATCAGATTGTAATAACTTGCTTTTCCTCCAAAACTTTAATTTTCACTTAGTCACAACCTCTTTTTTTTTTGTAATATTGACCTAAAGCCAAAATGCTTTTAAGCCATTGTTTTAGCAAACTCACATTTGTTCTGGCTCCATTACCAGAATAACACCCACTTTTCATGATCCAATCAATTCCCAATGGATAATCTTCTGAGCCACCTACCTTTAAATGGTAATATATACAGTGAGGAAAATAAGCATTTGAACACCCTGCTATTTTGCAAGTTCTCCCACTTGGAAATCATGGAGGGGTCTGAAATTGTCATTGTAGGTGCATGTCCACTGTGAGAGACATAATCAAAAAAAAAAAATCCAGAAATCACAATGTATGATTTTTTTTACTATTTATTTGTATGATACAGCTGCAAATAAGTATTTGAACACCTGAGAAAATCAATGTTAATATTTGGTATTTGTAAGGCCACATGTCTTTAGCCGGGTGAAACGCCTTGCTGTGAGCGCTTGACAACGTTTTGGCAGCGCAGGGTATTTTTTCAGTTGAGACTCTTTGCTTGTTATAATACGGAAGTGTTACTACACTCTAAAAAATGCTGGGTTAAAAACAACCCAAGTTGGGTTGAATATGGACCGCAATGGGTTGTTTTAACCCAGCATTTGGATTGTTTTAAGCAAACATTCAACCCAACCGCTGGGTTAAAACAACCCATTCACTGGGTTATAACAACCCAATTGCTAGAACATTTTTAACCCAACTTTGGTTGTTTTTAACCCAGCAGTTTTTTTAGAGTGTAGTATCTCATTTCACAGATAGTTTGTTTTTCTGTATTGATTCTATATAAAAATGCAGATACAATGTAAAAGTATTTGCTCTGGCTCTTATTTTAAATGATTTTGTTCCGTTATTATGCTTCTTGTCATCTGTACGTTGTACAGTACAAGCAGAATATGGCAGTTGGTCGGTGTTGTAATTGTCCCGCCCCTCTTCCACTGTGATTGGATGGCTGGGTGAAAAGTGACAGTGATGAGCGCTGCGTTTTGCTAAAAGTTGATCATTCTTCAACTCTCAGCGACCAGTAAAAAACGCGGAGAAATACTCGCTCAGCGCCTCGTTATGCTCATGGTGTTCTAAAAACGCGGCGCTCCCATTGAAAACAATTGAATACGCCAGCCAGCCGCGTGAAAAAACGCTTTGGTGGACACGCGGCCTTAGTGTGACAACCTATACACAAGTGTATTTAACTGAGGATTTTCTCTGCAGGTTTCCCCAACTCTTCCCTCCTCTAAAGCCAGAGGTGGTAGCGCAGAGAACAGTGGATGCTGTTAGGACCAATACAGCATTTGTTTACTTACCCTGGACCATGCATGCACTTGTTATCCTCAAAAGGTACAGTCTTATTCAATTTATAAATACCATTTTACTTTAAAATCTAATTATTTCAGCAAATATGTTTTGGAAACCCTCATTAATTATATTTAATTATTTTCGTTTTACATCAAACAGTATGCTACCGCAGAGTGCCCTTGAAGAAATCCACAAGTTCTCAGGAAGCTACACCTGCATGAATACTTTCCAGGGACGGACATGAGAGGTCTAGAAGCGACACGGGAGTTCCAAGTGTTACATATTTTTATAGTCAAACAGCTATGGAGTTCTTATGGAGTATTCCAGAAACAACGAGTTAGAAGAAAAAGGCGGCATGCCAGAGCACATGGTGCCTCATTTCCAGGACCGTTTGCAGGTCATCAGCGACCTGTGGGTTGCATTGTTGGTCAAACACAGAATGGATAGAAAAAGCCTCAATCGACCGCTGTACTGTATGTGTACTTTGATAAAAACTTTAATCATCTTTTAACTACTGTCACTGTAAATACAGCATCTGAATAAAAAGCAGTTTTAAATAGAAACGTTTTCTATTGGGATGTTTTAAAATCAGCAAATTCCAGGCTCACAAAGTTGTAGTCGGACTAGCCCTTGGCATTATACGGTTGGAAAGTCTGTTATCCCACAAGGTCGCCAGCAGTAAATGCCTTTTCAGCACTTCATTCTCACCAACACAACAGGCTTGACCTGGTGCTCTAGCACGTGGGCTGTCTCATTCCCCCTGTCAGAAACATTTCACCGTGCTGCAGGTGGAAAGAAATGAAATAAGTCAGATCTATTTTACATCATTTTTCTCGGTCTTGTCTCTTTTAAGAAGATACCATGAAGATGTGAGCTTGGCTTGTTTTCAAAGCAGCGCTTGAGTTACCGCAAAACTTGTTTCACTTTGTGTTGAAGGTTTGGCTCGATTGTAACTGTTTTCAGAACAAAGTACAAAATTTTGAAAGCACAAAGTTTTACAGGGGAAAAAAAATCACAGGGCTTGCTTTATGGAAAGCTGGAAATATTTAACCACAAATCCATCTCACTGTTGCTCTTGCGTTATGTAAAAAACATACATGTGCCTTGCTAAAATGACTCCTGCAGTGAAAGCATAGTACTGCACACTTGATTGTGATCTGAGATGCTATTCAGTAAAGGCTGTTGATTTAAAAACATTAAAATAAAAATAAATGTTTTTACCAAAACCAGGGCTGTCAATTCAATATGCTAATAAAAAAAATTATTGGGAAAAAAAACGTGCAATTTAATCATACCCCCATGCAATGTCTATTCAATTAATTTAATTGTATTTATTTAAATCAACATATCGAAGGCCCTTTCCCACAGGACTCGGCAAGCTGTGGAATCACAGCATGGCTGCCGCTTTCTCTCATAGTGAATTTGTATTTATTAAAACCTTAATAAATAAAAGTTATTTAATTTCATTGGAATATGACTAGTTCCCTTTCGAACGGTCAGTTCGTACTGCGTCTTTAAGACGCTGTATGGGTAGGTTCTCCTACTCTCGAATATACTGAAGTAATTGTAAAATCACGCAGTGCTACTGCCCAGTCAAAACAGTGTCGAGACATCTCGCACGCTATTGGCTGGCCAGTGGGAACTGCATGAACCAATGGCAGAACAGCGTAATCTGAGCGAACCAAAGGGCACAAAGCCCGCGAAGCTGAGCGCAAGAGCCCGCGAAAGGGGCATATAAAATACGCTGTAACTGTCAAAAACGTCAGATTAATCTCCTTCAGCGACGATCTACGGTCCTCGCTGATAAACTCGAACTACACCACCTTCACCGTGAATTGACGAGCCTGCAGCGGAATAGCGAACTAACCAGCCCGGACGTCCTGCGAGAGTCAGCGGCCTGCTGTATTTTTCAGCGCGCTCAAATCGCCAGAGATCCCGCGAGCTGTCACGCCTTTCCCCTGCGCTCTTTGGTGAAACACTACGGTGTATCCTTTCTGTACAATACTGAGAAAAACATATCACTTGTGTGCAGTACTTACCTGCACTAGGAGGATAACCACGACGGGTGCGTGATCTGTCTGGGCAAGGCCCACGCGGACGCTGCTCTTGCCGGGTCCGGCTGCTCTCACTGCGAGGGTATGCCCATTTCCTCCCTCCGTTCGCGGATAGCGCTCTTTTCAGAGCGCGACCCCGGCCCTCGCGCTCTCCCGTTCCCCTTTCCGCCCGAGCCACGGCGGGAAAGAACGGCGGAGCCAGAGGGCTGAGTATACCGAGGCTAGCGAGTTCACGTCGGCCCAGTGCCCGCGTGACTCGTCTTCACCTCAGAGAGACGTTTCCCCTGTGACTTTCCCTCGATCGGACCTGCTCCCTCCGCTCAACGCTGAGGGCTTGGTCTCATTCTGCGACAATGAGGAAGACGAATCCGCACGATTACCAACGTCTCGCTCTTCCTCTTCTCTCACTCGGGCCGCGCTAAGAAGCGCCGCGGACAGAGAATGCCAGAGTGGACGAGCGAACTAATGCCGGAGCTTCCCGCATTACTCGCTCTCAGACTGCTAGAGATATTGAGAGCGCGGCCGTTACAGACTCCGCTTTCTACAGCGGCAGCGCGTGCTCCCTCTCTCTCTCTCAGCGCGCGCTCACTATCGAGAGCGTGACTTACGTCATTGCTGTCTAGCGCATAATGGCGGCCAAGCCCTGCGCCTTTTTCACTCTCTATCACTTCTCTCAGTTCTATTCAGACGACTAGAGAGGTTCAACAATGTAGTAAACGAGCCTGTTATGAAGCACGCCCACACTACAAAACCAAAACACCATCGAGAGCGCGACTTACATCATAGCCACGCCCTCTGCTGTTACGTGCACTTTCGCACACAGGGTCGCTGGTTCGAGCCCAGCTCTCACAGGTTTCTCATGGAGTCTCAATTAAGTGAATGGCGGCCAAGCACTCCACCACTTCTCTCAGTCCCCTATTCAGGCGACTGAAGAGGTTCAACAGTGTAGTAAACGAGCCTGTTATGAAGCACACCCTACATACCAAACACAGTTGAGAGCGCGACTTACGTCATAGCCACGCCCTCTGCTGTTACGTGCACTTTCGCACACAGGGTTGCTGGTTCGAGCCCCGCTCTCACAGGTTTCTCATTGAGTCTCAATTTAGTGAATGGCGGCCAAGCACTCCACCACTTCTCTCAGTCCCCTATTCAGGCGACTGAAGAGGTTCAACAGTGTAGTAAACGAGCCTGTTATGAAGCACACCCTACATACCAAACACAGTTGAGAGCGCGACTTACGTCATAGCCACGCCCTCTGCTGTTACGGTGCACTTTTGCACACAGGGTTGCCGGTTCGAGCCCCGCTCTCACAGGTTTCTCAGTGAGTCTCAATTTAGTGAATGGTGGCCAAGCACTCCACCACTTCTCTCAGTCCCCTATTCAGGTGAATGGAGAGGTTCACCATTACAGTAAACGAGCCTGTTATAAAACATGCACGCCTGTACACAAAACGTTGTATTAACGGCGATCCTAATAAACAATTAAGAGTTTTTTCCTCTGTTATGACTGCAGGCAGTGTGTCCCCTACATAGGGTGTACCCCTATGCACTGTTAATTCAGCGCTATAGAACCACTCAAAAGTCCTGCTGTGGCTGGATTACCACCACAGACTTCCTTTACATTCTCTCAATCCCCTCAGTTCAGGCGACTGGAGATGTAAATATTGCAGTCAACTAGCCTGTTGTCAAACATGCTCGCCTGTACACCAATGCTGTTTTAACAACGACCTTACTAAAATACGTGCACCTTGCACATAAGCACTGTTCTCACAGATTTTCGCTCTTTAGCGCGCGCCCACTACAAGTGTGCTCCGCTACACATAAGTGCTGTCCGCACAGTGTCACAAACACAAACCAACCGGCGGACATCTGAACAGAGCCCTTATCAAATGGCTTTCAGAATGCTGACAAAACTGAACACAGAAAGCAGCCCTGACAGGCTGATCAGGAAGAGAGGAGGTTTGAGTCCCGCCCAAGCCGGTCCGCCTCCCAAAAGACTCTGAGTCTCCTCACGGCCCGTTTTTTGTTCCGGTCAGGGAGAAAAACATACTGTTCTGAATGTTTTTTCATGCAATGATTGTAAACTACGAGTCTGCTTAATGCGTGTTCCCTGCATTTTACCGCCATAAAGGCGAGTCTTTTGAGATTCGCGTTCGACGGGAAGGCTTATCAGTACACAGTCCTGCCATTTGGCCTGTCCCTGGCCCTCCGCACTTTCATGAGGTGCATGGATGCAGCTCTCTCCCCCTTAAGACAAGCGGGAATGCGCATTCTGAACTACCTCGACGACTGGCTCATACTGGCCCAGTCAGAGGAAGAAATAAAATCTCACAAATCTATGCTACTCAGCCATCTAGAATGCCTGGGTCTCAGAATAAATACAGCCAAGAGCTTATTGCTTCCCAGGCAGAGAACCTCCTTCCTGGGAACGATTTTAGACTCAGCCCAAATGAGGGCGTGGCTATTGGACGAACGCGCTCTGACTACACAGCAGCTTGCATGTTCATTCAAAATGGGAACCAACACACCCCTAAAAAATTTCAGAGAATGCTAGGCCTAATGGCAAAAGCTTCTCCAGTACTTCCGCTGGGTATGAAGCACATGCGCCCCCTGCAGTACTGGCTGAAATCACGGGTTCCTTCCCAAGCGTGGCATTCAGGCCAGCTTTGGATCAAAGTGGGCCGCGGCTGTGTCAAAGCCCTGGCCCCGTGGTCACTTGGAAACAGTTTCCAGACGGGTGGTGGTCACCACGGACACCTCCAACTCAGTTTGGGGCGCTCTGTACGAGGGCGAACCGGCCTTCGGCTCATGGTCGAGCACGGAGTCACGGTTGCACATAAACTGCCTAGAAATGCTGGCAGTAGTGCTAGCCCTCAAGACTTTTTTACCACGTCTCTCAGGTCACCATGTTCTAGTCCGCACGGACAACACGAACTGTGATCTCCTACATAAACCGCCAAGGCGGGCTCAGGTCGAGATGGCTCAACCAACAGGTCAGACATCTCCTCCTATGGGCAAAAGGCAAATTACATTCACTAAAAAGCAGTGCATGTGCCAGGCAGACTGAACCAGGGAGCAGACATGCTCTCCAGGGGCCTCGTGTCCCCGGGGGAATGGGCCATCCATTCCTAAATGGTTCAAATGATATGGAGTGTTTTTGGGAGGGCAGAGGTCGACCTCTTCGCCTCCGAAGACAACTGTCATTGCCCAATCTATTTTTCAAAGAACAAGGATGCGCTGGCCCACAAATGGCCCAGCTGCATACTTTATGCTTTTCCACCAGTACCGCTCATTCCCCAAATTTTAAAAAGGATCAGGGAATGAGAGCACACAGTCCTGCTAGTGGCTCCACTCTGGCGAACCCACATCAGGTTTCCCGAGTTGATTCAGTTACTATCAGCAGCCCCATGGCCAGTTCCCCTAAGGAAAGATCTCCTTTCTGAGGCGAACGGGACAATCCGGCACCCCCACCCCAAAATTGTGGGCGTTACATGTTTGGCAACTCAAGGGGGGCTCAAGAACCTCCCAGTGAGTGTCTTGAGCACCGTCGTGAAGCTAGAGCTCCGTCTACTAGACGTCTCTATGCCCTTAAATGGTCAGTGTTCTCTGACTGGTGTTCAGTCTGGAACTATAACCCAGTGTCATGCGAGATATCACAATTCTTGTTTTTCTATAAGAGATGTTGGATGCAGGACACACTCCATCCACACTCAAAGTCTACACGGCAGCTATCGCCGCATCCCATACGCCTATAGCTGGCCAATCAGTACGCAGACACACCATGGTCATAAAATTCTTAAAAGGAGCCAGGAGGCTTAACCCCCTTCTCCCTCCTACGGTGCCATCCTGGGACCTTCATTGGTCCTAAGAGCACTAAAAAGACCTCCCTTCGAGCCGCTGCAGACGGCTGAATTAAAGCCACTTTCGCTGAAAACTGCCCTGCTACTAGCACTGGCATCTGTTAAGCGTGTCAGTGACATTCAAGCGTTATCTGTGAACGCATCATGTTTAGATTTGGCCCAGGCGATTCTAAAGTCATCCTCAAACCAGGGCATGGTTATGTACCTAAAGTGCTTTCAACACCGTTCAAAGCACAGGTAATCACTCTCTCTGCCCTCCCCACTTCGGAGGATGAGAGACAGTTACACCTGCTCGGCCCTGTTAGGTCGCTTAGAGCATATATTGAGCGGTCCTCCCACTTTAGACAGTCGGAGCAGCTCTTTGTAAGTTTTGGTGACCGAACTAAGGAACTTCCGGTCACCAAACAAAACCGGACGCGATAGCGTTAGCATATGACACTATGGGCCTCCAATGCCCCATAGGTGTCAAAGCTCACTCCACCAGAGGCATGGCCTCCTCTTGGGCGTGGTCTAGTGGAGTTTTCTATGGGTGACATTTGTAGATCGGCAGGTTGGTCCTCACCATCTACTTTAACCAGATTCTTCAGTCTGGATGTCCCTGCACTGCAGGCACAAGTCCTCGCTGTATAAAAATACTAAGACGGCCTAACGAATATCAGACGGCCTTGTAAGCCCGTCGCCGTCATAAGTTGGCATTGGGGCCTTCATATGCTTCAATGCTTACACATTCCTTATAGTTACCGGCCTCTATGAGCCCAGTAGTATAAGACGTGTGTACATATATATTATTAATATAAATGATGTGTCAGTAACTCTAGTCTTGAGCCCTTTCTAATAAGTGTTCAAACTTGAGGGAGTACATGTCACTGCGCTTATCATAGCACGGCGGGATTTTACAGGTTCCCATACAGCGTCTTAAAGACGCAGTACGAACTGACCGTTCGAAAGGGAACGTACTCGGTTACTTAACGTAACCTCGGTTCCCTGAGATAAGGGAAGGAGTACTGCGTAGACGGCCGTGCTATGGCGCTGACTCGGGTGATCGTCGCTTCAGTCGATTTAACCTGACGTTTTTGACAGTTACAGCGTATTTTATATGCCCCTTTCGCGGGCTCTTGCGCTCAGCTTCGCGGGCTTTGTGCCCTTTGGTTCGCTCAGATTACGCTGTTCTGCCATTGGTTCATGCAGTTCCCACTGGCCAGCCAATAGCGTGCGAGATGTCTCGACACTGTTTTGACTGGGCAGTAGCACTGCGTGATTTTACAATTACTTCAGTATATTCGAGAGTAGGAGAACCTACCCATACAGCGTCTTAAAGACGCAGTACTCCTTCCCTTATCTCAGGGAACCGAGGTTACGTTAAGTAACCGAGTACGTTTTCATGTCAGACACAGTTGAGTTAACTATGATAATTTGCACGTATTTGTATTTTTACCTGGCAAGCCAACTTGTGCACTCACCCTCTGGAATTTTTTTTTTTTTTTTCCTGCTTTATGAGATTTTTGATGGGTCATACAACTCTGGGCAAAATGTTGTTCTATGATTGGTTGTAAATAATATGTTAGGGTGTGTTCACACTTGCCGTGTTTTGGTTCAATTAAAACAAACCCTGGTGCTATTGCTCTGTTAGTGCGGCTCATTTGAATAAGTGTGAACGCTGCCATCCGATCCCAACCATGAGGCCTGTTGCATGAAGCTACAGTAGTTGAACAAACTCTGAGTTTCAGAGTAATTTTGGAGTTGACAAATCCACAGAAATCCAACCAGGTTCAACGGGCTCACAACGCCCGGTATAAAAGTCAAATCCAGAGTTTACTCAAACTCTAAACCACGTGCACCTGAAAGTGTGTCACAACGCAGCGAATAACCAATCACAAGGAACATGGAGAGCGTTAGTTTGATTCACTTCTCGTGAGAGAGCTGCGCAATTCACTTCTCTGCTGAAGATTAAGAGATCATTAAGAAAAAAATATAATGAAATTAAATGCATTTACATGGCAAGAATACACACTGCTGCTGACTATATCAATGCATGTGATTCAAACAAATAGACCTGATCATTTATATAGTTTCACAAAGAGCTCAAAAGAATACATGAAACTTAATCCGTTTTAAAGGTTTATATATATGCATCTATATTTTTATTTAAAAGCAAAGTTTTAATATTTTCAATTAATTTAATAATCATGTGATTATATTATCTGAATTATACACAATTATAATTCATATAAATATAATAAATAATAAAGCAGCAATAATACAAAAGATAATCATGTAATAATATAATAAAATAATAATAAATATATAACGCAGCAAAATATGAGCAATTTTTAAAGGAACATGCAGAGTTTTTGGGACTTTATCTTATTCACTGTATCCCCCAGAGTTAGATAAGTCCACACATAGCATTCTCATCTCCGTGTGTGCCATAACTCTGTCTGACACACCCACCGCTAGCCTAGCTTAGCACAAAGACTGGAGGTAAACGGCTCCAGCTAGCCTACTGCTCAATGAGTGACAAAATAACAACATTTTCCTATTTACATGTTGTGATGTGTATGTACATGTATACCCACACAGACTACAGGGTGCGCACCCCCTGCTGCCCTCACTAACACCTTTTCTCAAGAGGTCTCCCATCCAGGTACTGACCAGGCTCAACCCTGCTTAGCTTCAGTGGGAAACCAGTCTTGGGTTACAGGGTGATATGGCTGCTGTCACTGCGGTAAATTAACGTTTGATATTAGACATGGCGCATTTCATGTCTATATTCTAGCCCAAACAAATATATAAACAAACGCCCTTTGCATTGCACACAGAATATTCAGAAAAACATTTCATAGCACAAGACAAGTTTATGATCATTCTAAACCGTTAAATGTATGTAATACATAGGCCTACATTAAATCCATTAAATACAGGAACTCTGAATAAACATCGTCATCGAAAGACTGGGTGATTATGACGTAGGCAAGTAACATTTGTGGGAGCAGCATGCATTTTGATGATAAAATGACACCTCTGGCCATTGTGTTGGGTCGTTTTTTCCAGTCACAGATATTGTACGAACAATCCGGCCCTATACGGCTCAGTTTTTCTATATATCTTGCTCTGTCGAGCGGTGGAAGTGATTCTATATAGGTTATACTGGGTTAACACCATGCATTTCCAGTGTCAGGGAATGGACTGTTTTCCCCCACGGCACGCCCCCAGCTATGACACGACACCGACCAAGTCTATGCTTTTAGGTTCGAAATGCCAATCCTAATGTTAAGCTATATGGGAAGCTTGTTTCTGCCACAGAATAAAGGTTGGAATAAAATATTTTAAAAGATAATTTAAAACAGTTGTGTTTACATCTTGCAATTCTGACTTTTTTTTCTTAGAGTTCTATAGTGACTGACTTTTTTTCTCGCAATTCTCGAGTTTATCCCCCGGTTTCACAGACAACGCTTAAGCTAGTCCTAGACTAAAATGCATGTTTGTGCTGTTTTAACTGAAAGAATCTTGCACTGACAAATCTTAAAATATGTCAGTGGCATTGTTTTGTCTCAAGATGCACACCAGTAATGTTTTTTTCTTGGGCACGTTTATAAAAGTTACTTATATGTCCTAATTGAACTAAGTCCTAATCCTGGCTTAGTCTAAGCCCTGTCTGTGAAACCGGGCCTATATCTCAATTCTGACTTTATATCTCAAAATTTTGTTTTTATAACTCGTAATTGCGACTCACACAATTCTGAGGAAAAAAAAGTCAGAATAATGTAATTAATGTAAAATTACCTTTAAAAACAAGCTTCCATACTAAGAGGACCAGGAGTAATGTTTTGTTTTTTCGGTCTGAAACAAGGGAACTAGACACTTAACTGACCAATGCTTTTATTGTTGACTAAAACTATTAAAAATGGTTTTCGTTAATAAAGCTGAAATTAAATAAAATATAGATATTAGATTAAATAAATATTAAACCTAAATAAAAATATAAATATTGGCTAACTGAAATATTACAGATTGCTAAAACAAGGCAAATATTTAAAAATAGAAATAAAAAAAATAAAAATCACAAAAGCTTAACTACCAATTTAAATGAAAACTGAACCTATACAAATAAAAGCTAATTCTAAATATATACCGTATAAAGAGTGCTAAAATAACACTGCGATTGGCAGTCTCTCGACGTGTTAAGTACTGTGCAAACATAGAGTTTGAGCAAGATAGCGAATTCACCCACATCTGAAGTGCGAAAACTAAGTTCAACCCTCTGTGCAAGTCCTAACAATGAAAAATATATATAAGATGTGGGATCTGTCTGCCAGATAAACTACATAAGCAATCATATGAATTACAATGAGCCACAAGCACCTTCCTCAACAATTACAGCTATGCCGCACATCCTGATTTTGAGTAGAAAATAAATTAGAACATGCTCGGCTAAAGGAAAAGTAGGAGTCTCATGGGGACTGGTTTTCACTGCCCCAGATTGGGCCGTTAGAAATGCTGCAAGAAGAACGTGAAGTTGGATGAGAGTCGTGAAATTGAGGAGCTGTACATATGCAAAAAGAGAGAAGAAGTGTTCAGACCCCAGCAGGAAGGTTCAGACCAGGGTTAGTTAAATACAAGATAAATCAGACCACAACATTAATCATGTCTTATACAGATCTCACTGTATTCATACTCACTTGCAAAGCCTGCTTGAAATCATTAAACCATGTTTGCAATCCATCCTCGGTGATCAGACTTTGATCAGAATCCCCATGAGATGTAAAAAGACATATGTGGAACAGAAAAACAAAACAACAAAAAAATGACAGTGACTTTGTCTCCACCCGCAGTAGGATTTATTATTCCCAAACACAGATGAGACATTTCTTCAGAAAACACACTGCTTATTAATTGCTCCTCATATGTGTATCTCCCTCAGAGAAGCCTCATAAACCATCACAGTGAGAGTAAGAGTACTGATAATTCAATTCAGAGCTGCGGATTCATGAGTGGGAATCTTAATGTTGCAGGTCTGTGGTTATGCATTTATGAATGGGGTATTTTATTCTGCCGAATCTGTTTTCCATATTAGTCTGTAATCCCATTTTTTCCTTTCAATCCATATTTCCTGGCTCACTGATCAAGGCGGCTTATGAGGAAATTCAAAAAGCCACAGAAATTTTTAAAATGCACTTTAAAAGGGCAATGTCATGGTTAATGGAATAAGAGAAAACAAATCATCAAGTCTCAACAATGCTTTAAATATATTAACACATTTTTTTGTTTCTTTCAAACTGTCTTAAAATATGTTAAAAAATAATAATAAAAATTTTTTTAGTTGTCATTATTGTATTCAGTGTATTGGACAATTATGGCCAATCCTGTCAGCTCACCACTTTAGGACGTTCCTGACACCTGAAACTGGATGGAAGTCACTGCAAATGAGTTTGGGCAATAGGCATGATCCTGTAGTGTTGCTCCTTGTTAGCACTGTTGCTAGTTCAGCATGCCATTCATCCATCATTTAGCAGCTGATCTGACTAAATGAGACTTTACTGACCCCCAGCAAGGGGTTGAACTCCATGCCTCAGTTGCCCTGTCTGCTGAGAATTATGGGCAACTGAGGCATGAGGTTAAAGGTCATGCATAGTGAGCGTGCTAACAGCAAGTTCTTTGCAAGGCACTGAAGTTCTTATGCCAATACAGGAAAAGTAAAGTTTTATTAACTTATCTAATGGTATACAGCAGCTCAATATACACTATATTGCCAAAGGTTTTGGGACGTCTGCCTTTATATGCACATGATACTTTAATGATATCCCATTCTAAATCCGTAGGGTTTAATATGGAGTTGGGCCACCCTTTGCAGTTATAACAGCTTAAACTCTTCTTGGAAGGCTTTCCACAAGGTGTAGTGTGTTTATGGGAATTTTTGACCATTCTTCTAGAAGCACATTTGTGAGGTCAGGCACTGATGTTGGATGAGAAGGCCTGGCTAAAAGTCTCCGCTCTAATTCATCCCAAAAGTTTTCTATCGGGTTGAGGTCAAGACTGTTCAGGCCAGGCCAGGGTGCAGGCCAGTCATGTTCCTCACCACCAAACTCGCTCATCCATGTTTTTATGGACCTTGCTTTGTGAACTGGTGCTCAGTCATGTTGAACATCCCCAAACTGTTCCCACAAAGTTGGCAGCATGAAATTGTCCAAAATGTCTTGGTATGCTGAAGCATTAAGATTTCCTTTCAATGGAACTAAGGGGCCAAGACTAACACCTGAAAAACAACCCCCACACCATAATCCCCCTCCACCAAACTTTACTCTAGGCACAATGCAGTCAGACAAACCTGCCAAACCCAGACTCATCCATCGGATTGCCAGACAGAGAAGCGTGATTCGTCACTCCAGAAACACGTCCCCACTGCTCTAGAGTCCAGTGGCTGCGTGCTTTACACCACTGCATCCCGACGCTTTGCATTGCACTTGGTGTTGTAAGGCTTGGATGAACTTCGTGGTTGAGTTGCTGTTGTTCCCAATCGCTTCCACTTTATTATAATACCACTAACAGTTGACCGTGGAATATTTAGTAGTGAGGAAATTTCACAAATGGACTTATTGCACAGATGGTAACCTTGTATTCAACCTTGGTACCACGCTTGACTTCACTGAGCTCCTGAGTGCAACCCATTCTTTCACAAATGTTTGTAGAAGCGTCTGCATGCCTAGGTGCTTGATTTGATACACCTGTGGCCATGGAAGTGGTTGAAACACATGATTTCAATGATTTGTGGTGTAGTGTTCCAATACTTATGCCAATAAAACAACAGAATTCACCAAATCCAATATTTCTTTTGCATCATTTTAAAGGAATAGTTTTGGGGGAAATAGTTTTCTAAAGTCATATAACAGCTTTGTGTGACAAACAGACCAAAAATTATTTTGTTAATTATAAATGACAAAAAACTTCTCCAATGGGCAAAACAATGTAAACAAATAGTTTATTCGGAATCAAATCAGTTCAGACCAATTTTGAGAACTGGATCCTCTGAGTCACTCAAAAGATCTGACTCAACGGCATGACTCGTTCACAAACCAGACTTTTCATGAACATGCCAAGGAGACGAATGTCAAGGTTTTAAATAAATAATGATTTATGTTCGAGGATACGTTTACACGACAATTGTGTACTATAAACAGAATTGTAACTTTATATTTGGATTTTCTAAAATCACTTTATATAGAAACATATGCATTCTTCAACAGAACATATAGACTGAACATGTAATACGCATGCGCATGACGTCACCATTTTTACAAATTCATGTTTTTGTATTTTACATGGAGATGATAACGGTATTGTTTTTTAAAAAAAACTTGCACTTTGAAGTTTAAAACTAAAATGCAATGTTTTTCGTTGAAAACAGCGATGTGTATTTCAGAATGCTATATTTCAAAGCGATATGGAGGAGATTATAATGAGAAAAAGTTAAAGTAGGGGTGGTTGATTATGATTTTACTTTTTAAACTTTAGTGTGTAATGTTCCTGTTTGAGCATAAACAACATCTGCAAAGTTACAAAGCTCATTACAAAGATATTTTCTTTTAAAGAAATCACTTTTTAAGGACTACAACAAACGGGTGGTAGGACTATCACGAATCCTGAAATTTAAATAAACCCCGCCCCCAGGAACAAGCAACAAAGCTGGTGAGATTATCATGACAGAATTTGCTAATCAATGACTTGAAGATAGAACTCCACATCAGATACATAACTTCATCAACGTACCATTCAGGAACATCTTGTTGCATTCTCCATGTTGTTACTTCTTCTTGAGTCACTCCATCATTGTCCAACTCCGGTTTGAACATAAAAGGCTGTTTCAGTTTCATTGTCTGCATAAGGTATCAGAGCTGCTAACTGGAGTTCTTGAAGCGCCGCCCTGTGAGCAGCAGCTCATTTGCATTTAAAGGGACGCACAAAAAGGCACGTTTTTGCTCACCCTCAAAAAGTGACAATTTTAACATGCTATAAAAAATTATCTGTGGAGTATTTTGAGCTAAAACTTCACATACACTCTGGGGACATGGGAGACTTATTTTACATCTCGATAAAAATGCGGCTTTACAGAGCCGAAAGGCTCTAGTCAAGCTGTGACATAAACAAAATGCTATTTGTTTTAAAAAAGGGGAGGAGCTGTTCGATATGCCATGCCCAGTCTTCTTGTTTTAGGGGAAATTACGTCAACACATTGAATAATGCTGTGTGTTTCAAGGCACTTCAGTTGGCCTTTAAAGAGTTGATATGTTGATATATGGGCAACTTGTATCATATTTTTATGGTGCATTTGTGTCTTTTTTTATGCTTTAAAGCCTTAGTATAACATTAAAAGTATCTATTAACATTAAAAAACTAAATTACTGGTTGTCCTTTCTTATAAAAAAAAATTAAGTCATAACATTTTTGAACAGCATGAGGGTCAGTAAATCAAGGCAGAATTTTCATTTTTGGGCAAACTATGCCTTTAAGATATATATTCCTAATCTATATCCTGATGTGGGGTTGTAGCAGAGAATGAACACTTGCATGTTCCCATATCAGACACTACACCTGGTTATACCAGAGTACACAATGCTATGCTAATGCTTCCTCTATAGATGAACCACAGAAGAGCAGTGTTTTTTATCAGCAAGCATCTTTCCTATGAGCTATGGTGAACTTCCACTCCCGCTATATCTTTTTTTCATTAGTGTCGCTTTCTGGAACAACGTTACCACTGTGGTAGATCAAAGCAGGAACAACAACAGAACCACGAACATCACAGCCAGGCGAGAAATTACATAAGGGCTGCACCACCATGCCAGATCACCTCGCCTTTATGACCAGGCTGTTTATTACATTCACACTTTCATCTACTTACAAGGGCCCACACCTCTGATATCGAGATTACAATGCAGACAAAAACAAAAGACTTAATATTGATTATGTACACTGATCTCTGCATGTAGTCACATGTAGTCATTTTTAATGCATGTCCGCTAGTTAGAGTAGTTCACTCAAAAATGAAATTTGTGTGAAAATCAATACATTTACTCACCTGCATGTCTTTACAAACCTGAATGACTTCTGCTAATCACAAAAGATTGGACAGCACTGGCTTCCACTCTCACACATCTTTCAAAAATATCTCATTTTGTTGTTTCAAGAAAGGAAAAGAAGTTTGGAACAACATCAGGGTGAGTAAATTACGACTCTCTCAAATTCAAAATTCATCCATTATAGTGCTTTAGGGCCCTCTATGTTATCATACCCATGGGTTTAGCCAGCCTACAGGGGAAGAAAGAGACGTCCTACATGCTTGGAAACCGAGCGAAAGCCAGAGGAAAATGCAAACAGACAGAAGGAGTGGGGTGCATGGGTTAAACACAGTTTATGATTTGGCAATGTATACTGGGGTCTTTATGAAGGCCACCAGGCCGCAAATTAGGAGCCTCCACTAAAAGTGCCGCTCCCAGATGGATCATTTCAGGCACGTTATTTACGACCCAGGCCACTTCCTTGTCAGTTATGCAACCGTGCTCTGTTCTCAGGCATTGCACCAGAAAAAAAACGTCCCCCTTACTGCCAGAGTCCGGAGTTAATCAAGCTAGGACCATTAGTGGGTCATGAAAAGGATACAAGCTCTTCATAGCACCCTAAGCTAATGGGGGAAACAGCTTAAAGAGCTTATGCACACTTTAAACACTCAGATCGAGTCGTGACTAAGTGAGAGACCAGATGTGTTTGAATGCCTTCAGCCATTAATAAACACAGACTCAGAGGTCTTCCAGAGGAGACAAAGAGAGTTACCTTTCTGTGACCTGTTGCACTGTGTTTGCTCCCGTTGGATTTATGGGCCCCGTTTGATGTCAATGTAAGAACCCATGTGGGAACTAAATCAAAAAATGTGACAGATTTCTCACTCAGGGTTGCGTTCTCCAGATCAATAAATCTGTCAGATAAGACATCATTGATCCTTTTGGGGAAGACTTCTTCGCTAGCAATTGCTTTGAGATAACTGGCTTGACATGCAAGGACGTGTGGCAGCTCTGGTAATCAAATTGTCTGAGGTCGGGCTTGCAAAAGAATAGATGTTACAAGAGAGGTACTCTGAATATGGATATATGAGTTACACCAAAGCATTTCCGCCTCAGAATGAAAAATAAAGAAGGTAACTGAGACTTTTGATCTCGCAATTCTGACTTTTTTTCTCAGAATTGTGTTATATAAACTCGAAATTGAGAGTTGTAAAGTCAGAATTGCGTGATTTAAACTTGAAATTGCGAGTTATAAAGTTTGCATATCTCACAATTCTGAGAAAATAAGTCAGAACCGTGAGCTATAAACTTGTAGAGCTTGTAGATACATTTGAAAACGGTCTTTTCATTTTAAAATGCTCTCCATCCACACTAGCGTTATCAAGTTTTTCCAAAAGTTTATTGTCCACACTGAAACGTCGGAAATCGCTAAATTCACTTTACTGTGCATGTGTTAAACCTCATATAAGCTCACTGAAACATCAGGTTATCACACAATTCTTCAGGCAATATAATTTTATGAAGCAAAATATCTCACCTTTCACTGATGCATCCAGGTCACACTCACTCACCATTATATGTTTGGTCTAAAATCATAGACTGTAATAAAATATAGACGTAGTGTCCATGACGTCACCCATAGGATTCTGATGAGCAGTTTTGAAGCGTAAAGTAGGGTCGAGCTGGCCGTTGCCATCTTGGCAGTGCGTCATCGCGCGTCACTCCCGGATAACAGAAAATGGGCAAAAAGGCGGGATGTGGGCGGAGCTGAAGTGACGCGATGACTAACAGACAGCAGATAAATGGCTATCCACCTGTCACTTGAAGTGGCCATGCTCTTAATTATGCAGAACTTTAATGCTTTATATAATGTAAACGAATGAGTTATAAAAAAATAAATAAAAAAAAACTCACAGTTGTCATGAAGGGCAAAATTAGCCGTATAGACCAAAACCACAATTTGTTCCAGGCTGTAACCATATTTTTTTCTGCTGTAAAGTTGGGCATTTTAACTTGTTAACAAACTTTTTATTCAAAGATCAACAGTCTGTCATTAGTCTGTAGTCTGCCACAAAAAAACAACATTAAAATCATGAACTCAAATGTCATTGTGAAAAAAAACAAAAAACAATGACTGTTGTAAGTAACAGTGCGTAAATCAAACCTTTCTGTATAGCCTACCAGTAATAAGCTTAAACGAAAATAACGAAATAATTGTGTAGTGAAATATTTTTTGTACACAGTGCTGCGAACATTCAATCATTTCTTTACGCGTGCATCACTGTCCTCCTCGCGGCTGCAGCAACTTGTACTCTCTTCATCAAGGCTTAAAACAAAAAGGGGACAAAAAGGTTGTATTGTCTTTACTTTCATCGCTTAAGGCTGTGGCAATCCATGGATACTTCCCAACCCACTCCTCCCGGGAACCTGCAGAGGCGTGTTTGCTTTTTAGCAGCGTGTTGGGGTTCCGGTAAGCTACACCAGCCATGCCAACGGAATGAATGAAAATTAGCTTATCAATGCATATCTAAATTCGCGCCTAGCCAGTATTTTTTTTTTAACTTAGAAAAAAGATGCTGCAGCCAATGAGCAGCCGGCGGGGGCTGGTTGCAGGACGACTCAACCTCCGCAGACAGTTTTTAATGTTTATCAGACAATAACTACTCAAGATTTTGCTTTAGTATAATTTTCGGGACAATTAGGGCCAGATTCGGGATTCCGGACAACAGTTTAGATTTCGTGACTGTACCGAATTTTTCGGGACGGCTGGTCACCCTACAGCAGAACCAAAACGCACCTCACAGCAACAGTGTGTTACTGAATAATTGAGCGTTTTGAATGAATTGGTTGAATCAAAGATTCAATGACCTATTCATAAACGACTGCTGCTGTGTTCAAAATCACCCCTACACTCATTCACTATTCTCTACATTACTCCACTAGCATAGTCCACTTGAAGGAGTTAATGAAAATGAGTGAGAGAATTCGGACACTGAATGTGCCGGAAGGGCTGCCGTTTTTGCATAGTTTGTGCTTGCTGTTTAATAATCAGTTGAAACGTAGCAAATTTGCAGCTCCAAACAAAACACAATTATACATTTTAATAATCAATAAAAAAATAATAATTTATACCTGTAGCCACATTGGAAAAAACGGTTTGGAAAGCTGCGGGTGCCATCTTGTGGTCAGACACGGGAATTCATTCGACACTGGACTTTCACAGTGAATTAATGGTATTCTCTAGCTTTTGAGTGTAGGCTACATCAGTTGTACACTCGTTATTGCAGTGAATTGTGGGATTGAATGAGTGCACTCGATAATGTCCACTATGGTTTCGGACACCATAACTTTGAGGCTGTCCCTTCAAATAGTGCCCTATTTATGGGTTTAGGGGGCGATAACGGACACAGTCTGCCTCATTCTTGAATGAATCATCCGTTTCAATTAATCGACTCAATGACTCACTCATTAAGTTGGTCACCTGCTTCCACCTACTGGCAGTTTAGTTTCAGGTTTAAACATTCTTTCCAACATTTTTTATTTGTATATTAAAAAAAAAGCCTATTATGGAAGGTAAAAATATTACATTTGCAGATTTATAAATGTCAAAGCTCACTGAACACTGGTGAGAATATTGCTTCAGAATAAATATATTACAACACACAAAATAAATCAGATTTTTTCCAGACAAGCTAAGTTTTTACTCTGACAAGTGAATGACAGATTTACTTGTCCGAAGTACTTGACATGCACAGGCTTAATGTCGAGCCCTGGTTCAGTAACGACACTGACACAGCTCTGTGTGTTTGTGTGTTTATATAAATTTAATGATTTGTGCTTCTTCTAGGCCTGTGTTTTTATCTGGAGATTATGTACCATTTCAGAAGATGTGTAAAAACGTTCCTGCCATGACAGTGAAAACATGGCTAGGCTAGCCAGAAAATTCAGTCACTGGCAGGGAAAGATTAAAGTAAATTCCTGCAGTACTTGAATTGGACTACACAAGATCAGATACTCAAAATTAGGAACATTTTCTTTGAAAATAATAATAATAATAATGCAAGTTAAGACTGAAAAAAAAAAAAAAAATTAAAGTATTCAATAGGCTACAAGAAAACCAAGCTAAATATACTTAGAATATTTATGCTTGAATATATCTCGATCAAACAAGTACAAGTGTAGGGCAAATATTCTTGGCTTATAGTGAACAAAAAGTAAACTGAAAGGATACTTATTTTTTTTCCAAATATATTAATGGCACACTTGAATGAACATTTTTAGGGTAGCATGCTTCCCATAACGCATTGGGTCAGATGATGGTCATTTGAACATTTACACCAAGCATGCTCTCAACTACCTTTAGAAGTGGATGAAAGTGGACAAGCTCAATATTTTAGACCCCATTTACGCCGGTATTCAGCATAATGTTTTAAACTGATCAACCAAAATGCAGCTTCTCCAGGTATAAACAGAGTAAGAGAAAAGCAGATCATGTCAAACAAAGATGAGGTCATGCTCATACAGCACAACAATAAACATGTCAAAGACTTCCTAATAGACACTTGAGATTATTAGTCGACTAATCTGTAAAAACTAACCCCAAACACACAATACCACAAACTTATTTTATAAATATTTATTTCTCAAAAGCAAACACTACATAAAGAGTATGCAGCTATGACTTCACTTGTTGCAACAACCTCAGTATGCTAGGAGACTTGGAAGCTTTGATAATTTGATTAGTCTGAGAATACAGAGCTGCTGGATCTTGAAAGCCAGGCTGGACAGACTGCAAACTCATAACTTGATGTGGTACATTACTGGGTTGCGCAAGAGGTTTGGAACCTACACTGGAAAGATACCCATAACTTGACTGTGCTGGCACAGGAGAGACCTGCAATCCAGGGTGCTGGGACACAGATTGGTAACGGATGTGCGCTAACTTCAGGCCACTGGGCTGGTCCACAAACTGGTAACGGGCTTGTCCTAAATGCAGACGACTGGGCTGGGACACAGACTGGTAACGGGCCTGTGCTGACTGCAGGCCACTGGGCTGGGAAACAGACTGGTAACGGGCCTGTGCTGACTGCAGGCCACTGGGCTTGACCACAGACTGGTAACGGGCTTGTCCTAAATGCAGGCCACTGGGCTTGACCACAGACTGGTAACGGGCTTGTCCTAAATGCAGGTCACTGGGCTGGGAAACAGATTGGTAACGAGCTTGTGGTGACTGCAGACCACTGGGCTTGACCACAGATTGGTAACGGGCTTGAGCTGACTGCAGACCACTGGGCTTGACCACAGATTGGTAACGGGCGTGAGCTGACTGCAGACCACTGGGCTTGACCACAGACTGGTAACGGGATTGTCCTAAATGCAGGCCACTGGGCTGGGATACAGACTGGTAACGGGATTGTGCTGACTGCAGACCACTGGGCTTGACTACAGATTGGTAACGAGCTTGTGCTGACTGCAGACCACTGGGCTGGGAAACAGACTGGTAACGGGCTTGTGCTGACTGCAGACCACTGGGCTTGACCACAGACTGGTAACGGGCTTGTGCTGACTGCAGGCCACTGGGCTTGACCACAGACTGGTAACGAGCTTGTGCTGACTGCAGGCCACTGGGCTGGGAAACAGACTGGTAACGGGCTTGTGCTGACTGCAGACCTCTGGGCTTGACCACAGACTGGTAATGGGCTTGTCCTAAAAGCAGGTCACTGGGCTGGGATACAGATTGGTAACGAGCTTGTGCTGACTGCAGACCACTGGGCTTGACTACAGATTGGTAACGGGCTTGTGCTGACTGCAGACCATTGGGCTTGACTACAGATTGGTAACGGGCTTGTCCTAAAAGCAGGCCACTGGGCTGGGAAACAGACTGGTAACGGGCTTGTGCTGACTGCAGGCCACTGGGCTTGACCGCAGACTGGTAACGAGCTTGTCCTAAATGCAGGCCACTGGGCTTGACCACAGATTGGTAACGGGCTTGTGCTGACTGCAGACCACTGGGCTTGCCTGCAGATTGGTAACGGGCTTGTCCTAAAAGCAGGTCACTGGGCTGGGAAACAGACTGGTAACGGGCTTGTGCTGACTGCAGACCACTGGGCTTGACTACAGATTGGTAACGGGCTTGTCCTAAAAGCAGGCCACTGGGCTGGGAAAAAGACTGGTAACGAGCTTGTGGTGACTGCAGACCACTGGGCTTGACTACAGATTGGTAACGGGCTTGTCCTAAAAGCAGGCCACTGGGCTGAGAAACAGACTGGTAACGAGCTTGTGGTGACTGCAGACCACTGGGCTTGACTACAGATTGGTAACGGGCTTGTCCTAAAAGCAGGCCACTGGGCTGGGAAACAGACTGGTAACGAGCTTGTGCTGACTGCAGGTCACTGGGCTGGGATACAGATTGGTAACGAGCTTGTGCTGACTGCAGACCATTGGGCTTGACCACAGACTGGTAACGGGCTTGTGCTGACTGCAGACCACTGGGCTTGACCACAGATTGGTAACGGGCTTGTGCTGACTGCAGACCACTGGGCTTGCCTGCAGATTGGTAACGGGCTTGTCCTAAAAGCAGGCCACTGGGCTGGGAAACAGACTGGTAACGGGCTTGTGCTGACTGCAGACCACTGGGCTTGACCGCAGACTGGTAACGAGCTTGTCCTAAATGCAGGCCACTGGGCTTGACCACAGATTGGTAACGGGCTTGTGCTGACTGCAGACCACTGGGCTTGCCTGCAGATTGGTAACGGGCTTGTCCTAAAAGCAGGCCACTGGGCTGGGAAACAGACTGGTAACGGGCTTGTGCTGACTGCAGGCCACTGGGCTTGACCGCAGACTGGTAACGAGCTTGTCCTAAAGGCAGGCCACTGGGCTTGACCACAGATTGGTAACGGGCTTGTGCTGACTGCAGACCACTGGGCTTGCCTGCAGATTGGTAACGGGCTTGTCCTAAAAGCAGGCCACTGGGCTGGGAAACAGACTGGTAACGGGCTTGTGCTGACTGCAGGCCACTGGGCTTGACCGCAGACTGGTAACGAGCTTGTCCTAAATGCAGGCCACTGGGCTTGACCACAGATTGGTAACGGGCTTGTGCTGACTGCAGACCACTGGGCTTGCCTGCAGATTGGTAACGGGCTTGTCCTAAAAGCAGGCCACTGGGCTGGGAAACAGACTGGTAACGGGCTTGTGCTGACTGCAGGCCACTGGGCTTGACCACAGACTGGTAACGAGCTTGTCCTAAATGCAGGCCACTGGGCTGGGAAACAGACTGGTAACGGGCTTGTGCTGACTGCAGACCACTGGGCTTGACCACAGACTGGTAACGGGCTTGTCCTAAAAGCAGGTCACTGGGCTGGGAAACAGACTGGTAACGGGCTTGTGCTGACTGCAGACCACTGGGCTTGACTACAGATTGGTAACGGGCTTGTCCTAAAAGCAGGCCACTGGGCTGGGAAACAGACTGGTAACGGGCTTGTTCTGACTGCAGACCACTGGGCTTGTCTACAGATTGGTAACGGGCTTGTCCTAAAAGCAGGTCACTGGGCTGGGAAACAGACTGGTAACGGGCTTGTGCTGACTGCAGGCCACTGGGCTGAGAAACAGACTGGTAACGAGCTTGTGGTGACTGCAGACCACTGGGCTTGACTACAGATTGGTAACGGGCTTGTCCTAAAAGCAGGCCACTGGGCTGGGAAACAGACTGGTAACGGGCTTGTGCTGACTGCAGGCCACTGGACTTGACTGCAGATTGGTAACGGGCTTGTGCTGACTGCAGACCACTGGGCTGGGAGACAGACTGGTAACGGGCTTGTCCTAAATGCAGGCCACTGGGCTGGGAGACAGACTGGTAACGGGCTTGTGCTGACTGCAGACCACTGGGCTTGACCACAGACTGGTAAAGTCTTTGAGGACTAATAGGACTTGGTACATCATTCCAGCTATAGGAACTTTGTGATTTCACACCATCCCAAAAGTGTATGCCATAACTCTTCACGACAGAGTCACCTAGAAAAAAAAAATAAAATAAATTAAGACATGCTGTCAACCCTAAATTATAGAATGTGCCTGGATAAACCTTACCACTTCCAATATGGTCACAGACACAAAGGCGGAGAACTGCCAGAGAGAAACTGTAAAATAAAAACTTTAGACAAATTCCACTTGTTAACAAATGCCAAATACTACAATTTATCATCATACCTTAAGAGTCGGATAGTGGTACCCTCCATGGCCAAGCAAAAATACAGCAACTACCACCTCAGCAACACCACTACAAAATCACAAAACAAATACTTGCCATCCAACACATACTAGTGTTTCTGAACTGGACTTTTTATAGTGCCAGCAACTGCCATTTATCAATTGTTTCCTGGCAATCAGTTGTCATGGGAACATGTAATAATCAATTATTAGGTTCAGGTGTCACAACTCTGATCATGACAACTACCATTTCATTCATGATATTTGCTTTTTTTTTACTATGATTACTGAACAGATAGACAGCACACAAAATGTTTAATCCCCTTTTTGGGATTAATTAAAATACTTTTTTTTGTAGTGAGAATACATTTTAGCATTTAAGGGAACAGGTTTATGCTGACTGTTCAAAAGTCTAATAGCATTGATTTGGTCAAGCAGATGTATATATCTGATGTATTTATATTAAAATCTAATTAATTAAATGATAACAGATATTATAAATGTATACTTGTGGTTTTATGTTGTTAATCAATCAACATATTCCTTGGAGTAAACTTAGGAATTACTAAAATCTGCAATTTTTTGCAGACACACACACACACACACACACACACACACACACACACACACACACACACACACACACACACACACACACACACACACACACACACACACACACACACACACACACACACACACACACACACACACACACACACACAAAACATTGTTTAAAAACTAGAGCAAAGTGCACTTTATTATTGTATATTTATATTATATATTTATTATAATTTATGTTCAGATTTCTTATGAGGAAATACATGCCAACAGAAAAATCTGACAGGACTATTCCAGTGAACTTTCCTCTGGTGACAGATGTGTTCAGATGAGACCATCGTCAGCTTTTTTTGTATTCTGCAGAATGGACACAGATTATTACAGATATGTCAATACTGTGCTTGGAGGCATCACTTGTCTTTATGGACTGATTGGGTGTGTGTCAGCATGTCTGACTCTGGAGTAATTAATCTGACTCCAGTGAGTCATATATAGTAGCTAGATTCAATATATGGCATGTTTATGAAGTATAATGAACAAATACTGTGTTAACTGTATCCATTTTGGGAATGATGAACATGGTGACTGGCCCCATCCAGTCACCTGGAGAAGTCCAGTGATTATCTGATAGGTGTGCCCACCCCTGTCATGACATCAGACATGCTTTGAGGACCAGCCTGCATCCATTCCGTATTCACATCAACATTCCTATGGAGAGAACTCTTAATAAAAAAATAAAGTTCACTGAGAACTGAGTTGGGTTTCTTATAACGGTACTATCACATGCCCTGTTTAGGTATCAAGACCTGTTACAGGTCATCTGTTTACGTGTGTCTCCTGTCATCGGATTTTAATAACTGATTTGTGAATTCATAATGTTTACGACAAGCATATCATTGTTGATCATTCATGTCAGTGTGTTACTGTTAGTCGATAAAGCAAAAATGCTGCATTGTTCTTCTAAATATATTTAAATTCTAATCTTACCTAAATAGATAATCTTATCTAAATTCTAAGTGTGATGCATTTTTAGAGCCAGGCCTGGCTCCAGCTTTGAGATGTAAGGTGGGCCAAGTGACATTCATGGTGGGCCGGAGTTTTAACATGATTTTATTTTTTCCCTGTAAAAGATTGTGTAACTTTATTTTATAATAAAAGGAGCAGGTCAAAGTCTATGCCAGGGTACTGGAGAGGAGAATTCAGCCAATAGTGGATCCTCGGATTCAGGCGGAACAGTGTGGTTTTCGAACCGGTCGTGGAACACTGGATCAGCTCTATACCCTTTCCAGGGTACTGGAGGGTTCATGGGAGTTTTCCCAACCAGTCCACATGTGTTTTGTGTATTTGGAGAAGGCATTCGACTGTGTTCCTCGTGGCATCCTGTGGAGAGTGCTCTGGGAGTATGGGGTCGGCGGCCCCCTGCTTAGTGCTGTTCGGTCCCTATACGACCGGAGCAAGAGCTTGGTTCACATTGCCGTCAGTAAGTCAGACTTGTTCCCGGTGCATGTTGGACTCCAGCAGGGCTGCCCTTTGTCACCAGTTCTGTTCATAATTTTTATGGACAGAATTTCTTGGCACAGCCAAGGGCCGGAGAGTGTCCGGTTTGGGGACCATACGATTTCGTCGCTGCTTTTTGCGGATGATGTTGTCATGTTGACCAGGACCTTCAGCGTGCACTGGGACGGTTTGCAGCCGAGTGTGAAGCGGCTGGGATAAGAATCAGCACCTCCAAGTCCGAGGCCAGGTCCGAAATGAGCTTTCTCCATAGGGTGGCTGGGCGCTCCCTTAGAGATAGGGTGAGAAGCTCGGTCACTCGTGAGGAGCTCAGAGTAGAGGCGTTGCTCCTCCACATCGAGAGGAGCCAGCTGAGGTGGCTCAGGCATCTATTTTGCATGCCTCCTGGACGCCTTCCCAGGGAGGTGTTCCAGGCACGTCCCACTGGGAGGAGGCCCCGGGGAAGACCTAGGACACGCTGGAGGGACTATGTCTCCCGGCTGGCCTGGGAATGCCTCGGGGTTCCCCCTGAAGAGCTGGAGGAAGTGGCTAGGGAAGTCTGGGCGTCTCTGCTTAGACTGTTGCCCCCGCAACCTGGCCCCGGATAAGCAGAAGATGATGGATGGATAGGAGCAGGTCTTAAAAGGGACTCTATATAAACAAACAGAGCTCAACTCTAAGGAGTTTACTGGTTACTTAGCTAGCCAACATTTTCACTGGACCCACCACAAAAATAAATAAATACAATTTTAATAAATAATATTTTAATAAATAATGTTAAATTATTACACTTACGAAATTATAAAATTAGACACTTATGAACAAATTACAATAGCACAAATAAATACAATAGAACAAAGTTACAAATTAAATAACCAGATTTCAGGTAGCTCTAACAAAATGCTGGTACAAAATACTATAAGGTATAAATTAAATATACATATGAATCCTTACTTAAGCTAAAAAAGTTATTTAGTCATTGTCAGATTTGGGCAGAGTTTAGGCTACTGTCACTTTAAGACCAAATGCATGGATCTGACACATATCAGATCTTCTCCCAACTATTTACATCCATTAAGACTTTTTATTTTAACTCAGTTAAAATGTTAGATCGGATAAAATTTCTATGTCAGAAATTTTCAGAAAAAAAAAGTCTGTCAACAGAAAGTCTTGTCTGGAACCTCAAGACTCTATTAACAGTCTTCTATCAGCCTGAGAGTTTGACTGAGAAAGCCAGAGAAAAGCAGCAGCAGGAGACAAAGGGATGATAATAAAATGGCAGAGTTTATTGAATAAACTTGGGTATTTCAAGAGCCATTCGATTTTATAAAACATCCTTCCACATTACATTTTTTTTCAGTTTGAAAGATTGAATTGTTGGACTGTGTCATGATTAAATGATGTTTCACATCATCCTATCCTCTGACACTACTCTTATTGGCAGCATAGATAACCAAATAACATTTAGAAAAGAATAAGCTTTGTTATCAAGTGTGTGCCATTAGAACAACAATGTCTCGTTGTTAGAAGAGTTTTGTCACATCTGGTATATTCAAACATCTGGCTTAGAATTGCTTACTACATTCTTCCCTTCACCAGGAAGAATTCCCTTCAGATTTCACATTAAGAGCAAATCACATTCTGGACCTTCTGGGAATGTTTAGGGGACCATTACTATACACTCACCTAAAGGATTATTAGAAACACCTGTTCAATTTATCATTAATGCAATTATCTAATCAACCAATCACATGGCAGTTGTTGGTGCCAGACGGGTCGGTCTGAGTATTTCACAATCTGCTCAGTTACTGGGATTTTCACGCACAACCATTTCTAGAGTTTACAAAGAATGGTGTGAAAAGGGAAAAATATCCAGTATGCGGCAGTCCTGTGGGCAAAAATGCCTTGTTGAAGCTAGAGGTCAGAGGAGAATAGGCCAACTGATTCAAGCTGATAGAAGAGCAACTTTGACTGAAATAACCACTCGTTACAACCGAGGTATGCAGCAAAGCATTTGTGAAGCCACAACACGCACAACCTTGAGGCGGATGGGCTACAACAGCAGAAGACCCCACCGGGTACCACTCATCTCCACTACAAATAGGAAAAAGAGGCTACAATTTGCACAAGCTCACCAAAATTGGACAGTTGAAAGACTGGAAAAATGTTGCCTGGTCTGATGAGTCTCGATTTCTGTTGAGACATTCAGATGGTAGAGTCAGAATTTGGCGTAAACAGAATGAGAACATGGATCCATCATGCCTTGTTACCACTGTGCAGGCTGTTGGTGGTGGTGTAATGATGTGGGGGATGTTTTCTTGGCACACTTTAGGCCCCTTAGTGCCAGTTGGGCATCGTTTAAATTCCACGGCCTATCTGAGCATTGTTTCTGACCATGTCCATCCCTTTATGACCACCATGTACCCATCCTCTGATGGCTACATCCAGCAGGATAATGCACCATGTCACAAAGCTCGAATCATTTCAAATTGGTTTTTTGAACATGACAATGAGTTCACTGTACTAAAATGGCCCCCACAGTCACCAGATCTCATCCCAATAGAGCATCTTTGGGATGTGGTGGAACAGGAGCTTCGTGCCCTGGATGTGCATCCCACAAATCTCCATCAACTGCAAGATGCTATCCTATCAATATGGGCCAACATTTCTAAAGAATGCTTTCAGCACCTTGTTGAATCAATGCCACATAGAATTAAGGCAGTTCTGAAGGTGAAAGGGGGTCAAACACAGTATTAGTATGGTGTTCCTAATAATCCTTTAGGTGAGTGTATGACGTTCCTTCTTCACTAAATTCACATAACGTTTGCAGGACCTTTAGGGGACCAACCTAGAATGTTACTTTTTGGTCCTATTTATGTCAGAGTTTGTTATTTTTAGCCCAAAAAATGCTCACTGCATGTATAAATCAGAAGTACACTTTTATTGCTTCTTAAAAATAAAACTATGACATAGCTCTGATCTCTGTGAATACAGTCAGAGGCATTGGTAACTGTAACTTTAGCCACATTAGCCGTCAGCGTGCTAAAAAGCACATTCACAAAGGTGATTTGTGGACATTCACAAAATATAACTTGCCGTACTTACATGTTCTGAATATGAAGTTGGACAAACAGTTGGTATTGATCCATCTTTGAGAAGCAACTTCTGAATCCTGTGTTTTACTGACGCTCATTTGCAAAGCAGTCCATTGTAGGAAGTAATGAGGTCTATGAGGTGCGCAGTCAAGCTTAGCCAATAGGTTTAAGGGCTCACTCCACCAGGAGGGTCGCCTCCTCTTCTGCATTAGCAAGGGGTGCCCGCTTACAAAGTGTTTGGTCCTCTCCGCACACATTCATACGATTTTATAGCTTGGATGCTCATGCCACTCTGGGCTCTCATGTCCTTGAGTCGACATCACAAGCTAATGTCTGAGGCTTTCTTGCGTTCTTGTGCAAGCCTACATAACCATAAGGGGTCCAGACACAATTGACGTGTTAGACACACTATTCACAGCTGGTCACGATAAAGACGTTTCCAAAAGCGCTAAAGCTAGCGTAGCATCTCATTCCGCTTATCAGGGAACAGGGTTACAGTCAAGTAACCTGAACCGTTCAGTAGTTTTATACTTTTATACGTTTTCTCTCAGTATAAGTCATACTTAAGTGTAATTTAAGTATATTTATGAGAAGTAGCATACATAAAAAGTTGACTGAAAGTATAATTTCTTATTTTTAGTTTAAATGAAGTATACTAATAGCACACTTGAATAAACGTATTTTTTGTAAGTGTCTACAAAATATCTTAATGAAGATAGAATGTTAATATTTTTTACTTTTAACAAATAAACACATTTTCTAGAGGCCAGGCCCAAAATAAGAATGTCTTGCCTTTTACAGGCTTATTGTTGAACATGACCCAAAACTAACAGATGCCCTTAGTATGAATCTCCCTTCACTGCCATAAAACTACTTAACCCACAAAATCCAACACCACCCCAATTTTCACTCAAAGAATTCAAGTACTTTTTTTCATAGATGGCTTAGAAACCATAGGCAGACCAGATTGTGTAAAGTCTAATCTTTCTAGTAATCTGCATCTATCATAAAAATCTATATGCTTGTTCCCTTACAGAAACAGATGCTTTGGATGAAAGTATTGTCAAATGCATAAACATAACCAGGGCTTGACATTAACATCCATCAAGAGCAGTCACTCCTACTAGCAATTTTGGCAGGTTGAATTTTATATATCAATTTTCAATTGTAGTCTTTTAACTCTTTCCCTGCCATTGATGGACATTTCAGGCACAGGAGAAGAAGAAGCAAAAACAAGCAATTTTTCTTAATTCTTATTTGTGCATCCTCGTTTCCTTTCCTCGCTTCCTTTCCTGAATTGAATCAAGTGAAATGATATCTTCGTTCCCTTTAGCGGCACTTCAAAGCATTGTCAATTAATGATGACTCTACACTGCTGGATTAATCTTGCATGTCTGGATTCTTGAACATTAGAGTTCAAGTATTAACTGCTTTTTATTTGTTGTACAGTATTACAGTTTGTTTAATTTTCTTTCATTTTCTTGTGCTTTGATATAATTCTGCAACTGCCCTACTACAGTTGTTGTAATTTGACATACATTTGTCTTGTACATGTAAACAATAATGATAATTATAATAATAATAATTAATAAACTGCTGCAAGATGTGATTATAAGTGCATCACGTTTGGTCGATAAAACACTTCCGTAAAGGACACACCTGTGTACCCTCTCTCGTGACTCCTCAGGAAGCCTCCTCACTCCTCTGAGGAAACGAGGAGGGATATTGAGAAACACCCCAAATGTATGTTGATGCATTTGTAAAATAACATCAACATTAAAAAGCATATAAATTGCCTAATTAAATGTTAAATGTTAAATTAAATGAAATGTCATCCCAGGATGAGGCATAGAACTATGCAAGCTTTGGGGGTGTTGATGTACTTGGTCTACTCCAACTATGTTTTAATCATCGTTCTGAATCTGATCAAGATATAGTCTTTGACGAAAATGTGTTTTTCTCAGCTTTTTGCTCAAAATGTTGGGTCTTTTTATGAAACAAAAAATAAATGCATGATAAACTTTTTCAAGCAGAGGGTCTGTTCTTTCTTTTGATATATTGCATATTCATTTAGTCATACAACAAAATAATCGGGGCATTTTATATAAAAAATGCTGGTGGTGGCTGGCAACTTAAAAAAAAAACACTGGTGGGGAAAATAGTTAAAAAGACATTTGAAATAATAAACTAAGTGCAATGTAGTTTTGTCAAAAAATATAAATTTTTCGATACATATTGATACTGAAATATCTGAAATGCTTCCAATACTTATTTCCCGTAGAATAGACAATAGCAGCGATACCAGCTGCGTTTCCTCACTCTCTCATCTCTTCGTCAGCGAATTGATACACAAACCCGCCTCCCCTCACTCTCTCCTTTTATTTGTGCTGGATGAATATTGTAGGTGTTACAGGGCTTAAATTTCTGAGTGGGATTGCGCATATTGTTCATAATATTTTGAGTTCCCACCCAAACTTTGTGCATTTAAAGCTGTCTGTCAATACTAAATTTAGTTAATTTTCATTGCTTATTGTGCTTAAACTGTCAAATTCACACAAAATAATGTAAAAATGCCAGTCTTGATGAGTAGTCACGGAAACACGGTCAGTTACGTTTTAAGTGAACTCAAACAGTTGAGAAAGAAAACGCATGTGTAGCCTAACAGAATAATGGAACACAGTGGTCACAGTGGCTGGTGAACAAAAAAGTTAATCTCAAGTTCTAGCCTAAACATAAAACTTTGTGGCAATTAGGGGTTGCACCGACTAGTCAACTTTAATGCTCTGCCATGATGCTTTAAGCTTGACGTCGAATAGTCGCTGGCCTATAGAAGGCGCAACAGGATAAGCCATTTCCTAACATGTAGGCTGCCAGGCTCTGTTTCCAACAGTTAAAAATGACAAATAAATACATACTCAGAGAGCTCTCCACAAGACATGTTTGAAGCTCAAAATTGATCGGGAGAATGCACGCTTATTGTACAGGTCAGTTAATCACCGTTCTAAATGCGTGCTGCATTGTAACACACACACATAGCTCGCACATCACGGCCTTACACAAAACCATTCAGTAGCACAGAAATGTATCAACACTGTTCTGTGATGTATCACTAAAATAGCTTAGAAACTGAAAAGTTATAAAATATATATTTTAGTAACTAAAACTCACAGCTTATTAGTAGAGAGACACTGGCAAGTCTGACATAATCTTTATTGTGCTACTTTATCTGTAGGCCTATCTGATTCAGAATGAGCAGAAATCTGTGAGAAATATAACGACCCAAAGACAAAATAACTGATACAAAAGCTGTTGTAGTAGGAGCAATAACCTATATGGCGGAACATACACTGTGACATATGCCATAGCTGTCCTGTGCACAAGAAAACTTGTGTTTGCGTCTCAGCTCAAGGTTCAGGGTTATTTGTTTATTAATGACGTCATCAGCGACTAGTCGACGCCGACTTGACTTTGATCACATAAATGTCGACTTGAAAAAATCCGAAGACGTTCAACCCCTAGTGGCAATACACACTTTATTGGTAGAACTGCCCAGAAGATTGTCAGGTCATGATGGTTGCAGGGAAAATATCGGTATATATTTAATTTCAAATGGTACAATATCATGATTTTGCTAATTTTGTTATATATGCTGCTGTTCCGTAGTTCACTGCTAGGTGGCAGTGCACTACCCAAACTGACGTGAAACCGGCAAATGTGGCAACATAGAACAAAATGAATAGAGCAGTTGAATCTCACTCAACAAGCACAAAACTAATTAATAAAGAAAAGAGTAGACATGAAATCTGGAATTACTTTGCTTATAAAACTGCTGAAGAGCCATATCAAACCTTGCCAAGCATCGGCCACTTGCCATTCCTGTCTTGTACAAGACATTAAGAGATTGACAGGTGAGTGCATAATTCAAATGATATAATTTAGACAATTATTTTCGTTTAACACTGATCAACACACATACATAAGATTGTATAATTTAAATATAATGAAATCTCCAGTGTTCGTTTCAAGTGTTCGTTTAGATCACATAATATTTGTACGCATACTATTGCACTATTTACATGCACAAAAGACATAACCGACTGTGTTTATGTGACTACTCACTAAAGCTAGACATTTTTGACATAATTTTGTGTGTATTTGACTAAGGAAAAACAACTTAATTTGGAATGCGCAAGCTCTTTAGGCTTGTGTGTTTGTCGTTGGTATGAGCACAAAGAAAACTCCCATCCCATGAATTGCGAAATGCTATAAAATCGCTTGCATGTTCAAATTGGCACAAAAAAAGACGTGGGCAAGTGATTTCTGCCAGCTCTCCCGAAATGAAAGCGAAAGTGTTGAATCTGAGCGCGCAGATTGCTTTTATAGTGCAGATGCAATGTCTTTTGAAGCTAGAAGCAATTTGCTAATTTTGAGAGCTAGGGAAGAGCTGAAATTACTTCTCACAAGAAAGTTTCCAAATGACTGATTTGATGTGATAATCTTTGTTGATTAATTTAATAATAAACATTTGCGATAATTTCCCACGTCATAAACCCAAAACTTGCGAGAGTAAAATGATGCGCAAAACCCGCGCCAAAATTCAAACCCTGTATGGTATTGATTTAATATCGGTACTTCGGTATTAGATTGTGGTACCATACCGAAGCCAAAATTGTGGTATCGAGCCATCCCTAGTAGGGCTTCTAATTCTGTCTGGAGGAAGTGTTCATTTCATTGGTTTAAACAGAATAGCATGCATATTGAGATCTTAAGTCATGATGTGCAAAGGATATTGGACTTGTTTGGACTAAAAACTGAAATTCCATCAGATTTTCAACATATTAAGCCAAAATTTTGTTTGAACAACAGTCCAAAAGAAACCAAATTAAGTAAACTTCAGAATGATTGAGTGTATTTTGAAACTCCCCTTGAATTATTTGAAAGCATGATGGATTCTTAACACTGCTGTAACCTTTTGGCTGCTGATTTTTTTAATCAGAATCAAATATAAATCTACACGTCGGGGTGGAGCTTCTGGCTCCTTTAACAAGTGCAATATTTCAGAATTTACTGCACTTGTAACGATAGAAGGAAATGACTTTTGGAAATTGTACAAAAGTGTATCAAAGCAAGGACCTGTAATCCGAAAAGAGTCTTGAAACCATGACCTTGCTCTCGTCTACAAAGGACTCAGATCTTGGCAGCTCATGCCTCCATCTTTCCGAGTTGACATGGTTCGAGTGATGTGAACTGAAGATGAAGACAACCATGTCATTTGCTGGAGCAACACAATACCCGCTGCATGACCCCTTTCCCCTGGCTACCACCGCTAGGCTGGATGGGGATGAGCATAGCTGGGCTGGGGCTTGCTGGAACAGAGTCTTGGAATCCCCACATCTGGCTTATATCTGTGGCTTACGGTCATTTGATTTTTGGCTGATGGCTTCCAGCAGTTCTACAAAAGCTGGATTGTTCTGAAGACTCAGGGCTTTTCTTCTCCACTCAGCACTGGCGCCGGTGACCACAGCTGGGGTGGTTTTTCGCAGACGCGGTCTCAGTCCCACAAGGACTGGAGACAGGGAGGAGATGAGCACAGCCCACTCAATGGGGACACCAAGCTCCTATAGACCCTTCCAGCATTTACTGTCCAAAAAAAAGAAGAAGACTGTAATGTCAAATTATTTTCTGGACGTCCACCCCACTTTGATTTACGACGGCTATGATGTTCCAATAATTGAACAGATTTCATGTAGAGCAACTGTTGTGGGGGCTTAGACCAAGTTCCATTGCTCTGGTACATTCCACCTCTTCAGACCCATCCTCCCCTGTTTTTCTGCAGTGCTTTGCAGGGCTAACAACTGGGTTCAACTTCAGGTCAAGCTCTTTGCTTGACAATGGGCAACCCGGTCTTGAATTGGAGCAGATCAGGCAGTTTTCCCATAGGGTTCTCACACACACTCAGACGGGACTTAGCTTAGTGGCCTTTCCCGTTTCAGCCATGCCATTGGAGATCTCAGCTTTCTATCTCTCTGTAGACCTTTGTAGGCTCCATCCGGCTGTGCTCTTTCTTAACAGCATTTGAACAAGGGCTTACGTGACCATTCAGTGGAAAACAAGCTAAACCAATCTCTGATTTCGAATTATTTCTCATTGTGTGTTAATGTAATTGGCACACTGAAAATTTTTTAATTTTCTTAATCAGTACTTTTGTCTTGATGATCAGTACAAATATAAAATATAAGAAATGTTTACAAAATTAAAAATTCTGACTTTATTCTCAGAATTGCGAGATATAAACTCGCAATTGCAAGAAAAAAAGTAAATTACCTTTTTATTTTTGTATTCTGTGGCGGAAACAAGCTTCCATAGATAAGCACCAAATCAGCAAATGAGAATGATTTCTTAAGAATCATGTGACACTGAAGACTGCAGTAATTTTGCTTGTTATATATTACTATTCAAAAACATTTCAAATTTTACTAAACCCACATTTATAATACTATAATATAATTGTATTATCTGAAACATAAACATCTAATAAATAATTACATATTCTCTCTCTCTCTCTCTCTCTCTCTCTCTCTCTCTCCCTCTCTCTCTCCCTCTCTCTCTCTCTCTCTCTCTCTCTCTCTCTCTCTCTCTCTCTCTCTCTCTCTCTCTCTCTCTCTCTCTCTCTCTATATATATATATATATATATATATATATATATATATATATATATATATATATATATATATATATATATATACTGTATATCATGGGGTTTCTCCATGAACAGTTTCCCAGGAAATAAAATTGACGCGTTTGAGACTTACTATAGTAATTGTAACAATAAAGATTGTCAGTAAAAGTATTTTTAAACGAAACGTTGTTTCTTGAGCTCTTTTGTAGGTATTTGCAGGACAGAATGTGCTGGTGCGGTCGAGCCAGCAGAGGACATGGATCCTACACATTTTGTGTGTGAACTCTGGCTGAACCCCTGGGTTACTGTTTCAGGCACGCTCTGACAGCTTCACCCCAATGACCCGGCTCGCGACTACGCAGTTCACCAAGAGGTCCCCTGTTCATGCACACCAGTCCCATCAACCCCCCCACGCTACCCCTCCATTATGCCCCATTCTACCCTTTGCTCTGCTCTTCAGTTCCACTTCTCCCCCCTTCTGTTTGCCACAGTCAAGGAGATGTGAATCTGTCTTTGTTGAGTCTTTTAAATATGGACACAAATGTAAAACAATTTGTTTTGCATACCAGACATACTGGTAACACAAACTCTTGCTGGGAAAAAGCGAGTTCAACAAAAGTTTAGATGTCATCTAAAGTGCAACATTTGCATACACATCAAGCTTTTAGTCCAGGATGTTCTTCTACAATAATATCAACAGATTTCAAAGGCTTGTCTTGCTATAAATGGATAGGAGAAAGAATTAAAACCTTGACCTTCCTTTGAGCAAGTCAGGGTATGCTATAACTCAAGTCATTTATCTTATTTTCCTTGGCAGTAAGATAACCACAGTTTGAATATAGGTCGCAAGAAAGTCTTAAAGGTACAATTTTAATACACCAGCAAGTAAAAAACTCATCTGTGAATCAGCAATTAAGTGATGGTGTCTCAGTTTAAAACCACTTTTAAGCAACTCTTTTAGGGTTACCATTGAGCTTTCTGTTTGATGTGCTTATTACGTCACAAATCTAAAGTATCAAATGGGATTACGAAGCTAGCAGCAGAAAAGTAAAAGGTTGAGTTTCAAAACCAAGACCAAACGTATATGCATGATTGAAAAGCTAGATGAAGGAACCACACTTTCAGCTCAACCTGTGAAGGCAGAACTCCATGTAATACCAGCCTACACATAAATCAACTACAACTGGGTTCTACAACACTAATGGCAAATAAAACAGCAAGAGAGCTCAACTTCTCCACTCACATCTTGACTGATGTCTCGCAAAGTTCACACTTTATAATGTCAGGACAATCTGTCTTCCGCAATCACTTAACTTAAACCTCAAAGGCAAAGGCACTGTGAATTGTAATAAAAAAGTAATAAACATTTAATTATTATAAAAATAAAAAAATATATTTTAATTCTATAACTTTTTTACCTACTTTCATGCATTTGTTTCATGCATTTTTTCTTGTGCTATTCATTATGTCACTTTGGAAAGAAAGCGTCTGCTAAATGATAAAATGTAAATGAATAAGAGCTTATTTATGTGTAACTCACAGGCTTTTGCAACATTATATGTTCATTTTTATATTTATGAAGAGAGCTAGATTTTAAATTCACACACGTCATCCAAAAACAATTTTTCAGCAGCTGTATGGTCGTGCTTTTCGAGTATTTCAGCAAAGTCCCTCACACCTCATAAAATGTTTTTTTCTTCTTCTTCAATTTCTTTAATCACGAACACAGTCCTGAGCCCCAAGTTTCAGTCTTTGTCAATAAACGCCTGCTTACTTCAGAAACATGAGTTTAATTTGCAGTGTCACTATTAACTCACTTCTCTGTGTAAGCCAACTCCTCATCTCATTATCTCCCGACCAACACCCTCCATTACTGTCCCGGGCGTGACATAATGGTAAGGTCTACTTATTCTATCAAAAGACTCCTGCTGGTGCTGTCTGTGCAAAGTGCCAGATAACTGAGGCCCCCCGACTCCTGAAGCATCCAGTGACTGACTGTCTCCTCTCTGTCTTAACCCAGGGCGATATCTGTCTCCATCACCATATGGTCAAACAGACTCTCACCTGGAATCGACAACCTTTTAATATCATGTCACAGACAGTGCTTTAATGATGTGCCTGCTGTAAGAAGCTGCTCAGGGCTCATTTGTTCTCTTTTGAGGTGAGACATTTGGTAATTTTACTGATAAATGAATAATTTTATACTAGTTCATCTTAATGAAGGATCCAAGTCCATGCAATCCCCGCACTCTCCCAGCTGATTTAAGGCCAAAATGTCTGCACTCCTTTTTGAGATGTTTATTTAGTCATAGTCTCTTGGATAAAACAAGACATTTCAACTAACAGCCTTCTAGATTTGATCTCCTGTTATGACTTAATAAATATCTCAAAAAGGACACTTTTTTTAATCTAAATAAAAAATAAAACACAAAAAAATAACATAAATGGATTTAAAGGCAACTAGTCAATGTAAGTGTCACAACATTATAATGTACAGAATGAAACATTTACAATTTGCTAAACAGTCCTTCCAGAAAAATTCAGGTTTTTTTTGTGATTGTTGCGAGCAAAAATCCTTGATTATGCGGCACGTTTTCTTAAAAAATGCAATGAAAAATGCGGGATATTTATGCAATTTTATGCGATGAAATTGCGGGAACTTGCAAAAAATGCGGTTTGATGAAAAAGAGAAAAAAAGCACTACATCACAGAAAGTGCTGGGAATATTTAAGTTCCCATCTTGTTTTATTGAAGACCTTAATAAACACATGGCTCAAATTTACAAAACATTGAGTCAAACAAGTTCTGTAGCTTTACAAAAGGAATATGCTACAACTTGAAAAATGAATAAATAACTTCCTGTTTTACAGAGGTAGCTATACAAAACAGACATTTGATTTAACGACTAAATAACGACTTATATAGTGATGACCGGTTTCAAAACACAGCATCATGATGCTATGAATCAGTGAGTCGATTCATGATTTGAATCGACTCATTGATTCATAACGCTTCAAAGCTTCATGATGTTGTGTTTTGAAATCGGTCAACACACCGGGAAACTGCTTTGCGCAGTCTTTTGCTGTTATTTTTGTTGGCAAATGGGAATTTGTGTGCTTCATCATGGTTTCACCGATATCTATGGTTTCACCACAGGGTTTGCAGCTTTTCGATGACGTTCGCGTCGGGTAATTACGTCACTTCAAAACGTTCCCATGGCAATAGGCGGAAATGCGGCTCTTGTGTGAAGTAAACAAACATTTTTCAACCTTCTGCTAATATATATATGACTTTTTTTGCAACGAAAATGCGGGGATTATGAAATCATGCTAGCCCCGCATATTTTGCACGCGGAAATAGGCAATTTATGCGGCGAAAGTGCGGCGTATTTGAAAAAATGCGGCCCCCGCATAAATATGCGGACTTTGGCTGATTATGCGTTAAATCATGTGATCGCATAATCAGGTTTTTTTTGGAGGGACTGGTTAAAGACTGCCTTTAACAGTGCTATTAAATCATTTTAACTGAGTGCTAAATGATGGATAATGTACTATGTAAAAAGCGGGGACATGAGCATAAAATTGAACTAATATTGACCAATAACAAATGTGATGTGATCTACGAAAACCCATCACATGGTAAAATTGTACCTTTTACAGCTTTTGATACCATATGCAAGCTGGGGTCAAGCCCTTTTCAAATATATTTTAAATTTCTTTCATGGCTTGTCTGAAACAAAAGTTATGGTTATCTAAAGTCGGCTGATCGCTATGATTTTTAGGAACGGAATCTTGAGAAAAACAGGTTTAAATAACATCACCCGCTTTTTTCTCATAGAGATGAAAATGGACTATCCAAACTTAAATGGCTTTAATTCAAGCATGCTTTGGAATATAGGCCTAAGGTTGGTCTTGTTTTAAAGAAGACATTTGGCAGATTATTGTAGATGTCAAATAAATTATGAAAGTAAAATAGGAAAAAGTTATAAAAGTTTAAGTTTAAAAATAAATATTTTATAATAATATTTTATATAATATTTTAATATGTATTTTACGAAACATGTTTTACTCTAAAACTACAAGACAATCAAAGCCAGAAATATGAACAAGTTGTGTTCAAAGTTTTAGCTTTATATATCAAAAAATGAGCTTTCAGTAAGATTTTGTTTGGGCGCAGTACCAAACTTTTTCACTAGATGACATCCAAGCTCCATTTCTGACCATATAAGGGCGCCTCCATTTCCAAATGGTTTGAGTGATCTGAACCATATTTCCATAATTTTCATACATTTTATGAAGTAAACATCCTATTCAGAAGTAGTATAGTCAGGTTAGCAGTATTTGGTTTGAATTCAACCTCAAATAAACATAAAAATAATGTGCATTATAGCTCACTGCTGCATCACAAATGGCAAATCTATATATATTTTTTCCTTTATATTTAAAACATTCCCAGAACTTTTTATTGACTGGATGTTATATTTTGAACTCTTGGCATGAAAACAAATAGGTTGTCTTCCAATCTTTCATTTTTTTCTGTGTTCATCGCTATTTCAAAATAAAGGTCTGAACTGAATATGAACATTTGAAAACTTTAATATATAAGCTGCATCTCTACACAAATTTACACAACGTTACTCCGAAGAGAACAGCAAATTAGTAAATAGTGAAATACGTTTTCTATTGTTTATCATGGGCAGTCTCTGAACTTGTGATCACCCGTTGTATGTTTAGATTGTACAGCTAGTGTACAAGAATAGCAAGCATAACTAAACTAATTCCTCTTCAATAACTTCATCATCCGATCCTCCATCTCTGGATGTGAAATAATCCATTATATGATCGTTTAGGGCACTGACATCACCAGGATTAAGCAGATTGAGGCAAGCGAGATCATAAAATGGATCAGACACCGTTGTTCTCCGCCATCTCACGATACAATAACGTTGTATTAAATAAAAACTTTGCGTGCTACAGTTTAAACAAGTGAATTTTTCCAAGATATTTTTTTTTAGAAATGATGTTATAGAATAATCATTTAAAGAAAATCCAATTTTGACAAAAAATGGACATTCAACCTATTCTTCGGTGTTGCTGAAAACGTTCCTGCGTGACATCCAACGGGTTTTCCCAGATCGCATCACAAATATATTTTGCATCACTATGTATCCCAAGAAGACAAAATGCAAATGTCATGCTATGGAAAACACAGCCCTTGAAAATGTGAAATACTAAAACCTTCATCCAAAAGGTTGTAAATGAATTCTCAAGATGTTTTCCCAGCATTCTCAATTCAGAGAAGTTCTACCATAACATTTTTGCATTAGAGGGTCCTGAGGGGCTCCCTTCCAGGTCTCACGGCCTCCATGACGAGCCCCTTCCACCATGCGTCGTTCCTCCAGTCAGCCAGGGAAAGACCTGAACTTGAGATGACCCTGCTGAGCGAAGTCCTCGTTGGGTTCATCTACAGGCCACTGCATCGTTCCCTCCCGTCTTTCCCCCAGCCCCACTATCATTCCTTGAATTTCCTATTTCCTTTGGTCTTGGAGTTGAATTCAATAGACATCTGCATAGAGAACAGTCCCCTCCGCCCCATCCCTATCACTTCAACCCCCACCCATCTAAACGCTGTCACTCAATTTGCAGCCACTCCGTCTGACAGAAGGATGAGATCTAACGTGTTTACCACACCCCCATGACACCACCGATTCTCTTCCCTGACTGCATGTCTCCTGAACTGACACATGTATAGTGTTTGTTATTGTCAGTGCAGGCATGCATGCATACATGCACTCCTGTCAGCAAAAAGCTCTGAGTCAGTGCTGTGTATGAGGGCGAGCATTTGCACCTCATTAAAAAAAAAAGGGCAAAGGCTGCTGGAAAATCAAGAGTCAACGGAGAGGAACTTCTCTCTTTCAGCGCTCTTTACATGTGGTTCAAGTTACCAGTTTCCAAAGCATTTTTTTCGTCATCAATCTCTTTCAAAGAGAGACATCAGAGGGTTTACTAAAGAACTATAAGTATTTCTCAGAAGCAAAGTAGCAGAAAATGAATATTTGATGTTAAAAGAATGTTTTGGGTTTAATAAAAGCCTTTTTATTGCATTTGTGTCATAATATTCAATATTTCAATTCTGATCATTTAAAAATATCGTTCAAAATGTGTTTTGTTTGTTTGCTTTTGAAAAACGTCCCCTGTGTTCATCAAGGCTACATTTATTTAATGAAAAATACTGTAACAACAGTAATACCGGTATTGTGACATATTATTAAATTTCTTTAATACAATATTAATATATTTAAAATTGTAACTTATTCCTATGCTGACAAAACTGAATTGGAGTATATCATATATAAATATATTGGTAATGTATATACACATAAATATTATTTAGGCAGTTTATTTACTGTAATTGTGGGTTTACTGTAAGGGTTTACTGTAAATGTAATGAAAATGGCCAAGTTCATTATGTTTTGTGTTGATGACACTATAAAGTTAAAAGATTGGATATAACATGGAACAGAAAAGCTATCACACACATAATTGCTATTGCACTGTAAAAAAAATATTTTCATGATTTATCACAACTTTTTATCTTTTGTCAATTCAACTTAGATAATTAATGAGGTTCAGATAACATAATATTTTGAGTTTCTACTTATTAAACCATTTTCCTTCATTGTTTTTAAATCTATTTTTATTTTCAAACTCTAATTTTTAAGGCAACCAGGTAGGGCTGCGCAATATATCGAAATTATCGAAATATCGCAAATGTACATATCGCAAGGGTACGCAATATCTGAATGATTTTAATAGGCTACTTCAACATTGTGAAAAGTGTACGTTTTAGGTCGACGCATATAGCAGAGAATAGACTGGGCACACAACTGTTACTTATGTGACTTGCTTGACGTCAAAAAGAGTTATTAAACGCGATAACTTGCAAAAAACAACTCCTTGCAGTCTCGTGCTGTCTGACACACACACACATCGAAACGTGCGCACAAGCCGTTCTTTTTTCGTGTCTTGTTACACACTCGAACTGTCAAATACACACACAGTTATGTCAAAATGGCTGTCTTGATGAGTATTCATGTAAACACAGTCGGTTATGCTTTAAGTGAAAGATATCAGTTGGGGAAAGAAATAGATTTTACACACTTAAAGCAATATCGTAATATCGCATATCGAATATCGCATTATTTAACAAGGAAATCGCATATCACATTTTTCTTCAATATCGCACAGCCCTACAACCAGGTAACTTACTTTTAAGTTAAACCAACAATGTTTTTTTACAGTGTATGCTTGTATAATGTTCATTTCTTGATTATACTTTTGAAACTGTAGTGATATTATGCCAAAAATGCTGTCAATACAGCTTAACTTCTTTTAAACCTGGAACATTAATTTAAGCATCACTTAAAGCAAGTCTTTTTAATCATCTGCACATGCTGCTTTAAAGGAACACTCCACTATTTTTGAAAATAGGCTCATTTTCCAACTCCCCTAGAGTTAAACAGTTGAATTTTACCGTTTTCGAATCCGTTCAGCCGATCTCCGGGTCTGGCGCGTTAGCACTTTTAGTATAGCTTAGCATATCATTGAATATGATTAGACCGTTGGCATCTCGCTCAAAAAAATTACCAAAGAGTTTTGATTTTGTTCCTATTTAAAGGAACACTCCACTATTTTTGATAATATTCCTGCTTAATAATCAAGGAACTTTGCTTCCGTACCATGGGTGCAGTGGCCCAATGATATTACACAGCTCCTGAAAATAGTCCCCAGCATGCTCCCTGTGCAAGCGGGTTGTCACGTTGGTTATGTTGACGGAAGTTAGCTTATTTTCAAGCTCTGCGTATTATCATTGCGCGCAAAGTTCCTTGATTATTACGCAGGAATGAGAGTATAGATCCTAGCTATATCAGCCTAGAAAATCGCAACTTTTCATTTTCCATCGGTCTTAGCACACAATGTAACTACAGAAGAGTCAAGTTTTAAATGGGAAAAATATCTAAACTCTTTGGTCATTTTTGAGCGAGATGCTAACGGTCTAATCAGATTCAATGATCTATGCTAAGCTATGCTAAAAGTGCTACTGCTAGACCCAGAGATCAGCTGAATGGATTCGAAAACGGTAAAACTCAACTGTTTAACTCTAGGGGAGTTAATTAGACTTTTTTTTTTTAAGTGGAGTGTTCCTGTAAAGAAATGCTTTCCTTATTCTCTTTTAAATGCTCTGCTTAGATGAGGGCGTGGGCTGTGCGGTGATTAAAGACAGAGCAATGAGTGCCTGTCCGAGACCTGGGAATGCCATTAACGGAGAGTGCCAAGCAAACGGCCAGCATAATGCTGCAGACTTTTTCAATTAGCTCATAAAAGACCCATCACAAAGCAAAGTCTGGTAGGAATAGTCTCAGAGAATGGACTTTCATGGCAAAGCAAGAACATGCTCCCCAAGAGTCCTTCTAAATCCAAAGCCCTCGGAGAGAAGAATACAGGCAATGAAAAAGATATTTTAGTTACCTTCTCCCAGACTAAATTGCTCCTGGAGAGAAGAGTGAATTAATACATCTTAAAATGGCCCTTATGAAAATTGGATTTCCATTAAGTACCGTAGCAAGGAATTTTAACAAGGTAAAGGGCCGATGTCTTGGCAGCCAATATATGCTTTTTCCTGCCATTAGAAAAGTCTAGTGCTCATAAAAGGTGCAAATTAGAGTGTTTTCACAAAATTAACCTTATGGCTGTCGTTAATTTAAAGCAGATAAGCTGTTGCTATTAAATGCCACAGTAATGGGAAACTTCTCAGTATAAGAACAGCACAAGACTCACAAAATACATGCATTAGAGTGTTTGCATTAGAGTGTTTGCATTAGAGTGTTTGCATTAGAGTGTTTGCATTTACTCTAATGCATAATACATGCATTAGAGTAAATTAATACCATCATCAAGTTTGCTGACGATACGACGGTGGTAGGTCTCATCACTGACAATGATGAAACGGCCTACAGAGAGGAGGTGCATACTCTGACACGATGGTGTCAGGAGCACAACCTCTCCCTCAACGTCAGCAAGACCAAGGAGCTGGTGGTCGACTTCAGGAGGAATGAGAGAGAACCGCCCCATCACCATCGATGGAGCACCGGTGGAGAGAGTCAGCAGCTTCAAGTTCCTCGGTGTCCACATGGTCTCATGGTCCGTCCACACAGAGGCCGTTGTGAAGAAGGCTCATCAGCGCCTTTTCTTCCTGCGACGGCTGAGGAGGTTTGGAATGAACCGCCACATCCTCACACGCTTCTACACCAGCACCATAGAGAGCCTGCTGACTGGCTGCATCACCACCTGGTACGGCAACAGTACCGCCCGCAGCCGCAAAGCCCTGCAAAGGGTAGTGCGCACGGCCAGCTGCATCATCGGAGGTGAGCTTCCCTCCCTCCAGGACATTTATGCCAGGTGGTGTGTGAAGAGAGCTCAGAGGATCATCAGAGACTCTAGCCATCCGAACCATGGGCTGCTCTCACTGCTGCCATCAGGCAGACGGTACCGCAGCATCAGAACACGCACCAGCCGACTCCAGAACAGCTTCTTCCCACAAGCAATTAGACTCCTTAACTCTTGATCCATCAGTATCATAACACACACTGGACAGAATATCACTCAGCACAACCCACTGTAGATACACACATATTATATACACATTTATTTATCATATAGCATCTATTGTACATTGGATTTCTATTGTGAATAATATTGTATACTGTATACTGTACATTGTATATTATTATTATTATAGCGTAATGTATATTGTTTAATGTATGTTTAGTGTATATTGTTTAAAGTATATGTATATTGTAAGTATGTGTATATTGTTTAAAGCTGTGAGATCTACACTCACATTGTGTAAATAATTTATTGTTTATTGTAGAGTTTACTGTGCTGTGAGTAATTGTAGGCGCTTTAAATGTTGTACATGTCATGTCATGACTGCTATGTTGCTCGGAACTGCACCTAAGAATTTCACCTACTGTTGCACTTGTGTATATGGTTGAGTGACAATAAAGTGATTTGATTTGATTTGATTTGATTTGATTCATTACATAAGAGAGGACAAATCGATTACAAAGTATGTGATTCTTAAATGTCCATGGACAGAAAAATGGATTTTAATTAACACTTGGATTTCACATTTTGTCCTTTGCCATTTATTATAGCCTACTCCAATTCTCTATCAAATGTTTAAACAGGAAAAAAAGCAGACGATGGACATAAACTATCTTCAACACTAGCTTGAATCAGCAGATATTCTTAAACTTCCTTAATTTATTGCCAATTTCTGTTTGCAAGGAAGGTAAATTAAACTGTATTCGTGAAAGATGTAGCATGGCAAACATATCTACAATCAAAAATGAGCAAATTGTCAACCTACAAACTGTACAAATACGTATATAAAACAACCTGCCAGCACATGATCTGCCATGAGAAAGACGACCAAATTTCAAACAAAGTATATCAAGGGTTCTGCACCAGCTAATCAAGTGAAAATTAGATGAATGTTCACACCAATGAGCTCTAAGATCTCACTGATAACGTTCTCAGAACTTTCTCAGAGATCTCTTTTTTAAGAGTCCTTTTTTTAGTTCTTGCTCAGACAGGTCATGACCCGAAACCTCTCTTGTGCTTTGCTGCCACCTGGTGGCGAAATTTTGTTTCGCATTCTTAGCACTCGACAGCTTAATCAAACTGAATCGAAGATTCAAAGAAATATAATCAAAAGATGATCGCAATACATTTCTATCTGTAGCCTATACGTGACAGAACCATACATTTCAGACCGACAGCATCAGTCCAGAACCAACTTCCGGTCTGAGACTGCTGACCTAGGCTACAAATTGTTTTTTTCTCAAACTGGAATTTACGGTGGACATTATAGCGATCGTCTGCGTATGTACTAACTTCTTATGGGACAACCTAGGTCTCGTGGACTTAACTCCAGTCGTAGGCACTCAGTGTTTTGGTTTGAACTCCCCTGCTGAAAAATCCAGCTAAAACCAGCCTAAAATGGTTAGCTGGTTTTAGCTGGATTAAGCTGGAAGTAGCTGGTTTTAGCTGGTCTCCCAGCCTGGTTTAGCTGGTATTAGCTGGTCAAACTGGTCTCCCAGCCTGGCTTAGCTGGTATTAGCTGGTCACCCAGCCTGACTTAACTGGTTTTTGCAGGTTTCACAGCCTGGCTTAGCTGGTGTTCAGCTGGTCTCCAAGCCTGGCTTAGCTGGTCAAGCTGGTCTCCCAGCCTGGTTTAGCTGGTGTTCAGCTAGTCAAGCTGGTCTCCCAGCCTGGTTTAGCTGGTCAAGCTGGTCTCCCAGCCTGTTTTAGCTGGTGTTCAGCTGCCTGGTTTTTGCTGGTCTCCCAGCCTGGTTTAGCTGATCAAGCTGGTTTCCCAATCTGGACTGGAAGTTGGTGGTCTGCTTGTTTTAGCTGGTCTCCCAGCCTAGCAAAGCTGGTGAACATCTTACCTAATTACAAATCAATCAGAGTCCATGCTAAGACCACACTGACCAGCTAAGACCAACACTGACCAGCTAAGACCAGCTAAAAAGTGTTCAAAACCCCTCTTAAACCAGCCTGAAAAACCAGCTATGACCAGGCTGGGAGACCAGCTAAAACCAGCCTGACCATGTTAGGCTGGTTTAAGCTGGATTTTTCAGCAGGGTTGTTAGACTTCAGAATTAATAAAGTCATTAGCATCAATTGAGGTTCATGAGGTTTGTATGTAAATGTATTATTGCGTTTAATTTCTTCCAGAATTCTAAAAAGAGATTGTTTATTTGAGTTTAATTGTTTTAATATGACCAGTAAACCAAGTGATATGCTCTGCAGGTTCACACTAACCGAGTCTGCCTACAACCACAAGGTGTCGTCATATATGGTGCAATTCATTTGGTGCATCACACCACAAGGGGGCAACCTAACATGAAAACATTTCATCCAGCTATTTTCAAGATTAAATAATTAAATAAAATGAATGCACAAATGAGTGGAAGAATTTCCCTGGCCGATAACCAAAAAGTTAGTGCTCAATTTGGACCTCACCTTAATTAAAATCTGAGATATCTGAGATATTACTACAAAGACGTTGTTTACTCAAAACGTAACACATGCACTCTTTCATACCTCTTGTTCCTAATTTATAAATCAAATTTCCAAATGTTCTTAAGCAGCTTTCAGTGCAGACTTTCATCCACACTCATTCTTCTCAGAACCTAAATCTGTAGTCCCTGAATAAATTTCCTCAGCACAAGGCCGGTGTGCTGATTTCAAATTGCTACTTACACGGCTGTTGGTAAGTGAATTAGATTTTTACCAAGGTTAAGATTGCTGTGGGTTTACAAGACCTCGGGCCCTATAATGGTGCGTTCTGGCAGATGTGATTAAGCTGTCTGACATACTGTAAGCATAAGTCTTTCTCTACATGTATAAGCATGCTTTATAAGCATGCTAAGCATTTATAGGGTAATCGTAGGGTTTATTTCAGGGAGCAAATAATGGACAGTACGAAAATAAAACGTAAAATACCGTACTGCGAAATAATTAAGAGATTAAATAATGTGAATGAGCCAATTTTTAGTGACAACTCAGTTCAGTTTGAATTAAAGGTGCATTTTCCAAGTTTAATGAGGTGCCTGTGACCTTCATTACAGTCAAGGATTTCACTGGTGGTGAAATCCAATAAAGGTGGTTATTAATGACCAAACAAGTTAATAAATAAATATTTAGTTTTATTGTAAAATATTCCTTTTAGGGCTATACTGTAGTTATAAAATCAGAAGCTATGTAACAAAAAAATGTAAGAATGTTAAAGTAATTTCTCCTCAGTTCTAACATGGCTCTGTGGTGCAGTGATCTGTCAGTTTGATTGACAGCTGGGCTGAATCAGGGTTTTTGTCCCCATAGTACCCATGTGGCGTGACATTCATCTAGCCTGACAACACACAATCTGAAACAAGAGCCAGTAACACGATTTCTCTAGGTTAGATTAGCCTCTAGCATCTTTCTAATTCTTTTAGTGTCACTAAATGGGGAAACAGATTTGTGCACTTTCTGAATTTCTGGGGGAAAAAAGTGATTGGCTGCATCCAAAATTGCATATTTCCCTACTATATAGTAGGCAACAACAAAAAAATTGACAAAAGAAGTAGAATTCACAGTACTCACAAAAAGAGTAGGCAAAAATTATTCGGATGACCTGCTACTACTTCCACCGAGATTCTGAAGTGTGCATACGATGGACACATTGGGCCAATCTAATATCAACACTTGAAAAATTGGCCACTTGAGAGAGCGTGCACATGACAGGAAGTAGTGTGTAAGACTGTCCCGTGTCTGAAAAATGTCAACACGCAGTACACCTAAAGCACACTAAGGGCTCTATATCATACACCCTGTGAAATGTGACGCCAGGCTCGCGCGACATAAGTGTTTTTTGCTAGTTTTAGTGCGACGCAGTTATCATTTTCATGTCCAGTGCCACGTTGTTTAAATAGCAAATGCACTTGTGCCCATCTGTTCGCCCATGGGAGTGCTGGTCAGAAAACGAGGTGTGTTCAGGCACATTGTTGGAGCGTTGCTATTTTGAGGCAACTGAAAACGACTGCGCCATTGACCAACAAAAACCTGGTCTAAAGTCAATAGTGCAGAGTTATTTAAAGGCCGCGTTAGTAATATGCGTCTATAGGCGGGTGAACAATGCGCGAACACTCTGCTTATTACACACACAGGGCACAGCACACACAAACATTTTTAAATATTAAAAATAAGAGGATTCTTCTCTGGAGAAGCGTTCAGTCTTTCCGCTCGCAAATTCTGCCATGTAAATAGCGAATCCGCCATGTAGTGATGTGTCGTTCATGAACGATTCATTAATATGACTCGAGAACAACGGGTTGTCTCAGAGAGCGATTCGTTCATTTTGTGTTGACTGTGTATGCGCAACATCCCATATGTTCTGTACAGGAAACAGAATTGATTAGTTCACCAGTCTCGAGTCATTCGTTCATCAAGTCCCAGCCCATAGGCAAGGTTATGCAGTCACCGGAAACAGAAAAGATTAGTTCATCTCTCGAGTCTTCTCGTTCAAATCGTTCGTTCAAGTCCCCATAGGCTGAATGCAGAAACAGCTCAGCTCTCGAGTCTCATTCTTTTGTCACGTGACGTGACAGCCGTGTTGGAGACAGAAATTAGTTAATTCCTTTACAGTCTATGGTTAATTCACAATTCCTTACAAACAAGTGAGTTTTTTTAGGTTTGTTTAGTTCAGGTTTTTTTATCTAGTTTAATTGATTTTCCTATGAAGCCTGGACACATTGGGTTGTTCAGAACGGATAGGCATAACAAATGTTTATTGCACATATCTTCTGATGACTTTATAATAATTACAACATGCAGTCAATAATACGACTGTAATATTGTATATGTTGCGAGACACTGAACAGGAAAGCGGTCACGTGAAAAAAGAACGAACGACTTGAACGAGAAGACTCGAGAGATTGACTAATCTTTTCTGTTTCCGGTGACTGCATATTGATATGGGTCTGGGACTTGATGAACGAATGACTCAGACCTGAAGACTCGAGACTGGTGAACTAATCAATTCTGTTTCCGGACGCATGTATTACATGAGGCTGTCACAGCCCAGATCAGACATGATGACTGACTAACGGCTCATACCCGAGAGGTGAACTAAACTTTCCAGGGAACAGACGTGTTTAAATGTGAAGTGACAAAGGAAAGCACGATTTGGATCGGGAGGTGAGGTGAACTAACAGACTACATAGACTGAAGCAATTTAAGCAATTCATTTATAATTTATTTATAAGTTTGGCCATGGCTGCATTAGCTTATAGTTTATTTTTTATTCCAAAAGTACTAAATGTGTTGAAAAATGTAGCATGTAACGTTTTAATTAGATTCTGCTGAAATGACTTGAAAAAAGATTTGTTCATTTTTCTGAACGAGATTCAAAGATCCGAGTCAGTAAAATGATCCGAACTTCCCATCACTACCGCCATGGTGCAAGTGCAACTGGATTTTAAAGGGAATGGGAGATAAGACTCTGATTGGTTTATTGAACATTATGCACAAAACACACCCATGACTCATTAAGAGACTAGGTACAGCCCTTACGGACCGTTTTTTCCTCGTTAAACTATAAAGTGGATTTGGACATGTCCTAGGTGCACCTGTGCCATGCGCTTCAGACCATGCACTCAAATCGTTAAAATAAGGCCCTAAATCCATGCTATCTCTAATACCGGAGCAGTTTTTGAAGTTATATAAGCTTATCCTGTCATTCATCACGTTCAGGAACTTATATGCCTCATGTCAAGGAAAAATTTCCAGTGTATGTTAAATGAATTAGATGTATATAATTTGATTGTAAAACATAAAGCGTCTGCACATTTTATTGGTTCTATGCGTAGAAGCAAAAAAGCATTTTCACAATGGCTGCATTCAAAATCACATACATTCTAAAAAATGCACATTTGGGTCAAATATGGGCAAACGGTTAAATTATTACATTAAATTGGGTTGGGTTTGTCCATATTTGACCCAAAATTGGGTTAAAACAACCCAGCATTTTTTAGAGTGTACTCTCTAGAGTACGTACTTATTCTGAATAATTACTTCACAACCTCTAAAAAAGTATGTTTTATATAGTATGAATGTGTGTAGTATGAATGTAATCCGGACGTACTACAGCGAGAGCAGCGATAACCCCCCTTAGGGTAAACAGAACAGAACCAACATAATGTATTGCGGATATCATCAATGTCAATATTTAATGTACAACATAATTAAGTAATTTAGCCTGATTCAAGGGGAATCAGAATGCTTGGACTGGACGAGAGGAGGAGCTGGGGATAGAGGAGGGTAATTAGCTCCAGAGAAACGTGATAGCTGCTGATAATAAGGAGCTTATATATGTATCTGTGATAGACATCATATAGGTAGACGTAGATCAGCTGACAATCAGCTGATGCGAGCTTGACTGATGTGACCTGCCAGAACTAACGCTATGCTTAATTTTGTCATTATCATGTGACCTACCAGCATCAGTTGCGTCGCTTCACTACCATTCAAAATTCTCTCCCGTGGCCTGATGGGATAGTAAAGGGCCTGTCCAAATACCCACACTTGTGGTTTTTGCACTTGACCACCTGTCTACTTACGTGATGTATTTATGGAATTTGGACAAAATATTCAAGCGGGTTAGCCTAGAAATCTGGACGCACCCTAGCGGCAGCAAATCTAATTTGCCGCGAGTGTAGTCTAGCAACTCTCGGTAGACCTGCGAGCTGGAAAAACCAAACTCTGGTCAGGCAAATCACATCATGTATAGAGTCAGTGGGCGGGCTCAACATAATGACGGCACGTCACGGCAGTTCCGCGTGCTACTCATAAACAAAGAAGCTGGCGAACAGCGGTCTTTCGAAATCGGCTTTGGCCGCGACTCTGGAAGACTTTGAGTTAAGCTTTTCTTTGAGAAAAGAACAAAGAACATGTCATTCTTAAGAAAGAAGATGTGTTTGGAGTTTTGCCGACCGGATACGGCTAAAGTTGAATCCATCAACTAGCTCCACTTCACGTTGCTCTCTGGTGGGTTGTAGCGCTATCCAATTGCGTGCAGAGGGAATTTGAAGGACAACCGTTTGTCCCGCCCCTCGGATTGAGCCCTCCCAATGGTGATTTCCCAGACCCAACATCTTGATGTGGGTCTGGCTTGTCAGGCTACAAGCGGGTGTGAAGACCACAAGATTTTCTTTTTTGCTCAATGGGACACATTGTGTGATTGTGGTGCTTCTTTACAAAACACATATAATCTCTGCAGACTCTGCACCTCTGAGTCTAAAGGGAAAAATTAGATGGGAGAAAACGTTACATTTAAATGCTCTCGCAAAACGCAGTTTCTTGGGTTAACGCAATACTTTTGCGAGAGAATGCAAAAGTTGTGCAAGCGGACGCAAAAGTATTGAAATATATCTTTGCATCTCTTTTTTTTCCCATCACCATGTCCCCTAAGCCGATTCATACTGCCCACTGTTAATGTGATGAATTTCAAAAGACCCAAACAGAAAGATGATTTCCTGCTTAATGACACTGAGGGTCCGATTTAATTATCATGGTTCAGGAAATGAGCAAATGAGATCTGGTGTTTTCCACTGTTAATTTGCTACCAAACTATGGTCCACTACCAGATCTATCAGATGAGAAAACAGTAAATAAAATCAAAACAATATAAAACATGTTTGCACCCTTACTAATAGTTAAAGTTCTAAGTTCTAAGTCCTACTGTAGTTTGCAGCTCAACCTATTTCTGTCTCTTCCTACTTTTCTCACACACTCTTATAGATACACTCAGAGGAGACATGTGACTTTGCATCATGTGCTAATTAGCTCAGACAGGCCTCTGAAGAGAGCCAGAGAATGCTACGTGAGACAGGAGCACAGCCAAAGCCAGGTCACTCGACGGAGTGTAGTTTTCACTCCCAAAATGTTACAAACCTTTTTGCAGAGCAACGTTATCAGCCTAATGCTTTTGCGGCTATTGTTTTCCATTCACATATGCTGTTTGCATCAAGAATATCATGAAGCCATAATGAACGTCCCTGGCTCACTCCTTTTAGAAACAGCAGTTTGCACATTGTCATATTGTGTATTCAGAGCTAAATTAGAATGAGGTGCAAATGCATTCAGAATCTTGCTCCATCAAATAGGAGAACCTTGTTCCCAGCAGCAAGAAACTAACTGAGACCCCACAGATTGCATCCACATAAAACTTCATTAGAGAACATCAAAATAGTAACTTAGTCCTAATATATCAATTTGTACATACATATATGTATTTGGCTTCTAGCCTAAAGGGCTTCCAGGCACGGCACATTAGCTGCCATGAAGTTATTTCGTTCTCAGTTAATTTGCTCTCAAATCAGTTAGTTTGTTCTCCTCTCGCTTCCAAGCATGCTTGCGCGGCCCGTCCTCTGTTTTTGTATTTAAATTTATTTTGTATTCACCCATAATTCACTTCTATTGCTCCGGGCCACTGTAGCAGAGTCCTAATTACATCAGATTCATGTGCACTGAGGTGGGCAAAAATAAAGTTGACCTTTTCAGGTATATGCACTTTGTAACTTGACTAAAACTAAAATAAAAAGGTTTACACTTATTATGTAGTTAAATCTTGGAGACCGTGACATTTAGAGTGTAAAAAGATCCCTGCTGAAAAGACTGTATTTTTTGTTCCGGTTCAGCTAGTTGACCAACATAGACCAACACTATATTTTTCAACTAAACATCAAAATAAATCTAATTAATAAACTAATTTAACCATGTAAACTAAATTACTGATCTAATTATTGATCTAAAGCCCACACTGTCACCGTATGGAAATTGAAATGAACTGATGACATCAAATGGCTATACAGCTGAATAAAATTAGGCTGCATTATTTTGCTGTTTAACACTGTAAAGCTGCTTTGAAACAATCTACATTGTTAAAAGCGCTATATAAATAAGGTTGACTTGACTTGACTTGACTTGACCAACACAGCCATTGTGTTCACCTTCAAAACTAGCTGGTTGACCATGGAGACCTTCCTGGTTAAGTGTTACAAGGCCACTTGCTGGACAGAGAGCTGGAACAGGGACCCCCTGTAGTATCATATTATTTTATCACTACTGCTCATAAGTTTGGGGTCATTTTTTAATACTTTTATTCAAGGATACCTTGAATACAAATTGTTACAATATATATATATATATATATATATATATATATATATATATATATATATATATATATATATATATATATATATATATATATATATATATATATATATATATATATATATATATATATATATTAGTCTCACATAGCCAGACCTTCAGACTCATGCAGAAGGTCTAGGCTCTATCACAGCTTTCATTGGTCAAGGACTGCCCAAGAGGACGTTTGACTGACATGTAACGCAACCAATTACAGTTTGTTTTGTTCTGCATCTTGTTTAGGGACATGAAAATGTAGTCAATGGCCGTTTTTCAATATGCGTTCTTGTCTGTACTTGTGTTCTCGTGGACTTGTGAAACGTCATCAGTAGCTGCCCAAGTACTGTTCCATTTCAAAGTTCACATCTAGCCAAGTACAGTTCAAATCCCCGGATGTGTCCTTGATCCGCCCCTTTTATCGAGGATGCATCGAGAGGTGACTTGTGTGGACTCGAGACAGACAGGTATCCCAGAACCGACCGCCAATAGCGGATGAGAAATCCAACGTAATTTAAAACTTTTTCAGGCGAGAATGTAGTTGTCTGTGGTTTATTTATAAAGAGAACGCCTATTTGAAAATGTTATGTGAGATCCAGTACATCAGTGGGCGCTAACCCCGCAGAGAACAGCCTTACCTTGGCTAGTCCTTCTGACATTTGCCGCTGGATCTGATGTCCTGTGGTGGTTAAACATGAGATATAAGTTGTCTTGTGTACATCTAATGGGCGATCTTTGGTCTCATGAATCTAAAATTTGTTCCCTGTTTCCTGTTTTTAGGCTATTTAACTTTACCGTTGTAGCCTACTAGCGCTGACTTTACATGTTTGACTGAATTGTTTGCTTTATTTATTGTATAGCTTCTTATACCTTTTACTTATACTTTTTTATAATGGCTATTATTGATCATACATAAACTGATATTTAACAAAAAGAGACTGGGTTGTGTTTTATGTCATATTTAATTTTATTAGTGATAATCATGTAGGCTATGCACACTTGTCTGAACCACATATTAACATGTTTAATATCGTTTAAAATGTAAAAAAAAAAAAAAAAAGAGAGTTTGAGTTTATTTTTGGATCTTGAGCGTGTTCCTTTGCAAACCCAACCGTTACAAAGATAAGCAAGGTACACGTTGCCAGAACCACATTTGTGTCTGGCTATGAATTTTACATTTTCTAAAATGAAAAGTTTTATGACATATTTTGTTTTATTGTAGCCTAAAATACAATACAGAGATAACCGGAGTAGCCAGAGCGAGCTTATCAAGAACGCACTGTTCCATTAGCAGAAACGCTGGACTTGTGTCCTCCCGTCGGGAGTTCGTTCTCCCGAGTCGAACTTGGCAAGTCTAAAGTATATTGTACTTGGCATTGAAAAACGACCCTGCAATAACAGACCGGCGTGCATATATAAATTATTCATTCAAGAATGTTGTGCAAGTTTACTGCAACAATGGAGCTGCGAACTTCACATACTTTTGCGTTTAGATGATCCTGGTAAGCACTCTTTATCACAGTTGTAAACACATCAGAGTTTTTCTTCAATGAGGGAGTTTGGTGTCACGGCATTTGTTTCCAAGTGGACCATTAAAGAACACAACACCCACATCTCGCAGGCATCCTGTAGAATTCAACCAATCAGATGAGGACTTCGAAACTCCTGAAGTTTTTCCAGATGTGCCATATGGTCCGTGGCCGTGATGTCTGAGGCTGAGACTATCTTTTTTTATTCTACAAATAATCCTGAAATTTCCACAAAAATATTAACCTGCACTGTTTTTAACGTTAACATCGACACTGATAAGATGTTTATTTAGCACCAAATCATCATATTAGAATGATTTCTGAAGGAGCATGCAACACTGAAGACTTGAGTAATGCTGAAATGTAATGAATTACATTTTATGATATATTAAAATAGAAAACAGTTATTTTCAATTGAAATAATGCTTCACAATATTACTGTTTTTTACTGATCAAATACATGCAGCCTTGGGGAACAGAATAGATTTCCTTTTAACTCTTTCCTCGCCAGCGTTATTTATTTATTTATTATTTTTATTGCACAGCACTTTTGACTGATTTTCACAAAAGTTTCATGGCCCCCAGAATGTTGTTTTATGAGTATCTGAACATGCAATATGGCAAAAGAAAGAAAAGACCCTCTGCTTTTAAACAACAACAAAACTTTTATTCTAGCTTCATGCGTTCTTTTTTTTAAATCAACATTTAAAGGGTTACTTCAGCGATTTAGCATTAAGCGTTGTATCAGAAACCCAGTAGTATGTTCTAATTATCGTACTTTCCCCCCTCATATGAGACGAGAGAATTATGCATTTTATTTCTGGAAAAAAATCCTCCGATGATGCAAATATCGTCATTTTGCGTCATCTGAGGTTTTTTTGGTCAGAGGCTAGAGACTACAGCCAGTAGAAGGAGCTAGTTCTGCATGTTTTCAACCCCCCATAGGGGGTGGGATCTCACTCACAGAATGTAAATGCGCATGACCACTCAGCTCGGGCATTCATAATGGAGCGGTGCGGAGCCAAGGTGAGTGTTTCAACTTTTCAATGAATTCCTATGAAAGTTAAGCTTCCATAGGCATGATCTGAAATGCGTCAGACTGGACACGCGCCGTGAATGACTGCCGTGCTTACCTCAGCTCTGATCAGCTCTTCGCTCTCGTGATGAATTCAATTTGACTCCTGATGTTCGTGATGTTCGTTCGGCTCAGTCACACTTTATTGAAAACACACGTTCAGTCTAACTGAATGAAATTATTTTATTACTATGAAAATCAAAAATAACAAGTAGCCGTGGCTTTGGGAGTGGCCTCGTTGGGCAGCGAAGCAAGTGCATTCTGGGAGTTGTTGTCTTTTGATCCACATGAGACAAAATTACATTTTCTGTCTTTTCTCAGCCTAGAAGGCACCAAATTGAAAATAATTTCACATTTCTACTACATAAATTACCCATTTTAAATACACATTCATCTTCCCAGCACTGAAGTACCCCTTTAGATATGTGTAACATTCATTAAAAAAAGAAACATTTAGAGCAAAAAGCTGAGAGAATTTGTTTTTGTCAAAGACTTAGTCCAGAAAGGATTCAGATCGATGATCAAAACACAGATTGGAGTCCATCAATATCCCAAAGCTTGCTCATAGCTCGTCCTGGGTCGACATTTCAATTTGTAACAGTAGGCCGTTTTTATTTATATGCTGTTTAATATTGATGATCTCATAATTGTTCATATTCATCTACTTACATATGATATATAACTTATTTCTGCTTCTCCCTGTGTTTTGATCAAGAGTTTCAGTACCCTAATAGCGCTCCCTACCTTATAAAATTCCGTCAATGGCGGGGAAAGTGTTAAAAACGTTAAATATATTACCGACCTCAAACTTTTCAATGGTGGCGTATTTACATGCTTTATGATTGTGGCGGGCAGCGAGGCCGAGGGACCGTGAGGGCGGGACGAGGCGGCGCTCATCAGGGAGGATGAGCGCCAGCTGCGCGCCGCAGCGATCTCGGCTCTCGCAGAGGAGTGAGGGAGTATAAAGGAGGAGCGACGACAGTGAGGGACGCGAGAGGACCAGGCCTGGATTTTGTGTTGTGTTTTATTTATGTTTTGTTATGTGTTGCTGCAGTCGTCCGTGAGGGGCTGCATATTTTTATTTTAATTTTGTGTTTGTTTGGATGTAGGCGGCAGTCGACCGTGAGGGGCTGTTCTCAGAAGGAGGAACCACCGCCGGCCGCCAGGGGGCGGAGGAGGATCGAGCCGTCCACCGAGCGTCCAGTACCACCGCATGGCACCTCTCGGCTGGCTGAGGACCGAGCGGCAGTGTGTCTGGGAACCGGACCAGAATTTTTTTTTTTTTCTCTTTTTCTTTTCTCCTCTCTCCACTCCACTCTCGTCTCTGTCGCTCCTCATGCTCCCCGCTCCGTTCTCTCACCTCGCTGTTCTTACCCCCAGGTCCCGCAGCCGCCGTGATCGGCCCCCCGGGGAGGGGGGGGGGGAGTAGAGCGCAGGCTCGGGAGTGCCCCCCGGCCTGCGAAGGGCGTTGGGGGTATGTGGCGGGCAGCGAGGCCGAGGGACCGTGAGGGCGGGACGAGGCGGCGCTTATCAGGGAGGATGAGCGCCAGCTGCGTGCCGCAGCGATCTCAGCTCTCACGGAGGAGTGAGGGAGTATAAAGGAGGAGCGACGACAGTGAGGGACGAGAGAGGACAAGGCCTGGATTTTGTGTTGTGTTTTAGTTACGTTTTATTATGTGTATGCTGCAGTCGACCGTGAGGGGCTACAGCTTTTTGTTTTCATTTTGTGTTTGTTTGTATGTAGGCCCTGGACCCCCTGCTGTACAGTTTGCGCACTGTAAATTCAACACCTGTCTTCATTATGCAGTTACTCTGCTTAATTTCAAATGACAACCTCTGTAAGTATATATACACACATTTAAGATTTTTTAATAGCACATAATTACAGTGCTAAATGATTAAATCACAGATTGCTGTAACGCATTCAAATGTATAGTGGCGATTAGTCTCATAGCTCATTGAGTGAGGGTAATTTCTGAAAGAAAAATCATTAGACAGTATGTAAGAACAAGAGCTTCTGACCAGTTTGCAATGTTCCATTTACCTGTACTTTAATGCAGACTCAACACTTCTTAACTGAGCCATATGGATCTATGCTCTATTTTCAAAAGCTTTGGGAATCAAAGCTGTTTGCTTGCACACTCCAAAGTTTGCTTCTACTAGTTAGTGAGGTGATATACTTTTCAGATATGCAGAGACAGCTATAACCAGTTACACCTTGGGGCCTATTTTAACGATCTGAGCACATGGTCTAAAGCGTATGGCGCAAGTGCACTTGGGGCGTGTCCGAATCCACTTTTGCTAGTTTAACAATGGGAAAAATGTTTGGCCCGCCAGGCGTATGGTCCAAAAGGGTTGTTCCTAGTCTCTTAATGAGTCATGGGTGTGTTTTGGGCATAACATGCAATAAACCAATTAGTCTCATCTCCCATTCCCTTTAAAAGCCAGTTGCTCTTGCACCATGGCGGATGCGTTATTTACATATCGTAATTTGCGAGCGGAAAGAGTAAATGCTTCTCCGGAGAGGAATCCTTTTATTTTTAATATTTAAAAATGTTTGTGTGTTGCTGCGCGTCCCTGTGTGTGTAATAAGCAAAGTGTAGGCGCATATTACTAACGCGCTCTTTAAATAACAAAAAAAATATTGCCTCAAAATAGCAACACGCCAACAATGCAGTTGAACACACCTCGCTTTTAGACCAGCACGCCCATGGGTACACAAATGGGCGCAAATGCATTTGCTATTTAAACAACATGGCGCAGGACGTGAAAATGATAACATGAGTCGGGCTGAAACAAACAAAAAACACTTGTGTCGGATGTATGATAGTGCCCTTTATTTCAATGGTTAGGTGTTAGGATTCTGGTTAGCAGAGTAGGTTGACATGATGTAATCATATAGAATAAGTTGACAAAGTTACTTATAGTCAGTAGAATGTCTGTTGGGGGCAATCAAAATAAAGTGTTAGCAGATATTAAAGGTCCACTATGTAGGATTTTAGTAGTAAAATATCCATAAACCACTAGACCAGTGTTATATATTTTGTTCAGTTGAGTACTTACAATATCTCAAATGTTTCCAACTATTTGTAAATTGTGAGAAAATTGCGATTTTAACCGAGGTACCGGGACGTGTGAATAGGAGTGAAGGAGTCGCCAGTCAATGGCGTCATTTCCGCATTACCCTCGGTTTCCGCTCGGTTGCCGTAGAAACCATGGCAGCATATAGTCTCGTGGACAAATGCGGACGGTGTAGCGTCTATCAAGCAACTACCGGTAGTTTGTTTCGCGCAGTCGTTATGGAACACAATTATTCTTTGCCGTTTGCAGCTGATTCTGTCGACAAAGACAAGTCCCATCAACGTAAATGTCAATGTATAGGTCAACCAAATGACCCAAGACGATTTTGGGACAAGAAGAGAAATAAAACCAGGATCAACATCGGTGTGGCATTTTCAAAATGGAGAGAACTTCGCGAAAAACTTAAACTAGACAGAGACGCCGATCTTGCATGTGTTTAATAGACAGGTGAGTAATTGGTTTAATTCCTTTACTGACAGAAAACGTGTGATTTGTTTATATCAAACAACAGTGCTAGTCTTATTGTTTGAATGTCTTATTGTCTATGCATATGATGTGAAACATGGTGAGGTCATGTTCACTGTGAATACTTCAAGGCATGTTAAGAACTGGTAAATGTAAATTTGTTGTTTATACTGTAGCTTTAGGGTTTTTTTGTTATTTTTGTTTTACCAAAAAGTTCGTTTTGAATTGAATTCGAGAAATACAGTAACATCTATGACAACCAATTAGTATTAAACCTTACTTTATTTGCGGCTAATTCATTATAGTGAAAGAAAATCATGTCATCAAACGCAACATTTATAAAACTATTACTTTACCTCATCCATGAGCATGATTTCTGATTCCCGTGTGATTGATTACCATCAGCGGTGGAGTTGAAGACGACATTCATTCACATCGTCATCAAGCTAAGACATTGTTGTTGTTTTGAATGTACGCCCTCTAGTGGCGAAAAAAGTTACATAGTATACCTTTAAGCAGACAGTCTACTAAAACTCTAATGAGATTTGGTTGACATGTACACCTTAAAAAATGCTGGGTTAAAAACAACAGCAATTGGGTTGTTTTAAGCAAACATTTAACCCACCGCTGGGTTAAAACGACCCATTCACTGGGTTAAAACAACCCAATTGCTGGGTTAGTCCATTTTCAACCCAACTTGGGTTGTTTTTAACCCAGCATTTATTAAAGTGTAGTTGCAAAGTTACTATTAGTTAATAGAATGTCTAAAGTGCTACACTATAAGCAAGCTATTTGCGTATTCCTTAAAAAGTGTGAACTTTCAAAACGTTTCTGTTTGTTTGAGCATCCAGCCCAGCAACAGCAACACTACTCAACCAATGGTGTTAGTTTGGGGCGTGACTATCTTTTGGTTCTGACAAATAGAAGATAGTGTTCCGTTGTAGCAATTGTTTTATATGGGACATAAACAATTAGACCTCATTCAGAGCAGAGCCATGACAAGTATGAAAGCGAAGGTATCAACGGCATCCGCTGTAAAAAGCTGTATAAAGCCCTTAGAGCGCTTTTTTTCCACAGCTCATATTTTCTGGGATTTTTTTTGTCTACTGAAAAATCCAAAAGCACTTCAGTACAACCCACTGAAGAGATGTATGTATATCCCAAAACCAAGACCTTTAAAAATCAAAGACGGCGCTGCTTTGAATAAGGTCTATAGGCAACAATCACATTTTTAAAAGTCACCCCCAGTTTATCTGAATCCAATGACCGTAGCATCCTTTTATTCAATACGTTCTTTGTGATTGAGCAGAAGGCTTGTGAAAGGACATGCTTTTGATGAATGGCTAATAGATCGACCTCATTAAAAATGACAATACTGATTGTGAAATGTGGTTAGCCTCCCTCTCTCTTCCTGTCCGTCTCCCTCCCTGTTTTCCTCAGTCCAATCAGTTTTGCCACGCTGAATTAATCTGAGAAAGACGAGCAGACATCAGTCACATTAGAGGGCCTTGGAGGAACATCCTATTAAAGCTCATTCACGTTGTACAAGGCCACATCCACCATTTCCAAGCCAGACAAAATAGTGTCAAAGCTTGATAGATGATTACAGCGAAAACAAGACACGAAAATTAAAATCTGATGATTACCCGCAATCTGCCTGTTGTTGTTTGTACAGGCTTTGTTTCCTAAACGCGTGTGATGTATGCATTGATTGATTCTTTTTCTCCCTTCAAATGTCAGGTTTGTCAGGGGGTCAAAATGTCAGGTTGTTGAAAGGTATGCGCCAACTTCTGCCCACACGCATGATTCAGGTCACATGCACTTTTTGCATCATAATAACAAAGCTGTCCATACGCCCTCAATCTGTCAGGAGCGAACGGGAGGTCTGCTCTCTGGTGCTGCTAGACATCTGTAATCCATCTTCTCCATGCAAATGTGAGAATATCATACAATGAATGTTATGAAAGTAGACTTTAAGTTATTATTCACAAGTCACTGTTTATGCACGTCTGCTGTCGTTTAAGAAACTGTCAGTGTGTGGTATTTGTACAGATGGCGACAGTGGAGAGCATGTGCTCATGTGCAATGTAAGTATTCTATACACGTGTGCTGGGTATTTTGATGGCATTAGTGTATGCTATGCTGTGTGTGATCAGGTTTAGGTCAATTAAAGTTGTCCTTTTTCACTCACTTGCACATCTCTGGTGGTTTGTAGATCTAGACCCTCTGGACACACTCAACACACACTGCTCTTGAACTACCAGACCTATTGATCCACTTGTTTGTGTATAATTCTCTGTCTTATTTTTTCTCTTTTTCCCCCTACCGCTGTCTTCCCAGTGGTCTCCCGCTTCTGTGCGTGTTATCTAATGAAACACCCCATCAGCCTAATGCACTGCCAAGAGTTCATGATCAATATTCATTAATTCATAGCGTTCCTCTGCAATATTTGCTTTATAGGAGCTCTAATATCTTTTGGTACACCATTTTTGTATTTTAAAAGAATCTTTTAAAAGTTTAGATTGGTAAGAATTTTTGGTAACACTTTACAATAAGGTCTTCTTTATTAGATTTAGTTAATCTATTAATTAACATGAAGTAAGAATGATAAATTACAGGATTAATTAATCTTTTTAACATTAGTTAAAAAATACAGCTGATCATTGTTTGTTCATGTTGGTTCACTCAGTGCATTAAAGGTTCCATGGCATGTAATTTTCATTTTATGAGGTTTTTCAACATTAATATGAGATCCCCTAGCCTGAATATTGTCCCCAAGTGGCTAGAAATTTTGATCGGTCTAAACCGAGTTCTGGCTGTCTTTCTCTGCCTTTGAGAAAATGACAGCCCAGACAAGCTGATCTTGAATTTTCTTGTTATGACGTCATAACAGGAACGGTTACCTCCCTTTCCTCCGCCCAGAGAATTTGGCACGCCCATGCGAGCACCATATTTGTTTGTATTGTAGTGTTTGGATGTTCAAATGAAAACAGAAGTATTTTTTCAGTTCCTTCTGATCTGTGATCAGGGATTTCTCATGTGTAGCTAATTATTCAAGTTCACACAGAACTTTATTATTCGTGCTGCGGCTTCTCTCTCTTCCGACAGAACGTGTTTTCTATCTTGTGAGTCAGTGTTTTTGTACGTCCTCGTTGCATCTATCTGTTCTTAAATGTGCATACAGTCCTGAGTTTCTGCTCAACATCGAAAGAGCCACATCTTTAGAGATAAACCTCACGCACGCCGAGGCTCGGGCTGCACTGGCCGGTCGGCCTTCAACATCACCGACCCCCAGTACTGCATCTAGCCCACAGCGGAGGCACCAAACGCGGCGCGAGATTAAGCAGAAGGGGGGTAAGCGTGAGCGTATCCGGGCTAGGCTACCCAGTTTCGATTACTGCTGTAGTGTCTTTGTTTGCGCTGTGTACTCAATGCGCGTACACTGACGCTTTTCATATGATAGGAAAATATCTAAAAATAACACTATAATCAACACTTACTCGTAACTCGTTCATCTCGACAGCTGTAATGGTACATTACATGTGTTACAAAGTTGGTAGAATAAGGAGGAAGACGGGCTCGGCGTGACTGGGACTCGTGTTTATTCAGAACTCTCAGATACAAACAAAATAGACTTGCGCTGACAGCGCTCTCACAACTCAGTACAATATCACTTTGTTAGCAATCTCTCCGTCTCTGGTCCATAGATGTCCTTTTGAACCGGTTCTTTTTAGTGAACCGGTTGAACCAGTTCACCAAATCGGACTGAATCGTTCTAAACGGTTCACGTCTCGAGTCAGCGCTGATCCATCATTTACTTAAGTTACTAACTTCTCGTTACTAAAGTCTCTTATGCTCACCAAGGCTGCATTTATTTGATTAAAAATACTGTAACAATAGTAATACTGGAAACTGTTTTAATATACACTCCACCTAAAGGATTATTAGGAACACCATACTAATACTGTGTTTGACCCCCTTTCGCCTTCAGAACTGCCTTAATTCTATGTGGCATTGTTTAAACAAGGTGCTGAAAGCATTCTTTAGAAATGTTGGCCCATATTGACAAGATAGCATCTTGCAGTTGATGGAGATTTGTGGGATGCACATCCAGGGCACGAAGCTCCCGTTCCACCACATCCCAAAGATGCTCTATTGGGTTGAGATCTGGTGACTGTGGGGGCCATTTTAGTACAGTGAACTCATTGTCATGTTCAAGAAACCAATTTGAAATGATTCAAGCTTTGTGACATGGTGCATTATCCTGCTGGAAGTAGCCATCAGAGGATGGGTACATGGTGGTCATAAAGGGATGGACATGGTCAGAAACAATGCTCAGGTAGGCCGTGGCATTTAAATGATGCCCAATTGGCACTAAGGGGCCTAAAGTGTGCCAAGAAAACATCCCCCACACCATTACACCACAACCACCAGCCTGCACAGTGGTAACAAGGCATGATGGATCCATGTTCTCATTCTGTTTACGCCAAATTCTGACTCTACCATCTGAATGTCTCAACAGAAATCGAGACTCATCAGACCAGGCAACATTTTTCAGTCTTCAACTGTCCAATTTTGGTGAGCTCGAGCAAATTGTAGCCTCTTTTTCCTATTTGTTGTGGAGATGAGTGGTACCCGGTGGGGTCTTCTGCTGTTGTGGCTTCACAAATGATTTGCTGCATACCTTGGTTGTAATGAGTGGTTATTTCAGTCAAAGTTACTCTTCTATCAGCTTGAATCAGTCGGCCCATTCTCCTCTGACCTCTAGCATCAACAAGGTATTTTCGCCCACAGGACTGCCGCATACTGGATGTTTTTCCCTTTTCACACCATTCTTTGTAAACCTTAGAAATTGTTGTGTGTGAAAATCCCAGTAACTGAGCAGATTGTGAAATACTCAGACTGGCCCGTCTGGCACCAACAACCATGCCACGCTCAAAATTGCTTAAATCACCTTTCTTTCCCATTCTGACATTCAGTTTTGAGTTCAGGAGATTGTTTTGACCAGGACCACACCCCTAAATGCATTGAAGCAACTGCCATGTGATTGGTTGATTCGATAATTGCATTAATGAGAAACTGAACAGGTGTTCCTAATAATCCTTTAGGTGAGTGTATTTAACATGTAATTTATTCCTGTGATGGCAAAGCTGAATTTTCAGCATCATTACTTCAGTCTTCAGTGTCACATGATCCTTCAGAAATCATTCTAATATGCTGATTTGGTGCTTAAGAAACATTTCTTATTATTTTCGATGCTGAAAACAGTTGTGCTGCTTAATATTTTAGTGGAAACCATGATACATATTTTTTAGGATTCTTTGATGAATAGAACATTTAAAAAGCATAATAAAGGCCTTCTAAAGCGAAACGATGCATTTGTGTAAGGAAAATATAAAATATAAAGTAAAATGACTAACTTCCGGCGGACTGTCTTCTGTATTCAACTTACGGAAAAAGTGCAGTGCTCGCGCCTCTCTCAGTTCAAAATGCGTTACGTCTGACGAGTGTAACTGGTGTACAATGTCGTCAGACGTAGCGTAAGAATTAGAAGACGGTCCGTCGTAAGTTAAACATTATACTTTATAAAGTTTTAAATATGGATATTTTCCTTACACAAACGCATCGCTTAGCGTCAGAAGGCCTTAATGAACCCCACGGAGCCGTGTGGAGCAGTTATGATGGATATAGATGCACTTTTATGGACTTCAAAAACTTCAAAATGTCATATAAACCTAGGATGACTTGAGGGTGAGTAAATCATGGGCTAATTTTCATTTTTGGGTGAACTAACCCTTTAAAACAGAAATCTTTGTAACATTATAAATGTCTTTACTGTCTCTTTTGATCTAATGCGTTCTTGCTAAATACAAGTATTCCCTTCTTGGTAACACTTTACAATAAGGTTTCATTAGTTAACAGTTAACTACATTAGTTAGCATGAACTAATAATGAACTGCACTTCTACAGCATTTATTAATTTTTGTTAATGTTAATTTTAACATTTAGCCTACTAATACATTAAAATCAAAAGTTGTATTTGTTAACATTAGTTAATGCCCTGTGAAGTAACCTGAACAAACAATAAACAGCTGTATTTTTATCAACTAACATTAACAAAGATGAACAAAAAAAGTAACACATGTACTGCTCATGGTTAGTTCATGTTATTTAATACATTACAAATGAAACCTTATTGCAAAGTGTTACCATTATCTTAAAAAAGAACTTACTGACCCCAAACTTTGTAAAGGTAGAGTAAAAAGATGACAATTGGTAAAAAAAAAAAAAAAGGTACAATTTTCAAGCATTCTGACCTGTAAATGAGGATGGAGGTGCAAGTTTAGGCCTCAGAGGCTGCAGTGCGGTAACTTGAGAAACCTACTTTACCTCAAGTTTAAGCTCAGACCAGCAAGCTTTTGCACAAAGATCTCTCTAGAGGTGTCCGCTTCTTTCTTCAGCATTTCTCGCTGTTTCTCTCTCAGAGGTTTCTAGGTCATCTTACTTCTAATTCACTTCACATTGTTTGCTGGGGGAAACATTTATAATGTACATACACACACTGTATTTCAAATATTTTATAATATAAACTAATGTTATAATATTTATAGATTAAACTATATAAACGATAGTCTTTTTTATATACTTTATTTCTGTTTGCTCAAAGATCTTACGCATTGCTAGGTTTTCTGTCTATATGGCCATGGTTCTGAAATGTGCTACACTGCATATTGTAATTAAATAATAGTCAATATTATTGCTAGACACCTATTGTTGCTCTACTATTTCTGGACTTTTTTTGTCATTGGTGTTCTGGCAAATGTGGGGACATTATTGTAAACAGACCCTCCAAAAGGCTTAGTGTATTAGTTGTTGTGAAAAATCACTGTGCACAGAGAGAATGGGATTTAATTTGCATCTCATGTCACTGGCTACTCGTGCACATAAAATCCTGAAGTATTAGGCCTATACATTCGAGATGGCGTGAGTGTGTTTGTGAAAAATAGAGGTCACGCCATCTTTATCGGAAAAGACTCTGTAGTGCGTTATGTGAACCACAACTAATAAGAAGAGACTTTCAGCTCTAAGCTGAAAGTGACCCTGAGAACCTCCTGCCTGCTCTTTAGCACTGAATATAGAATCAGGGGATGGGACATAATCAGACACGCAGGGCCGTTTTTAGGCATAGGCAAACTAGGCGGTCGCCTAGGGTGCCATCAGTAGGGCGGCGCCAGTAAGCGCATATCTGGCACTAGATGTTTGTGTGTAAAGGGTATCACGGCCACCCTAAAATGTTATTGCTGCCCCCACTAGTTCCCCCACACTATTGGATCAGAGAACTGTCAATCTGACGATTCCTATATGCCATCAGATCAGAGTAGGCTACTGTCAAAAAAGTTCGCGTTTGGAGCGCTCAACAACACCATTAGATCAATGAACTCGGTCAATGCTTTGGCAAGGTGACACTTTTTTTAACCATAAAATAAAGCTAAATTCAAACTAAAGGCTGATTAAAATAACAGGTACAAATCTGTATTTTGTTAGGGCAGTATATTTGTGGCAGTCTAGAAATCACGCTGTGAATGGGCAGATAGCATTGCTCGGTGTGTATGTTAGCGGCAAAATATAACTGCACACTTACTTCAGCATTTCATGATGAAGTGAATGTGCAGTTATATTTTGACTCTATAAAGCTTTCTTCTCTTAATTGCACCTCCAAAAGGTTTTTGCGCCAATGCATTGTTAAAATAATCAGTGTGTTTTGTAATTGTCCCATATAAAACTTTAGCGGCCAATTTAAAAATGGTATAATAAAATGTGCAAATTCACAACATGAATACATCCTTTATTAAATCACATTGACGAATTTAACGTATCTTTACGGATGGTGTTGAATGCTGAATCGATTCATTCAGTTCTAATAGTGCTTAATGCAAGCAGTGTCATACACACAGAGGGCAAAGTGTTCACCTGAATCAGTATTTATTCTTATTACTTTCATGTGAAATGTACTAATAACACATAATAATGTACATAATGTACTAATAACACATAATAATTATGTAGTTATGTCTGAGAACAATTTCTTATAGGGACTGCACAAATATAGGCTATATAGTATAGGCCTAGGGCTATACAGGCATCTGGCTATTAATTTGAATCCTTATTAACAAATATATACAAATATAATTTGGTATGTATGTATTTGTTAATTAATACCAGTAATACCAATGTTGCAATGGGGGCACCAATAAGGATTTCGCCTAAGGCGTCAGAATGGCTAGAAACGGCCCTGCAGACACGGATCTCCCGAAAATGCCACTTCCTCTTAGTGTGAGCAGGACAGACAAGGAAGCAAGTGCAAACGGCTTCGCCCGTGACTGTTCCCGCCTCTCCCTCCTAGCTCACGCTTCGCCATCCCACCGTGCAAGCCTCTGGCCCTGTAGCCATGGTAACCAAATGAAGTAAATGCTTGCAGGAGGGCTCTCTTTTTCCACCCTTCATTGCCTAAGTGTTCCCACCATAGATTTTCTAACAAGTTTATGGAAAGCAGGATTACCATTTCTCTTGAAAGGGCAATCACACTCGCGTCACTGTATTACTTTATGGTGCTTTTTGGAGTCATGTGGATAAAATCCAAACAGTGAAATCAGGGGTTGACCATCTGCTCCATTATAAAACAGCAATGTGGGCAAACACCTGTGTCACATGACCCAGATACATGCCACTTCCCCTCCACAGCTGTAATCTACATCAAAAACCATTTTGTGCATGCAAACACTGACTTGGAGATGACGTTAATCCATAGAAACTTATACATGAAAAGGGGTTGTGAACTGCTCAGTTTACATACTGACTAAATGAAGGTTTCACAAGTTTTTATATTCGGTTTATATGAGATAATTAAAGGAATAGTTCACCCACAAATTTAAATGTACTCACCTTCATGTTGTTTCAAATCTGTTGGTTTTTCATTGAAAATCTTGCCTTATGATGCAATTGTTTTCATCATTTTTTATTTGAGAGCAACAATAAACAATAAAAGGGATTATTTTCAGCCAATTGTGACTTTCATTTCAATCTGTTCAGATTCATTGCCTCAGAAGACTTGCAATAGGCATTAGTCATATAGGCTACTTTCATGGTGTATTTTTGTTATGGTTGTTTATTTAATTTTTTGTCCTTTTTGGAGCTTTTTTTAGACGTGGTCACTATGGATTGCTGTTGTGTGTATATATAAATATGGAAAATAAGTATTTGAACACCCTGCTATTTTGCAAGTTCTCCCATCGTAGGTGCATGTCCACTGTGAGAGACATAATCAAAAAAAAAATCCAGAAATCACAATGTATGATTTTTTAACTATTTATTTGTATGATACAGCTGCAAATAAGTATTTGAACACCTGAGAAAATCAATGTTAATATTTGGTACAGTAGCCTTTGTTTGCAATTACATACATACGTTTCCTGTAGTTTTTCACCAGGTTTGCACACACTGCAGGAGGGATTTTGGCCCACTCCTCCACACAGATCTTCTCTATATCAGTCAGGTTTCTGGCCTGTCGCTGAGAAACACAGAGTTTGAGCTCCCTCCAAAGATTCTCTATTGGGTTTAGGTCTGTAGACTGGCTAGGCCACGCCAGATCCTTGATATGCTTCTTACAGAGCCACTACTTGGTTATCCTGGCTGTGTGCTTCGGGTCATAGTCATGTTGGAAGACCCAGCCTCGTCCCATCTTTAATGCTCTAACTGAGGGAAGGAGGTTGTTCCCCAAAATCTCGCAATACATGGCCCCGGTCATCCTCTCCTTAATACAGTGCAGTCGCCCAGTCCCATGTGCAGAAAAACACCCCCAAAGATTTCACCCCCATGATGCTACCACCCCCATGCTTCACAGTAGGGATGGTGTTCTTGGGATGGTACTCATCATTCTTCTTCCTCCAAACACGTTTAGCGGAATTATGACCAAAAAGTTATTATTGGTCTCATCTGACCACATGACTTTCTCCCATGACTCCTCTGGATCATCCAAATGGTCATTGGCAAACTTAAGACGGGCCTTGACATGTGCTGGTTTAAGCAGGGGAACCTTCCGTGCCATGCATGATTTCAAACCATGACGTCTTAGTGTATTACCAACAGTAACCTTGGAAACGGTGGTCCCAGCTCTTTTCAGGTCATTGACCAGCTCCTCCCGTGTAGTTCTGGGCTGATTTCTCACCTTTCTTAAGATCATTGAGACCCCACGTGGTGAGATCTTGCATGAAGCCCCAGTCCGAGGGAGATTGACAGTCATGTTTAGCTTCTTCCATTTTCTAATGATTGCTCCAACAGTGGACCTTTTTCACCAAGCTGCTTGGCAATTTCCCCGTAGCCCTTTCCAGCCTTGTGGAGGTGTACAATTTTGTCTCTAGTGTCTTTGACACCATGTTAGTAGTTGGATTCTTACTGATTGTATGGGGTGGACAGGTGTCTTTATGCAGCTAACGACCACAAACAGGTGCATCTAATTTAGGATAATAAATGGAGTGGAGGTGGACATTTTAAAGGCAGACTAACAGGTCTTTGAGGGTCAGAATTCTAGCTGATAGACAGGTGTTAAAATATTTATTTGCAGCTGTATCATACAAATAAATAGTTAAAAAATCATATATTGTGATTTCTGGATTTTTTTTTTTTTAGATTATGTCTCTCACAGTGGACATGCACCTACGATGACAATTTCAGACCCCTCCATGATTTCCAAGTGGGAGAACTTGCAAAATAGCAGGGTGTTCAAATACTTATTTTCCTTACTATATATATATATATATATATATATATATATATATATATATATATATATATATATATATATACATACATACATACACACATACACACACACACACACACACACACACACACACACACACACACACACACACACACACACACACACACACACACACACACACACACACACACACATATATATATATATAAAAAATATATAATTTTAAAGATTTGAAATGCTAGAACTTTTCAGTTTCTATTTATTGATAAATCACAGAACGCTACTAAATGTTTATGTAGAATGGCAATTAACTTATGTGTATGTATGTATGTATAAATGTATGTATTGGTCACTAAATCAATGGTCACTAAAACTATTAGATTATAAACATTCTTAAAAATATCTACTTTTATGTTCATCAGAAGAAAGAAATGCATTCAGATTTGGAACGATGTGAGGGTGAGTAAATGATGACAGACTTTTAATTTTGGGAGAACTATCTCTTTAATACACAAAGTTCTGAATCAATATTAATTTCAACACCTTTTAAGTGACAGGTGAATGTTTGACAGTTTGAGAGTTTATAACTCCACTAAATATATTGCTTTCATCATTTGATTCTGCAGAACAAGCTGTTATTGATTACAGAGCCCATTAGAAGTTATCTGTGCTCCCGAAAGACTGCGGACATGACCAGACAGTTCATTTTCACCCGTGGAATGATGACACAAGTGTTAATATTGGGGTGTGAAATTATGTTGTGGCTGAGCCCTTAGTGTTTAGTACCCAATTTGACATTCATTGTCACTAAAATGACAAAAAATCCATTAGAGCTATGGAAAATCAATCTGTATCACCCAAACACTTCTGTTTCACAGAGATACATTGCTATTTAAAGCTGCTGTCCGTAACTTTTTTTGTGTTCAAGATTTACAAAAATTATATAATGAGAATGTACAACATGAATCCATTTTCCAAACCGTGTTTTTGTCTTACCCTGAATCATATGGTACACTTATAATAAGTGTTTATATTGGGACTATTTCAGACCGGTCTGGTAGGAACAGCACAGTCCCTGCGTGACTCACCATAGACATAAACAGAGAGAAGTAGCTCCGGCTGCAATGTTCTTCCGCAAGACGCATGCAGTTCTGTTTATTAACCGCTTGAGCGCAAAGTTACGGACTGCAGCTTTAAAGACATGTAAAAAAATCAATGTAAAGAAAGAAAAGATCAGTCGAAAATTGTTTACTGTTTAATATGATATTGTATTTCATCAACAGTGCACTGCCATGGAGTAAAAAACAAAGTACTGGATGATGTCGCCATTGGGTCATGCAGGAAAAACTCTCGTTTAATTTCTTCCCTCTTTCTTTGTAACTACATAGTAGTTGGTTTTCTAGGTACATGTGGTGTTCAGTTAAGACTGAGAACAAATATACTCCACGTCATGATGCAACACATATCTTTACTACATCGCTCAGTGCGACAGTTGTGACAGGATATGACTGATGCTTTTCAAACGACACACAAACTGAATTCATAGACAGATGGTACAGCAATGAATGAGTATGTTACTTGCAATTGTAGACAATGAAGCAAAGTATTGATTATGTAATCTGATGCATTTTGTCATTGCAAATATGAAATGATCCATGTCAAATCAGCTGCTGTTCTGTTTGTAAAAACTTTTAAGTCATGGGTCCCTTCAGGAATTTCAAATGAATTAGCAGTTTTCAAATGTATTATATTAAAGATGTTAAATGCTAGAACTTTTCAGTTTCTATTTATTGATAAATCACAGAACAGTGTTGACAACACATTTATGTGCTACTAAATGTTTATGTATAATGGCAGTTAACTTGTGTGTACAATAAGCTGTTTAAAATATTCACCCTATCAAATTTTGAGCATTTAGATGGTAAAAACAAAAATATCTTGTGTAGTGCTCTTGGAGTGTGCATTTTTTTCTTCTTTTCTTTTGACATTTTAAAGTGATAGTTCGCCCAAAAATGAAAATTCTTTCATTAATCACTCACCGTCATGTCATTCCAAACACGTAAGACCTTCGTTCGTCTTCGGAACACAAATGAAGATATTTTTGATGAAATCCGAGAGCTCCCATGCCCCTCCAGACAGCAATTTAATTAACATTTTCCATATCAAGAAAGGTTAAAATAGTCCATGTACCTCCAGTGGTTCAACCTTAATTTACTGAAGCGACGAGAATACTTTTTGTGTGCAAAAACAAACAAGAATAATGACACAGACTAGACTGAAAATATTGAAATTAGTCGTAATTTTTGTTCGTTTTTTGCTTCAGTAAATTAAGGTTTAACCACTGTAGTCACATGGACTATTTTAACAATGTTTTTAATACCTTTCTGGATCTTGAGAGTGTTTATTAATAACTGTCTATGGAGGGGTCAGAGCTCTCGGATTTCATAAAAAATATCTTAATTTGTGTTCTGAAGATGAATTAAGGTCTTACGACTTTGGAACGACATTTACATTTTTGGGTGAACAATTCCTTTAACTGTGGACTTCAAAGATTTATTATCCTGTTGCGCCCTCTGTAGGCCATGATCAGCCACTAGTCGACGTCAAGCTTAGTCAACTAGTCAAGACTAGTCAACTAGTCTGTGCAACCTCTCGTAGTGTGTTGAAACTCATGGTTATGGTCGGTGTAACATTATCAAAACACTCACAAAGTAGTTGACCCAGAGTCCTGCACGGGTTCGATTTTGTAAACCCGCACCCGCCCGTACCTGCAGTGCTTAAAACCGCATCCAACTCGTTTTCCGACAATCTGTTTAAAATCTGTACCCGACCCGACCCGCTTAAAATAGAACCGACACCCGACCCGCAATAAAATCAGTTAAGCATATTACATTATAGACACACTACAAAAATGTTTATTGCCAGCATACAGAAGTTATTACATGACCATTAACACAAGGACAACTTCAGCCGAAGCTGTCAAACATGGTTATGTGTCCTAATCATCTCTACGAGGCACATTCAGTTCTGTCCCCTTTTGAAAAATACTGTTCGATAGAACTGCGTGTGCTTGGTTTGTTACCACAGTTATCTGCGTGCTTTTTCAGCGATAAAGTTCCAGATTTGCGGCTATCCAATATACAATCTTGTCTTCAACTCCATCTCGACGATTGTAGTGCAGGCAGATCGCGCGTGCGTGGTTGTGATTCTCCTGGGAGGGCGTGCGGCGAGCAAATAAACTGATATGGATTTGAAATTATTTTATCAACTTGAAATACAGGCAAGGTATATTTTTGTAGATGTGTTCCTAAAAATATGCATTTATTTTTTTAGGGGCGATTGAGGCACGTAGGCTTCAGTTTCTGAGAGGAGTGCCTCAGGCTTGTTTAAAACCCATGTTTAGACCCGTGTATCTCCCTTGTCCGACCCGCACCCGTATCCGACACAGTTAGGATGTTTTTCACCCGTTTCAGCAATATTCGCGGGTCCCCCATCGGGTACCCACCCGTGCAGGACTCTGGGTTGACCAATCACAATACACTGGTCCAACCAACCAATCGGAGCACATTATACTTTTCAGAAGGAGGGGCTTTATAGAGACCCGAACTAAGCAAAGCTTTACTGACCGACTGAGAAGAGAGGTGCTGAATTTTTTTTGTTGTTATTTTATAATATTTTTTTAGAACATTCAAAGCGTGAAAATGACATATTCTAGCAGACCCTAAAAACAAATTCAAGACTTCTTAATCTAACAACTGATTGTCTTTATATAACAACTTCATATCAAATTTCAGGTTTGACTGTGTATCATTTATGTTGCAGAACAAAACGTGAATGTCTATGTTTTTACTATTATTGTATTTATTTATTTTTTTGTTTGTTTGTTTTTTATTATTATTATTATTTCAGATTTTATCCATAAAGCAGAACCTGCTATTCAAAAACGTGTTCGAAATTCCAACAGGAAACCATGCAGAGGTCGGCCTACAAACTGAAGTCATGACTAAACAGCTCCATTGTCATGGCATATGAAGTGTCTATAACATTTATTTATAAACTGAATTGTTATTGATAATACCTCATTTTACTTGCAAATACATACAGCTATAAATATTTGGGTATATATGTGAAAAAAAAAAACAATCATTCAATATGACAAATATTATAGCTGCAGGTTTGATTTCTGCTGATGATACCATGCTACAGTCTAGCTTTGAAAGATTGTGCATATGGTCAACCGTGTCCTGACACTGGAACATTTACACTACATTAATATGCATTCGTGCTTCTTACATCCAACACAATATGATGGCTGGGGTTGTGTGACTGGAATACAATTCATTTAAAATAAGACATCTATTGAATCACAATGATTTATTTTTCCATCCCCAACATTTTTGAAGACTAGCACACCGCCTGCCTCATTTCACAGATCCAATTAATTATTCATCCACTGCAAAAAGGAAGTTGTGATACCTGTCTGGGAAAAAGCTATATATTCTCAAAATAGCACATCCAGAGCATCTGCTAATGGACAGCAAAAGTGGAACAGAGTATGGTGAAAGATATTGGGATATTAATGAATGTGATTAATTGTGCAAAAGACATTAATAAACTAATTCTTAAGACACATGAAGCCCTTTCCAATAAGGATATGAATGAAGCAAGATGTAGAAGTAGTAATAAATGAAGACAAAAACAATCAAATGTCTTTTTCTGACATTCGAAAATCGTTTACCCCCATACAGTCTACTAACAAAATAATATTCATGGAATAGACGGTATTGATGGAATTGACACCATGAACAGAAATGTATGCCATTTAGTTATACACTGTATTATTATTATTAGTTGACAGACACTAGACAGCAATCTGAAGACACATGAATGTACAGTGGCCTCAAAACATATAAGTGGACACTTTCAGCAATCAAAGGATGCTGAACTTAGAACATACTTCCCTTTTCTGCACAATTGCTTTTTTACACAAAACAGTCTCTAAGCATTTTTTTTAATTCAGAATAAATTTAATTGAATTCTCCATTAATAAACAAATACATATTTTTTTTAATTAATCATTGTTTTTCATTCCTCATCCTTCCCTCGGGTCATTTTGACCCGAACAATTTTTAAAAAAATGTTTACTAAGTTTATTGAGTTAATGTGGTTGTTATAAAAAAAAGTAACAAATCCTTCCCTCGTGGGTCATTTTGACCCCCTGAGGAATGAATTGAATGGGAGGAATGCTTCAGTATACATAGAAAAACTTAAATAATGCTCAAAATTATAACTAATCTTAACCAAAAAAAAAAATCATTTAATATCATGTTCTATTGTTATAGGTCGGCAGAGGCAGCCAAACTGACCAATGTGAGATATTTCGAGCTGATTTGAGCTGGTTATGCATGTATTGGAGAGTTATTTTGAATTTAAGTTGAAATAATGTGCTAAATAAGTATAATTTTAGGGCTTTGGGTCATTTTGACCCACAAGAGAAGGATTTGTTAAAGGATTCAAAGAGAGGATGAGGGTTAGACCAAACACACATCTTTTTGCGATATTTGTGCTTTGCTTGGTTTAATCTTTTGTTATGTATTGCACTATATAAGTTTGACTTCAATGTCCAAATACTGTTTAGGCCCACTGTATTCCTTTTCAAATATACCTTTAAGACATGAATAATACAATGACAATTGTAGTATGTACTTATCTCTATCCCATAAATATTGTATTTAGTCACATTAAGGGTAAATATGTGATTAGTACCATAATTACGTTAAATAAATGTAATCTTGCTAAGATCACAGATTTTCTTTAAAGAAAAATAAATCTATATTTCAAAACACATTAACCTCAGTCCCTCAGTCGAAGCATTCTTTGGCAGATCTGGGCTGAACCAGTATACCTGGTGGTTCGAGGGCAAGTGTAACTTAGGTAGAACCATTTTAAAGTGCGGCATTTGACACGGCTATTCACACTAAGCTCTATTCTAAACTTTCAATATTAGGTAATCCTTTCTAAAAATCTCTCTAAGCTCATGTTATATTTCCCCATCCTTTCAAAATTGCTTCCATCGCTTATACTTGGATGTATAAATCTGAACCATATGACTTCTGACTCACCTTGCATGACTTTGTATAGCTATTATTCCTCCTCATCATCAGTGCTTGTCTGAACCATTGCTGCCTACCTGTGCTAATTTGGCACAATCAACAAGTATAGCACAGTTGTATTTTGCTAACTTTATATTGACTACATGAAGGGAAACTCTACGGACAATAGTATTCAACAACACTGAGAACTCTACAGCGGGACAGGACCTCAAAGAATTTCCTTCAACAAGTAATTCCCTGGAAGTTTGCATACTAAGGCTTACTTTCAAACCAAATATCCTTGGATTCTGAGGTTACTGCATCCATACTAGTCACTTTATTAGCGCTGCCTCTATCAATTGGGCTATTTCTGCTCAAGTTCTACCTGGTGTCTGTTCAGTCACGCTGTTTGTTTGAACTCTGTCAAGAACTGGCAGCTCTGAATCATACTGAAGGTCGTTGGGCTCCCTCCTCATTCTTCGCTCTCCTCTTCGTCTCCTTTAGCGCCCTTGCTCCAGCGCTGAAAACAGTGGACGGTGGATGCCAGGAAGAAGCTGGCCATGATGGCGGCCACCGAGACGGAGATGCCCGAGAAGATGATGATAAAGAAATCGGTGAAGGTGAGGGTGATCTGGCACTCCCGAAAACTGTCCTGGGAGAGCTGGCTGAGAGGCACACGGCGTCCATCGGTGGGCAAAGAGCACTCCATACCTTTTATACCTGTTTAAGAAGCACAAAAACATAATACAGTTCTTAGTTAGTATTGTATAGGCTCCAGATCAGTGTACATAGTTTACATAAAACAAACTTTTATGAAAAGCAGTTGCTTAAACAGATTTAGGCCTAAAAGCCCAAATGCAAGTCTTCCTCTAACTGTACACACTCCTGCGTGAGCTGTTGGGTAATAGTCTGGAGTGTAAGATTGGTAAAAGGGCACATTGAGCCTCAAAGGGGTGCTAGTGAGCATCTTTCTGAATCATAAAATGCTAAAATGGCCCATGGTCTCTAGGGTTGTGTGTTGTGAATGTCTTTTTAAATTCCTATTTAATTCACGTAAAATTGCAAATCAAATTTGAATGTAAGAAAGTAGTTAATTAAAACAATTTCTCATTCATTTGTCTCTAATTTCCGAGAAAGCAAGACAAAGTTTGAATGTGGCTTAACGGTTTCTTGAGCATTTCAGAATGATTTCTGAATGATCGTGTGATACTGAAGACTGGAGTAATGATGCTGAAAATTCAGCTTTGCATCACCGAAATAAATTACATTTTAAAATATATATATTTTTAAAAACAGATATTTTAAATTGTAACAATATTTCACAGTATCCGCTTGTTAAGTCGTGACGTAAGGACGTTCTGGGTCCAAGCCTCAACTCGTTTCACTTGAGAATGCCATCAACGGCCGTTTATGAGCGCTATTTATTCATATTAAACATCCAACATTTTAAAAAGTTAAACATTTTAAACACTTACAGTCTACACAACAGTCTGGCCATCTGAAATTTTGTTATGGAGATAAAGGTTATGATTATAATATTTTTTGTAGTATTACACCACATTGTGTGTGTATATTAGCACCGTTTGTTGTTTTTCTTGTGGTATGAGATAGAGCGTTTGGACCCGGAAGCGCTGCCGCGTGACGTCAGACTTACATTTGCATTTATTTACATTTATGCATTTAGCAGACGCTTTTATCCAAAGCGACTTACAACTTGGGGGTACATAAATGATTGGTCATGAAGAGTCGAGAAGCGCAATGAGAGCCTGAAATCCTGAGACAGTGTACATTGCTCAGTGTAGCACAGGCTAGAGTAGGGAGGGAAGAAGGAAGAGAAAGAGGAAAGGAAAATGTTTTTTTTTTTTTTTTTATGAGGTTAAGTGCTCACGGAAGAGCTGAGTTTTAAGTTGACTTTTGAATGATGTCAATGATTCTGCGTTTCGGATGGTGTTGGGAAGATCGTTCCACCAGCTAGGAACGTTGAATGAAAATGTTCTGGAAAGGGATTTTTTCCCCCTCTGTGATGGTATCACAAGCCGACTTAACAACCGGATTGCTGTTTCTAAATGCAGCCTTGGTGAGAATAAGAAACTTTACTCAAAGACAAAACTTTTGAACAGTGCATAGACCAGTCAGGGTGCCCATGCTGACCCCTGTCCACTGCCGAAAGAGCCAACAGTGGGCATGTGAGCATCAGAACTGGACCATGGAACAATGGAAGAAGGTGGCCTGGTCTGATGAATCACGTTTTCTTTTACATCACATGGGAACACATGGCACCAGGATGCACTATGGGAAGAAGGCAAGCCGGTGGAGGCAGTGTGATGCTTTGGGCAGTGTTCTGCTGGGAAACCTTGGGTCCTGCCTTCCATGTGAATGTTACTTTGACACATAACACCTTCCTAAGCATTGTTGCAGACCATGTACACCCTTTCATGGAAACGGTATTCCCTGGGGTCTGTGGCCTCTTTCAGCAAGATAATGCGCCCTGCCACAAAGCAAAAATGCTTCAGGAATGGATTGAGGAGCACAACAACGGGTTTGAGGTGTTGACTTGGCCTCCAAATTCCCCAGACCATTCAATCAGGCATCTGTGGGATGTGCTGAACAAACAAGTCCGATCCATGGAGGCCCCACCTCTCAACTTAAAAGACTTAAAGGATCTGCTGCTAACATCTTGGTGCCAGATACCACAGCACACCTTCAGGGTTCTAGTGGAGTCCATGCCTCGATTGGTCAGGGCTATTTTGGCAGCAAAAAGTTGTACCAACACAATTTTAGGAAGAAGGTGTTCATAATTGTATCCATGATCAGTGTGTGCATATATATATCATTGGTCCAAAATAAGAATGACCATAATAGTACAGCTCTATTTGTTTACATCCAAGGACTGGACGATTGCACTGTTTAGCCATTCAGATCAGATTCATCAGACGCAAATGGAATCCCTGGACTCGTTTCAAGAACTTTTTGAATTTTACACATGGAAATGAAATGGCAGGGGGCTTATGAGAAGGCCTAAAATAGCTCTCATGTTTATTTATGCCACTATTTGACCAGGACAGGACTCAGACTGTCAGCCCTTACTCATTTAAAACAGAAGTAAAAGACACACACATGCACACACTCTCAGTGTGACCCTGTTGATTCACTGCTGTTTGTTAATGAGACTGAATCAAGGGCATATGAGACATCTACCACACATAATCATGAGCTCCACAGAGAGGAATATCCGACAACAGCTTTCAGCTGTGCTGAGAAATATAATCAACTCACATTATATAAATGTAAATTATATATTTGTGTATGCGAGTAGATGTTAATAAGAGTGTGATTAGGGTTAACGCAGAGGAATCTAACCGAAAAGAACGCATCTTCATCTAAATGAGCGGAAAATAAAAAGAAATAAGAAAGAAAAGTAAATGATATCAAGGCTGGCTTGTTTTCTTCTATGGCTGAATGCTTAAATGCAAGACATAAAACAGCAGGAGCATGTCATGAGATCCAAAGATGATAAAAGATGCTTTTTCACTAATTTCTCATTCTCTCTCTTTCTCTCTCTCTCTCTCGTAGTCAGAACGTGCAGTCTTACAGAATAATGGGAGTGATGACATGTTCGCTCTCATTGCTTTTAACTGCCAGGTCATCTGATGCACTGGAGCGTGAGGCTCTGTGTGGGAGATGTAACTATATCCAGAGCGAACTCAATTTGTGTGGGATAGCTGCACAACGGCAGAAGACGACAGAAGTGTGAATCTAGCTTCTCTCATTTTCACTTGCTCAGAGTCTGTACTGTAAAACACTGCAAGCATGTTACATGCTTCAACTAATATACAGTAAATTACTCAATTCTGCATTTTACTGTTATATACATAGAATATTATACCAATATACCAATAAGCTCAAAAAGGTGATGAATATGTTAAAAAGAAAAGAAGCATAATGTGTAACAATTAATGATGGGTAAACATATTTTTACAGTGAAATATTCTGAACACTATTACAGTGAAATCAATTCATGCATTTGAGGGAATACCCATAAATAAATTAATCAAGTGCAAGGGCTTATGGGTATTCCTCTATGTATGGGATTTCACCATGCAACAAGTTCCGGTTATTTTACAGTTTATTTCATTTGTTTAACCATATTGTGTTATTAAAGGGGGAAAAACAAGCTACTATGCATTAATTTCACTGTATAGAATTTTATTGCAAAACAGCATGCTAAATTCAACATTATTAAATATCATTCATTATTTTAAAATCATTCATGTAACATTATGAATAAATAATGAAGAATTACAAGTGATATTTTACAATAAAATACTATATCCTGACCTATACAGGACAATCAGTGCACGGTAGGTCATTTTCACTCATTACACAACATTAAAACACCAGGATCATGTTGCATGCTGGGTTGCCAAAAATGTATAAAAGATTTGCTGTGATGAAAAAGTGATGAAAGATTTGCTAGCTGTCATGGGAGTTCAATAGTAATTCAATGAGATACTGTTATTTTACAGTATATATAAGCATGATAAGTAGCCAGTAGTTCACATTCACAGTCAGATGTTTTACAGTGTGTATTAAACTGATGTGTAATTTCATTTAAAAGGATTTGATGTAACAATTAAAGGCTGTGAAGACATTTTAAATATGGGTTGTCACAGTCATGGCCTCAGCCTCAGTCCTGACACCAGCCAGCCGTGTGCTTCTATTATGCAACTGAAACTCATGTGGTTTCTACCAACTCAGTGCAGAGGAAATGTTCACAAATTATCATTCGAAAAAGGAAAATCATGGACAGTTGTGGATTGATACACTCCGCAAGCCTCGAGGTTGTCAGGATATTATATCCTGGATGATATTAGTCCGATACCATGTTCTCGTGGCTGCAAAGTTAGCTCATATATAGTCTTCAACAAAAGGGATTTGTTCTATCAAACAGAGAAAACTGCTCCAGACCTGCCTAAAAGTCTAGGGGCTCTATCATACACCTGGCGCAATACGACGGTAAGCCTGACGCAGTTATCATTTTCACATCCAGTGCCACATTGTTTAAATAGCAAATGCACTCACGCCCATCTGTTCCCCATTGTCGCGCTGGTCTGAAAACGAGGTGTGTTCAGGCGCATTGTTGGCACGTTGCTATTTTGACACTGCCATTGACCAACAAAACGCAGTTTTTTTGTTGTTATTTAAAGGGTTAGTTCACCCAAAAATTAAAATTATGTCATTTATTACTCACCCTCATGTCGTTCGTCACCCATAAGACATCTTCGTTCATCTTCGGAACACAAATTAAGATATTTTTGTTGAAAGCTGATGGCTGAGAAAGGTCTCAGATAGGCCTCCATTGGCATTCAGTACATTTACACTCACAAGACTCATAAAAGGCACTAAAAACGTTGTTACAAAGTCCATCTCACTACAGTGGCTCTACAATAATTTTACGAAGCAACAACAATAGTTTTTGTGCGCAAAAAAAAAAATCAAAATAACGACTTTATTCCACAAGTTCTTGTCTTCCGTTTTGGCCTCTGCCTTGAACTCACGAAGCACCACAACGCATGCGCGAGAATATGACGTAGCGCCGGCGTTCGGGAATCCATGAAATGCACACTTTAGTCCCATTTTGAGCACTACGCCGAGACCTAAAGCACGATCAATGTAGAATTCAACAGCTTAGATACGGCGCGTCTTCCTCTGCTTGTAAACAAATCTCCTCCTCGCTTCTGGGTTATGTGTCAAAAAACCGGATCTGTGTAATATTCTCGCGCATGCGTCGTGGTGCTTCGTGAGTTCACAGCAGAGACCTACACGGAAGACAAGAACTTGTTGAAGAAAGTCGTTATTTTTAATTTTTTTGGGGCACAAAAACTATTGTCGTCGCTTCGTAAAATTATTGTAGAGCCACTGTATTGAGATGGACTTTGTAACAACGTTTTTAGTGCCTTTTATGGGTCTTGTGAGTGTAAATGTACTGAATGCCAATGGAGGCCTATCTGAGGCCTTTTTCAGCCATCAGCTTTCAACAAAAATATCTTCATTTGTGTTCCGAAGATGAACGGAGGTCTTACGGGTGTCGAACGACATGAGGGTGAGTAATTAATTACATAATTTTCATTTTTGGGTGAACTAACCCTTTAAAGGGTTGTGTTAGTAATATGCGCCTATAGGCGGGTGCACAACGCGAGGACACTCTGCTTATTACACACACAGGGACACGCAGCAGCACACAAACATTTTTAAGTATTAAAAATAAAAGGATTCCTCTCTGGAAATTCACTCACAAATTCGAATCTGTAAATTCGAATGTACACTGTAAATAGCGAATCCGCCACGGTGCAAGCGCAACTTTGTCTGGCTATCATCAGACCAAGCTCAATCTTTTAAGACTGAACATTAGTCTGGGGAGTCTGCTCTGTATTTTCTACTGCACAAGAGGCGTGATCAACGGGCATAATTCAAATGACTATGTACGCAATTGGATAGTCCTTCTACCAATCAGACCAACGATCCGGGTGACGTATTTTGCAGAGCAACACGAAAACTTCAGGCAGGAAACGTGTAAACAAACGTGTTGCAGAAGCAGCAATGGCATCGAGTGATTTTTGCAGGTTGTGCAAAGTAAACATGAAAGTGAGTGGTATTTACACCCACTCGAGCGATTTGTTTGCTAAACTAAAGAAGCCATTGAGCATCGTCGAGAGGTTAAAAGGAATTGGATTGACGGTCGTGCGAGAGACGCTTCTCTTTCGTCATTGTGTTAAACCCGCCAATAGCGGATTTTATGTAATAGCCAGGTGGATAAGCCAGTTAGTGATTGGTCCCCGAAGATTTGTAATGGAAGCAGGATAGAAAAATGTACAGGTTTCCAGCCTGAGCTGCAGGGCGAAATCAAATCACAGATCGGGCTGGGTTTGCCCAGTCTAAGTGCAACTGGCTTTTAAAGGGAATGGGAGATGAGACTCTGATTGGTTTATTGCACGTTACACCCAAATAACATCCATGACTCATTAAGAGACTAGGGACAACCCTTTTGGACCATTTTTTCCATCGTTAAACTAGCAAAAGTGGATTCGGACACACCCTAAGTGCACCTGCGCCATGCACTTTAGACCATACGTTAAAGGGCCCTAGTTACTTCCGCAAATGTTTACGTCATATCAAATATGAGCACAATGCCCGCACAATGCAATACGCAAAGAAAGAATGTGAGGCTTCAGTAAATTGTAGTGTTGTTAACATGTCGCGAATGTAGTAAGTACATTTCTGTAACGCGCTTGAGGTGTCTGGCCAATCACAACGCGCTGGATCAGCTGGGGCTTTTCAGAGGGGCAGATTGTTTCAGACAGACTGGGAATGAGACCGAGGTGCTGCAGTAATGCACAATATGTGAAAAATAATGATTTTTGAACATTTTGAACATTAAAGAATTAACCTCTATACACCCAATAAACAAAATAGCATCATATGGCCCCTTTAACAGTTTTGTCATGGCTGTTGACAGATATTTATCAAGGAACATAACATTGCTAATATTTCCACAGAAACTGGTATGTGTTTTTGTGTTAAATGACTAGCTTCCAAGATAAACACGTTCAGTGGGCTAAATTCCCTGCAGGTATCAGGCATGAAATGTTGAAATGATTAACTCACAGGTGGAAGTACCGGGGGAAGTCGAGCTCAGAGCAGGTGGGTGGATGATATGGAGCCAAATGTAATGGAAAACCTCAAACACTGGAGTGGTGCATGGTTGGAGTTTAGCTTGGTTTAAAAAAAAAATCATTTTCACATAGTTTTAAGTCTAAAAACATACTATTTTTTGGGTCAATTAATAATCTAAAATAAATTCAAATTATTATTTGACAGCCTTGATTGTTTTTAAAATATTTCTCAAATGATGATTAATACGTTTTTTTTTTTTTTTTGTATTTAAACAATATTATTTTTATAATTTTTTTTTCACTTTTATTGATAGGGATAATTGATAGACTCAACTGCTGCTCAGACTGTTAATTGTTTCTACAAGATTTGGAAACTTGCTGAATTTCAATAACTATAATATATATTTATTTATACAGTACATTTCAGCAAATAAAATACATCCAGTGACCTCACAGCTTTTACATATGACTTTCTCTTTCATCTCTAACTAAGAGTCTATGTATCATGTAACATTTAGATTTTCACATCTGACTCAAGAACAAGTCTGAAGTGTGAGCTTGGACAGTCCATGTGTTTTAGTGTCAGAATAACTCACTGGAGGATGAAGGAGATAAATGGCCTGCATTTATATTCACATCGTTTCCTCACTCATTGACCGCTCTGCTAACGTCAGACAGTGGCCTTTAGCACTTTAAGAGGCTATTGTCTTTGATCATGTGATCCTCACCTGTGTCTCCAGGTTGATTAATGTTTCTTAACACTTCACAAATACCTGCTCAATATAATTTTTTGTCTTCTATTTTCACTCTTAGGAGATGGAGAGCATAGGCTGTGTTCGGAGAGAGATGAATTAATCAATACTCTGTGTTGACCTCAGAGCATCGTGACCTGGTTACGTTTGGTAAATGATTTATTTCCGTCACAGGTTACTGTACTTGCCTGGGCAGCCTGCTATATGGGAGCTATATTTTGCAGACATGAGGTTTCTGAAATTTCAATCATATTTATATGTCCTTGGGTGCACTCCATGTGCCACGGTTCAAGGAGATGTTTGAACATGGTGCGAGATTTATACGTTGTGTTCATGGAGGGCACTAACCAGGCAAAAACAACCTGTCCTAAAGAGCCTGTGGAAATTTCCAATATGTTTTCCGAATACAAAGTTCAAGTTTATTTAAAGGAACTGTTCTACTAAGAATGTTCTGATTGATACTGAGGTGTCAGTATGTTCCCCTACCATAAAAAAGTAAGCTGAAAAGTGGAGCAGCTAATATTATTCAGAGCCCTTAAAAGGGAGTGTTTGATTTTATTTAGAACATATAAAGGGGAAGAATGAGTCAGAACAGTTTAAAGGCAGAGGGTTTCAAATGTGGATGTATTAAAGGTCCCGTTCTTCGTGTTTTTTTGAAGCTTTGATTGTGTTTACAGTGTGCAATATAACATGTGTTCATGTTTCGCGTGTAAAAAAACACAGTATTTTTAACACAATGTACTTATCTGTATACCGCTGTTTTCACTGTCCTAAAAACGGGTTGATGAGTTCCTTGTTCTATGAAGTCCCTCCTTCAGAAAACGTAACGAGTTCTGATTGTGCCAGCGGTTCCCGTGTTGTGATTCGACAGCAGCTTAGCGCAAGTTGTACGGAAAGGTCACGCCTCTTAACGGGGTGATGTATTCGCTCAATGATCTCTACAGCGTCCCTGGCAAAGCCAAACAAAGGTGATTTGACTCTGGGATGAAAATAACAGCGTCTCGACGACATGGCGACAAACACACAAACGCACCACTTCCTTTTCTCCACGCGACCGTCCTCTTCTCCACGTGGGACAGCAACAAGACCACGCCCCCTTTTTCACGTATTCTTGTGGGCGGAGGTTAGTCTGTTCTACTGACTGACGTAATTAATGTAGGAAGTACCAGGATGTAGTCCAAGCCGGCCGTTCGCTGTAGGCTTTGAAAGGGAACTTCTGTTAAATAAAATATCTCGCTTGGCATTGAACTTTGAGCTTTATAATTTTACAGGTATTATTTATGCTCTAACAGCAACATTACACACTAACTAAAGTTTGAACAATGGGATCACGAAGAACGGGACCTTTAACATTGTAACTGCTGTAAAAGAGACTAGGCATTTTCACATCCTCGGCTGTAAAGGCAGAGCTGTGAACACTCAAAGTGGTCAGATTCCAGGATAGCGCTAAGAGGCCCAGAGGAAAACTATCACACTTGCTTGCTTCTAATGAGAAGTTCTGAGACAAGCTGTGCCTGGAAGGTGTCAGGCTCTTTCTCTCTCATGAGTGTCAAAAGATAGTCTTCTGTCAAACATGCGTTCAGGATGGCTAAGATTAATCACGCTGATTTTCTCTGACCTTTCAACCTAAATAAGTTTTGCTACAGGGAGTCAGTCTGATTCTGACAGAAAGAAATCCATTTTAACATTTAATCTGACCCTGTTATATTCCTGGGGTGCGTTTCCCGAGAGAAGGGCCTGTCTGCGTCTGGCAGAACTACAAACCACTAGTGACGACATCAGCGATGTCAGAGGGAGGGGCTCGGATGACATCCTGAATGGCTGTTTCATTGTAGGGGGCGTAATTAGTAGGGGCGTGGTTTTGATGTACTGCTGCACACAGTCGGACACACTTGTTTCCTGAAAACAACGTTAGCCAAATATAGTTGAAACAGTATATACACACATTTTAATCGATTTATTTTAACGTGTCAACAATCAGTAGCGTTTTTAAACAGTGCGCATGTGTGTAAAATGCGCAAGGAAACTCCGGATATGGCGTATGACTGAGGTAAACCGAGATGAATCAAACGTCAAATTAAGCTAAATTAATTGAAACAAAAACAGGGAAGTAATCATTAGTTGCCTTGTTCATTACAGCAGCATCTCAGAGATCTCGAAATAGATTAATAAGCAGAAGTTATTACTATTCCACCTGCTCATGAAGTCATTAACGACAATCCTATATTTTTGAACCAATGTGGTTCGAACAACAGAGGTGCAACCATAGCTGCGTCCCAATTTAGAGGCTGCATCCTTCGAAGGAAGCTGACTTCAAAGGCCACGCATTTGAGTGGCTGTAACATTTGTATAATGGACTTTTTTGAAAGTCTAAATATGTTGGAACATAGGTGAGTCGGTATAGGCCTCCTCTCGTTCTGATTGGATAGGTAATTTGAACGTGTTCCTCCCGAAGTTTATTTATAAAACATCACATCATCTTAGTAAGCTATAAGTCAATATTTGAACCGCTTTAAAAAAAAAAATTATGTTTATGTTTTTATTTATTATGTTACACAAGATTTCAGGTTCAAATAAATGCGGTTCTTTTGAGTTTCCAGGTCCTTAAAGAATTGTGAAACAATGTATCACGGTTTCAGCACAACTGTTTTTAACATTGATAAGAAGAGATGTTTCTTAAAAGGTTAGTTCAGCCTGATTTCTTTTTTTTTTATTTTATCAATCACCCTCATGCCAAAACCTGTAAAACTTTCGTTCAACTTCGAAACACAAATTAAGATATTTTAAATGATGTTTTATTAACAAAGTTTAGGAGAAACAATTTCAAGTGATCTATCCAATCAAACGAGAGGAGGCCTATACGTAGTTGATTCGCTTATGTTCCTCGACAGTTTTCTGCATCCCTCCACCACCCCAACTCCTCACTCTTGGCTAGTTTCCTATCCCAGACAGGGATGGGGGGGGGGGGGTACTCTGGGTTCAGGCCAAAATACAGAGCTCGGAGCCCTCTCCTTGGACTGTGTGCCAAATATGCATACTCTTTACTGTCCCTCCATTCAAAGTTCACACAACTACCACTTTGTCACTTCAAATAGTTCATAAAGAGATCGTAAAACGAGTTTGTATGAATTGAGTGGTTAAGTCAATTCTCTGAAGAGAAAATATGATGAACAGATAAACAATGATTAACCCTCTACTGCATGGCGTTGCCCTCAGGCAACATTTTCCCCTTTGCCCTTTGGAACATTTTCTTAAGCCCTATTTCCAATACATGTTTCTTTAAATAATTGCAAACAAACAAAAAGGTAAATTATTATGGAACAGTGTAATAAGGTGTGGGAGTCACTATCAAGCATCATTTGAAGGCCTTTTCTGACATGTGGTCACATGAGCACATGGTGTGAGGAGAAGGTAAAATTATTTGTTTCAGTAATCTCATTTAACATGAGATTAATAAAAAACTGTACGCATTTTGTCAGGTTTTATTCACTCTTTTTTTGTTTAGCGTGTCCAGAAATTCAGTTTTTCTTTTTGTTGCCTCAGGGCAACGTTGTGCGATAACGTGGCCGCGGTACCTGGGGGTAAGGACAGAGAGGCGAGAGAAACGGATCCAGGAGCATGAGGAGCACCAGAATGAGAGGGGGGAGAAAGGAGAAAAGAAAGGGAGAAAACAAACTCTGGTCCAGTTTCCAGACACACTGCTGCTCGGTCCTCAGCCAGCCGAGAGGCTCTTCCTCGCGGTGCCATGTGATGGCACTGGACGCTTGGTGGACAGCTCGAACCAGCGGTGGCTCCTCCTACTGAGGGAGCCGGCAGCGAGTCCCGTGCTCCCTGCTCCTACCCGACATAGTGGCACCAATGTAACCTCTCCTGTTCGAACCGCCCCACTCCAAGCAGGACTCGAACCCGGGTCTGCCGGACAGTCGGACGCTCTAACAAGGAGGCTAAAGGCTGAGACCTCTAGCGTTTACTCGCACAGCGACTACTAGCTGATCGCCGTTACACTTACCCCCTAAACCTCACTCCCATCCGGGTCACGCTCTCGCGGCCCCTCGCCTCACTGCTTGCCACAGTCAGAATCATACTCAACAATTGATTTTGTAGTAAGGACAGTGAGCTTGAGGGAAGTGACACTGATGAGTCAATAGCTACAGACCGCCACACTTCATGTGGCCTTCAGATTAACTCAAGAACAGTGCGTAGAGAGCTTCATGGAATGGGTTTCCATGTTCGAGCAGCTACATCCAAGCCTTACATCACCAAGAGCAATGCAAAGCGTCGGCTGCAGTGGTGTAAAGCATGCCACAACTGGACTCTAGAGCAGTGGAGACGTGTTCTCTGGAGTGACGAATCATGCTTCTCTATCTGGCAATCCGATGGACAAGTCTGGGTTTGGCGGTTGCCAGGAGAACGGTACTTGCCTGACTGCATTGTGCCAAGTGTAAAGTTTGGTGGAGGGGGGATTATTTTGTGGGGTTGTTCTTGATCCCTTAGTTCCAGTGAAAGGAACTCCTAATGTGTCAGCATACCAAGACATTTTTGACAATTTCATGCTCCCAAATTTGTGGGAAAAGTTTGGGGATGGCCCCTTCCTGTTCACCATGACTGCGCACCAGTGCACAAAGCAAGGTCCATAAAGACATGGATGAGCGAGTTTGATGTGGAGGAACTTGACTGGCCTGCACAGAGTCATGACCTCAACCTGATAGAACACCTTTGGGATGAATTAGAGCGGAGACTGCGAGCCAGGCCTTCTCGTCCAACATCAGTGCCTGACATCACAAATGCGCTTCTAGAAGAATGGTAAAAAATTCCCATAAACACGCTCCTAAACCTTGTGGAAAGCCTTCCCAGAAGAGTTTAAGCTTTTATAACTGCAAAGGGTGGGCCAACTTCATATTTAACCCTAAGAATAGATGTCATTAAATTTCATGTGCATTTCACGAGTTCACACTTACATCAAATTAAATAGAGTAAAGATTATGCGTATTTGGTGCGCTGTCCGGGGGAGGGCTCCAGGCTCTGAATTTTGGCCCGTACCCAGAGTATCCCCCTGTGATAGAGATCTACAACTAGACTGTATTTAGGAGATGGGGTGGTGAAGGGATGCTAAAATAAAAACTCAACGAAAGGAGGTAAATCTGCTGTATATATACACCCCTTATCGTTGATTAAATTGATTCGTTGAATGTGTTCCACTTGTGTTTAATTAGGTTTACTTATCTGAACGTGCTCCTCCCGAAATTTGATAATAAAAAATCTCGTAAAGGCAGGTGTCCCAAAACTTTTGGCACTGTAGTGTATTAGCCAAATGCCATTATGAAATATTTGACAAACATTTTCCACTGAAAGGAGTACCAGTTCCCTCTTGATTTTCCTATTAAATGTTAAGACAATATTAGAATTTTCTCTGGGATTTCCTACCTATACTGCATATCATATGCATGGATGAATGTTTATATGTGAATAAAAGCCTAAATTAAATCTGTTAATCATATAAAGCACACGTGTCTCTCAGATTTCATTAAAAATATCTTAATTTGTGTTTCAAAGATGAACAAAAGTCTTACGGGTTTGTAACGGAACATGAGGGTGATTAAATGATTAAAGATTTTTCATTTTTGGGTGAACTATCGCTTTAAGCACCAAATCAGCATATTAGAATAATTTCTGAAGGATCATGTGACACTGAAGACTGCAGTAATGGCTACTGAAAATATTTTCATAATTTAAAATGTTTTCTATTTTAATATTTCACAATATTACTGTTTTTACTGTATTTTCAATCAGTTCAATCATTGTATTTTTATTTGCTGGGATAGGTTTGGTGGCGTGGGTAGGTTTAAGGGTGGGTTAAGATGTAAGAGAATGGTGAGCTGTAATTATAGATGTAGTTACAGAAATGAATTACATCTGTAACTACATGGAGGTATTTTAAAAAATATATATATAATTACAATGTAAAAACATGTATGTGCACTTTATAAAATGATTAATTTAAATGGCAATACACAGTAGTTTAAAGGTCCCGTTCTTCGTGATCCCATTGTTCAAACTTTAGTTAGTGTGTAATGTTGCTGTTAGAGCATAAATAATACCTGTAAAATTATAAAGCTCAAAGTTCAATGCCAAGCGAGATATTTTATTTAACAGAAGTTCCCTTTCAAAGCCTACAGCGAACGGCTGGCTTGGACTACATCCTGGTACTTCCTTCATAAATGACGTCAGTAGAACAGTAGAACAGACTAACCTCCGCCCACAAGAATACGTGAAAAAAGGGGGCGTGGTCTTGTTGCTGTCCCACGTGGAGAAGAGGACGTGTCGCGTGGAGAAAAGGAAGTGTTGCGTTTGAGTGTGTTTGTCGCCATGTCGTCGAGACGCTGTTATTTTCATCCCGGAGTCAAATCACCTTTGTTTGGCTTTCCCAGGGACGCTGTAGAGATCAGTAAGCGCATATATATATCTCCCGTTAAGAGGCGTGACCTTTCCACGTGCGCTAAGCTGCTGTCGAATCACAACACAGGAACCGTGCCACGTTTGCTAAGCTGCGGTCAAATCACAACACGGGAACCGCTGGCACAATCAGAACTCGTTACGTATTTCTGAAGGAGGGACTTCATAGAATAAAGGAAGTCATCAGCCATTTTTAGGAGAGTGAAAACAGTGGTATACAGATAAGTAAATTGTGTTAAAAATACTGGGTTTTTTTACACACGAAACATGAACACATGTTATATTGCACACTGTAAACACAATCAAAGCTTCAAAAAAACACGAAGAACGGGACCTTTAAGACACTCAATATAAAGTGGGACCAAATTCCCTAATTCATTGTCATTCACTTCTTCCCCATATAGTGAACCATGCGGCATTAACTATACAAGGGAGTGAACGAGATAGGGATTCAAATGTCATCAAGCGAACGGCCAGGTGATTGCCGGCACTTGATGGATTACATTCAAAATTAGCGTCTGGTAAGAGGAATGAATGCTCCGGTGTAACGCACTCTCTCGCCAGTGATTGATTTACTTGCCCGACATGAGCCTGATATTGGAGTCTGGCATCGTCCCCATCTCTAACTCCATTCAGGCCGTTGACTGTAGACGCATGAATAGGCGGGTGTGCATTTCAGCGTATTGACAACCTTGCCTGACCTCAGCTTAACTCTAGCTTTGCTCTCTACCTTGTAATACACTGCACAAGTACTCAAGGGCTCTCTTTGGAGGTACAAGTATGAGCTGTTTGATTGAGCTCTAAAAAATTTAACTGTTTTGCATGTATTAGCATTTAAACAGAAAATCACTGGAAAAGATGAAGCTCACAGAAAGGTCAAGGGGAGGTAGTGTATTAGCAAGCGAGATATTGTAGTAAAGAAGCTTTCGTCCTGTGTCAGCAACAGCCGTGCGTGACTCATTCTAATCAGGAGGGGTTTCCCTCAAACAAGGGACTCACATGGGATCGCTAACAGTGGTGCAGTTAGACATACTCTGCATACCATTTGCAGCATAAAGCATACGGTGGGTTTATTTTAGCATGCAAAAATACACACTATCGCACTTACGGAAAAATGCCAGCAGCCGAACAGCAGACATGACCCAGAGTTTTATTACAACCGCAGTGGGGGCAGAACATACCGCATGTATTTAAAAACAAACTATGTGCTGAGGATTTATTTGATCTCTGTTACATAATAAGGATATATGCAGAAAGTACAGCATGCCAGTCGATATGTAGCCTAGGACATGCCAGATGGTGGAAATTAATTTAATTATACTTTTTTTGTGCCACTTATGTCCACCTGTTTAGTTTATTAACAGGTTATATTTTGATTATGTGATTAAAGGCTAGACAGTAGGCGGTTTAATTCCCAGGAAACATGCTAATAAAATGTTTACCATGAATAAACTGTGTTTGAAAAGACGTATTTACACTTAAAGGGTGAAAACTGAAAATTAGTCCATGATTTACTCACCCTCCAAGCCATCCTAGGTGTATATGAAATTCTACATTCAGAAGAATACATTACTCTTCCAAGCTTTATAATTGCAGTGAATGGCAGCTCAAAAACCAATCAATTCGCTTCAGAAGGCCTTTATTAACCTCCTGGAGTCGTATAGATTACTTTTACAATGGATGGATGCACATTTTTGGGATTTAAATTTTGGGCAGCCATTCACTGCCATTATAAAGCTTGGATGAGCCAGGACATTTTTTTAATATAACTCCAATTGTATTGGTCTGAAAGAAGAATGTCATATACACCTAGGATGCTTGGGTGAACTATCCCTTTAATGGCACGGCAGCGATGTTCATCTCAATCTGAGGTCGGTTTATAAGGTTTCTGTTAACACGTCTTGGGTGGAAAGAGGTTGTTGTAAATCAGTTCAAATGAGTCCATTTAGGCTTTTTTTTTTCACTGGTCAGGGCAGTCTGAGGTCACAGGTGATGTTAATTATAGATGCGCTTTGTTTTGTCTCAACCATGAGCAGTGATGACAGCAGTGGATCATGTTTACACTTGTTTCCCTCGTAAAAGATTCATAGCGGAGACTGCTGGTAGACTGAGAAAGTTCCCTAGGCACATTCTCCCCTGAGGACACTTTGTGAGCAAAGAGTAAAATCGTCAATTTTCACATGGATTTCATGTAGTAAAAGGGGTCATGGGCAACACTTCTTACCCCACTCTCCCTTATACAATTCATAAATTGCACTTGACCCTCATTATTAAATGTATTGATGGATACTTTAATGTTGATTTTATTAAAAAGGCACTTTTTTCTTATTTGTATAATACAAGGCCGAGTGGATAACGTCTGCTCACTTTCTGATCGGATTTAACTTCACCATATTTATCCATCTGTTAAATGACACCCCTAGGGATTATACCTCTTTGCCTTCATCCACCATACATAGTTCAAAGGTCACACAGTAAAGGGCCCATTCATCCATTAAATCATTACATCAGCCATTATCCAATGCAGCCCACTCTGCCAGGCTGCCTAGTCTGTGTTCAGGGGCGTATGATCACATGTGCACATGGGAAATCAAAATGTGTGAAAGAGTACCAGCACAAACAAGCGCAGAACAAGTCTGCACTAGCTACACACCAGCCACGATAAGCGTAGAATCAAAGGTGTCAATAAAAGCACAGCCATATGTCTCTGTCTGTCTGTCTATCTATGTTTGTGTGTGTGTGTGTGTGTGTGTGTGTGTGTGTGTGTGTGTGTGTGTGTGTGTGTGTGTGTGTGTGTGTGTGTGTGTGTGTGTGTGTGTGTGTGTGTGTGTGTGTGTGTGTGTGTGTGTGTGTGTGTGTGTGTGTGTGTGTGTGTGTGTGTGTGTGTGTGTGTATACTAGGGGTGTAACGGTACATAAAACTGACAATTTTACAAAATTGCTTTTTATACATTTTTATTCAACAGTGGTTTAATGAAAAAAATTGTGTCTGTCCTTAAATGAATTAAATTATAACTAAAAGTTTCTTAAAGATAATGCTATAAACTATATAGGGAGGCCTTACTTACATATAGCTATTAAAGATTAACAACAGAGCCCAAACTATTAGCCTAAATTCAGTTGCTATTTATTTTTAGATATAATAATCAACACTCATAAGCTTCACATAAGGCACATGTTGAAATATAATCATTTAGTGGCTGTAATTTTCATGACAGATTTATTTAAAAATACATTAAATAAACAAGACATCACTAACAGGCTAAGTAGTATATAATGAATATATATATGCTAATATAATGAATATAACGGCTAATATAGTGCATGTATTCAGTGAAAGAGTTGATTTCTCTAGTGAGCTAACAGCTGTGGACACTGAATGACTTCTGAGTAAACGTGATTCTGCATGACATTGTTTCCAAGCAGTTTTATTGTCTTTCCGCGGTTGAAACACAGATGGAGCGATTACACGACATATGATACATTTCAGTAAGTTGTAATGTATCCTCAACATACCTTAAGATATATTAATTAATGTTTATTCTTTAAGAAGAGATGATCGCATTGACTCGCGCGCCGCGCCCTGCCGCTTTAAGTTGAACTGATACGCGTCTATCAGTCACGTCACATTAAAGAGCGTTAAAACGGCATTTATCGTGTTCCGCGCTTACAACAAGCCGAATGTTAACTGTTAAAGATTAAATTCATGGGCGTAGGAACCATTGTGTGTGGGACAAGACCCACCCACTTTTTACGATCAATGATATTGGACCCACTCACTTTTATTGTCTCTAAAATTTAGCACATGTCTGTTTACCTAACCCTAATCGATAAACACATTATTAAACACGTTAGACGCTTTATTTCCACTTTTCTAATATTTTCATCATTTTTATTGAAAATAAATGCCTTTCCGATCTGATTTGTGATGGGATAAGGGAAAAGATTGAGCTCAGCGAAAGGCGGACTCGAACCGCGGGTCGATTTGTGTCAAAACTAGATGCCATGCGTCTTACCCCTATACTGCAGCTCTCAATGATATGGCGATTCCCATAATTTTGTCTTTCCGAACTATACGCTTAGCAAGCAAAGTGGTATATTTGTACTTATTGACATCTACTCAAGTAAAAACATTCTGAGGACCCACCCACATTTTTTTTGCTTCCGACGCCCATGATTACATTCATAACCGCTCGGTAGGCACACGTACACCATACCGAAAGCCCAGTACCAAAACATGTACCGTTACACCCCTAGTGTATACACAGACACACATACATACATATATATATATATATATATATATATATATATATATATATATATATATATATATATATATATATATATATATATTATATAATGTATATACTATATGTACAGACTTTGAAAAACATTTCCTCTGACCATTAGCTCAAGTGATTTGGTCTGGATATAAACCAGGCTTGGCAATGATCGACTGTAATGGGCTCTCATCTATTCTGATTGCTGATGCTCACTGAGGATTATCTAGACACTCTATTCTCCAAACGAGTCTCCATCTGTCAAACATAGTAATGCCACGTACTTATGTATTGAACACACGAATACAGATCACATATATGCTATTGAACTGAAGTGTGTACTTAACATTTCAGCTGAACATCAGTTTGCATTATATGGTAGATAATTGCATCTGAAATGTGAATTGCAATAGCAGAGAGGTTGAGAATAAAATTGTAATTCTGGGATTCAACAATGTTTCTAATGGATATGACTATTTGAATATCTGGGGAAGACAAATTCCGAAGCACATTACAAAAAAAAACATCTATTTTAAACATAGGCCTATGCATATGAATAGCTCTTCGAAGGAATATAATGTCAATTTTCCGAAGCTATAAGAAGATTGGATTGGATTGGACCTGACCCAAGAAATCTTCTTTCAACCAGGCAATGCAAGACGTCTCTAAATGAAAACGACAACAACCCCCGAAAGAGAATTAATGATGCGTTCAAGTCGTCCTGGGATGTTGGTATTTACGAGGTGAGAAGTCGTATTTACGACATCATGTGCGTTCAAGTCTCTTTGGTCGGAGCAAGATGGCGGTTTACCTTCTTTTAATGAATTTCACGAAAATAAGGTTTGTTAACTCTGCTTATAGAAAATGAAGAACAAAGAAAGCGCGTCAGGTGAGTCGTTTTTAATTAATCTATGAAGCCACTGTAAACTGTATCGTTATATATTAAGCTAATTGTTATATTACAATGCTAGCTTACTTTGTTGTAAATGACAAAGCCTGAAAGTGTCACTGCTAAATACCCGTTATATTCAACTACAGACGTTGCATCCATTGATTCCGCCATGTTTCTCACTGACCCCAACTCATACAGATCGGGGCTTAAAGAAAATCGCAAACTTGCCACTGGTATTTACAACTTCGTGGTGTTCATGTGCGTTCAACTCGCAAAAAAGATCACAGTCACCAAAAAAAAATTACATTTTAGAAATTACTAGAAAGGGTTATGCATACAGTACAAATGGCCCTCGCAAAAAGGTGGCCCTTTCTCAAAATTTGGAAATAAAACAAACAATACTGACATCTAAAGGCACTTTTTTAAATTTAATCAATCCATGAAATGCTTATAAATGCGCATTAACTACTTTACTATACATTTACATTACATTTACTAGATAAGTTAAAGGGCATAATATATTTTTTTCTTGTTTTCTGGAAAATAAATTGAAGTGAGTTTTTGCTTAAAACAAGCATATTTATCTGCCAATGGGGTAAGAAAAATAATATTGTTTCTGTTTGCATTCTTGTTTCTGTCCCAAACCGAAACAAGATTAGTTTTCTTACCCCATTCACAGATGATTTTGCTTGTTTTAAGGATAAACTCTATATATATATATATATATATATATATATATATATATATATATATATATATATATCCTCCGGACCAGGACCAGTAGACTAAAGAACAGTTTTTTCCCCAGAGCTGTCTCTTTACTGAACTCAAACCCCCGTTGATCCACTTCCCTCATAAACTGCTAACTCTCCTACCTCACATCTGCCTTCACTTTGTTATTTGCACTACCGACTGTTTATTACAGTAACAACTGTTTACTTATGCATCTTGCACTACCATATCTTAACTGGATTATGCTCATTTGCACTGCCGACTATTTATAGTACCAAATGTTTACATTTGCATTTTGCATCGTACTTCTAACTGCAATATGCAACCACTTTCCACTGCACTTTTACACTTTCTTTCTTTCTGTCCATAATTTATTGCACTACCTTAATCCACTGCTATATTCCTCATATTAGCCTAACATATTATTGTATACCTCTATCTGTAAAATTCTGTTTATAGTAATAGCCATCCGTATATTATATTCATAGGACATATTCACTTGTAAATTCTGTTTATAGTAATAGCCATCTGTATATTATATTCACTGTACATTTTCACCTGTAATTCAGTTCTGTTTATAGTAATAACCATCTCTCTATTTATACATATTTATATATATTCAGGACATTTCCATGTCCTGCACTTACGCAACCACTGTATATATCCTGCACTTGCTGCTATTGCACTTCTGGTTAGACCTAAACTGCATTTCGTTGCCTTGTACTTGTACTTGTGTAATGACAATAAAGTTGAATCTAATCTAATCTAATATATATAGGCTATATATAATAGAAAAGGAACCGGCCCCCGGGTGTGTCCACAACATCGAATCTGGCCCCCTTTAAAAAAAGTTTGGACACCCCTGGCCAAGTGTTAAAACAGATCGAGCTACCAAGCAATAAGCATGCCGTTGAGGATTAAAAATGATTGTGCAGTGACTGGGTTCAACAGTAATGCAACATGTAAGTAACTGTGTTCATTCTAATGCCTGATCTGAAATGTAATGATTCATGTAGTCAGATGTTCTTTGTCTGTGTGTCAGTAAATCAAACCAGTGACTAAACGTCAACTTGCGTTGTTTCTCTTAATATGATGAAAATAATCTGTTATTTAACAGTGATTAAATTCTATTAAAAAAGCGATCAAAGAAAGCTCAATTTGCAATCGTTGGAGCTGTCAATCAAGCACCACTAATAATAATGACTTTGAATTATCAATAATATTATCAATATTATTACACATTTTTCACCAAATATTGATTTATGAGTTTTATTACGAGATTTAATGCATTATCCAAACCAGCAGATGACTTAAGGAAAAATGCTAGTGAATAACTCAACTTTGGGAATAATTTAGTGCTGAAGCTCTAAGATCAGATCAAAAGTGAATTGCAGGATGTAACAGAGCCTAGAGAAACAGTGAGAGGATAATCCACAGTAATATTTTCAGTTTCTAATCCAACGGTTTCTTTCCCTTATCATTTTTCTCATGCAGCTAGAAATAGAAGGACTGATCGTTCCTGCTGCTGGGAAATCCATCTTCTCATTAAGAGGATAATCCACGGTGAGCTCTGATAAAGGCAGATATGCATTTGCGAATTGTGTCTGACCAACGCAAAGCATCTCGGGTGAGATCAGCGGTTCAACGGAAGGGTTCAAGAGGTTAATAAACCATTCCTCTGACAGCTTCAACGTTTATTTGATTTAAAATTCCATTTCCTAAACCTTGAAGCAGAATATACCATTTCTCTATACGCTACTCGTTTTTTCCAGATAATTTATTATCTCATATTAGAAATGCAATGCACCAAGCATAATCTACTGTATTCGAATCAATAATTGCAGCAGTTGTTGATTAGATCACAACACATCAGTCATTAAATCTAAATGAATTAGCGTGATACCCTCATTCATCATATCATCGTAAGTGAAGTCCATCTCTAGATAGATAAATTGCCTTTTAGGACTTGCTGTCCATGCACAGTCCAGGCGGCTGTTTATGTCCACTCCAAAGGGTATTCTAGGCTGTTTGTAGTTAAAACCAGCTGCTCTCCGACTTCCTCAAGTCATAAGAGCCTAGTGATGCAGAAATAAGTGGAAAACATGAGGTGAGATGTGCGCTCCTAACTCAATTTCAGAGTGCATCTACGGTGGGCCTGTTGGCGGGTATGCCGGAGACTTGGCTCCACTTTTGGCTCCCTGTGTGCTGCTGACGCTGATGCTGATGTGGGTTTGGCTCCCTTTTCTCGTACAATTCATTATTACCCTCTAATGACTGCTTTGAAAGCCCATGATAAATGTATTTGCCGGAGCCACTGAGGGATGTCATATTTTACCCAGTGCACAAACTTCTTTTCAATGACCAGACTGAAGTGGGCATTATCATAGCAAATGCAAACGTAATGACAATAGCACAGTGAAATGATAGTCAAGATGATTTTCTGTTCACTGTGGTTGCATCATCAGAAACTTTTAGCACAGATTAGGGCCTGGTTTCACAGACAGGGCTTAGATTAAGCCAGGACAATGGCCATAGCCAGTTATGAGGTCACCAAGGTCCAGACCTCTGTATTTTTCAGAGGTGTGTACACTGATCAGGCATAACATTATGTCCACCTTTCTAATATTGTGTTGGTCCCCCTTTTGCTACCAAAACAGCCCTGACTCGTCAAGGCATGGACTCCACTAGACCCCTGAAGGTGTGCTGCGGTATCTGACACCAAGATGTTAGCAGCAGATCCTTCTAGTCCTGTAAGTTGCAAGGTGGCTCCATGGATCGGACTTGTTTGTTCAGCACATCCCACAGATGCTCAAATGGATTGGGATCTGGGGATTTTGGAGACCAAGTTAACACCTCAAACTCGTTGTGCTCCTCAAACCATTCCTGTACTATTTTTGCTTTGTGGCAGAGCGCATTATCCTGCTGAAACAGGCCATAGCCACCAGGGAATACCGTTTCCATGAACGGATGTACATGGTCAAAGTAACATTCACATGGATGGCAGGACCCAAGGTTTCCCAGCAGAACATTGCCCAAAGCATCAGACTGCCTCCGCTGGCTTTCCTTCTTCCCATAGTCCATCCTGCTGCCATGTGTTCCCCAGGTAAGCAACACACATGCACCCAGCCATCCAAGTGATATAAAAGAAAAGGTGATTCATCAGACCAGGCCACCTTATTCCATTGCACTGTGATCCAGTTCTGATGCTCATGAACTGAACCTCTGATGCTCTGGTGGACAGTGGTCAGCATATGCACTCTGACTGGTCTGCCGCTATGCAGCCCCATATGCAACAAACTGCGACACACTGTGTATTCTGACACCTTTCTATCGGAACCTGCATTCATTTCTTGAGGAATTTGAGTTACAGTAGCTCGTCTGTTTGATCGGACCAAACGGGCCAGCCTTCGCTCCCCATGTGCATCAGTGAGCCATGGCCGCCCATGACCCTGTCACCAGTTCACTACTGTTCCTTCCTTGGACCACTTTTGATAGATACTGACCACTGCAGACCGGGAACATCCCACAAGAGCTGAAGTTTTGGAGATGCTCTGACCCAGTAGTCTAGCCATCACAATTTGGCCCTTGTCAAACTCACTCAAATCCTTACTCTCGCCCATTTTTTTTTGCTTCTAACACATCAACTTTGAGGACAAAATGTTCACTTGCTACCTAATATATCCCACCCACTAACAGGTGCCGTGATGAAGAGATAATCAGTGTTATTCACTTCAAGGTCATAATGTTATGCCTGATCGGTGTATAATAAATGTTGTGAAAAAATTTACTAATAGAGTATCAACACTACTTTAATGCTGCAAGGATATTGACAGCACCAAGATCTTCTCATCTGAGCTGCCTGCGGTCTGTCACCGCTCGTCAATGTCAAAATATTTGAGATGACCAATCAAATTAAAGTAGGCAGGCTTTATGTTCACAGAAGCTGCTAAGCGCGAATTCGCATTTTGCAGCCAGTAAACGGTGCGAGATGTAAGCTAAACTAAACATTTTGTTTTTGACAGCTGTCCTAGGATATACATTTTAAACAGGCAAACTAATAAAATTAGGCATAAGATAGTGAATGCGTAACATTACATATTGTGAATGAATTTAATAAACTTATTAGCATTAGTAGCCTTCAGTGAATTCACTGAAGTGAATAAGCCTTCAGTGAATTGACCCTTTGTTTACTTTCTTCACTGACGCAGACGAAAATGAATTTGAAAATGAATTGACTATCAGTCAAAGCTCAGCTTTAGGAGGGGAAGAGACCGGGCAAGAGAAGGAGACAGAGAGAAAAAGAAAGCCTGAAAGATTGATGGAAATGATGAGATAGTGATGGAAATGAGAGAGTGATGAAATGAGGAGAGAGCAGGTATGACAAATAATGGTTACATGGTTTTGAAAGATATTTATTATTCCGTTTTGGCCTTCTAACATCTTAAAATGCACATATGTTGATCTGAGAAATCTAAATTTTCTAGGGGCTGGAGCATGCCCCCGAACCCCCATAAATATCTTCAAACTCTGCCTACAGCCCTGGCCAGGACTGAGCTTTAGTTAAAACCGGGCATATATGTTTCACTGTACTCATGAGAACTGCATTTTATTAGCCATTGTGTGGTTACTTTGCAAGGGCAGCTCTTAATTTCTCCTTGCGCTAAAGTAAGGTCATGTACACATGTAAACAAACTGCACAAGCAGCTCAGCTAAATGACACATAATGGAGCTCTGGGGCTGTGTGGTGTTTGCCCATTAGATATTATGTTTGTTCAGAGATATCTATTTTCCATTTTATCCACAGGGAAATGATGAGTAGGATAGTATATACAATTTCAAGTTGTAAATCTCCCTGTCCTCTTGCGGAATAATTTAGCATGTAGATAGATAGAGGGAGATAGGATCATTTTATTCCCCATCTGATTTATGGGTTTATGCTGCTTGTGTGTTTGCTAGGTTACATGTATTGATGTATATAATATTTATTTAAACAGAATGCAACAAATTTCAGATGAAATGTTGTGTATGTATCAAAGCAATAAATAAAACAGATGATGACTGTGTTTGTATTTTACTTCAGCTAATTATTTGCAAGAAATACACTAATATCTATTTGCTATTCAGTGTTTGCTTTCTAATATTTATGTCAATGAATATCAAATAAAGTGTTCAGTGGAAAATCTTGATTTATTTCACAGAGCTATATTTATCAGACAATGAACCATACGAGCCACCTTTTCGTTTTCTCTCTTTTTTCCTTCATATGGTGACCCTTCTCCTGAGAATGATGCTTGCTCTTTAACTTTCTCTCTCTCTCTCTCTCTCTCTCTCTCTCTCTCTCTCTCTCTCTCTCTCTCTCTCTCTCTCTCTCTCTCTCTCTCTCTCTCTCTCTCTCTCAGTCTCACAAAATATGTTTTTATGACTATGTCTGAGTCTGGAGATTATACCTGAACATTTATCCTAAAACAAGCATCTTTTAATACTGAACTACGCTTATAAAACAGTACTATGGCTATACCATGGTACATTGAGGGTGTTAATGTCTTACTTTCATATACTGTATGTAAATGATTACCATATTACTGCATCATGATATTGTTATTAGGGATTATTATAGTTAAAAATGGTATTGCCACAGTACAGTACAAAGTTATGGATCATCATACATTAAATACCTTAAATGGACAGTTCACCCAAAAAAAATTCTTCCAACATAAAAGAAGATATTTTGAAGAATGTTTCAACAATTTTTTTGTACATAAAGTAAAAGTCAGTGGGTGCAAAACAACACAGGACCCCAGTGACTTTCCATGTATGGACAAAACACAGAGAGTCATCAAAATTCTTATTCTAATGTTCCACAGAAGAAAGAATGCCACACAGTACATGTTTCAAATGTACAATACATGTTGTGAGTAAATTATATTAATACTTTTGAAGAAACTATCACTTTAACCTCTGTGAACACTACCACAAACTAATCACAGATCAGCATGAACAGGTTATTTCCCTCATTGTAACCCTAATGAAAAAGCAGAACAATATCACAGCAAGAAGCAATTGATGAAAGTTCCCATATAAATAGTATGTTCATAACCGAATGATATATATCACACACATAAGCACGCTGGTCTGGTGGGAATAAGCAGGTGTTCGGCATGCGTAGCATGTCTAATGATCACAAACCACATCCCCATACGGAATGCAAAATGTGAGCTCTGTAGAGGATAAGGGCATCACTGCATACTTAAACATTGCACAATGTTTTGGCACTGTCCTCATTTATCTGTCATTACTGTGGAAATCCCTTGTAGTCATTGTAGGGGTGGGAGAGAGCTAAATTTAGATCAGAGGAAGAGGTCCCTTGTTTAATCTGGAGCAATATAAATAGCAAAGAATCTTGTCATACAGTAACGTTAATGCAACAGTAAGACAATGCTCAACAAGCTAAAATAGTTGATGTCAAATTCAAGGACTTACCATTGGGAAGCTTGTGACTGTTTTCCACCAGCCAGGTAAATAGGTTGGCAAAGTTGCAGTTGCACACCCAAGGGTTGCCCTCTAACCTAACTACCCGAAGGGAGGGCAGCTGGCTCAGGGCACTCACCTGTAGCCCAGACAGGGCATTGCGTTCTAGTTCTAGTTCACGCAAGGAGGTAAGCCCCATAAAAGCATCTTCATTGACCATGCTCAGGTATGGGTTGTTGCCCAAGCGCAACTTAATTAGGCTCCTCGACTCTCCAAAAGTCCCTTTGGGGATCTCGGTCAGGTTGTTGCAGCCGAGATCCAGGAAAACCAGCCTGGAAGAAGTGCTAAGGGTGCCCGGCTCGATGTGTGAGAGCGAGTTGTTGCGGAGGTCCAGGTAGACCAGGTCGCTGTAGAGCATGAGGAAGTCCGAAGGAATTTGTGGGATCCAGTTGTCCGCCAACAGCAACCTCCGCACGTTCAAGGGGATCTCGTCCGGAAGACGGGTAAGTCCACGGCCGCTACAGTCCACAGTGTGAGGGTCTGGGCAAAGGCAGGTGGCTGGACAATTTTCCCCTTGAGTCAACAAAGTGAAGGTGAGCAAAGCAAGGACAGGCTGGAGCCGGTAGACACATGGCAACATGGTCAAGAAAGAAGGGGAAAAGAGAGGGAATAGGGTGAAGGGGTGAAGGGGATCAGGGTCAGAGGGCAGGAGATTAGGAAAGGGGAGGGGAAGGGGAAATCGAGAAGAGAAATAGAGAAATCAGTGCCAGTGCAGGAGCATCCTGCCGTCCTGGGATAGAAATCTCAAGGCTTGCACATGGAGCAGCTCGAGCAAGACACGGACGCAGTTTTCCAAGAGATCATGTAGCAAGCAGCCCTGGAGTGATGAGCAGACTGCTGGCTTTGAAGGCACGAGGGGAGGAGAGAGAGAGCGCGAGCTGTGGGAGGGAGCACGAAAACATGAGAGACTGAGAGAAAGGGGTGGAGAATTCAATAGACAGAGGTAAACAGAGACCAGAGAGGCAGAATGAGTGGAAAATCAGAGGCACGGACAGATTGGCAACGTGGAAGAGGAGGGAGGGGGGATATTCCAGCCGCTTTCTCAAAATTAACCCGCGCTTGATCGAAGTCTGACACAAAAGGATTCAGCATAGAGAGGCTCTGTCATGGTGAGCAAAGAGTGTAATGTTTGCATCCCTCCATTTGTCTCTCAGCTGAGCGCAGGAATTAATGCTCGACCGCCGGCTGTTAACATGACCCTTGGCACTTTGGAGCCATTGTAACTGAGCTGTCATGGTCCTAATGAGGAGAATTCCCACAGAGAATTAGGTGCAGGGCAGCGGTGTGCTTTTCCCTTCTCTCTCCTCTTCTTATCTGCCTTTCGTCTGGCTCCCGCGTGCCGTGCGATGCCCAGGCACGACTGTGTCTGATGAGAGGTTGTACAGCACAGTTTTGCAGCTCTGTTGCTATGGTGAGGAAATCCGAATATCCACAAAGAAGTTGTCTGCATGCAGATTAGAGACCGGCGTGGGGAACGGGGGAAGTCTATCAGCATGCTGGCTCACGGATTCCACTGCTTTTGTCCTGTGTTGTCTTTGCCGTTTAATATGGAGGGATGAGGAGACCATGCACTCAACACGTGATGTCACTTCCTAGTAAGATAAATGGTCACACAACTGCAACAGATTTTACATTATACAAAATCTATTCTGTAGATCTGTAAATCAGATAAAATCAATAAATCAGAAAAAAACATTTGGACCCACATAACAGATTCTAGTAATTCCCTAGGCTTGACCTTCATATGACATAAATCGATTTCAAACCAATCCCAGAGTTTTTCAAAAGCAAGGCACACATAGATTCAGCCCTGTTTTATTGTGTTTTACTAAACAGACATCAAAGTTAATTAGGGAAGTTTCTGGACGTAAAGGGCACATCTTCATTCATTTAGCTCTCGTCGGGCAGTTCACTCAATCATTGCTGCTTAAAGTAAAGGACAGCTAGACAGCATAAAGCTCTCACACAGCTCCTTCAGCATCTCCAGACAGGTAAATGGAATTAGGAAAGCAGAATTCGCTCACAACACAAAGAAAACCAGGAAATGACAAGAACTGTCCAGGTGAAACATGGCATAATAGGGTCACAAACATGTCAGTCTGCAATCTAATAGTGTTGTTGACCTATTGAGTACAGTATATAACTTTCCATTACACACAATTAACTGTAGAATTTACTGTTCAAACAAATCTATTTTTTGTTTTCAATATTTACTACCCTATTATTATTATTTTTTTACAGTATTGAACTTACTTCAGTGAAATATGTCTGGTAAAAAAATTAATGATTAAATTGATGTCATTATTTATGTTTTGGACTTCCGAAATTCTTCTTTTGTGTGACTGCGGAATTTCTTAGACCTTCCCGTCCTTCTTTTTTAGCATCCCGTGACAAATTCAATTCAATATTCACATTCAATAGGGACATACAGTAATTCCTTTTTAACAGTACATTTGTGAGACATTAACTATTGTACATAAATTCCATTTTCACGGTTTCACTTTTTGTTAAAAGTGTCCGCAAAATGAATGAATATCAATTTATATAGCATTCAGTAGCTTTCTTACCTATAACACCCTTTCTGTGCCTTCCTGGAAATACAGGCAGGATGTCCCAAAGGCCCTGTCCCAAATGGCACACTTCTATGCACTATTGTGGACTTACAATGGCTGCCGCGTGCGCATGTCCGTTAAGTCCACGAGACCATAGGGTGTCCATTTGTCATTTTAGGTCTCAGAAGATATGCGCCCTCGATGCAGACTTTTGCGGACTCTGCACCGATGTGGGCTCCGCAGCGGACTTCTTTCCAACAGTCAAAGCAGCACTACGTCATGAAAGTGTGGACTCATAGGAAGACAGCAAGGCTTTAGGTTGCCATTTGGGACAGGGCCTAAGAATCAAAACAGAGCAGTTCATTCAATACAAGAAAAGCGATGATGTATCTAGAACATCGGTCATGTCTTCATAATGGTGTACTCTCCCAAAGGTAAAGTTCTCTATTGAAGTTCCATAGTTAACTTTGCATGTGTACAATTAAGACTTCTCCCGGTCCATCCCCACAGACCTCAGACCCGGTCCAAGGAACGGAAGCCTTTGAAGGATCACTCAAATTATGTTTGGAATGAGGCCATATTAGCATAAAACTACAGACTTAATTAGATGCCCATGGAAAATACGTAGGGGGCTTGTGTGTCTGTGACAGAGGATTGCAATCATGACTTTCCATTCCCTATGAATAAATACCACACTTTATATGGGCCAAGCAAACTCTTTTTATGACAGGCCATATAAAAAAAGAATGTCTTTAAATGGAAGGATTTTTTTTTTTATACTAGGAGGACCATGTCAGATTATAAACCAAAGAATTCTGTCTCATTATTGATTTCTGCAACCGTTTGCCACGTAAAATCAACAAAAGTAAAGTAAGTTAAATAAGTAAAGTTTTCCTCTTTCTTCACCTACTTCCAGGTCTGCGTGTACTAGGCAAGAAGTTTTTCTCTTCTATTGAACACATATTAAAAACAACAGGGTGTTGTGGCAGGATGACTATGAAACTCAAAACAACAGACATGGCAAACCTTTAAAAATAACACAAATTACAATTATTATTAATTGCCTAAAGAGTATGTAATAAAAAGTAATAGTCATACAAAATTTATAATCTTATGTAAATGGGGCATTACATATCATGTGCAGCAATATAATTATGGAATAACTTATAAGAAGTCTATAGTACAAAGGAAATCAATGTATTTTTTTTTTTTCATTCAATGCTGCAACAGAATTTTTTATTTTGGCTGACACTGTTTGCTGTATATTGGAGAATTACCAGTCTCCTCCGGTGTGCAGACAGCTGTAAATGTGGCCTCTGAGAACTATAAAACCAGCTCTGACCTCTCAAATCGATTGAGCTTGATTGTGTGCCCATCATACAAATCAGCCATGTTTAGTCTTTTTTTGTTTTGTTTGTTTTTTGTTGTAATTGTTGGTTACAATAAAACTCAAGACAGGACACGTCTTGGTTTGTTCTTTGTTCCATGGCTCTCTTCTCACAAGGCAATGACAGGTCATTACATATTGCAAACTACAATGAGCAGTTCTTGCCTAACTTTTGGTTTTGGCTCTGAAATAGAGCTTTGTGGGTGGATTTAGCACCAAAAGCTGTTAATGCAACTGAATAGCTTGACTATTAAAACTGTAAACTGCCTAAAACTTTCATAGGAAAGTGAAAAGGCAATATTTTGTGCGCTAGATTAAGACATCAAATAAGACATTACTGGATTTACTAGCATTTATCCTATCTTTGTGAAGATTGTTAGCCTAGAAATCTAATTTGCAGCCAGGGCGTCTAGCAAGCTGGCTTGCGAGCCAGAAGGTGAACAACAACCCAACTGGCTTGTTGGCTTGCGAGCTGGAAAAAGCAAACCCTAGTCAGGCCAATCACTTCGTGTATAGAGTCGGTGGGCGGGCTTAACATAATGACGGCAGAGTTGTGGCGGTTCCGCGTGCTACTTGTAAACAAAGAAGCTGGCGAACAGCGGCCTTTCGAATCGGCTTTGGCCGCGACTCTGGAAGACATGGAGTTAAGCTTTTCTTTGAGAAAAGAACAAAGAACAAGGAAGATGTGTTTGGAGGTTTACCGACCGGAAACAGCAAAAGTTTAATCTATCAACTAGCTCCTCTTCACCTTCTTCGTTGCTCTGGTTGGTTGTAGCGCTATCCTATTGCGTGCAGAGGGAATTTGAAAGACAACCGTTTATCTCGCCCCTCGGATTGAGCCCTGCCAATGGTGGTGAGTTCCCAGACCCAACATCTTGATGTGGGTCTGGCTTGTCAGGCTAGAAGACTGTTATACTGCAGGTGTCATGCTGAAAAGTAGGTTTTGCCAAATTAGTTACTTCTTTTATTGATATTATAATTTGATGTTACAGCTTTTATTAAAAGAAGGTTAGTAACACCACAATAACATACACTGTAAAAAAAAAATGCATTTTGAAAATTGTGGAAATTGTTAATTACATATTGGCCCAATAAATGACTTCCAAATAATTATCCCCATGCAAAAAAGATGCATTGTACTAATCAAAGCTTAAGGTCTTCACTCAAAGTAAAAAATGTACATGTATATATGTTTCACAGGTGAGAATGTGTTTTTACTAGTGCTGTCAAAATAAGTGCGTTAATGCATGATTTTTCTTTCTTCAGTTTAACATGTTAAAATACTTAATGCAATTAACGCAGTATCCATCAGTTCAGGCTCTGTGTAATATCATTGCGCCGCTGCACCCATGGTCTGGCAGCAAAGTTCCTTGATTACTACGCAGGAATTAGAGAATAGTTCCTAGCCATATCTGTCTAGAAAATCACAACTTTTTATTTTCCGTCTGTCTTAGTACACGATGTAACTATACACATCACAACTTGTAAATAGGAAAATGTTGGCGTTATTTTGTCACTTATTGAGCAGTAGGCTGGCTGGAGCCGTTTACCTCCAGTCTTTGTGCTAAGCTAGGCTAGCGGTGGGTGTGTCAGACAGAGTTATGGCACGCACAGAGACGAGAATGGTATGTATTTACTTATCTAACTCTGGGGGATATAGTGAATAAGATAAAGTCACAAAAAGTTGGTGTGTTCCTTTAAAGAGCGACAAGACAGAAGAGAATCCGCTGTCTGTGAACGTCCTGCCGAGTGCCAGTACGCACAGACAGCATGCTAGAATCGAGTTGTAACAACAATGAGTTTCAGGGAATAATTAATTCAAATGGTGTAAATATTCATGAGTCTATGAATATGATTTGCTTCTTGTAGAGATCAATTTGACAAACTTTAAGAAACATTAATCTGCTTGATCAGGACAAATAATATTTCCTATGTTTGCACAATTTGTATTACTGAAATAGTAACAAGAAAACCAAGCTTAATTGGTAGCTAAGATCTTACGTCTTATTGACTTTGATCTCTGTGAGCAAAACAATACGGATTCAATTCAATGAAATGATTGGGTTTTAATAAAACAACTAAAGTATACAAAGCTACGATTCACACGGGGTAAATATGCATATACATGTAGGAGAAAACAAGCAATATGGTACCAACAAGGAAAAATCAAACTTAACAAATGATATAAAGGGGAAGAGAATGATGGAAAGAGATAATTAACGAGGGAAAGAGGGAGAGAGAGAGGGAGAGAGAGAGAGAGAGAGAGACAGCGGCAGCCCTTTCGCAAGAGACCTCAAGAAATTAACACTCCCGTGAACAGGAATAATTCAGACAACCTGTTACACACAGTTTTATTGTGAAATGAAATACTTGCATTACTATGGCTTCTCGTGTGCAAGTGTCTGAGTTCGAATCGTCAGGGGAGTTTGGTACGGATCTTCGGGTCCCAGGAGAATTTCTCTGAAGCTTAGGGAGGTCGTTCGAGGAGGCTGCCGGTCTTTCTCTCCGTGGCGGGGATGCCAAGGGGCTCTCTCGTTGTGGCGAAATGCCAGGGTGGTCTTCCTCTCAATGGGGAAATGCAAAGAGTTAATGGTCGGTTCTCGTTCTTATAGATGAGATGACTGAGCCCACACAGTTGGAGTGATCCAATCACGTCCGGGAGGCTGACGGTGCAAGTTTTCCTTTGTTTGTGGACACCCCCTCCTCTTGGCTAATCAACAGGGGCATTCATTTTAAACCTCTATTCTTAGAAAGCTGGTACTTTTGTAATAATGCATCTTGTGGTAATTTGTGAACGAGATTCGGTACAGTCGGGTTTCTGCGGTTTGAAAGATACCGCACACGATCATTCTGCGATTTGAGAGTGCAGAGCTACAGGATTTCCACAGTTACTGGCGTACAAAGTTTGATTTACATACAGTAAACATTCTAGCTATTTTAATACATCTTATAAAGACATCAAATCAACACAATATATATATATATATATATATATATATATATATATATATATATATATATATATATATATATATATATATTTAAACTAGGGATGCACCGATACCACTTTTTTCAGACCAAGTAAAAGTAAAAGTACTTACATTTGGGTACTTGCCGATGCCGATACCGAGTACTGATACAAGTACTAAATAATACCATTACAGTTCTTCTAACAATGTTTTATTTTCATCTGATGTTTTTCACTTTCTGACTGTAACAAAGTAAATACACAAATTGATGGTGTTGCTGACATTTTAACATTCAACTTGGTGTTTTCCTGAACAAACATGGCACTGCTGCCCATTTCACATAAATGTAACCTGTAACATTCAGTGGATTCCAGTACCACACAATTTAGTAGCAGAACAACTGAATTAAATTATTATGTTATCATAGCCATACAGCCCTTTTCGGAAAAGTGAGAGGCTGGTTATTTTTGATGAAAAGAAGCTTCTCTGCATTATCAGCTATGAGCCTGTTTCTGTTTTCATCTACAATGTGTGACACTGAGCTAGGGATGTGTGAGACTAGTCGATTAAACGTTAGTGCTGCTGCAAGACGACTTGGAAAATACTAATCGTTTACATTTTTTGGGCACATTTAAAGGTTTTGCTTTAAATATATATATTTTTTTTACAAAGGCTATTTTTAAATTACTGTCGTGTAAATGTTATATCTTGAAATTAATATATTATTTTGAAAAGTGTATATTTGCAGCAAAACAAAATCATTTAATTTTACCTCAGGTTTTGCATGCGTTGGTTTTCTCTGGCGCTCGCGGAGGCTTCAGATAAATCTCCACTCGGGTGAAGGAGGATTTTGAAAGCTTATACAAAACTTTTCCATTTTCTTCCATGTCATGTCAAACTAGTATAACAATTAAGCTTGCTTAGGCTTGTTATACTAGTACCGGGGTTAGGCTAGTCATTGCGCACATCCCTACTAAACAGCCCTTCACTTTCAGCACTCACTACCGAGCGGTATCTGCCTCACAAGCGGTTAAGCTGGGTTTATACTCCGCACTAGCGTTCGGTGTGCGCGAAAAAAATGAAGCCATATTATGGCAGTCGTGCGCTTTTGAGAGCGCGAGACCCCTTTGCACTTGGCGCGACGGTGTGCACGGCGAATCATATAACTTTACGCGCGGCTCCGCATCCGAAGATGCGTTGCTATAAAGTGGTATCGGGTGCGGTTGTATCCGGGTAGTTTTACGAGTACGAGTATGAGTACTTCACAACAGTATCGGACCGACACCCGAGTACTGGTATCGGTATCGGTGCATCCCTAATTTAAACGTTATGGAGGCTGTTTTGGTCCACATGGTTCCTATCAGGCAGATGTGTGAGATGAGTCACACACAACAGTCCTGTGTCTACGTATTGTGCGCCCATTCGCACAAAGGGTGTGTGTGTGAGGGCGTAAAGGCACGTGAATGTCTTGGGGCTATAAAATTCAATGCTCCAATCTCTTGCGGAGACAAGACGGCGCCTCAGATCTAATTAGTCTAACACAAAGGCCCTTTGTTTACATATGATCTGATTAGAAAAGTCACGAGATGCTGTTAGGAGTTCAAACTTAGTCCATCCAGCCAGATGACTCGATGTCATTGCCCTTATCGTTACAGAGTACTCTTTCGTGCTTGAACGAACAATAACATACACAATTATTCCAAAATGCCCGATTTGTCGAGTATTCTCAGAGCAGTCTTAAATAAGTTAAATAACATCTTAAATGAACAAAGCTTTGTGAGAAAATGAGAGGCACGTGACAGCATGTCAAATCCGCGTCATCTTCGGCAGCGGCAGATCTTAAAGTGACAGCAGCCTAATAAAATGTTGCTGTAATGACGTATTAATGTTAATAAAAGAACAAATGTAACAGAGAAAATTGTAGATTTAAGCGCAAACTGTTTAATAACTTTATACAATATCTGTATATTGATTATATATATGATTATACAATTATTATAATAGGTTTATGTAAAGATTGTTTTAAGTTCACTTAAATGAATAGTTGTTATTTTTTAAAGGCTAATAAATGTTGAAATTGATAGTTTTCAATTATACTGTAATGTTTAATGTCTATCATTGTTTAAAAAAATCCTTTTCATCAGTAGCTGTATCAATGACACTGTCCTTAATTCGTAAAAAGATGCCATTACAACAATATCTAATTATTTTTTATTTGTTTCTACATTAATTAGGAGAGTAACTGTAAAATTATTACAATATAAAAATATTAAAAACCCCAACGTTTATTAATTTTTTGAAAAAGACAAAGAATATTTATAGGAAATAAACCCCTAACTCAGCAGACCCTTTGTATTGTTTATGCATTGCTAAAGGGCAAGTCAACCAGAACTGCCCAGCATGAGACGATGAATGAGCTGGTTTGGGTCGGTATGGGAGGGCCAGCTACTGGGAGGAAGCAGGCTGAAAGCTCCCCAGATGCAATTAAAGCCCTGCGCATCAATAAGTAATGAATGTCAAGTGCAGCATGTTGTTTGGCTTGGCAGGGTGCTAGTGGCCCATGGAGGCGGATGTCCAGTGCAGAATGGGCCGGAGGGTGGGGGTAACATAGAAACAACAGGTGTTAGTGGATGTTGCCCTTTTATTCTGTTGCAAGAGCAGCTTTAAGGGTTATCTCACAATTGTTAACGATAAGCATCTGGACAGAACTAGCTGGTCCTGGAACAGAGCAAAAGGGCAATGTTTTCCCAGAGGAGGGAAACAGAGGCTTTGGAAATATTTGAAATGTCACCTCCCTTTGAGCCGATCTTGGAATGTGGTGGACATTCAAAACGCCCAGGCAGCTGTCGAGATTAAAGCTGTAGGCAGAGTGAAAGGATGCCAAGTTTGCGCCAAGTCGGGATAGCGCTTCGATATCAGGGATGAATGTGTTATCGCGGAGAAGAGCAGGTGACGTAAGCGGACACATCTGATCCTGAGCCGTGATAATGTTGATTCACACAAGTGTGCCTCCTTAAAGCGAGTGTTACATAACTCTTCAGTTACAGACTATAAACAAGATATATATTACCCAGTAAAAGTGAGAGATTCTAAAAATAATTTTGACATTTTCATGTGAATAAGGGCACAACTAACACAACTGCCACACAAGATGTATGTCATGTACTAAAATTAATACTAAGCTTCATAAATGCAATCTCATCTCTTCCATCTTCTGGCAATCCATTACATTTCTTTGTGTACTCACTGTGGATACAAAACAGTAATAACCTAATGTACTAAAGCTGGCATACTAATGTCACATCGAGTGTGATATACCTAAAAGACATTCTTATTCTTGAACGCTCTCAGAAGAGTTGTGTCTCAAGGTCAGCAGTGCATTGTGCAAATGAGCTCAGACAGGAGCAGATGCAATGGAAAAACAGAACAATTCCTGATAAAAATGCTTCAGAGCAGATGTTTTTGCACTGAGTTTTAGTACAACTGTCAGTGAGTCGCCTTCTTAAAGAGATAGTGCCCCCAAAAATGACAATCGTGTCATGTCATTCCAAATCAGTAACATTAAACTGTGGAGCACAAAAAGGCATTTTCCCCCATGATGTTAGTACTGAGGCTTTTATGTAAAAAAAAATATAAATAAATAAAAAGTGCAAATCTACCATAAGTGGAATTATACAGTACCATTATAAAAATTGTGGGTCGGTAAGATTGTTTATGTTTTTGAAAGTAGTCTCTTATCATGATTACCAAGGCTGCATGTTTTTTTTGTTTTTTTTTTAATCAAAAATGCAGTAATAGTATACGATCTTAAATAGCAGTTTTCTATTTTAATATATTTTAAAAGATAATTTATTATTGAGACAGCAGAGCTTAATTTTCAGCATTATTACCTTCAGAAATCATTCTAATAATATTGATTTGGTGAAGAAACATTATTATCTTATTATCAATGTTGAAAACAGTTCTGCTGCTTAATATTTTTGTGGAAACTGTGGTACGATTATTCAATGAAATGTATTTGAAATAGAAATCTTTTGTAACTGTAACGTACTGCTCTGAGACAGAAGGTAGACAATCCAAATGCAGCTTTATTAAAGGGTAATCCACACTCGTAGTCATCAAACAGGCAAGAGGTCATAACATGTAATCAGTCCAATAAGGCAAACAAGACAAGAGAGACAGGCAAACGGGTAATCCACGGAACAGGCATGAAATCCAAAACCAAGGGACATGAAACCAGGGAGAATGCTCAGAAATGTAGTATAGACAAACAAGACTTTGCAGTGAATGACAGAGTGAACATGGTTTATATAGGCTGGGGTAATGGGGTAATGAGGTGATGAGACACAGATGCAAACAATGAGTGATGATTAGAGATGTTCCGATACCCTTTTTCCCTTCCCGATACCGATTCCGATACCTGGGCTCAGGGTATCGACCGATACCGAGTACTGATCCGATACCTGTGTGTGTATCTGTATATACAGCTGTTTAAGCTACTAGTGTTGTGGAAAATTTCGAAGTCACATGTGTCCCCTCAGTTCAGTCAGTGAAGAAGAAAATCTCTCAGAAGCAAAGTTCTAGGTCTCAGAAGGTAAACTTTATTGTCAGAACAACAAAGTGAGATGCCAGCTGATCATCTGAATCTCTTCACTTGTAGCTCACACTTTTATACAGTTTGACCAGTGATCTCATCTGCAGGTGCTGTTCTCCCTCTCATTTCTTAGCGTCTACAAAGTACTCCAACATTTTCATCAAAGTCAAACCATTCATTAGCTATCTCTTTGTATTGGTGGCCAACTGCCAAAATTTTTGGATTGTCCCAAACAGTGATTTTTTTGCCTCATTATTTTTATCAAGAAGAACACATCAAAGGCCATGTGAACCAAAAGAGCAACTTATTATCAGTGCAGATGGCAGCTGCAAGCAACTTCAGATAAAATCCTATCCTTTCCCATAAGACTTTTCTGAGTCATGAAGGCCATGAGGCCTCTAATCACTTGGAAGCCAATTTATTCTACAATTGTTTTTCATAGGATACATAAAATACTTCAACAAATGTTTTCATACATTGAACACATCAGACCACTCATTAGACCTAATTTTTAAATTAACTGTGCTCTTTACTAAAAGGACAATTTTATGGTGTGCTTCAGACTTATCCTTTAATAAAACATGAACAAATACATACAGTGAACTACTGTATTTATTACAGTATTTTTATGATCTGACATGCATTTGACAGTAATATTATTTATTTTTATTATATTTTTTTATTAAATCTAACAAGGTATTTTAGTTGTACAATATAACTGTATAAAAAACAGTGCAACAAATAAATGTAGGAATATAAAAATATACAGTGAGGAAAATAAGTATTTGAACACCCTGCTATTTTGCAAGTCCTCCCACTTAGCAGTCATGGAGGGGTCTGAAATTGTCATTGTAGGTGCATGTCCACTGTGAGAGACATAATCTAAAAAAAAAATCCAGAAATCACAATGTATGATTTTTTAACTATTTATTTGTATGATACAGCTTTTCTAGACTGATATAGCTAGGAACTATACTCTCATTCCTGCGTAATAATAAATTAACTTTGAGCCGTACCATGGGTGCAGCGGCGCAATGATATTACGCAGCGCCTGAAAATAGGCTAACTTCCTTCAACATAACCAACGTGACAACCTCAGAGTTCATACACATTTCTAACAATACACTTCCATGACTTTTCCATGACTTTTTCCATGATTTCCGCTGACACACCAGTAAAACGGTTAGATAAAATACTGTCTGACCCTAGCAATGGATTAACATGCATCAATGGGAGGCAACAATGATAAATAAGTAAATAAAAGTGTCCAGTAACACTGACAGTAACTTTAAAAGGTGGAAGTGCCAGAGACAAACTTTTGGCATACAAAATTGGGTAACTAAGAAGATTTTAAAACAGCTTTGCCTCCTAGTATATACCATTCATCTCATTGGAAAACCATCAATCATTAACATGATTTCCAAGAGCATTTTATTTATTTATAAGTGCAATTTTTAATGATTACCTTTGTTGTCGTTTGTCAAATACTTAAATTTAACCAATTATTTAAAAAATCAGAATACTAGACTGTTACCAACAACATTTTAGCATTAACAAAAGCCATCTTTACACTGTAAAAGGTGGAACAGAAGCTGTATCTGAAATATGTAATAGTAGGGTGACCATATTTTGATTACCGAAATCCAGGACACGTGGCCCGGCAATGAGATACTCAAATGATACTCGAAGTTTACTCAAAGATTCCTTATTAATTCCTATACATTTAAAGTATGCCCCCTCTGTATGGATAGAAAATTGTTATATTAGGACCAGTACAGTACAAAAGATACATTAAATGTTTTTTTTTTGTGTTTGCTGAAACTGCATGTCATATTCTGACTACACAGATGATTTGAATGATCTTACCAGCATGACAAATAGATTATATTAACCGTAATAAACTAACGTTATACAGAAAGGGAGCAGAGAATGTGACCGATTGTGAAGCTGTCCATAACTTGGGTCTAGCGCAAGTTTAAGCGCTCTCACAAACACTCCCGTTAAAATCACGGAAGCTGACGACACTGCGAAATAAATCTCTTACATCTGCACTTTGTTTTTTACTTTGCTGTTTATGATAACAGGAGAATTCTAGCCTGGTTAAAACCCATGTTTATAACAAAACGAAATATAAAAAACCCAGCCTCTTTTCGTTTACATTTTTTTTTAAACACACATTAATGTGTGCATAATATAGGCTATGATTATCACTGTAATAAATGAAATATACCATAAAACACAACCCAGACTCTTTTTGTTAAATGTCAGTTTATGTGTGATCAATAGCAATTATAAAAGTTTAAGTAAAAGGTATAAGAAGCTATACAATAAATAAATCAATTCAGTCAAACAAAGTCAGTGCTAGGAGACTACAACGGTAAAGTTTAATAGCTTAAAAATATAAAGTTATGAAACTTCACTTTACCCTCAGACAAAACGATCTGTCAGGGAACAAATTATAGATTAATGAGAGCAAAGATCAGCCGTTAGATCTACACAAGACGAGACGTATCATATCTTATGTTTAACCACTACAGAGACATCAGAGCCAGCGGCAGACGGCAGAATGACTGGCCGAGGAAAGGGTGTTCTCAGCGGGGTTAATGAGCGATTGAGCGCCGCTGATCCACTGGAGCTCACAACTCCGAAAACGGCAGATAAAATTTTCAAAAAGGTGCTCTCTTTATAAATAAACCACACATTTGAGCTTTAAACAACTACATTCTCGCCTGAAAAGGACTTAAAACTATATTTTGTGAAACATTAACACTACCAGAGGGCTCTTGCTAAGACCCATTCGTTTAGCCACCAAAGGGCCAAGCTGGTATCAGACTTTTGCCGAATCCAGTCGGTAAGACAGCGATAACATCTTTTTTAGATATGAAGGCTTCGAGTGTTGTTCTTTGCTCGGGTTTTAATGAAAAGGAAAAGATTAAATCGCTTAAAACAGACGTGATAGCTGATTTGAACAAGTGATGCTCCACGGCGGCAAATCTGCTTCAAGGTCGTTGCACTGTCGTCATCGTGCAAAGCCCGCCCCAAAGTTTCTGATTGGTGCCTCAATTTCTAGGCATTAGAAATGGGCTTGAATGGGCTCTTTGCCAGACTACTTGCAGAGCAAATCTAAATTTGCCGGAAGTTGTCTGGGTTTTCCCAGGCTAGGAGAATTCACGAGTTTCAGTAAGAATTCAGTCAGAGAGTGCGCACTAAGCGATGACTAATCTGAACGCCTCTGATTGGCCATCACGCTCGACAGAAACGTGTGTGATTGGTTATAATGCTCAATGCTGCAAAAGGAAATCTGACGGAATGCAGCAGTCAGTCGATCGAAGGAATGAAGTATGTTTACGAAGTTTCAACGTTTGTTTAACCAATATTATCACTTAAACATATATTCTATTACATACATTTTTTTAAACAAATTTCCATGACTTTTACAAAACTTTCTGGTTTATTTATTTTTCCAAAACTTTTCCAGGCCTGGAAATTGCTACTTTAAAATTCAATGACTTTTCCAGGTTTTTCATGACCGTACGAACCCTGCAACCTAATCTTCAGTGTATTCCGGTTCAAATATACAGTTCAGGATCTGCACCAAAGTAAATATCTTCTGTATCGTCTCTCAGAAATGTCTACATGGTTATAAGGCACGCTCCCTGTGCAAGCAGGTTGTCACTAGACATGTGCCGGTGTATGGTAATACGATATATCACAATAATGAACATGTATGATATTGTTACTGTGGGCGAAATACAGTGAATAATTATTTATTAATTATAATTAGAAGTTGGTGGAGTTGGTCCAGTGGGTTAAACCATGGAACTGATAAGCAGAAGGTTGCTGGTTCGATCCCAGCGGTTACCACCAGTGTGTCCTTGAGCAAGGCACTTTACTCCATGTTGCTCCAGGGGGATTGTCCCTGTAATAAGGGCACTGTAAGTCACTTTGGATAAAAGCGTCTGCCAAATACATAAATGTAAATGTAATTATTTAGATTTCTTAGAATGCATTTCAAGAACATTATATTTTAATCTGGACTAAATGACATGCCCTAGATATTGTTTGAATATGTTCTGATTGTTGTTCAGTCACACACTTTACAATAAGGCTCCATTATTTAACATTAGTTCATTCATTAACAAACTGACAATGACAAACACTTCTAAAGCATGTATTAATCTTAGTTAAATGTAAATTTCTGCATTTAATAACGCATTATTAAAGTCAAAAGTTGTAACTGTATTATTTAATGGACCTGAGCTACCACTGACTAACAGTTGCTTTTTTAAACTAACGTTATCAAAGAAGAATAACTTCTGTAAAAATGTAGATATTCCTTATTTGTTAATGTTAATGCATTAACTGGTGAGACATTATTGTAAAGTGTTACCTGTTGTTCTTTATAATTCTTTTGCACTTTAATCTGTTTTAGATATTTGTTTACTTTATACATTTTTGTTTATTGCTTTATTGAATTTAAATGTTCGGTTTTTTAGTTATAAAAAAGTTATTAAACCCGTTATAGTATGACAACACTTTTTTTTTTTTTGCAACTTATTTCAATATCGTGATAATACCGTATATTGTGATAAAAGCTTCAGCAATTAATCGCAACATGAAAATTTGATACCGGCACATGCCTAGTTGTCACATTGGTTATGTTGACGGAAGTTAGCCAATTTTCAGGCTCAGTTTTTTGGTACGGCAGCAAAGTTAATTGATTATTACGCAGAAATGAGAGTATAGTTCCTTGCCATATCGGTCTAGAAAATCACAACTTTTCATTTTCCGACGGTCTTAGTATACGATGTTAGCCTGACATTATCATACTCAATTCTAGTCAGAATATGAGTCTGATACTGCTCCGTTGGGCTGTGATTATGGGGCGTGTTTCAACCGAACCAGGAAAGACCTCAATTGGATAGACCTACAACCAATCAGAGCAACGGAGCGATGCATAATGTTAGTTGTCAAACGTCAACAGAACTCAACTGAGAAATGTTGCCAAGTCCCCATGTCCGCGGGTTGAAGCGACCCCAATTATGTGATATTTAGACCCAGAAACTGGGCAGGTTTTGTTGTGAAAACTTGGCAACCCTGTCTGCACGCTCACTGGAAGAAGTAACTTAGTAAAAGAAGAAGAAGAAGAGTGTAAATGATCTTTGCCGGTGTTGTAAAAAATAATTTAAGGATACACGGATACTTACCAACACGATCATCATTTCTGAGAGAAATAGTAAAGGTGAATGCATGTACGAAGTTCTACGTTTAGGATTAGAACGAATTCAACCCAAGCGCTCTTTGGTGACGTAGATGATTACGTTACTGTTTATTATCTGTCCATCATCGTATAAAGCCCACCCTGACAATTGAATTGGTCCAAACAGCTTTGGTTCGAGCATAGTTGCTCCACAACGGATCAATTCCAGACCGAACTGCCCGACTTCAAATGTTGTGAGCAGGGCTAAGTTCGGCTGTCATCCAGGCTAACACAATGTAACTACAGAAGAGTCAAATTTTAAATAGGAAAAATATCGAAACTCTTTGGTCATTGTTTTGAGCGAGATGCTAACGGTCTAATCAGATTCAATGATCTATGCTAAGCTATGCTAAAAGTGCTACTGCTAGACCCAGAGATCGGCTGATTGGATTCGAAAACGGTAAAACTCAAATCTAGGGGAGTTGGAAAATGAAAAAATAATGGCGTGTTCCTTTAACACTGGCTTCTAAATTGGCATTGTCTGATAACACATGCATTTAGTTGATTGTAAGTCTGGTTAAACTTTTCCACTCTTTTCATCATTGCTTCAGCATCAAGCAGAGACTCTGTGGCAATGCAAAGTAAAGCCTTGTTCTGGGGTCACAGTGAGAGGAAATTAAAAGTATGGATTGTGAGGGTACCACATCGATTCCCTCGCGGTTGGGACGTACTGTCTCACTCTCTTTATCTGTGTCACATCCCAGCAGGTGGAATGGGTGCAAATCACTCGCCTCCCTCTACCACAGGAACACCGTGAGGCGAGAATGACACAATCCGCCTTGAGATAAAAAGTACAAAAAAAAGATAAAACAAACAGGGCAAGCTAGAGGTGACATCCATTTAGTTTCTCATTCCCTCATCACGTTGTTTGCCACCTGCCCCGTCGCCCGTCCCCTGAGCGTCCTCATCAGTCCGTCTGGCTGTGGCCTGCTAGTCGACGACATTAGAGTCGTATTGCTGGAGCCGCATCTCAGCATCCTTCACACCCATGCTATTACAGGAGGCGTTTATGTGAGCGTGACAGCCAAATGATGACAGGGCTATCAAAGTAAGCTCTGTGTTTTTCTCGGCTTCAGCAGATGTCAAGTTCTTCAGTGCCACTGTATTTTGCTTCGTAAAGAGGCCACGTTTATTTTTTGCTAGTCCGTATATTAAAATAACAGCATTGTGTGAAAACATGCAGTTTTATTGTTTAAGCTTCAACCTTTTCTAAAATGTTAACAGGCATTGGAATAATTTGGATGCTGTCATGGGTGGCACTGGCCCTCTAGTGGACAGAAACTGAATTGTTTTGTGTAATATTAATAAACAAACATATTGTAATATATAAATAAAATACTATATTTATTAAGCAGATATTATATAATTTAAATTATAATAACATTTAAGAAATTATATTGTAAAATGTTTATATTAATTTTAATGCATTATATACAATAACATTTAGAATGTATTGGTTAGAATGGTATACTTATGACTAAACTAATATCATAATAATTACTGTATCTTAAACATATTTTTTCACAACAGAGAAAGCTCTGATGGAGCTTTTTAAGGATAAAACTGCATAATGTCCTTTAATTCTCAGTTATTATTTGATCATTTATCAAATTTATTTAATTTTATCATTAGCTTGTATCAATTTATTCGTTTTTTATATTTCTAATTAACTTTCTTTATTTTTCTATGTTTGAGTCATTTTAGAACTTCAATTTAACTCATCTATTTTAGTTTAGTTAGTTGCCAAGGCAACATTTCTAAGTTTTTCATCTAATATTTATATTTTATATTATTACTTTATTTCAATTAACTTTTTTTTTTTTATTAAAGGGAACTCTCATGTCGTTCCAAACCTGCAAGACTTTCCGAACACAAATTAAGATCTTTTTTGATGAAATCTGAAAGCTTTCTCTCCCTCCATTGACAGCTACGCAACTACCACTTTTTTCTAAAAGTTCATGAAGAGATCGTAAAACTAATCCATATGAATTGAGCAGTTTAGTCAAAAAAAAAAATGTGATCTCTTTATATGATGAGCAGATTCCATTTAGACTTTCATGAGGGGTGAGTAAATAATGACAGACTATGTCATTAATTAATGACAGAATTTTCATTTTGGGGTGAACTATCCATTTAAATGTTTTATTGTTTTAGTTAACAATAGCAACACTGCAATTATTATTTTATTATTTTAATTTAATTTACAAAAGCACCACTGGACCTGCCTCTCTGAAGTACTCAATGCCAAGTGTACAATGGCAAAAACAAAAAAAAACACCTTTGGTCGCACGACTGACCATCATTTTTAACAAACCCCTAGCATTTCTCTTCTGTATCCCTGTGACAAGTCATTCCCAATGAAATTAATGGATTTGTCTGTTGAGACGTGTCTGAAGGGCATTGTTTATCTGAAATGAATATATAAAAGCATCATATTCTCATTGTCACGATGCCCTGCCATCACAACCACATCTTCAGTTGAATGCTGCACTGTCATAGCGGCTCTGTGAAGCACTTTCTCCACCTATAGAGCCCAATTAGTCAGCCATTAGCCTTGCCAGCAGAAAGTAATAGATTCAGAGCAGCTCATTTTCCATCAAGGCCAAAGGGCATAAAGGTTCTCCTCCCCTCTATTAAATGTCAGCCGCAAAGGATAAATAGTATATTATACTTCATTGCGATAGCAGTAATTCCAGCTATTTTATTTCATATAGTTAAAGATAAAAAGGTCACTAAATACAGACTTGCTCCTGTTAATAGCCATGCGGCTGAAAGCCGAAGCAACAGAGCATGAAATGGGGAGAGAGACACCTTCGGATTCAGAGGATTTTCGTCGTTTAAGGTATGGAAAACCTTAGAGTTAACAAGTGATGGCTGCCCTAATGCAGTGCAACAGAGGAGACAGCAGTGAGAGTGACAGGAGCATGTGACAGCATCCAAGCAGACAGATTTCGTCACGAGTGCACATTTCCCATGAACCCCTGCAGTAAAGCCCACACTGGTCCAGGGCTTAACCTCGTCAGCACTGTGTCCCAGAACTGGTAGCTGCTGATGGACATGCCGGCTCTAGCTGCTAGCGATTTCTATTTTGCTGAGAAGAACATTACATGTGACATAAGGTTAAATAACTGTGATGTGTTTTAAGTTTTCAAGTCAATACTTTTCAGGATGTGCCTGAAAAGAGATGTTTATTGCTAAAGCAGCAACTATCCAGAAAACCCCTATAGCCAGAACATCCTAGCAACACATACATATAACAGCCTAGAGCATTCCAGCGACCCCCCTACAACCTAGAAATCACCTAGAACACCTTAGCAACCACACAGAACACCTTAGCAACTGCATATCAACACACAAACCCTTCCATTGTGGAAGTGAGTTTCTTTTATTTTCAATTATTTAGGGGTGCACAATACAGTATATGAAAGAAAATTGATAGACTGCAACAGTGCCCACCCCTTTTTCAACGGTGCTAGTTCTGGAAGTATTTTTTCCCATTAATATATCCCACAGGGATTTTTTTTTTTTAAAAAGGTGTTGTTAAAGGTCCCGTTCTTCGTGATCCCACTGTTCAAACTTTAGTTAGTGTGTAATGTTGCTGTTAGAGCATACATAATACCTGTAAAATTCTAAAGCTCAAAGTTCAATGCCAAGCGAGATATTTAATTTAACAGAAGTTCCCTTTCAAAGCCTACAGCGAACGGCTGGCTTGGACTACATCCTGGTACTTCCTTCATAAATGACGTCGGTAGAACAGTAGAAAAGACTAACCTCTGCCCACAAGACTACGTGAAAAAGGGGGCGTGGTCTTGTTGCTGTCCCACGTGGAGAAGAGGACGTGTCGCGTGGAGAAAAGGAAGTGCTGCGTTTGAGTGTGTTTGTCGCCATGTCGTCGAGACGCTGTTATTTTCATCCCGGAGTCAAATCACCTTTGTTTGGCTTTCCCAGGGACGCTGTAGAGATCATTAAGCGCATATATATATCTCCCGTTAAGAGGCGTGACCTTTCCACGTGCGCTAAGCTGCTGTCGAATCACAACACAGGAACCGGGTTCGCTAAGCTGCTGTCCAATCACAACACGGGAACCGCTGGCACAATCAGAACTCGTTACGTATTTCTGAAGGAGGGACTTCATAGAATAAAGGAAGTCATCAGCCGTTTTCAGGACAGTGAAAACAGCGGTATACAGATAAGTACATTGTGTTAAAAATACTGTTTTTTTTAACACGCGAAACATGAACACATGTTATATTGCACACTGTAAACACAATCAAAGCTTCAAAAAGACACGAAGAACGGGACCTTTAAAGAAATACAAGCCATGAAACAAGACAATCAATCATATTTATAAGAGTTTTGTATCAGTAGAAACCCGGTAGTATATTCAAATTATCGTACTTCTCCCCCCTCATGTCCCCCTGAGACGAGAGAATTATGCATTTTATTTCTGGAAAAAATCCTCCGATGACGCAAATATCGTCATTTTGCATCATCGGAGGAATTTTTGGTCAGACTACAGCCAGTAGAAGGAGCTAGTTCCGCATGTTTTCATGTTTTCCGCATGTGGGGGCGGTGTCATGGTGGGCAAGTGATAACAAGTAGCCGGTAGTGGCCTCGTTGAGCAGCGAAGCAAGTGCATTCTGGTAGTTGTTGTCTTTCATCCACATGAGACAAAAATACATTTTCTGTCTTTTCTCAGTCTAGAAGGCAACAAATTCAAAAATAATTTCACATTTCTAATACATAAATGACCCAGTTTAAATGCACATTTTGAGAGCGTATAGGATCAACTTGATTATGTTATTCGCAGTGCTTCAGGGAGTGGGCGAAGCTAACAAGATCTTTTGCTGTTGTTTTTTTTTTACTCTGATTGGTGTAATTTTCTGTACAGCATCATGGGTAATGTAGTTCTCTTACGAGAGGTTCTCTCGTATTGCGTAAGTTGCTTACGCTACGGGAAAGTCTTCTTTCTTCGAGATCTGAAGCCAAAAATTATCCTAATTTTGCATTTATTGTCAACGTAGTGCGGCAGCCGGCAGACCATAGCAGGCTGTATGAGCGTGCTCATTGGCTGCCCGGTCGGCAACTGCTTAAGCCTATCAGTGAGCCTCGCGTGACGTTACTTCCAATGAGTCCTACTAACCGACAGGTAGGGTGTGGCCAGTGTGTATATATACAGGGCTCACAGGCTGAAAATCCGATTTTCTTGTCTTCAGCGAAGCCCTTCGCATCGCTGGATCTGGGAGCCGCCGCCGTCGAAACCAGCGACCTGCAAGCTTAGGACAGCGCCTGAGGAAGCGGCCGCCTTCGCCGCCTTCAGCCATCCGTGCCTGCTACGCTATCCGGTGACATATCCTTTTTGCGTGTGTGCTCGCCCCGCGACACACCTTTTTCTCTCCAAAAAGAGCACGAGGCGTTTTTCTCAAAATGCCTCGTTCTTCCTGCGGCTCGTGCTGCGCACCGCTCAGCAACAGAGACCGCCACCTCATCTGTGCTCTCTGCCTGGGCCGTGACCATGCCGCCGCTGCCACGCACTCCTCGCGGGCGGCTGCCCCGAGTGCGAGGAACTCTCAATGTCGACCCTGCGGGCTCACTCCGCCTATCCCTGCCGGGCCGCGCAAAAAGAAGCGCCGCTCGCAGCGACCGCCGGAGACTGAGCTAGCACCGAGAAGCTCACCGGAGCCCCACCCTCCAGCTTCTCTCTTGCCCTCCCCGCCCCCCCCCTCCCGGCCGCCCTTCCTTTAGGGGACGAGGCGGACGAGGCAGAGGAACGCACCGCTGACAGCTGCTCTATCCTGGCCTCGGACAGCGAGGATTGGTCTTCTGCATCCTCTTCAGTCCGAGATTCCGGCCGTACTCGAGCGGGCGAGGACGCGGAGCTCTTACGCCTCCTCACCCGGGCTGTCGACCAGCTAGGCCTCGAGTGGTCTCCTCCTAAGGAGTCAGCGCCGAATAGGCTCGACGGCTGCTTTCTGCATCACCGCCGCCGATTGCCAACATCCAGGACTGCACCCTTCCTGCCTGAGCTCCACAGCGAACTTTCCAAGTCGTGGAATGCTCCGTTCTCCGCGAGGGTCGCCTCGCACACTTCATCGACGCTCTCACAGGTTGACGGCGCCGCTGAGAAGGGGTATAATGCCATTCCCCCCATGGAAGAGGCGGTCGCAGCGCACCTTTGCCCGCCCTCTGGCTGGCGCTCAAAGGCTGCCCTCCCGTCTAAGGCCTCCAGAACCATGTCAGCCTTGATCGGCCGCGCTTTCTCCGCCACCGGACAGGCTGCTTCCGCTCTTCACTCTATGGCCGTGCTGCAGATCCTCTAAGCTAACCTCCTCCGCGATCTGGATGAGAAAGGTAGGGATCCCGATTCGATCACGGATTTAAGGAGCGCGACGGACCTTTCCCTTCGCGCCACGTAATCCGCTGCTCAGGCCCTCGGACGGTGCATGGCTTCTCTGACAGTCACAAAGAGGCACCTCTGGCTCACGCTCGCCGACATGAGAGAGGCTGAGCGCTCTGCGTTTCTCAACGCCCCGCTCTCCCCCACCGGCCTCTTCGGCCCAGCGGTCAACGGGATCGTCGACCGCTTCTCGGAGGTACAGAAGATGACGCAGGCTATGCACCTCTTCCTGCCTCGACGCTCTGGCTCTGCTGCACGCCGTCCTCGTGACCAGCCTGCGCAAAGCTCCACCCAGCGTCCAGCTCGGCCTCCGTCCTCGCAGCGACGTCAGGGCGGCCGCCTAGATCGCGCTCTTCCAGCCGGAACAAACCACCTCCTCCCCGGGGACCCCGGCCGAGGATAACGCTGAAACCCAAGCCTGCAAAATCCTCCTAGCCAGAGGGGAGAAACGACGGCTGCGTCCCGCTGTGGCCGGACCGCCGTTAAAACTTCATATCCTGTCAGTCCCCACTGCTATGGCTACTGCAGATGTTTTTCCCGCAGCCAACGAGCCGGCAAACTTGCCCTCTCGCCTGCTTACAACCGCCGTTTTTACGGCGAAATCTCGAAAAGTGCATTATGTCTGGTTACACGGCTCGCGCCGCATGTGTTTCAAATGCAGTTAATGTGCATGATAGGCTTAAGCAGTTGCCGACCTGGCAGCCAATGAGCACACTCATACAGCCTGCTATGGTCCGCCGTCTGCCGCACTGCGTTGACAATAAATGCAAAATTAGGATAATTTTTGGCTTCAGATCTCGAAGAAAGAAGACTTTCTCGTAGCGTAAGCAACTTAGGCAATACTCGTTCCCTCTTCTAGAGAGAACCGAGGTTACGTTTAGTAACCGAGTACGTTTTTCACCATAAAGTCCACTGTTAAACAGGATTATTAAAAAAAATACACTGAAACTCATAGCTCATAGTAGGTCTGTCTTATAAGTAATTTCCCTACGATTTAAATATAAAAATATATATGCACTGCCGGTTATTGCTATAAATTTTCTGCTCTTAGCTGCAAGCTGGTGTTCAACTGGGGCACGTTCAAGTTCAAACCGGTGCTCAGCATTTTTCTATGGTTTCTCAAATCAAATCAAATAAAATCAAATCACTTTATTGTCACTCTACCATATGCACAAGTGCAACAGTAGGTGAAATTCTTAGGTGCAGTCCGAGCAAACATAGTAGTCATGACATGACATGTACAACATTTAAGCAACAACAGATTACACATCTGATGCGCACACAATTACTCACAGCACAGTATACACTACAATAAACAATAAATAATTTACACAATGTGAGTGTAGTTCTCACAGCTTTAAACAATATACACATACTTACAATATACATATACTTTAAACAATATACACTAAACATACATTAAACAATAACAGTATACATTAAGCTATAGTAATAATATACAATGTACAGTATACAATATGTTCACAAATTGAAATCCAAAGTGCAATAGATGCTGTATGATAAATAAATGTGTATATAATGTGTGTGTATCTACAGTGGGTTGTGCTGAGTGATATTCTGTCCAGTGTGTGTTATGATACTGATGGATCAAGAGTTAAGTAGTCTGATTGCTTGTGGGAAGAAGCTGTTCTGGAGTCGGCTGGTGCGTGTTCTAATGCTGCGGTACCGTCTGCCTGATGGCAGCAGTGAGAGCAGCCCATGGTTCGGGTGGCTAGAGTCTCTGATGATCCTCTGAGCTCTCTTCACACACCGCCTGGCGTAAATGTCCTGGAGGGAGGGAAGCTCACCTCCGATGATGCAGCTGGCCGTGCGCACTACCCTTTGCAGGGCCTTGCGGCTGCGGGCGGTACTGTTGCCGTACCAGGTGGTGATTCAGCCAGTCAGCAGGCTCTCGATGGTGCTGCTGTAGAAGCGTGTGAGGATGTGGCGGTTCATTCCAAACCTCCTCAGCCGTCGCAGGAAGAAAAGGCGCTGATGAGCCTTCTTCACAACGGCCTCGGTGTGGACGGACCATGAGAGTTCCTCTGTGATGTGGACACCAAGGAACTTTAAGCTGCTGACTCTCTCCACCGGTGCTCCATCGATGGTGATGGGGCGGTGTTCTCTCTCATTCCTCCTGAAGTCGACCACCAGCTCCTTGGTCTTGCTGACGTTGAGGGAGAGGTTGTGCTCCTGACACCACCGTGTCAGAGTGTGCACCTCCTCTCTGTAGGCAGTTTCATCATTGTCAGTGATGAGACCTACCACTGTCGTATCGTCAGCAAACTTGATGATGGTGTTGGAGCTGTGGATTGCCACACAGTCATGTGTGTACAAGGAGTACAGGAGTGGGCTGAGAACACAGCCCTGAGGGGCTCCAGTGTTGAGAGTCAGTGATGATGAGATGTTACTGCCCATTCTGACCACCTGGCGTCTGTTTGACAGGAAGTCCAGGATCCAGCTGCATAGCAAGCTGTTTAAGCCTAGAGCCCGGAGTTTCATGTCAAGTATGGAGGGCACAATGGTGTTGAATGCTGAGCTGTAGTCTACAAACAGCATTCTCACATACGTGTTCCTCTTTTCCAGGTGGGAGAGAGCAGTGTGAATTGTTGATGAAATGGCATCATCAGTGGAGCGGTTTGTGCGGTATGCAAACTGCAGTGGGTCCAGTGAGGGGGGGAGAACAGAGCAGATGTGGTTTCTGACTAGTCTCTCAAAGCATTTGCTGATGATGGGGGTCAGAGCAACAGGACGCCAGTCGTTTAAGCAGGTGGTTTTTGACTGCATAGGTACAGGAACAATGGTGGACGTTTTAAAGCATGTGGGGACCACAGACAGGGAGAGGGACAGGTTAAAAATGTCAGTGAAAACTCCAGCCAGTTGGTGCGCGCACGCTCTGATCACGCGGCCCGGAATGCCGTCTGGACCCGCTGCTTTACGGACGTTCACCCGCTGGAAGGATCGGGTTACATCCGCTAAAGATACGGAGAGTGAACTAACCTCTGTATCTTCAGCCGCGAGCTCTCTCCGCGAGGGCGGTGTTAGTTCCCTCAAAGCGAGCATAAAAGGTGTTGAGCTCGTCCGGGAGAGAGACAGCGGTGTTCACGGTGGAGTTTGTGTTCCCTTTGTAGTCCGTGATGGTGTTAATTCCCCGCCACATGTTTCTAGAGTCGGTGGTGTTGAACTGTCCTTCAATCTTGTCCCTGTACTGGCGTTTGGCTGCTCTGATGGTTTTCCGGAGGGCATAACTTGCTTGTTTATGCTCCTCCGCATTACCGGAGTTAAAAGTGGAGGTCCGTGCATTGAGTGCCGCGCGAACATCCCCATTTAGCCACGGCTTCTGGTTTGGGTACAGCCGTATTGTTCTGGTCGGAACAACGTCTTCTACGCACTTCCTGATGAAACACGTTACGCTATCAGCGTAGACCTCGATGTCGTCATCAGAGGCCGACCGGAACATCTCCCAGTCCGCGTGATCAAAACAGTCCTGTAGCATAGAGTCCGATTGGTCCGACCAGCACTGGATGGTTCTGAGGGCGGGTGCTTCCTGTTTCAGCCTCTGCCTATAAGCGGGCAAAAGTAGAATGGAAGCGTGATCCGATTTGCCGAATGGTGGGCGTGGGAGGGACTTGTAACCATCCTTGAAGGGAGAGTAACAGTGATCTAAGACGCGGTTCCCTCGCGTGTTGAAGCTAACATGTTGGTGGTATTTAGGTGCAATGCGTTTGAAGTTGGCTTTGTTAAAGTCCCCGGTCACAATAAACGCAGCCTCAGGATGCACGGTTTCCTGCTCACTCACTGTCCTATACAGTTCCTTTAGTGCCCGGTCTGTGTCGGCTTGTGGGGGAATATACACAGCTGTGATGATGACCGCGGTGAATTCCCTCGGTAGCCAGAATGGTCGGCACAGAACCATGAGAAGTTCCAGATCAGGAGAACAGAAAGACTTGATAGAATGTACGTTCCTCTGATCACACCAGGATCTGTTGATCATAAAACACACACCCCCGCCTTTGCTTTTCCCTGAGAGATCTTTTTCTCTGTCCATTCGATGCACGGAGAACCCCATGGTTTCGATGGCCGAATCTGGAATCTCAGCGGACATCCAAGTTTCTGTAAGGCAGATAATGCAGCAGTCCCTCGTCTCTCGTTGGAAGGAGATCCGCGCTCTCAGCTCGCAGAGTTTATTGTCCAGAGACTGAACATTAGCCAGTAAAATACTGGGAAGCGGGGGTCGGTTTGTGCGGCGTCTTACTCTGATGAGCACGCCGGCTCTGCTTCCCCGTCTCCGGCTGCGTTTGCGCGGTCGGGCCGCCCATACAAAAGGTTCCGCTGCCGTGTTTGTAAGCAGCGTGTCGTCATTGATGAATTTAAAGTCCGGTTTTCGGTGTGCGATTGCCGAACCAATGTCCAAAAGTGTCTGTCTGTCGTACGTAGTAAGGCAGACAACATCCAAGACAAAAAACACAAAAACTATAAACAGAACAAACAAAAAACTACAATGATTCAGCGGAGCTTGCGACGTAGCGGCCATCCTCGGCACCATCTTGATTCCACTATATTTCTGGGTTGAACGACATGTTTCCTGGAAACGGTGTGCAACGGGTTTGAAAATACAAGGTATTAAAAAAGTAATTAAATGATTTCAATTAGAATTGATTACCAGATAAGATTAAAAAAAAAGTTAATTAAATGGGATGTGGAAGTTCTCTTGTATTTTGGATGGCAAGGGCAGTGATTGCATCGAGCGTATTTTGCAGTATTAAACACGTATTTATATCGATTTCATCTGGCTCCGAAAGTTCTTCAAAAAGAACACAAAGAATGGCCTTCTCAGCTGCCCCTAGTTGCAACTCTTGTGTCATCAGAACAGGGTGTTCAACGCACAACCGTTTCCGTTTAAAAAACGTTTTGCAATGTTTTGTCAGGGCTGAACGCAGCCCTGGTTTAGCCTGGTTTAAGAGTGCCTAAAACCCTTGTAAGACCAGCCAACAGACCAGGATAGAAGACTAGCAAATTACCAGCTGATGAAGTGTTTTTTTTTTTTCCGTAAAGAGTTTGGTGGTGAGCTCTTGTAATTTGGGCCAGTATGCAACCACCTAGCAACCACATAGCAACACACTAAAAACCACTCTGAACACTTTTGGCAGCCACCCACAACACTCCAGCATCGTGGTCGTGAGTTCTGCTCAGGCAAACACCACTCACATTTTCATCAGGAAATGTAAAAGTCTAGTTCTAAATAATTATAGTAATTGAGCTGAGCTTGTAACATCAAAACATTGGATCATGCCACGTTTAACAGATAATAACACACTAAATGCTACAACTGCTGACAATGACGGCTATTGCACCTCACCTTCCTCAGCTCTGAGTCTGTCATATAGCAGCACACACAGAAAGATAGCACAACCTGACCTACACACATGTATTCACTCACACATCCACTCCTGTGGCTGCTCCGCTTCACTTGGCTAATCGAATTTGTCTCTGTTGCTGTCCTTTTGGTTTCAGGATTTTAGTTTTTTTGCCCATGAGCGGTGTGAGTGCCCCATGACATGTCATTATTCACTTTTAGTTCTTTTACATTTAGCTGCTCCCAAACTCTCTCTCTCTCTCTCTCTCTCTCTCTCTCTCTCTCTCTCTCTCTCTCTCTCTCTCTCTCTCTCTCTCTCTCTCTCTCTCTCTCTCCCTCTCCATTTCCTTCTCTCTTGCTGTCTCTCTGAATTAGATGTTAGCAAACAGCCATGTAATTAGCACCGGCAAACTGTGTCCTGCTTCCTGAAGAGTAAGATAGATGCTAACCAGCTACATGTTAAAAGCCTTTAGGTCTGTATATGCTCCATTAGAAATGCACTCACCCACTGTTTTTATCTGTCCACCTGTGTTGTGTCATTCCACATGGGGCTGTAAGGAACACCTAGATATCTTGACACCACATCCTCTACTGTCAGCTTTGCAGGAACATGGGAACACTTAAACAAACTGCTTGAGAAGACACTTCTCGAGCTGAGGTGATGTTAAATGTAGTACTGGGATGAGCTACGGCACACTTAAAAACTAACACACATCCCGAACGAACTGTGATTACTGTCAGTAACTAGTGAATTGCTATTTAATAAAACAAAACAAAAAAATGTGTATCTAAATCAGGGGTTTTCAAACTTTTTAATACCACGGGCCCCCAATTATCATTTTTCTTTTATAGCCAGGGACCTCTTTTCTAAAATATGAAGGCAGTTTTGGTAAATATTGGTAAATACAAAAGTTTGATAAATATGTTTCATATCAACAAGGCTGCATTTAAAACAGTAAAATTGTGAAATAATCTTTTATTACAATTTAAAATGACTGTTATCTATTTGAATATATTTCAAAATGCAGTGTGATGACAAAGCTGAAATTGTTCCGATCTTTGGCGTCACATGATACCTCAGAAATTATGCATTTGTTGTTACAAAAAAAGGTTATTATTGTCAATGTTTAAAGGTACTTATAATGTATTATTTTTACATCAAACAGTGCCATAATTTAGAAATAAAAGGCATTAATTCCTACTCTGATTTAGCCTTCTTACTTGAAAGCTTTGTTTGAAGGGGCGTGTCTGCTGTGATTGTCTGACATCTTTGCATATGAAATAGCTGAGTATTATGATGCGTTCAAGTCGTCCTGGGATGTTGGTATTTACGAGGTGAGTCGTGTTTACGACATCATGTGCGTTCAAGTCTCTTTGGTAAGAGCAAGATGGCGGTTTGCCTTCTTTTAATGAATTTCACGAAAATACAGTAAGGTTTGTTAACTCTGCTTATAGAAAATTAAGAATAAAGAAAGCGCGTCAGGTGAGTCGTTTTTAATTAATCTATGAAGCCACTGTAAACTGTATCGTTATATATTAAGCTAATTGTTATATTACAATGCTAGCTTACTTTGTTGTAAATGACAAAGCCTGAAATTAAAATAAATCAAATTAAAATAATAAGCCATGTTTCTCACTGACCCCAACTCATACAGATCGGGGCTTAAAGAAAATCGCAAACTTCCCACTGGTATTTACGACTTTGTGGTGGCGTTCATGTCCATTCATCTCGTAAATATGATCTTTACGACATGACTTGAACACACCATTACTTTTGTAACATTGTAAATGACTTTATTGTCAGTTTTGATCAATTTAATGCATCCTTGCTGATTTTCAACCAATGTTTAGAAAGCAGACTAAAATAATGTCAAATTATGTAAATTGGAACTTATTTATCATTATTTTACACTACTGTTCTCAGAACTTTTACACCCTTTGCAGACTGGGCCTTGCAATCCAGACTTAAATAATTAAACTAAAGAGAATAACTAGGGCCTTTTCACAAAACATTTTGCTGTGTCCTTATTATGCACCAGTATGCAAAACTTCTTCAGAATGATCCAGTTTTCAATGGCAAAACTAGTGCAAGTAACTGACAACTTGAAGCTGCTATAGTGAGCAACCCCCTCTACTGGTCAAAACAAATGATTAAGGTCATTTCTTAAGCTCTGTTGCTCAGTCTTTATTTCCACATTTAGAATTGTTTCACTTTGGAAGCTGTTTTAAATGCACAGTACAAAATGTTTCCACAGACAGCTCCAGCACAATGAGGCCGTCTGGTCGCTCAAGCTCTAGGTCTCAGTAGACTGTAGAAATACAAAGGGCATGCTAGGTAGCACAAAGCAAGCCACAGACGAGAGCATGATATCAGGTGGTGCGCAACAACAGCATCTGTTTTTCTTTTCTGGATTGCAGAATTTGGTACAGCTACAAACACACTTTACACAGAGTTAATCTGTTTATGATAAACTGAAAGTGCATTTCTCTGTATTTTAAGATCAAATGTCTAATAATCTATAACGAGTTCCTATGAATATTGAGATTTGGCAGTTGCAGTGCGAGTTTCTGGCCCAATATAACTTCAGAGAAGCTGGACAGTGTATGCAGTGATCCTGGCATGCAATCTCGGTGACTCGGCTCTGCCTGTGAGGGATCTGGCACTCAGGCTTCCAGCAGTGCCAGCATACTCTCCATACAGACACACTGCTCTCCTAACAGGGGCGTAGCCAGAACATTTTTTCAGGGGTGGCCAGGTAAGACCCAGTGATTTTATTGGGGTGGCCAAAAAAATTACTACTGACTATGACATGCTGTACCAAAGCAAATTCTACAGAAAATATAGATGACAAACGAACAAAAATAATTAAAAATTATAATTTTATTTACAATGTCATACAAAATAAGTCAAATATGTACTGTATGTTGATAATTTTAGGGAAAAAGACAAAAAGCTTAAAGTCAGAAAAAAAATCCTAAACAAAATTAACAAGTCGTTCACACATGAACAAAATTCTCAAACTTTTTATGCTTAATGCTTTGTCCTTTGCCAAACAAAATGTTGCCCTAGAAAACAGATAAAGTATCATTACAAAAAGAGAAAAGTTACTGAATCTCTGCTTCCTCATCGCCTCTCTTAGCACCAGACATTTCCACTGCTACTGTCCTCTCTGTATCAGTATTTCCCCCTGCCTCTTTGTCATTTTCAATTCTGATGGTACTAGTCCTTTTTGTAAAAAAAGAATGTATCCCCCTATCTTCCTTTGCTTTCCTTTTCATGCTCTCTACAGTTCAGACAAACAGACAAAGAAACGATTGTATTATTATTAATATAAACAGCTACTGCACTGAGCCGGATCAGCGCGCACAAGGCTGCTGGACCAGACAACATCCCTGGTCGTGTTCTCAGGGCATGTGCGGAGCAGCTCGCTGGGGTTTTTACAGACATTTTCAACCTGTCTCTCGCCCAAGCAGCTGTACCATCATGCTTTAAACGCACTTCCATTGTGCCAGTGCCGAAACACTCCAGCCCGAGGTGCCCTAATGACTACCGCCCTGTAGCACTCACACCCATCATTATGAAGTGCTTTGAGCGGCTGGTCCTGGAACACCTAAAAGACTCTATACCATCCACATTGGACTCACACCAGTTTGCCTATCGCAGCAATAGGAGCACAGAGGATGCAGTTTCCATGGCACTGCACTCTGTGCTCACCCATCTGGACAGTAAAAACACCTATGCACGCATGCTGTTTGTTGACTTCAGCTCAGCATTCAACACTGTCATCCCATCCAAGTTAATTGCCAAACTTGGAGACCTGGGCATCAACACTTCAATGTGTAACTGGATTTTGGACTTCCTAACTGACAGACCACAGAATGTTCGATCAGGATCCACCTGCTCCACGTCCATCACACTCAACACTGGTGTACCACAGGGCTGTGTGCTAAGTCCGTTTCTCTACTCCCTCTTCACCTCCGACTGCAAGCCTGTGTATGGAACTAATTCCATCGTCAAGTTTGCGGACGACACTACGGTGATTGGTCTCATCAGCAACAACGATGAGACTGCCTACAGGGAGGAGATCCAGCACCTGGCCACATGGTGCACTGATAATAACCTGCTCCTCAACACCACCAAAACGAAGGAGCTCATCGTGGACTTCAGGAAGGAGTCAAGAGGCACACACGACACCATCCACATCAATGGAATGGCTGTTGAGCGTGTCTCCAGTTTCAAGTTCCTGGGGATCCACATCTCGGCGGACATGTCGTGGACGACCAACACCTCCAGCCTGGTCAAGAAGGCTCACCAGCGCCTCTTCTTCCTGAGGACACTGAGGAAGAATCAGCTCTCCTCGGCTATCCTGGTGAACTTCTACCGCTGCGCAATAGAAAGCATCCTGACCAACTGTGTGGCAGTATGGTATGGGAGCTGCTCTGTTGCGGAGCGCAAGGCACTGCAGCGGGTGGTGAAAACTGCCCAGCGCATCACAGGGACTCCACTACCTGCCATCGAGCACATCCAGAGGAAACGCTGTCTGCACCGAGCTCGCAGCATCCTCAAGGACTCCTCTCACCCAGCCCACAGACTGTTTTCTCTCCTGCCCTCCGGCAGGCGTTTCAGGATCCTCCGGACCAGGACCAGCAGACTAAAGAACAGTTTTTTCCCCAGAGCTGTCTCTTTACTGAACTCAAACCCCCGTTGATCCACTTCCCTCATAAACTGCAAACTCTCCTACCTCACACCTACATTCACTTTGTTATTTGCACTACCGACTGTTTATTACAGTAACAACTGTTTACTTATGCATTTTGCACCACCATATCTTAACTGGAATATGCTCATTTGCACTGCCGACTGTATTTATAGTAACCATGTTTACATTTGCATTTTGCACCGTACTTCTAACTGTAATATGCAACCACTTTCCACTGCACTTTTACACTTTCTTTCGGATAGCTCTGTCCATAATTTATTGCACTACCTTAATCCACTGCTATATTCCTCATATTAGCCTAACATATTATTGTATACCTCTATCTGTAAAATTCTGTTTATAGTAATAGCCATCTGTATATTATATTCATAGTACATATTCACCTGTACATTCTGTTTACATTCTGTTTATAGTAATAGCCATCTGTATATTTATATTTATTCACTGTATATATTCATCTGTAAATTCAGTTCTGTTTATAGTAATAACCATCTCTCTACTTATACATATTTATATATATTCAGTACATTTTTATGCCCAGCACTTACGCAACCATTGTATATATCCTGCACTTGCTGCTATTGCACTTCTGGTTAGACCTAAACTGCATTTCGTTGCCTTGTACTTGTACTTGTGTAATGACAATAAAGTTGAATCTAATCTAATCTAATCTACTTATACAACAGTGACAGTCATAATGTAAGTGTATATGTAATGTTTGTGGTACCTTTTTTTAATTAACTTGCTAACATTTGCAGTAACTTTAGCTAACATTAGCTAATTTATATGATTAATAGAGAGTATGCGCATCTGGGTATTCGCTTTGGTGAGTAATGAAGCCAATCACAGTCACAGACATGTTTGTTGATTTCTAAAACGCAATGGCCAATCACAGGTGTTGAAGTTAGAATCCACTCACCACCTGAGTTTTTGTCCAGCGACGAGGTCTGTACATGCACTAATATACCTAATAGACCTTATTCACAGCAGCGCCTTCTTTATGAAAGAAATTAGTATGAAAGTGAGGCTGTGGGGATAGACATACATCTCTTCAGTGGGTTGTACTGTTATTTAATGTATTTTTGGATTGTTCTGCTTATAAAACACTGAAAAAATATATTTCAAAGATGTTTCAGTAGACAAAAAAGCTGTGGAAAATGATAAGTGATTTAGGAGCTTTATACAGCCTTTTACAGCGGATGCCATTGAAATGGTACGTCTTACCCTCATAGCCTCACTTTCAAACCTGGAAATTTTCCAATTTTCCATTTTCCAGATGTTCAAGCCTGTCATGGCTCTGCTCTGAATAAGGTCTACACTCCAAGTGTAGACATGTAAGAAATTAATTGATTAATATAACAGAACTTGAGATCACTTTCATTGAATGACTGACAGCTTTTAGTGATTATAAAGGGAATGCTCTTTGCACACTATCTAGGCGATATAACATATCTGATATATGATATATATGATATATTCAGAATTTGAATAAAACTTTTATTTTCCATTCATGACAATATTTATGTATCGAAATCAGGCTCATATAAATGTCAGGAAAACATGATTCCTGGCTGCATGTCAATATCCATGGATCGCTGGATCTTTGTTAAGTTGTAAGGAACACTATATCGAGTCCAAAACCTTTAGTTTAAACTGATAACTGTTTTTTTTTTTACTTGCGTTTCCCAAATCAATATCCATTCATGCAGCAGTCCCACTGAGTCCCGACTAACGACGATGCATACCCTAACGTGTTTCTGCTAAGAAACATTCGCAGTACCTCAACTTTAACAAATTCACCGAAAAGGTAGGAAAACCAGCCTGTGCTGAACTTGAAATATTACCGCTCGCTTATACCGTCACACAGAGACAGAACCTCAGACAGTGCGCAAGCGAACCCCTTCACCAGAAACCCCGCCCTGCATCTAATTTCATTGGTTAAGGTACAAGTGACAGGTGGTTTAGGAATCAGTGTTTGGTCAGTACTGTGATTGTCGTGACCAATAAAATCGTAAGAATCCGCTGCAGGGCGAAGTTACCGTCGAACTGGTTTTGGCGGGAAGCTGTTCAGAATAGCGCACTTTGCGCAGACTGTTTGTGTGAGAGCGGCGATTTTAACGTCAACTCTTAGTCATTGTCAAGTGCTTTTCAGCTTGCACAACAGGGGTGGCCAGAGGGGTGGCCAAGCTTCAAACAGGGGTGGCACTGGCCACCCATGGCCACCCCTTAGCTACGCCCCTGTCTCCTAATGCAGGACAGAGAGGCTCTCAGCCCTGCTGTACAGGGCATCTTACATCACATGCTCAGTGATGTGGCTCTTTGTACCCTTTAAGGACCTACTTCTATCTGTTCCAAGTAAATGGTTTTCATCTGAACATCTGCTCGGCTTAAGCAGTTTATTAACCGCATATGGTGAAAGGCTTTTTTAGGTGGTCTATGGTGGTATTTTTGTAACATATTTTTTTAATTTATATATATAATTAATTATAATAAAATTTATTATTAATATTAATATTTAGCCATTTCGTATTTTTTGCAAAACCTGTCAGAACGACTTTCTATTTTTTTCTATGTCTATGTGTGTATATACTGTATACACACACATATTTATACACATATACAGCTGCTGGTCATATAATTAGAATATAATCAAAAAGTTGATTTATTTCACTAATTCCATTCAAAGAGTGAAACTTGTATATTATATTCATTCATTACACACAGACTGATTCATTCACACACACATACACACACAGACAGCGCGCGCAAGTCCCGAAGCCAGATCGCTTTCACATTCGTCCTCATAAAGTTTGTCAAGTAAATGCGTTTAAAGGCTTGAAAATTTAAAGCGATTGTGCACTATTAAAAAACAACAATACAGAAAAAGTATCCGTTCAGTGCTCAGCGTTTTTCTGTGACACAGTGAGCCGAGCTGTGTCGCGTCTCTGACAATGCGCGCGCCCTGAAGGCAGACTTGCGTCCTCACAAAGCTTTGTCATTTGTATGTGTTTTAAGGCCTGCCAGTTTGCATAATAAAGGGATTTTAGACCATCAGATGTGTATTATGTCGAACTAATGCCTGATATATTGTGACATACGAACACTCAGACAGAAGCTCGCACATCGTGTGAAGATCGCACGCAGAGAACAGCGCAGAAACGCAGTGTCAACGCTGTCCTGTGACTAAAGTAAAGTCACTAAAGTAGCTTAGAAACTCAACCGTTATAGGCATATATTTTAATACCTTTGAAGTACAAACCACAGCTTCATAATGAGATGGTATGAGAAATTCACACACACAATCACTCTCTTATTAATGCATTCAAATAAATATAATGTAGGCCTACTGTGCTAATTTATCTGTATCTGATGTACAACAAGCAGAAATCTGCCCCATAGACAATAACTGCTGAAAGTGAACTGTTCTAGAAAGTGAACCCTCCCTTCAAGTATTTTAAAATCACAAAGAAATGCACTTTTTAATTAGAAAAACAAATTCCACCTTTAATAGTAGAAAATATTTACAGTAAAAACCTTATCAGGAACTTACTCAAAAACCTTATGAGTGCAAAAAAAACACTAAATATTCGTTCATTAATCGTAATCGAGGTAAAATGTTCCATTAATCGAGGTTTTTATTTTTGGTCAAATCGTTACAGCCCTATAATGACGGCACGTCACGGCAGAGTTGTGGAGGTTCTGCGTGCTACTCGTAAACAAAGAAGCTGACGCACAGCGGTATTTTGAATCGGCTTGGCCGCGACTCTGGAAGACTTGGAGTTAAGCTTTTCTTTGGGAAAAGAACAAAGAACGGCACTGAAGTCATTCTTAAGAAAAGAATATATGTTCAAAGTTTTACCTACCGGATACGGCGAAAGTCTATCAACTAACGCTAGCTCAGCTTCACCTTCTTCTTTGCTCTGGTTGGTTATAGCGCTATCCAATTGCATGCAGAGGGAATTTGAAAGACAACCGTTTATCCCGCCCCTTGGATTGAGCCCTGCCAATGGTGAGTTCCCAGACCCAACATCTTGATGTGGGTCTGGCTTGTCAGGCTACTGATCACAAACAGAGAAGCAGAATCGGGTTAAAGAGTTAGAATGGAAGTTTCCTCCTACCAGGGTTACAGGTGCTGTAAATGCTCAGTATGATTGTGATGAACTCCCAACTTCTAACATCATCTAATGCGTGAGAAAATTATGTTAATGACGCAGCTTCACGTACTTCTGTAATTTATTTGTGTTAATTGCGTTAAATTAACACGTTAAGGACTTTAAATTAATCGCATGCATTAATGCGTTAACGTCGACAGCCCTAATATATTTAAATCAAATTTTTAAAAAAACGTTTTTGTTTATAGTGTGTGTGTGTGTGTGTGTGTGTGTGTGTGTGTGTGTGTGTGTGTGTGTGTGTGTGTGTGTGTGTGTGTGTGTGTGTGTGTGTGTGTGTGTGTGTGTGTGTGTGTGTGTGTGTGTGTGTGTGTGTGTGTGTGTGTGTGTGTGTCTGAATGGTCACGCTAGACGTAGGGGGAAGTACCACCCCAAGCGAACGTGCTAAAAAGGACTAAAAACGCCCTTTACAAAAAAAAACTTCACACCAGTGTTTTGTATACACAGGGGCGGTACTTCTTCCTACGTCTAGAATGATCTTTCCGACATGATTGCGCAACCCGTGGCACGTCATAGAGCAGTGCAAGATGAGCAATTTATGTTAAAAATAAAATACTATATAAATGTTTAAAAAATGCTTGAAAAATGCTTGAAAATGGCCAGTGGTTTCGCTAGATAAGACCCTATTCCTCAGGTGGGATCACGCAGAGCATATGAAGCCCTTTGAAACTCCATTGATTTGGACCTTCAGCATTTTGCCATTGAAGTCCATTGTGTGGAGAAATATCCTGAAATGTTTCCACTGAAGAAAGAAAGAAAGAAAAAAAGAAAGAAAAGGAAATGTTAATTTTGTAGTGAACTAATCCTTTAATCGCGATTAATCGATTTGACAGCACTAATATATTTACAGTACCAGTCAAAGGTTTGGACACACTTTCCCATTCTCTTTGATGGGAAAGTGTGTCCAAACTTTTGACTGGTATATATCTCAATTTTAAGGAATGCTCAGGTTTTTTATAATAAAAAATCGGATTACTTTTATTTTTATTGAATTCCAACTCACACAAAGCTGTATTTTGACACGACCCAAATTTTGCTAACAGAATTGAAAAAATATTAACCTCATATAAACTAAATAGAAAATAATCCAATTTATGTAATATTTTTGCTGACCTCCTAAAGCTGATGTTTGACATTCTCTGTTAAGCATCTCCTTTCACCTTCCTTTTGATTAAATCAAAAATACAGTTTCGGGTCTATTATTTACCCTAAAACTACTCCCATTTTGTACCATACATTTGTGGAGATCGCCTCCTAGAGCAATGCATGCATGCTTTTTATATTCTAAAATCTTCCTAATACTGCATCAATACTGTTGACAGGGTCAAAAGGTCGACTAAAGAGATGGACATCGAAAAGAATGACATCATTAACATACCGCCACCAGCCAAGCAGGCAGAGGGCAGGCAGGGTGGGAGCTGCGGGGTACGGGCCAGAAATAAACCATAAATGGTAATCTCCTGCTCTCTTTCTCCTCTCTATCATCCCTCTCGACCCTTTTCCTCTATGCCACAGCGACTTTACTGATTTAAAGCAAATCTCCTGTAACAGCAATGAACTTCAGAATACCACTTGTGTGTGTAATCTATCACACATGACCTTGGTGACACAACATTCAAATTAACTTTAATTCCTCAAGACTAAGTCACAATTTCGAAAGTCTTGCAATTAGAAAGGGCAAATGTGAATTATGCTCCCATTGAATAATTTCCATTAAATTCGGCTGGTTTAGGATCAGCCCTAGGACACCCTGGCATGTCGGTTGCCACGGAGATAAGTCCCCTGTGTGAGATGTGACGTAGACTGCTGCGATTTAGTATTCTGCTCCCTCCTTACATGGTAGTAAAGAATCCCTCTTTGGGAAGAGAGGCCACGTGACACGCACATCAAGTCAGTCACTCTCTTTCAGAAAGGACACACACAGACTTTTATCCGTGTAATATCAAAGACGTCCTCTCGTCTGGGAAAGTGACACCAGAGATGTCTATTCAGCCAGCAGATAGGCTGCGGGAGAAAGGATGGGCTGTCAGTCATGGTGACTAATCTGTGGTATACTTGATGAAAAATGTGACATTTGAATGGTGTTTGGTACATCTTGACCGCCCAGTGACAGGAGCAGTGTTACCCTGCTGAAGAAAGACATTTGTTTCAGGATAACTAGTTTTGGGTGACTTTCAATATATTTTTAGACATTATTATTTAACATAACCAGAAGGTCATTGGTTTGATTACCACAAGGAACAAAATATGAGCTATTACTGTACAGCATCAGTTTTGGTTTATTAAAACAAAAATAGAACCAGAATCTACTCATACTCACAGTGAAAACACTATCATTAGATAGTCATTAATATACACTCACCTAAAGGATTATTAGGAACACCATACTAATACTGTGTTTGACCCCCTTTCGCCTTCAGAACTGCCTTAATTCTACGTGGCATTGATTCAACAAGGTGCTGAAAGCATTCTTTAGAAATGTTGGCCCATATTGATAGGATAGCATCTTGCAGTTGATGGAGATTTGTGGGATGCACATCCAGGGCACGAAGCTCCCGTTCCACCACATCCCAAAGATGCTCTATTGGGTTGAGATCTGGTGACTGTGGGGGCCATTTTAGTACAGTGAACTCATTGTCATGTTCAAGAAACCAATTTGAAATGATTCGAGCTTTGTGACATGGTGCATTATCCTGCTGGAAGTAGCCATCAGAGGATGGGTACATGGTGGTCATAAAGGGATGGACATGGTCAGAAACAATGCTCAGGTAGGCCGTGGCATTTAAACAATGCCCAATTGGCACTAAGGGGCCTAAAGTGTGCCAAGAAAACATCCCCCACACCATTACACCACCACCACCAGCCTGCACAGTGGTAACAAGGCATGATGGATCCATGTTCTCATTCTGTTTACGCCAAATTCTGACTCTACCATCTGAATGTCTCAACAGAAATCGAGACTCATCAGACCAGGCAACATTTTTCAGTCTTCAACTGTCCAATTTTGGTGAGCTCGAGCAAATTGTAGCCTCTTTTTCCTATTTGTAGTGGAGATGAGTGGTACCCGGTGGGGTCTTCTGCTGTTGTAGCTCATCCGCCTCAAGGTTGTGCGTGTTGTGGCTTCACAAATGCTTGCATACCTCGGTTGTAACGAGTGGTTATTTCAGTCAAAGTTGCTCTTCTATCAGCTTGAATCAGTCGGCCCATTCTCCTCTGACCTCTAGCATCAACAAGTTATTTTCACCCACAGGACTGCCGCATACTGGATGTTTTTCCCTTTTCACACCATTCTTTGTAAACCCTAGAAATGGCTGTGCGTGAAAATCCCAGTAACTGAGCAGATTGTGAAATACTCAGACCAGCCCGTCTGGCACCAACAACCATGCCACGCTCAAAATTGCTTAAATCACCTTTCTTTCCCATTCTGACATTCAGTTTGGAGTTCAGGAGATTGTCTTGACCAGGACCACACCCCTAAATGCATTGAAGCAACTGCCATGTGATTGGTTGATTAAATAATTGCATTAATGAGAAATTGAACAGGTATTCCTAATAATCCTTTAGGTAAGTGTATTATAGGCCTATAATATATATTTACACTGACCTACAAAAAGTTGACAAATTGAAAATGTTCATTTGAGAACTTAAACTGGCCAGACATTTTTTAAGCACAATTTTTTTTTTTTTTGACAGTTCTCATTCTCGTCATATCCGTAAATAGAGAAAAGTTGCTCTGGCTATTATGATGCATGTATGCTGTGGGAGTAGCATACGTAGGTTAGTTGTCACAACAAGTGAGAAAGGTTGGCATGGTGCATGCTAAATTTTGAACCTCCAGGGAATCCCTCAAAACATTAGTTTTGATTTATTGCTTATTGTTGACGATCACAATATTTTTTATATGCATCTGCTAACATTTGAGATCGCTCATTTCTGCTCCTTTTTTTTTTCCTGTGTTTTGATCTGGAGATACTGTACTTGTACAGGAGTACAGTAATAGCGGCCCCTAGCGAATTACAGTAATAACATGGAAAGCTGTAAAAACTCATCAATGATAGGGAAGCGTTTTCTCATGAATGACGAGTCAACTCGTTAATGGCAGAGAAAAAGTTAAAGGGTTAGTTCACCCAAAAAATTATAATTATCCCATATATACAGCATATGACTTTCTTATTTCAGCCAAACACAATCGGAGTTATATTAAAAAAATATCTCTGCTCTTCCAAGCTTTATTTCACGAGTTCACACTTACTTCAAATTAAATAGAGTAAATATTATGCATATTTGGCGTGCTGTCCGGGGGAGGGCTCCAGGCTCGGAATTCTGGCCCAAACCCAGAGTATCCCCCCCGTGATAGGGATAGTCTAGAACTAGACTGTATTATATTATGGATTGTGTTGACGTCTAATAAGAGTTTATTAAATCAAAGTGAGTTGATGGGGTGGTGGAGGGATGCTAAAATAAAAATGGTCAACGAAAGGAGGTAAATCTGCAGTATATATACACCTCTTATCGTTGATTAAATTGATTAGCTTGATGTGCTCCACTCCCGTTTAATTAGGTTTAATTATCTGCATGTGCTCCTCCCGAAATTTGTTAATAAAACATCACAATGGGAGTGAAAACCATGTTTTTTGAATCCCCAAAAAGTGCATCCATATGGTTCCAGGGGGTTAATAAAGATCTTCTGAAGCGAAGCAATTGGTTTTTGTAAGAAATACGGGATAATTTTGACCATTTTGGCCAATACCGATAACCTATAATTATTTATGTTTGAAAGCCAATAACCGATATATTGGCTGATAAATCGAAATCCAAATTTGTATATACTTTTTGAGAGCCTGATTAAAGTCTCACCATTAAAACATTTTCTTATTGGACCGATAATGATAACATAAAAAATTAACATATATTTGCCGATGACGATATGGTGGCCGATATATCGTGCATCCCTAGAAATATATCAATATTTATAACTATAAATCACTGGTTTCCGGTAATGATCATACGCAAGCCGAGTTTTGGCGGAAGAGTGACATCTGACCCAATGCATGAGGTATTGACGAATGCGGAAACGCAGAAATTAAGAGTTTCTTGCCCAGCCCTATTTGTTTGAACCGCGAGAGGCATCTACTCTCACCTAAGCTTACACTATATGTCACACTCACACATATACTGTGTGTGTGTGTCCAACCTAAAACCTATATTCGCACCCTGGTCGAGACACAGAAAGAGCCTGTGAGGGTGAGAACTCACTGATATGTGACAGACATTTTACTGATGAAGGGAAAAGCACAGCTGTGTTCTCTCAGATAAGTCCAGTGATGACAGAGAGAGATGAGCAAGATGCTGTGTGGCATTCTGAGTTTTAGCCCTCAAATCGAACTGCATCTCCAGATTTCATTCATATCATATGTTTTATATCAAACATTTTATAGCCTATCAAACATATATTGGAAATAGCCTATTTTTTGTCATTTCTTTAAGGTAACTTTTGTTGTCACTAGTTAAGAAACATAGCATTATTAATTTTTACATAAGAATTATGACATTTACAATTTACATGAAATTACATTTCAGTGTTGTTATATTTAGCAATATAACAAAGTGTAATAAAAGTGTATATAAAATATAAAAGTGTTGCCGTTCCCTGTGGGCTGATGGAGTGGGTTTCTCTCCCGCGTCAATGCAAGTTTTGCGTAAACATGATGTTTTTTTGTTTTTGTTTTTACATTTAATATCACACAAACGTAAATTATAACTGAATGGGTGAACAAACGCGAACTCACCGTTCCGAAATGAATGAGACGGGTAGGCTATTCGCCTAAAACAGATGTCAATCAAACTCGTCAAGCATTATCCAATAACACATTTGATTTATTTAAGGGCTTGAGATGTTATAATCATCTTTGTAAAAATATCCATATTTAAAATTTTATAGACTAAAGCTTCAGGCGGTCAACGATATGCAGGTACGCACTTGCGTTAAAAGAGTAAACCACCCTTGAACCCTTGACGCAAGCATATTGACCAACGCAGATGGATAGAGCAAAACAAAACACTGGTCATGAATTAAAGGGTTAGTTCACCCAAAAATGAAAATTATGTCATTAATTACTCACCCTAATGTCGTTCGACACCCGTAAGACATTCGTTCATCTTCGGAACACAAATTAAGATATTTTTGTTGAAAGCTGATGCTCAGAAAGGCTTCAGACAGGCCTCCATAGGGATTCAGTACATTTACACTCACAAGACCCATAAAAGGCACTAAAAACGTCGTTACAAAGTCCATCTCACTACAGTGGCTCTACAATAATGTTATGAAGCGACGACAATAGTTTTTGAGCGAAAAAAAAAGTTCTGTCTGCCTCGCCGTGAACTCATGAAGCACCACGACGCATGCGCGAGAATATGACGCAAACCGGCGTTCGGACACGTGACCCAGAAGCGAGATTTGTTTACAACGAGCAGAGGAAGACGCGCTGTATCTAAGCTGTTGAATTCTACATTGATCGTGCTTTAGGTCTCGGTGCAGGGCTCAAAATGGAACTAAAGTGTGTATTTCATGGATTCCCGAACGCCGGCGCTACGTCATATTCTCACGCATGCGTCGTGCTGCTTCGTGAGTTCATGGCACAGGAAGACAGAACTTGTGGAATAAAGTCGTTATTTTGATTTTTTTTTTCGCTTAAAAACTATTGTCGTCGCTTCATAACATTATTGTAGAGTCATTGTAGTGAGATGGACTTTGTAACGACGTTTTTAGTGCCTTTTATGGGTCTTGTGAGTGTAAATGTACTGAATCCCTATGGAGGCCTGTCTGAAGCCTTTCTGAGCATCAGCTTTCAACAAAAATATCTTCATTTGTGTTCCGAAGATGAACGAATGTCTTACGGGTGTCGAACGACATGAGGGTGAGTAATTAATGACAGAATTTTCATTTTTGGGTGAACTAACCCTTTAAGCCCGTTCACACCGCCAGCGATTTTGTCGCTGCATGTCGCCAGCGCCAAAGATTTGTGTCGCTGGCAGTGTGAACGGGGCTTTAGAAGTCTAAAACGAGTATTTTTTTAAGAGAAATGGCGGAGGATTTCGATATAAGAGAAGATTTATTAACCCCCCAGAGCTGTGTGGAGCAGTTATATCATGGTCCACTTTTATGGACTTCAAAAATGACCCAACAAGCCACTGCCAAGCTTAGAAGAACCAGGACATTATTTAATATAACTCAGATTTTATTCGTCTGAAAGAAGAATGTCATATACACCTAGGATGACTTGAGGGTGAGTAAATCATGGGCTAATTTTCATTTTTGGCTGAACCTTTAAAGGGATAGTTCACTCAAAAATGAAAATGATGTCATCATTTACTCACCCTAAAGTTGTTCCAAACCTGTACGAGTTTCTTTGTTCTGCTGAACACAAAAGAAGATATTTAGAAGAATGTTTGTAACCAAGCAGATAGAGCAACCACTGACTACCATAGTAGGAAAAAAAATACTATGGTAGTCAATCTGTTTTGTTACAAACATTCCTCACTTTCTTCTTTTGTGTTCAGCAGAACAAAGAAACTCATACAGGTTTGGAACAACTTGAGGGTGAGTAAACAATTAAATTTTCATTTTTGGGTGAACTATCCCTTTAATTCGGTCACTTGTTTAGTGCCTTAATGAATCAGTGCTTTAAACAAAGTAGTTGAGAATGATTCAATGACTCGCATATTAATGCTGGGTCCGAAATCGCCCCCCATACCCTTGAATAGGGCAATATTTGAAGGGACAGCCATTTGTAGAGGTGTACGACTCCGAAACCATAGTGGACATTATCGAGTGCACTCATTCAATCTCATAATGCACCGCAATAATGAGTGCACATCTGATGTAGGCCCTGTCCCAAATGGCACAATTCATATGCACTTACGGTCATATGGACTTACGATGAAAACCGCAGGATGTCCCGTTTGTCATTTTAGGTTTAAAAAGGGTGCTCGCGAGCGTCCCCTTTGTGGTCGGATTCATGGAGATGTGGATTCCCACGTCTCGGCAGAAGATGGTGCCCACAGCTGAATCATCTATCCAGCCATTTTCCAAACCACTGGTCCAATGTGGGTACAGCTTAATATCATACAGGTATAAATTCCTTTTTATTTGATTATTAAATAGTTTATTTAAGTTTTATACATGCTGTTTTCCATGACAGAGTACCATAAATACTGTCATTACTACTGGAGCTGCCAGGTTGCAATGTTCTGTCAAAGTTTGAATGCAAAAAAAGAGAGAATGATTCAACCAATCACTTACCACCTGCTGGCTTAATGATGTAATCCAAATGTGTTGTTCGACTTGAACTGCGCAGACCGTTCTGTGTATGATCAATGTACCGCGAGAGCGATTCGAAAGCATATGAAGCCTTTTGCTCTCGCGATACTTTGACGTTAAGAGTCGCTAAAAGCAATTGAGCTACAAGAAAACAAGAGGCTCTGAGTTGATTTTTTTACTCCAAATAGTTACAAATCAACATGAAAACACTGTCATGTAATTATATTGATATTTATTATAGCTATAAAACATCATACAGTGCTATACATTAGGTAGAGGTTAATAGCTAGTAATGATTTTCGCCTTGAAAATAATTCCCGACCCACCAGCTATGCTTCCTGTGGGAAGGCAGTGCTGTAAGGCGCTCACAAATCTAGTGTTGTCCTCATAACTTCCCTGACCAATTGGCTTGCCAGGCTCTGCCAAATGACTCAGCTGTCCCCTCCAGGGTCCAGCCCATCGCTCTGCCAGAATAATGCCACAGATAACGGCTCCAACAGGGGCCATTCCTCCACGGAAGCCGCTCGACCATCATTCACTCTGGTAGGCTACAAAAGTGATATAGAAAATATGATTTAAAAGAGGGGAGCAGATGGATTTGCCCTTCATCAACATAAAACGGATGAGTATAAGAGTGATTCAGTCTGTTATGGAAGCTTTCGGGATTGATGAATGAGGGACGGATTGTGACTGAAGCGAGTAAAAGAAAAGAAGCTGAGACCTCATCTCAACACAGTCCACCCCTTCTGGAATCAATATTCAGCTCGCTCAGGGTATCGTGTTCACACACAGCCACGGTTTTGTGCCCACTCAGCAAAGTAACTGAAACACAGCATTAAAAATGAAAGAAACAAACTATTAATCTTAAATTTTACATAGCAAGCGAATTCATAGCAAACTGTAATTGATATTTTAAATATTATAAAAGAAAAATGCAAAAAAGCAGACTTCTGCTTTATATGGTATTGCTTTTAAATAAACTGTGAATGATTGATGTCTCTGCTACGCTTCAGAGAACATCTATTCTGCTTCTGTGGATTCGATTTACTTGAATTTAAAGAGCAGGACAGGTCTTACAGAAAGATGGCGAGTTGGACATTTTTCCATTTTTAAACCCAACGGTTGGGTTTGTTCATATTTGACACAAACATGGGTTGAAACAACCCAGCATTTTTAAGAGGGAGAATGCCTATGCACAAACCCAGCCCTGCTTGTTTTTGTTGCAAAATTAATTATAGAATTAAAAAATTAAAGCATAATAATTTCACCAAAAAGCACATAAAAAAGATTAAATAACTTGTATACAATTGATAACCTTAGTTTTGTGTTAAACCAAGCCAAGGGAAAAAAAAATACAAAGGTGCTCTTGGTGGATAATGAAGACAATGCTGCCATCTGCTGGTCAACGTTATTTCGTCTACAAACAGATGCAGTTTTATTTATAAACTGCGTTCAAAAACAATGTTCACTAAACCTTACCGACTAACTAGAATATGTCTTTATAAAATATACAATATTTATTTGTAATAGGCTACTTTAAGATTGCATAAAAACACAGCATCTCGTTCGGCAGAGACAAGTGGTTCCCTGGTCCCGGAGGACCCCGAGCACTGCACTTTTTGGGGGTTTACACGACAACGATGTACTAAAATCGGGAAAGTTTTTACTTTGCGTTTTTCGAGTACAGACGACAATGTTGTCAAAACGAATCTCGTTCAGACGCATACAAAAAATAAATAAAATGTGATATTTTAACCTAAATATTATATTTCAAATCACCATGCACTTTTTATAGCATTCAGTGGTTTGTATTACCACGTTTTTAAATTACCACAGAAAATCATTGTTCTTTATGATAATGCATTTTCTGTTTATATATATATATATATATATATATATATATATATATATATATATATATATATATATATATATATATATATATATATATATATATATATATATATATATCATTGTATGTGTCTTCAGGTACTCTCTATTGTCAGAACAAAATGTTCCCACAGGGATGGCAACACCAGAAATCTTTGACCTTGTGGTCCATGAGGAAAATAGCTTAAAAAATATGTTTTTTGAAAATGTAAAAATGCAGAAAATGATGGGTAGGTTTAGATCCCATAAAACATGGAAACCCAAAGTGTGTGTGTGTGTGTGTGTGTGTGTGTGTGTGTGTGTGTGTGTGTGTGTGTGTGTGTGTGTGTGTGTGTGTGTGTGTGTGTGTGTGTGTGTGTGTGTTTTGCATTTCCTTGCTATAAAAACTTTGTTCTAAATTCTTAGATCCTTTTTTTTTAATGTATGCTTTATGCAAACAGACTGAATCAGACAATCCTCTGTTAAAAACAGATCCTCTGTTTAAAATAGTCATGTGGCAGGAAAGGTTGTGCAGTGGAGCCTACAGGTTACAGCCTAATATACACTCTAAAAAAATGGGGCTATATGGCACTAAAAGTGGTTCTTTGGAACCACTTTGCGTACTTCAGTGCTGGGCAGATGAATGTGTATTTAAACTGGGTCATTTATGTAGTAGAAATGTGAAATTATTTTTGAATTTGGTGCCTTCTAGACTGAGAAAAGACAGAAAATGTATTTTTGTCTCATGTGGATAAAACCTCCCAGAATGCACTTGCTTCGCTGCCCTGAGGCCACTCCCAAAGCTACGGCTACTGGCTATCACTTGCCCATGACACCACCCCCACCATGGTTTTGATTTTCATAGTAATAAAATAATTTTCAGTTAGAGAATAGACACTACAATTCAAAACTGAACGTGTCTTTTCTATAAAGTGTGAGTGAGCCGAAGGAAAGTCACAGACAGCAGGAGTCAGATTTCATTCATCACAAGAGCTAAGAGCTGAGGTGAGCGCAGCAGTCATTCACAGCGCGTGTGCAGTCTGGCGTTTTCAGATTGCAAATGGAAGCTAAACTTTCATAGGAATTTGTTGAAAAATTGAAACACTCACTTTTCTCTGCACCGCTCCCGCCGTTATGAATGCCCGAGGCCGAGCGCATTGACATTCTGAGAGTGAGATCCCACCCCTATGGGCAGGTTCAAAACAAAAAGAGTCTTTAGGCTCTGGCCCAAAAAAATCCTCCAATTACGCAAAATGATGATATTTGCATCTGGGGATTTTTTCCAGAAATAAATTGCATAACTCTGTCTCAGGGGGATATGAGAGGGGAACGTACCATAAGTCGAATATAGTACCAGGTTTCGACCGATACAAAGCTTAATGCTAAATCACTGAAGTGACCCTTTAAGTGCTATAGGCTATAGCACCACAGCTTGGTGCTTCAGTTGTTCTTCAGCGGTTCTTTGGGATGACTGAGGTGCTATATGCACCACTACCAGATACAGAACATGGTTCCCCTATGATTACGAGCAAAGAACCACTTTTAGTGCCATATAGCACCCTGTAGTGTGTTTGTTTTGATCAAAAGATAGCGCTATTATGGAAGGATATCGCGGACCATTTTCAAAAGGAATTGCAAATTGTATTTGCGATTGTCACAATTTATGCGTCCACAAATTGAAAACGCAATTGCAAATACAAATCGCGCATTGCCGTTTGCATTTTCGTTTACGTGAACGCACAACGACTGCCAAATTTCAAATGGAAAAGCAAAGTCTGCTTGCAATTGCATTTCCAATGTCTTACAAGTTATGACCCTGCCATTTTGGAATAGCAATAGAAAATCACCTATTTGCTATTTCATTTCCTCCGTGTCCTGTCCTGCCACAACCTGTACAAAATTCAAATGGAATCGCAATCCCCTTTGCGCTGGCATTTCCGATGTCTAACACAGTCAACTGTCAATCTGGCTTGAGGGCGGGGTTTATTGGTGTAGTCTGAAAATAGCCTACAATTTGCAATTCCTTTTGAAAAATGTCCGCGATATCCTTCCATAGCTGTTGCGGCGTCAATTCGTCATCTTCCTTAACTAACTTCGTCGTGAAGGTTTTGCTTGTTAACACAAAGGCTCGAAGTTTGGTTGATTAACAATATATAAATAGTAGCCTCGCTTATATAGGCCTACAATGAACAAATATTCACCTAAAATGCTTTTTAAAAAAAACGACCTTAAAGGTCCCGTTCTTTGTGTCTTTTTGAAGCTTTGATTGTGTTTACAGTGTGCAATATAACATGTGTTCATGTTTCGCGTGTAAAAAAACACAGTATTTTTAACGCAATTTACTTATCTGTATACTATTCACTGTCCTGGAAACGGCTGATGACTTCCTTTATTCTATGAAGTCCCTCCTTCAGAAATACGTAACGAGTTCTGATTGTGCCAGCGGTTCCCGTGTTGTGATTGGACAGCAGCTTAGCGCACGTGGAAAGGTCACGCCTCTTAACGGGAGATATATGCGCTTAATGATCTCTACAGCGTCCCTGGGAAAGCCAAACAAAAGTGATTTGACTCCGGGATGAAAATAACAGCGTCTCGACGACATGGCGACAAACACACTCAAACGCAACACTTCCTTTTCTCCACGCAACACGTCCTCTTCTCCACGTGGGATAGCAACAAGACCACGCCCCCTTTTTCGCGTATTCTTGTGGGCGGAGGTTAGTCTGTTCTACTGTTCTACTGACGTCATTTATGAATTAAGTACCAGGATGTAGTCCAAGCCAGCCGTTCGCTGTAGGCTTTGAAAGGGAACTTCTGTTAAATAAAATATCTCGCTTGGCATTGAACTTTGAGCTTTATAATTTTACAGGTATTATTTATACTCTAACAGCAACATTACACACTAACTAAAGTTTGAACAATGGGATCACGAAGAACGGGACCTTTAATTCTTCTCCTCTGTTCTGATATAGGCCTACCCACAAATCGTCACTAGAGAGCGACAGAGTACCTTTTTTGCGTCGTATTTTATCTTTTTTTTCTCGCTCCACCACCGATTTATTTATCTTGCAGGGTGGCAGATGGCATAGTAAAACAATTCAGTGCCAGATAAGTCTTTAATGAAGCTGTAGGGCATGTGTGCTGTGAATACATCTGAAGCGCGTTAAAGACTGTACACTAAGTGGAAGTGTTTTCGCCTCTGCAGTCTCTCTGTGAATGTGCGCATGTGCCCGGGCCGAGTTACCCAACGACCCAGAGTTCACCGTGTTAAGTAGGTCAAACTCTGCAGGTCAGACTCATCTCTAGAGGAACGTTCTATCACAAGCGCGCGCGTTTACCTCACACTCCATCGTTCACACGGTGTTAAATAGGTCAGTCACAGCGGGTCAGATACAATCATGTCGACCGTGGAGAAATGTGTTCTCTAAAGTGTAAATATGTGTGCGCTGTACATATTAATGTAAAGTTATTTTCATATCGCGTTAATACAGTGAAATCCGGTGTAGGTCTGCCCTTTTCAGTCATTTTACATTTAGGCCTACGTTAAATAATTTAGTTGACGCTTTTATCCAAAGCGACTTACAAATGAGGAGAACAATAGAAGCAATCAAACCCACAATATGCAAGTGCTGTGACTAGTCCCTGTGAGTCTAGCACGGTACACACGCACAGTACATGTAGCAAGTTTTAATAAATACAAAATAATAATAGATAGCCTACATAGAATAGTACGTGTTTAACGGGTCAAGTATTTTTGATGCAACAGACCCCATATATGATCATCATACCCCATGCTAAAACTGAAAAGGCAGCTATTTTCATGTATACATTTTTTATTTCGTTTAATATTATTTGTATTCATTTATTTCTTATTTTTCACACTGTTTCATCCCCATCCTAAAATGTTCCAGCTTTATATTTCCACGTGTAAAGACCCAATGTACTGTTAATATTGTGTAAAGATGTTATTTGAAAATATTTAGTTTCTACTGTTTGGCTACATTATTCTGTTTTCCCTATTTACTATAAGTAAAGTAGGCTACTGTCATTCATATTAAATATATTATGTATCTAAATATATTTGAATTAATTTCTATAGTTTAATCTTATTCATTTTAATGATATTTTACGTCTTTCATGCAGTCCCAAAAACTTTAAAGGCATCTAAATATTGCCATGCACGAAGACACAATTTATATTGCAAAAATCAATGTGTGTAAAATATTAATTGAAATATTTAATTTCTTTTGTTACATCATGATGTTATTTTCCCTTACTATAGTTCTGTATTGTTAGATGTATTTATTATTTTATATTACATTTTTTTATTTAGTTTATTATTATTATTATTATGTTTTTTAATTTCTTATTTTACACTGTTTTTCATCCCCATCCTAAACATTACAGCTTTATATTTTCATGTGTAAAGACCCAATATACACTGTAAAAATTAATATTGTGTAAAATATTATTTGAAAAAAAAAAAAAAACGTTTTCCCTATTTACTATAAGTAGAGTACTGTTATATATTAATTTATATTAAATATTTTATTATTTATCTAAATATATTATTTATTAATTTATGTAGCTTAATCTTATTTTGTATTACTTATTATTATTTTTAGTCTTTCAAGTCTTTCTCCAGTCCCAAAATGGAATTCTATATATTTTCATGCACAAAGACACAATTTATACTGCAAAAATCGATGTGTAAACTATTTTATTTTTAAATATTTAGTTTATTTTGTTACACTATGATGTTCTTTTCCCTTACTATAGAGCTATATTGTTAGATGTATTTATTTATTAACATTACATATGTTGTTATTTATTCAAATATTTGTTGTCATTGGTTTAATCTTATTTTTGTATTATTTATTTATTTAAAGTTGTTCTTACACAGTTTTTCTCTAAACATTTAAAATCATCCTCACATTACATTCTTTTCATTTATATATGACACAAGTCATTTTCTATTTTGTTTAATATCCTTTTTAAGCCATCAAATAATGCCTTACCTCAGTTTTTAATGTGCTGAACACTGGCTTATTATTATTCTCATAAAGTTTCCATCCTTCAGCTTTTCTGCCTTCTGAAAAAAAGATAATTCAGTTATTATGAACATCATCAGTACTGTATCTCACTGCCTCCCTTTTTTTTCCTCTCTCTCTGGCTGGCAAATGGTGTGTGTCTGGGACAAATTTGCAAAGTATTTGGGTCTCTGTCTTGCATTAAGTTCCTCCACAGACCTTCAAAAGGCTCAGGTCTTTGGTTAAAGTTGGAGAGATGTGCAGATGAGCTCTGGTAATTGTGGGGTGGAAGAGCTCCAGATCATCTATCTCAGAGTAACATCAAAGATCTTAGGGATTAAGTGTTTAAAAATGGTGGCTCTCCAAAGGAATGCGCTTTAAAACAGCAAACAGCAGACCTATTAAATACATCTTTATTTTCGCCTGTGTCTGTGTTACCTTAATTCTATCCATGATGTGCTGTAAAATGGAAGCAAATACATTCCCTGTGGGTCTGTTCCACATAAATCCCAAAGAACATTTTCTGCTTCTGTTGACGACGGCTGCTGCTGCTGAAACCAGAACCGACCGTGACCGTGTACGGGATCTGATCGTTGGATGGAAATTGCTTGTTTTTGTCTAAAACAATTACGAAAATACCGCTCAATAATTCACAATAACTGGGCTACTCAGAAAAGAGCATATTGTAAATAATTTATGCATTGAATGTTATATTACACAAATGATGACTAGTTGACTAGTACTGCAGTGTATTATTACATGAATACATATTCCATTGAATTATATTATAGTGGGAACATTAGAGACCTTTTTGAAAAACGATTCTGTTTCTGCTAACGGTATAAAGCCAGGCCAGGAAAGTTCTTGTACACCGCTGACATTTTTAATGCAAGCACTGCAATATTTAATGACCCTTGCGGTCAAAACATTTTTTTTTCTCCATGTTTTTCCATTTCTATTTTTCCATATTTATTTGCATGCATGTATACAAAGTTTACTGAAAAATATAATTCTGAAAACATTTAAATAGTATCTTCACCTACTTTCTATTTATTATATAATTATGTTTATTTTTTTATTTATATTTGTTTTAAGCAAATGTTAAAAATAGAATATCTAAGTCTTCCAAACATTCTCTTTTGTATTAATTCAAACAAATGATACAAAACAGAATGTTTGAAAGAGTCAGATATGCTATTATTATAATTAATAATAATAATAATACTTTCAAAAGCTCAAGGTCACTGTAATAAACAACAACAAATAATAATAATAATAATAATAATAAGGCTTTCCAAAAACTCAAGGTCACTGTACGCACAACAAATAACAACACATAATAATAATAATAATAATAATAATAATAATAATAATAATAATAATAATAATAATACTAATAATAATAATAATACTAATACTAATAATAATACTAATAATACTTTCAAAAGCTCAAGGTCACTGTAATACAACAAATAAACAACAACACATAATAATAATAATAATAATAATAATAATAATAATAATAATAATAATGCTTCCAAAAGCTCAAGGTCACTGTAATAAACAACAACAAATAATAATAATAATAATAATAATAATAATAAGGCTTTCCAAAAACTCAAGGTCACTGTACGCACAACAAATAACAACACATAATAATAATAATAACAATAATAATAATAATAATAATAATAATACTAATAATGCTTCCAAAAGCTCAAGGTCACTGTAATAAACAACAACCAACAATAATAATAATATTAATAATAATAATGTGGCTATCCAAAAGCTCAAGGTCACTCACAACAAATAAACAACAACAACAACAACAACAACAACAACAACAACAACTAATAATAATAGCTAATTGTGCTTCCAAAAGCTCAAGGTCACTGTAATAAACAACAACAACAACAACAACAATAATAATAATAATAATAATAATAATAATAATGTGGCTTTCCAAAAGCTCAAGGTCACTGTAATAAACAACAACAATAATACTAATAATAATAATAATAATGTGGCTTTCCAAAAGCCACGGTACTCACAACAAATAATAATAATAATAGCTAATACTCCAAAAGCTCATGGTCACTGTAATAACCAATAATAATAATAATAATAATAATAATAATAACAATAATAATAATGTGGCTTTCCAAAAGCTCAAAGTCACTGTGCACACAACAAATAAACATCAACAACAATAAATATATTTACACTGAAAAGAGAAAACATTTTTCCCCCAGAGCATTTGTCCATTATGAAAAATAAAATAGTTAAAAAATATTATAAGTAATAATAATAAAACTCACCTCATGATGAGAGTATTAAATAAATATTTAGTATTTCAGGCAGATGTTCTCAGAAACTCCAAGTGAACATTTCCAGTACTGATGAATTTTAGACTCTATGTGAGCAACTGCTCTCTCACAGTCTCAAGGACTCTGAATCAACTATTTGACAGCAATCTGGCAAAATCCTTCCACACCTGTCATAACTGTCCCAAAGCGGAGCAAATCTGGAAAGTTCATTGTTTAAAAAGGTCTCATGAACTGAACCTTTTCAAAACGTAATTACAAAGATGAAATGTTCTGAAGCCCATGTATTTATGCCACAATTAATATTTCAGAAATATCATTAGGCTATTCCGAATTTTCAGAAATAATTACAAGAAAATATTAAACACCACGGAATAAAAAAAACCCAACAACAACAGTAATAATAATTATTATTACAGGTACTACGCTGCAAGTATTTCATCATGTTTTCCAATAAAAATATCTAATAATTAAAAAAAAAAAAAAAACAATTTTGGAGATAAAAATTTAATAAGATAAAGATTTAGTAACTTTTGTTCTTGAAACATTGGCAGAAAGGAAATAAAAACATGTTATAAGGATGTTTAAATATTTTCAACAAAACAAATAGATTATTTTTTGCAGCAGCCCATTTTCTATTTCACTCTTACAATTTTTTTAATCATTATTCTCTTGCATATTTTGTTAAACCAGTTTTATATATAACTATAAATGTGACCCCCTCCACTCCCCATATTTTTCTGAATAGAAATATCAATATTTACATGAACCGACATCGCAGGTTAGACTTTACTATCAAGACTATAATAGTTCTGTTTATTATTTCACACAACGTGATTTAACATGAGTAATGTTTTCCCGATGAAAGCTGTCATCGTGAGCTCAAGTGGTCTTTTTGAACGCCTCACACTCTGTAATGGTTCATTTGAATGGCGTTTCTCATATTTGACTGTATAATATTTGTACTGACAGAGTGCAAATATGAGAAATGTTAGGGATGTGGAAGTACGTCTTCTCAGCATGGGATGATTCAACTCAAATATACACGGCCAGAACAAAGCCAGAACAAACGATCCGCTCCGAATGGCTTCCACTTGTGATGGATGGAAATTCACAGTACGACTTGGCCGTCGAATGTGAGCCTGCGTTTCAGTTAGCAGCACACGCCATGACCCGGAAAGCTCACAGATTGCACTTTGATTGACCTGATACTCTTTTAAAGATCTACTGATCGCATAATGTGGAGCAATGAGCATTAGCGGTCATTCAAATCTAAGCGAATCGCACGGCGGCCCACATGGCCCCTGTTTACTTAGATTTACAGTTTCCTTTTTTCCTTGGCACGACCACATCATGATCTTTTAAAAATGTGATTCGAAAGCAATGATGTGTGAGTGCAAAGCATTCCGGTCATCATCGCAATGACCGTGAATGAAAAAGCAAGGGGCGTTTCCATTAATCTAGATATTTCTGGGCATTCACGTCGAGTCTGATCACTTTCATGTGCATTTCCAGTGAAAGATGATCGTTGGGTTTTGGGTCCCGTTCTGTTGAGGGTCTGGCGCTGGTGCCGTTCCCGCTGAGCCCGTGGTGGCAGCGGTTAACAGGGCGTAAAGGAGGGGGAAGCAAAGGCGGTCGGGATTAGATGTGAAGAACTGTTGGATTGTCAGCGGGTTGCGCACTGAACTCCTGAACTCCCAGTTCTCCGCGCAGGAGCTGCATGCCAGTCTCGGCGAGGTCTTCACACATTGGCCCGTTAATGAGGCCTCCGAAGCGGGGCGAGCTGTGAGGAGACACTGGGATCCGGTCGGAGAGAACAGCAGGAGGGGGAGTGCAGACTAGTGCTCTTTGTACAAACCCAAACACCCCCATAGGCACATCAGCACAAAGGCTGCAGGATAAAAGGCCGGTATGAGGAGTGATTTTGGGGCGTATTTGCCTTCGTTAACTTTCTAAAGAGATATTTCACTGTACGCTGTCTTCGGTGGGATTTTACGTTTAAATGAACATCTCGGGTTCAGTATTAGGCTCAGTAATGTTACCACAGAAAAAAACGAGGTGATGGTAAGGAACTTACTATGGAAATGAATGGAGCCAAGTTTTGGAAGATTTAAAAGCAAATGTGAAGTTTATTGTATAAAAGCACTTGTGTGTGTTACTTTAGTTGTAATGCTGTTTAAATCATCATCATAGGGTTTTTACATTGTTATTGTGACTAAGTCATATTAATGCACGTATTGTTTACATTGTAGCTCTTGAAACAGTGAGTATTTTAATGTCTTCATTGTAACCCAGAATTATTATTATTAATAGAATAGAAGGGACAAGTGGAACATCATTTTGTGGTAATCGACATTATGAAACAAATGCTGTTGATTGGACATTTTGTCAAATCACATAACCGAAATATCATTGGTCCATTCGAAGATAGCTTTTTTTTGTGTTATTTTGTTAGTTTACATCAGTGGTGTAGGCAGAATTGTATTTTTGGTCGGGCCTGGGCAAAAGTGAGCGGGCACTTTCACGCGGGAGTGGGGGTCACTATCACTGTCAACATAAACCAAAACTAGCTACAACCTGTCCTCATACAAAACACGAGCAGCGGTTACAACAAACGTTAGACACTTTATTTCCACTTTTCAAATAATTTCTTAATTTTTACTTGAAAACAAACGCCTTTCCGATCTGATATGTGATGGGAAAAGGAAGTACAGATAGTTCTGCAAAAGGCGGATTCGGACCTCAGGTCAAATTGCTTCAAACCTTAGTGCCACGCAGCTTACCCCTACACTACCCCGACTGACAAATACTGATGGCGTGTTCCCGCTTTTTACAGAATCAACGTGTGCTTGGAATTGAAAAGTTTTAACGTATTGTGGCCTGATGGATGGGTTCTCTTCCGCGTTACATTTTTTTTAAGTCCTTTTTATATAATTATGCATCGCTGCTGTTTATCTTTCACACAACTGCAATGTATAGGCTAAGTGAATAGGTAAACACACTTCATGAACTCACATGCGCGAGCCGCGTGACATACATGAGACAGCCTGACACCTAATTGCCAAACACAGCTGTCAATCAAACTCATCAAGCATTATGCAAAAACCATAGGCTGTAAAAAAAGAAAAAGTACATTTAATTTATTTTAGTATTTGAGATACTATAAAAATGTTGTAATTACGTTAAAATAATTTAAACAACTGTTATTTAACAAATATTATTATATTTGTATAATAAACTGGGGGGTGGGCCTAGTCATCATAGTGGCTGGCTACGCCCCTGGTTTACATTCAGTTTTTAAATGGAATTTTTTTTTCCGATCATCAAAATTAGGCCACAAACATGATGATTGTGCAAACATACTGAACCTGAAATATTTCTCTAAAACTTTTGTTGCCACTTTTATCTGAAGCAAATTACACCCTGGTAATTCAATCCATGAGTTTGGCATTGTTAGTGCAATGTGCTATCAGGAAAACAAAGATTGAGTCTCTCTCTCTCTCTCTCTCTCTCTCCCACACACACACACACAAAACACAGAACGCTGAATAACAGATCTCATTTCATTTTTTAATGAGGAGAGTCAAGTTGGGCTTTTTTCAATTTTTAGAAAATAAACCAATAACAATATTACAAATAATGAAATTGTTACATCATTCACAGGGTTACAGTCAAATGTACATTTTATACAGCGAAACAGGACCTCCAATCTCCGTCACAGTGGTCCAGGTGGGCAGTGCTCTATTTGGGCTAGCCGAGAGAGAGAGAGAGAGAGAGATAGAGAGAGAAAGAGAGAGAGCGAGAGAGAGCGCAAGAAAGAGAGAGCGCAAAAGAGAGAGTGAGAGAGAGAGAGAGAGTGTGAGCGAGAGAGTGTGAGAGAGAGAGAGAGACTGCTGCCCTGTAATGAAAACCAGGTCTGAGAGACATGCGGAAGAATGCACTACTGCCTTCTTAACACCAGAGGGTGCTGCGGCCTTACAGGCACTACAGCTCGGTTCAGGAAGCCATTTTCTATCCCAGAACTTGCCACCATATTTGGAGGATGCAGGGAGAAAAATATGGACCAATAAGAGCGCGTCAGAGCCAGCTTGTATTTACGTTCACAGTCGCACATAATCATCATAATAATGGTTTTGCATTGGTATTATGCATCGGTGGTAGCTTTGAGCGTATGCTGTTCACAGCTTGCTGTCACCCAGCTTTCAACAAAAAGCTTTAAATGGTGCACGATTCTATGCTGATCACGTTTTATCTTGCCAGAAGGAACATTTTCAGTTCGCATGTCCACATAATGGCATTGGTTATTTTCACAAGCCATCTGAACAAAAAGGGTTTTAAGAAACGTCTACGTACCACCTTTCCCAGCACTTTTGGAGGCCTAGAGCTGTGTTGTGGTAGAAACTATGTGTTTAAGGTGATAATCCATGTGAAAAAAACAACAAGAAGTGCTTAAATCACTCAGCGTGACATTCTTTCACACTCTTGACGCCACGTCTCATTTGTCTGTGGTCTACGTAGTGTTCTGTTAAAGGACAAATGAGAGAAGGAGACGTATGAAGTAATTAGTCCCCTACTGAGAAACAAACTTGAGCGGTTAAAGATGCAGTGGAAAAACAGAGTTACATAAGATCGTTGTGATGAAATATTTCTATGTAAATACAGGTTTGCTGAAGAAAATGCGTAGCAAATGTCAAACATGTCATAATCTTTCAACATATCAATATCTTAAAACAGAAAGGCTCATTGGCTGCTAATGTTCCTTCGGCGCTCTCGATGCAAAGTGCCAGAAACGGCAAGAAAAACGTCTTTTTGCAAATGGCGAAGACCCATGAAACTATACTCATTTCATTGGAAGGAAAAGGAGATGAGGATCAGGAATACAGGATATCCCTTCAGCACTGGATTTCATTCAAAGCTCTGTTAATCCTGTGCTGTTAGGCAGATTTAAAACGCGCCGTAACTTGCGGGCACCACCTCTAAATATTGCTAAGTCTAAACTTCTGAATGTCTGTAGGTCCACATTTTTTACATATACAGCAGCAATGTGTGCGGATCGTTGTGTTTCTGCTGGAGCTTTGAGTGACAGCGATTGTCCTAGGATGATGTTATTCTCAGGAAGACGAGGGATTCAGACTGCAGCAGTGACACCGAGAAACCATTAAATATTGAGAGGATGTGTGCTGGTAAAGTTTTATAATGTGAGAATATTCTGTCTTTCACCTCTCTGACTCACTCCCTGTCCTAACCAGCCACTGAAAGCAACCAATGTGCTGCATATGGCACATATACCATGAAAACGGGTGTTTACGCATGTTTTAATGTATATTATGTAAATCATTTTCTTTTCTTTTAAATCAGTAGTTCTTTTTTGCCAATTTTGTCAGACACACAGACACAATTATTTCATTTGACTTAGTCTACTTTCAATTTTTGTTGGTAAGTGATGGTAATTTTGCCAATTGCTCTATATGTATTTCCAGCTTTATAGCTCTGCCCACTGTAAAATCTCATTAGTCCCAAATCCATGTTCAAATATTCAGTACAATTCAAAAGTTTTGGGTCAATAATATTTTTTGAAAGTATATATTTTTTATTACTCTTATTCAGCAAGGACACATTAAATCGATTTATTTTTTAAAGGTGAGAGTAAAGACTTTCACATCGTTAAAAAAGATTTCCATTTGAAATAATTGCTGTCCAAATATTCAGTACAATTCAAAATTTGGGGTCAATATAATATGGAAAATATAATATATATATTTTCAAATAAATGATTACTCTTATTCAGCAAGGACATTAAAGTGAGAGACTTTTACATTGTTACAAAAGATTTCTAGGTTATTTTAAACATTCTATTAATCAAATAATCCCAACAAAAATATAAATCAGCACAACTGCTGTCAATGATTTCTGAAGGATCATGTGACTGAAGACTGGCGTAATGGCTGCTGATGGCCATCACATGAATAAATTACATATTAAAATATACCCAAATAGAAAACAGATATTTAAAATTGTAATGTTATTTCAAAATATTACTGCTTTAAAAAAACATACAAATCTTACCGGCCCAAAACTTTTGAACAGTAGTGTAACTGAAACACTGGCTGTGGTTGTGCCGTGCTGAATTTTCGCTTTCGGTGTGGACGGACAAATTACACGTTGCTGGTTAGGACAAGGCGTTAAACCCAGATTAATTTCCTTTCTCCCTGTATCCTCCTGCTGGTGATAAAAAAAAGTTACAAGAACTGAGAGCTAAAACTCAAGGGCCACTTAGTTTGTCAAGCTCATAGGAAAGTAAAACCCTACCTCTATCTGGACACAGATGAAAGCAGACGTGGTTGTCTCTCAAGCCTTTTGATTTTATCACTACGTATCTCAAGAGTTCACACCTGGGATGGCCTGTCTCCTGGACGCAGTGTTTCCTGCCCAAACACTGCACGACAGAATCTTTATTCTAATGGAAGCATTATGTAATGGGAAGAACAGAGAATGGTCAACAACTCCATCTGATTAGAACTTCATCAGCACTCTGAGATTCAGCCTATGGACCTTACCTACACTGAACTGACCTCACAGTACTGCACGTTTTTAACAGATGCATGTCAACCCTGAGGTTATGGAATAAAGCAAGCCCCTCGTCGACTGAGCGAGACGTATATTGTTTACCACAGTGACCTTAATGCTGGTACATGGACGTACCTGCACGTGCAAACACACAAACACACTCGCACACACAGACACTCCAGCATGGATGAAGATGCCTCCGGCCCGTTCATCTCTACAGCTGCTTCTCATCTCTCAGCCCATCCTAGTACAAAACGAAAAGGCCCAAAATAAACACTGACAATAGCGACTCTCCATTCAGTTTCAACAACACATACAAAAATTAATCTGTACACTAAAATCCAACACAGTTTTGAGGAAAAACCTCTTTGAGGGGAGGGGAGGAGGAGGGGGGGTTCTGCTTCAGATTATTATATACAGAGTTGTATTGTTCTTATGTCTATTGCATGGAGGCAAAAGATCTCAGAGTGCACTGTAGAAGTACCTTACCATGGAGAACAGTAGGAATTATGGGTGTATTCTCTGTAAAAAAAAAATAAAAAAAAAAATAAAAACCTATACACACACTAATTTACAGCCGTTATTGTGTGTGATTTGTTGTTTTAATGTCCTATGCAACTCCGGCTTAATATCATGAGCCTTTTAGATGTCAAAATTTAATTTTGGCCCCAATTGGTGAATGTAACAGTTCAAATATGTCATACAATAATAATATCCTCATATAAAACTATGCTTCACAATGAACAATCACTTCCCTGTTATGAAAATGTCCTCTAACTGCATACTTTATCAGATATTAAAACCCCTAAACACCTTATTATAAAACATCTTTTTTTTTTTTTAAAGAAATGATTTTGGTGGCAAAAATATAAGCATATCAACACAGTGATCTGCAAAGTGTATCAAATCCAAGCTTCCTGTGAAATCAAAGTTTCGCACCACACATGCTCTGCTGCTCCATGGGCTCCATACGCACGCATGCACACGCACACGGTAGGGATCCAAACATAAAAGAAGCATCGATGATGTGAAGACCACACCATACTTGCACTCGGGGTCCTTTGTAAGCAGTTCACGGAAAGAACAAGCTAAAATTTTCTTTATGCAACTGCGGGGGAGACTATCTCATGCCGTCTTTCAAACTAAATCACCTTAGCCCATGACAAAAAGGAGGAAGAATATAAAAGATGACCCCCTCGAGTCATATACGCACACGCACACGAAAGAAAATCCATCAAATGTCAATGTAGATCCATCTAATACTGAAACTGGAACTAAATGTTGGACTACATCAGGCTTGTACTGATGACCTCACAATGTCAAGTGCATCTGATATGTACAGGACGAGGTACAAAGGGATGATGCTCGATTTGGCTGGCTGTCATGACATCTGTAAAAGATATTTTTTTTCTCCCCCCAAGCAATGAGAAATCTGCACCACAAATTCAACACTGTGATAACTACTTGACTTTTTTTCTCCGTTTGTCTGTTTGTTTGTGTTGATGTAATTTAAACTGCAAAATGACTGAGTCTCATATTTTCTTCAAAGCAGTATCAGCTGCCAAAATGAAGTCCCATTTCATGGTGTTCACATACTTTTCCCTTAGTTGTCAGCGAGGGGAGAGGGATCTAGGTCCCGTAGGTTGTCCCATGTGTATCCACTGAGCAGACAGTCTTTCTTTCTATTCAAAATGTTCCTAAAATATTATAAAGAAAATCAGAAGCATGTATTGTGAGGTGAAGGTTTCTATCTCCTGTTTCTTCATTGCCCTTTTAAAGGGTAGCCTTTCGATTTAGTCCACCATATTCAGTCAGCGAGTTTACACCGATCTATATATTTTATATAGATTCCTTGTTTTCATAACTTTAAAATTCTTTACAAAAAAACTCTTTTAAAAAAAAGAAGACAAAACAAAAAACTGGAAAAAGAGGAAAATTCAAGGGAAATAGGGGGCGGAGCCAATTGCTGGCAGACTGAACGGTCATCCTGTGATTGGTGGCGGCTAAAGCTAAACGATCAGGTGTTATGACCATATTTTCCAGATGCAGCTTTCCCGAGTCGAGCCCATTAGGGTGTCTGGGGGTTAATGGGGGATTCAGATGTCACAGATGGAGAAGGAGAGTATTTCAGAGGAGGGGGCAGGTGGATATCCTAGGTGGTCCAGAAGGAAAATCAGGCTTAGGGTCTGTGGTTGCAGCCCCATCCCTTCACGTTGGCTCTCCGCCGCCTCCTCTTGTTCTTCCAGTCTAATTGGGGCACGTGGTCAAACCTCTACCGATTGGATCTGGTTCATCTGGGCCCTCATCATCTGAACGCTGTTGAGGATCTTCTTCTGATGACCTGCTAGTGTCACTCCGACCCTTAGAATGTCCCTATGTACACACACAGAGAGAGAAAGAGAGAAGATTAAACATGAGAACTCCAAAGCATACCATAATGCTGTAGTAACACATTTTTATTCACTGGCTTCAGCACATTATGCCAAAGTAAACTAAGCATGTTAGTTCAAGACTGAGTAACCGGTAAATTCCTTTATCCCTATCATCCTCTGTTTGTTGCACAATCCAAGCGTCTCTGAAACAACAACACCTCCTTTGTTTTCACGGTGTGTCTGGTTTGGCCAGGTAACAGCTGAGGTAAGGAGAGGAATCGAAGCATGCATCTCTCTGGCTCCCATTTCCACTGTGATTGACAGCCAGCAACAAAGGTGAGAAAATATACCTATGTTTATTTCTGAATTTAAATCCAGACAGTGCCTAATCACAGAGAAATGGTTTCAGACTGCATTTGATCATTCATTTTGTAAAAGGACAAAGGAGATAATAAGGAGATTGAACAGTACAGCTACACAATCACATTGAAATTGAAATCATAATATGGGCTTGTGCATTTCTCATTATACTGCAAAAAGCTGTCATTTACATAAATGGTAACACTTTAAAATAAGCTTCAATTCTTTATTTAATACATTGGATATTATGAACTACATTTGAACAGCATTTATTAATCTAGGTTAATTGATAAACCTTTTTATAATATATATTTATATTATACCGTTCAAAAGTTTGAGGTCAGTAGTCTCTTATGCTCACCAAAGCTGCATTTGTTTAATCAATACAGTAAAAATAGTAATGTGGTTAAATACAATTTAAACTGTTTTCTATTTTAATATTTTTTAACATAATTTCCTATGGCAAAGCTGCATTTTCAGCATTATTACTCTAGTCTTCGGTGTCACATGATCCTTCAGAAATCATTCTAATATGCTGATTTGGTGCTCAAGAAACATTTCTTATTATTATCAATGCTGCAAACAGTTGTGTTGCTTAATATTTTCGTGGAAACAGTGATACCTTTCAGAATTCTTTGATGAATACTAAGTAAAAAAGCATTTATTTAAGACCTAAATCTCTTGTAAATCAAGTTTAATGACCCAAAAACACAGCACTTATGGAGTCAAAGATCCCCTGCTGAATTGATCAAAGCATGGCTGTTTTCCATGCTGTTCTCTCTCGAAGGTATAGCACTTACTCCATGGTCATCTGGGAAACGAGGTCGAAGCTGGTGAAGTTGCCATTGGCAAAGTTGTCTTTGTACTGGCCCATCTTAATAGCGTCCAGCCAATCATCCACAGTGCTAAAGCTAGAGAAGTCAGGCACACTGCGGTCAAGCAAGGGCAAATGCACACTGGAAGACAATGCGAAAGAGAGAGACATGAGTCACAGTGTTGCAGTAAAAATAGCTGAAATATACAGACTGAAATCCCCCCATACTGTACATGGTATATTCCTAAACTACATGTGGTTCACATTTATTTGGCATATCATCTATGCAAAAAAAAAAAAAAAGTTTAATCTTGTGCATATTTTTGGCAATTGTGACACGCTTGGGATTTTTTTGCTATTTTATTTCTTGGGTCAATATAATTAAATCTCTGGAGAGGACAAAAGGATGTTAGGGAAGAATTTAAGTGCAAAATATCCTCTGCCCTGTTTAATTCTTCAAAAAATGCAATTAATGTCCCCAGATGACTGTACTTTCTAGCAACATTACTGTAGCGTATAAGCCTCGAGGCAAAAAGAGCTGGTGGGAAGCGCGCAAAACCCAAGCCTCTCACCATCAGCGTGATGACAGAAGAAACTGGGCCACTTACATTTGTCCACAAGAAACTGACTAGAGTGTTGCCCACTGTTACTTCGTCTACCAGCTTTACTAGTGTTTGAATTTCATGATCGCCTGAAGCTTTCAATAATGATTTGATCTATCAAACCCAGTTGATTTTATTTATGTAGCAATTCAATTCCAAAGGAAATAACTCACGGCATCAATAAAGTCTACCACAGGTATCAGAACTAAAACCAAAGCATTGACCCCAGATTGAAAACGGTATGGTAATAATTTCTAATGGAGACATTTCTATTAAGGTCATATTCCATTTGGTTTTGTAAATATGCCTTGAAAGATGCGAGCGAGTCGGGTCTGGCAAAAGGTCAGGCGTAGAAAATTCCCCCTAATATATGAAACGCACACAAAAGGACACAGATATACACGCCAGTGTAATGGCGAGGGTGTCAGACTGATCTTAGTACTAAATACCTTAAAAAGAAACTTCAAAGCAAGTAATAAAGCTGTTTTTGTAGCCACACATATATCATATAACATAGATGGATCTGCACTCCTCTCTAAACAATACAGTATTATGTATGTGCAGCGGTTAGACTGAAAACGGCATTACGATCCCTTGATGCTGCCATGGCATACCATAGTGTAAAGTTTCACGTCTGTGTCTTTACTCCTTTCCAAAAAGGCAATGTGTCTCCATAAACTAAATACTGTAGAAACTTGTTTAAACATCTCTGTGACTTTCTACATAAATGTGATTTATTGTAATGACTATTGCACACTACACTGCACAAGTAAAGTTATGTCAGATGAGTCAGTTTTAAATGTATGCCCCGTTTCAAAGCCTAGAGAGCTGCCTCGCTGTCTACAGCCTTCTAGGTAGTAGCAAGTGCAAGTGCGTGAAGTGCACAAAAACTTCATTCACAACAGATTACAACAGAATTTGATGTTAGCATAACGCTCTAAGAAGCATTAAACTCATCGATATATGTGACCCTGGACCACAAAACCAGTCATAAGGGTACATTTCTTTCAAACGGGACGTATACATCATCTGAATAAATAAGCTTTCCATTGATGTATGGTTTGTTAGGATAGGACAATATTTGGCCGAGATGTAACCATTTGAAAATCTGGGATCTGAGGGTGCAAAAAAATCTAAATATTGAGAAAATCGCCTTTAAAGTTGTCCAAATGAAGTCCTTAGCAACGCATATTACTAATAATAATACATTTTTGATATATTTACGGTAGGACATTTACAAAATATCTTCATGGAACATTATCTTTACTTAATATCCTAATGATTTTTGGCATAAAAGAAACATTTATAATTTTGACCCATACAAAGTATTGTTGGCTAGTCACAAATATACCCGTGCGACTTATGACTGGTTTTGTGGTCCAGGGTCACATATTTGGCAAAATATATTTAATTTGATATTTTTTGTGTTGCTTTCTTAAAATAAGGTATCTTAGAAGATAGCATGTTGCTTTTAGGGCCTGAACTAATGATTATTTTGATAATCAATTACCAATTAATCTGTTGATTATTTATTTGATTGAACCCCCAAGTTTAAAGCACCTAATACAATGCACTCTCATGTTAAGGACAACTTGGGTCACTCTGCATCCTCTGCTGTTTTCCACGCATGTCAAATTCACTTCTTTAATGTGACATTTTCCTTGCATAGTGCACAGACACGATTAGTTTCTGCAGCCCTAGGTGATTCCTATTTTTTTGGAAAAACCCTTAACATCAGTGATGCGATCAATTCAGGTCAATCAGGTCAGGGCAGCCCACTAGGTTTTACAACCACCGACTCATCCGCTTCTGATAATCCAAGCAAACGGGATTCTGCATGTTTTCTTACTCACCCTGATGACAGCGGAGTCATGGCCTTTAGGCTGTTGGGGTTACGGATCATCTTGTCCAGGTTGTTGACAATCTGGCTGAACTTGGGCCTGTTGTTGCGGTCTTTCTGCCAGCAGTCCAGCATGAGCTGGTGGAGGGCACTCGGGCAGTCCATGGGAGGGGGGAGCCGGTAGTCTTGCTCAATGGCGTTGATGACCTGCAGAGGGAGACACAGATCCGTAAGGGTCTCTATACTGTTATTAAAAGAGGCGGAGAAAGATACGCTTGTTGCATCTCAAGCACTATATATTAAAATTTCAGTGGCAGGTGACAAACGATAGCGGGAAAGAGGGAGGGATGGTTTCGGGAAATGACAAGAGCCAGATATGAACTCAGGGTGCCTGCATAAGCACCACAACGTAACATGCTTAAACTATTCCGCGCGATTAACATCTTTAATTGCTTCTCAGGCCTGGTGTTTGTTAATGATTATAAAGTCTGTTATATTGTGGGCCACATTAGAGCTTGTTAATGTGTAACGCTATAAGAAAATCCAATGTTTAATCAGTACGTTTAAAGTACATAACGTATAATGTATTACATTGAAAATTAATTTAATTGAAATAAATGTATTGCCATAAAACATTGTTTTGATAGGAGCTGTCGGCATGGCGCAAGGCAGGTGGCAGTAGATACGAGCCAGCGTCTGGGCGGGGGGGTTGTAACACTGCAGGAGACAGAGGATTGATCTGCAGTCTTCATAAATGCACTGTGATCATTATCTGGGTCTTAGGGGGACACAAGGAAGCCATTTGTCATTGGCCACAAACACACACGCGATCACACTCACCCTTCACACTTACACAACCACACACACAGACTATAAATAAGCGGTCACATTTAGCTTCCATCTAAATACCTCCTAAATCAGCTAATAGATCTTGATTATAAGGGTGCTGATAACAACAATTTGGCAGTACATGCGTTTCCTCTCTGATCAAATGTGAAAAAAGAACAGTCTTAGAGTTACTAAGTTTTTTTTGGCAACATTCAGGCTGAGTCTGGCTCCCTCCCTCCCTACTCATTTCCAATCATGCAACATCTGTCAGATTAAATATGATTAACACATGGGCTGTAATATACACGCTGACTAAATTGTACATTTGGAAAATGTGCTGCAAGTTGTTACAGGAAATCAGGAACGTCACTTAAATAAAACTTAAATACATCTCTACAAATTAACTGTGTAGCGTCACTAAATGTGCAAAACAGACATGGAGCGTTTATCCGAACTGAGCCGATTGATGTATCGTCATATTTGAATGGAACAGGATGCTTCAAGCGGCCTTGGTGGCCAGGAACAAGATGCATGGCCATGAAGTGGAAAGTGCAAGCAGGACCCGAGTGAGACCCGTCGTTCCCCAGCTCATTATCGTAGCCATTACGGCGCTCCATTCAAGGCCTGATTAATCTCATTCAGGCGCCTCAAACGGCCAGCCCGATGGGAGGACTGCGACGCTATCTGGAGCTGCTAATAAGATAACAGGCGAGATCTGCGCTCCCTCTTAGCGCATTAGCGTTCACACTTTCAATTTGAAACTATTTTCATTATCTGGACCCATAATTTGCCTTTTCCCAGCCACCCAGAGGGATGCTAGAAATGGGAGCTGTCTTCAAGGGCAGGGACTGTTTAGCGTGGCACCGTGCTTTGCAAGTGAAATCGTCTTTTTGTTCATGAGGAAGTAAGTGTGAAGTACAGGTGAATTTTTGTGGTAGCCTTTGTGAGTGACGTATATAGAAAGTAAATGAAGACACTCTCATGGTCACATGATGTAGCCACGAAGAGCATACGTTCTCCAAAACAAACACAATCCAAACCTCTTATTTAAACCCCAAAAATGTGATTTCTTGACGCAAATCCTTACGTCTTCTTCTGCATTCTGAGGCCAATGGGATGTGATGATCGGCGTGGCTGTTTCTGCAAAGACTGATTGCGCTCATGCAGTGTTTGGGGTCTGAGGTTTGGCCTTGCATACAGCAGAGCAGCACATGGGCAGATTTACGACGTTCTCTCTCTGCTGTTTACCTTAGCCTCTGATTCAACATTGCTGCACAGCACTCATCTATCACGCGCTAACATACGGCAGCCAACCAATAGTCTATGGCATGAGCGTTTGACAGTGCTTCTATTGGAATTTTTTTTTTTATAAGAAATTGGTGGTTATACTTAATAAAGATGGAGGATGTGGAGCTTTAAAAAGGTTATGAGGTTGGAGCACAACTTGGAAGAATTGCATAACTGACTAAAAGTAAAAAGAATTGTATAACTGTGTATAAAACTAGGAATTCAAATTCCTTAACCATGAAACAAACTGCAGAATAAATGTACACAACCATTTAAAAGTTTGGGAGAACAATAAAATAATGATTTCTAAAGGATCATGTGACCCTGAAGAACTGGAGTAATGATGCTGAAAATTCAGCTTTGCCATCCCAGGAATAAATTACATTATATAATAGAAAAAAGGTTTAAATTGTGATATTTTTTCTGAATATTACAGTATAACTGTATTTTTGATCAAATAAATGTAGTCTTGTTGAACAAAAACTTGACTTCTTTCAAAAACATTAAACAAATCTTACAGACCCCAAACTTTAGAACAGTAGTGTAAGCACTGAGGTACGTACGTCTTGATTGGTCATGTCCCAATATGGCCGCTCTCCATACGACATCACTTCCCACATGACAATCCCGTAGCTCCATACATCACTGGCAGAGGTGAACTTCCTATATTGGATGGCCTCTGGGGCAGTCCATCGAATAGGGATCTTCCCACCCTGTATAAACCCAAATCAAAAACATCAAGTCATCTAAAATCAAAGCACAAGTTTGAATGAAAGTTGCAAATCAAATTAAACAAGAGTTCTCACCAGTGCACTGGTATAGGTGGGGTCAGATGTGTCATCCTCCAAGAAGCGGGAGAGTCCGAAATCAGACACCTTGCAAACAAGGTTACTGTTAACTAAGATGTTGCGGGCGGCCAGGTCCCTGTGCACGTAATTCATGTCTGCGAGGTACTTCATCCCAGAGGCGATCCCTCGTAACATGCCCACCAGCTGAATCACAGTGAACTGCCCGTCATTTTGCTGTAAACAAGTACAGAAAATCGGTCAAGACATAAAGATAAGTGTTTTAAGTAGTGATTTTATTATTTGTTTACCATTAAAATTACTGCATAAAAAGGACAGAAAGCACTCAGAATTCTCGATAACAAAGAAACATAATGTGCAATTATTTCACACTAAATAAAAACAGAGCTTTTGTGACTTTTTATAGCGAGTTATCTGATGATTGTTAGTGTATGTCTATGTACAGTTTATCTAAATTGATATAATATTTACTTATAAGATTGATTTATTACTAAATGATCAACAAAAACAGTGATCATTTGAAGTTTAGGCCTAATAAATGTTAAAAATGCCTTTCCTATATTATTTTAAATGATATAATCATTTTTGTTTTTGTTTCTGCGATACTGGCCTTGATAGTAAAAATATACAATTTATTATTCAAATATTTTTATTTTTTTTATGTTGTTTCTACATTAATTTGAGGATTCAATGTGTACATTTATTTATGATAAGTTCCAGTCTATTAATCACAATGAAAAAACGGATTAATTAGACAATTCACAGCCCCACTTCTTATACAAGGCTTCTGTAAAGGTGAAGTGCACAAAAAAGTATTATGTGAAATTGTGCTAGTTATCTCTTCTTGGCAACCTATAAATTACAAACACCAGAAACAAGGCAAGAATAAAGCTGTGGAAATCATGGTTAATGTCTTGTGTGCCCAGTCAGATAAGAGACTGAATACAATGCATCGAGTCAACAATGCATTGAGTCAAGCCCGGATTGGGATGGCAGTGCATACACTCTGGTGAGGATTGGTAGAGTTTATTGTACGCAATGTTAGATCAGACATTCGATGATCAATGTGGGGCCGTGGCAAATCTTGCAGCTGTTGACCATGGTGGTCAAAAAGCCCTTTGCTCATGAGGAGGTCCAGCAGTTTTTGACCCAGCTGTGCTTGCAGCTGCCTCCATCTGCAGACCCTCCGCAGACAGCCATAAGGCAAGCAGCATTCAGCTTCTGATCAGAGGAGACGAGGGCAGCCGGCGCGGTGCGGACAGACACGCACGCGTCAAGTCAAGAGAGGCGGAAAGCATTGGACGGTGCATGAAAGAACCATGAGATGTCTTCATTCTGTGTCGCATACAAACCATTCCTTTTCCGAGCTGCGTGTGTCACGCTCAAACCCTTCCCCCATATTAAGTCGACTTCATCGAACTTCTCCTCACCCTCCACAGCAATTAAGCAGCATCCATTATTCATAAAGCTCAAATCCTTTGCAAATACAGCCTGACACTCTAATCTGCTCACAGTATTTGCCTATAGTTTAATTAGAGGGATTCTTCACCCCAAAGTTATTTGGATCTGCAGCCTGAGCAAGCAAACATTAGTTTTATTCCGATTAAACATGAATTATTCTATCCATGCCATTTCTTCTCAGTCATGTCTTCGCTGCCGGTTCTGTGAAGCTGTGCTTAACTTTTCCGTTTGACGTTTCTCAAATCTGTTTGAAAGTTTCAGCAGCATACCTTTTTGAATTTCTCTCTCTTTTCTTGGTTCTTAATCCACCACAAAAGAATATGGGAAGTTGGATCAGCAAGAACGACAGGTTAGCGTAGAGTCTCCCTCTCTCTGTCTTACAAGAGCTCCATGAGACTCTTATTCTAGTGCACTAACATACACTAACACGCAATGTTGTCATCTGCTGTCATAGTGAGGTGCCACAACAGAGATGTGTGCTGTTTTCAAAGAATTCAGCGTTCTGTCATAAATGGATGACAGTCTTGTAAAAACAACACAATTGTGCGGCTGCACAAAGATCTGAGGCATTTCAAAGCTCTTGCACGCCACCAAACTGACATTATGAGAGCAAAAACACATTAGCTGGTCTTTTTCAAATGTTTTAAATATAGAATTGTGATTAAATTAGAGTAAACCTGATGTATGAGGTGTTTGTTGTAATTTTTCACTCTTACTTTTACTTACATTACCAGACATCAATCTTTTCCTCACACTATGGCACGGTAGGGCATGTGCATTCTGTCATGGGTGGGGGGTGCAAGTATAAACACGAGCAAAACAACTGGCTGGCCAAACAGCTAAAATAACATCAGAACCTCACAATTACAGAGGTTAGCGAGAGCTGGATCTGATTGTGGTGAGAAGAAATAAATTCAGTTCAAATGTCTAACAAATGGCAGGTCGTTTGGTTCCTGTTTACTCGCCTTCGTTTAAACGCCACAATCATAGAGGTTTCTTGTTTCGGATAATTACACTTCCTGAGCCTAACACCCCGAAAAGCTATGCGTCAAGGATAAAATAAGTTTTCTCTCATGATAGATCAGAGGCAAAGTCTTGCTAATGAGCAAAATAAATCATTCCTTCCCCAAAGATTACATATTTACATAAATCAAAAGCATATTTTCAACACAACACACAGTGAGGCCAATTAGCAGCTATGAAGGCATCCGGACACCTATTTTATCCACATCAGCTCTGCTTTGAAATCGAATTGACACGTGCCAGTCATAGGCTGACAGCGGCATTTTCTTCTCATCCTCGACGCGGTTCTGTAAGCAGGGATTTGGCTGGTTTTTGCACTCGTTTAAATCATCTGAATGCATCTACAGGGATGGATGCTGTTACGGGAAACTGTAGAGAGATAGAAAGTACTTTTCTCATGCTAAGAGTTTTCAGATTAAAACACTAAGGATCCGTTTCGTATCACTCTGTGTGTTCTACGATATAGGACGGAAGTACATATGGCGGCTCAGTTTATAATACACACCGCTCATCTGATGCTTGTAATGCAGAGAACGTGGCCAAAAGCGTGACCAATGTGAAATGAGGGCATGACTAAACACAGAGCAACGATTCAACGATTTCTTTAAAGAGACCGTCTTAAAGCCAATGTTAGTGTGGCAACCCGTAGAGATGAATGGAAGATTATTGAGCTTATTGCAACAGTCCTACAGCTGGAATCAATACTGAGAGTAGATGTTTGCGGCAGGGGGCAGCTGGGTATTACAGAGAGACCCTGTGGAGAATTACCTGATGGACAGCATGAGAAATTAGGGCCGAACATTTGTATGATGTTCAGCATGCTGATGTGCATACACACCTGCTGTTGTGAGATTATCACTTCAATGCAACCAGAATTTGAAGCATGTTTATGTTACTGAGCTTGTGTTAGCATGGGAAACTCCACATTATTATAGTGAATCAGTTGTAGTTCATTCAGAAGGTCTGTTTTAAAGAACTGGTTAAAAGAAATTATTCACCGATGCGTGAGTCATTGTCTATGAGTGCCCTGCATATTTTGGCTTACATTTTTTCATTAAAGTACAAGTGATGGATGATATTAAATCCTAGCCAATACTAACAATATTATAATTATGTAATGGACAATAAATTATGAATGGCTCCCTCTTTTATAATGCTATACTATTTTGTCTAAATCAATTAAAAAGAAAACACTAAAAACAAAAATCAATGGTTTTAAATTCTAAAAAAGTTATTAGGTTAAATAGTTTGAATCACAAAAATCCACACCCTGAGGAAGGAGTCCAATGAACCATTCTCCATAAACTCTGTGATGATCATGACGGGGCTGCTCTTGGTCACCACTCCCTCCAAATGGATGACATTGGGGTGATCAAACTGCCCCATGATGCTCGCTTCGCTCAGGAAGTCTCGCCTCTGCTTCTCTGTGTAACCTGACTTCAGTGTTTTGATGGCCACAAACATCTCCCTCTTTCCTGGGAGCTTTAGGTTTCCACTGCACACCTCTCCGAACTCTCCTACGGATAAAGACAAGTGGATGGTTCTTTAGGTCAAGGCACAAGAAAACCTTGATGGTAAAACACTTGGATGTTTGGAGGTTTGTTTACCTGCTCCAATGACTTGCTCAATTTTCACACATGAGATATCAATCTCCTTTGCAAACTCCCTCACAGCTTCATTGGGGTCTTCGTAGGTAAATGGATCAATGTAGATCTTCATTCCTGGTGACACTTGAAAAGCAAACAAACAAAAAAAAAAACAGCTATAATATATTTAAACAAATTTTAAAATACTATATAAAATACTAAACATCAGAACAGTCTGTATAAATGTGGGAAAGCATTAATGATGTGGGTCTTTATGAATTTTGGGAATGGCTGGGTTTCCAGTAGTTTTGGATTCTGAGCCTGACATTGGAACAGATCATGACTGCAGTCAGTGGAGTGTAACAGCATTCGCCAGGAGAAAGATAAGGGGTTTTAATGTATGTATCAGCTCTGGAGTGTCATAGTCCCCGATGGAGACCATCTATCAGCAATTTTCATTGCTGCCAATCAAATGGCTTTTGATTGCAGGTAAATTGACTTAAGGTGAACTTAACTGTGTGGGAACTTAAGGCATTCCTGCCTTAAATCCGATTATTCAGCCTCTCGCCTCCAAATCTATCCAAATCTCAAGTTATTTTAATAGACATTGTGTTTTCATGCAGCTGGAGAGTTTTTTTTTTATTGGTGATCTGGCTGTGCAGACATTTTGGAATTGATAAATGTATTCTCGCAACAGACAAGGAGAAGATAAATAGAGCGAGAGAAGCGAATGGCATCCAACATCAAAGGATTCGTGAACGTCTATTACAAATTCATGAGGTTGTAGTGTATGTGTTACTCTGAAGAATGTTCTTCTGAGCAGAGCTCGCTTTTAAAGGGATCGTTCACCCAAAAATGAAAATCTGTCATCATTTACTCAAACTAACTTTGTTCCAAAACTATGTAACTTTCTCTCCTCCGTGGAGCACAGAAGGAACAATTTAGCAGGATGTTGATGCTCCGTTTTTTTTAGCAGTAGAAAAGTTATATAAGTTTGGAATGATATGAGGGTGAGAAAAAGGTGACAGAATTTCAATTTTAGCAAACTATCAATTTTTTAAGATTAAAAAAAAAAAAAAACAGGGTCAAAAAAGCTTTTTAAAAAAGTCAAAAAGAGAGAATAAGTGAACAAGACAAAAGCAGGTGAAAAGAGTGAGAATTAGTTTTACTAGCCTCACACTCTTCCAGAAATTATTTCAATAAATACAGCATTTACAGCAGTCCTTTACCATGGATTACACTGTGTAAAAGCAGTTTGAATTGATAAGGAAGGGCAAAGAAAAATAAAACTTGAGGAAAAGTGCCAGACCATTTTCATTCAGCAGAGTGAGCAAGAGAGAGATAAACTATAAGCCCTCAGAGAGAGAGTGAGCAAGAGCAATCGAGCGAGCTTAGCTTTAAATTATTGCCTCGAGAGAATCTTAAAGATTTATTTCTATAAATGGAACAGCACTCCAAGGCTAAGACTGTATTTACTGAAGTATTGCTTATTTTCTGACTAATCTTTGATGGATCTTACTAACTTTGAAACACCTGGCGCTGAGCTTTTTTTGCATTAGCTTTGTGTACTGCTGTGATGGTAAAATAAACAAGTGGCGGAAAAAGAATTGAGCAAAAGAACAAAGACGAACAATGAAAATGCTTGTAGGGAAAGTGAATAATGTGCTTTTTGATGACATTTTGAGGGAAACTGGGATTAATATTTCACAGATGAATCTTGAGAAACTGAGGTCCAACTCTGAGACAGATGTGTGTTTGACAGTGAAAGAGATACAGTAGAGGTGAGTGAGGTGGGTAAGCGTGATAGAGTGCATTAGTAAGTGCTTGTATGTATGTAACAAAAAAAGTCTGGCGAAAATGTATGCCTTGGATGTATGTAAAATGTTTTTGGTTTACTTTAAGGACTTATACTTTAAAGGGTTACTTCAGCGATTTAGCATTAAGCTTTAAATCAGTAGAAACCGGGTAGTATATTCGAATGATCGTACTTTAGTTCAAATCATTGAACTAAATGATTTGATTACTATAAAAATGAAAACGACAGTGGGGCGGTGCCGTGGTGGGCAAGAGATGTAACCAGTAGGCGTGGCTTGGGAGTGGCCTTGTAAGGCAGCAAAGCAAGTGCATTCTGGGAGAAAATACATTTTCTCAGTCTAGAAGGCACCAACTCCAAAAATAATTTCACATTTCTACTACATTACACAAATTACCCAAATTTAAATACACATGCATCTTTCCAGCGCTTAAGTACCCCTTTAAGGACCAGTGTATTTGTATGCCTGTTTGAGATTTTGCAAGCTTGCTGTTTGTGTAAGTTATACACTACCATTCAAAAGACATTTTTGAAAGTTTTTGAAAAGAAAAGTTTTTTTTTTTAGCACCAAATCAGCATATTACATGTCAAAGTTTTGAATTGTGATGTTATTTCACATTATTGCTGTTTTTACTGTATTCTTGATAAATGCAGCCTTGGTGAGCATAAGAGACTTCAAAAACACAAAAAATCTTACCGACCCCAAATGTTTGAATGACAGCATACAAATTAAATGAATACATAGTGTGTGTATAGTACTGTCGAGTCCTAAGTACTCACTGTGGCCGCTTGTGTAGTGCTGCAGCTTGTCCGTGTATTCTGAATCCGCTCTCTCGAACCCACGTCTGAAGGAACAAAGGCAAACAGCTCTACTTGTACTGTTTAAAAAGGTGCTAATGCCATGAAAACAACACTTACTACTGCCCACCATCATCTTGTAACACAACCTCATCATTAGAGTTTTTACAAGCTCTGCTGCCCTGTAAATGTCCGCTAATGAAGTAAATGAGGATAAAAGTGTGAGATTTTGACATGTTGTTGGTATAATTGGGGGAAAGCTATGCTAATGGTTTACATGTTTAAAACACACTGAGAGGAACTCACCGGTTGCAAACGATGATGATGACCACCACCGCAATGAGAAAGACCAGACCAGCAGCCGCCGAGCCAATGATGAGAGGCAGCTTCTCTTGAATGCTAGTGTTGTATTCCTCTGTAGGTACACACACACAAAATCTAAAAGTTGGCACTTCCTGACAAATCCCAGTAGTGCGTCTCTATATATGATGTAGCCTGAAGCAAGTTCAGACTCCACTGAGGCACAGGAGTCCTGCAGTGTATGTCTACACAGGTGAGAGACCCTCACTTCCCTACTTTCACAGTGGGGAATCTGGGACAGGAAGCCCTGTGCAAGATGCCTTCAGGCAGAAGGGGCTGTACACTTGGACTCCTCGGCTCCAGCAGCATATGGGCAGGCGATAGAGGAAATGTGTTGGATGGTGTGTGTTGGTGCAAGACAGACGGATTGGGATGTTGGGAAGGCCTGGGGAACTTTCTTTTCCCTTCCTTTACTGCCTAGCTTTCTCGTTCTCCTCTAGTTGTTTATAATTACAGACTATTCGTTCACAACGCAGACAAACCCCTGGGCTCACTCTGCAACCCTAGAGGCTAAGTAAGAGGCTAGCGTGCTAGCAAATTTTACCACGTTTAAACACTTGCTCCAAGCTCCCAAAAGCTGAGGTGGTAAATAAACAAAAACTTGGACTTCATCAGGACTCGAGTGAATTCAACTTCACTGTAACTTCCTTTTTAATCAGTTTTAAAACTCTTGGTTAAATCACTCCAAATGAGCCTGCTGGCATGACACAGCCGTGTTTGGATCACCTTGCTGAGTTGCTGTCTCTCATCATGCCAGGAGAGCTTGGGAGGATAGCTAATTCTGAATCTCTGCTCGTAATAAGCAGCTTAGAGAGTAAGGAGCCACAAGTGAGCAGCTGCCTCTGAATGAGGAGATCTGGGAAGGGCAAAACGATGGGCGGCCATCCAATGACATGTTTCAGTTACCATTCTTCCTCAACAAAGTTTTGCGAGTGGAATAGAATCTAAAAACTGGCCCAAACTACATTATTATTCAAAACAGTATTATTCATGTAACACATTTTAACCCCCAACCCCCCAAATATTTACTTTTTTTGACCCAGGATATAATTCATATTGCATGTACACTACTGCTTAAAAGTTTGGGGTCATTTTGTTATGTTTTCGAAAGAAGTCTCTGATGCTTACCAATGCTACATTTATTTTAACAAAAATACAGTAAAAACAGTAATATAATGAAATATTATTAGCTTTTAAAAAATAGTTGTTTTCTATGTTAATACATTTTATAATAATGTATTCTTTTGATTGTAAAGACACTTTAATTTTAAACAGCCATTATTACTCCAGTCTTCAGTTTCACATTATCATTCTAACAAGCTGATTTGGTGCTCAAGAAATGCATCTTATTATTATCAATGTTTAATTCAGTTGCTTAATATTTTTTTGTGGAAAGTTCAAAGCTCATAATACAGAAATGTTTTATAACATTATTAATGTCTTTCTTTACTGTCACTTTCTTTAAAAAAAATCTTACTGACCTCATACTTTTGAACAGCAGTGTATTTGTAAAAATAAAATAAAAATTTAATTAATTAATTAAATAAATCATTATTAAACAATTTACCTACAATTTCCTACATTCTTAATATGCTCCCCAGATCTAACCAGACACATGCAGCAGAAAGAGGACAGAACATTTGGAGATGCTAACATGGATCATCATTAGACGATTAGATTAACAGATGATCTGCTTCAGCAAGTCAATTACACACAGGCCTGCTCTTAAGATAAGAAATGGGAAAATTATGAGCTAAATCATATGCATGTAATTTATTCCCATGAATGCCAAATTTGAAGAGGTGATTTTGGATCATCATTTTGATTAGATATTCACCCTCAGTCATGGTCTGGAAGTACATCTTGCCGCTGTACCGTCCGAACCCTGCCACCGTACGGGCTCGGACCTGGAAGACGTAGATGCCTCCGGGTTTGAGGCCACGGATGACTGCAGTGTTGGTTTGACTCTTTATTATGGAAGAATTATGCTCTGTCTGGTCCTGAAAGAACAGAGAAATTACAAAAAAAGGTAAAGACATCAATTTTATAAATCCAGTGGTGTTTGGTCACAGTTTTTCACACTAGAGGACATCACAAGAGACTCAAAAGTGTACATATGGCTCTCTAACAGGGCTATCTATCTCATCAAACCCCATCAGGAGAGCTCGACTGAGGGTGCTGGGCAGAGGAACAGTGGCTGACACTTTCAGGCCAGCCACGATTCATTAGTCTGGGCTGAAAGCTGTGGCCACTGTCGTGCCGCTTGAGTGTCTGTTTGTGTAAGCAAAGAAGGGAAAGAGTGATAGAGAAGGAGAAGCAGAGAATGTAGGACTCGGTGTGTGTGTGTATACATGTACTACTTGAGTGCTCCGCTTTTTTCCTGTCAGCTCTATTTCTGAGCTCTGTGATGTGAGCTTTGCTGCAGTGTTTTGCAGTGTTTTGACAGGCGGTCCTCAGCACTGTCTGAGAAAGGAATTATACTGAGGAAAGTGTAAGAACAGGAGCAGAGCCCAGGGGACAGTTAGCTTGTGTGTGTATTACAAAGAAAAGACACAAAGTATCTGTTAAACTATGTATGTTGTATTTAAGGGTGTGGTTTGTCTTATGTGTGTCAACCAGCACAGCAAAGCAAGTGAAACGGGAGACTAAAAGAATATCGGCATACTATGTGGGTGTGCGTGTTTCTCAAGCACAAGTTAGCGTGTGTGTTTTCTGCGGCCCATGCTGACAGAGAGGAATCTGTAACTGAAATATTTGTTTTACTGCAGTGAAATCTCTGTTATTTTAGCCACTGGTATCCGGATCGAACCACAACAGTCTTTTGCAGAGCGACTGCGTTTGTAATAAAGTTTGACAGAACAGGAATTCGCTATTAATGTCCGAAAGCTGCCAAAACCCTCAATTATACAGAAACCGTACATCAACAAGCTTTATCACAAGGAGCTTTAATACATGAACATTATTTTCTATATTTCTTCAGTTTAAAAAAATAACAATTTAAAAAAATAGGCTAAATAAAAAGCACAATTTCTAAAATAAAGTTAAATATTCACATTTCTGTATTAAAATTTGTATCATTATGATAATAATGTAATTTTTATCTTGTGCATTTATAAGTCACCCCCACAAAGCCAAAAATGAATACCATATGCTCATGAACATGATAAATGACACATTAAAAGTGCATTACACATTACTCAAGTGTGTTTATGTGGTACCTTCTCATAATATTGCAGCTCGTAGTCGAGTATGACCCCGTTGGGCTGGTCAGGCTGGGACCAGGAGAGAGTGATGCTGTCAATGGTTCGACTGACCTGATGCATAATAGACACCGTAGAAGGAGCTGGAAAACAAAACAGAGGCATATTATATGCAGTATTTAAAGAATGATGCAAAACAAGTTGTGGACATGCTTTATATACAGTGATGGAGGCATTAAAGCACAGATCCTGGTGTGTGATTAAACAGATGTAAATTGCACTGTGCTGAACCACATAAACAAGGTGGAAAAGGGAATTTCCAGGCCAGGCTCTGTCTCTGTCTCTCTCATTGGTCATGCTTCCTCAATGCGATGTAATCTAGCCTGAAATCTCTTCTCTTTTTATATTCTCCTCAAAAGGAAGGCGGACTAATTTTGTGGTGTGCTGAAAACAAATAAAACCAGGTGCAATTTCTACTCAAGAAAACCACAAGTATGGTGAACACAACTGGCATTTTGTGTCTTTGAATTTGTGAATTATAGAGTTTATTTTTCATCAGCATGCTTGGTAATTACGGGTGAAAGAGTGTCAAACCATATATTAGTGGCTCTGTTGTGTCGACTTGTCCAACCTGACTGCAGTACAAAAGAATGTTTCCCCGTTCATTACTGAAATAAAAGTTCAGGGTGTTCCTAATGGCCATTAAGCATTAGAGCGTGGCACACCGGGTCAGAAAAACTCAATGGAGATGCTCGGGAACGCAGTTGGAGCTGTGTGGGCTTTGGAGAGGCTGGGATTTATGACCCTTGCCATCTCCAAGGCTCAGGCCCGTTAAGACACGGCCCTCTTCTCCGGCACACACATCTCTACGAAAAAGCCACTCTGTGAGAAAGCCTGTCGCTCCTATCAGCTTGAGCTTTCAGTCTCCGGGGTTGCAGGAGAGCTTTAGTGGCTTATTCGTGTGCTTATTTCCCACTCTTGAGAACCCAGAATGCGTTGTAAATCTGTCTCAAATGCACAGGTGATAAAGAAGCTCTCGAGTCCAGTGCTTAGAGCAGCACTGTTTATTTTCAGCCGTTTTTTCTCCCTGAGTGTGTTACAAATATGAAATCTTGTCATAAAATGAGTTGTGATCAATGATTTAATTGTCTTGTTCATGCTAGTTAAAGAATAGCTTAATATACATACTCCTTAAGAAGTTATGTATTCAAATTGAATTTGGAATAATACAATAAAATGTAACCAAACATTACAAATAAAATAAAATAAAATACAATCTAACTTGTCCCCTGTTAAAAATAAAATTATTTATAAAAAAGAAAATAAATAAAATCTAACCTGGCTTTTGTACAAAGGAAAATTCCCAAGGAAAGAAAAAACAAAGGAAAGTTCCACCGTTTATTAATAAAATAAAATAAAAAATAAAATAATAAAAAGTAAAAGAAATCAAGAAAATTAAATACAAAAGATAAAATACATTACAAAGAATAAAATAAATGACATTAAATCTTAGTCTAACCTTTGGGCATTCATTTATCCAAATATACTTATTGGAAAAAGCTGGGCATAATGCTGAACAAACTATGGTCTTGTTGTCCCTGCCAGTTAATAAATACATTTCAGACGATAATGAATGGCTTCCCAGAACCCTGAGCACTACAGGAGGGCTTGTGAATCTTCAGACCAACCAAGAGCTGTGTTCTAAAAGGCAAGCGACCGGCAGCATCTTGTCAGCCTTAATGCTGGTATGCAGTATCAACAGAGGACTAATAAGGAAACTCTCTATGGGGAAGCATACAGGCATCACATTATACATTAATACATATCCACACACGCGTAACATATGCACATATGTGCTTTGTGCACTGCATTTACATTGCACCCAGCCTGTCGCTGGTAATCCAATCTGGGCTAATGCAAACACAGTCAGAGGAATGAACATATGCTGATTTGAGAGAGTTGAGAAGGCAGATTGCTGAGGTTTTCTGGTTACTGAGGGATGCTTTCCTCGTGCCGGAATGACAGCCGTCTATCACAGAAAGTTAGGGGCATCACAATTCAAACGAAAGGAAAACAATCATCATCATCGGTAAGAAAGCGACAACTTAAAAACCCTCTTAGCAAAGAAAGTGCACGCCACAGTAATGATTATCACAGCTAGTAAAGTGTTTGTTCTGCTTTTGCAGAATTCCAGTGTTTCCACACAATAGCTCTCCATGGTTCAGCTGATGAGGACTATTTATCTGCAAGCCTAGGTGCTTACTTTTTCCTGGCAGACTGAGTGTTAGGACACATTGGAACGATCACACTATGTGCCACACGCGGTCTCAGTGCGTGATGTACAGAAAACATAAACATGAGGAAGAGATAACATTTGCATATGGGCGCGAGGAAAACAACCAGATGGAATGGAACGGTCCTGTTTAAAAGTTGGATGGAATAATGGTGAGCTTATAGAGTCATACATATCCAAACAATTCATTGGCTATTTATTCATCACAGTGCTGGGCATCAATATTTATATGGACTGTTCTTCTGGACCCAATATGACAGACACTGGGGTTTTTGCACCCTTTATGACTATTTTGCAATAGTTTCTGAAACCTAATTCTGTGCTATATGCCAGTATATCTTTACTTCAAGGTCTCACAGATCCATAATAAATAATATACCAGGCATACCAAGTTAATTTCACTCATATAAGTTTATTGGTCTGTAATTGGGCACGGACTTGCAAACACCAAAATAAAATCCAGTTGAAGTGCCTACAGCAAGCCACGTCACTTTCATAGAATCCCAACAGATACTACGCCCAAAATTCGAAACAATAAAATGCAGAGATTGTGAAACATTTTTTTCCACAATGTTAATCAACACTTCATAAAAATATATTTGGGGTCAGTCAGATTTTTTTGTAAAGAAATTAATACTTGTATTCAGCAAGGATCCCCCCCAAAAAAGATCAAAATGACAGTGAAGACTTTTACATAGTTACAAAAAAAATCTTTCAAATAAACACCATTCTTTTGAACGTTCTATTCTTCAAAAAAATGGTGTCCAGAAAAATATTAACCGTTTTCAACATTGATAATAATAAATGTTTCTTGAGCACCATATCAGCATATTAGAATGATTTCTGAAGGATCATGTGACTAGAGAAATGGCTGCTGAAAATTCAGGCCATGACAGGAATATATATATATATGTATATACATATATATATTAAAATGAAAAAGAGCTAAGAGTTAAATTGCAGTTTTAAATCAATCAAGCATCTTTTTAATAAAGCGATAATTTACATTTATTAATTGATATACAAAGCCTACACACACATACTCATTTACATAATATATCAGAGTTAGTGTCACCTGAGAATGAGTTCTTAATTATAGGTGTGTAATGAGTGATAATTAGGGACAGGACGAACAGTGAGTGAGCAAAGAACCAAAAGCTCAGCCCGATAATCATATAAAAGGCTCTGAGTGTTGTGGAATGTTCTCTCAACTCCATTGGCTCTCCACAACGGGTCTATATAATAGGCTTGGAAGCCATGTGGATCTCATTTGGAGGCTAGTTGTGGTGTGGAAGAGCGACGTAGTGATTTGGTAAGGTTGGTAGAAGTAGCCCTTACAGGTCAGTGCTTATAAATTTAGTCCACCCCCGGTGACTCCCCGAGCCCCTTTTACTGTAAAACTTCCCCATAGCAAGCTTTTCCCAGCACAATCTGACAGCAGCTGCTGTTCCTCTACCGCGCAGTACCGTACACTGCGAGTATTCCTTATTTACGAGACTCGCGTCCAGAGAGAGCTAGAAAGGAGGGGAAGAACCCACTGCATTTGCATGTAACTTTTAGCATGGTGTACGACCTAAAAAAGGCAGAGAGAAACAGTGCGTCTGGCAGGCGTCCCTATTTCCCATCTGTATTGGATTGAGGGTTTTATGTCTCCACAGAGTTTCCAGTGCCGTAAAGCAGCGCACCCCCTTTTCAGTTCATCAAGCTTTAAACCATCTGCACTGGAAAAGATTGAAGCATTAATGTACTCGTATACACAACATAAGCTAATTCAAAAATAGGCACTTCAGCGTCTTAAGAAGATTGCAGACACTTACAGAGAGTTTGAGTCTAATCTGAAACCCTCTGCATGGTTTCACTGCTTAAGGAACTCTGGTGTTTAGAAAAAAACCCCAGAGCAAGTCTGCAAATGGCAGCTGTCCAATGACGTGCATTAGCATTCCTTCTTTTATGCTAGATGCACAGTCAATATGATGTATGTCGACTGCCATCTGACAGATTTCACGATCCTTACAGACAACCAGAGGTCTGTTGGCACATCACAGCTAAACAAGGGAACCTGTTCAACTCTTGTTCTTTCTGTTAACAGAGAGGAGGACAAATTATATTAGCGTTCACGATTTTGTTATCCTGCCATGACTTACTTGGGTCAAGACTTAGCACAAGGACAGGTATAGCTAATCACGTGATCCCAAGCCGGTACGTGAGTTTAGCCTGGGACTTTGGACTAAAAAATAACCTAGGGAATCAAATTCTAATACAGAAATACAGACACAAATCTATCCATTTTATGTAACATTTTCATTTGCATATTTTCTGCATTTTAGCGTAAGTTTGGATAGATGCTGAAATGTAAATTATGGCCGTATTGACAACATCTAAAATGTAAGCATTAGGTGAGTAACGATACAACATCATTCTTTCGCAATTTTGCAATATAAAAATGCGACGATATGTATGATTCACCATATAGTGTTAGTTTAATCCAAGACTCAGCTTACTGTAATGAAATTCTGTTATCATGTACTCACTGTAGAACCAAACTTTACGTAAAAATACATACAAATACTAATGAGATCCCGTTGCATGGTCATGTGTTGCTGAGAGCTGAACAGAGTACCTGATAGAGTGTCCAAATTACGGATATCACTTATACCAGAGGGCTGCAAAACTAACCTTATTAGCGGTCTTTGTCCTTCTGCACATAGCGTTGCCATAATTCTTGTTCTGTACGTCATCACTTCCGATACACTTGATGAATGCAAAGGAATGAAAAACAGAAAAGTGCAACTTGTGTGCTCTTTTAATTTTTTCACTATTCAAAGTACTCATTCACCTCGCTGGGTTTTGCCATTTAAAATAGTGTCTTTTAAATTTAATACACTATCATCCAAAAGTTTGGGGTCGGTAAGATTTTACTTTTCTTTCTTTTTTTTTAGTTTTGCTCACCAAGGCTGCATTTATTTGATCAAATATACAATCAAACGAGTAATAATGTGAAATATTACAATTGTAATTTTCTACAGTCATTACTCAAGTCCTGTCTTCATTTTCACATGATCCTTCAGAAATCATTCTAATATGCTGATTTGGTGCTCAAGAGACATTTCATATTATTATCGATTTTGAAAACAGTTGTGCTGCTTAATATACGTTTGTGGAAATTGTGAAAAGGAGTTCAAAGGAAGTGCATTCATTTAAAACAGTGTTTTCACTGTCTCTTCATAAATTTAATGCATCCTGGCTGATTAAAACTATTAATTTAGTAATAACAATACATAATGAACCCAAACTTTTGAACAACTGATACAGTTTTTAATGACCCATCACTCACTGGGACCCAGAAAAAAACCTTTTTTGAATTTAGTATTTGTTCATGTCATTACATTGTTTAGAGCATGAGAAACACATGGGGGGACTTTTTTGGGGGGAAAACTATATTTTATTCATGTTATGATATGTCCTCTGTAGTTGACACCAGGTTGTTTAAAAAATAAAATGACATGAAATTGCATGTATAGGCAAAAACATGGGGATTTATTTTTCAATTTTCAATCAATTTTTAGGTTTCAGGATTTTTTTTAAACAAACTTTGTTTAAAGATGATTCTGAACTATGTTATGAAAGATATATCGGAATGCATTGGTATACCATTTTACTTTATGCATGTGGGTAAAATGGCCGTACTTGGATTTTCCCATTCAATACAATGTATCTATACACTGCATCTAATTTGCATATTAATGGGGTTTTGGTGCAATATGTACTGACAATAGAAGTGTAATAATGGGAGTAATAAATGGCAACATTATCATAATAATATCTAATATGTCATAGGAATATTTATTTGTAATTTCTTTCTCTATTCACTTGTTGTGTCTCCAAAATGCCTGATAAACATGATAAGTCCTGGCATCCACTACAGTGGACATGTATGAAATCAATGCCCTGTTTTGTAACAGAAAGTCATATTTTGCCACGATGTCAGAGAAATTCACTAAAATATAATGTCTATAAAAATATAGTGTCTATAACTACAGTGAACAAAAGTCTATTCCTGCGACCCAGGAGGACAACACAGTGTGTGTGTGAGTGTTCTTGAAATGTACAGTATGCGCAAGGAGTAGAAGAGTAAATAAAAGAAAAGAAGCGTTCTTCTTGGATATTTTAAAGGCTCGAATTCCAGGGTCATATCAAACAGCCGTTTCATACATATTACACTGGACATTTGTTTATGTCTCTTGTCTTTTTTAAATATTTCAGAACGACAGAACTTTTCCGCTTCCAGCAAATCAACATGTCTAGTTAAGCCTTTGCACCTGTCACTGCAGTACTTTGTTAATCCAGGATGATTGCAGCAAAATACACTGTTCTTTGTGAATATTATTGGCCTTGATTAAACAACAGTGATTTAAACACCAAATCCTTGTTGTATTTTATTTACTGCTGCTGATATATGAGCGGAATGTTTTCAATCATCAAAGCGTTTGTAATTGGCAAGACTTCAAACTTATGACAATAATGCACTTGTATTGTAGTGTTTTCTGTACACATGCATAATGAAATGGATATTTTATGCACTGCTCACTGCATAGTCAACAGCTCATGCAGTCTGCCCTGCATACTTATGAAGGCCTTTCCCCTGGCTAATGCAAATGAAACAACCCTTACTTTCCTACAATGACACCTGATGTGATTAGTATGCAACAGCATGTGACAGGACGAGAGCTGTGATTTTGGACTTTGCCAGTACTCCAGGTGTCCGGTGCGGTCTCCTGCCCAGCTGCCCCCTGACCCCACCTGGCACCATCCATATGTGCCCTCTCTGCCACCTTCTGTCACAGTGCTCCCACACCAGCCACCCCCTTTATATTTGTGATGCATGGCATGAAAAGGGCAGCCTTCTCGGGGAAAGATCCATGTCCGAGGTGGGGGAAAAAAAAACACAGGCTACCTCTTCTGCATTACAGGTGGCAATCGACATCCGTCTGAAAGCCTCAGTGAAGCGAGTCCATATTGAATACCGAAATGGTATCTGCAATAAGGTCAAGACAGTAAAATACAAGAGTGCACTTCTCAATTATATAGCAATAGAATCATCTAGCTCTGTATCGCCACTTTCTCCAGAGGCTGCCGGTGGCATCACTGTCTCTGGTGGCCCGACAGGAGTTCGCCAAAGCAATTCTGAAGATAATTAAGTCATAAATCTTCCACCAGCACCCGACAGCGCCCGAGCCAGATTACCAGACCCAACTCTGCATAATATAATTCAGTCATACAATGATTCCCCCATCTGATAAGGAACCAATTCATTTCCTCAGGTATTAAGCAAAGCCTGACACATGTGGTACTGCTCACCTTGGGCTAATGAAATGGATAAACAAACAGTAGCTGGAGTGTATAATGCTGAATGACGCAATAGAGTAGTACAGAGTGAGCTGGCAGACGGAAACAGCATATGGGTCGGCCGTTTATCTGGGTGCGCCAGACTCTCACGCAGAAAGCTAATGGCCGGGAGCTAATGTTGCCAGGAGTTTGCTGTGATGGACAACAACTGTTATGCTCAAACAGTGCGTTAGACTGGAAACATACTAAACAAAAATGAAAAAAAAAAAAAAAAAAAAATTACCATCTGTAATAACAATAAAAAAATCTTTCATTAACTTGCACCAGTGCACTATTAATTCACTAAATATGTTTCACCAATTGATATACCACAAAGTAAAAATGTTTAAATTATTATATGTAACAGTTTAAAAATGAAAAAAGACTCAATCAGAGTTCAATTCATTAACAGTTCATGTATTAAGTATTATGAACTAACAACAAACAAACCATAAGCATTTTAATCTTTAAGTTGTTAATCTATGAATGTTAATATTAACATATGAAAATAATAATTAACATTAACCAATGATTAATAAATGCTGAAATTGTTCACATTACATAGTCTGCATAGTCTTCGCCCACCAGAAGCCTTCGCTCAGCAAAGGAACGACGGCTTGTGGTACCATCACAGAGGGGGAAAAAATCCCTTTCCAGAACATTTTCATTAAACGTTCCCAGCTGGTGGAACGATCTTCCCAACACCATCCGACACGCAGAATCATTGACATCATTCAAAAGTCAATTTAAAACTCAGCTCTTCCGTGAGCACTTAACCTCATAAACCTAAAAAAAAAAAAATACTTTTCTTTCCTCTTTCTCTTCCTTCTTCCCTCCCCACTCTAGCCTGTGCTACACACTGAGCAATGTACACGGTCTCAGGATTTCAGGCTCTTATTGCACTTCTCGACTCTTCATGACCAATCGCTTCATGTACCCCCAAATTGTAAGTCGCTTTGGATAAAAGCATCTGCTAAATGCATAAATGTCAATGTAGTCTGAAGCACAGGTGCACTTAGGGCGTGTCCGAATCCACTTTTGCTAGTTTAACAACGAAAAATGAAAATGGTCATTGTCATGTTGGAAGACCCAGCCTCGACCCATCTTCAATGCTCTAACTGAGGGAAGGAGGTTGTTCCCCAAAATCTCGCAATACATGGCCCCGGTCATCCTCTCCTTAATACAGTGCAGTCGCCCTGTCCCATGAGCAGAAAAACACCCCCAAAGCATGATGCTACCACCCCCATGCTTCACAGTACGGATGGTGTTCTTGGGATGGTACTCATCATTCTTCTTCCTCCAAACACGTTTAGTGGAATTATGACCAAAAAGTTATATTTTGGTCTCATCTGACCACATGACTTTCTCCCATGACTCCTCTAGATCATCCAAATGGTCATTGGCAAACTTAAGATGGGCCTTGACATGTGCTGGTTTAAGCAGGGGAACCTTCCGTGCCATGCATGATTTCAAACCATGTAGTCTTAGTGTATTACCAACAGTAACCTTGGAAACGGTGGTCCCAGCTCTTTTCAGGTCATTGACCAGCTCCTCCCGTGTAGTTCTGGGCTGATTTCTCACCTTTCTTAGGATCATTGAGACCCCACGAAGTGAGATCTTGCATGGAGCCCCAGTCCGAGGGAGATTGACAGTCATGTTTAGCTTCTTCCATTTTCTAATGATTGCTCCAACAGTTGACCTTTTTTCACCAAGCTGCTTGGCAATTTCCACGTAGCCCTTTCCAGCCTTGTGGAGGTGTACAATTTTGTCTCTAGTGTCTTTGGATAGCTCTTTGGTCTTGGCCATGTTAGTAGTTCTTACTTCTTGTACTTCTAGATTCTTACTGATTGTATGGGGTGGACAGGTGTCTTTATGCAGCTAACGACCCCAAACAGGTGCATCTAATTTAGGATAATAAATGGAGTGGAGGTGGACATTTTAAAGGCAGACTAACAGGTCTTTGAGGGTCAGAATTCTAGCTGATAGACAGGTGTTCAAATACTTATTTGCAGCTGTATCATACAAATAAATAGTTAAAAAATCATATATTGTGTGCTATGTATCGATACTGAAATATCTGAAACGATACAATACTCATTTTCTACAGTATCAATATCAGCTGCGCTCTCCTCTCCGACCGACAGCGAGTGACACGCACCCGCCTCCTCTCATTCAGTCCGTATAATCCTCTGAACATTGCGAACGGGTGTTCTGCTGGACTTTATTTTGTGTTTTGCCGGTCTGAATTTAGCGCGGGGTTGCACATAACGTTAATTCTACTAATTCCCGCAGATTTCAATAAAGCCGCCTCTGACATACAAGTGCAAAAATTAGTTCCTTTTTCCATCTTATTAATGGTCAAATACACTCAAAAATGTCTCAATGCCCATCTTGGTGAGTTTTAACGTAAACACAGTCGTAACCAGCTCACAGGAACAGTGTTTGGATATGCGTGCTTAAAGGGACAGAAGTAATTTATTATTCAAACTACAAAAGGACAAACGATCACTTACGAGCACACATATTCTGAATGCCTTCGTCAGAATTCAAATGAGCCTTTTTAATCTAGATTAATTTTGGAATTAATCTAGATAAAAAATCTTTTATCTATGCCCACCACCAATAAATAAATAAATAAATAAATAATATCGTTAGCCTCATAGCATAATTGCCCAGATCATATTTGGGCAAACAATTACTTAGGCAATTATGCTATGAGGCTAACGATATATATATATATATATATACACACACACACACATATATATATATGTGTATGTATGTATGTATGTATGTATGTATGTATGTATGTATGTATGTATATTATATATATATATATATATATATATATATATGTATATATATATATATGTATATGTGTGTGTGTGTATATATATATATATTATTTATTTATTTATTTTTATCTAGATTAATTCCAAAATTATATATTATACATACATACATACATACATACATACATACATACATACATACATACATACATACATACATACATACATACATATATATATATATATACACACACACACATGTATTAAATGTGGTTAATTTGTTTTAGCACATCATAAAATATTTGGTCGATTCACAGCCATCATTAAAAACTGTATAAACATCTCTGTTACAATATACAATGCTGCAATGAATTCAGGACATGGCAAAGGATGTAAAGCTCAACCATATGAGGATTATTGAATATTGTTGACAGAATTGTTGTTTTTTGAGTTTCCATTCATCCATCATCCACCACCGGGAAGAACAGTAGTATGTACAAAGTGAAGCTGACTAAGCCATGTGGCTCTATTTCTCTCCATTCAACGACCCCTTCAGTGGCACTTGCCAAGTGCTTCCCGACTCTAGGCAAATCACAAATTGCAGGCGATCTGTCACACACTGCTCTAATAAAACTTCCAGAGAAAGGGACACCCGGGCGGACATTTTCTATCCTTGCTCTGATAAATACTGGTCTCAAATGTGTGTGTTAGAGCAAAGTGAAGGGCCTGGAGTCAGTTTGGGTTTACTTGATGACTGATTAGCCTTGCTTGCCCTGTTGATGCAGAGCTGCAGGGGACAAGCGAGGAAAGCCAAGCAGAAAGGAAAGGTAAAAGCTCTCTGTGTCTCCAGCTGCCTGACACAGACATGCACTATTACTGTAGCCGTCCAGAGCTCAAGGCCTTCATTCCGGTTTGCCTCTGTAAAATTGCCTCAATAAAACATTGTGCCTTTCTTCAATACAACTTTGTTAAGCTTTCTGGTGCGCCATAATTCATAATTCGCAGATCAACACACTGTGATGCAAGTATATGGATACTCAAGCCACTAGTATGCACGCCACTGCATTACAACAAAGTATCAAACCAAATGAGGAATTAAAGACCATGTCTTTTAAGCTAAATAAAAAACAAATAAATAAACAGGTTAGGTTTTCATGATAAAACAAGATAAAATGTTCAAAAATAAGACGAAATGTATGCAGAAATGAAATGTCCACATTGTAAGCATGGCTTAAGTACATCCTATTATTTTTTGGGCTCCACTGTATCAGTAATTCTCATTGTGGCTACTTCAAACTGAATATATTTTTTATCCATTAAACACAAAACCCTTGAAATAAGCGGTTGGCAGTTTTTTTTCCCTGCCATTTTATTCTAAGTTTGAAGGCCTACAAAAGATTAAAGGACCATTGACACAGTTTTACAATGACCAAGTTCATTTCAAAGGTTCTTCTCTGCTAACTTTTTAAAGCATAAAGTGTCAATGTGTCCAAGTTGAAATAGCCTAGATTTTTTTTGCAATTCTAACCAAGATTAGTGGTTCTCATCTAGTTTTCAAGTGGTGAATTAGCATAGTACTTAAATTATTATTTATTTATTACATAAAAATGTCTTTACAAATTAACAGTGTTTGAGTGCAAATAGCCAACCGCTAACCTGTTTTTTTTCTATATTTATGCTTTGTGTGACTAGCATCTATCCGTATTTGCTGTAAACAACTGACACAATGTATTAACAAAAGTATATGGGAACTGCTTTATCCTTTTTAAAAAGTGAATTAGTATATTTAGTTTTCTAATCAACCTATGCGCAATGGTTAGATATTTAGTGTTGTTTTTTGATGTTCACAAACCTATCCCACATTTTGGGTTGTGACCAACCAGTTGAGAACCACTAGACTAGATAATAAAACATCTTAACCTCCTGGGTGCCACTGTCCACATACTAGGGCATTATATTTTAGTGAATTTCTCTGACACCATACATGTCAGTTTTATGAATTCCTGTAGAGCACATTCAGGGCTTTTCAGAGATACCATTTGTTTTGAGGTTTCACCAGGACAACAACTCCTAGTCCTTTAAAAATGACTGAATGATCAAATATAGCACTCTTATGGAAATATTTTGTAATTATCATTCAAATCTGACTAATATTCAAATTGTTTGTTATAAATCAATATCTCAGGTAAATGGTATGGGGTTTCTAATCATAATATGAGTTTCTGTTCCACTGTAGAGGACACCAGGACTTGAATCATGTTTATCAGGCATTTTGGGAGACACAAGTGAATAGGTAAAGAAATTACATATCAATGTTCCTATAAAATATTAGATATTATTATGAAAATCTTGCCAGCTATTCCTCCCATTATTACACTTCTTTATTCATTACATGTTGCTCCAAGAACACATTAATATACAAATTAGATACAGTGTATACAGACACATTGCATTGAATGGGAAACCTATGTATGGGCAAAAAAATCCCATTGTTTTTGCCTATACATGTCATTTCATTGCATATAGTCCTGATGTCCACTTACGAGGACATATGAATAAAATGTCATTTTTTATTATTTTTATTTTATTTCATATGCTCTAAACAATGCAATGACATAAAAAAAAAAACGACTACATTTTTAAAGACTTTCCTGGGCCTTAGGAGGTTAAAAAAATTCCTCTGAAATGATAACTGGCCGAAAAAAGTGAACCATAGCAGCTTTTTGCAGCTTTACTCACTTCTACATTCTGGGTCAATGCAGAGAACAACAACCTGATACTTAGTGGGCAGTCTGGACATAATTCATCAAGATCTGGAAAATAACTCTCCAAGGCCAAGATCATAACACTCTCCCCATAATAGCAGTGTTTATGAATTGTTCATCCCTTAATAAGTGTGCACGAGGACAGTTTAAGCCCATGATGTATCACGCATAAGTATAACTCAGGTTCTAAAGACCGTTCAGCATACAAACATGCACTCACAGAGTTTTGCTTCCTTTGTCTGCTGTTCTTTTAGCCATTTGAGTCAACTTCAACTGTATAGTGTGTGATCATGCTGGACAGAGAGAAAAAGGCCTGGGAGAGGATGATAGAAGCAGCTGTGGAGAAACCTCCTGAAAACAGTGCTGGAGAACAGAGAGAGAATGCAGAGAGATCGGAAAATAGACATTTCAATTAACGCCTACTGCAAATCTCATCATCGAACCCAAGATCTAAAAAGGGGGCCATTCGCATAAGAAAACAAAAACTTTTCACGGCAATCGCTTCTAATTATCTTATTTGTTTGTTTCTCTTTCAGAACATACCTCAACTTTTGAGCAGCCAAGCTTAAAAACGTGTCTAATTAAAGCTTGCACATGGATACAGAAAAAAATGCACACACACAAACTACTGCGAGCACAAAACGTGAAAGGGGGAACCTAGAAGCCGCCTTTGCTAATGAGGGGTGACAAGATGTTTATGTAACCTCAAAGCCCTCCAATCCAGACAAAATTAAAGGCCCGGACAGCCTGACCCAGGCCCCTCAGTCCTACTGCCCTGTCCCAGGGGGCCCGGGCTGCTAACAGGGAGCTGGAGTGAGTACTTTCACAGCTCCCCCTGATGGAGGTCCAGGGCTGCTAATCCAAAGTGACAGGCGGAGCGGGGGTAGAACGTCCCAGCAGCAGGGAGGAACTCCAGAACGAAGAAAGCACGGGTTAGGCAGGGCAATGCAGAGTGAAAACATATGGAGAACAATCTTTCTATAAAAATGTATATAAAAGCAATAGCAATTCATTACGTAAAAGGTATTAAAGGAGCCATATCATGGAAAATTGGATATTTCATGCTCTCTGAAATAATAAAATGTACTAAGTAGACCTACTCTAACATTTAAAAACAAAGAGTTCTAATCAGTCCATACATTATCATGGGACAGTTCTTTTTTACATTGTTTAATTACTTTTTAATTTTAACTAACCTATAATTGATCTTTTTCCACAAATGCATATACTCTGCAACTTGGCCCACCATGAAGTACTGCTATTATGTGGAGGTAGCAAACAATAACAACAATATGATTATAATGATTAAAAATAATAATAATAATAATAATAATCATTGTTATCTTAAATGATGTAAAAAAAATCTTAAAGTAATTTATTGCACACTATATAGAATATTTAACTTGTTTCTGTCATTTGTATTCTATATACACTGCCGGTCAGAAGTTTTTGATCTGTAAGATTTTTTTATGTTTTTAGAAGTCTCTTATGCTCACCAAGGCTGCATTTATTTTATTAAAATTGACAAAAACAGTAATATTGTGAAATATTATTAAAACGTAAAATAACTTTTTTAATTTGAATATATTTTAAAATGTAATTTATTTCTGTGATGCCAAGCTTGATGCTTGAGTAGTGATACTCCAGTCTTCAGTGTCACATGATCCTTCATAAATCCTTCTAATATGATGATGCTCAAGAAACATTTATGATTATTATCAATGTTGAAAACAGTTGTGTAAAACATTTTTTTTAGGGTTCTTTGATGAATAGAAATGTTAAAAGAACAGAATTTATTTGAAATATAATCTTTTGTAACATTATACATTTCTTTGTCACTTTTGATCAATGTAATGCATCCTTGTTGAATAAATGTATTAATTTCTTTAAGTTCTTTTTAAATACATAAAAAATTCTTACCGAATCAAAACTTTTGAACGGTAGTACAACATTACAAAAGCTTTCTATTTCAGATAAATACTGTTCTTTTGAACTTTCTATTCATCAAAGAAAAAAAAATATTTTACACAACTGTTTTCAATAATCATAAATGTTTCTTGAGCAGCATCTCGGCATATTAGAATGATTTTTGAAGGATCATGTGACACTGAAGACTGGAGTAGTGATGCTGAAAATTCAGCTTTGATATCACAGGAATAAATTACATTTTAAAATCTATTCAAATAGAAAATAGTTATTTTACATTTAATAATATTTCATAATATTACAGTTTTTTTTGTATTTTTAATAAAATAAATGCAGCATTGATGAGCATAAGAGACTTCTTATGAAAACATTAAAAATCTTACTGATCAAAAACTTTTGAACGGCAGTGTATTTTTATCGTTCTTATATATAATCCTGTCTGTAACTGTGATTTATGTTTACACCCCAGTTTCACCCAGAGGATCAATACCCATGACATCCTTGCTTAGACTAGTAAACGGCATGTTTCCTTTTAAGATCAGAGAGAAAGAATATGACCTTTTTTGGTTTGTCACTCCAAACAAAGCATTTACTATTGTCGACTAAATCACAAAACATGACCACCTATATTTACACATCAATGACTAATAGGAGATCCGAAAGCTGCCCCGCCCAGAATGAAAGCACCAAAGTACAACACCCATGGCTGTTACTCATTTCACATGCAAGGAGACTGCAATCACTGCAACCAAAAACAAACGCTAACTGCCAGAGAGAGAGAGGAGAAAACTGTCATAAAAGCAAAAATAAACAACAAAAAAGATTTTTGAAATGGGAAAAAATCTTCAGTGACATTATAAGTGTACCTCGGGGGGGAAATAGTGATATAATTACATAACAATAATAATGAAAAGACCCCTTTTAGAAAATAATGGGGTTAAATGAAATGAAAAATTCAATTACAAATGCAGAAATATTTAAAAAAGACTTTTATTTTTTATTTGCAGCCCCAGTATGCTTTTATGAGCAGCAATGTAACATAAATGTAAGGTTTGGGTAAAACGGCACAAATTCTCGGCGATTCTCCAAGGAGAATATGTGGACTCATAAAGCTTGGGGGAAAAACGTTGGCTTTTGTTTCAAAGATGCTGTTCAGCTGACTCATATGAATTAAATCTAACAATCCTTCTGTTTCCAGTGGATCAGTCGTTTCTCGTTCAAAGAAACATTGAAAGCCTCCATCATTCAGCTCCCATGGCAGTTTCACATACGTTCACAAGTCCCCTAAATGTCTCGAGTGCACTTAGTGTAACTGTTGAGAGACGGTAAAAAGTTGAAGTCTTTACTGGATCCCCCTGTCAGTTTATGAGAGCGAGTCTGCCCTTCGCCTCTTCTAAGACCTGCTGCGCACATGTATGTTTTTCAACTCGAGTTTCAGTGACAATACTTAACGCATTGTCTCTACATACTCACATGTCTGTGATAATTGGATTTCAGTAGCTGACTGCATGAATGCGAGAGAACTTAGATAAGTGATTATGAGGACAAAACATATGCTCATCTACTCAATCACCTCTCTCAGCTTGCGTTGGTCTCATCAGTTGTAAACACTCAGAGGATGCAAACGATCCATCTCTTCTGCACAATAGATCGGTTAAAACCTCCCCTAAATGATGCAAATGTCAGAAAATTGTTGAATTTTGAAGTTAGCAATGTGTCACAACCAATTAAAATACAGTCAAACACTAGAACAAGGAGCTTTACTAGGCTAAAGTGGGGATGGGTTTGATGATCTGTCTGTAGTCAGCAGGGATGAGGAACATAAAATAATGGCTGTCTCTGTTTGAGCCCCTAAGAGCTCCAAGTACCGATCTGGCACAATCAACCGCACATTTCATACAGACACTTAAAGTACAAATCAATGCTGCAGTCCCTCTGAAATAATTGGAACACCGTAATCTAAACTACAATGGCATCAGTGGGAAAAAAAAGCAGACTTCTGTTGCCTTTGAAATGGCAGCTACTTATTGTACTATGTCTCGCAGGCATGGCTGTTGCTTCAGGAGGTGGAAGAATGGTTTGTCTAATCAGTAGCAAGAAGCTGTTCTTCATTAAAAGTCATCATTGGCTGGAGAGATCCTAGGCTCCGGATAATCTGTACCACTATGGTTTGGGTCCGATTCAACGTGGATCACATTGAGTTTCTGGGAATTCTGTCTAATCTCATAGTGACATGGTGGGATGTGAGCCAAAAAGTGTAATTGGAATGTAATCTGGAGGTAACACAGCGAGTTACAGAGTATTTTGAGATCTGTTTAATGCTCTATTAAACATAGAGTTTAGACTAGCTGGCCATCAAAAACGTGAGGGTAAATAAACAATGAAAGCATAGATAGTTATGTGGTTTTAGATTTTCTAAAATAACTGGTCAGTGGTTTACCTAAACAACAAATCGGCTGATCTTAAAGAAGCCCTAAATAATTAGGCTGGTTTTAGATTCGCCTTATACTGAACAGACATATTTCTCAAGGATCTTTTAGATAGAAACTTTAATCATAACAGCTAAAATTAAATGAAAAATTAAACTTTGAATTTAAAAGATTTAAAGGAGTATAAGCATCCAACATGGCAACTTCCTGTTGCATCAAAGCACCTGGTTGAAACAAAGTTAAAAATAAAATTAAAAACCTGTAAAAGTGTGGACTTACCAGCCTGGTTAGTAGTGATGTTGACTGATGCATATTGGGGTGAATAAGGGCTCTGGTCTGATACTCCATTGACAGCCTGGACTTCGAAAGTGTACTGGGTGTGGGCCAGCAGGTCACTTATAAAGACCCGGCTCTCCGTGAGTCCTAACTGCCGTGGAACGAACTGCACGTTGTCCCCACAACGCGTGCAGCCCCCTCTGCCACCTCCGCAACTCTTGCAGATAATGTTGTAGACCACGTCATCACGACCACCAGTCTCCCGCGGAGGATTCCACTCCAGCATCAGTGACGTTTCGTTCACACTGGAGATTACATTTTGAGGAGCCGATGGCACAGCTGGAAATACAAACAAGAATACAAATAAAAAAAATGTTATGACTTAAAAAATGCTGCTATATATATATATATATATATATACACACACACAACACATACATACACTCACCTAAAGGATTATTAGGAACACCTGTTCAATTTCTCATTAATGCAATTATCTAATCAACCAATCACATGGCAGTTGCTTCAATGCATTTAGGGGTGTGGTCCTGGTCAAGACAATCTCCTGAACTCCAAACTGAATGTCAGAATGGGAAAGAAAGGTGATTTAAGCAATTTTGAGCGTGGCATGGTTGTTGGTGCCAGACGGGCCGGTCTGAGTATTTCACAATCTGCTCAGTTACTGGGATTTTCACAAAGAATGGTGTGAAAAGGGAAAAACATCCAGTATGTGGCAGTCCTGTGGGCAAAAATGCCTCGTTGAAGCTAGAGGTCAGAAGAGAATGGGCCGACTGATTCAAGCTGATAGAAGAGCAACTTTGACTGAAATAACCACTCGTTACAACCGAGGTATGCAGCAAAGCATTTGTGAAGCCACAACACGCACAACCTTGAGGCGGATGGGCTACAGCAGAAGACCCCATCGGGTACCACTCATCTCCACTACAAATAGGAAAAAGAGGCTACAATTTGCACAAGCTCACCAAAATTGGACAGTTGAAGACTGGAAAAATGTTGCCTGGTCTGATGAGTCTCGATTTCTGTTGAGACTTTCAGATGGTAGAGTCAGAATTTGGCGTAAACAGAATGAGAACATGGATCCATCATGCCTTGTTACCACCGTGCAGGCTGGTGGTGGTGGTGTAATGGTGTGGGGGATGTTTTCTTGGCACACTTTAGGCCCCTTAGTGCCAATTGGGCATCGTTTAAATGCCACGGCCTACCTGAGCATTGTTTCTGACCATGTCCATCCCTTTATGACCACCATGTACCCATCCTCTGATGGCTACTTCCAGCAGGATAATGCACCATGTCACAAAGCTCGAATCATTTCAAATTGGTTTCTTGAACATGACAATGAGTTCACTGTACCACACAAGTAGCCGTTCGATATCGCTCTATATCAGCTCAATATCATAAAATATTAATGGTTTAATATCTAAATACAATATAGATATTAAACAGTTAATATGATTTGATTCATATTTTATACTATATATTTTATACACATATCTAAAATAATAAAATACCTAAATAAATGTATTTAATTGTATAATCTTTTTTTTGTGTTAAAATTAAAAAGTTCTTTCAAACTTGAAATCCTACTTTTCCAGTAATAAAAAAATTATTGAGAGGATAGTAGTGACAGAAAAATGAAGGAAAGGAGGTAAAAGGATCAGGAAATGTCAAGTTGGACTTGAACACCCTACACCAACTTAAACGGCACAGCCTAAATGTGTCAGAAAGTGTGCTAACCACTAACCCATAGCTCAATTTCAGAGGGGTAGACAGAATAATACAACGGAACAATCTGCATTGTGTGCAATTCCATGTGTATGTCCAAGCATATTTCCATCATGCTAATTGAAATTATGATAACATCTCACAAATCACAGGCTTACTTGGGTCTATTGAAATGGTTTCTTCCGAGCTGTTCTTGTGTTTGTAAACATAATTTGCATTTGTTCATGCGCACACAGTACATTTGAAGAAGAGTAAGAGCACACCAAACAAACGCACCTCCGAGATCTCGTCCTGACTGACAGCCCAACTAAAGCTAACAATACCCTGTGTTTATCTTCAGCCGGCATGTGCTCCCAATTACTGTGGGTGCTCCTCTAGGGCCAAGTGCGGTAATCAAGAAACAACCCACTGCCTTTTGCCCTTTTATAAAAGCCCCCCCAAAAAATGAAGCCTCCAATTGATTACCTATTTACAGCTGTGAATCATTAAGAGGCATCTCTGTCTTGAAGCTACGGCTCTGTCGCACGCAAAACTGTTTCTAAACATCCCATTCCCAGGTTAGTGGGCGGTAAAGGCTGCCGTTTCCTCTCTTTAATCAAGCCAAGGCCCACTGAGCTTCAACTCTGCGACACGATGCTGCTCTCTTATTCACAACAGCTGCTCTCCTCCCAGGGCCAGGCTTTTGCAAATGGCTTTTGTAAAAAAGCTGTCTTGTTCTTCCCTTTCTTTCTCCTTTTTCTCTACCCCCACCTTGCCTTTTTCAGGGAGAGACAAAAACATGCCGTTCACAACAGCATAAGGAGCTGCCTGCCTCTCTTTCCTCGTCTTCAAGGCCTCATCTGTTTCAATAATAGGGTAATTTTTCTTTGCCTGATCTGTAGTCAGTGGGAATGAAGAGAAAAGGCTGCTGTTTACATGTGGTGGAAGAGAGGTGTGCTGTTGACTATGCTGTAGGGGTAATGACAATGATCCAGAAAGAGCTTTCCTAAAGTTCTCTCATATGTATCATTGGTACGTCTTATTAATTTTAGTGAATCGGTTTGTATTGGTGGATCAGTTAAAGGAACCCCCAACTTTTTGGGACTTTATCTTATTCCCCATATCCCCCAGAGTTAGATAAGTCCATACATACCATTCTCATCTCCGTGTGTGCCATAACTCTGTCTGACGCACCCACTGCTAGCCTAGCTTAGCACACAGACTGGAGGTAAATGGCTCCAGCTAGCCTACTGCTCAATGAGTGACAAAATAACGCTAACATTTTCCTACTTACATGTTGTGATGTGTATAGTTACATCGTGTAGTAAGACCGATGGAAAATGAAAAGTTGCAATTTTCTAGGCCGAAATGGCTAGGAATTATACTCTCAATCCTGCATAGTAATAAGGGAACTTTGCTGCCGTACCATGGGTGCAGCGCCGCAATGATATTACACAGAGCCTGAAAATAGTTCCCAGTACTCTCCCTGTGCAAGCAGGTTGTCACGTTGGTTATGTTGACGGACGTTAGCCTATTTTCAGGCTCTGTGTAATATCATTGCGCTGCTGCACATGGTACGGCAGCAAAGTTCCTTGATTATTACGCAGGAATGAGAGTATAGTTCCTAGCCATATCGGTCTAGAAAATCGCAACTTTTCATTTTCCATTTCCTTAGTACACGATGTAACTATACACATCACCACATGTAAATAGGAACATGTTGGCGTTATTGTCACTTATTGAGCAGTAGGTTTTGAAGCCGTTTACCTCCAGTCTTTGTGCAGGTCCAAGTCCAAATAATGGATGTTGCACCTGTATTTTTCACCAGCTCCTTCGTTTTGCTTTCAGCAATGTTTACTCAAATTGACGAATATGATGCTTTGCAGCCAGTTGTAGCTTGTGGCTCTAGATTGCGTCATTAACATGCATTATCGCAATATAATTAAATTAGGAGCAATATAATTAAAATCTCTATCGTAGGCCAATTTTGTATCGTTTATATTGCATATCGTTTCTATCGCCCATTACTATGCTGAAGTCCATCATGTTTTGCAACTTATTTACAGAAATTGTTGTATCTTTTTTATATTTAGCATAAATTTTTTTATTTAAAATGTGATGCTTTTATCATAAAAAAAAAGTTTGAGACATTTTCTCTTAATTTTGTACAAGATACATACACAAAGACTTTAAGATGACTCATTATTTTAGGCCCTAGTTCATTCTTTTATTTTAAAACATTAAAAGTTCACATCGAAAAGTTTAGAAAATATAGGTGTAAAGTTGGCTTTCATGTAGATTGAGAAAAAGCATAGAGGACGCACTTGTACAGGGCATCTCTAAGGGGTCCGAGTCTGTGCGGTAGTATCCATTTCGGCATACACAGTTGGTGGCTCCGTCGTTGGTTGTGCGGCTGTTGATAGGACACTGCAGGCATTTCTCGTCACCTTGCGCAGTCTTGAAGAACCCTGAAGGACATGCTGAAACAGATAGAGAAAGGGATGAGAGAAGGACAAGAAAGGGAACTTTTTAATATTATATGATTTCCAAGTGCCAGAGAACGCCAAAGAAATGATGGGCCACTGTAGTCAAGCTGAAACACACTTTAGAGCATTTCACACATTTAAAAAGAAGCAGTATAGATAGGTAAACATAGCATGTTCAGTATATGGGGCTGAATAATTTAAATCCTGTGCTTTTTCATGACACACTAAGAGCATTCCACTTCCTGTGATCTGCTCGTGGATGTCCTCACTTTTATAATATAGGTAGACATCTCTGTTGGTGTTGGAATTCCTTTTTAAAATAAAATGCCACTTACAACCACACATTTTTGAGTGAAAGAGTACATAAAATAAGAAAAAAAAAGGATGGGACTTGATTTGATCTACAGGGAATTGCTTGGATTGTGAAAAGCAGCCCTCCGAAGCCAAAATGGAGCCAGAACTGATTTGCTGTGGATTGCAAAGACTTTTGAGAAAGCTTTTGGACTGTGGAGGTAAAGTTCACCCTTGAGAACATCTCAATCTCAGCATAATGGTCATATCATTATTTGCTGCTATGGTTAAGTTTTATGATGTTAAACAAGCATTAAAGTGAGTCATTGTGTCCTTGTATTGAATTCACCCAACTGGATGAGAGTCAGTCATACAGTCAGAAGAAAGTCATATGGGCTTGAAAGCACGACAGCAATTGTATTTTTTTTCTCTGTCTTGGGTTAACTATCCTCACAAGACCACCAATGTGTATTAAGAAGGGAACAGGGTAATTTTTGACTATGTTTGTTGTTTTAATCGCTGTTGCTCTACCAGAGAGCAGGAGTGTATTTTTATGTGTACATACCGGAATTCCCTGGAGGCCGTTCAGACCTAGCGAGTTTTCATGTTGTACTTCTCTGTACCAAACAAACAAAGCACTTCCCAAAGAGCGGGATAACTGACAAGCACTTGGCCGGGATGAACAGCACATTGCTGTGGAGTACATCCCCCAAAACTAACCCAACCCTGAGTGCAAGAGAAAAAGACCACAGCCAGCGACAGCCTACATCTGGAAAGAGAGGCCGCCTTGGCTCGCCAAGTTTGAAAAACCCCGTCACCCCGTTCCTAATGGGTGACCTTGCTACCACGCCAAATGATTTGAACACACCTTCAATATCTGAACCGTTTTAGGGGAGCTAAAAACTAATAAAGCACAGACGCTTCGGCCTCCATAGTCTAAGCTGGCAATCACGGCAAGGATTTGCACAGCAGGCCGGCCAAGGAAAATGTCTGTCGACGGGTTTATTTGGAGAAAGCAACTCCAGTCAGGGTTTAGCCGTGGTCTTAAACACGCACAAATAAGCCGGACTGTACATCCGCTGAGGCGGTGAGATCACATTCTTACAGCTCAATTACAGGGGCAGAGGTTAACTAGTGCCCAGTGGTCATTAAAGGGGGGTCTGTTATTTGAGTGAAATGTTTCAGACAGAAAGGGTGCTATTCCTCATTTCCTCTCACCTGCTTGCCGCAGACCATCTCTCTCGATCCCATTTCAACACCCTGGCAAACCACAAAACCAGCTCAGCATCCAGGAACACTTTAGACTGCCATACACGGACACACAAATACACGTTTTTACATTCCCTCTTTGCACTCAACACATCCGCACTCCTTTTCTTATTACAAAAAACACCCACACGCTTTTTCCCTCTTAAGAGTTTAAGCAAACTTAGTCTTTCCCAAATCCAGCTGACAGGTTTCTATAAGCCTCCACCAGGAAACTGACAGCCCAGTTCCCCAGAACACTCACACTCACACACATACACACAAAGGTGTAAAAGCATGGCTAAATATCCCGAGTGAACAAGTATAATAAACGTTTAGAAATGGACTGCTGGAAAAAATGCACAATGTGAAAGTGATAGAGCACCTCGGTTTAATATTAAATTTGACATGTTTTTCTTTTCAAATGATTTATGGCAAAACTAGCCATGTGTAAAGTGAAATACGAGGCTTGTGTGTTCGGAGAAAGTGTCATTGGAGTCACCGAGACAAGCAAAACTGCAAAGCTTCAGGATTTAGGATGAAACTCGGATAGAAAGGTAATCAAAAACAGCAATGGAAAGTAGACTGGACCCAAATGGACTGAGCTCAAAGAGAGAGAAAACAGGGAGAGATGGAAAACTGTAGCAAGAGGCAAGAGAGTGTTTAAAAAAACAAAAAAACAAATCAGCTTTTGTCTATTTATTTAAAAAAGACATAATTGTATTTTAAATGTATGTATTATGATGAGCAGGTTTTTAGTTTTTGAATTACCCATTTTAATATATTTTTGGGTGTACAAATAAAAAAATGTCAGGGTGATACGACTTTTTATTCAAATTAAGGGGGGAAAGATTAAACGAATGGATTTTTTTTGGGGAGGGGGGCGACATTTTATTAACAAAGATTAATAAATACTGTAACAAATGTACTGCTCATGTTAGTACATACAACTAATGTTAACAAATGAGACCTTATTGTACAGTGTTACCAAAAATGTTTAGCATATTAGCTTATTTCTTAGAAAAATACATTTATTCTAACAAAACTGCTTCACTGCATATTAATACACTATTTAAAAAAAAATAAAAAATTATAAGTCCTGTAGTATGACCAACAAACATGGGAAAAACAAAAAACCCTTGAAAGATATCATAGAGAGGACCCCTGCAGACCCTCATGACTATGTGCAAAGGTCAATAAGATACGCATCTCAAAATATCTGATAATCTGACCTTTTATGACATGGTTAGTCCAGGTTGCACAATATCATGTGGCATGATTCCCCACATATGATATGAACAAATAATTAATGATATTTGTTTAAAAAAACTAATTCTTTGGAAGAAAAAACGTTAACTTTCTTGAAAATTGTAAAATAATAATATAAAGAGTACATTTCTAAGAACTTGGCACAAGTTATATAAATTATATAAATTTACTATTTATATACAAGTTATATAAATAGGATTTAAATAGGATTTTTTTAAAAAGATGTCTATTTTATCGTCATTGAGCCATTAAGAGTTGTCTTAACACCTTATCTTGCAGGTTGACGTATGCTTACTCGTGTTAAAGGGAAAATTCACTACAAAAACAAAAACAAAAACTGAGAGAGCCGATCCTCCCTCCACAAACTCTGCCAGTCTCCTAGAGAGATTTAGCCTATGCCACGCTGATGAAGGAAGGGGGAGGAAGGCACTGAGTATCCACCACTTGCCGTCTGGGCATGACCTTGCATGTCTCCTTACTTGCTTCCAGATGGTTCCATCCAACCAAGGGAAATAATGTCAGCCGTGCTGAAAACGTGGGGACTGTGCTAAACATGGCTGTTGAAGCGGACGACTCTGCTCGCAGAACTACTCCGTGCGGAGGAATGCAATTTGAGTATGGAGAGAAAAACAGTGTCAGCTGTAGCCCCAGGGACGATAGAAAGCCTGATTAAAGAGCACATCAGTGCTTTGATACAGCTCGCATCCAGATTAGAAACGGTCACATTGTTTGATCACAAAGTTTCTCTTGCAAGCTCAGCGTGGAAAAAAATACGGATGCTTTGTTTTTTTCAAAATTGAAATCTGTTTGTATTGAAAATAAATAAGGACACTTTTGAGACACATTGGTCTCTTTTTCACAAGAGTGATTAATCAGGTTCTGTAGCAAGGAAGATACAAAGCCATTTCGAAATACTTCCTTTGCTGAAAAGACCAGCTTATGTGCAGCATTAATTTACAACAGCCGGTCCACGCGGGTTTATGCTGGCCTATCTGACCAGCATTGTCTTTAAGATGGTTGATTAAGAGAGTCTTGATAGTTAAGCTTGAGAAGAAGCCTTGTGGCAACTTATGCTGGTGACCAGATATGTTGCTTCACACATTTATGTAATTTACATCTCACTAAACAAATTTGCCCCTAAAATTTGCCTTAGCAACGCAAATAGGTTGCCTATTTTATTCCAAATAATTAGAATTTCTATCACAATAAAATGTTGTAGCAAATTACAGAGGTAATTACACTACAATTCAGAAGTTTAATGTTTTGATATAGTCTCTTATGCTCACCAAGGCTGCATTTATACGATCAAAAATACAATAAAAACAGCAATATCGTGAAATAATATTACAATATAAAGTAATTATTTTCTATTTTTATATTTTATAAAGTTTTGTTTATTCCTATGATGGTAAAGCTGAAGCAGCAATTACTTCCGTCTTCGGATTCACATGATCCTTCAGAAAGATATTCCATATTATATTGTGTAAAATGTTATACACTTGTGATGCATAATATTTTTGTGGAAATGTTGACCTTTTTTGATTTGATGAATAGAAAGTTCAAAACAAAAGCATTTAATTGGAAAATATTTTTTTTTGTATCAATGTAAATGTATTTACTATCACTTTTGTCTAAGCATTTGAATAATAGTGCAATTTGAGAGAGACAAATCTATCACTCCAGTGATAGATGTATCAAATTAATGAATTACAAATTAATTACACTAGTTAAAAGTGCAGAGATACAGAGTTTATTTTATAAAAATCTGCAGGGCCAAACGCATTTCTAGTTAAAGAAACACTCGAATACTGTCAATTTGATCCAGAACACATCAAAGAGGTTCAAGACCCGCCGTCAAAAACTCAGTTGTCGCATTTCAGTGACTACGGTGAGAAACACTGAACGCAAACCACCTGGCACTCTTTCAAACCTCGCCTTGCTTGTGTTTATTGCCTCTAATAACACGTGCAGACCGAGGAAAAGGTAGCAGTGGCATAATGGCAGGCTTAGTGGGCTGTGTGAGTGAAATCCTGTTGTGAACATGTGCTTGGGTGCCAGAACGCTAGTCATGTTTTATTACAGGTAATTCACTGGTGATTTCAAAGATTGCCAGAGCGTTTTCATCCGGTCTGATTTACGTAGGTGCTAAAGAAAGAGGTGTACACGCAGATGGCTGCATGTGCGCTGAAGCCGGTTGGTAGCGGGGCAGGAATGTGTGTGTACATGTACCGGTGGATATGGCTCCTCCAGCTGCGTCCAATTCAGGAGCCAGGAGTGCAAACATCGGCAAAGCCTTTGGGGCTGGCATTTCCATCATGGCTGCCTGTGCATTACGTTGGATTCTCTACAGACACTGCTGGCTGTGCACAGTGTCTAATCCAGCTAAAGTCACAGTCATTTGGCGGGGGGGTTACCTGGTCAGTCATGTGCATACGCAATGAACACTTATGTACCTCAACCCATACACAGTCACATGTCCTTTGTTCCCCACCAGAACAAAAGGGCCTCTTTGTCTAGGGTGACTGTAGTAGTGACAAACTCCCCTCCCTTTTTTTTTACGCTGCCCGTCTATTCAGCCACTCAAAAGCTGGCTTGAAAGTACTGAATTTAATGAAAGCAACATTAAAGAGAGACCAGGGACAGAGGTGTGTGTGTGTGTGTGCATGGGCCTGTGTCTGTATGTGAAGAGAGATGCATGGAAAAGAAAAACAGAAAAGCGAAGAACCAAGGGATGCTCGGTTTTGTTTGCACAGCGAAAAATGTGCTGAAAGCAGGGAAATGGGGCAGAGTCTGAGGGGTTCTCTGTATGGATGGGGGAAGTCCTATTGTGACCAAGGGGAGCAGTGTGTGAAACAGATGGGTTATGTGTTTGTTACACATCATCTAACTGTGCTGTAGAACAGCTTTATATTTAATCAAACCTCAAAATTCATTTAAAATGACCCAGTAGTGCTTAGAAACCTTCTCCTCTCAATGTATTTTTTATTAAATTATGTGATTTTAGGAGTTTGATAATATATAAAGATGTCCAAATTAATAGAATAGGCAACATTTTGGGATCCATATTGGTACCATATAGGTAATTGGCCGATATTAGATTTCAAATAGAGTATTTAATTGTGCATGCTCATTTCATTCCTTTTTAACATTTAGATTACCCTTGCTGTCATGTAATAATTATAAAAAAAACACTAATAGTTTAATAATCTAATATTTAGCAAATTTCAAAATGAATATCAATCTTTCATACTGTACATTATAATGTTGTGATGCCTAAATTCACTTGTATTTAAAAACCACTGACTTTAATGTTTTATTATTTGTTTATTTAGACAAAATAGTGTTGAATTTGAATATTGCTGATTTATAGGTTATTACTTGAAAATAATTTTCAGCTTATCACATTGGCGATAATTGTAATATTGTGCATCACTAGCGACAATAGTCTGTGTTCTTTAATGATATTGTGGATATTCAACAATATGCAAATTATGCAATGCGACTCTGAATGGAAGTGCAGGCAGAGGCCTCCTGATATAGTTGGATATTAGTAGAAATTCCTACTAGCATCAAAAAGAACTGAAATGATACTGCTTTTATCATCAAAATATTCAATGTAAGAATGTGCACGAGGCGAGGTAATATGAACAGGCAAGAGTGGTCTTTTGAATTCTGCTGAATTCTGCAGGTTTTCTTTACGTAATTACGTGGCCACACAGGTCTACACATGAAAAGGTAATAAAAAAGTACAGCATTCATTCACCATCTCCTCAAGAGTGAGAGAGTTAGAGAAAGAACTCAGTTTGGAAAAGCATCAGTGGGTCTTAGAATTCAATTAAGGCTCAAGCCTGACCAGCTAATTCAATCAAGACTGTGTGAAAGCAATTAGACAACTGGCATTCGGCTCACCCCACCACATGGGCATAAATTACAAATTTATTTCCCTCTATAGGTCTTCTTGTCTGATGCAATCAACATGGCAGGAACATGTCTGCCCGGCCTGTTAGTGAGGAACCAGGCCATGGTCCTGAGAATAAAGGAGAGCATAAATGATCTTCTCAAGGTCTCTCAATGTCAACTCTGATTCTGTCAGCTCCATCAGTCATAGTAACTGGTAACACAAAAAGGGTTGAGTTAGACATGGGTTAAGCAGTGCCATATGCTAGGCTGTCTTACCACAGTACGGTCAGAGTAGACACCACACCATATTTAATTTGACATGAACAAAATAGGGCAGTGAGGAATAGAAGAACAGCCAATTCAGTGTAAATTTTAACAAGTCTTTTCAATTTAAAGTGGACAAAACATGTAGAATGTTATGCATAAATATGGGTTATGAATATAAGATATGACCTAAGGCTTAACAGATATGTTGGAAAGCTACTTGGAGTACTTCTAGCCTTCACTACCAGGTTTTCTTTCACATCCAATTGCATTCGCTGACCTATTCTGACTGAAAGACTGCTACAGAAAATTAAAAGTCTTTGAAAGACACAATGTGACACAAACTTGTATCTGAATATGTGTACTTCCCTGCAACATAGTATGCAATATGCAGGATGTCCATATACTAAATATTAACGAAACAGCATGGAAACAATAAAAGGATGAAGTTCTGCATCTACTGAGACTCCGAAGTGTTCAGCCAAAGGATAAAATGGATATGGATGCTATCCCATAAGACCACAGGAGTGGAGCAACCATCAAATTTCGAAAAAACTGAAAGAAAAACAAACCCTTCATGTGTCTGGATATTTAAACGCATGCCTGTGACTCATAAACCCCAAGCTCATGGCCTCGTGAGACTTTCAGAAGTTTTAATGCTCCAATTTGCACAATTCTGACATAGACGTACAAACTTCTCATCAGAAATTAGGGGATACATCCCGGTGTCTGTGTCCATCTCAGCCCCTTTGCAGTTGGTTAGAGCTGTCTTCAGACAGGATCTGTAGTCCAAATCCACCCAGCAGGCGCCGCCGCCACAAATTAAGAGCACCGGTGGAGTGTGTGGAGAGAGATTACAGGGAAATGTGTGTGGCACCTGGGAAAAGAGCTCTGCGGAGCGCCTGCAACAGCTGGAATGTGCATATGAGTGCGCGCATGTATGCATCCGTCTAACATGCATGCCTCACAGTTTAGATCAATGCATGGTCCCCACATGTTGCAGTCAATAAACGCATTCAGAGAGAATGCGTTTATACTATTATATAGTATAATCATTTAAAAAAAATTAAATAATAAAAAAAAAAACTTTTTTTTATTCTTGAATTTGGCTTGAGAAGGCACTGTGCAATTTATTATCATACACATATATTTAAAAAAATGAAAGAAAATTATATTAAATTTTTTTTTTAGGAAACTGTAAGACACCGGTTTCACAGAATGAATCTCTAAACATATATCCAACAGGTCGGCCGCAGAAATGTCTGTTTAGTAGGTGAAAGGACAAAGAGGGCAAGAGGACACAGCAGAAATGCTGCCTCAGCTGCATTATAGGCCTTTACCGTAATGACAGAGAGAAACAGGGCATCTGATAACGGTCCACTCTCTTAGCTCCTTTGTTTGTTGTCCGTAATTTGAAAAAATGGCAATGGGCAAATTAGTATTTTAGAGAGGAAGATGGATTCTGGCAATCATCAGATCACAAACATCCATACATTGGGAAAAGGAAAACAAAGTGAAAGTAATGGATTTCTAAAGCTATATCTGTAGCACAATTTTCTCTCATCCTCAGCAGTCTGAATTACAGGAATATAAAAAGGCTGCTAAGAAACCGACAGACAAGGATCATTTTGTGTAGGTGGATTGCTTGACAGAGGTCACAAGAAAGGTGTCATTAAAGGCAGGCAAAATAATCTGTACACCGCCACACACACAACCATTTTGTATTGCCTCCTTCACTGGAGTCTGTTGCAGATGCTTGGGGAGGGGCAAAGCCCAGCAGTCACATTTATCTCCATTAAAGAGCGGTTGTCAATCACAGCAAGCTGTCCCGTGAGATAGAGTGAAAATCTTGGGGATACAGTGAACTCTAGGTGACTCACAGTGCAGTCAGATGGAGGCCACAAAAGGAAGCCCAACAGACACACAAACAGCTCGCTAAACTCCAGTAATCTGATTATGTTTTCAGTTACTACAAATGTAGTACTCGGCTCTGAAACAAGCTGGACTTGGTGATCCAGCCTCAAACCAAATCTGCATCAAAAAGGAGGTCAAGCTACACAAGCATTGCATAAAGTACCTTTCATCCTCTATTGATATGCCATGGCTTCACCTGACACACTGATCTGGACAACGGATGCTACTATTGTGACGATAATGTTACGACAATTTGTAACTGGATTGGGCTCTGTCTACACCTGTCCTTTCCTTTGCCCTAGGGAGGAAAAATGAAAAGACGTGATGACTGGTGGTCTCGTTTTTCAAGATCTTTATCCACTTGGTAACAGGTTACAATAGGCTACGCCCTCTGCTGCAAGATGACACGGCTTATTTGTGTTTTACTACTAAAAATACAACAAGCCATTCAACATAATAGTGAAATAGCCCAGAGTAGCCTAAGGCACAAAAGCCAAGCCCCATATTAGGATGATAAACAAACAGATGAATCATACTATTTTGGGTCTGAACACTCATAATAGCTGGATCGACGCATCAGGATGCTTTATGAGTTTTGACTGCGCCTGTCAAATCCTTGGCCCTAAAACGCCTAACGTGCCCTTTCCTCAAGGACTGGGAAGTTGCCAGGGCAACCACAGCCGTTGCCATGCAGGGCCCTCCCTGGTTGTGCATGCATTCCATGTTCTGGTCAAAGGCGTGAGATGCCTCTTTCAGGAGGGGCGGAAGGAGAAGGGGGAGGGCTCTCCTTCCTGGAAACCAAGGTGTCTTCACGACAGAATCAAAAAAAGATTGGAGGAGGAAGAGGTGTAGTTCTGAGAAAAAGGAAGCAGTGTGAAGGCAAACAAAGAGATAGTTTTCCTAAACGCAGCTTTGAATCGCTGCATGGCAAAGCTTGGTTTGTGAAATTATGCCATCGCAATGTTTTTTTACCTTAATGCTCAGCCACACACACAAAAATCAATACAAACACAAATACGTCTTCCGCGAAAAGGATGACAGTTTGTTCCATGGGTAAATAACAGCTGCAAAGTGGGGAGTCGCCACTTGATGAGAAGCAGAAATGAAAGAGAGAGTGAGTTAAGGAAATCGAGAGAGTCAAAGAGAGAGCGGCAGGCAGTGAGATAGACAGGAAACGAGGGGGCTCTATTGTTGCCCGGCAGATGCAGTGTATAATTGACAGAGACTGTCTGTGCAGCGTCCAGTGACAGTGGCGGCCTCAAGGTGGGGTGCGAAATGATGGGCAAGCGGCATAAAGGAGCTGTGTGTTCCCTGTCAGAGCGGACAGCAGGAGAGGAAAAGGAGGGGACGGCTGTGAGGCAGAGAATCTAGGGAGAGCAGCTGGTGTCCAATCCTGTTGCGATCCCTTCCTACAGACATAAACGCGGATACGTGCAGACGTACCCATGCACACAAATGCACTGGAAATTAGTCTAGTAGTGTTCATTCGATTCCCGTCTTGTTTCTGTTGCGAATCCCAGGAGGGTATTTATGTAAGATTATATCAGTTCTGACCAAAAGTTTAATGAGCCTTAGGGGAATCTGACCTCTATTATCTGTTTAATCTGCAAAAACAACAGCTGCATAATATCTCCAAATACACACAAAACCCTACGCATAACATGTGTACTATGCAACTGTTTTTATATATCAATATCATATAACCTATAGCTAAATCAATTAGTGTCAAAGTCCATTCAGTTTTTTTTTTTTCCTTTTAAAGGGATAGGCCTAGTTCACCCAAAAGAGTTGATGAATGTTTATGTTAATATAAATTCATATAATAAATAATATTATTGTGACAATTATTATACATACACATATATATATATATATATACACACACATATATACATATAAATATATACATATATATATATATATATATATATATATAATGTATGTATATGTATATATATGTATGTATATGTATATATACACACAGTGGCACACAGTGGCTTGCAAAAGTATTCAAACCCTTTAATTTTTACATTCAATATTTTTGCTATTAATCTACACTCCATATCTCTCTCCATATCACAAATCTATAAAAGATTTATGATAACTTTGCAAATGTATTAAAAAATAAAAAAAAACTATTAATTACATTGTATAAGTATTCATACTCTTTTCTGGGACACTTGGAATTTAGCTCAGGAGCATTCCAATTTTGCTTGTAGATGTTTCGAGTGAAGTTGATCTGTGGCAAATTCAATTGAATGGGTATGGCTTGGAAAGACGCACAGCTCTCAATAAAAGGACTAACAGCTGAAAATGCATATCAGAGCAAAAACCAAGCCAAACCAAAACCAAGGTCAAAGGAACTGCCTGTAGAGCTCAGAGACAGGATTGTATCAAGACACAGATCTTGGAAAGACAACAAAAAAATGCTGTATTGAAGGTCCACAGAAGCATGTAGCCCCCATAATCTTTAATGGAAGATGATTAGAACAAGGACTTTTCCTAGATCTGGCCTCCTGGCCAAACTGCGCAATCGGTGGAGAAGGGCCTTGGTTAGAGTGGTGACCAAGAAGCTGATGGTTACTTTGGTTGAGCTCCATGATCATATATGTGTGATGAACCATGAAGTTCCAAGCATCAGGTATGGAGGAAAATATGCACTGCTCATCACCTCCACAATACCATCCCAACAGTAAAGTGTGGCGGTATGATGTGCATCATGCTGTGGGTTTTTCTTCAGCGGCAGGGACTGGTAGACTCATCAGGGTAGAAGGAAAGCTCAACCCAGCAAAAATATAGAGTTAGCCTTAATGAAAACCTTGTCCAGAGCATTCAGGTCCTCAGACTGGGCAGAAGGTTCACCTTCCAACAGGACATTGACCCTAAACCAGGGGTGTCCAGTGCTGCTCTTGGAGGGCCACTGTCCTGCAAAGTTCAGCTCCAACCCCAATTAAACACACCTTAACCAGCTAATCAAGCTCTTACTAGGCATGGACAATGGCCCTCCAGGACCGAGTTTGAATACCCCTGCCCTAAGCACACAGCGAAGACAATGCAAGAGTGGCTTATGGATAACTCTGTGAATGTCCTTGAGTGGCCCAGCCAGAGACTGGGCTTGAACCCAATCAAACATCTCTGGAGAAACTTGAAAATGTCTGTCCACCAACGATCCCCATCCAACCAGACAGAGCTTGAGAGGACCATTTAGCATAACCAGAAGATCTGGTTATGCAAAATGCAGATGTGCAAAGCTTGTCACATCATACCCCAAAAGACTTGAGGCTGTAAAGGTGCTTTAACTAAGCACTGAGTTAAGGGTTTGAATACTTATGCAATGTACTTATTTCAGTTTTTCCTTTTCTTTTTTTATAAATTTGCAAAGTGGTCACAGATCTGTTTTTTGCTTTGTCATTATGGTATAGATTGATGTGAAAGTAATTCAAGTCATTTAAAATACTTTATTGAAAGGAATTTAAAGTAGTTTAACATTAGGCAGCTACTAGCCTTACGTCGTCATACTCAGATTCTAGTCTGAATATGAGTCTGATACTGCTCCATTGGGCTGTGATTATGAGGCGTGTTTCAACCGAACCAGAAAAGAAAATGCCTCTGCACTCAATTGGATAGACCTACAACCAATCAGAGCAGCAGAGCGACACAGTTGTCAACAGAACTCAACTGCATAATTTAGAGAAATAGTAAAGGTGAATGCATACACAAACAAGTTCTCTGTTTGGGATTAGAACTAATTCAACCCAAGCGCTCTTTGGTGACGTGCACGATTACGTTACTGTTGATCATCTGTCCATCATCGTATAAAGCCCGCCCTGACATTTTGATTGGTCCAAACAGCTCTGGTTCGAGCATAGTTGCTCCACAACGGATCAAGCCAGACCGAACTTCCCGACCTCAAATTTTGTGGGCGGGGCTAAATTAAGCTGGAATCCAGGCTAGGCAGCAACATAACAAAAGTGAAAAAATTAAGGAGTTTGAATACTTTCACAAAGGCACTGTATACACACACACACACACACACACACACACACACACACACACACACACACACACACACACTCAATAGTTTTGGGTGGGTAAGATTTTTTGTTTTTGAAAGAAGTCTCTTATGCTCACCATGACTGCATTGATTTGATAAAAAAAAAAAAAAAAAAAAAAGTAAAAACAGTAATAGTGCGTTCACACCGCCGCCGGCGAGAGCGTCAAACTTCGCTCTGGCCGCCCTGCCATCGATGCTGTAGAAAGATCTGTGGACGCGCTGCCGCTCTGACGTAGATCGAATGCTTGGTCTTTTTTAAAACTGCATTTAAAGGGGCTGCAAAGCAAACAATCATGTTCGCATTTTTAAAATCGGCATTTGTGCAGACTGACCACAGTAGGGTATACCCATATAAGATAACATCATGAAATAATTTAAATGTGAAAGTTAACTTAATTATAGTTGCATGTTTGCTAATGAAATAAACCATTTAAAAGCCATTTGTGTGGTGTGGCTTTTGTGTTCTTGGAAGTGCTAGTCTAATTTCAACAAGTTTATAGGTGCTAGCCTTGGCCTTTAACATTAACATTAATTTGTGTGCAACCTACTTTACAATAACTGTCCTGGTTTAAGTGCAGCATTCATGCAATTGGTCAAATCGGTGTTGTTTTGAGCAAATTAATTGTATTCCCGCTGAAAAAAAGGCTTTCTAGCGCGAAAATGTTGCATATAAAAGGTGTTGCGCGGAATATATATATATATATTATAGGGAAACCCACTACCGCAATGATCAACCTCTCCTCGATTTTGCTTGGGAACTAATGTGGTCGGAACCAAAGTTTCCAGCACTGCGTTCTCTGGAATCATTTCAAGCGGAGCACTACTACATTCCCATTGGTTGCCGCCGAACCGCGTCATAGCTCATTACCATAAAGTTGACCTGATTCCAACTCTCCTCGACGCCCAAATCGTCCAAGACGCGCCGCGCCGCTCTCGCCGCCGGGCTCCCATTGAAAATGAATGACTTCCGGCCACTTTGACGCTCTCGCCGGCGGTGGTGTGAACGCACCATAAGACTGAAATTTTACAATTTAAAATGTTTTCAATTTTAATATATTTAAAAAAATATATTTATTCCTCCTATGGCAAAGCTGAATTTTCAGCAGCTATTACGTCTTCTGTGTCACATCCTTCAGAAATCTTTCCGGTATGATGATTTGCTGCTCAAGAAACATTGTTGAAAACAGTTATTCTGCCTAATATTTTTGTGGGTAACCATGATACATTTTTTGTCAGGATTTGATAAATCCTCAGAAAACGCTCACTTTTAAACGATTGAATACATCCTTGCTGAATAAAAAAATCAATTTCTTTCAAAAAACATCTTACACTAGCGTTTAAAAGTTTGGGGTCTATTTAACAACACATTCTGAAAAACAATTTACGATCAAAATGGTTTACACAAACATATAAAGCAACAGTGTTTTTTTATATTGATAATAATAATAATAATAATAATAATAATAATAATTAATGTTTCTTGAGCAGTAAATAAGCTTATTAGATGATTTCTGAAGAATCATGTGACCCAGAAGACTGGAGTAATATATTGAAGAAATACAGAAGACTGGAGTTTACAGACAGACAGACAGATAAACAGACAGATAGCTTTCCTGCACAAAATGATGGCTTTAAGTGAAAACCTGTATCAAACCACATCAATATTCAGCAATTATTGTGTGCTTCCCTGAGGCGTCTACACCTGCATTTTCCTGGGCGGGTATTGTTCGTCTGTAAATCATTTGAAAGGTTTAATGGTGGCTATTTAGGGGTGAATACATTGTAAGTGTCAATCATCAAGGCAAAGAGAGGTTGCGCTCCTTAAGCGAATATGCTTTACGTGCATTGCATCAATTAATTAGCCTATAAATTATGGGTTTTACTGAGAGAGAAAAAACTCTTGCTGGTGTTGTATGTGCCCCCAAAATGTCTTCCGCTTAACCCTGTTACAGAGACTCTGGGGCCGGCTCTGTACTCCCGCATTTGTACCAATCAATGGAGCCTGTTAAAAGCAGACCCTGGGGGTCAGGGAAATTAAGCGGCTCTGCTTGTGTGGAGAAGGGGCCAGACCAGCACAAGGTGTGCGGGGGGGATGAGCAATGCTTCTCTGTTGCTATGGTGACGGGGTGCCAAACTACTATTCGCAGCCTCCTTCATATTGGCCGACAGGCCCTTTGAGAACAAAGGCATCTCCATGGCACGAGGAAGGCCATTATATAAATGTTAGGCAGAAGTATGTTGAAGAAATTGGGATTTATATATTAAAAAAGAGCCTTGTCAAGCTTGTCAGGGCAGAGGTTTTCAAACTTTTTGATGCAAAGGCCCCCCAAATATGATTACCCACTTGTGGGACTCTCCTACTAATATAAAAACAGCTATATACCATCATGGATAAACACATATAATAAGCATATTATTATTATTATTATTATTATTATTATTATATACACGTATATAAGGATATTAAGACAACATGTTTAACTATACTAAAAAATGGCATTTAGATTGCACTAAATGTTATGTGAAAGAACATAGAAAACAATTACATGTACTAAATCAAGTTAGTCCAATAAAATTCTTATTTCAAATTAAACTAAATCAAGTAAAGCCCTAAAATACACATAAATAAGGATTAAATAAATACATTTCCACAGACCCCTGTGTTGCACATGTAATGAGTCAATCCAGATACTGAAAAAGTATAAAACCAGGTTTACGTTCTTTTCTAGGTCAAATCAATGGCTCTCAAAAGAACAATTACGTGTGTTTTTATTCTTTTTGGACCACACACACTAAGAGCACGAACTGACATCCTAAAAGCAGCTCACTCTGGAATGAAATATAGGACATTTTTCCCACAAAAGATAATGTGTGCTTGGTTTACTGTTGTAAGGAGACCATATCTCATGACAAGACTCCACACACACCACTGTGTTTCTAAAATCCCACCTGAAAACAATAATCATTTATGAGACCACAACACAAATTGTTTCCGGATAAATGAGTGTGAGAAATCCACTCATACGTCTATGCATTACTGCTGCTTTAAACACAGGTGCACATATCGCGTAACATAATTGTCACTGTAACTTCCTCACTACACAAGGTGCCAAACCTCAAACTCAAAACGATCCTTCCCTAAAAACATTTCAACTTCCAAAAACACTACAGAGTTGTGCATGATGAAAGCGTTACCATGGGAATGGCCAAGGACATCTCGGAATTCAGCAGAGGCTGATTATGAAGGGCCAATTACGACAGGTCCAGCTGTCAATCATCATAAACTGCAAATTCATCAAACAAATGCTGAACTCACAGAGCCGCAAATCAGACATTCCGAAAACATGTACCTGTCATTTTCACACAGACTGGTGCAGAACTCAATGCCGGGCCCGTGACAGCTCATTACTGTAATATGAGCTCACGGTGGTTGTTTGCCAGAAGGTCACTTATACACTCTGTGTGAGAAATGAGTGTTTATATATGGCTTAGATATATAGATATTTATTTCTTTGCACTTCATTTGTTGGCTGAAGAATTTTAGCATAGGGAAGAGCAGTTGAGTAAATATTGGGTAAACGCCAAGTAAAACATATATGCTCACATTGACATAAATGTACACTTACTGGCATCGAAACAAGTTTAAAATCCCGTATTGTGACCGCAAAAGGTCACTTAATCTAAACGAAGCATAATGGGACTCCCGGAGGTTTAGCCCGGAGACCGACTGTGACTGAGAAACTAGCAAGATTAGTCTAAGGTTTCTGGAGCTAGTAGGATTAACCCACAAGGCCTGACAGGGCCGGTTGGACGGACAAACTTTACAACAAAGATCTTTCTCCCTGGTGTGAGAAAGACATGACAGTTGGATCCTGCTCGGTTGCGGGGCCACATGCGGCTAGCAAGGACGTATCGCTCACAAGGCTGCCTGTCAGTACAGGAAAAAAAAAAAAAAAAAAAAAACAAGGCCGAGAAAAACAAAAAAGCACAAATAGTGGCATTCAAAGATCATGTAATGGCTTTCAGTAGATTGCATCAGCAAACCTTCACCAAAGTGATGGGATTTAAATTGGGGGTGGATCGTTTAATCCCAGCTATGGAGCCCGGATGAATGATCCGTGTCCGAGCATGGCTCTGGTCTACTTTGGCTTTTGCGTATGCTATGTTTAAACACAGAGGCCTCCATCATGCTTTACAATCTGTGACGACATCCACGGTCTTTATGGGCTCGACCTGCTATTTACGGTCCAGTGACACCGAGCTGAACCGCAACAATTAAGCAGGCGCCTGCTGTTGGAGGCACATAGTGTTTTGAGATGAACATGCTAATTGAGTCTATTTCCAGAGAGCTTGAAGCAACCTGGGCCTCCCAAAGGGTCAAATACCTGCTTATCAGCACAACTTACAGGTCATGCCCAGACAGGCTCAATTAGCCAGCACTTCAGCTTTGTATAGGACGACCGCTGCTTTCAGCACACACGTTCCATATCAACAGAACCAGGGCGTCAACTGACAAGCAGAACCCTACAAAAGCCTGATTGTGGCCAGTGCTGAAAAGGAAAAGTGGGATACAGGATGAAAGATGGATTGTAGTTACAGGAAGAGTGCTTTGTCTGGATGTGACATGAATGTTGCTAACACTAACTTACAAAGAAAGTGTAAAGCCTCACAGAGTTCAAAACGCTTACACTACGTCCTACTCATATGTCGCATCAGTTACGCCATTTTCTGTAGGCCTTTATTAACCCCTGGAGCCATGTGTAGTCTGTTTATGATGGATGGTAGTGGTGATGGGGGAGGGGGGCCGGGGTATGTGTGCCGATATTGTATCGATACAAGGATGGCAAGTATCTATATTTTCAGGAACTTAATTTTTTGGCTCGTATTGTGCAGAATTTTCCCACCGTCGTTTCGTTCATTTCGTTCAGTTAGAGAACAGAAACTACAATTAAAAACTGAACGTGCAGCATGAGCCAAACGAGAGTCGCAGCACAGACCAGAAGCAGGAGACAGATTTCATTCTTCACGAGAGCGAGAAGCCGAATGACAAGATGATCGCGGAAGATTTGGTTTCAAAGCGAAATGTAAAATCGCATATTTAAATGAGTTTCTCATTGTACTGTTTTGTTGTTTTGATGCCCAACCCTAATGGATGGACATACTTTTTTGAGCTTCAAACTCGTGGGCCCCGTTCACTGCCACTATAAAGCTTGGCAACATCAGGATATATATGAATAAAACTCAGATTGTGTTCATCAGAAAGAATGAAGTCATATACACTTAGGATGGTTTGAGGGTGAGTAAATCATGGGCTAATTTTAATTTTAAAGTGAACTAATCCTTTAAAGCATGTGTATCATATGCCAAACTACGTAATTTTCACAATAGGGATTTATACTGCGTAAAAATGTTGATTTTCTCAATTACAGTTTTTCATAAGTTTGAACATACCAAGCTTGAAGGTTCCGTGTACCATGAAATAATGGCATGAAATAAAAAAATACGCAAAACTGACATAACCTGAATTTATTTGAATAAAATCAGAATCAAAAATCAAATATTGCTGTAACAAGGACATTGACTGTGCCAACAGCTATGTGCAGTGTCAAAAAACAAACCTTAGAGGCCAACCTCAAGTGTCTGAGCTTGTGTTTTGATGCATTCTCGATAACTCATTCATTTCTCTGGCAAAAGCATCTAAAACAAAACATACTGTTGGCATGTACGTTTGAGGTCTTGTTGATATCATACATGCACGACTACTCATTTTAACTAGTCAGTGGGTCAATGTTTACCTTATGCAAATGACTCACGCAGTGCCGCATCAGCAGTCTTTGCTGTTTCTGGCAAGTACGCAGAGTTGATGGAGAGTGTGAGTGGAGAGAGAATGTCGTGCAGCTGAGATGATGAGGGTGAGAAACCAAATTGTGCAAAACTTTTAGCCTGTACGTGAACATGTGAATTGAAGCCGTCCAGATGTACACAGCACCAGCGTGTTATAATATCCTATAAAGAGCTTCATGTTCACCTTTGAATAATTTCAAATATTTGCTGTTATAAGATCCTATAAAAAAAATGTCATATGCATAAATGTTACTCTGGCAAAAATCGCATGCAATTTTATTCTACAAAAATATTATTTTAGTGGATGAGAACATGCACAATCCGACAAACATAATTAAATAGTAATTATACAGTTTTATACAGCATTATATTATACAGTATTTTAACTGTATAATGAATTTCTTTCTTCTGTTGAAACAATTTTTAAAGATATTTTAAAGAACTTTTTTTTTGCCCATAAAATGAAATTATGACATTCTTCAAAATATCTTTTGTGTTCTGCAGAAGAAAGCCATACAGGTTTGGAATGGCATGAGGGTGAGTAATTGATGACAGAATTGTATAACTATGTAAACCATTCCTTTAACACTACAAGATTGAGTATACAAACAAATGTATGCAATTACTTTTTGCGCATTTTTGAGCACATTATTTGCATTCTTTACCTTTATAACATCTAAGCAGTTAAAGAGATTCTTTTGTGTGCTCTAGATGTCATCTGATATGCTGCTGTGAGAGGGGGCCATTCAAAAGTTGAACTTGGAACTCTCACAAGAACATGGAGAGGCAGGGACCTGGGAACTGTGTTGTCATAAGACCAGGGTGCATTCATTAGTGGGATCAGTGGCACATAAACAACCATTAATACATGGAGAAGGCATGGCTGCGAATCCACTGCCCCGTTGGAGATCATAGTGTTCTGGTGGGCTTTGTGATTGAGCCAAAGTGATCTGCTGGCAAAATAGGTCAATGTGTGGAAACATGTCATGAAGGAACCCTGTCCCCAAATCAATATGTGACATTCTATTTATGGTAAAAGGGTCACAAGGAGGAGCCGTTATATCTGTATGGGGAGGGAATGACATCATCAGGGCCTTACGCACGAGTCAGTTGGCACTTATTTTAGATGCATATGACTTCCAAATGTCTCCTCAAAGCTCCTTTCCACTGAGATCGAAAAATCTCCTGTTGCTTTTGATCATGCCAAATTCCACTCAGAGTGTCAAAGTCAACCATGTCCCGTGCCGTTCAAGCCCAGTCAATGATTTATTACGCTCAATGTCGTTTACTACTCGCATCTAATTCTTTGCTATTGCTAGTCATTGCTGAAAATGTTCAAAAGTATTATGAACACTTCTTCACTGCAAGCTTATTCAAAGTTGTAAAAACAAAACTACAACACACCAGCCAGTTTAAACAAGACCAGAATGGAGGGCACACAACATGACTCTTTGATCACCAGGAGCTGTTCAATAATGCTAATGTGTTGTACTGGAACCAGCAAAGCCATTCATCATCACACAGCCCTATTAGACAGGACAGCAATACAAAGCACAGTTGGTCCCCACTAAAGGGCTGTATGGAAATGGAACATTTAAATATAAGCAAAGAACAACATGTATACATATGTACATATCGATCTATCTATCTATCTATACACACATACATTTGCACACGTGTGTATGTGCGTGTGTGTATTTTTTTATATTAGTGGTGTCAAATCAATTAATCGCCTTCAAAAGAAAAACATTTGTTTACATAATGTTGAGCCCTGTATACATAATTATACACAGTACAAACATATTAAGCCTATTCACAATCTGTCATTCACTTGTTCGAGTAAAAAATGAGCTTGTCCGGATTTTTTTTGGTGTGTTGTAAATATAATTTATTCTGAAGCAATATTCTCACCAGTGTTCAGTCAGCTTTGACATATTTAAATCTGCATAATTGTGATATTTTTACCTTTTATAAAGGGCATTTTCCCCTAATATTATTAAATATAGGCTATGCTTCAGCTTTCATTTTATATTCTTAATTTTGATCAATAAATTAAATTAGAATAAGACACTATAGGGCTGTTGCCAATCAAATTAAATAGTTTACACTGAAAATTACAACTGCATTAAATAAATGCTATGAGATTGTTTTAAATATATTTTAATAAACAAATAAGAAATGTTGGAAAGAATGTTTAAACATGAAACTAATTGAGTTGATTCATTCAAACGGCTGATTCGTTCAGGAAGGAGGCAGTCGTCTAAGAATGGGTCATTGAATCATTGATTCAGACGATTCATTCAAAACGCTGAATGTATTTAAACGCTGAATCATTCAGTAACACATTGTGATCAACTGTATGGTTCAACTGTGAAATTTTTTTTTTATACTTTTTTTTAAAAACTATTTTCACTGCTTAAATAGAACAAAAACAGTCAATATTGCATCTAAAATCTAAGTGACTTAATGTTATTAATTGTTTATGGAACTGTCATATGAAACCACATTTTCAATCGTGATGATATTCAGGAAAACAGCACTCTTGGCCGTGTGATGTTGCAACTGTATCATATGTTATAAATAGGGGTGTAACGGTACACAAAACTGACGGTTCGGTACGTACCTCGGTTTTAAAGTCACGGGTCGGTACAGCAGATTTACAAAATTGCTTTTTATTTATTTTTTATATTTAACAGTGGTTTACTGGGGGAAAAAAAGTGTCTGTCCTTGAATGAATTAAATTATATCTAAAAGTTTATTTAAGATATTTCTGTAAATTTTATAGGGAGCCCTTACTTGTACATTAATATTAAAGGTTAACAACAGAAATATTAGCCTAAATTCAGCTGCTATTTATTTTTAGGTATAATAATCAACACTCAAATAACACATGTAAACTTCACATAAGGCAGTTTTTGCATTAACTCCTAAATCTAATTATAAAATAGTTTTTTTTCTCCAAATCGTTGTTGAAATATAATACTTTATATACAGTGTTTGTCATTTTCATGACAGGTTTATTTAAACACATGAAATAATCAAGACATCACTAACAAGTTCAGTAGAATATAATGAATATAACGGCTAATATAGAGCATATATTTAGTGAAAGAGTTGATTTCTCTAGTGAATAAAAGTCTGTGGACACTGAATGACTCCTGAGGTAAATGTGATGCTAACGTTACATGACATTGTTTAGTTTACAGCAGTTATATTGACGTCTTTCCGCCGCTGAAACACTGATTTAGCGATTACACCACATACACACGACAGTAAATTGTAATGTATCCTCAGCATACCTTCAGATCGTCATTCATGTTTATTCTTTAGTAAGAGAAGATCGATCGCCTTCACAGATGATCGCGTTCACGTGCGTGCGCGGCCGCTTGAACTGTGATCAGTGACCAGTCACGCCACATAGAGCGTCAAAACGGCATTTATCATTTGAATTTCGTGATAAAATGAACTGAATACTTAATATGTTTGTGTGGGAACTCTGATTGAAGTGTGTTCCGCGCTTAAAACAAGCTGACTGTAACCGTTAGACTGTATTGGGAAACCGTTCACAATTGATCGTGTTCACATGCGCGCGCGCCACGCGGCCACTTGAACTGTGTTCAGTGATCACTGATCAGTCACGCACATTAAAGAGCATCAAACGTCATTTATTGTTAGAATTTCGTGATAAAATGGACTGAATACTTAATATGTTTGTGTGCGAACTCGGATTGAAGTGTGTTCCGCGCTTACAACAAGCCGACTGTTAACCGTTAAAGACTGTATTCGGAAACTGTCCGGTACACGTATGCACCATACCGAAAGCCCTGTACCGAAACGGCTCGGTACCAATACGTGTACAGTTACACCCCTAATATTATTTATTTATTTATATATATATATATATATATATATATATATATATATATATATATATATATTTTAGGCATATGCCGGTATCAAATTTTCATGTTGTGATTAATTGCTGAAGCTTTTATCACGGTATACGGTATTATCACGATATTGAAATAAGTTGCCAAAAAAGTGTTGTCATACTATAACAGGTTTAATAACTTTCTTATAACAAAAGAACCAAACATTTAAATACAATAAAGCAATACACAAAAATGTATAAAATAAACAAATATTTTAAACAGATAAAGTGTAAAAGAAATATAAAGAACAATAGGTAACACTTTACAATAATGTCTCACCAGTTAATGCATTAACATTAACAAAGAATGAAAAGCTACATTTTTACAGAAGTTATTCTTCTTTGATAATGTTAGTTTAAAAAAGCAACTGTTAGTCAGTGGTAGCTCAGGTCCATTAAATAATACAGTTACAACTTTTGATTTTAATAATGTGTTATTAAATGTAAACATATACATATATATATATATATATATATATATATATATATATACATATATATATATATATATATATACATATATATATATATATATAAATATATATATATATATATATATATATATATATATATATATATATATATATATATATATATATATATATATATATATATATATATATATATATATATATATATAAATATATATATATATATATACACACATACATACACAGGGAGTGCAGAATTATTAGGCAAATGAGTATTTTGACCACATTATCCTCGTTATGTATGTTGTCTTACTCAAAGCTGTATAGGCTGGAAAGCCTACTACCAATTAAGCATATTAGGTGATGTGCATGAGAAGGGGTGTGGTCCTGTAATGAGAAGGGGTGTGGTCTAATGACATCAACACCCTATATCAGGTGTGCATAATTATTAGGCAACTTCCTTTCCTTTGGCAAAATGGGTCAAAAGAAGGACTTGACAGGCTCAGAAATGTCAAAAATAGTGAGATATATTGCAGAGGGATGCAGCAGTCTTAAAATAGCCAAGCTTCTGAAGCGTGATCATCGAACAATCAAGCGTTTCATTCAAAATAGTCAACAGGGTCGCAAGAAGCGTGTGGATAAACCAAGGCGCAAAATAACTGCCCGTGAACTGAGAAAAGTCAAGCGTGCAGCTGCCAAGATGCCACTTGCCACCAGTTTGGCCATATTTCAGAGCTGCAACATCACTGGAGTGCCCAAAAGCACAAGGTGTGCAATACTCAGAGACATGGCCAAGGTAAGAAAGGCAGAAAGTCGGCCACCACTGAACAAGACACACAAGCTGAAACGTCAAGACTGGGCCAAGAAATATCTCAAGACTGATTTTTCTAAGGTTTTATGGACTGATGAAATGAGAGTGAGTCTTGATGGGCCAGATGGATGGGCCCGTGGCTGGATTGGTAAAGGGCAGAGAGCTCCAGTCCGACTCAGACGCCAGCAAGGTGGAGGTGGAGTACTGGTTTGGGCTGGTATCATCAAAGATGAGCTTGTGGGGCCTTTTCGGGTTGAGGATGGAGTCAAGCTCAACTCCCAGTCCTACTGCCAGTTTCTGGAAGACACCTTCTTCAAGCAGTGGTACAGGAAGAAGTCTGCATCCTTCAAGAAAAACATGATTTTCATGCAGGACAAGGCTCCATCACACGCGTCCAAGTACTCCACAGCGTGGCTGGCAAGAAAGGGTATAAAAGAAGAAAATCTAATGATATGGCCTCCTTGTTCACCTGATCTGAACCCCATTGAGAACCTGTGGTCCATCATCAAATGTGCGATTTACAAGGAGGGAAAACAGTACACCTCTCTGAACAGTGACTGGGAGGCTGTGGTTGCTGCTGCACGCAATGTTGATGGTGAACAGATCAAAACACTGACAGAATCCATGGATGGCAGGCTTTTGAGTGTCCTTGCAAAGAAAGGTGGCTATATTGGTCACTGATTTGTTTTTGTTTGGTTTTTGAATGTCAGAAATGTATATTTGTGAATGTTGAGATGTTATATTGGTTTCACTGGTAAAAATAAATCATTGAAATGGGTATAAATTTGTTTTTTGTTAAGTTGCCTAATAATTATGCACAGTAATAGTCACCTGCACACACAGATATCCCCCTAAAATAGCTAAAACTAAAAACTACTTCCAAAAATATTCAGCTTTGATATTAATGAGTTTTTTGTGTTCATTGACAACATGGTTGTTGTTTAATTATTAATGTTGTAAAATTAATCCTCAAAAATACAACTTGCCTAATAATTCTGCACTCCCTGTATATATATATAATTTCACAATATTACTGTTTTACTGATTTATTTTATCAAATAAATGCAGCCTTGGTGAGCATAAGAGACTTGTTTCAATCTTACCAACCCCAAACTTGTATACATATATTCTGTGAGTGGCAGTCAGAAAGCACATGCAGCAAGGCCTACTTCTCAGCACTGTGAAAAGAGCAATGTGGTCTTACAGGCATATTTATCATTGTTGGTTAGTCTCGACCAAAGAGGCTATGAGTTTTCTCCTTTTTTCTGCTTTCGCTTTGGTTTCACCAAAAAGCTTTTACAACATCCTTATATTCATACTTAGCTTGCAAAATGCCAGAGGGACAAAGAGAGTCATTAATAACAGGCTTTAATCCATTCCTGCCAGTCCTCCCATTCTAAAGCTGACCTACTCGTCTGAAGCAGGCTGCCAGTTTGGTGAGCCACTGTGGTGCCACCACACAGTCTGCTGGCACTAGCTTGAGAAAAGCGAGCCGCCTTGAGAGCTAGCATGTACAGGCGCCTCCTCGCCCTGCCCAAACCTCCCCACATACCACTACAGTGCCAGTAGCCTTGATTCGACAATACTGGACCAAAACAAACTATGCATACATATACTCAAAAAAAAAATGCTGGGTTAATGTTGGGTTGAAAATGGACAAACCCAGTGATTGGGTTGTTTTAACCCAGCGGTTGGGTTAAATGTTTGCCCAAAGTGCTGGGCAGTTTTGTTTAACTATTGTTTAAAAATGACTTTATGGCTTGCTTACAATGAACCCAAAAAAGAGGCATATTTACTAGAGGCAACAATAATAATCAAAAGGTGAACATTTATTAATAAGCAATTTATTATTGTTTCATTATTATTTAATAAACTTATTAATAAATGTTCATTTATTAAACATATTCAAAATAAATGTTAATTTCCAACATACTTTGGGTTCATTTTAAGCAAACAATACAGTCTTAAATAAAACTAGCCAGAAGGTTGGGCAAACATTTAACCCAACCGCTGGGTTAAAACAACCCAGTTGCTGGGTTTGTCCACTTTCAACCAAACTTGGGTTGTTTTTAACCCAGCATTTTTAGAAGTGTCATTCACTTGCATGGATATACAGTACAGTATCATACCTGGTCTAAAGTCAATAGCGCAGTATAGTGCAGTATTTTCCTATAGGCGGGTACACAACACATGTACACTCTGCTTAATACACACACAGGGACGCATAGAATGACACAAACATTTATGAACATTCAAAATAAAAGAATTCCTCTCTGCAGAAGCGTTCAGTCTTTCCGCTCGCAAATTCTGCCATGTAGTAGGGGTGGGAATCGCTAGGCACAATTCGATTACGATTCAGAGGGCTGCGATGCGATAAAAAATGAATATTGATGTATCTCTTTTTCTATACAGATTTTCTTTTTCTCATTTGGTACTTTTAAAGCAAAGTATTTGTAATGACCCATAATCAATTTATTTCCAATATCTTTAATTAGTCAAACAAATGGAAGTGATTTTACAAGCCGACAGACAGGTCAGGAAGGTTACATTTGCCAGAATATGTCCCAACATTGCAAAGAACCAACAGGAAAAGTGTCTGTAGCAGCATACTTATAGTAGAGTAATACAGACTTCAGCATATTCTGAATCCCTAACCAGCACCCTCCTGTTATGTGCAATGAGCAATATAATCCTTCAGACGAAAAAAATAAAATAAACATTTTGCTGTAGTCAAATCACAGCTTTAATACAAAAATATAGAATTCTGTACCAGCAGCTCTCATATAAAAGTAATGCTTGTGGACTTAACATATTCTGAATAACTAGTAACATACAGCTGCTCTTAAACACAAATAAATAATAGTCTAAGACTTATGACTTAAAACTATATCCTGAACACAGACACATTTTTTTGCTGTATACAGGCCCTTTCACACTGAACGCGTAAACGAAAAAGCGAGGCGGAAAAGCGAATTTTTCGCGTGCGAATAGTTCGCGTCAAAACCATTCACATCAGCCGCGACGCGAGTTTGCGATGTCTGTGACGTTTCAGAGCTCCAACATTCCAAAACATTCGCGGCGACAGTAAACATGGACACTTCATCATCCAGTGAAGACGAACTTTTCATTTTATTTAAAAGACCAAATAGAAGGTTTTGGGTGCACCCACTCTTAAAGAACAGAGAGTCTGAAGGGGAGTATGGCAATCTTGTACAGGAGCTAAAACTTTATCATGGCCGATTCCGCACTTACTTTCGGATGTCCGTGGGACAAATTGAGGAGCTCCTCCAGTCAGTGGCACCACAACTGACGTGACAAACCACAAACTTCAGGGAACCAATCGATCCGGAGCAGCGTCTGGCAGTCTGCTTAAGGTGAGCTGTCAAATCACTGATTGTCATGTCCAAATGTTGACATATGTTGACATACGAAGGGTCAATTGAGTCACAATGTAAACATTTAAGTGCCACAGTACTTTGTTTCCGTGTTTGTGATTGGTTGAAGCCCTTTCCGTCTCCGCGAAAGTAAAAAAAAATCGACATTGAAGCGGAAAAAAAAATGTCGTTTTTTCGCCGCAGCACATTCGCGTTTGGTGTGGAAGCACCCATTGCACATACAGCTGATCGAAAAATAAAACCATCGCGCGAATTATTCGCGCGTCAAAATCGCGTTCAGTGTGAAAGGGCCTTACCACAATCAAAAACAGCTTTTATGAAATGAACATCTGAACACTAAATTAACATCTGCAGAGAATACAGACGCAAATCCTTGACTATAAAATTGTGATAGTGTTTGTAATTTGCTTTGCCCTTTCTGAGCTGGGTGGAAGCTTTAACAACATTGCTTGCTCGATGGTCCTCTGGTTGGCAGCAATTACCGGTACAACAGAGCGTTGGACACGTGCAATATGGTTTCTCATGTTTTGAAAATATTTGAGTTTAGTTTGACACAACTTGCATATAGTGTGGCTCTTGTCCAACTTCATAGAAGTTAAATGTGAACTTCATAGAAGCCAAATTGCTTCCATACGTGCTTTTAATGCAGAGGGTGCCGGTTGAATTTCTCGCTCAGCCATCATGCATCTTTGTTATGTGCACGCCACAGACGGTTCAACGCAATCAACATTTAGAAAAGCGATTTTTTTTTTACATTTGTGAATCGATTCAGAATCGTACACGTCCGCATCCGATGCATCTAAGAATCGAATTTCCCCCCCTAGTTTTTCTAGTAAATAGTGAATCCTCCATGGGGCAAGCGCAACTGGCTTTTAAAGGGAGTGGGAGATGATACTCTGATTGGTTAATGGCACATTACGCCCAAAAGAATAGGTACAACCCTTTTGGACCATGCGCCTGGTGCACAGACCGTTTTTTCCATTGGTAAACTAGCAAAAGTGGATTCGGACACGCCCTAGGTGCACCTGCGCTTCAGACCACATGCTCAGATCGTTAAAATAGGGCCCATTGATTTTATTTAAATATATTTTTAAATGCTTTATTTAAAAACATAATTTTGAGTCCTGGTTGACTAATACAAAAATAATAAGTAAAAAATATATATATTTTACTTTCAGAAGCAAAATGCATGTCACAGCATCGACTGAGACTACAGATACAGAAACCAAAATGGTGAGCCAATATTGGTGAACGAACATCAAAATGTTCAACCTTCTCACCACAATCCACCTTTATTTGAGAAAATATTAATGCATTTTCCTCTGAATGAATCTAGGTTTCTTTGAAACTCAAAAGTACAATACTGTATCATATTGCATCCACAGAATTACGGTCTTCCGCAGTGGACTCGAGCAACGCTGTACCTGTTTTCAAGCCAGCATCACCATCATGTGGCCTCCTTATAGGATTCCTGTCCCATATTCTGCAGCTCTCCAAGCACCACGGTATCCACAAGGCCACTATTCATAATTGGAGATCGTCCAGGCCTCACTTACCACCCCACATTCTATTCCATCATTAGAAACCGAGTATTATCGTATTAGTCTTGGAATGTTCCTTTTCATGAGAACTCTGTCCCACATGCAAGGAGAGATCCTGTGTATTCAAATTCAGTCTGGTCTTAATTTATAGATTTTAATGCTGAAGAAAAGCTAGCGAATCACTGAGTCATCTGTTTTCTCCATGATGTCCAGCACGTATGCTTTGAATTGCCAACTGTACTAAGTCTGCAAGCAAGCCAAGGAATTCAGTTCAATTCAGTGTGCCCAAAATCTGCTGAGAGATTGAATATCCAAACATAAAAAGGAAAAGAAACCGAGAGAAAAATATATTAATGATTCGCAGCATTTATTTATGCACAGTGTGTTTGTTTAGCATTACTCTGGAAGGGAACTGAAAGAGGGATTACCTATTTAATTCTAGTTTACTAGGCACACAAGGCTATTCATTATGTGCACTGCTCCAAAAGAATGCACTCCAGAGACATGCTGCATGGACCACACAGCTCTTTATTTTATTTTGTCCATACACAACATGTATTCATTATTGCCTATTCTTTTTTGGCTCAAACATTAGCCTATTAGCGTCTCAAGCTAAGCTCTCTGAAAGTATAGGGCTGACACAATGTTTTAAACTACAGTACACCACTTGAAAAGGCCTTCTTAAGTGCAAAACGGCAAAAATAACACAGCAGGAGGCAAAGCTCGACGTCTATGAAGGCGACAGAGTTTCTGTGATTAAACAAGTGCTCTTCAAGAGGACACTGTCTGAGTGTGCCAAATAAAACCACAGACAAGTGAGAACCAAATCGTTGCTCAGGACAGGATGAATTTAGTGTCCGCAGAATGTTGAACTTGGCAAGAATTCGCTCAGACTGTGGCCTGTATTAGTTGCTGTATATTTACTTTAGCCCTTCTAAAATGGAGTCCAAAGAAGACTCACTTCATATTTAGATTTATATATCTTCAAGCAAACAGCAGGTGAGTATGTGACGGTATCCTCCAGATGAACTCCATTTCCTAAACAAAAGTTTAGCACAGCGGTGGTGAGAAGATATCCATCTCACAGCATGAGGCTCTAGATGTTCGCGGAGTCTAAGAATAGCTAGTTAGATTGTGTAATTTGCATTGCAGTGCTCGGGGCAACAAAATGTTTCATTCTTAGGCTTGAATTTGAGCAGCAATTGTTTTTTAATTATTTATTATCAACTTCAAACTCACTACAACTGTGCTTGGTTACGACACTGAAGACATCATAGACATCAAACCTGGCACAATTGAAATGTGCGCACGAGGAGTTATTAGAATGTCAAAGCAAATAACACACTGACTGCCAAGCTCAAATGCAATATAAATGAATCTAAATAAAAATAAATAAATAAATGTTTGTCATGTTTTATGTTTTAGGTTATAACATTTCTAATTGCAGTAAGAATCCTGACATTCTTCACGTCAAACATCCTCAACTGCATAGTGTTAAATCCTAAAACTAAAAAAGAAAGTCCTCGCTACCTATGGTGCATTTCAAAGGATTGATAGTGATACTATTGATCAGGGAATAATCTGACAGTAATCTCTAAAGGTTATGACGCAAAACTTTTCTGAGGAGGATTTTAAGTTGAATCTGCTCAATTTCAAACTGAAAAGCCGTAAGAAACCCTGCAGTTCAGCACAGACAAATCCGAAAACTAGACAGTCTAGATTCTGATTTCTTGGATGAATCATGCAGAGGTGCTGTCTCACCAAACAAACAATCCCACAAATGAATTCTACTAATGACAAAGATTTGTTTCTCTATTCATGCTATTTGGCACTAACTGAGTAAAACAGTTCGGCTCTGTTTGACTAACGCTGTTCATAGCATTTAATTTGTCAAATTTTGGCCTTTTACTTTTTGGTCCCTTGCTCCCAAAGCTTTTACACTGCACTTTAAGCAACAAAATATTGAAGGGTTAGGAAAATAGCTCTTCGGAGACCTGCTTTGTCTGAAGAGCTGACAGCTGATATTAGCACAGTACGTCAGCCCAACTGTGAGGCATCCATTACCGATGATCCAGTCAAGGGGTGAACACATGCTCTTATCTTCTGCCCTTCACCCACTTTCTTGTTTAATCTTTAATCACCATGAGAGAGGGGACAGGAGACATCATGTAGGGAGACCTTTTGTCAGCAATGGTTTCTTATTTTAGAATCCATTACTACTCTGCAAATCTATCCCCATGAAGGAAAGAGGCACTCCTTTAAAAGACATGTGGCTTTAAGCACAACTGTATCAAGCACTGCTGTGAGAATCGCCCAATGATAAATCTCAAATGTTTTACCAAAGGAAAAAAGAAAAGAAAAATTTATATAAATATATGTTGTTTTAACCACTGCTAAGAAATAAATGTATTACAAATATTAAAATAAAATGAAAGATGCAACCTTTAAAGTTATCTTGAGCCACATGTGGAGCACATCACACTGAAGCAAAACCTTTGAGAACCTAGTGTAACAAGATCGCCTAATTGATCTTTGTAAGGTCATATGGCGGATCAGGAAACGACACGCTTTGTAGCCTATATCCTTCAGAGCATAGCTGGGGGTCAACAGAGTGCGAACAACTGGAATCCTGAAGCAAAGACAGTCCCAGCGTGACACAGATAGCAGCCCTAGCCTCGCATCGGCATGAGAGCCATCTATCAAAATCTCCAGAAAAAGGCTTGTAGTGCAACAAATTCCTAACCCTGCACTAACCTCTAATGTCACTCAAGGTTAAAGAATTGCAATTTATATTGGCTTGCATGTCGATTGAATTCATCCATCACCAGTTGCTGTCGTAGTGGCACAACAGCTGTACTGCCATTTGATCCTGATTTCTTCCCCAGAATCGAATGGTATTTGTGACAAAACTTGCCCCGCTTTCTGTAATCCCTTGTTCGTTATTTGCCAGCGGTTAGCACAGACTTGTAGCTCTTCAGAAGACACATGCCCTGTTTCTTTTCTTTCGACCCATGACAAACTGATACTGCATCCTGTCTAGGCCTTTCAGTGGTCAGAGCATGAATCAAAACAGATGAAAGATCTCTGGCGTTTGTGAGAGGGGTCCCATGTATGATTGGAAAAAACATCCACATTTTGGCTTTTAGAGGAGATCAAGCCCCTAACCTCTTTTCCACCTCAGCCTAGTTGTGCTAGAAGAACCCGTTCCATCAGCACAGACCTCTTAACCCTTTTGATTTTCATCTCTGAGAACCCATAAGGTGTCCTGAAGAAAGACAGGCGTGAGAAATCCTTCAAATGAACAGAGATGCCACAGAATAGTGATTACAGCCTCTGAGGATCATGGGACTCCAACAACGTGAATCCCAGTGGACATGTGAGCTAATGACTGGCTGCTTGAAAACGCATGTGGAACAAGTTAACACATCATGCTCCCTGAGCTCTGGGCCGTTCCCAGTCGTTTCAGTCTGGCGTTATCACTTACGAGGGAGTGATGAATGTGCTGAGAGAAAAATGACGAGTGTTCCTCAAAGGAGTAAGTGTGGGTGGGTGAGTGGGGAGATATCTTTAGCTTTTAGAAAAGTTACATCTCTTCTGCTTCAGAAGGAAGAAGAAAATAATAAGAAAAAAAAACACCTGGACAAGCTGAAATCTCCATTACAGCAAGGCAACATGAAATAAAAGTGTATCACTACTCCCCTGGGTCTCAGTAGGTGGGTAGACAGCTCCTATGGTACTTGTGATCCTAATCCTTGGCTAGCGCAGAGAAATCTTTATTTTCTGGCCATGCAAGCGACGAATCTAAGGACTCGACTTGTTGGCTTTACCGCGTGTCTGCTGTCACCAAGAGCACTTTGAGCTCTTTGTCACACTCCCACTCCCAGTGTTGGGCTCTAGAGTGAACAATTCAGAATGAGAGGGTTTAATTTCACTGCTTAATGTTCTTTACTTTCCAAATTAGAGCCCAGACTGGAGGGTTGGCAAGAGCAGAGCAGTTAGGAGCTCAGCCATAAAAGCGTGCCATGGGTCACATGTGGATTGAAGCTGTCTGAAAATGGCTGCTAAAAAGGCCGTATTGTACATACTCAATAGGTGAGGGATAAGGCAGAAAAGAAAGTCGAGAGGTTTGTATTACATCGCGGCCATGCTATTCTGAAATGTATGTGTCCGTCAGCAGGAGATAATGCAGAAAATTGCTCGATGAAGTGTTGAAGGGAGTCTGTGGTAAGAGGCCACTTCAGTGAAATAGAACTACAATCCATGGACATGAGATTATATGAATGCTTGAGACTGAATACTTTATTAGACAGATTGAGCACTAGAGCTGTGTCTAACATTGATTTTCATTTATTGTTCAAACCTTCAGCAAATTAATTGAGGAATGGTTTAGATTGCATATACAATTTCAAAAAGAGCTAGAAATGCTCATTCAACAACCCAATCAAGCAAACACAATTACAGCATTAAGTCTATATCCAGTTTTGGCAAACTGTTAAAAAACACAAAAGCACAAAAGAAGTGCAAATACTCGTACTCCTTTACACCCGAGACATAAAGCACTATAATCAACAAAACATGTTAGAATAAAGTTCAACTTTGTTTGCAATACTTTTACAGCATTTACTTATCCTGGTTAGCGTTCATTTCTTTATGTACTAATAAATGTTAACATTTCAAGTGATATAATTAAAAAAGTACATTAAAGGGATAGTTCACCCAAAAACGAAAATTACCCCATGATTTACTCGCCCTCAAGCCATCCTAAGTGTATATGACATTCTTCTTTCAGACGATCACAATCGGAGTAATATTCAAAAATGTCCTGGCTCTTCCAAGCTTTATAATGGCAGTGAATGGCAGGCCAAAATTTGAAGTGTATCCATCCATTATAAAAGTAATCCACACGGCTCCGGGGGGTGAATAAAGGCCTTCTGAAGTCAATTGATTGGTTTTTGGAAGAAAAATATCCATATTTAACACATTATAAAGTAAAATATCTAGCTTCTGGCAGAGCGCCTTCCGTATAAACTATCGGAAAAAGCGTAACTGGCACGACGATGAAGTTGGACATAGTGTAAGCATTTTGAACTGCGAGAGCTGCGTTACACTTTTTGTGCAAGTGAATACGGACGGTGGTCGGCCAGATATTTGATTATATAAAGTTTTAAATATGGATATTTTTCTTACACAAACCCATCGATTCACTTCAGAAGGCCTTTATTAACCCCCTCGGAGCCGTGTGGATTACTTTTATAATGGATGGATAAGCTTTTTTGTGCTTCAAATTTTGGGCTGCCATTCACTGCCATTATTAAGCTTGGATGAGCCAGGACATTTTTTTTATATAACTCGGACTGTGTTCGTCTGAAAGAAGAATGTCATACACACCTAGGATGGTTAAGGGTGAGTAAATCAATTTTTAATTGGGTAATTTTTATTTTTGGGTGAACCATCCCTTTAATATGAATATAATTTGTATTTTGTATATATATATATGTTGGAAGTGTTGGAATTCTTGTGACATATTAAACCCAAACATTTCAGCTTTTGTTGTCTGGGGAATGTGTCTCAGGAAAGCCCTTCATTTAAACACGGAGGTCTGAAAGATGATGATGGGACAATTGTTTGTTTTGCTTCCTGAACCCCTGGGATTTCATGCTGACCATACGCATTGCAGTGCCCCACGTTTGCTGTTAGCCAATTAGAGCTATCATTAAAAGCAGATGCTCCATGGGAAATAAAAGGAGCCAGAGCAGTGTCTGTGCATCATGGTGATTTCTTTGCTAAAGCCTCGTCTATGTGGAAGGTAGCCAGCACCAGGAATCCAGAGGGATACACTGTCCTTTACTCCTTTCCTCAACCTCTATATCATCAGGACGTGGTTTGTCTTCAGCTTCTTTTGAGAATTACTGTAAGATTACATCAAACCCCAGGCTTAATCTTCAGTCTATGAATGTGCCACCACTCCACTGTCTCCTACTTCAATTCAGCTCAAGCCTAAAACTGTGGTGGGAAACAAAAGTTAGGATGCAAATTATTCCTATCATTATTATTTACGTTTTGTCCTTCTCAAGTGTCGTCTGCTGTAGCATTTTAATAACAAAAGCTTTGAAAGATTTCCCATTTATAATGTCTAAAATTTAGATGCCACAAATGAAAAGCTCATGTAGAAAGACACATATTTCACCATAAGGGAAACTGTGCTGTATCATTGCAGAGCCATAAATAAACTCTTGTGGATCTGGATCACACAACCGCATTCCTGAAGAACATACGAGTAATGCTTACCACTGTAAAACCTGCTCGCTTTCTTTCATCAGACTCAAGTTCATGAGAACTTCAACAGGTGGAAGGTCTGCACTCAATCAGTTTTGCCAAAGCAAGCACTTTGTCTTTCATCGACAATGCTATGCAGCTTAAAATACCTTCACCAAGGAGTCCCCCCAGTGCAGTTGCATTTGTTTGTGTTCATTTGATGTTCATGCCTAATGGGTATTAGTCGCAGTAGACTGCAAAAAAACACTACTTTTTGTCTTGTTTTTCAGTTTTCCAGGTACATTTCTTAACTACTGAAAAAAGGTGTCAGTGCTATAAGACAAAAATACATATTAAAGATATATTTTCTGAAATCAAGTCTTAATATCAGTATTAACACGCAGTGTTGCTTCTCAAGTAAATTCATCTTGTTTTAAGGTTATTTTTTAGATTTTCCACAGGAAAACAAGTAAAAAAAACAACCAATTAAAACTTTTTTTGCAATGTACATTCAACATGTTCTCTACAGTTAGTATTATATTCCCATAGTTTACACTCCTAAACCCATGTTCCATAGATTGTGTGATCAGATTACAATTTGGGAAAAATGTGAGTATTGTTTGTCGACCTAGAGCCCCTAACCATGAACATGTCTTCTATCATGTCCTTCTGAGTATTCGGCTACCATTTCAAATGAACACATTCTGCGAAGAAGACCCTGTGCATCTCCAGAGAGTCCACATCTCACGTGGCTCTAAACGAAATCAGATCTGCCTTTATAAAGGACATTTCTGCTAAAGGAACCTGGCTTGCTTCATTAACTTACAGCGCCTCCCTGGGTGGAAATTTAATATTGTTAGTAAAACGATCTCAATTCTCTGACAAGAAGCCAATGCCATCGCAAGCATAAATACATTGGTATGTTGTCAATATTTAGACAGACGTCATGTCGAAGAATCGTTATCTGTTGAAAGCGCTGCAGAACACTTAATTGAAATGTGCGTAATTATGTGCTCGTTCGTCGTGAGGTGTCCCCATAAAGTGTTAATGGAGTTGTGAATGTAGCTGTGAGACAGATCTTTCATCTGCAGATCTTATGACCTCTTGCAACCAAGAACGTAAGCGGATACCACGGCATCCCGGCGAAAACATCTTTCACAAATCAATTCATTACGCCCAACTCTCGCCAGTTAAAAAGCCTCTCTTTCTTGAATCAACCCATCCCCCGACCACTGACCACAGTCCTGACATTGTCTCACGCGGCGGTATCAGATTTCCCCTGCCAGAGAGATAAATGGCTCAATGAATTGAAGGCAGACCTCGATCAAAACCGCTTGTGTATAATAGACAACCACCATCAATAACTTTGCTTCATATTAAATGAGTTTATACTGTCTTCTAAATATAAAATCTTCTAAATATAGCATTTACCCAATAATAATAATATTATGGTTATAGTTGGGCACAATCAGAATTGCACAACATAGGCAGTGCTAATCGTCAAACGCTCCGTCATAGTTTTCTCTAGCCTTAAGAGTGCTGATCCAAGGTCAGTTCTAGCGCCTCTTTAACAATATTTAGCTCATGTGATTAGCTGCGATATAGGATTAGAGAAATTATATTACATTAGTACTCTCTCACCCAGATTTGCAATCAGGCCCAGCTGTCATAAAATATTATGAAATATTCCTCAATGCATTAATATTCACTAATGCTTTATGAATATGAGCTAAATGTTCAGTGATTAGGATCATTATTCTCTCTGTTAGGAGTAAGTCTTTCAGCAAAACACTGACAGTGTGATGTGAAAGGCTTTAACAAGCACCTTTTTATAGCTTGTTTGATTTGACTATGAGCCTCTCCATTATTCTCTCACAATGCTATTGTTTTTAAACCCAGGTGTTTACAGAGACACCTCAAGTCCAAGCAGACTCTTGAAATATTAAAAACCATAGCATGCAGTAAATTGCATGAAGGCCAGAACCAACCAAATGTGTATAATTATGTCAGCTCTTCAATTTAGAGTAGACTGCTCGACGATTTATCGGCAGGTGCTCCAGTAGAAGGATTGCGACCGTACTCATTAACGGTCATTGAATGCATATCGGCAGAGCGCCGCCCTGCTAGTGCCTGCAATGAGCGGCTATTATCACAGCTCATCCTGGACTAGACGGGGAGTCGGTGTAGTAATTACAGCCGGCTTACGAAGAGGCTGAGCGTGTGTGTGTGTGTCTGTCTGTGCGAGTGGGTGCGGATGGGCGGGGGGGGTCTGAAACACAGGTGGGCGTTTTATTGTGTCGTCTGTGTCAGCGTGGAGCCTGTCTGAAGGCTGTCGTTGCCGTGGGAACAGGACCCGCCGTCGGGCGAAACGAGAGCTCCCGCTGTAGAGCGAGTTGAATTACAGGTGAGGCAGGCTGAAGGAGAGGAGCACTGGGGTTTGGATAAGAAACGATCAATACGCTCACACACTGTGAAAGGGTCAGCTTACATTGATGCTGCACAGGGATACAGTGGAAGGAGAAAAAAAACAGCCATACTAACCACATCAACATGTTTGAGTTGCCTGGGATATCACAGTGAAACCACAACATCAACAGCGGGCCATTTTTAGAGCTTCAGCTTGGTAGGGAATATATGCTGTAGCTTGTAGGTCATTTCAGAACAAAAACTAAAATATGATGAGCAAAATTGTGCAGAATGAAATGCCCATCACACCAAGAACGATAACTGTAAAGATACCTATAACGGATACTATATTAACATCCACACCAACACACAATATCGCTTTATTATAACCAAGCGCTGTTATGTTGTCAGTATGGATTCTGATTGGCTGTCAAAAATATATAACGATATTGTTAAGTTGTGGTGACGATTTTTAAAACCACATCTTTATCATTATAGTTACTCGTCCTTGGAATATTCTAATATTTTAATAATAGTAATTACTTTTATTATTTATAATGATAATAATTATGTGCGTTTAATCATTTTTAAATGCTGTCATTTTTTTCTTAAGCATAACTAACAAAATATTAGCTTTTTGCTCTAAGAAAAAACTAAATGTTGCCAAAATATACTTTCTGAGAACAAGCCTTAAAATATACTGCAAAGAAAATGTATAATATTTTAAGGATGGTTGGATGTTTTTTGTGAGACTACAAGAAAAATATGCCAAAAGACAGACAAGCACACAAAGACTTCTGCTTTTTAGGGTCAGTAGCAGCTGTGACCTAAAAACGAAGAAAAGAGTTTTGTGCAACATGACAAGACCACTACACATTAGCAGAAGAGCATGCTTACCTCTGCAAACAGTTCCATTCTCCACAGCCTCGTGCCCTGCTTTACACATACAGCGGCCAATAGGGACCATCCACTCTCCATCTCCATTACAGTACAGTTTAATGGGAACGTCGACCTCCTCAGCATTAGGGACGCACACTCCCCTCGCTGCCACTAGTGAGGTGCTCTCTGCTCCCGAAAGGGTCTCCTGAAATATCGCTCCATTACGGATGGTGCGAGGGCACTTCCGGTAGAACACTCGCACGGCGATCAGTGACATACACCCGCCGTAGTCCTGGAAGGCTAGGTAGAAACCGTTACGGGAGACGGGGCCGAAACTGCGAACCTCTGTGTTAATCTTCATGACTCGTCCACCCAGGTCTACTTGTGAGAAGCTCTCGTCGGCCGCAATGGTATCCACCTTGATCCAAGGGTTTTCCATCCATGGGGGAAAGGCTTTGGTGGCCGTGTCGGCGTCTGATTCATAGTAGTAGAGGTTGAACGTTTCCTTGCAGGAACCAGGGACTCTTGGAATGCTGCTGCAGTCTCGTACCGAGAACTTCATCTCCACATGAATACGCTGAGCACCTCTTCGGCGGATGTACTTGGTGCGCACCCAGTTATTTTGGTTGGCGACGAAGACGTTACACACCTGATAGGTACGAATGGTGTTCATATTCTCATCGTAGCCACTCACTTCTTCCCACTACAAAGAAAATGAGAAAGCAAAGGTTTACAGATTTGTTTTACATCCAGCTTTTTTTTTCTCTCTAGACAAGGAGAAATTAGATGGGAATGGGAACAATGCTTCAGTTCATTTACTACCATGGCTACTTTTAGCCTTATTCATTTATTAATATGAATTATTAAATATGTGTTCATAAATACATACATACAGATAATGCAGTCAGTCAATTCTTTCTCAAAGATCTAGCTAGATTTAAAAAATGACCTGACAGCAGAAACTATCATGTTATAGACACATTTGTATCTCTGCATCAGATCTCTGGAGGGCTTCACGAGCACCTGAACCATTTTCAGCAGCTTTCCCCATATGCACAGGCCAGATAACTGAGCACAGGAGGATCGAGGTGGGAAAGAGAGCAAAATTCTCATGCTAGACTGCCAACAGGCCCTGGCACTAGGCATAGAGAGGGCTGGCACTGGCTTGGGTTTTCTGTAGACCCCCACATGGCAGTGGCAAGTGATTCTGGACTTTTTATTTTTTAATTTTTTCTCTCTCACGTGCTATTAATATACTATTGTACTATTAATATAGCTCAGACAGAGACAAAGAAAAGTGATACACTTTGATGTTTATTCAGTCATTTATTTTTTGCTCTGCTGCCTTTTCTGTCCTCAGGCAGCTCAAAATGGAGCCAGCATTAGCATTATTAAATTATTTCTCTTCACAACGAGAAAACAACTGAGTATAGTTTAGCAAAATCAAACAAACATGCTGACTCAACAGTAAAACAAACAAAAAGTGTATTAAAGGGATAGTTTATCCAAAAATTCACACTTATTTTTGGGTGAACTATCCCTTTAAATTGGAGACAAGACTAGAAGAGAAAGAAAAAAAAAAAGAAAGAAAAAAAAAGAAAAAGAAAAAAAGAAATGCAGAACATTTACCTTCAGCTGACCTACTGATCATTAGTGTAACAACTCACATAAACATAAAAAAATATCCATCCTGTTGAACATTACAAACCTAAGATAATCAAATTATACGGAAAGCATTTGATAGAGTGAAGGAGACTTCTTGTAAAATTTACAAGTATATATTGCGCAGACTAAAGCATGAAGGGTACACGCACCAAGGACTTCACTGCTCGGCCTAAAGTGACTCCAGATGACTCCATTGTGGTTTTCAGCCAACTTGCCTGCAATCAAGCCACAGGCTTACAGCACTAAACAACTCAAATACCAGGCACAGAAGTCTTGACCTCGTCCAACAGGGAAAGCCCTTTTCTTCACCTCAAAAACATTTTTCACACCGCGGCCTCAAAGCCCAGCAAGTGATCACCCAAACCCTCCCCAAAACACCCTCCCCTTGAGTCTTACTCTTCACTTAACAGCTGACATAATTTCCCAAATTAGTTGCTGCTTAACAAAGATTTTGACAGAGTTTTGACAGACTGGGGGAGAAAGTCAAGCCTGTCCAAGACCTCCATTCTATCAAATGATCTTGGACTAATTAAAACAGCTTTCTTTCCTAGCAGCTTTTGTTCTTTATTCCCATGTCCCTGTTATTCAGCTGAGATGAACTGAAATGATTCTGGATAGGATTGTGGTCATTAACACTTGCACTGTGTGTGTGTGTGTGTGTGTGTGTGTGTGTGTGTGTGTGTGTGTGTGTGTGTGTGTGTGTGTGTGTGTGTGTGTGTGTGTGTGTGTGTGTGTGTGTGTGTGTGTGTGTGTGTGTGTGTGTGTGTGTGTGTGTGTGTGTGTGTGTGTGTGTGTGTGTGTAAAATTTAGTTTTCCATCACTTCAGCTCAGTCCTTTCAAGCAGCCAGATGTGTCTTGGGTCACTGGTAGTCGTTGACCTTGCCACCTTTCTTAAGGATGACACATTTTTCTATGAACCAGAAAGAGGGGTGAGAATTAGTAGTTAAACAAGAGAAGACAGGGTGTAGCATCCTCTTGTTTGTAGTCTGCCACTCTGACTAATCAAATTAGAAAGAACTGATATAAAAGCAACGTTGCTAATGAGAGAGTAAGCGCGCCAAACAAACGGCCTTTAAATGGAAAGAATCCCTTTGTGCCGTCTCCGCTTCCCTGCCACTCTTTCATCAGAGGCAAAGAGGAGAACCAAATGAGAAATAATAAGAGCCAAGCGATCAAGCACTGAGTGTGAAATTAGAAGAAACATTCTCATTTCCAAAGGTTTTCTCCTGGAATTTCTGTGGGAGCGTGGCTAAAGGATGACCATGTGCTTTAAGAGGGGAGTTCAGATAACATTTTGTAATATGGCAGACCACCTAAGTAACATTTATTACTTTGTTTAAAAAAACAAAACTAAAATACAAATTAATAATTTATATATTTAACTATTCATTAAATGAATAAAACTTAAAAAAAAGGTTAAACTCAATCAAATTATTAATTTAATTAGTTAAAAAAGAAATACAATTGTATAATGTTTTAATATTTTATTTACTACTCTTATAATTTTATTAAATAGTCAATAGTTATGAAAGGTGAAATATAAACTGAATTTAAAAGTAGTTATGAACTTAATGGTTATGTTAAATCTATACATGCTGAATCTATGGGTAATGTACCACTTCCTCCTGAATCTATGAGTAATGTACCGCTCTCAAAGTGTGTCAGGACCTTTATCAAAAAGTATGTTAAGACCAACAAGAAGAGGCTGGCTGCCCTCTTGTTGAGAGGTCAGAGCCTTACATGGGGGGGGGGGGGGGGGGGGCTCTTCAGCAGTGTTGCACCACTGGCTTGTGTTCCTATTTACTGGCACCCAAATATGAAATTATGCCGCCATTAGGTCTAAAGGCTCAAGCTATGCTTTAAGGGTCACAAGCAAATATAAGAAGTACCATTACAGAGACTGCTAGTGCAGAACCCAGAGCTTCGGTCCACTGGATGAGAACACAACCTGGGATTTATGGGCCCCAAATGGTCTTGATCTGCAGTCTTTCAATCATGACAAGATGACTGTAGTCTGTGTTCTTCTCTTACTCTAGTGTCCTATAAGAGTTCAACTAGACATCGCAAGCTGTTAAAGTAAGCCAAGCATCCCTATATATCATAGTTAACGTTAAGGTTTTGAATCCCCGGATGAAAGATATCTATCATACGACTTCAAAATGTCATATTTGCAAACTTTGCCCAAAACCTATAAATGAAGATTCTGACATTAATTATTCGGCCCTCGTGTCGTTCAAAACCAGTAAGGCATTTGTTCATCTTCAGAACAAAGATATAATTTTCAGATATTTTTGATGAAATCCGAGAGCTCTCTAGCAATTTAATTAACACTTTCAAGGCCCAGAAAGGTTGTTAAGAGATTGTTAAAATGGTCCATGTGACTACGGTGGTTCAATCTTAATTTTATGAAGTGACGAGAATATTTTTGTGTGCAATAAACAAAAATAACAATTTTATTCAACAGTGTCTTCTAGCCTGAGTCAGACTCTTACGCAGCTGACGCAGTGTAAACAGTGCAGTGTTTCCTAGTTCTACGGCAGAACGACTCGTGCCCATGTGTCGTGGTGTTCATGTGAACAGTGTCGGCCAATGGTAAGCCGGCATTCTGGAAGCGCTGCACTGAAATTGTTGAATAAAGGTCGTTATTTTGTGGTAAATGTATGCTAAACCTGCTAAAAAACACATCATCAAACAATTTCAATTAAAAAACTGTTCCGTCTTGCTGTTTTTGGATGCAAGAATGCGTCCTCAGTGAACATCCTTAAAAATGATAACACTTTGGCAAACAGAATGTTTTAGCTATATGACTAATCTTATGTAAACAGTGTCTTCAGCATAGCAAAGTCTCATTTCAATAAATCATGCAGCAACAAAAAAGCTGGAAGTCACAAATGAACTGAATTAAACTTGTAACTTGCACTGGGAAAAGGAGCTCTGTGATAAATGGCACCCTGTTCTTGTGGACAGAAGTTCAGAAACGATAACTCCCCTGCCACCCAAGACGAAGGAAAGTTCACAACCGAGCTGTGATCTATAAGTCTCCCAGACAGAGGCTCTCCCGGCTACAGTGGAGCCACACGCTTGTGCTGAATTATGAAAAAGGCTTGCTCGAGGGGATGCAGAAGTTGGCCACGATCAAGCTTTTGTGTTATATTAATTGTTCCACTATGACACGGCTCTGAACTTTTATTTGGACTTCTGCGTCTTTTACAAATAAACTGTCAGAACCTTATGAAGTTTACATGAAGCCAGCAATTAAAGCTCTCCCAGGGCTGTCATTTGTATTCAAGCATTTGTAACTAGTCGAGTGGTGCTGATGAGTCCTTTTGTGAAATATGCTGACTTCACATCTCATTGCAAAACGCTCTTTGGACTCAAAGAAATACATCGAAAATCTGCATAAATAAATAATTCACGCAGAGGGGCAAAAGGGAGCATGTATGACAGCTCCTGAGGGAAAGTTTTTCCAATTTGCAGTTGTGGGAAATCTGACAGATAGAGTCACATTGAGACATTTGTCCTGAGGGGACATGTGGGACAAATGACAACCGGATATTTCAGCTAAAGTGCAGTGGGATTACAACCCTAAGCAAGATACTGAGCTCCCCACCATTAGAGAGATTGACAGAGGAACAGAAAGTGATTGAAAAAAATGAGAGGCGACCTACAAACTGAGCCGTCTTTGGCAGTCAGCTTCAATTACCACCATCCACTGGTAATGCACAACATGTGAAGTAAGACAAACAAGCTTCCTATTGCTTCTTTAACCCTTGTGTCTATCTATATCCATGTGGATCATGTTTACATAACTCATACGAATCAAGGACATGACAAAAGAGTTATGCTTGTGAAGGGCGGCTTGTTTCAATCCTGACGTGTGACGGTAATACGATAGTTTTAGACCAATCCACATTGGAACTGATTCTTAATCCAAATTTAGTTAAGGCGGTTCTGATAGGTTTGTGTTGGTTGAAACATTGGTTTCTTGATAACTTCCATGTAGCTCATGTCATGCCAATCAGAAATACTGAAACTACATGGTTTTAAACCAGGAAACCACATTTTTAAGATAAGCTAAAGGGATAATTCGGTTATCATTCAATCACCAGACTTTCTTCTGTGGAATACAAAATGAAATATTTTGAAAAATGTCTTAGTGTTGTTTTGGATCTCATTGACTTTCATTGTATGCAGAAGAAGAAGAAAAAAAACAATAACATTTATCAAAAAATCTATCGTCTTCCACAAAAGACAGCGTCATGCAGGTTTGAAATTATATGAGGGTAAGTAAATAATGAAAATTTTGGGTGAAATATCACTTTAACAGAGGGCATTTGTGAGCATGTTCCCCTTTACAGCATCACAGATTTCATTGTTCATTATTCCTCGCAAAACAGACAGAAGCAGTTCATGAGCATGCAAATAAAGTCACAGATGATTAATGACTGTTAGATCTGGACCTTGAGGCAGTCAAGTGAGGGCCACACCATCACACTGATTAGTTACACAAATGTACTAGCTTATTTTCATGTTCTGCATCAGTAAGCAATGAGTCTAGATGCATGACCAAAACTCGGTGTGAACATGGTGGCATTTACACACATTTGTAATGTCTCCTACAACGCTGTTCTCTAACTAAGCTGGTAATGACTTAATTTACAGCGTCATGAGGATGTGTACAGACTGCTCACACCATAGCTATTATAAATTAAAAACAAGCCATCCTAAATAAAAATTATTACGTCACATAAAATGCTCCCAGTGCCACATAAGGGAAAATCGTCTTATTACATGATAAAACAACCATTTATAAAGTGGCCTTGAAAAAGCTGAAAATGTGTTGTCTTAAATTGTGAGGTTAACAGAATGAATCAAGAGGTTCACATAGCACTGCTTACTGAAAATGCCCTTCAACTTGACATTTCCTCTACCACTTACTAAGTAAACACAGTGTTATTGTAAAGAAAGTCTGATTCTGTGTAGCTGCTCAAATCAAGGATTGCAGGCCACTTTACAGGCCAAAATGTAATTAGAAGCCAGTAAATACCAACTTTGATTTCAATAAGTCTTTAAATTATTAAAAGACATCTGAAATTGTAACATAAGCGTTTGAAAAGCTGATGTGCAGGTCCAAACAAGTCACTATGCAGACGTGGAGTAATATGTACAGTCAAAAATAATAACAGAAAGCACATGAAGTATGTGCTCCTCACACCTGGCTATGATGAAGGGTTATCATAAATCTTTCTTTAATGTAGGTGTTAACTTCCATAATTACACAGTTCAGTACAGTATATTCCACCTACATAAAACTTCAAGAGGTAATACATTCAGGGCACAAATGTGAATGAATGAAAGAAAGAAAGAATGAATGAGTGAATGAACAAACCACATCTGGATTTTTTCTCCATGACAGTTCGGTAACAGGGGTTTGTTTTGCAAAGCTATTCAGTGGCATGAAAGCCAACTGTTGATAGAGTGCTCTATATTTTGACTGACACTGATACTTTAGTTAAGCCCACAAGGCTCTGCAGGGGTGTAAGACAATAACTTAAAGCCTTTCTCTCTATAAGGTTTACAGAATCCCACCTGTCTAGTGCTGCTGTGGGGAACCACCATGCCCTGACTTCAGTTAAAATGTGCAATGTCTTGCTAGAGAATATTCTCTATATCTAAAAGTATGTGGTGTTGGAACAATCACTAGCATTCCTTGCTGAAGAGTCCATTTCCTCTGAGATGCTGGGGCCATTTTGGATATCTACATTTCTGAATGTGTCAAAACAGTGAATAAGTTTCACAAAATTTAATTTCACACTTTATATCAAGACATTCCCTCTGTTTGTGTAGCTATTGAAATAGTTTTGATAATCCTTCATAGTTGTAAAGATGAAAAAGATGTGATGAGGGCATGACGCAAAGCATGTGTAATTCCGTTTCTTTTGTTATAGAGGAAAAGGAGAGGTGAATCTTATTCGGTGCAGATTGAATCCAGAGCCTCAGACCCAGAGACACCGGACCTCTTTGTTCTTTTATATTGATTGCTCTAATCAGTACAGGGGGAAAAAAGCTGTGTGCCCTCAGGTTCGAAGAGAAGATGGTGAGCAAAATTATATTTAAAGAACTTTGAAGTTGCTCAGCCACACTGTCAGCCTTCTATCCTCTTTTCTTCCTCCATTTTTTTGCCTTGGTCGCTCTCAGTCTTCTATTTTTATTTTACTGCTTCCAGACGCATGGAATGGTATAATTTAAACCATCCCCCTAAACAGACACAGAAGCATAAATAATTGAATAAAATAGGGAGTGGTTTTTTTAGAAATACACCAGCAAATTACTCAGGAATATATTTTTCTTCTCCAGATCTGTTCGGAAGAACATCCTGGTGTGGGGGAGGAGACGATTAATTACTCCCTGACCAGTGGGTGCTGAGCAGGCATGAGCCTTGATGGATGAAATCTAGTCTTTGTGGAACTATATGCTAAGAATTCATATCCAGTTTCTGTCACAATCATCAGAGAAGTAGGATTAATTGATAATTTCATGTAACCTCAGTAAATTGCATGCAGTAAAAAGATTAACTGAATTAGAACAAGATATCTGTTAATATAAAGACACTTACACTTACACTATTGTCACTTGTTCCAGACACTGGATATACTGTCCAGCCAAGCTCTGCGGTCGCTGTAGTGGAATCCATCAACATTTCTGTGGAAGCAGGAGGAAACATAAAAAGGTTATACATCCAGGTCACGCTTTGTACAATGTTCAATGTCTGCGAGTTCATTCATGTACAGATATCAGCCAAAGGATCTAGCAATCTATCATTTATCTTCAATAAACAGAGTGAGGGAAACTGCTAATGTTGTTTCGAATAATTCCAAGAAGTTACTAAATTACAAATAAACCCAGAAAGAAACAGACTCTGACGTTAACACCAAATATAGAGCTTAATCGCTTTTTATCCCAAAAGTCTTTGCCTAAGGAAACGCTGGAGAAGTATAATAAGCTATGAATATTTCATATATTTTCATGAATTAACATCATTCTTTATCCAGACATTTATAGAGGCTTGTGATACCACTTAACCAACTGCTCCATAAAATGCTATCAACACGTTTGACACGAATCAGCCTTAAATCTGTTTCGATAATACAGCCGTCTCTAGTAGTAAAGATGAAAAATGCTGTAAAATCAAGAAGGGAGCAGGAAATAGTGGGTTCTGCTTCTTTGCTATGTGATTCAGCCAAGATATTTTACAGACAACAGCCCACTATCAGGCTACACCACTGCAGAGGTTACATGGGGGTACAGGATGTAGGTTAGCAGTTGGACAACGATGAGATAACCACTAAAGACACTTTCAATAACGACATGGCAGCATATTGATCCTGGAAAAGGCTAATCTTGTACAGACTTTACTATGCCTCTGCAGGCAAATGTTTATGAATATCCAAAAATATGCATATTGCATCGTTCTAGCCATATCTACCCATGGGAGAAGCTAAATGTGTTTAAATTGACTCCTATCAAAGTACTCGGGCTGTTGATAATAGGAATAATAGTATATTACTTGAGTAAAAGGATATTTTTTTGTGGTAATAAAAATATATCTATGCAAACAGTAGCCTTTAAAATTACTTAACATAACAACGAGGCAAAATGCTAATATTTTCAAATAAATTAAACATACGGTTTTATTGAACAATACTGCTAAAATACATATGATATACATACACATAATGTACACAAGTTGATTGCCCTATAATAACAAATGCCTGCAGAGGGCTCCAATGGCCTGATGTTGTTACACTTTACAGCAGATAAAATCCTTGTTTAATATTGGCCAAACAACAGTTAATTCAAATGTTCACTTAATCTTTAATATTTGGCCACTTCTTTATGATAGAAATGCTACAACCACTGTAATTTCTTGAACAAGAATATGTGGACCTCAAAACAACATACAAACTCAGAGCAAGGGTTTATGATATGAACAGTTCACATATTTAGAAACATATTGATATATTCTCCTGTGTTGGTGTAGGTTTATAAATGATTTTGATTCAAATCTGATGAAATGGCGCACATTGCGTTCCTAGATGAATATTATAAGCAACCCGAACTCACAGCATACACTATACAGAGATGGATCTCCACGCATGTAAGTGATAACAGTTCATGTGGAGCAGCATTTACTGTGAATGGAGCTGCTCTGAGACACACAAACTACACCCATGTAAATAAAACGTATTTGAAACCCTGTGGGCATATACACTCACCTAAAGGATTGTTAGGAACTAGGGGTGTAACGGTACACGTATTCGTATTGAACCGTTTCGGTACGGTGCACGCGTGTACCGAACGGTTATGAACGTAATCTTTAACAGTTAACAGTCGGCTTGTTGTAAGCGCGGAACACACTTCAATCCGAGTTCCCACACGAACATATTAAGTATTCCAACATATTAAGTCCATTTTATCACGAAATTCAAACGATAAATGCCGTTTTAACGCTCTTTAATGTGACGTGACTGATAGACGCGTATCAGTTCAATTTAAAGCGGCAGCGCGCTGCGCGCGAGTCAATGCGATCATCTCTTCCTAAAGAATAAACATAAATTAATATATCTTAAGGTATGTTGAGGATACATTACAACTTACTGAAATGTATCATGTCGTGTAATCGCTCCATCTGTGTTTCAACCGTGGAAAGACAATAAAACTGCTTGTAAACAATGTCATGCAGAATCACGTTTACTCAGAAGTCATTCAGTGTCCGCAGCTGTTAGCTCACTAGAGAAATCAACTCTTTCACTGAATACATGCACTATATTAGCCGTTATATTCATTATATTAGCATATATATATATATATATTCATTATATACTTCTTAGCCTGTTAGTGATGTATTGTTTATTTAATGTATGTTTAAATAAACCTGTCAAGAAAATTACAGCCACTAAATGATTATATTTCAACAACGAATAAAAATAATTAGATTTAGAAGTTAACGCAAAAACTGCTTTACGTGCAGCTTATGAGTGTTGATTATTATATCTAAAAATAAATAGCAACTGAATTTAGGCTAATAGTTTGGGCTCTGTTGTTAATCTTTAATAGCTATATGTAAGTAAGGGCTCCCTATATAGTTTACAGCATTATCTTTAAGAAACTTTGTTATAATTTAATTCATTTAAGGACAGACACAAATTTTTTCATTTTTTGCAATTTTGTAAAACTGCTGTACCGAATCCATACCGAACCGGGACTTCAAAACCGAGGTACGTACCGAACCGTCAGTTTTGTGTACCGTTACACCCTATTAGGAACACCTGTTCAATTTCCCATTAATGCAATTATCTAATAAACCAATCACATGGTAGTTGCTTCAATGCATTTAGGGGTGTGGTCCTGGTCAAGACAATCTCCTGAACGCCAAACTGAATGTCAGAATGGGAAAGAAAGGTGATTTAAGCAATTTTGAGCGTGGCATGGTTGTTGGTGCCAGACGGGCCGGTCTAAGTACTTCACAATCTGCTCAGTTACTGGGATTTTCACGCACAATCATTTCTAGGGTTTACAAAGAATGGTGTGAAAAGGGAAAAACATCCAGTATGCGGCAGTGCTGTGGGCGAAAATGCCTTGTTGATGCTAGAGGTCAGAGGAGAATGGGCGGACTGATTCAAGCTGATAGAAGAGCAACTTTGACTGAAATAACCACTCATTACAACCAAGGTATGCAAGCATTTGTGAAGCCACAACACGCACAACCTTGAGGCGGATGGGCTACAACAGCAGAAGACCCCACCGGGTACCACTCATCTCCACTACAAATAGGAAAAAGAGGCTACAATTTGCACAAGCTCACCAAAATTGGACAGTTGAAGACTGAAAAATGTTGCCTGGTCTGATGAGTCTCGATTTCTGTTGAGACATTCAGATGGTAGAGTCAGAATTTGGTGTAAACAGAATGAGAACATGGATCCATCATGCCTTGTTACCACTGTGCAGGCTGGTGGTGGTGGTGTAATGGTGTGGGGGATGTTTTCTTGGCACACTTTAGGCCCCTTAGTGACAATTGGGCATTGTTTAAATGCCACGGCCTACCTGAGCATTGTTTCTGACCATGTCCATCCCTTTATGACCACCATGTACCCATCCTCTGATGGCTACTTCCAGCAGGATAATGCACCATGTCACAAAGCTCGCATCATTTCAAATTGGTTTCATGAACATGACAATGAGTTCACTGTACTAAAATGGCCCCCACAGTCACCAGATCTCAACCCAATAGAGCATCTTTGGGATGTGGTGGAACAGGAGCTTCGTGCCCTGGATGTGCATCCCACAAATCTCCATCAACTGTAAGATGCTATCCTGTCAATATGGGCCAACATTTCTAAAGAATGCTTTCAGCACCTTGTTGAATCAATGCCACGTAGAATTAAGGCAGTTCTGAAGGCGAAAGGGGGTCAAACACAGTATTAGTATGGTGTTCCTAATAATCCTTTAGGTGAGTGTATTTATTTAAAGGGATAGTTCACCCTGAAATGAAAATAACGCCATCTTTTACATTGACATCATTTTGTTTTTGACATTAAAAATACACAAAAGAGAGCTCAATTCACTTTTGTGTCTGTTTTTTAAAAACAGCTATATAGTTTTTATAACTTTGTATTTCTGTTTTAGTTAGTAGGCCATATCAGGTTAAGCTAAAGCTTCAAATAAGTTTGTTTATTTATTTTTTTACATTTCAGTGTAATTATGTAATTTCAAGTAATGAAGTTTTGTTAAATGGTTTTAGTTAACTATTATAACCCTGATACTTTATTGAATATGTGTCAAATACTGGTCTTTCCTCCTGACTATAAATTAAATGGGAATTAAATTAAATACAGTTTATCGTGTAACCAAAAACGAATATAATGCGTGACTTTTAGCTCGAAATACACCGGGACTCTTATTTTGAAATGTTTGCGCCTCTGTTGCAGTTGCAGCTGCTCATTCAAGTTCAGATGAGAAAATATGCATTGTTACAACCGTCTAAAACATATTACTATATAAACATCGTAAAGTAAACATTGTCATTATTCATCAGCATTAGTTCATAAATAATTGCATGGCATAAATGTGTGCTAATGTTCATTGATTGTGAGCCGCTCTAGAGTGCTGTATTGGGGATAAGCGAGCCTATAGAGCGAGCAACAGCGCAGTGTTTTCCAGCGGTTAGATCAGCACATTCAAATCAAATGTGCGCATCTGTTACACAGGATTTCAGTTCTGACTGGATCTATTCCCTAATCATCCCTCCCTAACATTTTCGAAAAATTATTCGTCAACGAAATTAACACTGCGTGGAATACAGCACTTCCATATATTTAGCTGGTTACTCGACATAGGTAAATTGCAATGGAGGATTCTTTTTTTTTTTTAAACGAGTACTCGAATTTAATCAGGGAATCATGACAGCCCTGCACAGTACACAGTTTGGGTCACCATTTATGGGTGTACAGGATTTGAAACCACTTCAAAAGGCTATTTTCATGGTGAACAAGGAAAGTGAATTTTAATTTGGTTTGTTCATACTGCGTGCTTGCTAATATGAAAGCTAATTAAAACTATTGTAATTAAAATATAATTCTGCTGCCTCCTAATATTTTTGGGGGAATACAATTTCTCAACTGTGCTTTTCGCATATGCTAAACACATTTTAAAATATAAATCTAATAATGGTGACGGCAAAAGAAAGAAAAAAACTAAAATCACTAAACAGGTGTAGCGCTGCCTCATCAATATTCAACATGGATATAATGGCTTTTAAATCAGTTATCACTCAAAAAGCTCTATAAATAGTCCCTCTATGTACATTTGCATCAACAATTCATGTGACATTCTTCGCCCCTAGATAAAACATTGATATTCTACAGTTTGTAGAAATATAGGGACAAGCATTTTATGGATTCCATAAAGAAACTGCAGATTTGATTGCCCCTGAAAGGGGAATAATTATAATCAGATGAAAGATGACTGTTTGTTTCAGTAGATCAATCTAATAACAATTACTTCAATTACTCCAGCTGTTCAACATCAGGTCAGACCTTCAAGTAACAAGATTAGCCAGCCTTTCACCCACTCGTTCTGTGCGGAGACTGCTAGGATGGAGAGAAAAAAAAATCTAGTTACTGGAGGCCAGTTACTCTACTTCTACTGATTAGTTGGTGTTAAAGAACATCTCAAGTAATTGGGGTCAAAGAGAACACATCTTGCCGTCTGGGGTCCTCAGAGGCATGGGGATGATAGTTCTCAGTTCAGATTGGCCGTCAGTCATCCCATGTGAATATTCCATGTTATCGCATTGATGGCTTAATTAATTTCCTCTAGTAATTAGAGTGAGACTAAGTTGTAAGACTTTCGGAGGGAAACAGAGGAAGTTCGGGTTTTATCACAGTCGAATGCAGCTGTTTTGACTTCCTTTTACAAGCATCTGAGTACAAAACGTCTTTCAGAGCCTCAGCTTGGGGCCACCATAATTACCAGTCTTAGCTATTGGAAATACTTATTCATTTACAGAATTTTCATTAATCTTGCATTAGGCTATTTGATCATTTAAAATGCGCTTTCAAACGCTGGTTGCAATTAAGAAGGGGCCTTGAAAACGACAGAGATTTTGCAGGAAAACAGTAAACGCACTGTTTGGGGCTGCACAGAGGAACGCAGCATTTCAGGCATGTCTCTAGATTCCCTCTGAATTATATTCCAGGAAAAACCAAAGCATTCAATGAAAAAACTACACGTGGGTCCAATTTATTTTAAAAAGGACATATTCCATCTCTAAGGAACACAAATTTAAGCTAAATTACATTTGATTATCATTAAGCCTAAAATATATACTCTGGCTGCTATGAATGGACATCCAGAGTAAGTTTCATGAGTCTAAAATGAAGATCTGCTTCCAGCTGGTACACAGAGGTGAAATCAAAATGCAATTATTGGCCATAATAAACAATGGAGTTGAAAAAGTGGCAACGTGAATCTAACCTCATGCCGAGTACTTGTGGGTATCCTTTATAAAACACCATGAGTGCATTGACTAGTGGTGAGGTAAACATTCTTTCCCTTTCATAAGCTCCTGTGCTTTATAAGCTCCTGCTTTTCACAGTCTGGAGGGTGATGCACTGCCTGTCCTGTACTGTGCGATGGATAACCCCCCAACCAGAGGCCTCTGTGTACGCAGAGCCAAGCTAGAGATTTACGACTCCCCGCAGTTATGGCCGTACCTCACTGCTACGTCTTGCTTCCAGCTCTTCATCCTCTGTGACGAGGTAAACCAGAGGGGTCTCTTGGCTCCACGGGACTCTCTTATGGACTTTTGAAGAGAGTAGTGGATGTGGCACCACGAGGATTGAATGTGTTTATGCTCACACCACGTCTGGAGGTGACAACACATTCCAACCTGGGCCTATAAATAAGCTTGAGTCATTGGAGGGCTCAGCACAGACACCATTCTAAGACCCAGGAGGACGGGTGAGTTTAAGCTTTTCAACAGGAATGATTTTATGAATTTTCCCAATGTGAATATGTAATAGTAGGAGGAGCTTTCTGACAGCTTAGTAAAATACCTTCTCGTAGTATGATGGAGTTCAAGACATTTTGCTGCTTTACACTCATATTACTCACATTCTACCTGTGTTTGTGGTCCGAATTGAGTGTGATGAGATAAAAACAATGTGTACTGCAAAATAATTGATTTACACAAAAACAGTGCTGATTCATGCACAAATTAATCTTTTGAACAATCATTCAAAAAGACTTCCAAATCTCTGTTTGATTCAAAGCTATCATTTGAATCCTTCTGATGAATCCACTGAACTCTAAACTAAATCTATCTGGTAATATATTCAAATAGCAAGGCACCGAACCCCCAACTGCTCCCCGGGCGCGGCAGCAATATGGCTGCCCACGGCTCCGGGTGTGTGTTCACGGTGTGTGTGTGTTCACTACTGTGTGCATGCACTTGGATGGGTTAAAATGCAGAGCACAAATTCCAAGTATGGGTCACCATACTTGGCCACACGTCACGTCACTTCACTTTCACTTTTTTTTTTTTTTTCACATTTTATTATTTATTTATTTATTTTAGGATTATTTGGTGAATAGAAGGCTCAGTAGAACAGCATTTATTTAAAATCAAAATTAGGGATGCACCGATACTAAATTTAGCTGCCGATACAGAGAGAGGCGATTATTCAGAATGATATCTGAAATTAACAACAGTTATTATATTAAACTGCTATTTATTTTTAGATAGTCCTATAATAAATCACACTCAAATAAATAACTGCCATTTTTGGATACAACTCAGTTGCACATAAGGTACTTTTCATAAACACTTAGTTGCAAATGTATTCAAACATACATATAATTAACAGTAAATAAGCTCTAGTGTTTTTATAGCTGGATAACTTTACTGATGTAAATGCAACGTTAATTGATTATGTTCACAAGCTGTTTTATTGACGTCTCTCTGGGGTTGAAACTTTTAGCGATTTATATGAGACGCGATACATTTCAGTAAGCTGTATGGTATCTTTCAACAAATGTCCAAACACCATTTATTGTTTGAAATCAATGATAAAATGGATAGAATTTGAAAGCTGAGACTTTGTTTCTTATCAGAGGTAATAAAGCACAAAGCTCTTTGTGATTTATAAGAGGCGATCTACAAAAAAAAGTTTGGTGTAAGGAAAAAAAAGAAAAGTGGACCTGGCAACCCTGGCTTGAACTACGGGTGATTCATAGGGTCAAATAAAGCCTGCTTTAAATTGTTAATGTGTTATTGTTGACAGCCCTAAATTCAACATGTCTTCACACACAGTACGAGTTGCAGTCTGACGTTTTTCCAGTCCCTTTATAAAAGACAGGATATAATCGGCTGTTTTTAAACAATCAGCCAATGGCCGGTAGTGAAAATAATTGCTTTAATCGACCAATGCCGATTGCATCAGTGCATCCCTAATAGAAATCTTTTCTAATATTATAAAAGTCTGTCTGTACTGTCACTTTTGATCAGTTTAATGCATCCTTGCTGAATAAATAATAAATGTCTTTATTAATCTCTGTTCATTTTTATTAATAGACATGATTTTTTTTAATGCTGTAAAAATGAAATAGAAATATAATTAACAAATTGAGCCTTGTTCTGAAGTGTTACCATGCTGGTTATGAGTCACTGATATGGATTTTGGCCTATTTAGAAGCCAGTACTTGTTTGAAGAACCGCCATGCTCTATCCAAGGGGCGAGGGGAGGTTTGTTGGGCATTTGCTGCCAAAACATTTCAGTCAGTCTCTCCACATACACCTCTGCATGTTTTAGAATAATGATACCATAGTCTTCTGTCATAACTAGCCCACCCACATAATTGAGTTAGAGTCAGCCAAGTCAGTTTCTCCGGAAGCATCCTCCAGAGAGTATATAAAATCAGCCACAGACATGCACAGGTATTAGAGATATTAGGGATTTTTTAGGAAATGGAATTATCATCCGAAGACTTTCCATTTATCATTCCAAGTTGACATTTCTTGACGCAAATTGGGAAACAGGCCCACATTCAAGGTCACTGACTGCATGACTGTGTGAAGTGGCTACAGTCCAGTGCCTGTGCAACAAGAGAGTGTGTGTGGCATTCTGTGGTCTACAGCTCAAACCCTAATCACCTCCCCAAATAAACAGACCCTCCTATTAATGATCCGTGTAGCCATTTTACATGGCCGTGTTCCCCAAATAACTTCAGCGATTATAACAGGTGCCACTTTTTCTGGCTCAGGAGCATAGCTGCTGACCAATCAATTTCCCCAACAGTAATCCCTGGTCTGAAAGGATCCTGTTTCCTATCAATTAACGTGGACTGGTGTTCAGAGGCTCCTTTTGTTTACAGCCTTGCAATGAACAGCTGGCCTATCTAACCTTCAGATGAAATGCCATGACGCCCTAAATCTCAGCGAAAACAGGGGCTGAGTTAATCAATACATATTGCCTGATTTGATTAGATTCAAAAGCTTTCAATTCAGTGAATTGTTGTGAACACATCGTTCATAAACTCCTACTGTATGAACGTTTATAGAAAATCTCAGAATCTATCTGTATCTATCTATGTCTTTGCAGGAAAATAAGTATTATTTGAACACCCTGCTATTTTGCAAGTTCTCCCACTTGTAAATCATGGAGGAGTCTGAAATTGTCCTCGTAGGTGCATGTCCACTGTGAGAGACATAATCTAAAAATAAATAAAAAATCCAGAAAATCACATTATGATTTTTTTAACTATTTATTTGTATGATACAGCTGCAAATAAGTATTTGAACACATGTCTATCAGCTAGAATTCTGACCCTCAAAGACCTGTTAGTCTGCCTTTAAAATGTCCACCTCCACTCCATTTATTATCCTAAATTAGATGCACCTGTTTGAGGTCGTTAGCTGCATAAAGACACCTGTCCACCCCATACAATCAGTAAGAACCAACTACTAACATGGCCAAGACCAAAGAGCTGTCCAAAGACACTAGAGACAAAATTGTACACCTCCACAAGGCTGGAAAGGGCTACTGGAAAATTGCCAAGCAGCTTGGTGAAAAAAGGTCCACTGTTGGAGCAATCATTAGAAAATGGAAGAAGCTAAACATGACTGTCAATCTCCCTCGGACTGGGGATCCATGCAAGATCTCACCTCGTGAGGTCTCAATGATCCTAAGAAAGGTGAGAAATCAGCCCAGAACTACACGGGAGGAGCTGGTCAATGACCTGAAAAGAGCTGGGACCACCGTTTCCAAGGTTACTGTTGGTAATACACTAAGACGTCATGGTTTGAAATCATGCATGGCACGGAAGGTTCCCCTGCTTAAACCAGCACATGTCAAGGCCCGTCTTAAGTTTGCCAATGACCATTTGGATGATCCAGAGGAGTCATGGGAGAAAGTCATGTGGTCAGATGAGACCAAAATAGAACTTTTTGGTCATAATTCCACTAAACGTGTTTGGAGGAAGAAGAATGATGAGTACCATCCCAAGAACACCATCCCTACTGTGAAGCATTGGGGTGGTAGCATCATGCTTTGGGGGTGTTTTTCTGCACATGGGACAGGGCGACTGCACTGTATTAAGGAGAGGATGATCGGGGCCATGTACTGCAAGATTTTGGGGAACAACCTCCTTCCCTCAGTTAGAGCATTGAAGATGGGTCGAGGCTGGGTCTTCCAACATGACAATGACCCGAAGCACACAGCCAGGATAACCAAGGAGTGGCTCTGTAAGAAGCATATCAAGGTTCTGGCGTGGCCTAGCCAGTCTCCAGACCTAGACCCAATAGAGAATCTTTGGAGGGAGCTCAAACTCCGTGTTTCTCAGCGACAGGCCAGAAACCTGACTGATCTAGAGAAGATCTGTGTGGAGGAGTGAGCCAAAATCCCTCCTGCAGTGTGTGCAAACCTGGTGAAAAACTACAGGAAACGTTTGACCTCTGTAATTGCAAACAAAGGCTACTGTACCAAATATTAACATTGATTTTCTCAGGTGTTCAAATACTTATTTGCAGCTGTATCATACAAATAAATAGTTTAAAAAACATACATTGTGATTTCTGGTTTTGTTTTTTAGATTATGTCTCTCACAGTGGACATGCACCTACGATGACAATTTCAGACCCCTCCATGATTTCAAGTGGGAGAACTTGCAAAATAGCTGGGGGTTCAAATACTTATTTTCCTCACTGTATATATATATATATATATATATATATATATATATATATATATATATATATATATATATATATATATATATATATATATATATATATATATTTATTTAGCAGAATAACTGTTTTCAACATTGATAATAATAAGAGATGTTTTTCAAGCACAAAATCAGTATATTTGTGACACTGAAGACTGGAGTAATGATGCTAAATTGTAATAATATTCATAACATTACTGTTTTCACTGTATTTTTGATAAAACAAATGCAGCATTGGTGAGCATAAGAGACTTGCTGACTAATAACTTATATACACTAATGTTCATTGATAAATACATAATTAAAAATTCTATAATTAAAATATTAATTTTGAAATTAAAATGTATAAATGCTGTGAAAGTACTACACTCTAAAAAAAAAAAAAGGTTCTATATGGCACCAAAAATGGTTCTTTGCTCGTAATCATAGGGGAACCTTTTTTAGTGCTATATAGCACCAATTTTGGTGCTTCAGTGGTTCTTCAGCGGTTCTTCACCGGTTCTTTGACTAAGGTGCTATATACTAAAAAAGGTTCCCCTATGATTACGAGCCAAGAACCTTTTTTGGTGCCATATAGAACCTTTTTTTTTTAGAGTGTGCACATTGCAAGTTTGTGTTAGCCTTAGTATTAATACATGTTAACAAATAATACCCTACTGTTAAAGTGTTACCATACTGATTCCCAGTGGACCTTATTTTCCTGTTAGGACACAAAATAATAGCTAATGATTAAGATTAGCCCATTGTGCCATGATTAAGAATAAAAGCTCTCCTTGTCAGTTTGTCTTGAAAAAGAGAAATACTATGTAAGATTTGCAAATCCTTTGATATCAAAATGTTTCCTCATTAGCAGCAGCAGTACTGTACATCTCTCTGGCACAGAAACAGGCCTGTAGCTCCAGGCACATGCTCCAGCACAGATTAGAGGAGTCATCTCTGCTATGCAGCCATTTGTTCCTCACAGGCATGTAACCTCACGCTGTCTCTCTGAGACACCTGAAAAATTAAAGCTAGTTGGGGTGGGAATTCGTTAGAATTGAAATGAGAAGTTAGGGCATCTGAGCAAAAACCACATTGCTGTTGCTGCTATTCAGCGCAGGCAAAGACTTTTACATACACGACAAGACACCACAGAAGAGGTCATTAATGCAGGATCGATGTAACACTAGGATCCTGCTGCAATTTACAGAAGGGTCCGGAGAAACCATTTTATCCGAGTGGCATGTGTACGTGATAATGACGTTCATATGTCACGTTGAAGGGTAGAGGCCCGTGCGGTCGGAATGATGAGTGAGCACCGCTCCACAGCTCTGACGTGCCCCTAGTCGTCCAGAAATCTTTCAGCACAACGAGGGTCAATTAGGTGGAATGCACATAACCGCCGCATTACAGAATGGCTTTGTATGGTAATTGAGTCCGTATGCCCGAGCATAAGGCACCAAGAACATGCTTGGAGAGTGAGGGTTTAATCCAGGAAGGTGGCAGATACCCAAACCCCACCAGCATTACTTTAGGGGCTTGTGAGGACCAAAACAGAATCTGCTATACTTTAGATACATCTGCCGAAAGGTCTCGCTCTCTCAAGGAGATTTATGAATGCTCTGGGATTATGGTCGGGGCTACTAACTGCTAAATTTAGGGGTCAGATGATGATGATGATGATGTAGGGAAGTGTGGAGGGATGTGGAAGGGTAGGCAGAAATAAAAGTGGACTCAGCCAACACAGTATCAGTGTGTTTCAGAGGAAGAGGAAGCAGGCGGTTGATTTTGGCAGTGCGTGGTTCCTTGTGAAATATGCTACCGCACAGTCGGCGGAGCGTTCCTGACTGCTTGACACAATGATGTAGCTCTGAATTCCCAGGGTTCAACACGGGACAGGCTACGGTAATTCTCCATTCTTATATAGCCGACTAGTACATCATTCAAGACCGCTAAGGGTTGAAAAAGAGTTATAGCAAAATAGAAAGTTGGGAAAAAAACAGCACATTTTTTTTCTTCCACTCACACACATTGACAGATGCCTCCCTCCCCACACACACACACACACACACACACACTCTCTCTCCCTCTCAACAAATGAGACGTCCTTGGCTACTCTCTAATTTGTGTTTGTCTCAAGGCCAGTCCCTCAAATCAATCCCAGCGCCTATTTAGCAGCTTGTTTAAATGGTGTTTCTTCATTGAAAAGCTTAATTATTTACTTTGAATGTGCCACACAAGGGGACCACGAACTGGTAATTGCAAGCTGCACTCACTCTTTCCCTTCTTCAAACCCTTTTCGCTTGTGTTAGGATCCGGCTTCAGATGATTGGCTGTGTCTGACAACAAGACGGAGAGAGCTGACAGACAAACTGCCTTTCCAACCGATCGCTATTCCAAAGCAGATCAGAACACAGACGATGGACTTTACATCATGTTGGATTATAAAATCTTATTCTTCCTGCCAACCATTTAAGCACTATGGTCTTTCCATGCTTCGAAATATGTTTTTGCTGTTAAGAAGCCTAGATGGTGTGCCGCCAACTTGTGAGATGCTAAGGGCTAATGTGTTTTGGTTTTCAAAGAACACCGTATTTAAAAACCATTACAGCTGCTGCAATGTAAATCAAGTGTCATAAATGAATCATTCTACAGTATGGTTACATAAATATATGATGTGAGCAGGAAGATTTAGATTTAGAAAAAGGGCTGCACAATAAATCTAAATAAAATTGCAATTACAATTATTAAACTGTAAAAGGCTACTTTTTTACATTTGCATAATTTAATTCATTTTTGTAAACAAAGTTATTCATTAAAACTTTTGCCAACTACACACAGCAAATTGTTTTGGCTAAAATAAAAGCTGGAGGATTTCACATCAAGCAATGCCATGTGAATTTGCGACGGCTTCGGGGGATAATAAAGGCCTTCTGAAGCGAATCAATGGGTTTTTACAAGAAAAATATCCATATTTAACACGTTATAAAGTAAAACATCGAGCCTTCCGTATTCAACTTATGGGGAAAAACATAACTGGCATGACGATGACGTCAGATGTAGCGTAAGCATTTTGAACTCCGTGAGGCTTTACAATTTCTTCATAAGTTGAATACGGAAGGCAGTCCGCCAGAAGACATTTTACTTTAGTTTTAAATATGGATATTTGTCTTACACAATCCCATCGCTTCGCTTTAGAAGGCTTTTATTAACCCCCCGGAGCCGTGTGTATTACTTTTATAATGGATGGATACACTTCAGATTTTGGGCTGCCATTCACTGCCATTATAAAGCTTGGAAGAGACATTTTTTTATATAACTCTGATTGTATTCGTATGAAAGAAGAATGTCATATACACCTAGGATGGCTTGAGGGCGAGTAAATCGGGGGATAATTTTCATTTTTGGGTGAACTATCCCTTTAAGTTTGTGATGCAACAACCTCAACAACAACAACAACAACAATACATTTTAATTTAGTTTTTCACCAAAATAAAGGTTTAAGGATTAAGCAATGCCACACGAAACGAAAGTCAGTTAAGATGCATATAATTTTGCAACAGTATTATTACAAAAATAGTACAAATGTAAAAATAAAAATAATAAACGAAAGAGCACATCCAAGTGTGACAACTGTTTCTGCTGGCAGAGTGGTTTCTTTTTTGCCTCCTGAAATCTAATCAGTAGCAATACAGAATTTTAAATATTGGTCTTATCCCAGTTTAAATCTCAATCTTAAGATTAGACAAAACAATTTGCCATCACGCAGCCCCATTTCTAACAGAAAGCTGAAATTCTAGGAACGGACAAAATTCTCATTTACAAGGGCGTGGAAGATCAATACCTTCTGACAGGCTTGCATCCCTGCAAGGGAACTGACATAGTAAAGAAGCATGAAATGGACTGCATCAAGCTGACAGGTTTAGAAACATCACCATGCATCGAGTTGATGAAAATGATAATTGCCTGCATCCTACTCCTTGCCCGCAAGCCATAGACCAAAGCAATAGCGATTAAAAATGTGTACATTGTGCATGCATCATGAACACAGAGGAATCCAATTAGTCATGGCTGTGTGGTTTGGAGGTTTGCAATACATGCTGATTCCTTTCTTCTGACTGAGCGTGGCCTCTATGAGCTTCTTGTACAGTGTGGGCACTCTGAACAAGGGATGTGCTCTAGTCTCGATGACTAATGACCGGAGATGCATTGTATTCCAACTTAATCTACTGTACATTGTGACAGCAGAATAAAGATATTGTATTATGGATTCGAAATGTCACACATGGGACCATTCTTCAGGTTGATCTTAAGAGCAAAATAATGCATTCCAGTTGCATGCATGCATATATATATATATATATATATATATTTATATTATATTATATTATATTATATTATATTATATTATATTATATTATATTATATTATATTATATTATATTATATTATATTATATTATATTATATATATATATATATATATATATATATATATATATATATATATATATATATACATAAACACACACACACACCTCTTTAGGTTTATCTTGTGTTATGAGTTGCATGCACTTTGAATAACCCCAACAGGGACCATAAAGGTAATGCATCCAAGAGCTTCTTTCTTCAGAGTGTTCTGCAATAAAAACCCTTTTATTGTTGTCCAAACAACTATCACCAAATAAACCCTCTCCCTGCCCGTGTGATTACATTAACCAGTCAGTTCTACTTGGTCATTAACCTGACAAAACAATGGTGTTTTATGAGCTAAAAAGGGCCTTTACAACAATCTGTAAAATTTGTTAACAGTCAGCGTAATTCTGTGCTGGGATATTCTCATTGATAGGGGACTCCCAGGAGCCACTGCGAGTCCTCCACACAAGCCAAGAAAGAATTCTTGGAGGAGGAAGCCACAGATGGGCCGCTCACAAACTGTCAGAAACAGACGCTGCTCTACAACACCTTGTTATGTTCCAGAACCAACTGCAGACAGATAAATATTCATAAGAGTGAAGGAGACGTGTGGCTACAGGTTTCCTCTCTCTGATATCCTTTTGAATATTTAAATCTGGCCATAAGGGACCCTAGACTTTCCAGGACTTACGAGGTTAACCTCAAACAGGTTTGATCTCCTTCTGCTAGCTTTGGGCAAGAGTTACACTGCTGCCTTTTACATTCATAGATTTGGCAGATGCTTTTATCCAAAGTGACTCTCAGTGATATATACACTTCTCATTTTACCAGGGAATCAAACCCCTGACCTAGGTGCTGCTAGCGCCATGTTCTAGCAGTTAAACGATTATTGAGGCTGCAGTGATTTTTTAGACGATTCATAAATTGCCATTTGGGACCATGCTTATTTATTGCTAGCACTATCGGATTTTTCAATTACTTGGATATCTCAGAAAACATACTATAAAAATCTAAAATGATTAGTGTGGGATCTATAATGACAAAAAGGCAGAAAGAGTAGGCGTGTATTATTATCAGAGGGTAAAGGTCAAATATTGACGCTGCACTCACCTACACTGCAATTTTAGATGTGTCATTAAACACTAATTAAAGTGAACACTTCACGTCATGCAGAATAGGCCCTGTGGCTGTCTAACACCACAGAAGAGGGAAAACAGCACCATTCAAACATGAATGGTTTGAGTTTAGGCCTGTTCGAATGGTCATGATGTCACAGCAGCCTGAGGATGGATACCTATGGTGGAGTGATAAATCAAATGCATGCATGCTAGCACTTCATAAATAAGCACTGTTCAATATGCCATGACCATTCGCAAAGATTATTGGTAACACTATTTTACAGTGTCCTTGTTACACGTTACATGCAGTTACTATAGTAGTTATACATAATTGAATCCTAAGCCTATAGTAAGTACATCTGGTTAATTACTCAGTACTTAAATGTATAATTAAACTGTAACAAGGAACCCTTAAAATAAAATGTAACCATATTTTTATATGAATAAATAATAATAAAAATAATGAAATATCAAAAAAAGAAAAACATTTTAAATATATTAAATTCTAATGTAAATATTAGGGGTGGGAATCACAGGTCAACACACGATACGATAACATCACGATATTTTGCCCACAATAACGATATATCACGATACCAGCAATTCTGTGACAGATGATATATTGCAAGAAAATCACCCACAATATAAATCACGATATTATTTTGTAAATGGAAAAAAAAACATCAAAAAAGTCATATGATCATGTATTTAATTTATTAAAACTTCATCTTTTTTGAAATAGCATTAAAGTACAGTAAGTGCATATAAAGCTATCAAACAGCCATGAGAGAACAGTTTCTGTGACTAAATGATTTATAATAAAGAAAGGTCCATCTAGAGATGGACCTTTCTTTATTATAAATCATTTAGTCACTTTAGTCACTTATTCATAGCAGCAACATTTCATATTTGGCAATTGCAAAATGCACACATTACTAAAAATGTGCAAAAACACCCAGTATAAAACCTTATATAATAAAATATGGTCACATTTGAGTACCAAGCGGTACAATAATAAACTTGTCTTTTAAACATGTACACAGTGCCAGAGTCCTGCACCGGTGCAAAACATCATACTGTGTCGGATACGGGTGCGGGTCGTACAAGGGAGAAACACGGGTCTAAACACGGGTTTTAAACACTCACGTGCAAACGAATATTATATATATATATATATATATATATATATATATATATATATATATATATATATGCGTGCATGTATATTGTAGATGTGTTCCTAAAAAATATATGCATATTTTTAGGAACACATCTACAAAAATATGCCTTATCTGTATTTCAAGTTGATAAAATAATTTCAAATCCATATCAGTTTATTTGTGGCCGTGCGGCACGCACTCCCAAAAGAATCACAACCCCACGCACAATCAGCCTGCACTGCAGTCGTCTAGATCGGTCAAGATGGATCCTGAGGAGTTGAAGAAAAGATAGCCGGGAATGTGGAACTTCATCGCACACAGATAACTGGTAACAAACCAAGCACAAGCAGTTCTATCGAAAAAGGTAGCTTTGCCTTACAAATGTCATCCAGCGTAGGCTGATTCACTGATGGCGCATGAGGTGGGAATGCATGTTGGTTGTGTTGCCACTGTATTAGATTTTTCCGAGACAGTTCTTGCCGATTACATAGTATTTAGTGAGCTTTTTTTGTATCGTCACTACAAAATCCAAAATGGACCCAGACTTTTGATTTAAAAGACGCGGGTGCATTTGTGATTTTTTTTGTCGGCCTATAAAATAGACATTTAATCTCTCGAAGATTAAAAAATGCACTGGAAAAATGAAAAAAAAAAAAAAAAGGATTTAATTTTTAGGGCAATTAGTGCTCATTTTGAAGGCTGTAAGAACATGGTCCCAGCTCTGTCCTGATGAGGCGAGACATATGAGGCTGTAAATGTTTAACGAATGCCAAATAAATAACTAATTTCTTCATATGCAGCAGTCTCACGTATCTGAACATCTACAGTGTGTGTCACATCACGTAATCAAACTGAGCATGCTTGACCACTCTCTACCGCATGTTACTTGGTCTAATACGAAAGTATTAGCTTACTCGATTTATGAAATAAGTCAATATCTTGCCGGCTTTCTTTTTAGCGGCCATGTGTATGAGAAACCATGTGTGCGGAGGGGACACTTCATTACCTTTCCCTCTTGTTCACATTAAATCCAGTGAATTGAACACAATGTTTTTCAACATGAACACATGACGCTCCAAAGAGTTTTGAAATATAATCGTTAAAAAAAAGAACACATAAAATGGAACTAATGTGAATCAGATCTTATTTCGCATTTCTTACGGAATACATTTATGTTTTGCATTAAACACAGAAAATCAATGATAAACTGATAAACTGAAAGTAAAATATTATGCAAAACACTACCAAACCTTCTCAAGGCCACAAATTATACTCAATAATTGAACAGAATCTCTAAAGAAACCTAAAAATGTAGGTTATTCTAAAGTAAAATGGCATTCAGTAGTTAAAAATAATTAAAATATTCTGCAAAAAACAAACAAACTACAAAGTAGAGCTTCGGAAGTCATGCACTGCTTATTCTGAACAGTCAGTGCGTGCTAGCTCAAGTATCTGATTGGAGTCAGTGGCGTCTGTTTTCACTTAAGAAGGGTCATCATCAAATAACCTTGCAATAAAAGGAAACAAAGCCAAATATCAAACAAACAGTAAGACTTGCGTCTAAAAATATGTACAAAAACATCCTGCGAGCATATGTTCAGTTTACAGAGACACCGCAGTTAACATTAACACCTAGCATAATTACAGTATGCTAATCAGCACAGCGACTCGGCGAAGTCATGATGAGAAGCCATTTAGAGCAACAGCTTTTACACCCGATAAAGAAAAATTAAAAGTACTGACCTGCTGGGCTGGATCACACCCTCAAATTACCCCCCTGGGTAATCCATAACCATCTCCCAAGTGCAAATTATTCAATCTGCTACAGTACGGAGTGTACTGCTGACACCCAATATGCTCATAATGCCGTGGCCTCATTACAAAAGCCTCTCTTTATTACCTGCAGCTGCGATTATGAACTTTATCTCGCTAATATCAATTCTGAGGCTTGATAATATGTAATGGTTTCTTTCGACTGAGCGTCAGATCCATGAAAGACACAAGCATAGATTTTCTTGTCGATACTTTGAGGACGGAGGCGCACAATGGCAATGGAAGCGGGTTTTAAGGAGTCTGACACGACAAGATTATCTCCTGCCAGTCGATGGAGTGGTGTCTGCCAAAAAACCACTTCATTGATATTTTTCAGCATGTAGGCCAGGGTTTCAATGTATAATCAATGCAGAGCTTCTCCTTACTATCCGTAGTAGTCTCTATTAAACCATAACTGGGACATTATGAAAATGATCACTTGTTCAACAAATGAGCATTAAAAGTATGCTGAGGTGGCTGTAAGAGAACTGTAACAGACCAGAAACGGTGTCATAGATAAGAACAATAGCCTGGAATGATTATTCTTGCGGGCTGACAGAAGCAGTGCCTTTAAGCTGTTATCCAGACCACAGGCTGATGTTTTTATCTCTTCAGGATTTTTTTATGGGTGGACCGTATCAGTTGCAGCTCCATCATGTTTCCTGACCCGAGGAGAAAAGTAGAGTTACTCTTCACACCCGTGACCACTTAACCAGGATCCCCCTTACCAAGGGGTTGCACGTTAAAGGGAAAACAAAAAATGAGTGGAAAGTAAAAGCGCTGTCTCCCTGCAGATTCCAGGCCCACGAGTTTGCTCGTCATCCCTGGATGAGTTATGGCTCCCTGTGGTCCTCTGGGAACTATAAACAAGAACCTCTGGGGCGGCCTCCACTGCAGACTGCGTGCACTGGACCATTATGTATCTGCTAGCCTGTTGCACCACCCAGACGACACTAGCCAAGCCCAAACACAATTCTGGAAAAGTGCTCCAGGACATAAGAGTGACCTTTTACGTCACTCTGGACGGAAACTAGCTTTAGTTTTACTCAGATACTTGAGCCAAATGACAGAGTTTAAATCCGTCGAGGGCTCTTATAATGTCTAGCACTAATTCAATGCTTGCGGAACAGAAGTGAGGAAAGAGACCCATGAGTGTGCAAGATTTCTGGGATGGATCTCGGTGCAGCTGTGGAGAGGGAAGCACAATAAGTAGGGCAGCAAATTTATCGGGAACTTTCCTTGGAAGACCTTAACTGATGAGTCTCGGCCCGTAAACTCCCTCAGACGGAATTACTAACAGCTGAGGTGCACGACACCCATGTGAGATCTGAACTACACAAAAATGTTGCAATATCGTAGAAGCGCCAACTCAAACCATGCCTGTATTTCTTTAATTACTTTGGACTCGCAACATAATGAATAGGGAACAAAAAAAAAATCTGTCAGATGAAGAGAAAGCCGCTGGATCTTCAAATCCTAAACAGTTAAAAGACCATCAGACATCAGTGAATCTAATCAGTCTAATACAACTGATAAGCCTCATTGCTTATCTAATGTTATGAATCAAGAGTTAAGCCCTCAAACAGATCTTGCGCAGATACCTCCATAATTCAGGATCTGTGCTGGAATTCTGTGTGGGCTAGAGCTACTGTGATGAAGGGGTCAGTAGATTTCTGTGCTTCTAAGCGATTGAGTTGACAGAGGCTTTCAGGACTAGTGTTAATTTCAATAATGAAATATATGACGAAAAATGTTTGTCGACGAGCTTGTCCCATGACTAAAACGAGATGACAATAAAGTCATTAACAAATAGCTGTGACTATATCAACCTGCTAGCCTGACATCGCTATACTCAGATTCTAGTCAGAATATGAGTAACATTGGGCTGTGATTATGAGGCGTGTTTCAACCGAACCAGGAAAGAAAATGCCTCTGCACTCAATTGGATAGACCTACAACCAATCAGAGCAACGGAGCGACGCATAGTAGTCAACAGAACTCAACTGCACGCAGGCTGGAAGAAGTAGAAGATGAAGATGAGTGTAAATTATCTTTGACAGTGTTGTAAAAAGAAGTTAAGGATACACGGAGTACTTACCAACACGATCATCATTTCTGAGAGAAATAGTGAAGGTGAATACATACACGAACAAGTTCTCCGTTTAGGATTGGAACGAATTCAACCCAAGCGCTCTTTGGTGACGTGCATGATTACGTATACTGCAGGGGAGTCCAAACTCGGTCCTGGAGGGCCACTGTCCTGCAGAGTTTAGATCCAACTTGCCTCAACACACCTGCCTAGACGTTTCTAGTATCCCTAATAAGAGCTTGCATTTTAGATTCCACAGTAATGATAAACAGTAAGAGCTGCGTTACTGTTTATCATCTGTCCATCATCATATAAAGCCCGCCCTGACAATTTGATTGGTCCGAACAGCTTTGGCTCGAGCATAGTTGCTCCACAATGGATCAAGTCCAGACCGAACTTCCCGACCTCAAATGTTGTGGGCAGGGCTAAGTTCGGCTGGTATCTAGGCTATCAACCTACAAAATTGACTAAAATTTATTTAAAAAAAATAATAATATCTATTTTTGTTGAAAAAATTGATGTATGGATGGATGTAGCTTTATTTCCTATGTACTGTACTGCCCAAAGTGCTTTAGGTGCACACCAGCTATAGGTGAAAAATAATCAGTTTAACTATTATGCAACATACATTTTTTTTGCCCAGACATTTAGTCGACTAAAACTTAAACAAAAACAAGAAAAAGGTTTACTAAATATGATAATTCCAAAAAGTACATTTGACACAGGACTAAGACTAAGAAATAAATAGCTGACAAAACTAACACTATTCAGACTGGAGCCCACTCCTGAAGGAGTATGGATCAACTGCTCATTCAGAGGGCAGACGTGAGCCGAGGCAACCTTGGATGTGGTATAATATTGCAAGCTGACAGAGAGCGTGCAAACAAAACAGGGGCTCAAAAAACTGGGGTAATTGATCGCCAGGAAGGGCAAGGGTAAGAAGTTTCCCTTGCCCAGAAACAGGCACAAGCCTGTTTGTCAAGCCACTCTGTCACCTGAAATTATCCAATGAAAGAGTTCACACAGGACAGACACAGTCTTCGACTTTAAAACACACATAAACGTTTGCTTAAGACCTGTGTAATGCGCAGACAGATGGCTTGTTTAAAGTCTGGAGTCTATGTCCTTTTTGTTCTGACGCTTGCATCTCCAATGGCCCTTCGTTCACATTCCTCAGTGTTTGCTCTCGGTCGATTACAGTCACTTAGGTTGATTTAGAGGTTTGGTTTGCTTATCTAGAAAGAGGCATAAAAGATCTCTGTTTTGACCACCGAATAAACCTTAAGGCATGTAATTTCATTGCTTAGCCTTAATGTTTTGATCGCTTAAACACTGTAAAGACAAATCAAGTAGCCTAATGTCTAACTATTATATCAAAAACTACTTCAAAGACTATCATGGTAATGATAAAAACATGCCAAAAACATTGATTAAGCAATGGAACAGCATGCATATTTATTGGGCAGTGTATTTCTTTGTACACCCTCTTCTGCTAATGAAAGATGGGCCATAATAAAAGTGTCAGTAAAGTCTGGCAATAAAAATGGCTAACAGAGTCATCCAACATTGTTTTGGCAAAGCAGAACAGCACCATCAAATAAGGTGCTTTATCAGAGACAAAGCACAGGGTATCTGGGTACACAGTCTGCTACGATTGCCAAGTTGAAGAAACGGATACCATTTTCAAAACTGTTAACTACATTCCATAGGCACAATGCTGCCATTAAGGTATTACTTTTTATTTTATTTTTTCTAAACCACTACAGCTTATTTACAATTGTGATACATAATTTAGCTTTATGATTTCCTCTTCCAACCTAGAATTTTAATGTACTGTTTGAAGTGAACGAGTGCTTATCACATTCAGAATGTGCTGCAGTGGGCTTATACTGAACAAAATGCAACTTTAAAACCAATGTGATCATATAGTAAATGTACAGGTAACAGCTTTTCTGCCAACAAAACTATTTTGTGTTTATGGCAATTAGATATTTCAGCCAGTATCTGAAGCGACTCAGTACTGAGCATTTTAATGCAATTTAAATTAAATTTAAATATAACTGTGACGGCTATCCAAAAAAGTGCATAAAGTCTCTTTTAGGGTAAGACAGCTGGACTCTACGGGCATCTTGGTAATGCCTTAGGACAGCTATTCCCCATCATGCAAGTTCCTGCCTACTCAAAAGGGGGAATTAAATAAAATAATAAAATAAAATGCCATTTTTTCCTATGGCTTTTCAACACTTGATGCTCCACCTGAGAGGCAAATCTAGTAGAAAAGGCTATTGTTCTATATTGTGGCACATTCCCGTATTCACGGAACATCAGACAATACCACACAAGAGGAGGAGCTTTCTCTGCGTTTCTAAAGGACACAGGGGTATGGCTCTGCAGCCTTTTAAAGACGTTGTCATTCCTTAAGAAAGTCTTCAATGCCAACATTCATTGAAAGAGACAGAGAGAGGAAGCAAGAAAAGAACTTCGATTTGTGTGTGTCTGAGCACTAGAGTGTAAAGATCATTCTAATTAAAAATGTGCAATCTTCTGCTGTGTTTCTCTTTAGTAGTCTCCAAATAATATGACAATCAACAGGTGCCTCAAAAACAGAGAGAAGAGGATGTTTTTATCCGTTTACTTAAAAATGTGCGTGTGCATGCATGCACGGAAAATGCCAGAGCACCAGCTCCATGTTCGACTCTAAAACAAAGCTGACGAGTGATTTATGCCCCTCCACAGAACATAATGAAGCTAAGAAAAAAAGAAAACCAGCGCAAAGCAGAAAGCGGCCAGTATGACTGAACGATTCAGAGCACACATATCACACCCAGGTGCACACGGTCAGCTGGACAGACAGAGAGAGAGGGAAAGAAAGGGAAATCAGAGAGAGAGATAGGGACAGAGGGTTTAATTCACTGGCTTGGCAGGGCAGTGGCCTGGGAAAAGCTGTGAGGGGGAAAAAAAGTGTGGATTGGCATGCAAATCAGGTCTGCATGTGGACACGCGGAGCTGAGCGGGACTTTTAGGAGAACCAGCGTTCACCTCCCATTAATATGACGCGCTGTTAATGAGGAGCTGGGGGAGAGTGGCGGAACAGGTGTCGGAGCAGCTACAGAATGGGAATAAAGAGGGCAAAAGCAGTGATCCGCGAGGAATGTCTATGTGTGCTGGGACTGGTGTGGTGGGGGCGGCCGCAAATGTGCCCAGCCTGAGGGGGGACATGGTTGGTGGCCCACAGAAAGTTTAAAGTTTGAATGCATCCTGCTCGAGTGCATGTGAATATTCATATGCAACTGCATACACTACCATTCAAAAGTGTGATGTTGTCGTTAAGATTTTTAAAGCCCTCCTGTAGTCAATCATTTTGTCCCTTAAAACTCATCTTTGTACTAACCAAAATTACATATTTAAAAGTTTTTTTCTGTGAAAAAAATGTATTCATGCCTTAAAATAGACTGAATGTAACTCTTCAGCCTTGCTTCTTTTGTATGCAAATGAGCCCAACCTACACTCACTTATACAGGCTTGTCTAAAAGTCAATGTATCCGAATGGTAATGCATGCATCGCCAGTTACAACATGCATCATAGCATCGTTAATACACATCATATATATTCATCATATCAACAGAAATATATAGCGGGATAACCTGGCTTCTCTTTAGACTCCCCTGCAAAGTGAGTGTTTCAACTTTTCAATTAATGCCTATGAAAGTTTAGCTTTCCATATGCGATCAGAAAACGCACCAGACTGGACATGCGCTGAGAATGACTGTCGCGCTTACCTCAGCTCTGCTCAGATCTAACTTCACTCTCGCGCTGAATAAAAACCTGACTCCTGCTGCGTTTTTGCTGTGACTTTCGTTCGGCTCACTCACACTTTATTGAAAATACATGTTCAGTTTTTAATTGTAGTGTTTATTCTCTAACTGAACGAAATTATTGTATTATTATGAAGATCCAAACAACATTGGGGGCGTGTAGAGAGTGGCCTCGTAGAGCAGCGAAGCAAGTGCATTTTGGGAGTTGTTGTCTTTCATCCACGAGACAAAAATAAATTTTCTGTCTTTTCTCAGTCTAGAAGGCACCAAATTCAAAAATAATTTCACATTTCTACTACATAAATGACCCAGTTTAAATACACATTCATCTTCTCAGCGCTGAAGTGCCCCTTTAATGATATGCTAAAGCTCGCTCACGCGTTAACATGATTGGTTACAAGGTTTGGTTTGTGACGTAAGAAACACCAGTGATTTCATACCGCTGTTTTAAACCGTTTTTTTTTTCCCACCTGCAGTTTTACTGCAGAAAATACTCAGCAATGGTGTTGACTTATGAATTTGTACATGATTTGTCTGGAAGCATATTAAAAACACCACATAGACAACATTAAAAAACCCCACAGGGGGTCTTTAACTTTTATGTTTTTAATGTTTTTAAAGTCTCTCAAGCTCACCAAGGCTGCATTTATTTGAAAAAAAAAAAGTAATATTGTGAAATAGTATTACAACGTAAAATAACTATTTTCTGTTTTAATGTATTTTAAAATTAAATTGATTCCTATGATGGCAAAGCTGAATTAGTCCAGCGTCTTCAGTGTCACATGATCATTAAGAAATCAACGTAATCATTGTGATTTGGTGCTCAAGAAATCTTATTTTTTTTATGTACACGGAAATAAGTTGTGCTGTCAATTTTGATCATTTTAATTTGCCCATGCTAAATAAAAGTCTTAAATTTGTTTTGTTTTTTAAATCTTACTGACACCAAACTCTTTAACGGTAGCATATGTGTTTATGCTAATTTACAGATTTGTTTTTATTCTTCAGCTTAGTGGTTTGAAAGAAAGCTGTGATGTGGATTCGTTTCTCAAAGATGATCTTTGGAATAAAAGCTAACACACAGGAAGCCCTTTTTACAGCAATGCCATTTACATGTCTCTTTCTTTTGGGTGAATGTGAATAAAAGTGGGTGAATGACTAAAAAAAAGCACTATACAACATCCTTGTGCGGCCAGGGAGGAAACGTGGCCATCTGAGGGTCACGTCCACATTAAAGGTGCAATGAAAAGGGAAAATGTTTATTCAATTTTAGAAAATCTCCATCAAGGTCTTCCGTGTTATTTTACTGCGTTTACAATCAAACGCTTGACGATTTATAGTCTCTACTGTGCAGCTAACTAGACCGCAGTCCATAAAGTATGCTGTAAATCCAAAATAACAATACAAAACTGCTACATAAAACTTGAAATGGGTCTGCCAGGCTTAGACACACTAATTTGATATACCCTATAACAAGCATCCTTGGTCCGTCGCCCAGTCCCTCACATTCCTTTCATGACAGGGTGCACACGGCTGGAATACAAGATGAGAATTTGGGTGCCAACTTCAGGACAAGATACTTAAAGAGACAGGATAGCAATATGAGAATCTGAAACTTAATGAAACTGACAGGGGTGAGATTCTCCGGGGCCGCCGAATAAGCCACGATTCCAGCCTCAGCTGAATGGCACCTAATTATTGACCACCTAAATCAATAAGTAACTATTGAAAAAACAGCAACAAGCCGTGGAATCTAAAACAAACTATTAAGTGTCTTTTTTCAAAAGATATTGTTATGGTCATCAAAACAGGGGTGTCGAAATTAATCGTTTCTACGATGCATCGCAATGCAGGCGAGAATGATTTGTATCGGTTCAGTAATAGACCATAACCGATTATAATGTACCGATTCTTTTCTGACGTCATTTGTCACGCATGTGCTTTGCAGGGAGGCGAGACATGAGTGTGAGTAATTAAAACGCTCCAACTACTTTAAAAGCCGACATCTGGGCACATTTCGGCTTTTATGAACAACCTGGTAAGCACGTGCGCTGTGTGTAAATCAAAGCGATCTGGTTTATCAAAACGATTTAATTTACACTTGGGCACATAAATGTATCTCCGCAAAACAGATACCCGCACTACATACAGATTTAATGGAGTTCACGTCACCAAAAACAACAGATATAAGCTGCATTTTATTGATCATCAGCTAATTTCAAAATCAAAGACCCCAATAGGAGCGAGCGTGACAACAGTATTGGTAAGATCATTCAGTTTTTTTTTACCTTTAATATGAATGTATATTGAATACCTACGAATTTACTTTCGGTAGTTTGTGCGTTAGCTTGATGAAGAGATACAGCTGCTTGTCTGCGGAGAAGCGTGCTTCAGTAGCGCTGTCATATCTGGCTATGTCACATAGCCCATAACACGCTCTCACACGTAAAAAATGTTTAGCATTGTTGCGAGGAGTAAAATTTACATATGTGGTTTCAACGACCAGATGCATTTAGACTTCCTGAATTGGCTTTTAGTATTTTGTGTATTTGTTCTAAATGCTCCTGTTGTCTTCTGTGCCCAGACTTGAGTTTTGTTTGATACATTCAAGAAGCGCGTTTTCTTTGAGCAGGTAAAATTAAAGGTTCAGTTCATATAACTGACTGACACAATTGTATAGCCTACATGAGGATGCAGTGCAGCGTCAATGCATTGTGATGCATCATGATATGGAATTGAACTGAATCGATAGCATGATAATCGTAATCAAACCGAACCGTGAGAGCAGTGTAGGTTCACACCCTTACAAAACAAATGTATATCTTGAGCACTATGTTGGTGCACTTTAGTTATAGTATTCAAAAAGTTCCAAATAATGAAGTGCTGTGAAGAAATAAAATATATAAAAGATTATTTATAGATGCCTGTCAGAACACTCAAAGACACCTTACAAACTTAATTACAAACAATATAAAAGTAATATAAAATGTACAATAATTATGCATGTATAAATTATAAATAAATCTAACAAATATAAATGAAGATATGCTGTAAATAAACACACATCCTGAAACAACTAGTCCCATCTGAATAGGGCTTTGGCCTGTGTTTATTACTTAGTTGATTAATATTGTGTATTGTGCGTGTAAGAAAACAAAAAAAAAAGGATATGATGAAACACGGCTCCTGTATGACACATGTGGCTAGACGCTGTCACCATTCAGACAGAAAAACTGCTGTCCTGTTTATTTTCACTGTACGCCTTCTTGTTATGATGATACAATGGAACAAACTCTAGTATAAATCTTGACCCTCGTGCATGCAAAAAAAGCTGCCAGTATTTCAAACCAACACACAAACAGCCAGGAAAAACTGCATTCTTGCACGTCTTTCTCTATCAAAAATGTACTTGACTACATAATTTTGGGTTCTCAACAATCAAGTAACACCCCATCCATAAAAGTCCAGTAAACTAGAAAATCAGTACAGTGTTTTCCAGAGCATGTGAGCGGGACCATGTGCTGAGCCTTCTCCCTAGTGACCAGAGAAGGTGTCTATACTGAATAACCACTGACAAGCCCAGGATTGAGATGAAGGCTCAGAGGTTAATTGAGTCTCTGTGCTGTGCCTTCCTCTGTGTAATTTACTGTGATTAATGCAGCAAGGTTACTGTCAGATTCATTTTTACAAAACGGCCAAAGCGCAGTAATTAACTGCAGTTCTGCAAAGGAGCTGCAAATGTGGCTCCGCCAAAATACATCCATTTACTGTCCATGCAAGTGAAAAGGAGAAATTTCTTGAATGGTGTTCCTGTTTAACATTTAAAAATATCAATGTATATTTAATTAATAATAAAGAGCACTGTACAAACTCTTCAAATATGTGCATACATGCTCTATGTTAGCTTGTACAAAATACATAAATTTGCCCGGAGATTAATTGCCATACAAATAATTTGAATTTTCACATCACATTCTTTAGGAGAATGTATTTCAGTGCTGAACAAACAGAGGCCTACATCTATAGTGTATACACTTTAGTTTCTTAATTTGAATGCATATATTAGATTAGAAATGAAAGTGCACTATTAATGTACTTTGCACAACTTGATCCAAGTAACAATTCCAACGGGAATGAAAATTGCATGTAAATGTTGTGCTTTTGTTGATCTTATTTAGGGATGCACCGAAATGAAAACACTTGGCCATTTATTTTGCCAATTTTTTCACCATTGCATAAATGTTACTATTTAGTCTTGCTTTTTTAAAAGAAAAATAAATTACAAAACTACAATTTAAAAATATTTATTTAACACTAAACATTAAGCATTCCAGCAGACATTAACAAAAAGCCATCTTATGCCTCATCTTATCTTTGGCCTATTATGCCTACAGATATCATAATCAAATCACTAAGGGTGCTTCTGAAATCACTTAGGGTGCTCTATTAAAGTGCAGATGTAGACTAACAGCTCCACCACAGCAGTGAGTGTACAGTAGGGATGGGCATGATTAATCGACGATCGATAATTGATTGTTAAGAATTTCGTCGATCACGTTAATTTGTTATCGATTAATCTAATGCATTTTTTTTATCTAATGCAGATTGCGTTGCGTAGTGTGAGTCTTGGAGCAATTAAATGAATTTCACTGTGGTGAAGTTCACTGCAAATATTGCGATGTCGTGTATAAGTACAACACGGCCACAACTCATATGATGTACCACTTAAACAAAGTGCATCCGTCCCTGGTTAATGTCGGTGGTGGTGCATCAAGTCGGCGTTAGCACGGATTCGGAGCTGTGATGCACAACGACAAGAGAAAATTACCCAAGGGATCTGCAAGTTCATTGAGTTGGAGATTCTGCCCTTAAGTATTGTTGAGGGCAATGGTTTTCGAGAACTGATACATTTATTGGAACCAGCATATCAAATTCCATCACGACGTACCATCACCAGACTGGTAGAAACTCACTACGAAGAACGAAAGCAGCAGCTGTTAAAAGAATTGAGCAAAGCTGAGAGAGATGCTCTAACTACAGACTGCTGGACCGCTTTAACAGCTGAGAGCTACATCACCATAACCTGCCAGCTACATCATTCGCCGCGTTTCCATTACAGATTTGCCCAAAACTTTTGCGATATTTTATAAAGGTTGATAAAAAAAATATTGCGAAATGATGCCATTTCCATTAACTGATGTTATGCGACAAAAACAATTTTTTTCTTCTCGTGATAAGTCATTGCAAAAATTATGCTACGTATGTTAGGTTTATGTATATCCCAGCCACCGTGTGCCATTATTTTTAATGGAAAGAGACGTGCGTGTTATCCAAGCATTGATTGCAAGGAACGCTACCTTATACTTGAGCGGCACATATGAGGTGTTATGATAAATTGTGGCATTTTATATTCTTTTGTTTTTTATGAGTTTAATAAAGAACTCTGTCTCGTCTTCTGTCCAAACATACCATCATCTGTAAAGAATGATCCACTTTGACGCATTGCCACATACAGAGACGAGCAAAAAGTTTGAATCTTCATGGTGATAACTCAACGTTTTTTTTACCACTTCGTTATTTTGGCTTGGAATTTTGTTTGTTGGAAATATAAATTGAATTTAGAAATGGTTTTGAAATGAAAAACTTTGCGTTTAATAAACAAAATATATTTTTGAAATGAAGACAGTGTTTGGAGTGGAGTGCAACATAATCTGTTCCCAGAATCCACAGCCTTTGCCGTTATTGTGAGTGTACACAAATAAAAGTAGATAGTTTACTGTTTATTATAATTATGTCTTGCACTTATCTGTAGTATGGCTAGACATTATGGAGTATTATGATTTGTTTCCGCGCTGTCATAAAGGAAAAAATCCATCAGAAGGCGCCAACGACTTCGTTGGACAAAGGGTTAAAGAAAACGTAGCCTATTTATTTCATATAGTTAAGCTATGTTAAAATATTATAACTTTTTTATTTCATATGTTGATTATGAAACGTGAACAGCATGAGTAAACATCAGATGTGCATTTTGAGCACTTAATTGAATTGTGTTTTCTAGAAAGCCTTCCTTTAAAATTAATTTTGTTTTGTATAAATTGTATTTTAATTTTGATAGATGTTTAATACACTATTTGCCTGTATATTTAATAAATAAGAAACAAACCAAGATCGTCGGGAATGGATTGACGTGCAACTGGGCTGTGCACAGCCTTTGAGTAAGGCTGAAACTATAGCGTCTTTCTGTCAGAAAGCCTGCCAGTTGAGTTAGTACATGTTGACAAAACCTGTCAGATCTAAGTATTGTTTTTTGTTTAAGTTATTGTTTAACATGATTCTTTTTTATTATTATTATTTTGGAACAAATGAGGTGTGTGTGTAAGAACGCCGGCTCGCAGCTGCAGGTTCCGCTGCTTTAGAGCACAGCATATCCATGCGCATATGTTCTGTTTGACTAACTGAACGTAGTTTAACTGTCTGCCACAAGTTGATATTGTAATAAAGGTCTCATCAAGGAAAAAACACGCTGTATTTTTGTATTTATTGCATTTTTGAATTATAAAAGTTAAATAATTAATTTTTTTTATAAAAATATTAATGATTACATTTACATTTATGCATTTGGCAGACGCTTTTATCCAAAGTGACTTACAGTGCACTTATTACAGGGACAATCCCCCTGGAGCAACATGGAGTAAAGTGCCTTGCTCAAGGACACACTGGTGGTGACGGCAGGGATCGAACCAACAACCTTCTGCATATCAGTTCAGTGGTTTAACCCACTGGACCACCACCATACAGCACCGAACTTGATTAATCGATAGTCGATCGTTAATTCTCCCGACGATCAACTAAGAAAATTTTATCGAATGTCCATCCCTAGTGTACAGGGAGACATTTAAGATCATTTAGAATTTCAAAAACATTTTGCAACAAATATTTCTCTATTCTATTAGTCTGCCTTTACATTGCTTTAATGCGTTACTATTTCACTGTCACTTCCAAAACTTGCAGCGTGCAATTGGCCATTAATCCTTTTTGCAACATGAAAAACAATAGTTTTATTCAATGGATTATATAGACTGTAGACTCGAAAGCAGCCAATACCATTCCATTACTAAATGCTGTCACTATTTCAGTTCATCGCGATCTCAAAGTACAAAGTTCAATGAAGCTGCTAACAATGCACAATTAAATATCTTGCGTCGATTCGAGTCTACACTTTGTTTGTTTGTTAATGAGAGGTTTTGCGAGCCTGTAGAAACACGTTGTAAATGGATACATTTGACGTTCTACAGACACAAATATGCACTGGAGCGTTGGCCAATATTTTATTACAGCATCAACTGAGGGTGCTCTTGCTTACATTTAAGGGTGCTGCTAAGTGTCTGCAAACAGCCATTTTTGCGTCTATTTCGGACACTTTAAAGCTTCCACACTTCCGACATTTTTGCTGCATTTAGAAGCGCGCGCACCTCTCTCTCACACGCGCTGGTTGCTATATTTGATCGCGTCATCATAAACGTCATTGTTCGGTTAAATTTATTCAGTCTTTTCACTTATCCAGCCTTATAAGTGCAATTTTTGCTATTTTCGGCCGAATAATTTCAGTTACCGAGCATTCGGTGCATCCCTAATCTTATTAGCCAGGTGCACATTGAAGAGCAGAAATTAAAATTAGTAGTGATAGAAAGGGAGGAATTGCATGTTGCAAACCCTCGTCATCACCACATGAGCACCATGGCACACAGCAATCATATAAAGGGAAAACAAAGTAAATAACACAATGTTGTGCCTGTAGATATTTCAGTTTTTCAGCAGAAATGTCATTTTTGGTTCATCAAAACTAATGAAGGAATCCTCCGGTGCTGTTTTTGTAATGTTTTGTCATTTATTTGCATACCTGTACTACTTGCATTTTGGATGTGCGTGCTTAACATGATGTGCCAAGCACAGCTACAGTAAAACATACTAGCAAAGCCAGTTTTAAAGGAAATAATAGAGAATGGCATGATTAGTTTAGGCTTCAAATACAATCTTTGAGAAGGGAGATATGAGGAAGCTGGAGCGTGAAAATATTTCTCAGATCTGTCAAGGTAAATGCAAACAGTATGAGACAGTAAATGTAAAAGTTTTAAGAGGTAGTGACGGCTGTATCTTTTCTGCCAGAGGGCCGGCATCAACCTCACCATAACCTGACTAAAATGGCAGCCGCTGAAACTTTCCATTGGAACTTTCTCTGGCAGCTCAAACTTTACTTCAATGAAAATCTCCAAAGGCACACAGATCATAGCGGACTCATCAAAAAGGCCTTCCTGCCTAACAATGCAATTTCCAGAGCGAACGTTTCATATTTCACGCAAGTCTTCTCCTTTTCTGTACTGTACAGAAATAACAGAACGAATGCTAGACAAAGAAATCTGTTGAAAATAAAATGTGATTTGATTTGTTTTTCTTGCTTTTATTTCAGATGCACCTGTTTAAGTTTTCAAAGCTAAAGTACATGGGCAAATTCAATTTTGTGTCTGCCAAGCCCATTGACTCCTATCAGTGTCTTTTCCCAATGAATATAAAGAGAGGAATGACAAATGTGCCCCATGGCTGAATAAGTTATGGGTTCTGCAGATGACGAGTCGAGAAGTCGAGGTGACAAAATGGAAAAAAATCTGTCCTGCGACCGGCTCGCCTTTGTGTGTATTCTTTTATGATACGGATGGCCGTATTCCCTTGGCAACGAATTCACTAGGCTTATCGCTGGGAGTGTGTGTGTGCATCAATTTTCCAGTGTGTTCCCTTCACAGTGGTGTGTGCCTGCATATGATGTGCGCATTTGCCAGCACATTCATTATAACCTCCCTACCTATAAAGCTCCCAACCTCTTTATTTATTTTTTTAATTCTTTAATTAACATACACTTTTTTATAGTAGAATACAACAGATTCCAATTGTCTTTTACTTCTTTAGTACAAGGAGAAGATCTTGGCAGCATTTAATGCAGGATGTCTTTACTAGAGAAATGGAAACCAGAGAAAACAAACAGAAATGCGCTCAGATTTCCCTCATTGTGATGCTGACCTCATTTCTCTCACTTTGACAATCTGAGAGGCTGCAGACGAGGGAACAGACTAGTCAAAGAAACCTAATTTCTGGCCCAATGTGCGAAAGTTTCTCTTGACGAGTAACGTGAGTGGCTCGTTCTCACACCAGATTAACTTTAAATCTTTGTAAGTTGATATAAGCGCTTCAGGAGGCATTTATCATTAACACCTGTTAACCAGATTAGCTATTCAGAGTGGGGCGGGATTGTTTAACAAGGCTATAGTTGCATGTCATCAATTTCAAATTAATCATTCACTTGTGACAATTGTGACTGAAAAGTTTACTCTAATCAAATGTTGTGCCAAAACGTACAGTAAAATCTGATCCCTGCCGTTTAGACGAGACGTGTTGACCTGAGCTTTACTTCCTACAGTTTGAAACGTTGAAATGTTTTGCTTACAGTTGGCAGAGGCCTATTCATAGTCAAATTCAAAGGTATTGTATGAATCATATTTACTAGTGCTCACTAAGGCAACCATCATTAGTACTATTGCACATCCAAGGGACTAGTGATTAAAAAACTGCATATTAAAACTTTACCCTTGTTCTGCATTTATTGGGGAATACAAAATTATACCAATAAAATGTGGTTTGTTGGAGGGAGATGTGCTTTTACTTTACTAAATAATGTAATTTACCATTTTCACCTGACAAACGATAAAATGGGTGGGCTTAGAAGTGGGCTTGGCTTAACCCAACCAGAACAAGAAAGCAACCCAAAAACCACAAAGCGACACCCTGGCAACCACACAGAACAACCTAGCAACTGCGTAGAATGTGTTAAACGCCCTTAACAACCCATAGCAATGCCCTGGTAACCACACAGAACAACATAGCAACCCCAAACACTCAGAAACCACATAGAATATGATAAAAAAAAACTACTCAGAATGCTCAAGCAACCACAAAGCAATGCCCTGACAACCACACAGAACACCCTAGCAACACCCTAGATCTCAGAACACCCAAGCGATTGCACTGAATGTGCCAAAAATCACTCATAACAGCTTAGTAACTACACAGAAACACCCTGACAACCACCCTAGCATTGTGGTGAGGACTTTAGCATGGGCAAGCCAAGCACCACTAACATATCTTTAAAGGTTGTGAAAAGAACTGATGACATTTACAGCTAACTCATTTACATGCAGAATGAATGGAAGATAGGGTATCTATGTCTACGGTTCTGCCAAAGCTCTGGGCTCAGTGCTGTAGACTAGAGTAAGCAGCCAACCGCACTGAGCTCTGTTCTTGAGGGAGAAGGATGAAGGAAATGGCAAATTGTTGTTCCTAATTAATAATGATGAATTTGCCGCTAGATTACAAAAGATAATGCCCATGCTATTACGGCATTACTGCCATTTAAGGTTTGAGAAACAGATGAATTTGGTGTTTAGTGTGTGCATGCATTCAGTAGGGAGGTGTGTATTTGTGCGTGAGTGTGAATGGCTTGTTTTGGCCCTAGGGACTGTGAGTGAAGGGGAAATGGGGGTTAATTAAACAATCAGATGTAAATACATGGGCAGGTGGTCTACTGTGAAACAGAACATAAAAATCCAATCAAATACAATAACAGCTCCTTAATCCATAGCCTGACATGTGCCGTCAAGCACAGACGCACTTCAGCCTGTTTTCCTGTCTCATTGGCCCTGATGCGGCCCACTTAATTCACAGCTGGTCAAAAAGCCTATCTGGTTATAAAAACACTAAACTACCTGTGAGTGGGCCATCTCACAGCATCTCACAAAAGCGGAAGTTACATTTTTCCGTGGAGCATAGGGTCCCTGATGCATTTTTAGAGTGACTAAAACTCTGGGTTGGTGTTCCATTATTGGGGGTTCAATTGTTTGCCCTTTAACGCTCAGTGATGCAGAACCGCGCTCTGGGCTATTCACTCCCAATGAAATGCGGCGCATGGCGTGCATTCCAGCCCTGTCCCCGGCACTCCAAAAAGTGGACAAATGTTTGCTGTGTGACAAGCCGCTAAGCCTGCAGAGAATGACACCTCTTTCTTCAGCCCCTCACTCTCTCTCTCACTTGCTTTCTCTATCAAACTCACTCTCTATCCGTCTGGACAAAAGCTATGAAAATGCAAAATGCTTGACCATTCCACTAGCGTTCTTCCTCTGTTCAGACTTGCCCCTTTTGTCTGATTAATACCTTCATGTCTTTCAAAGTGTCCCCTTCCCCCCTTTGCCCACTTTAGCCTGAGCTCCAGCCCCCCCCAGCCCTAGACGAGCCATGCTCCTCATTATACTACCCGCTTCCACTCTAGTTCCCAAGATTAGGCAAATGAGCTCCTCAACACAGTCTATAGACTCCCCTCAAATTGCTAACTCTTTTCAAAAAGTCTAAACAACCAAAAATGGGAAGGACTGAATAATAACTACTCTCCTATTTGTCCACCCGAGTCACAAAATGCAAGGTTCTCTTTCCGTCTGACACAGAAACCGTTAAACTTATGACAATGATGGCTGTTGCAGCGGTGATGAATAACTTAAAGCTCTAGAATGCACAAACAAATTTAGAGAAAATCCTGAATTTATAGCTTTCCACTTAAAACTCCTTATGAAATCAATGGATCACGTGCTGTTTCTGTCCTGTGACCATATTTACAAAGCAACAAGTTTGTCTGAGAGGGAGGGACAGTCAGATTCTAAAGAGAATTTGATTGGACAAATATCTGCATAGTGCAGGATGAGTCATCATTATTTTTTAGTTATTTTTAAAGGAGTTTTAAAAGCGAATATCAGCTAAAACTGAAAATATTTATGAGTGCACTAGCATACAAATCAACTAAAAGCTCACTCTAATTTTGACTTCATGGGGACTGTTTCTGAGACTTTAGGCATTTGTCCTACTTACATTTTGTTGTGTTACGCAACGATGCTGTTTATTCTAGGAGAATGGAAGAGAGAAAACACCGTTGTATGCTTTGATTCGCTCCATACAGAGCAACATAAACAAAACCTGTGCATCAGATCTGAAAGATGTCACAGGAATGACAACTGGGTAAAAAAGCCTTTTCAAAGCCTGTCCAACTAACAGGCATCTTCTTTTTCCCCCGTCTCCCCCTTCTCTCTCTCTCTCTCCATTTCTGATATCTAGATTGGTTCTCAACTGACAAGGTCATAGGTCAGTAAGCAGCAGCGTGTGTGCATGTCTGTGTCATGGTGCCTCAGGCTGCGATCAGGGCTGCAGTGAGCAGTAAAAGGATGAACAGCACACCAGCCTGCCTACTGCAAGCACAGAAGCACAGAACATGCATGCAAGCACAGAAGATCTGGAGCCTTTCACTGTAATGAACACAATCTGCTGATGGCATTGTGGGTTTGCAGACAATGTCACTCGCCTTTGGTGTGTGCCAGTGATCGCTGATTATATAACAGAAATACAATGCAAAGAATACCCCACCAAAACAAATTACAATTATGTCATTTTTGACACGCGTTCATGTTTTTTTTTTTTCAAACTTGTATGACTTTCTGCAGAACGCCAACAAGAGAATGTTTTGACAAGTGTTCAAGCCACTCTGTTCACTTAAATTTCTTTCTATTCTGAGATTGAATACAGAATTAAATATCAGATGATATATTCAACAGCACATTTCTAAATTAGTGCACACAATACATTTATGCTTGCAAATACATTATTAGGAACACCTAATAATGGATTATTAGGAACACCTGTTCAATTTCTCATTAATGCAATTATCTAATCAACCAATCACATGGCAGTTGCTTCAATGCATTTAGGGGTGTGGTCCTGGTCAAGACAATCACCTGAACTCCAAACTGAATGTCAGAATGGGAAAGAAAGGTGATTTAAGCAATTTTGAGCGTGGCATGGTTGTTGGTGCCAGACGGGCCGGTCTTGAGTATTTCACAATCTGCTCAGTTACTGGGAATTTCACACACACAACCATTTCTAGGGTTTACAGAAAATGGTGTGAAAAGGGAAAAACATCCAGTATGCGGCAGTCCTGTGGGCGAAAATGCCTTGTTGATGCTAGAGGTCAGAGGAGAATGGGGTGACTGATTCAAGCTGATAAAAGAGCAACTTTGACTGAAATAACCACTCGTTACAACCAAGGTATGCAGCAAAGCATTTGTGAAGCCACAACACGCACAACCTTGAGGCGGATGGGCTACAACAGCAGAAGACCCCACCGGGTACCACTCATCTCCACTACAAATAGGAAAAAGAGGCTACAATTTGCACAAGCTCACCAAAATTGGACAGTTGAAAGACTGGAAAAATGTTGCCTGGTCTGATGAGTCTCGATTTCTGTTGAGACATTCAGATGGTAGAGTCAGAATTTGGCATAAACAGAATGAGAACATGGATCCATCATGCCTTGTTACCACTGTGCAGGCTGGTGGTGGTGGTGGTGGTGTAATGGTGTGAGGGATGTTTTCTTGGCACACTTTAGGCCCCTTAGTGCCAATTGGGCATTGTTTAAATGCCACAGCCTACCTGAGCATTGTTTCTGACCATGTCCATCCCTTTATGACCACCATGTACCCATCCTCTGATGGCTACTTCCAGCAGGATAATGCACCATGTCACAAAGCTCAAATCATTTCAAATTGGTTTCTTGAACATGACAATGAGTTCACTGTACTAAAATGGCCCCCACAGTCACCAGATCTCAAGCCAATAGAGCATCTTTGGGATGTGGTGGAACGGGAGCCCTGGATGTGCATCCCACTAATCTCCATCAACTGCAAGATGCTATCCTGTCAATATGGGCCAACATTTCTAAAGAATGCTTTCATGCACACCTTGTTGAATCAATGCCACGTAGAATTAAGGCAGTTCTGAAGGCGAAAGGGGGTCAAACACAGTATTAGTATGGTGTTCCTAATAATCCTTTAGGTGAGTGTATATGTCATAAGAGGTTTATGCAGTTGTAAAGTGGCCCTCTCAGAAGCTACTTGAATCCCAAAAAAAAAGGTTCCTCAAAAAAATCTTTCCATCTGAATCCTACAGAAGTGATTTGGAGATGTTCAAATCACCAACGGACCCCAATTCTAATCAATCAACAGGGCCAAAGACACTTAGACGCTTAGAGATGAAAAATAATACATGCATTTTGCTATAATACTCCACAGTCCAAAGTAGTGACGTCTATGGCTTGAATTGAATAACATTCCTAGAAAAAGATTGGATTTCGTATATATTATATTTTACCCTGAGTAAAATGTCAAGTATCTCAGTGCCTCTCAGACACAAGCTGCCATCTTAGGCGTGAAGAACGCAAATCTCACCCTCTTCTCCTGTACTCTCTACAGTCTGGTATCCTCTCTAAATGCAAGTGCGGCTATTGAGAAGGTGACAATAGGCACAGCACGACGAGACGACATCCTCTTCAATGTTCAGTTTTACGTGGATTAATCAGTAGAAAAGCTCTCAGCAAACTTCCACAAACGCCGGACCCGATGGTTAAGAGGCACCGCTGCTCTTTAGTGTGAAGGATGTGCATTAAGAGAGAAGGAAAGAGGAAAAGAGCAGGAGAGAGAGACGTGAATGAGAGATGAGAGAGTGTGGTGATATGTTCCCCGCTGAGGTGATAGATGCACTTATGCAAACTGAGGGGTAAATCAGCCAGGACTTGTCTGGCCTGCTGTGCATAGGCAGACCGCATGTCAGATTACATTGTGTTGGACTGAAAAGCATGCGTGTCCAGGTGAATATAGAAGTTGGACTTAATCTGGAAGTGATCAGCGCCAGGAGGAAGGGAGGGTGAGGAAAGCAGTGTGAGCTGAGGCGGTGTAGCCGACAGGGTGAACCCTATTTATCACACTCAGCTGAACACCATTTTCGCCTGAATCCAGGCTGGAACAGTGCCAATGCAACACTCGTATAAAACTGGGAGATAGAGAGCGAAGACACCTTTGAGTCCTCGAGTATGAATAAATTCAGCTGTTGGCACATAAAATTCCTCTAATTTGTGTGCACGGCTGTGGACGCCGCACATTATGCTGTGATATGGTAAAAAATGGGATATAATAGACTGCGTTAGTATTTTGTCCAGTGCATAAATGCCTTGGGGTGATGTATCAAGCCTAGGTGACATGCAATGTAGCAGAAAGAAACTATGGCACACGGATTAGTCATCATCGCCCAGGTTGGTAGACGTCACTGAGCACCACTACATTTCACACTGCCCAGAAAAAAACAAACAAATAAACAAACAGGGCATTATATGTATGAACACCACAGCTTAGCATGTTAAAACATGTCCTAAACTGACAGTCCACAGTTCTGAGAACAGGTGTACATTTATAGCGACTTCAAAAGGTGCTGCAAGCATTTTTAATGACTTTTCATGATTTTGAAAAAACCTGTAATATTCTGAAATATTACTACAAATATTTCTACTAATAAATTGTTGTCATGACTTGTTGTTTGTTGTAGAGCTGAAGATCTTTGCCCGAACCCAACCGAGCCCGACGGGACCCGACGTGTTCGGTCTTAATTTCTATCATTTTACACGGACTCGGGCCGGGCTCGGGTTTGCGTGGTAAAATGAGCAGTCAGGTGATGCGTTTGTTTTATTGCGAAAAGGAGGTGAAACAGAGGCTGGCCTCTGGCTATTACGTTTTGGTTGCACCGGCAAAGAAAGCAAAGTCTGATGTGTGGAAAACGTTTCATCATGTGCATAATGAGAATAATGAGCCAGTGGGTTATGCAAAATGCAAAAGATGCGGCATTCTGTTAAAGTACGACAGCAAAGAAGATGACGAGGTCACTCGCTACATTGAAACGGCTGTCATGGAAAATGAAATGGATGTTCTTGGCTGGTGGAAGACCAACAAACCATCCTTTGCAAAACTTGCAAAATTAGCCAGATCAGTATTATGCATCCCAGCCAGTAGCAGTAGCAGTGAAAGGGTGTTCAGTGCTGCTGGACGCACTATCAGTGAGCGTGAAGCCATCTACAGTGGATTCAATAATTTTCCTCCACAAAAACATGTAGCCTAATCTTGGTGAGTAAAAGTTAAATATTAATTGAGTCTTAAATGCATAATTTAGACTGAGTATAGGCTAATGTTGGCATTATTCTTTTATTAAATTTCAGCTGCTGTTCACCGTCGCGTTGAGGTCGGATTGTGGAGAGAAGGGCCGAAGCCAATCCAGCTGAGAATTTATCTTAAATTAGTTATTACCAAATGCCCATCTTAATTTACAATTTATCTTAATTTAATTTGTTAATAAATACTCCTTTTTATTGGCGCGTTGGCCTATTTATATTAGTATTGGTGATTGTGGAGAGAGCGGCTTCAAGCAAGTCCCGGTTTCGTTTATCTTAGGCCTAATCTCAATTTTATGTAACTTTTAGTTTTATTTCGTTATTTAGTTTACTTAATTCGTTAAATTTAAAATTTATCTTGATTTCATTTGTTAAGACAGACTTTTATGGGCCCGTAAGCCTATTTAGGCTAAGTGTAAAAGTTATGATGTTGCAGAGGATTTATTTATTTCTTTGTTCCAACTTCCAAGTGGCCTATAGCTACGTTAGTCATGAATAAATGATGTTAAAACAATGTATAAATGACTCATTCTTGACAAAAGGCAAAAGAGCTGTGTGCGTGCACATTTTAATAATGTCGGGCTGTAAACGGGTTCGGGCTTTTAAAAACTTGTCAATCAAAATGTACTTGTTGGGCTCGGGCCGAATTCTGTCGGTCTCGGTCCTTGTCGGGCCGAACTTTTAAGGCCCGATTACAGCTCTAGTTTGTTGAGTTGTTTGAAAATGCGTACAGCACCTTTAAATTCAGCAGACAAACTCACATGCAGACATTTTCTAAATAAACACATCTGTAACAAGTAGCTAAACGCTGAAAAAGCAAGTAAAAAGAAGAGCATATTGCAATCCTGCAGTCCTTCTACTGGCACCTAGCAAACAGCACTCTCTTTCCTTGACTATCATGCCTATTTTTAGACTGGAGTTATTGTATGGCAGCCCTGCCACATCTCTAGCGGTGTGAAAGGTGGCTTTTGAGCCACCGTAGGGCTTGGCCTGGTGAATCCTCCTGATAGTACAATAACTACTGGAGAAATGAGTCCCAGAGAATGAGACATTTCACTCGTGTCGGCATTAGAGTTATGATGTCTGACCTTTTGCAGTTAATTATTATTGTTTGCCAAGGCAGGCATCACTAATGCACATTCTTGGGGTCAGGGATTTGAGCACATCCCGAACCCTAAATACCTGTGTGTTCTATGCTAGATTAACTGAGACTTGTTACAGCACTTGCATACTGTTGCCCTTGACTGTTCTAGTTGCTTCTATTGCTCTCATTTGTAAGTCGCTTTGGATAAAAGCATCTGCTAAATGACTAAATGTAAATACTAAATTTTACCATGCAAGTTGTCATGATTGATAAATCATGTGGCTTGTTCAAGAGAGATGTGCTTTTAGCTTTCTAAGCCATCTAACACTTATGATTTTCACCTGGTGGGCAATAAAACAATCAAAAATGTTTCCATAGACTTGTATAGCTATATTTAGGGATCAATATATCAGAGAATTTTATCGTATCAGTGTTCTGGCGTTTTGGGAGACTAGAACCACTATCTTTTGAAACCGGGTCCCAGAGTGGATAAATCTGAAAATGACAACATTTTCATGTGTACAACCAATCCGTATATTTTGTGAAACAATGATGTTATCACCCCACCTCTCGCACATGCTCCAACTCTCCTGGTCTTTCATGTATACTATGTTGTTTTGCGGCGTTTCAGTGGATTCGTGTGTACGCAGATATACAACCTGGTCTCTTTCACTTCACCTTTGCTGTAAACAAGGATGCTTAAAAATTTTTTATAAAAAAATTCACCAAAAAGCAAAGCACAAGCTCATGGATGACAATGCAATCTCTATTTAATACCTTTGAAGAGTAGATCACAGCCTTCTCAATTTAAGAGGTGTAAAGATCAGAAAGGAGCAATGAGGTGTGGCTTAACGGAGGATATTTTCAGCTCAGACTTAATAGTCACTCTTTGTCAATAAGAACGGCTGTGTGTGTCTTTCTGTGGCACACAAATTACTGTAGGTCACTTCTCTTAGATAACACATTTAGCATCGGCACTGACCAAAAATCGATCAGTGTTGGCTTGCCTCGCTTTAGAATTCAGCCCAGTGCCATGTCAATAATCCTACAAATTACAGAGTAATCCTCCTGTAGCTGCTGTTCACTTCATTTGAGCGAATAGATTATGTCCTATTGTGACCAGAATGGCTTTTCTGTTATATATAACAGACATCCATCCTTCCAAAGCTATACAGAAAATTTTTAAAGTCTATGCGAATTGCCACACTTCCATAATTTGATATATTTCTTATGGGAACAGGGAATTCAATGAGGGGGAAAATGTAGACTTTGAATCAGGAAAGGTGTGTTAAACAACATAATAGACAATGAGTTTGCTAGAAAAATATCTAAATAGCTATTTGGCAACATTTTTCCACTAGCCTACAGCGAGTGAGCTCAGTGAAAATTAGTATTACTATTTATTATTATTATTACTTGGTTATCTTTTACAAAAACAATTAGTGTCTCAATAAGGGTGACATCGTTAAATTAATTTGACTACAAAAAAGAAAACTGCAGTGCACTACTACTGACTCACATGAACCATCTGAACAAATGTTACACCCAATCTTTTTATATTTTTTGCACAACCTGCCCAAGACATCCAAGCTCTGTTTGTAATCAGTGTGAAGCAGGACAGCCCTATGTTTTAATGGAGGAAACTAATGCTGCAAAGTCCGACATTTTTCTAGCTACACTGAAAAACTCTTTTTCTATCAAAGCTAAGAGCACAAGGCATTCCTCAGACAAGCTCTGCCAACCAGCACTAAAGTGAGGTCAAGGTGTCACTTCCCCTCCCATTCCTCATCGGTGGGTGTTTGTGTCACAGCTTTGAATGTAATTCTGTTGGGACAGAATATGTAATTGGGTTTGACTGAGTGTGAGTATTATGTATCTGTCTCCAAATCACTGATGATTAGGCGTTTGTTTGATGTGTGAACATAAGGTTTCACTTAACGCAGAGAAGTCCTTGACAAACTTCACGTCTAGCCTTGTACAAAAACACAGACCATTCCTGGTTTGATTTTGCGGACGAAGGTACAATCACTGCGATTGAATGATGGGGACAGGCATAATCAAGGCTGGTACTATTTGTGAGGTGTGCTGAATTTAAAGGTGGGCTTGGACTTCTTGTACCTCGCAAAAAGTAAAATAGGCTTTCAAATATTCTTCCAAGGAAATGGCAAGGATAAATTCGACATCTAAAAGAAAAAGATATTTTAAGAGATGATAAAAAAAGATCAAACAATCATACTGATGTCTAACCCTAGACTGCACACATTAAAATATGAAAATTATTATAATTAGATACTTTGAACAAATAATCTGGCAGGACAATTTTATTTTAAAGATGATTATTTTAAAGATGATGATTTATTTGAACCTCTCTCAACCAACTGAGCACATGTCTGGAGCATGTGTGCTAACCGCTCAGCCAATGTTCAGACATGATGTTGCGTCTTCATTAATCACTGCCGTACATCATAAACCATACTGAGGACAATCTGGGAATGATGAGAGAGTTGCATCTTCCATACAACTTCCATCCTCTAGCAGTCTGACAGCGTGACAGCCCTCCGAGGCCAGCCCAGGGCAGATGGACCACACTGTCAGGGTACAGATGAGCCACCGCAAGACATCAGAGAGGAAGTTAGTCAAGCAGAGAGTCCAATCTCCCAACCAGGCAGAAATCCAGCTGTAGCTTGACTCACATTGCCCAATCCAATCCATTTAGTGCATGGAACCATCAGCGTCCAAAACAACTATAATGACTTGAAAAGAGCAGATTAAAATTCTAATTTTCTTTCCAGAGAGCTTCTTACCGTCTGAATCAATGTTTGTACACAAAATGGGGATGAAATGATCCAGCAGCTCCCCAGCCAATCATTTTAGGATGCTGACGTGTGAGCCTTGCCATTCTCGAAATTGGGGTCATTGTTCACCTTAAATCATCATTTAAAAAACCACTAAGTAAATAATCTAGAACGACAGACAAAAGAAGAATCCCTGCCTTGGTTTTTTACGTCTATTTCTGTCGATACTTCAAACACTTGCTATGAATAGCACCCTAAGCTCTCGCTCCCTACTCTCAATCAATGTGAAAACAGATCGCTACAACAACAAGGCTGACACATATAATCCTTGTAGACTAGTATGCCATAGAGCGCTAGTGCTGGATTAGATCCAGCAGAAACATTACCAGCGCTTCAGGCGAAGAGTCAAGTAAGTATAACTCTCCGTCCTGACTGAACTCAGTTCTTGGTATCCATTCCACTTTTCCTCTGTAGTATTTTTTTGTGCCAGCTAAAATGTTGAGTGCCAACTAGAGTGAGTTGCCAGAGGTCTAAAATGCACAAAACACTAAAACAATGGCTACAGCATTCCTTCATGCCAGATTTAAAGATTAATGCTCAACCAGGAGAGGATCGAGTGAAGGTGCATGATTAGAAAGTGTGCACGACTGACCTGCATGCATCAGTGAGAAGTTGTTAATTCATACAAATAGGATGGTCCTTTGTGAATTATAGAACAACACATCTGGTTCCAGTTGTCTTGGCTTACATAATGTGGAGGTAATATAAGGTTGGCTACATCTATGAAGAGTCCATCACTGCTTTTGCCATCCGTCATCAGGCACCATGGGGGAAGGTTCAGAGAGTATCAGTTGCATTCCAACTCCAGTTTTAATTAGAAGACTAGAAATGATTTTCCTGCACACAGCTAATGCTCTGAACATACTCGATCAGTGTAATGCATCGCCCTGCTCCGGTATGCCAAGACGGACCTGAGTAATGAGCATATTAAATGCACTGCTGACAGAGAAAGCAGTTTTGTATGCTTGTGTAGAACTCGTCGCTTTCCAACAAAAATATTTGATTATTGTTTGCAGAGAGTCCCCCCGATTTCCCAGACCAGAGTCCTGCATATACAATCTATCTCAATTCGAACAGCTGCCTCCGAGCCCACAAAATGAGAAAGGCAGAGGTCGAACTCGTCAAGGACTAGGAGGGCCTGAGATGTCTTATGTATAATATAAGTATAGCATAATACACGTAAAATAAAACTCTGTTTACAGTCAGTCTTATATGGATCATGCATAACTACTTTGCTCTATATTAGGGATGTTAACGATGAATCAACGATTGATTAATTGTTGATAACACTTTTAATCAATAAAATGTATCGTTCATCAATTAAGCAGGTTCATGCGCGTGCGTGCTCCTCAACTGCGAAACAGACACGAGGAAAAAGGCAGCGAGCGCACTGGAGTTATGTTTGGAAGTTGGAACCATTTTACAGCTGGAGTTACACCTACATGATTATAAATTTGCGTGTGCATTCGAAGCCTTTTGTTTTGTGCAAATGCAAATTGTAATATTGTGTTTATTTTGTGTAGGCCTATCTATATCTGATTTTTTTTTTTCTCATATAGGATGCATTTGGTTAAGGATTAGAGTAGAGTGGTAGTAAAGCGTGCCGATGATCATCTTCAGCGCATGTAGCTCAAACAGCAATGCACAACTAATAATGACTGTGATTGGGACTGTCATATTACATAACATTATAAAGAGAGAAATACTGTAATAAAACATTGTTATCAAACATTGACTTATTTTTGTTTAGTTGCCCGTTTCATCGCGTTGCTCCAGGAAGAGCGCGTCCACAACCTGAGTCACGCATTCTGAATAGTACTTAACTTAGTTCAAGTTCACTTGTACATTTGCGTCACTTTGTGAAGATTTGTATGTAATAATGTTTATTTTGTATATATCTGGTTAATCGTAATAACGCACTAGCAAAGAGCTTGTACTGGTGTTCATTCAGCGTTTCAGCACACACAGCTCAAACAGCGATGCACAATTAATATGATTGGGACTGTCATATTACATAACATTAATGAGAACACTATTTTAATAAGTCGTTATAAATTAATTGGGTTTAGTTGCCGTGTTCAGTGCGTTATTCCAGGAAGAGCACGTCCACGCGTTGTGAAGAGCACACATCTGAGGTGGCATTGGTGACACTGTATTAGAGGTTATATTTGATTATTAAATAAGTATGATCAATCACATCAACTCATTTTATAACCCACTACCTCTGTATTTAGATTAAAAACCCCTCATTCATTTGGTGAGGAACATGGTGTTTTGAGCTGCATTTGCACAACTGCATACTTTTGGCTATAAGTCACTGCTGTACACACAGTCTAATGATTAACTGATTCATTGATCTTTAATTCAAACAATGATCAATCATGGGAATTTGTATAAATTGACATCCCTACACTATATAGCTGTCAATTTATTTCAACTAAATTTTAAAAATAGCTGGAGTCTGTTACTGACAGTAAAGATTAGTATAATCACTTAATATGTTCTGTTAATGCTATAATATTTGTATTAAACCATAGAAAAGGCTAATGTAAAACATTCAGTTTTGGTCAAACTAGTTGCCAAATATGGCTGCACAAATTTTAATTTTGGTACGCCACTAAATAACATGCATTAGGATACACAATCAGTTAAATGGATTAAAAAAAAAAACTATTTTGGCTTGCACTCATTGTACATTGCAGTTGAGGATAGTTTGACTTCTGTCACATACCTGCCATTAGGGTTCATTTTGTGCAAGTGTGTATAAATTGTGCAATGCACCAGCAAGAGTGGAAAACACATTTTAAGTCCTTCAATAATGTGAAACATGAGGACATACTTACCATGTTTGCAGACACTCAAATCACCTGAACAATAACTCATGCTGCCTCACCTGAGCAAATATGAGCAACATACATGCAAGCAACAGCATACCGAGACTTGTCATGTAAACAAAATGCTGTCGTCAAGGTCTTATATTAAAATGTCAAACACCAAACATGTGAGGAATGCAATTGTAAATATTTTCAAAGGATTCAAAAGGTTTTTGTAAAATAAGTGGACGAAGAGTGACAAAATTTAAACCCTCAAAAGGTGAAACAAATGGGCAAACTTTATTCTGTTGTTAAAATGCATTAGTTGTACGTTTTAAAAGGCTTACCGTCTTACTGAAAAATACTGAAAAGCTTTTAGCGTAAATCTCACAAATGGAAACCACCACTAGTACACATGGAGAAGGTTCTCAATTGCTCTTTACAAAGGGAGGTGCTTCATTTATTTATTTATTTTTTTTGGACAAGAACCAAAAAGCTGTGAGCATTGTGTTCTAAGAAATGAATCGAGATGCCAATATCCTTTCTGTGCTGAGTTATATGAATGAGTCAGGGGCTCTCATGCAGTATTCATATCCTCTACAAAAGATTTTCTTGGCTGATAAATCTATTGCTATCTGGACATGGACAGAGTAATGTCTGAGTCTCATTTTCAATGGACAACAGGGCAAAAGGGAGTTGAGGGTGAGATAGGAACCTGTTGATTCTGTTTTATATTATTTTCCTCAGTGTCAAAGGCAGCGAGTCTGAAACAGAAATCAGATGCTGTTTGTGTGTGCCCATCAAAGCCAGACTGACAAAAACTAGACTGCTATTGACTTCTCTCACACACCTGCCTTTAGGGTTCATTTCGTGCAAAAGTGTAAAAATCATGCAAAGCACAAGAGAGAGTGCAAAACGCATTGCCTTTTCCTTCAGTAATGTGAAATATGAGGACATCCTTTCACCCTCACAAATGTTAGCACACTCTCGATTCACCTGAACAATAACAAGTTGCCTCACTTAAGCAAATGTAACTTTCCTTGCAACATACACGCAAACAATGATCACACTCTCATGCATTCAAGTGTGCTTTTAAACTATTCAAGCAAAAGAGAACTCAATTTGGTATTTGCGCTTGGTCTGTGAAACGTCTCGATTAAGATTTCACTTTTGCGCTTGAACGGACAAAAACACGTTTTGGTGAGTATGCTTGTAAGCACAGTCTTAAATTAATTCAAAAGTTGTGAGAAAATCAGATGTTTGTCAAATCCTCGTCATGAGCGTCAGGTCTCAAAGTCTGTGTTATTAATGGTAATCAAAGAACAAAAAAGGAAAATCACTCTCAGCTCTAGGCTAAATCACTTTTGTAGCTTTAAAAAGGATTCATCTACATTTAATTTACACCGTGAAGACTGTGCAGCGTTATTTTGATTATAATTTTTGAATATGTGATTATTTCATTTCTGTATATTTCCTACCAGAATACCTGAAAATCTAAAAGCACTGTTTACCAAGGTCAAAAACAACGCAATTGCTTTCTGCTATTGAAGGCACAGCTAAATGTGACTTATTATAATGAGTTTTCTGTGAAAATTGTTTTAAACTCACAAATGATACGTTTTCATATATTTTAAAGCCTATTAAATCAAAAGATTGCACTGTTCAATTGTAATGTTGAATGGCTGTTAGCAATGGCTAAAATTGGGGAAAAAATAGAGGCATCAGTAGCAGTATTGGTATCGATGATAATGGCTTTTTATTCATGTATTTAGTAAAAAGATGCCATTGAAAAAATTACTAAAATATACTGTCTATATGTTGTTTCGACATTCATTTGGAGATTCAATGTGAATTTCTTTTTTGTTTTTTTTACTTAGTGTTTCAATAACAGAAAAATGTGGGACTAATATTTTTTTAACAATTGACAGCACACATACACATGCATGTGTGTATAATATATTATATTTTACATATATAAATAAATGTGCATATACATGTGCATATGTAAATCACTGTCAATATTGCAATAGCAACGATTTTCTACTGATAAAACACTTAATATAAAACACAAAAAGACAAATAGCCACTGCCTGCCCAGAACTAATGACTTTGCTTTTGAGGTAATGGTTCATTTCATCTTTCCCATTCATCATAGCTTAATAAAAACATATTTTAAAAAAATATATAAAATGAAAATATGTAATTTGGTGATAAAGTGCTAGAGTCCTCCAACTCTTCATAAACACAAGGGCTGCACTTCACAGATGGATAAATCCTTTGGACAGTTTCCTCTGGAGTCCACGGATGCCTCTGCATTATCTGACATAATGTGGGTTCTTTTGTTCCCCAGAGGAGTGGAGAAACACTATTATGAGTATAGCAGTTGAAAATGTGTTGAATAATGCATGGCGAGTTAATTAATTCACGGAGGTGCTTTGATCGAACAGTGCATGTTCTTACCACCCTTCCCTAGAGAAGGATTTCAACCCTGTGTCTAAACCTTCTCGGCAGGGAGGCCCTGCGCTGTTTTCCCTGACACACACACAAGGGAGAGCAGACAGGTTTTCCGCGGAGCCAGGATGATTGTCATTCTCCACCTGTAATCCTTCCCGACACACGCGCAAACAATTCTCTACAGCTACGACTGGGAATGCGTGCAACCCCATAGGACAGACTTTTCTTTTATTTCTTTAGTCCCCTCCTTTTTTCCCCACTCTCTCTCTCCTTTGTTTTGTGCAATTGCCTCTCTGGTTCATTCGCCTGTCTGGCAGCTTTGACACACGGAGGTGAGAGGAAACCCGAAGCGCTAAGACTCCCACATCTGGCCCGGGTCCCTCAAAGAGAACACGTGTTCTGTGATGGCCCTGGGCGAAATCGTGTCTAAACGACGTCTTGAGCCAAAGCTCTTAAATCTTTTGGCACTGATGAGGTCTTAATACAAAGCAGTGACAAGTAATGTTTCCTCCACATTGATCCAGCCACATTGGCCTATTCCTGTTAACCCGTTAACATGCCGACGGGCCGCCAGCGGCACGTTGGTGGTTGAAGTCGGTATGACATGGTTTAGACGCGAAATACAAAAACTCAACAAAAAATAAGCTGAACATGCCTCATATCACCGGAAAGCTGAGAGTCTTGTGATTCGAACGATGCAAACCATTTTAAGATACAATCAACACAGCAGGTACAATCATTGGATGTGTCAGACCACCAAAAAGCGAAGATACTGAAGAAAAACTGAAGAAACTCACCTATAAGCCTCCTGCAAGTCCACTAATCCATAACATTCCACCAAAAACGGTCTGGTTACACTGTGCAGGGTCCAGTCAATCCAATTCAGTGAGATATTTAGTCCATACCACATGCATATGTCAATAAACATCCATGGATCATAGTAGCATCACTTCAAATTAGCCGATGGAGCAATCAAAACATTGAATTATTCTGTCTATAGTTCTATGAAAACATGTAAACATTCGCGATTGTTGGATATCAAAATGACCGCTAACTTCTCCCCTTTAGATTGACACCTCATATGAACCAATCGGTGTATCTAAGCGGTGTCAACAGGCTTCAATGGCCAACGAGCGCCCCAGGTGTAGGATGGTACCATCCTCACTTTGATTGGCAGTAGTTTGATCCAATTACATCAGAATTTGAAAATGACGGTCTTGTCTGATAGCCAATTAAATTCTGAAAAGATTAATATGCAGCTTTACCAGGCCGATTCAACCTGTCGGCATATAGACCGTGCGCAAAACGTGACACCAATCCATGCGCCCGTGCGCAAAACAGTGACGCGTTGGTCCAGGTGCAGAGTGACGACGTGTGCAAAGTTAGGAGTGAGTTGTAGTTTGGAGAAAGTTTGATAAGTCAACAATGGCGAAGAGAACGACGAAAACACACTTTTCACTTGATGAAGTAGTGGAACAATGCACTCGGCGTGACAGTGATGAGTCTAATGATGACATTAGTGAAGATGAGAGCGAGGTTTCCTTCGTTGACTCGATAGCGGAGGAGATGTTTTTGGATGGCGGAGATGTCATTCTCGACAAGTAAGTGTTTTATCATATTTTATAACATTTGTATGTGGTATACACTGTATGTAACGTTACCGAGTGTTTTGAGGTGTCCTATGTATTTAGTGTACATGGAGTGTATGTGTTTGTATGTGCGCGCCTGCAAAGGTGAGTTTGTTTGCGTTCGTGTGTGTGTTTGTGCGCTCCTGGAAAGGTGAGTTTGTTTGCGTTCGTGTGTGTGTTTGTGCGCTCCTGGAAACGTGTGTTTGTTTGCGTTCGTGTGTGTGTTTGTGCGCTCCTGGAAACGTGTGTTTGTTTGCGTTCTTGTGTGTGTTTGTGCGCTCCTGGAAACGTGTGTTTGTTTGCGTTCGTGTGTGTGTTTGTGCCCTCCTGGAAACGTGTGTTTGTATGCATTCGTGTGTGTGTTTGTGCCCTCCTGGAAAGGTGTTTGTGTTTGCGTTCGTGTGTGTGTTTGGGCGCTCCTGGACACGTGTGTTTGTTTGTGTGCATTCGTGTGTGTGTGTTTCTTTATATATATATATGTATGTATGTATGTATGTATGTGTATATGTGTGTATGTGTATATGTGTATATGTATATATGTGTATATGTATATATGTGTATATGTATATATGTGTATATGTATATATGTGTATATGTATATATGTGTATATGTATATATGTGTATATGTATATATGTATATATGTGTGTATATATATATATATATATATATATATATATGTGTGTGTATATATTATGTATATGTGTATATATTATATATATATATATATATATGTATGTGTGTGTGTGTGTGTGTGAGCATGTAAACAATAGTATAATACAGAAAATGTGTAAATGTTTTGTAAATAATTTCTTTGTTTTGTTTTTTTCTTGTATTACAGACAATCATCCGACATCGAAACGGATGAAGACTGGGAGCCAGTCAGCGCAAAACTCCAAACTGAGGGACATGACAGCACATCAGAAGAGGAAGCACACCCCACAACTTCTCAGAGAGGTTCTGCCAGCAGAAGACCAAGAGGCAGAGGACGTGGAAGAGGACGAGGGAGAGGACGTGGAAGAGGACGAGGGAGAGGGAGAGGGAGAACTGGCAGCAGCATCAGTCCAGCTGAGACGTCAACCAGCACTGAAGAGCGATGGAATGATGTTGACGTTCCAGACGTGACACCACCACAGCCCACCTTCAGACCCACCAATCCACCAGGACCTCAGCTTATACGTACAGCCACATATACAGTTTTACAGCTCTTCCAACTTTTTTTTACAAACTCTTTGCTACAGACAATTATTAAAAACACAAATGACTATGGCTCCTCTCACCATACAAAGCCCTCCAACCCATGGATTGACATAACACTACCGGACTTACTTGCATTTATGGGCATAGTGATTTACATGGGTATAGTAAAACTCCCTGCACAGACCGATTACTGGCGAAGAAGTGACCTTTACAGCTTGCCGTTCCCTAAAGGGCTGATCACTGGGAAGAAATTTCTTAGGATCTGCCGGTCCCTTCACCTCAGTAGCTTGGTGGATGATGCTGCTAATGAGCAGAGAAAAGGCACGGCAGGATTTGATCGTCTCTGCAAAATAAAGCCACTATACTTGGAGATGAGGGATGCCTGCAAGACTAATTATCACCCTGGCCAGGACATTTCAATTGATGAAAGGATGGTTGCCTCTAAGGCTCGTATCGGCCTTAAACAGTATATGAAGAACAAGCCTGTTCGCTGGGGTTATAAACTTTTTGTCCTGGCAGACTCCAGGAATGGCTACACGTGGGACTTTTTTGTATATGAAGGGAAAATGCAGGGAAATACTGGCAAGGGGCTCAGCTATGAGTCAGTAATGGAGCTGATTGACTCTCAGTTGCTTGGCACAGGCTACAAGCTCTTTGTAGATAACTTCTACACAAGTCCCTCCCTTTTCAGCGACCTCCTTCAAATGAGGATCTGGGCATGTGGAACAATTCGGACTAACAGAATTGGATTTCCAAAAACAAAAATAAATAGTTTGGACTCCAAATCTCCCCGGGGCAGCATAAGGTGGCTGAGAAAGGACTCCCTCCTCTTTGTTCAGTGGCGAGACACAAGAGATGTGTTTATGTGTTCGACACTCCACACAGCCCATGGAGGGGATACGGTTTCGAGGAGAGTCCGAGATGAAGATGGGTGCTGGGTGGTGAAGGACATCTCTGTTCCACCAGCAGTAAAAGAGTACAACCGGTATGTATTATATAATCAACAATATTTTATGCTATTTGAAATGAAATAAAGTATGTGGCTCAAGGTTTTTTTTTTTTTTTCTGTCCATACAGGTCCATGGGTGGAGTGGACCACTCCGATGCCCTGATCAGCTACTACAAGGTAATCCACAAGACCCGGAAGTGGTACAAGACATTTTTTTATCACTTCCTGGACATTGCCGTCGTGAATGCCTTCCTGCTGTATAAGGACATCAAAAAAGGTAAAGGAGAGGTACCAATGCACCAGAAAGGGTTCAGGGAGACGCTTATTTTGGAGCTTAGAGCGGGAGCCGCTCCATCGCCCACTCCACACAGAGCAGATCACAAGCCTGTTCACATTAGTGGAGACAGCACCGCAGGTCGTCTGAGGTGCAGACAGTGCCATGCCAAAACACCAGTGAAGTGCTCTTCCTGTGATATGCCTTTGTGCTTTTTGCCAAGTCGGGACTGTTACAATGCGTGGCATGTTGCCAATAATATGTAAAAAAACATATTTGAAAAATTTGTAAATAGTTATATTGTGATATTTATAGATGTGAGATGTATAGATGTGAGATATATATATATATATATATAGTGTGTTTTAAAATAAAAAACTTAATACCATAGCACTTGTTTTGTCTCTTTATTTGCAGTTTAGTTTCAAGAATTGAAAAAAAACCACTAATGTATGTTTCAGTTATGTGTCAGCAATCATTGACAGTGAATCTAGATAAAGAATATAATAGCTCCAAGTGTAACCTTTCATTAGAGACCCAAAATTATGACTGTACATCAAAGCATTCAAGTATAAAAGCATGTAATGTGTTTATGATTCCAAAGGGCCATTTGGAGTCTCCAAGTGGCCTTTTTTGGGGAGCGCCTAGACATAAGTTTAGATAAACAAGTGTAAAACACTCATTTTATAAGGTATTGTTATCAAATTTGAAATTGAGCTTGGTAAGGCTTCATGCTGTGATCACATTGTGTTTTCCAGCTAATACCTGCCAAATATAGTCATCTGCAGGCATCTGTTTACAAAAAAAAAGTAGGCGGAATATTTTTTTTCCATTTTTCAGTGTGTTCAAAATTCTATTACTCAACACCAGTAGGACTTTGAGTGATTCTGACTGTTTAGGAACAAACCTCAGAGTGTCACCTTTCAAAAGATACCAAAACCATGCATATACTCCAAATGGTTCAAGAACAGTATGCAATTAATTTTGGGTATGCCTTTTTTCAGGCGTTTTAGGCAAAATTGACAGAAATATTAAGGGGTTAATATTTCACTCTTTACATAAAAAGAACGAGAACAAAAAAACAGAAGCAAAGAAGCAGTTTCACTTAGATGTGTCTCCTGTTTCTCCTCCCTGGAAGACTGTATGTGAAAGAAACAGAAAGAGAGGGCAGAAGAGAGCTCGATTTCCAAAGAACAGAGAGTGGATAGAGACCCAACAATGGAGAATGAGGTGGCAGCTGAGTGCCCATCTTTGAGTGTAGTGGATTGTGTTGTCTAAGAGGTCACTGAGCATTGCCCTCCGGCTACACAACTCAAGTGAGGCAGCTTAAGACTCTTCTCTTCTCTCGGTTTCAAGGATTTGAAGATGCCATCTAGAGGGTGCCAGCAGCAAACCAAAATAGTCCAGAAAAAAAATCGTATGAGTACATGCTTTGTGTTCACACCTGAAGCGGTTTTCACCTCTCGAGTGGAGTGTAAACCAGACCATTAAACAATAGTTTGCTCCCTGAACTTAGAAAAGACCAACCTTGTGCTAGCTTCCCTGGGCTGCCAGCTTCCCATCAGAATGTTCAGTTGAACTTGTCAAAGGAAAAAAAGGTTAAACGTGGATCCATTAGGAGAAGCAGGGGTGCTGCAAACCAAGGTCTCCAGCTATTATTCAAACAACATGGCCTTCCTGAAAGCAGACATTATTTATGATGTGCAGCAGATCTATGCCAACGACATGTGCTTATCATCAGGCCCTCTAACAACCAGTGGGTGATCTGAACCACGTGATGCCGCAAGAGTTTGAGGAAAATCAATTTGTATTTTGTGCATGTACATGCAAGCGTTTCTGACCAAGACAAAATTCCTGAGAAATGCCTGCTTTTGGGGATGTCCTCAAGGGAAAAACTGTTCATAAAGAGACTAAATAACGTCTTTCTTTACTTCTTAAAATAAATATTGCAATCATGATTAGCTTAATAAAATCAATAAAACAATAGCAGATGTGTTTATCATGCAACTTTCACACAACACCTATGCCAATTGGTGAGACTATTTCTGTGTGCTGAATGACTTCTTCCTTAATTCCTTCCCTAATGTGTATGTAATGATCAGATCATTCTGTAATCTGGGTCTCATTTACACATAACAGAATAGCAAAAACTAGAATTTAATAGTAATGACGGAAGTTTTGCGCTTTGGACATTAACTGCTTTTTCTCAACCAATCAACACAATGAGAAATCAACTCATTTGATCTACAGAGAGTATTGAGAACAAACATTCGTCTGGTCTGAAAATGTCTTTATTTAATAGTCTGTTGACTTGGATGGAACAACCTAAATGCAATTTACTTTTGGCAAGCAACAAGTGGCTGATAACAATCGAAAATGACCCAATAAGTGACTCTCCTACTAAAAAGCTTTGTATAAAGTATTGCATTTTGGAAACAGTCTTGAGTACACAAACGGAGTACATTTGTGCGGTGAAGCACATGTTTGCTTTTAAAATGTGTATGAGAAGAGCTCATTAGCTTCTAATGATTTTAGGCAGCAGTGTCTGATGCTGTAGACTACACATGTTGAGCACATATATAGCAAAATAATATTTGAAAGATAAATCTGACTGATGGGACATGTGATCAGAGGGCTGCAAACACTACATGAAGAGTGAGATTTAATTACTTAATTAAAAATGATGGGCAGTAACCATAAGGCAAGTTGGCAAGTGAAGTATGCATGTCAGTTTGTTTATGTCAGTACATATATAGAGATTCAGCTAATGCTAATATCACAATGGCTGCTTGTAGTCGAAAAAAAAGCTTGAGGGTAGCTGAAAAGCACTATTATTACTGTTATTTGCAGAACTATATTTTGATGTGTTGTATGGCTCTCTCATTTCCAACATTGCTCCAACAATGATAAAATGGCAAATGGCCTACAAATTAAGCACATTCTCAAGGTCGGAACAGTCTGAAGATCCAAGCCAGTTTGATCTGCACCAACAACATTTGCCAAATTTCAATGTTTTTGAGAGAGTAAAAATAAACAGCATTTAAATAATCGTACTGTGCAAAGCTTATTTCAATAATCAGGCATAAAAGCTGCCAAAATGTTAGTCAGTTTGCTATTATCGTATGTAATTAAAAAGCAAATCATTATTTTTAATCTTCAACAGTAACTGCCAGTTAGCGTTAATGAATTTGCCCCAAGAAATGATACACAGTTATGCTGATATTGCCTAAAACCTCACTCTCAAATGGGGGTGGGCGATATGACCACAATCTCTATCACGATACGAGTCCTTTTTTTCATGATAACAGTATGATAATTATTTTTGCTTTAAATTAGGGCAATAAAACAATATAATCATATATAATAATTAGTGGTGGGCCGTTAGCGGCGTTAACGCAAGACTCTTATCGGGCGATAAAAAAAATATTGCCGTTAATCTATTCTCAAAGTTGGGTTGGGAGCTGGGTCTATACTACGCAAGCTATGATGACTTTCACCTTGATATTTTAGCACGGATGCACACCTAGCCGAATTGCACTGTAGGGGGTGAGAGAACGAGTCCTTGAACCTGTGTGTATGCCTACTAGTGCAGACATCCCAAGTCTCCCGGAAGTTCAGAGAGTCTCCCGCATATTGATAGCGGCTCCCTGATGCCCGCAAATTAGTTAAATTCTCCCGGAATCTAGAGCGAGCGAGCAAGAACGTGCATGCGAGACAGACTGTGCACGCGCGCAGGGCGTTGTCAGTGTGGGCGGGCTTTTATCTCTTCTCCCGAACCGAATTAATCAGTTCAGTGTGTCTAGAAACTGGAGCGCCATGGCAGAGGGAGAGTGCCCCAAAAAACGAAAGTATAAACATAATGACAATCTTGCACGCTGTACAGTTTGTAACTGACATGTTATGGTTGAGTTAAACAAGTTTAATTTCATGTGCATATTTTTCAGGTCGGCTAGTTGCCAAGGCATGAAAACAACAAACTCCTTAGACCTGTTTAAAGTTGCAATGAAATATAAATAAAAGCAGTTTACATAAATAGTATAAGCAGCTTATGTAAATAGTAAAAGTGATCTACATAATTTGACAAATTTTAATTTTTTTTACAAATAATTGCATAGGCCTATAGAAATGATATATTAATGTTATATTATATTATCTACTATACAAGTAAAGTCATGTTCTGTGGTGAAATGTCATCTTCGGGATACCTTCCCTCCTTTCATGTTTTTTTTTTTTTTTTGTGGGGTGGGGTCTTTGGGATACCTCCCTGAAATGACTTTCAGGTTGGGATGTCTGCTAGTGTTGTCAAAAATATTGATATTTCGCTATGTATCGATACTGAAATATCTGAAACGATACAATACTCATTTTCTACAGTATCGATATCAGCTGCGCTCTCCTCTCCGACCGACAGCGAGTGACACGCACCCGCCTCCTCTCATTCAGTCCGTTTAATCCTCAGAACATTGCGAACGCGTGTTCTGCTGGACTTTTGTTAGTATTGGTGTGACTGGTCTGAATTTCGCGCGAGGTTGCTCATAACGTTAATTCTACTAATTCCCGTAGATTTCGCGCTCGCATCTGAAACGCACACACACATACCGTAATAAAGCCGCCTCTGACATACAAGTGCAAAAATGAGCTCCTTTTTCCAGCTTATTAATGGTCAAATACACTCAAAAATGTCTCAATGCCCATCTTGGTGAGTTTTAACGTAAACACAGTCGTAACCAGCTCACAGGAACAGTGTTTGGATATGCGTGCGTCAGGTCTTAAAGGGACAGAAGTTATTATTCAAACTACAAAAAGACAAACGATCACTTACGATCGCTTAATTTTGGAATTAATCTAGATTTAAAAAATGAATCTATGCCCACCACTAATAATAATAATAATATTATATTGCAATATAATTTTCCTTAATAAAATTATAACAAAAGTTTGACTAATGTTCTGTATAATGCTTGTGTGCGAAAAGTGTAACGAAACAGCGTTTCTCATTTGAGCCGCACCACATGGACCATTTATGAGCTAGGATCAAATGGCAGCACAGCGCAATTTAATCTGTTCATCATATAAAGCAATAGTGTCTCTTCAGAAAATGTGGACTAAATCGCTCAATTTATATAGATTTGTTTTATGATCTCTTTATTAACTTTTTGAAGCATCAAAGTGGTAGTTGCATAGCTGTCAATGGAGGGACAGAAAGCTCTCAGATGTCACTAAAAAGATTGTCATTTGTGTTCTTAAGATGAACAAAAGTCTTACAGGTTTGGAACGACATGAGGGCGAGTAATTAATGATTTTAGATGTCATTACTGTAGCTTAAAATCTTCATGAGCATAAAGTTAATAGTGCAAGACAAATCTTTGGCTGTACACTAAAAATAAACCCTTTCTGCAACCAAAAAGAAAGCCTCTTCTTGTCATTTCCCTTTTTACTTCATTGAAAAATGTGTGTGCTAAGGCTTTCAGATTGATTTGTAAAGCAATATGTTTAGACCACTGTATCAAATGAGCAGTCAGTCTGTATGAGGCAGCAACAAATTGGCAGACCACGGTAGCAAACGACAGATGCACAATCTGTTTGCTATCATTTTAAAAGCATGGCAGCCATCACTGCACCAGCCATATTGGCAAAGTACTGAGGATACAAATCCAAAAAGTTTAAAGGTGTTAAACGATATCAAAATGTAAAGGCAATGTCAAAAATATGGCATGTCTGGTGCTAGCTTTTCATAGATTAAAATGACCACATTAGTCGTTCACTTGACATGCACAGGGAAGCATAATGAGTAATAATCTGTACAATAATTTGAGTCACCTGACCCCATGTTACATACAGTCGAGGTGTGGCCTTGTAGTTCAAAGGCTAGCCATGCCCTTGACCCGGTGTTCACACCTCATGCACTAATCCAACTTCAGGCCTCTCGTTTCCACGCGTTCAGGCAAGACACAGTCTCCCAGCCCAATCCTGCAGGTGCTCCGGCAGTCATATATCACCACGCAACAGCCTGAGCCATATGGTCCCCACAAAAAGCAGCCTCGCACGGTATGTATCAGAACGAAGCGTGGGTCCATTCTTCATCCCAGACAAGGGGAGGGGTGCAGTGTTGGAATAAGTGGCCTTTTCAGCCCCATCACTCATAAGACCCAAGCAGCACAGAAAAGAAGGACATTTAGGTAAAAACCCAACATGTTCTGTGCCCAAACTGTGTAATCAAGAACATGTTTTTCCAATCACTCTATGAGCCAGGCCCCTCTGACGAGAGGGAGCCCGTCGAGGGACTCGTACAGTTACCACATGCATGCAATGTGTCTGCCACATATCACCGCAGGCCGCAGAGAGAAAGCGAATGTATCAAGAGACAGGCCTGCAGGGGGAAGATTCCTTCATGTCACCAACTCCACACACTGTGTTGAGTTTTGGGGGCGGCTCTTAATAATAATAATAATTCACTCTTAGCCCACCAAAAACATCAAACGCAGATTTATGTTCTCGCTTAATCAACGGCTACTGTTTAATTTAGCTAATAATAAAAAATACCCCCAGACTGATTGATATAATAAATAGGCACTTTGCCAAAAGGGAGCACAGAGAAAAGCGCTGTTTCATATAAACGACTTACTTGGACCAGTAAAACGGCACATGGCGAGAAATCAAAGAAATTAATTTTAAAGGGTGAGAATGATCTTAACAAAGAGAGCCAAAGCTTTAAAAATTTAAACATATGACAGTTGAGCCAGCGTAAGTCTCGTTCATCAAACGCAGAGCTGTGTTTTATCAATGTGTGACTCTAAAGGCTTTCGGAACAAAGGAGAAATCAGGTCGCTCAATGTTGTAATTGATATGCTGGGCCACTCCTATGGGGACGGTGTATCTTAAACAGGGGAAATTGGCTGGGTGGTATTGTTTATTTCCCTAGACTGATTAGGCTCACTTGACGCATGATGAACAGCTCAGGTGGCAGAGACGTCTACTATGAAAAAAACACTGATAAAATCCAAACTGAATCGATCCAATTTACAGATTATTCTATACGACCTGATCCTGAGCGTAAAAGTCATCGCCCTGAAGTGTATTCGCACAGCCCCTGTGGTTGAGCATGATGCTGATGAATTGTGGGTAATGCTTGGAACTGGCATCCTAGCTAAACACATGTGCATGACATCTTGTCTTAGTGTCAGATAAAAACAGTATTCAGCAAATGCGGCATGAAAAATAACATTCTGCACATTAACTCCAGCACATGACTTTCATTTTCATAGAATCACCTCAGTCACATCTTCCTCTTCATATTTATTCCCTCGGGAGGTTGTATAGATTTTCCAGCTGCCTGCCTGGATGATCCATGATGATTATTATCTAAAAAGGTAGACCTGGTGGAAGGTATGGAAAATAGTCATCACTCTTTGCTATATAATATATTGCGCTCCCGTTTCAGCGAGCAGTGTTACTTCATGGCTACAGTGATTCCAGGCATTGTTTAACCAGCCCCAAAGGACACATATCCCAGTAACTTGGATAAAAAGAAAAATAATTATTGGAGAAGACACACTTCCATATAAAAAAATAACCTGTGTATTTTGTTGTGTCATATCTTTTTTGTTCGAGCTGATTCCAAATTCTATTTTTCCAAATTCAATTTGAAAAATGAAACAAAATTACCTATTATTATTATTATTAAATATTATTATTATTGAGGCATCACATTTCCACTGTTAATAATTGCTGCTGCATTCTAATTGATGAGCTTGAGCTCAAATAGTGAGTTGCTTATCATTCTGAATCTTTTAACCATATTTGCTTGAAATGTGAAGTGAACATCTCTGAATAAATGAATGCTGATGAGGATTCAATATTATCCATTTACCACCCCAACCATAGTAAAAGGGTGAACTAAGAAAATCTATGGTCATAAACAATATACATGAAACATACATACTTATGTTTATATATTTTATTTATTTATTTATTTATTTATTTATTTATTTATTTATTTAATATTTATATATATATATATATATATATATATACACAATTATTACTATTATTATTTATTTATTTATTTCTGTGGTGTCACAAATTCTTCAGAAATCAATTAATATGCTGATTTGGTGCTCAAGAATTTCTTATCATTATCAATGTTGAAAAAGTTGTGCTGCTTAATATTTTCAAAATTCTTTAATTAAAACAGATTAGAATAGATTTGCAACAGAAACCCTTCTGTAACATTATACATTTCTATATTGTCACGTTCTAATTCTAACAATTCACATGACGAATTAAATGACATTGACATTCCTAATAAAGTTAGTAGCCAAGTGGCGAGTTTTTTATTTTATTTACAAAAGATACTTGGACCGTGACTGCAAGTAGGGCTGCTCAATTAATCGGATTTCGATTTCAATTTCGATTTTGGCTTCCAACGATTATGAAAAGATAATCGAGGTAAAACGATTACTGTACCGCTTCCCGCGTTCAGTCAGCACACTCTCCTTTCCTTCACAGCAGAGCGCTTGCATTCCTCTCTAACCCAAAACTTAACATCCAAATCAGCTGAATAAGAGAGTGATGTAAAATGCAGTCTACTGTTGATAAACTGCGGGACGTGGTTGATACCAAACAATGCTATTAAAAGCGCATTAAGCTGCGAAATAAATGCTGTTCCATAGGCGACCACCAGTGCGCGCTCCGAGACGGGGCGGAATGGACGGAACGCGCATAAGCAAAGTATACTACGGGCTTCAGATATACGCCTAAACGGTCAAATAGTCTAGTACACACAAATATATCGAAATGCCTTTTTGGTAAGTATCCTCGTAAACGCAGTCGGTTATGTCTTAAATGAACACAGAGAAAGAGCGCGTGTATAACAGTGGGCCTATGGTACGCGCAGCTCTTAAAGGGACAGCAGCCGACATCAACGTCAGTAGCAGTCATTGTTAATCGAACAAAACAAGACAAAGATAAAATCACTCACTGCTCTTGAATGAATATCTTTTTCGTTTTAAATAAAAATTAGTCAATATTTCATTTATACAGCAGTTATGTAACTTTTTTTTTTTTTTACTTTATTCTATTTCTGCTGTGTATTACTCATCTAAATATCACTGTTAGTACATCTTCCTGGAAAACCTGTTTATTTTATTTATATTTTCTGTTGGTTTTGTTAGTTTAACTAGTTTCTTTGTTTTTATTTTATTGAGGACTGTTTACTTGTCCTCTGTAGCCGTTTTGAGGACATTTAGCCTACTTGCATTAATTAATCTAGTATTAGTTTTTGCTAAAGTATGGATAATTGTGAAATTTCACTGACATTTAAAATTACTCATATCATGAAATAAGATTTTGATCATATGACCCACCAATAATCGTGTTAAATAATTGTGATATCAATATTGACCAATATAATCGTGATTATGATTTTTGCTATAATCGAGCAGCCCTAACTGCAAGCATCATTTTGACTGTACATTAGACAATTGAGGCCCTTCCAAACGAGGGTTTCAATGTCTAGACACATTTATTAAAAAAAAAGTCTTAATGCCTCACTAATTCTATCGACCCTTGCTAAGCTCAGCCCACCTGCGGTGCTTATCGGAGATAATTCAGAGAATAAGGAAGTCCACCATGGGCCAGTCATAATTGGACTGCTGCTACTTAACCCTTAATACAGGCAGAGGTGGAACAAAATATTCTACTCAAGTAAAGGACTATTACAAGTAAACTACAAGTAAAATTACCGGTCTAAAAATATACTCAAGTAAATGTAAAAAGTAGTTCATTTAAAACTTACTCAAGAGTAAAAGTTACTGAGTTACTTTTTTTAACAGCGGCGGTGGGGGACTCTCCCGTGTAGGGTTGTAATAGAATGAGATTCCATAACACCTCAGCAATGCCACAGGCTGATAGCATCCACGCCACGCCGCATTGAGGCAGCAATTCATACAAAAGGGGCCCAAACCAGAGTACATATGCATGATAATACTATTCAGAGGGCTGACATTTCTGTATTTAAAATCCTTTTTTATTGATTTCATGTAATATTAACATTTTCGGAGATTTTGAATTTGTGATTTTCATAAGCTGTAAGCCATAATTAGGGGGTGCTCCGATTGATCGGCAACGGCCTCTAGATCTCTATCTAAAAAGACCGATCTCATGAACCGATCTCATGCTGATGACACAAAAATCTGTGCCTGCCGTGAGAGCTAGGGCATGACATGCAGCGACACGGTCAGCGCAGGTAAAATAATTATAATGCTGAAGGTGAGGTCCAATTCATATTAATTCATATTATCATCTGTATTAAATAACTTACGAAGTCGTTTGAAAACTTTCTGTGAGACGTAAATTCACAAACAGCACGAGTGAATCACCACGTGCGCGCGCTTCTCTTTCCCTCTCAAAGTGCTCAAATGGCTTCACATCAGCACATCGCATCTGCAGCACTAAAATCGAGCTACACAGTTAACACAGGATTTGCCACTTGCACAATCAAGGCAGTGTCGCATTGTCACTAAAGTTTATCATTTGCATTTAAGTCTTGCCAGTGTTCAAACCGCTCAGCACTCAGGCACTCTCCAAGAGACCGTGAGCGTGCGCGCACACACACACACACAAGCCATCTCATAAAAAGACTGCAAGTACAAATTGCGCTGAAATGGTCAAATACACACAAATGTATGTACTAAACTACCGCGAGTGAACGTTAACATTTGTGCAACTGCATGTAACTGTATCCGTGTTCGCTCTTAAAGTGTAAAAACAAAAGGTTAATCAAACAACACAAGACAAAGAGAAACTCTGAGACAGCACACACTCTGCTCTTGAATGACTAACTTTTGCAACCTTAAGGATTAATCTAATTTAATTTATTCAGGGAAGACCAATATTAATTTACATTTGTTTCCTTATTAAATGTCTTTAGTATTTCTTACCTCAATACTAATGTTAGACCTACCTGGAAATGTGTCTTTAAAAACAAAAATGCACTGCATGATCAAATATTTAGGTGAGAATTATATATATTTATATGACAAGAGTCACCTAAGGGGGGGATTCCCCCATTGTCAGAAATAAAATTCAGGCCCTGAATGAATGTCTGTAAAATTCCCAATAAATAATTCTACATGATAAAAAGAAGGCTTCAAATAGATTGGTATCGGTGATCGTATCAGCAGATACTGTTTCCTGTGATCAGCTCCAAAAATCCCGATCGGAGCACCCTTAGCCATAATCATCAAAATTATAACAAAGGCTTGAAATATCTCACTTTGCATGTAATGAGTCTATATAATATATTTGTGTCACCTTTTAAGATGAATTACTGAAATAAATGAACTTTTCCACGACATTGTAATTTATTGAGATGCACCTGTACAACATATTACATACCCTTCTGTTGCCGTGACCCTGGCTAAAAAAAAAAAAATTCTCCCCACCTTCTAATCTACTCTATTCTAATGGCGGATGTGAAGCTTACTAATGTAAACATACAATTATACACAATTAATTAAATCACCAACAAATCACAAACATTTAATTATGCCTTCTAATATGATGCTGTGATCTCGACTTCAAGTCAGAACAACAGACTGACTTTCTGAAGGTTCAAATTACTTATGAATTAATAGGAATACAACAGTATTACCCTGTCCCCGCCCGCCCTTTCTGAGTGCAGTCAAGTCACAGCTATGGGCCAAATCGCTCAATTATCTCTGCTAATTCCCTCGGTGCCAAGCTAATGCAATTATATGCAAACAAATAGCTCCATGGTAACACTTTTTCTCTGTGGCGCACTTCGCCTTTCAGCGACAGGTAATTTTGATTAGCTTGGCCTGTCAAAAACAGCCTGGGCATACACTAGTGGAGAATTTCCAAACAAGTGGAGGAAAGTCCAATAGCTGTATTTAATTTCCAATCGTCCTTTATTAAGCGAAGCAGGAAAGTGGCAATTGGACCCCCAACATATTATTTCAACATAATTCTGTCACCAGAGGGACCGTAGCATGCAAACTTAGATTAGCCATGAAAAAGACACAGGTGGCCTGGGAATGGAGTCCGGGTGTTAATCCTGTAAGGAGAAGGCTTAGACATAGCCTAAAACTGTGTTTGTTCCAGTTCACATTGCACTGCCAAACCAGTGTGATTCTTGCGGCAAACAACCCAGTGAGAAGTGTAATTCAGCACTAGCATGGAAGGAAACAGCGTCAGCGCTGGTAATCAATGAATGTTTATACTTAAGCAAATTAACCCAAGTTGGCTGCTTATTCCCGTACCCACAGCTCGAATGATTGGAATGCAGAGAATTCACAGTTTGTTTAATTACGAAAAAAGCATGAATTCTCCTCTCAACAAGTAGATTCCACTGAGGGACAAAGATGGCAAGGCATCCATCATTGCATTTGGGAGTCTAAAGGCAATGAAAAAACAAAAAGGTATCCTGTGGCTAACAGAGACTCTTCCCCTCCTTCTAGGAAGAGGAAGATTTCTGGTGTCGAGTGCATGTTGTGACCCAGCCCTGAGCAATGGGAGAGTCAGCGTCATAGTGGTCCGAGACCATTGCTGCATTTGCCATTGACAGAGATGAAAGCAATAACATCAGGCTGAGTTATAACAGGACCAAGGGTCACATCCCCAAAGAGACGGTATAAGTCAAGCCGTCAGCCCTCCAGCCTGAGAGAGAGGATGTATGCAGTCAAAGCCTGGCAGACATCATGCAGTGGCGGAAATGCCAGTAGACGTCAAGTGTGCATGCAGGGTAACAGCAGTTCAGGTGAATGCGGCTTCCCTTTGTGATGCAGATGAGGACGCAATCAGCCTGCCTTTATCTCTGAAGACAGACTGTACTCTGGGAGACACAGAGCAGCGCTGCACCAGTTCAGAGGAATTGTGTTTGTAGAATGCTTTAAATGAAAGGCAGATGTTTAATAGTGTGTGCGAACAAGGTCTGACCTCCTGCGAGAACACAACTGTCACTAACTTCCGCTCAGGAGGATTGTTCTTAGAAGGACAGTTGAACCAAGAATAAAAATTCGGTCATAATTTATTCACTCATGTTATTATGAACATGTATGACTTTTTCTTCTGTGGAACGCAAAAAAGATTTTGAAAAACTTTGCCCACACAGTGAGAGTCCAAAACACACTAAAGCCTGACTTCATGAAGAAAAAATCATGCAGGTTTAAAAGGACATGAGGAAAACTGACAAAACGTTAATTTTTAGAATCTTTTGAGATTGACAGAGAAATGTGTTCTTTCAGAAATCACCGTATGAAAGAATCATTTGCAATTTGTCACAGGTGCAGACAGGATGATTAATTTGTTTGTTTGTTCGTTCTCTCACCCTAATTTTATATGTGACACAGATCCAATATATTCAGTATCAAACTGTATCAAGTTCATGTGATTACAACTATCACAAAAGTTATTAAAAATTGTTAACGTGGATACTAGGGATGCAACAATACAGTTAATCCACGGTTCAATACATACCTCGGTTTTTAACCACGGTTTTCGGTTTGGTTTGGTTCGGTTCGGTTCTGATGGCTTTTCACATCAGTTTTTTGCCATTCTATTTTAACCGACAGGAACAGCAAAGGGTTAAGGAGGAAAAATACTATTTCCTTATTTTACTTAAAATAATTGAAAAACCTTACTTAAACTTAAAACTTTACTTTAAAAAAAACCCTTGTACATATTGTAAAATATAAAATATATATAAAGATTTACACTGGCAGCTCAGAGCTGTACAGCAGCATTTAAGTATGAAATTGAATAAATAAATGTAAAAATAAAACTACATAGACGTCGCTATAAAATATACATTGATTCTTATTAAAGCTACTGTATTAAAGTTTTTCAGTCAAGTGCAGTGAGTGATTTTCTCTTTGTCTTTAGTTGTTGTATTAACATTAAAGGGATAGTTCACTCAAAAATGAAAATTGGACATATTGAAATAAAAATGAATACAATATTGTTTGGAACAATATTAGAGTGAGTAAATAATGACAATTTTATAGGTGAACTGTCCCTATAAGGACAGCGTGTTCACTATAGGCTGCGCTGCTGTCAATTTAAGACCTGCGTGCATCTAATATACAGACACACGCGATTTTACTTTCACTTTAGACATAACGACTGTTTATGTTAACCTTGTGTGTATTTGACAGTATTAGCGAAGTAAGACGACTTAGTCCAGTAATCACATGTTTGACAGGCGTTTAGTGCACTCTAAAAGGCTGTAAAACGCATGCAAACAATGAACTTTGGTGATTGTGAATAACTAGTGTTCCGTGAGTATAACTCTACCACTAACGTGTGATGTGAATGTATGTCGCGTTGTTCAGTATTGGGATGGAGGCAAATTATAGAATTTGTAGAAAAATAATTAAATGCAAAACCAAAAAAAAACAAAAAAACAATTCAGAAGCGCGTATTAAACCGTGAATGCCGTACCGAACGGTTCAATATTATATTGAGTATTGTGGCATCCCTAGTGGATACTAAAAATATCAAAAGGCTTTCTGCTTCCCAAAAATACCAATGGTCCAGTAGTTAAGTAGCCTTGCTTGCACAAGGCGAGGGCTGGTTTTATGCAATTAGGCTCCTTTAATTAGGCCCGTAAGACAACCAGCCAACTGAAACTTAATTAGCTAAACTGCTCCCATTGCCACAAGCTCAATGTACAGTAAAAATCACATCCAGGGGTCCACAGATGAAGAGCAAAAATCAATACTACAACATCATAAATGTGACATCCAACACACTCCAGGTGATGTTACAACATGTTTGAGGTCTAGGATCACTTGCAGTATGACGTGCATGACAGATGTTCATCCCCTAAGACCACCTTTTAACTGGGCGTATTATTATGGCTACATAAACATAGAATGAACAATGGGAGCTTACATATGCATGAGTAATCGCATTGCTCACAGCTCTAAGGAGTAAAGGACTGCCAGTATATTTCATTTTCAATGTGTTTTTCAGAATGCTTAGTAAAATGCAGGAGACAGTTTGCTCTGCATCTGGTTACAGTAAAGATAAACGTTTTCGCAAACTAGGCCGATGGGAATGAGAGAGCCATTCTGATCCACCATTAAGCACTTAGACATGATTAAATGGATTGATTAGAATGCATTAATCTATGCACAGACATAGATTAAATGATCTAATCATGCCATGATTTAAATATGTTCTATGTAAAGTCTCTCTAGCTCTGTCCTGAACCACAGCCCGAACCTTGTCTTGTACTGCAGATTGAAACAATTATCACCTCAAGGTAGAAAAACACAGCTATCATTTAGCCGTTTCAAGAAAAACCCACATGACCTTGAACCACACACACTCAAGCGATCCTCTGGAAGTAGTACAGTATTCTGTAGCATACAGACCCTCATTTGTCCTCTCGCTACACTAATACTAGAGTCAGCGAAGCTCAGGTAATGGTCAAACTGCCATGTTATTGTTATGAGTAAAGAATACGGTCCTTCAGCATTGAGACCCTGTGTAAAGCACAGTATTAAGTATATGAACAGAACATGATATGATACAAGATACAAGGATTTTAAATGATTTGTCAACAGCTGCATGCATGTTTGTGCACCTTACAGTTGTAAATAGTTTGTTTAGGACAACAACAAAAAAAGTCCTAAGTCCTTTTTTGTTTTGTTTTACAAAAGCAGTAGCCAGATACAATATATAAAAACCAACCAGCAGAGTGAACAGTCAAATTAATTTCACTTTACTAAAGCATAAAAATACCATGTTTGCAGATATGTAGGAAACATGCTAAATTCACCTACTTGTTTCTCTGGAAAACCATGCTACAGCCAGTTATTCTACTTTGAAATGTGCGTTCCGTGTCAGAATGCCTGTTTTTGTTTTGGTCTGTGGAAAACCGCACACTGCCAGTTTACCCAATAGTTTTTCGACACCCCAGGTTGCCTTTTGGCGGAAAACACAGCGTATTGATGGCAGCAAGTCAGCAAACAAACTGGGTCAGAGATTCTAACCAACCTAAAAAGCCTCGGCATCCATCAAACAATCTCTATGAACAAGAGCATATTAAAACACAGATAAATCAACTCACAAACTTATTGTGGCTTTCATTGTCAATTTCGCTCACTCCTGTTGTGTGTCCTCAAGGTGGCAACCCATGTGAGGGTCAATTCTGAGGAGGAGAGGGCGGGGGAAACAACTCTCTCCAATATTTTGAATTTGGACTGCAGTACCTATATTGACCACTATCTATCAATCCTACATACCACACCTTTAACGTTTTAAAACAAATCTTGAGTCATGCTGTACTGAACAGAAGACTAAACCATTCGACTTGTGCAAAATCGGAAAAAGAAAAAACACTATCAACTAAATTCCGAAATTTTTTCCCCTTTTTTGACATTTGACACATAATGGCTACTGTATTCATGTAACCACATATATTAGGGCTGGGTATTGACACAAATTTCACGATTCAATTAGATTCAATGATGATTATTGCGAATATGTCTGATACAGTAGATAGCACATTTTCTTGAGGAAAAAAAATTCTTAACTAATGCTGTAAACTATACATAGTCAGTTGAGCATTACTAATATTGAAGCTTAACATTAACTGATATACATACAAACATAAATTACACTCATTGATGTTTTTTTATAATAATACATTTATAATACTAACTTTACAAATACATACTTTTTCTACTCCAATTTGATTTTTGAAATATAAACATTTAAATGGTGGAAATCAAAAACTTTACAGGTTTATTTAAACACACACTAATATAGAAGAACATTAAAAATTATAATAAATTGCCTATGTAATGTGGTGCACATATTTATCATAATGACTAATGAGTTTATGGACACTGAATGGTTTTTCTGAGGTAAATGTGACATTGTTCACAAGCTGTTTTATTGAAGTCTTGAACACTGATTGAACGATTATTATGTGACTTGATAAAGATTTCAGTGTGTTGCACTAATCTTTTAACATACCTTGACGTTTATTCATGTTCATTTCGTGCTGTAACTGGTATTAAAGCGGAGGAGATGATCAGTTCACGTGCACTCCGCACTGCCGCTTCTTTTGAGCTGAGCTACTGTGATCTGTCTCACCACATTAAACAGCACCAAAGCAGTATTTATTTTTTTAAATTTCAAAATAAAATGGACGAAATTTGAAATCTAAGACTTTATATCTTATCAAAAGTAACAAAGCACAAAGATTATTGCGATTTATTGGATGGGAGGGGCTCTACAAAGTTACGTTCATTCATCAACTGAAAACAGGATAGACTAATCGATTCTTGGGATTTAATAATCGATATCGGTTCATAAAAATGAGAATGGATTAAAATCGAGAATTTTTTTTTTTTTTTTACCCAGCCATAATATAAATTTAGCTGAATATATTTATATATATATATATATATATATATATATATATATATATATATATATATATATATAAGAACATATTCATTGTTCTACCAAAGTACTGTTCACTGAAAAAAGTTTGGGGGAACCCAAAATTGTCCTTGTATGGTATTGCTGCAAAATGTAAAACATTAGTAAGCTTTTTCGGTGGTAGTCTTCACTAATTATGATTCAGCCAATGCATTTTGGTGGAGTATTGTGGAAGAAAAGCAAAAACTTGGTTGTATGTCAAAATATTGGATCATTAACATTTTATTGTAAATGCAGACACTGATGCAAGACCCAGTCTGAGCTTTGAAGGGAGATAGATTTCTATTCCACTGGGGGTGTGCAAGCCTCTTTTTGGATATAGTGTGACATCACTCGTCGGACTGATCCAGAGGGTAGGAATGTGGTAGAGAGTGCCTCTGATCCGCCTCTGATGCTCACTGGAAACTCCTTTTATACTCCCTTCAGTCATTCTCAAAGCACTTGGAGGAAACTGCCTGGACCTGACCAAAGAAACCCTATATTACAGTCAAATAATTGGATAGTGTGAGATCCAGAGCATGTGGATCACACAGACATGGTCAAATGCTGAAGAGAGGAGTTATTAGCATAATTTTGGCACAGGTTTGGCATAAAGGTTGGCAGTTATCAAAAAAAAAAAAAAACATTTTCAATATCTGCTAAATTACCCAGTCACAATTACATAGAGTTAACTCTGACTGGTGTGTTTCGTTTAAACAAAAGCAAACTTCCTTGATATGGTGATTGTTGACAGATTATGAATTCCTTAAATTGCTGAGTACACAGCCACTCACCGAACACAAGAACATGCTTAAAATACACAGCAAGTGCAGAACTGAAACACTCGTGAAACAAAAACTTCCAAGACCGAGCATGCTGTGCTGAAAGCGGCTGTATTTCTAGAACCAAAAAAAAAAAAAAAGTCTCTCTGCTATTCCAGACTTTCTGCATGGTTAAGGTAGCCCTCGGCCGTTCCCTCGAAATGTGACACTCGTCTCACTAGAGAAACAACTGGTACCAGCACTAATTGAAATTTTGCATGCAAAGTGACAATAGCCAGGCACTGGGTAGCATGGATTAGGCGCTGAATGGAGGCGGATTCTTTGTGAACGCCACTGTGGAGGCTGGCGTGCAGACGAGCTCCCTGCATCTGCTCATTCAGCGGCCCGAGAAAACACAGGATTGCGAGCGGCCGCTCACTTTACCTTTATCTAATCCTGTTTCTGAACCCCTATCGCCACCTCTCTACCCCAGACTCTGCTTTTTGTTACCTTCCCGAAAAACTGTAATGCTATGTGTCTGCAGTGGCCCACACTCGGCGTACAGTTGGAAACGGACAGGACACATTTACATTTGAAAGCAGATTATTCAAACTTGGCAGGCATTTCAAAGTGGAAGTGTTGATATGAGGGCTAAAACGGCTGTGTTAACAAACAATAGCTTTGATTATCCTCTCTCTGTTGTTTAAGAGTGTTATGGAAATAGATTGTGAAAAGCTCAGCTGAAACAAACTTTGCACTTGTACAAAATGCTAAGCAAAATTTATTTTGGTAATATTTACATAACTTCAGAAATACTGTATGATCGGATTAATCATTTGAGAGCTTTAGTTTACAACTGACCAATACATTCACCCACAACTGGCATTATTAATAAAAATAATCATCTCTTCAAGCTTATGTATTTCTTGGAAGCAAAAAGTACACAAAGCAGAACCTGAAAGAAATATGGAAAGCTGATAAAACAAGTCAAGAAAAAAGTATTGTGGTACTACATTATCACCAAGGCCCTTATTAAAACCAGCTGTACGTGCTATTTTTACCCTTTACCCTAAAGACAAACGTCCATCATGTAGACGAGCACGTCAATATATAATCAGCGTTCAGATATTTGTATACAGTATGGGAACAGACGCAGCTGCTTATGGGATGTCTCAAGATGAGAAAGAATTCACATTGTATCATGACATTATGACAGCAAAATAGAATGCATGCTGGGAATATTAAAATAGCGAGGAATCTTTTGAACGACTGGTGTCCTACTTACAATAGATGCAAACTCTGACGTGATAAAAACAAAATGCAGCTCGGCTGTGGCCTCATCCATGGAATATCCTGCTTAATAACCTTTTAAAACCACGAAACACGTAATTGTGATATGTAATCACATAATGCAAATCCAGTAGATCTAGTACAATTCTATTTTCTAAATGTAAAATATGATATGGAATACTGTGTGATTACACTGTGAACCAACTGAGACACAAAGCAGAATAGCTGAAAAGAAAAAAGGAAAAGGCACAATCAGACAACTTTGAAATAGAAGACGACACAAAGTACATTTTTTACCTAATTGCTGTAGACGCACAGACACAGGGACTAATACTACACTGCATAACACAAGGTGACACATTCAAAAGCTTGTCACTGAGGAAAAACTTCAAAGTCCCTTAGACTGCCAGCATTATTTTAAAATAAAAACACAATGAAGAGCAGAACCATATTTTATGGACGCCTAAAGGGAAAAATCTTGCATATGCAAATCCTACAAAAAAGCATCTGAAGTACTTTATTCTTACACTAAAGGAGTCTCAGACTCCAGAGAAACCGAATCGTATATCCTGAGGGTCACCAACACAACCTAATTCAATTATACTGATAATATTTCCTACAGACAAGAACACACAAATTAAATAAGAGAGTATTCCATCAAGAATATTCCATCCTTACAACAAAATGCATTTCAGTTGCCACATCACAAGTGAAATAAAATAAATTCCTTGAGATAATTTACAGTTAGCGAGGAGGATAAACATGTTGTATAAGGCTTTGATATGACGTCGAATCTCACCCACCCATCCTCTCGCCGCCTACCATCACTTTGTTTTTAAGGTTGAGGCAGCGTTGACCTCTTTTTCAACTCTCTATTTTTTTTATGCGAAAGCATCACGCTTTAACACCATTGGCTGAAAAACTAGGGTGATTGACAGAAAAATGCAAATCGACCAATCACACAGGGTTTGTGATTAAGCAATTCACAAGAAAAAATTCTTGATTAGGAGAAATTTTTTTTTTTATAAAAATTAATTATTGAAATAAACATTTCAAAACATTAAGACTAATACGGTATGTGTACACACACACACACACAATCCAATCAACACAAAAGTTAGAATCTGTTAAGCAGCAATGTTGGAATCATAGACTAATTTATACTTTTCTGAACAGCGAAGATGATATTAAAAGCAACATATACATTATTAAAAAGAAAAAGGTCAAACAACATTTTAAAATATATATATATATATGTATACATTCTGAAAAAATATTTTAATTCCTTTATTAAACTGGCTTTTTCTTATGTTTTAAATATAATTAGCTAATGTACACATTAGATGATATTAAATGTGTGCACACATTTCAATTTCAATTAAACTGACCCTAGAAAAAGGTAAATAAACATTTTAGGCAGGTGTATTGGGGAAAAAAATACCCCCAAAATATTAGCCGCCTTTGTTCATGTGACATGATTGTTATAATAATAAATGTTCTGAACTATTTGAAATTGAAATCCCAGTACAACATTAAATTTTTTAAAAATTATAACGTTGAAGTAGTTCTTGTTTACTCCATGAAAATGTATTAGCAACAGAAAAAGGGCAGTTGTGCAGTTCTGTTGAATGAACTCTTATTTAATGAAAATCGAGTTGTGCCTTAGTATGCAAATGTGTTCATTTTATTATGCATATTTAATTATTTTTAACTACAGTCGCTGTTGTTGGCCTTAGTGTGTTTTGAGCATACTAAAACACTTGATTAAAAAAAAATCCCTTAAAATCTTCAAACTAAAAGTACAGAATCGAGTATGCTTGTATTAATCCATTACATGACAATAAACTCAAGTATCATTAAACTTGAGAACTAAGCCACAAGAGGTTCCTGTAATACCAGCAGTGCCTGCTTAAAATTCATTGAGTATAATTCACTGGACACGGACACTTCAAACCGCCTGGGATTGAATGTGTGGTCAGTATGAGAGAATAAAGGACTGTATTTGGTTGTTTTGTAATTGTATGCTCACTGGAAACCTGTTTCATTGTCCAGCATGCTGAGTCCAGCATCACAATTTCAGCTCTGAATACCCGCTGAACACAACCGTGAAACACGTGAATAAATATTAATAAAGAAAAATGAATAAGGCTAATATACATAGGCTATAGAAGTGGTTTGGGTTTAATATTTCACCTCTGAAATGATTGTGGTACAAATAAGGGGCGCGAATCTCGTGCATGGCTCGCGCATGCACACGTATCCGCGCGTGGATGAAAATAACCGTTTTAATGCTCATGAAAAGATGATACATATATTACTTCTCAAACTCATTCGTTTCTAAACCACCTGTGATGTTTTTAGGTTTTTTTACTATATAGTTCGCCTGACAGGAATATTATCAAAGGAATACGTTCTTGTCAGGGGGAATGCAACCGTTAAAAAAAGTCACATTTGTCCCGGTTTCATTCCACAATCAATAATTGGCGAAAAAATGCTTTCGTATCTTATTTCTTGCATGGCATTCAAAACTAACGTGCCGTGACCGTAAACTCTCAGTCTGTCGGCAAGATGCTGGACTCGCAAAACACGGGGAGAAACAGCTTACCTTCAACAGCCAGGACCGATGGTAGTGTCCATAAAATCCAAAGGATATCCATCATTGGTTTCTTGGGGGTGAAATTATATAAAGTCCAGACATTCAAATAAATTGTGCCCTGAAAGCCATTGATATTAGACGCTGGCGCAGACCGGCAGACTTTCACCTTCCGTTGAATGAATACGATGCCATAAACACACAACTAAAATCCAAAGCGAGTATGGACGAGACCAAATGAGTCAGACGAGGGGGGACGGCGGTTAAAAGCACCGCGTCAGATCGGCCAGAGGATGAATGTGCATAAGAAACGTCGCTTTATGAATACGAAAGCCAGTACTAAAGATTATTAAATTGATAAGAATCGGCTCGAGCAAATTCCCATCGGATAGACTACAAAATCGTGAAGCCATCCAACCCGAAAGCGCTCATTTCTACTGTCCCACCTGTCAATCAAGGCAAGAGCGTAACTATTCAGCCTTATCAGCGGATGCTCGGTAGAAAATGTGCCAATTGGGAATACAGTGATGTGTGAATTTTAAACAGACCCAGATTATTTATGACGATTTATCTAAATATATGGTTGCTATTAGTTGCACTTATGGTAATGGAAATAGTCTGTTGACTTCGTTTTTTTCCCATATCCTTCATAAAAAAGTAAAGGTAAGATGGCTTTTAAAATTACTGTGAAAAGAGGGGACACAAATATCGTAAAGTGTATAAACGTAGATGCATGCTTATTGTATTATTGTTTCTAACGTATATAGCATACTTTATTACATTACTTCAAACAATATAGGCTATGTAAAAATATACAAAAAGTAAAAAGCACAAATTTAATTTTGCACATGCATTGTGGACAATTGTAACTTAGTTTTAGAGACACAGATGTTGTATGTGCACACACTGAAGCTAAATCAATGAGAGCGGAATGAGATACAATGTGTCTGGCAGCTGTGACAAACTCACTAGGCCCCATTTGCAATTTTAACAATGTGTGTGTCCAAGGACTAACAATATTTGTTTGTGTAGGTGCCTAAAACAACTTAAGTGCAGTGTAAAAGGGTTAGCCAGAATAAGCTGCAAAAAACACAACAGAAAGGCAAATATTAGTCTGAATTTTGGATTTTTTTAAATATTTTGTAAGCTAGTTTATGCAACAACAATAGAATAAAAAGATAAATTAGTTTGTCCCACAAATGACGATAAAAACAAATCTTTGAGACATTGTAACAGCCTTGCTCTATTGTTCAAATAAGACATTTTTAGCATGAATTCAAACGGTCACCATAATTTATACCATTATTTAATTTACATCATTTACATAAACCTGTGCTCTCTTGTATGTAAGGCTTTTTTTTTTTTTATTCTTGCCTACAGCTCAGTTGACTCTTGCTTGAAAATCTCTCGAAAGTCTGGACCTAGAGTTACCTGATCCCAGCTGGTTGTGTACTACACATAGCTGTGTGATACTACACATCTTCAAATCACTATACAGAATGTCCAGCTTTACTTAGTCATTTGCGGATTATTTTCAAGTTCCACCAAAAAAAATAAAAAAGGTCACCATAGGTACAATGCGGGTTGTACTGAATATTTACTATTGGCAAGAGATGGTAACATTGGTTAAATGCATTTGACAAATGCTTGAGAGAGAAAAAAAAAAGTCTAATTTATTTATGAACCATACTAAATGGTCATCAAGCGTATATTTAGTTTTTCTTGACAACCCATATATGTTCTATTATTTCCGACAAATATAGTTTTCAGATAAATAATTGAAATAACAAATCTCTGTGGGTTAGAAGACAACAGTAAAATCCATTGCCCACTAGTGTTTTGGTAAATTGATCTTTTCTGTGAAGAAATTGATCTTTTCTTTTTGTTGTTCAAATTTATTTCACGAGTGGATTTACCCTAAAGAAAGTATCTGGCCTTTGATTAATCACCTCCACTTATTTTAAAGCAACATTTCCAACAAATCGGTGCATTAATAAATGACAGTGGTACTATTGTTAAAAATCTAAATCTTTACATCTCAGACAGCCAGAAAGTAAGAAAAAAATAAATGAATGACAGAATGAAATCCCTCAAACAGATTGTTAATGGATAAGCTTTTTGACCTGTCAGTTGTAGTTTGTAAGAAGCGACAGCTGAATTTATGTGCCATTGTGTGCCAAGCCACAAACAGAATTTTGAAATATTCCTTGAAGCAATATACGACTGATTTCCCGTCTCAGCAGCTGGTAGTGTAATCCAAATAATGCTATAGCATAATAACCAAAAAATGAGGCACTGGCCCACGGGCGGAGGTGGACACAGGCAGAAGGTAAAGTTCGGAGAAGCCCACAAGCTGATTCCCTACACAGATGGAATAAAAGGAGTTGTTATGAGCGACGGTAGCAGGGTATGGGGCACGGACCTCAGATTAATGGCAGCTGAGACCGCTTTTACCATTCCCTGCGAGGTCACCGAATTTGACCAAGTAAATCACGGCCGACTTAGAGGATCATGATATATCAGAACGCAGATATAGACCTATAAGGTGTCTGTCTAAATAACCAGAGACTTGCGGGCAATGGCGGGCAATGAATTAAGTTATTCTATTCCCTGTTATTGAATTTGGAATCTGCGTTTTGTTAGTCTATGCTCTCATGGAACAAAGCTGTTATTGTAATATAAAGAACTGGCAGTATTTTACTTGAAAATACCAGCCAGTCTGAGGAGAAATATCAAAGGATATAAAACTAGACTAACCATGGGAGACTGGACTTTAATACTTTGACTTATGTCTGCTGGAATATCAAGTAAGAAATGGTTTAAATTATTTTTATCATTTCCCGTTTGAAAAAGAATGTGTATTGTGAATTGATACCGTTCTCTAATATCGCAGCACATCAAAGGGAAAACTACTGTATGCGTGAAAAGTTTCTGGTGGTGTCGTTTAGCCTCAACCAAAGCCTTCACATTATAACATTAAAATCAAGGATTGATTTTGCATAAAAAAAGAAAAGGGTTTCATTTATTTATATAGATTCAGCTTTGAGTTTCGGGACTGTGGCATGCATAAATATTTTTAACTGCATAATGTACACCAAACTGATTGTGTTGGCTCTGCACCCTCTTGCTAATTTTTTTAATGAATAAAATGAATAACGCACACACTCACAAGGCAACACACAGGATAAGAGTGGTTTGAAAGTTCAACGTATGGATTACATTTTGAAGGGATACTATAATTTATACATTGAGAAAAAAAATAAAAGTTGGCTTTAATGACGATATTTAAATTCAAGTTTTGTTTTGCTTTGCAAAATTGGAAACCTGATCAATAAGCGTATCACATACATTTCATTGTCAATAGTTTTTTTTATTTTAACTGTAAAACATGATCAATAAAAAACACAATATAAACACAATATATAATAATCAAAATTAACACTAAGCAAAACTTACAAATGCTTCCAAACCAAGTTCAATCAGTTTTTCTTATTTTGTCATATATTTTTGCTAATTACATATCTCAATATAAATAACTAAATAAAATAATGGTGACGGTTAGGCCTAAGAGTTCAACACATCACACAGTATCTGATTAAATATGTGATGTGTAACTTCTATTGACTCTACTGAACAAATAAAATACCAAAATGCTTCAACAGTACCACCTAGAGGCAGGGAGTTGCATTTTCTCTTCATTCTCGTTCTTGCCTTCTGGTTTTTGAAACAGTGTTGAGTGTAAAAAATTGTTTTCTGTAGACTTAAAGTGTGAATACTTGAACTTTAGGCTATACTACATAACAATGGTGTCTATTCAAATTGCATTTGAGAAAAAAAATGTATTCATGAAAACAACGCATCTCAATTATCTCATAAATCCCATGTAAATACACCCATGAGAGTAACTACATAAGCTACACAAAATCCCAAGCATGTTACTCTTCAAAAATCAATGTTTTCCCTGCATCCATTCAAGCAGAGCCATTAAACAACCATTTAGACTGTGTTCAAGTCACCCTTATCTGAATTTTGTTATTGGCATGGCGGTCTGCAGAACTTAATGAAGGTAGACTTTAAAGTGATCTGCTATCTTTTAAGTATGTGTGCTTGAGCTCTGACCTTTGTGTCAGATCCTGGCTGCTCTATAAACTGAGAAGACTCTTCAGATGTGAATTAACCCTCAAGGGACACAGCCTCACAGGTCAGAGAGAAAAGATAAGGCTTTTATAACAGCACTTCACATTCAAGGCTTAGAATTAAACTTGGGCTCGAATCGAGGATGGTATTCCACTTGAGGTTTCTTTTGCCGTTACAACTTTCTTTTTTTTTTTTTACGGTGATAAATGAGCCTTTCTGGTGATAAGGATTGAATATGTGCGAATTTGAAAGTTAATGAATTCTATTCTTCAAAGTGAGTACAATAATCAAATCCATTGATATACAACGCCAGCTCTGTGGTCAGGTTTAGTTACTGCTTATCCTATTCACTTAAGTCATCCTATTAGGGTTTCAGTGACTCGCTGCCAAAACGTGAATTTAACCTCAATTAGGCTGTGCAGATTTAATCAAAAGGCCAGAAGTCCTGTGCCTCTTTAATTAACTTATGGAGGATTATTACCATCCAAAGTGCAACTTATGCGATCAGAGTTCCTATAAAAGAGAGGAAAAAATGCAGTAAATCTATTCGTGTGTGATCATAGTTTTAAATTGGAGGAAAGTCATCCTTATAAAGTAGATTTAGCCATTTCTCATACCGCATTACCTCACTTTTGGGTTGTTTCGTCGCAAGAACGCTTTGTTGAAGTGCTCAGTCAGTGTGTCACCCTGTAGCATTGCATCTTTATCAGTTTATGAGGGAGACAAGCCTGTGTCAAAAAGTCCAGGAGACCTAAACCTCACAAATCAGCCACTGCAATCCAGGACATGGGTTTTATCACCAAAATAAATCCATGTCTGTTACGGGAAAAACACAGCCTCTGCTGAAATGATGGTCGTAGAAAAGTGCATCTTTCAACGTTTGTCGTCAATCATGTCCTATGGTCTGGGCCACATGAACCCCAAATAAACCTTACCTAATTGATAGAGCTCTCTTCATATAAAGCGATGATTGCTTCAGCAGCCACGCTGGAGTGCTTTGAAGGGGGGGTGGGGGTGACTTTAGAGCCAGACCTCCTGTAATGTTCCTCAGGTGGACGTATGCAGCCCTAAAGAAGAGTGGCTTTCATTAACGGCATGAAACACAAGCTCCCTTTCCACAGCTTTGTTCACTTTCCAAATGCAGATTAGCCAGAATTCCCTTGCAAAGCTCCTGTACGTCCTGTCAGATTTCTTGTAGCCAAAAAATATAATCCCAAGAAGGGGTGCACCTGTGTGCGCATGTCAAATTCCATATGTAATTCTAGACAAAACATGTGCGTTTGTTTCTGTGAAAAGCCCAAGTATATGTTGATTTTGTGTAGGATGCTTCAAGCTCCCTATATACATTTGCTGCAGGCTGTTTTGTTAAGCCAAAAGACTGGAAAAATTACACAGATAATTCCCATTAACTCTCAACAATCCTTCATCATGACGAGACAAAAAACTCAATAAACATTTATCATATTGTTCTTTAAAAGCATCAAACGGTTACAGAATTCTTGTTAAATTGAAGCCCAAGTGGCCTTGTTTTTTTGTTGTTGTCAGATATTATGGGAAAAGTGGGCCGATTTGGGTACAGGTGCAAGACACAATGCAGCAAACCTAGGATAAAAAAAAACATCCACACACACTGACATTAAAGAGTCTATATGAACGAATTTGCATATAATAGCATTTTTTATTGCCAATGTTTGAACAGCTTGTAAGAAAACGAGACCTTCCCCGGCTTCCTAGGCTGTCTATGAAAGTCTGTAGACTGATTTTTATGTGAAGGCCTCTGGATGCTTTTGCCGTGAAAATCAAAAGGATGTGACGGATGTTTACGTGCACTCCCGAGAGCCTTTCTTCCGTTCAATGGCACATGAAACGAATGCTTATACAATGTTCAGGATAATGCCATACTTTCTATTCTGTAGTTAAAGTCAATGTTTCATGCAAAGAAAGGGGATTCATTCAAACTAGTCTCACATAGCCAGATGAGATGACCTATAGAGTCTATGGTCTCAAATATGGGCCTACTTTATAATCAAACTATCACAACAGTGTCATTTTAATGACCTCATCTGTCAACATGATGCTGGTGAATGGCAGAGCTTGTGCAAACAAATCCACATTATTACGATCAGATGCTTTCTTAAAGGGATAGTTCGCCAGACGCGGAAGTTAGATATTTTACTTTATAAAGTTTTCAATATGGATATTTTTCTTACAAACCCATCGATTCACTTCAGAAGGCCTTTATTAACCTTCTGGAGTCGTGTGGATTACTTTTATAATGGATGATGCACTTTTTTGGGCTTCAAATTTTGGGCTGCCATTCACTGCCATTCTAAAGCTTGGATTAACCAGGTCATTTTTTTTAAAGGTCCCGTTCTTCGTGTTTTTTGAAGCTTTGATTGTGTTTACAGTGTGCAATATAACATGTGTTCATGTTTCGTGTGTAAAAAAAAAAAAAAAAACAGTATTTTTAACACAATTTACTTATCTGTACACCGCTGTTTTCACTGTCCTAAAAACGGCTGATGACTTCCTTTATTCTATGAAGTCCCTCCTTCAGAAATACGTAACAAGTTCTGATTGTGCCAGCGGTTCCTGTGTTGGGATTTGACTGCACCTTAGCGAACGTGTCACGGTTCCTGTGTTGTGATTCGACAGCAGCTTAGCGCACGTGGAAAGGTCACGCATCTTAACGGGGTGATGCATGTGCTCAATGATCTCTACAGCGTCCCTGGGAAAGCCAAACAAAGGTGATTTGACTCCGGGATGAAAATAACAGCGTCTCGACGACATGGCGACAAGCGCACTCAAACGCAACACTTCCTTTTCTCCACGCGACACGTCCTCTTCTCCACGTGGGACAGCAACAAGACCACGCCCCCTTTTTGCGCGTATTCTTGTGGGCGGAGGTTAGTCTGTTCTACCGACGTCATTTATGAAGGAAGTACCAGGATGTAGTCCAAGCCAGCCGTTCGCTGTAGGCTTTGAAAGGGAACTTCTGTTCAATAAAATATCTCGCTTGGCATTGAACTTTGAGCTTTATAATTTTACAGGTATTATTTATGCTCTAACAGCAACATTACACACTAACTAAAGTTTGAACAGTGGGATCACGAAGAAGGGGACCTTTAATAGAACTCCACAGGCCCGGTTCCACGGGGGTGCTAGAGCTAAGCACCCTCAGTTGATACTGTAATAATATTGGCGAAGATTTTGATTTGGCAGATTTGCACATTTGTGTCCGAGTTCTGGAGAGCGTCAAATGCATCTATTTACAGTTTTTGTAGCGTTGAGTAATGCAGCCAATTACAGATAGTGGTTGATCTCTCGAACGCAATCAGAATCTCACAGCTCAAAATGCCAGAGTTTTTATTCAGTGCTGAGTTACTGAATTCTCGCGAAACCCCTCATTAATAAACAAAGTCAAGACACGATGCAAGTAAGAGATTTATTGTTGACGAGACGACTTCATTTTTATAAAGGAACTTTGTCAGTTCATCGCGATCTCAAGCAACAGCATTTTAGTGATCGTAGCGATCTTGGCTCACTTTTGAGGCTACAGTCATTCATTCATTGAATAAACTATTATTGCTAAGAGGACTGACGGCCAATTGCATGCTGCAAAGTTTCGGATGTGACATCTAAATATAAATGCCACCCTGCACGAGACAGAAATATACTCCTGAGAGCCAGATTAGAGGTTTTGCCTCTGTAGAGGACATTATTTAACGAATTTCTCTGACAACATACACAGTTTTAAGTCTGGATATTCTTATGAAATACAAGACATTCTTATGAAAATATTATTACATGTCTTTTTACATTACAACACATTAATATGCAAATTAGATACAGTGTATAGATGCATTGCCTATAGAATGGGAATGGCATTTATGGCCATGTTTACACACATATTGCATAAAGTAAATGGTATATCAAATTATTCTGTATCTTTCATAACATTGAGAATCATTTTTATACAAAGTTTGGATTAAAAAAAAAACCTTGAAAGCATAAAATGTTTTGGTGAATGACAAAAAAAAATCCCATTGTTTGTCTATTCATGTCTTAATTTTCTCAGTAAAGGGGTTCTGGTGTCCTCTACGGAGCAGAGGATATAGCATAGCTTATAACATAGGAATAAAATAAAATAAAGTTTTTTTTTATGCTCCAAACAATAAAAATAAAAAAAATAAAAAAAAATCTAAAATTCACAAAACCTTTTTTTCGGGTTCTCAGGAAGATGACATGTTAAAATACTAGTAATGCATTAAAGCTATGTAAAGGCAGACTAATAGATTAATAGACAATTTGTAGCAAAATATTTTTGAAATTCCAATTATTGGTAAATGACTTGTAAATAAATAATCACATTTCTCACTGTACACTGCTATGGTGGTGCTGTTGCTTAGCCTATCAGCACTTTACTAGAGCACCCTCAGCCCTTACTGGAGATTTCAGAAGCACCCTCAGTGATTTGATTCTGGAACCGGGCCTGTAACTCCAATTGTATTCGTCTGAAATAAGAACGTCATATACACCTATGGCTTGAGGGTGAGTAAATCATGGGATAATTTTCATTTTTGGGTGAACTATCCCTTTAACTGCTGCTTTCTCAATACTGTCATTTTTGTTGTTTATTTTGCTATTAAAAGGGAAGCACGCAGCATATATTTACATATTCATATAAACATATTGCTCTCAGCAGTGTGGGCGGAGCTGGGATGTTCGGTATATCGTTGCAACGGTATTTCCCCAAAAAATGTTTTACTTCCAAGTGAAGAACATAAAAATCAGGGCATTGAATCATGTTCAGTCTCTAGTATGTTACATGTGCAAATTGTTGCTGGCTGCAATTCACTTAACAGCAACCAGTGTCGCTAATAACAAGGGTTTCTAAATTTGATGCTCCAAAGTTATTTGTGTGTTTTTAGTTTTAGGTCTTTACCTGGCTAGATAGTAAAATTAAAATAAAAGATAATGATTATTACAACAACTATTATTGTAATGATTATTATTATTATTATTATTATTATTATTATTATTATTATTATTGTATACATGTTTTACTTTTGGGTCTTTATCAAGATAAGCAAACAAACATACAAAGGTTGTTTGGCATTAATCTCAATTTGCTTATTTTCACAATTTTTCTCCCTATATTATTCTGTCCACACACCTAAAGCACCAGATGGAACTGCAGGATTCGTTGGCTAATAGGATTTGCCTCTGTGATTGTGGATTTTTTAAGTGTACTGGGATGCGGTATCCCACACAACCTAGCTGCATTTACCATTTCTGACATAATCTCCACCTCGCAAAGTAAAAATCCTTTATATACAGCAAGTACTGTACGTCAGCTCAGTGAACTAAAAGATTAAACTCTCCACGTGTCAGTCAAACCCTTCATTTCCAGTACATTTCCATAAACTTACCATGCCTAAAACCAACAGCCCATGATGTGCAACCCTTAACATCTGCCTATATACTTAAAAAGTGTCTCTTGAAAACGTGTTTAATCTTTAATTACATTTAGCAGATACACAATTTGGCTGATCGGTATTCTGACCGTCTCAGTGGTGAAATTTGCTAATGCAGAGGGCTCACTGCTTGCAAACAGATTCTTAACTCTCAGTACACTAACTCTCTGCAAATTCAGTAACTATTAATTCGGTGTTGTTCTTATTCAGCCGATTATTACTGCACTACATCTGGAAGATATTTTCCCCGATTTACCATCAGGTCTGTGGAACACTCGGAACACTCATTTTGAATCACCGTTTCGTGGTCTGAGGACAGCTGGGTGCACCCATTTCTTACTGGGCTCCTCAGTGCCACACTGACTGTAAAGAAATACAGCGCTGTGCTAGGGAGCTCTCAGAGGATGTTTTATTAATGGATGACAGTGTTATGGCCAGGCCAGAGATCGGCCACTTTAAAACCTCAGCAATTGCTTTTTCAGAATAATTTCAAGGCGTTTAGGTGGTGCCCATGAAATACTGTCCAGATTTTCTCCTGTTCAGGATGCAATTACCCTTCACCCCAGCTGCCATACTTTATAATAGTTTTTATTATTAAAATGACTCCATTTTAGAAAAAAAAATTGCATTCTTTTGTGCTTAATAATAATAATAATAATAATAATAATAATAATAATAATAATAATAATAATAATAATAATAATAATAATAATAATAGAAAATTCACAATTAATTACAACATATTTAAAACTAATGGGATTTAAAATTAGAAACATAATATAATTTCTAAATATCTGTGAGTAAATAAGTAACTTTAATAATACATTCCATGTCATTTCCAAAAAGAATACTTGCTAAATTGTACTATAAATAAAGAAAATAAAAACTTATTTTACTTTTAAAAGTGATATTTTTTCTGTAATATATAGAATTATTTTTCTTCTTGTATTTTGTTCCTGTCCTGTTACTTATGATTTGCCAGCATTGTCCATTGTGCTTATAAAGTACTTCATAATATAAATTATATAAAACACATGCATAAAAAAATCTCAACTATTAAAACCATTTTGTACTACTAAAAGTCATACTAAAATAAAATAAAAATCTTAATGCAATTAATGAATCAGCATCCTTTATAGATTGTAAAAATTTACTTTTTCAGACTATAAGATCTTTACACAAACAAAACTAAATAATTTGCCAATTAACAGTAACAATTAATTTGTTTGTAGATAGTGTGTGTGAGTGTGTGTGTAAGCCACTGTGTGTGTGTATTACTTTGTGCGGTGCAGCAGAGTTGGGAAATAGAGCAGAAGAATAGAAGACTGACATACAAGAATCTGGATCATTCTGCTTCAAGATGAGCGGGGGCAGCGAAATAGCAGACTGAATGATCCTGGGGTCGTTCCCATGACAACCTTTGCCCATGGAGTTTGCTGACCCCTTCAGCCTGCCAATACGAGCATAGTACAGATTGTAGGTCACATATGGCACAGACGATCCAATCAGGACTAATCTGGCTTGACTCAGGGTCATAAATTACACTGCAAAGCTGGCTTCTACTCAGGCTTATCTCGCTGGACAGGTCAGGGCCATATTAATGTGAGTGTTTATGAAAACAATACCGAAGGAATCTTGCATCCGAGTAAACACTTGTTAGCATGATGCTTTTCTGCTTGTCTGTCTTTGTTAAAACATTCTTTAGAAGAGAATAGAGAAACAAAATCATTAAAAAAGACCTATTTTTTTCAAAATACATTTCCCATGGGAGGAAAAAAGATACATATTCATAAAATCTGTAAATCAATGGCATTCATTTTTCCGCTAACATCAGAGGAACAGCAAAAGCTGATCAATAACATGTTGAATAGTGACAATCTGTTTGTTGTCATGGTGACTTAAATCACAAATCAATCAATCAATCAGACTTTGCCTGCATTCCCATCTGTGGTAAATACGTGACCCCAAGGCCCATCTTTATCCCTCCGGTTCTGACATGCTTGTAAGTATTTGTGCATTATTTATAAAATCCTGTGGCAGTAAAGACAAACTGCTGAACAAGAGGTTCATGTCTACAGTAAAATAAGATGTTCCGCATGCAAAAAAAAAAAAAACTGGCACAAAGCAAGATCTCCGTGATTGCTGACAGATGGGCAGCCATATTCTGTGCTTCATAGCATTTGCCAGGCTCTCATTTTAAATGATAGAGATGTTCAGTGTGGTAAAACCTTTGTTTGCCTCATCTGACAGTCACGCAGATCAATCACTTACACTACTGTCAAAAGTTTGAGGTCAGTATAAGAGGAGTTTTTTTTCTTTAAAGAAATTAAAGGGATAGTTCACCCCAAAATGAGAATTACCCCATGATTTACTCACCCTCAAGCCATCCTATGTGTATATGACAGTCTTCTTACAATACAATCAGAGTTATATATTAACCTTTATTAACCCTGCGGAGTCATGTGGATTACTTTTATAATCGATGGATGCTTTTTTTTGGGCTGTATTCGTTTGAAAGAAGAATGTCATATACATCTAGGATGGCTTGAGGGTGAGTAAATTATGGAATAATATTTTTTGGATGAACTATCCCTTTAATAAAGCAGGGACACACTAACAGTAAAGATATTCATAATGTTAAAAAATAATCATATTTCAAATAAACGCAGTCCTTAAAATCCTGAAAAATGTATCATGGTTTCCACAACAAAAAAAAAAATATTAAGAGCATAACTGTTTTCAACCTTGATAATAATAAGACAAATAAAAAAAATGGCTAATCCAAGCTTTATAATAGCAATGAATGGCAGCCCAAAATTTGAAGCCCAAAAAGTGCATCCATCCATTATAAAAGTAATCCACACAGCTCCGGGGGCCTTCTGAAGTGAATAGATGGGTTTTTGTAAGAAAAAATATTTCTAAAGTAAAATATCTAGCTTCCGCCAGACCACCTTCTGTATTCAACTTATGAAAAAAATGTAACTGCTGTGACGATGGCGTTGGACGTAGCGCAAGTGTTTTGAACTGCGAGAGTCGTTACACTTTCTGTTTAAATTGAATACGGAAGGCAGATTATTTAGATATTTAAATATTATTTAAAAATTACGTTTTAAATATGGATATTTTTCTTACACAAACCCATTGATTCACTTCAGAAGTCCTTTATTAACCCTGCAGAGCCGTGTGGATTACTTTTATAATGGATGGATGCACTTTTTTAGGCTGTATTCGTCAGAAAGAAGAATGTCATATACATCTAGGATGGCTTAAGGGTGAGTAAATTATGGGCTAATTTTCATTTTTGGGTGAACTATCCCTTTAATACTTTTATTAAGCAGGGACACACTAGCAGAAAAGATATTCATAATGTTAAAAAATAATCATATTTCAAATAAAAGCAGTTCTTAAAATCCTGAAAAATGTATCGTGGTTTCCACAACAAAAAAAAAATATTAAGAGCATGACCGTTTTCAACTTTGATAATAATAAGACATATTTCTTATGCACCAAATCAGCATATTAGAATGATTTCTGAAGGATCATGTGACACTGAACACTGAGGTAACGATGCTGAAAATTCAGTTTTGCCATCACAGGGAGAAATTACAACTTATAATATATTAAAATTGAAAACAGATATTTTAAATTGCATTAATATTTCACAATATTACCGTTTTCCTGTATTTTTTATTCTAAATAAATGCAGAACTGTTGAGCATGAGTGAAGAATACAAATTATTTAAGTAGTAGTAAAAGGATTTCAGACAAACAAATATTTCTTATTTAAAAAAAATATATATAATAAATAATAATAATAATAATAATAATAATAATAATAATAATAATAATGTAAAATTATCTAAACATCTAGATAAATGTACTTGAGAACACCTGTGCGGTACGTGAATTAACCATATTTTAATTAGTTAAAAAACTTTTTTTTTTGTCTTATAAGAACATTTAAATATATATTTGCTGGAAAACAAGTATATATACACACTAAAAACAATTTTATGTGGAATCCATCTTGGAAAATATAAACAAACATTAATAGTCCAGGATACATGTGCATACTTGTGTCCATATACACTGTGCCCTTCTCCAGAGACACCCTGAATAGATTTTCTATACCATAATTCTTTCATTAAAGGTTTATTATTTTTTCTGGTTACTGGTTGACTGCTCTCAGAGTCATAGAGAACGACCGGATCAGCAGGGGAACAGATAAGTATGATTTATTCGTCATGCCTTTGGAACAGCACAACAGAGAAGATACGGCCGCCGAAGGGGCCCGATTTTATTTGAAGATGGTAGAGAAATTTAAGAATGAAGTTTAACGTACTCTGTTTTTAATATATACGTTGAAACGTTAGCTCTTGGTTTATGGTTTACGGTCTGCATCTGAGAATGTCTGTGATTTGTTTATAAAAAAAAAGATAATTATTTTTCCAAGGGGGTCAAACACACTGGTGGAAACACTTAGTTGTCACCACACCATGCACACACACACACTTAACTAAACATCCTCTAAACACAACGACTTACATGGTTATATAAATAGGCATCCACTAATCTAAAAGTAATCACTAGAAAAAAAAAGGCCAAGAAAGAAATGGAGCTCTTAGAAATGAGCAGATGTGAAATTTTAAAGCAAATTAAAGTGACACACATATAAGCCGCAAAGGTCAACGATTAGGACTGGGGTTCATGTAAGGAAGCTCCACTTTCCATTTCCAAGGAATGAAATATACATCTGTTAGATCCACTCGCCCTGTACTCGAGGTTCAAATGTACAGGGCAGCCTGAGCTCAAAACGCCTGCTTAAAGTGCCCAACTACACTTCCTATCTCTGCTCTTTGGTTGGAGATTTCATGAATGAGCTGGTAATAATCGCGGGTGAATGGATTGTCACCTTTTCCAGTGAACGAAGGCCAAACGGAAATATAGAACCAAAGAGAGAGGGCAGCCACACAGCAGTTTTTAATGGACAGATGCGAATGTCTCGACGAGATTTGGAAGTTGGCAAGCACGAGCGGATGAGGTCTGCAGAGAACGCGGAGCACCGAGACCCCATTTAGCCTCTCTGCCGTGCTGACAGGGAGGAAGCAATCAGAAATAATATTCCAAAACCAGACGTGCAGGGATAACTCACATTTTTCAGATGGGAGGTAACGGCTTGCAGCTGCAGAACTAAACTAATCTGATTTTGTCATTAGCAGTAATTTGATTTTTCACACAGGATCAAAGTAGCCATCTCCGGAGATCATCGATAAACTCGCAAAATTTTGAGAGATGTCATTCAGAAATTATTTAACATTTGGCTTCCCATCTCAGTAAATACGTTTTTTCTCTTGAAATCTGTTAAACAGCTGTTTAAACTACACTTAGGGTCCATTAAAAAAAAAATTGCCGGCCAAGGACATATGTTACAGTGTATTTTCCTACAATTTTCTAATTTTTGTTAGAGCAATAGAGTATCATTTCTTGTTTAACATCCTGTATGCATTCCACAGGCACCACAATTGTTCTATAGGACAAAGTTTTCTTCACATTTGACCGTCTTAGGATCTAATTACATTTCATTATGCATCTGGAAAAGTGTCTGCAAAACGTAACTTGTACTGCATTCAAGTTATATTTTAATCATAATGTTTTCCTTGGGAAATGAACCCACGGCCTTGGTGTCAGTAGCACCATGTCAAGTCAAAATACAGGAACACTTTTATTACTGCAAGCAGGCCCGGATTAAGAACACGTAGGGCCCTGTGGCCATAACAAACCCAAGGGACCCCATAGTAGCCGATCTCGATGCCATGTTTTCTACCACATAAATATCTAGCATTTTTAAAAAACTAAATCTTCAAAGCACAGAGATACAATGAGTATATACTGTCTAAACATTCAATTTTAAAGGGTTAGTTCACCCAAAAATGAAAATTCTGTCATTAATTACTCACCCTCATGTCGTTCGACACCCGTAAGACCTCCGTTCATCTTCAGAACACAAATGAAGATATTTTTGATGAAAGCTGAGAAAGGCCTCAGATAGGCCTCCATTGACATTCAGTACATTTACACTCACAAGACCCATAAAAGGCACTAAAAACGTCGTTACAAAGTCCATCTCACTACAGTGGCTCTACAATAATTTTACAAAGCGACGACAATAGTTTTTGTGTGAAAAAAAAAAATCAAAATAACAAATGTCAAGACAAATTCAAAAAAAATCTAAATAATGACTTAATTCCACAAGGTCTTGTCTTCCGTGTAGGCCTCGGACGTGAACTCGCGAAGCACCACGACGCATGTGCGAAAATATTACGCAGATCCGGCGAGGAGGAGATTTGTTTACAAGCAGAGGAAGACGCGCCGTATCTAAGCTGTTGAATTCTACATTGATCGTGCTTTAGGTCTCGGCGTAGTGCTCAAAATCGGACTAAAGTGTGCATTTCATGGATTCCCGAATGCCGGATCTGCGTAATATTCTCGCGCATGTGTCGTGGTGCTTTGGGAGTTCACGTCCGAGGCCTACACGGAAGACAAGACCTTGTGGAATTAAGTCATTATTTAGATTTTTTTGCACACAAAAACTATTGTCGTCGCTTCATAAAATTATTGTAGAGCCACTGTAGTGAGATGGACTTTGTAACGATGGTTTTAGTGCCTTTTATGGGTCTTGTGAGTGTGAATGTACTGAATGCCAATGGAGGCCTTTCTCAGCATCAGCTTTCAACAAAAATATCTTAATTTGTGTTCCGAAGATGAACGGAGGTCTTACGGGTGTCAAACGACATGAGGGTGAGTAATTAATGACAGAATATTAATTTTTGGGTGAACTAACCCTTTAATATTAAGTAGGCCTATATATATAAAAATTTCATGCTGCAACACATTAACAGCATAAATGCATTAACTCCAGATATGGGCCCCTGGGAAAATTTGGATTTCTCTGATCTACATGTGCATTTTAAGATGTTTGAAGACATTAAAAAAAAATGTATAAAATAAAAAGCTTTCACAACCATGTTAGTGGGCAGTAGATTATCTGTCATACCTGCTCTCTCCTCATTACATTTCCATCACTCTTTCTTTTTCTCCCAGTCTCCTTCTCTTGCCCTGCCTCCTAAAGCTGAGCTCTGACTGATATTTAGCCTATATTTTATTAGGCATTTTCTTAGACAAGTTAATTCACTGGAGCTGGAGGCTACGAACGCTAGGTAAATAAGTTTAATAAATTAATTCACAATATGTACACACATATTCATTGACAAAATCGGCTTTGTTAATGTCCTTTTTAATTCAAAATGGCGAAATTAGACACATTTTATTTGTTTGTCTGATTATCTTTGTTGGTTGTTTAACATTTCTATCCTAAAACAGCTGTCAAATATGAAATGTTTAGTTTAGCTACTTACATCTCGCACTATTTACTGAAGCATCACACGACTCGCACTCAGCAGCTTCTGTGAGCATAAAGCCTGCTTGCTTTGATTGGTCATCTCAAATATTTTTGACATTGACGAGCGGTAAAAGGCCGCAGGCAGGGCAGCTCAGATAAGAAGATCCTTGCAGCACTGAAGTAGTGTTAATAGACTATTAGTCAATTATTTCACAACATTTATTATATACATCTCGGAAAAATACAGAGGTCCAGACCTCGGTGACCTCATAGGTGGCTACGGCCCTGATTACAGTCGTGTAGGAAGCTTATAGTTTACCTCAACAGTTCAGTTTACATGGTCGGAGCTATTCAGTCTGATTCCACTAGTATCGCCACAGAGCCTTTACTGTACACATGATGTTGCGCTTGTATCAAATTCAAATGGATAAAGCGATTGCCTGGCACTCGTTTTCACTTCAAAAGAGCGGCAAAAGCTGCTCTCGCGCTGTGACTGCTGGTGCGCGTGGTCGGGTTTGGTGAGCGGCCCACCAGGAAAAGTTCAGGTGCTCCCGAACGGCTGTCAATCATTTCTTCAGCCAATCACAGGCCCCCTCCGTGCTCGGGCCACCTTATGTTAATCCGGCCCAGACTGCAAGAGGTCGCTTATTCAAAACAAAGGCGTATATTGATGATGCTTTGGTTTCACAGAGCTTTTATTATGCCACAGATGAATGCTTCCGCTCATGCGGTGTTTTATCATATTACATACATTTGGGTGTGTTGAATGTTATATTATAATGCTACTTTGTGTGTTCGCTTTATGGAGACACTTGTTGCACATTCCAGTAAAATAGATCAATATTAAGGATGGTAAAACATGGTACTTGAGGTAAATCAAGAAAACAAGATTTAAACAATAAGAGTAAAGGTCCTTTCACACTGGACGCGATTTTGAGGCGCGAATAATCTTTTATTTTTTGATCAGCTGTTTGTGTAATGAGAGCTTCCACACTGAACGCGAATGTGCTGCAGCGAAAAAACAATGTTTATTTTTTTCGTTTCGATGTCGATTTTTTTTTTACACTCAAGGCTTAAACCAATCACATACAAAAAAACAAAGGTCACGAAATGTCCAGTCGATGTCATTAGCTATTCAATCAAACTTTGCCAGGTATCGCATTTCTCATCAGATTACAGCTGTACAGCTGCAGCTGTTTGCTCACTGTAGGCTACAGACAATGGTAACAACACCTTTTGAGTTAAAACTCGTTGATTTTTTTCTAACCTAATTGTGTCCGTGACTATGGAAAGTGAATGTGTTTCAATCAAGTACGACTGTGGCACTTAAATGTTTACATTGTGACTCAACTGGAAACATAGCAGCTTCGGATCGATTGGTCCTGAAGTGTGTGTTTGTCTCGTCAGAGTCGACTCCACTGTCTCTGGAGGAGCTCCTCAAATTATCCCACGGACATTTGAAGTAAGTGCGGAACCGGCCATGATAAAAAGTTCTAGCTCCTGTACTAAGATTAGCATACTCCCCATCAGACTCTGTTCTTTAAGACTGGGTGCACCCAAAACCTTCTTCTACCTAAAATGAAAAGCTCATCTTCACTGAATGATGAAGTGTCCGTGTTTTCTCAGCTGTTGTCGCAAATGTTTTGGAATGTTGGAGCTCTGAAATGTCACAAACTTGCGTCACGGCTGATGTGAATGGTTTTGACGCAAACTATTCGCACACAAAATATTTGTTTTTCCGCTTCGCTTTTTCATTAAGTGTCTGGTGTGAAAGGGCCTTAACTGTGTTGAGCTATATAACAATTATTTGTTTTCTGTCGATTAATGTGTCTAAACAGTTGCCCACCTGTCTAATAAAACACATCATAAATTAAAGCGTCTTTGGTGTTTCCATGATCCTACTAAATAAAACTGGAAATCGAGGGTAACAGGTATGATGTCATTGATAGGCGACGCACGAACGCAGTACACAAGTCAACAAAATATATAACATTGTTCTAGTGGTTTTTGGATATTTGAATCCAAAAATTTCACATATTGAGCCTTTAATAGCAATCAAAGTATTTCAGACTTTGTATCAAGATTATGCTTTTATTCTAAACGACTTATTCAAGTATATTCAATATACTGTAAGTATATTCAAGTTACTGTAAAACTAAAGCAGTATGCAATAGTTACCTAAAATATAAATTTCTAAAGTATATACCAATAAGCTGGCACTGTAAAAAAAATTGTTTTTGCTGCCTTCTTTTTTGTAAGTACAATCAACTTGGATGTTAAGTAATTTCAACTTAAATTACAATAAACTGACTTTTGATGAGTTAAAGCAATGTAAAGACATATATTGTCATAACTTATTGATCATATAATTTTTTACAGTGTGATAATTATGTTATGCCAATTAATCGATAAATAACTGATATAAAAAACAATAAGAACGAAAATCAATCATTGTAAATGCTAAAAGTTAATTTAGGCATCACAATATTGTAATGAACACTAATATATTTAACTATTAAATTATTAGCATTTTTAAAGATTCACAAAAGTGTTATGACAGCAAAGTGTAATGTAATCTAAAATGTAAAATCAGAGCAAATGAGAATGCACAAATAAATAAAATATTGATTGTTTAAAATTTTCGGTTATTCATTGGTTATTTTGTTACTGCATTTAATTGACTAAAAGTTAAAGTAAAGGCTTTTACATTTTTAAAAAACATTTCTGTCAACAAAAAAAAGTGGTTCTTTTGAATTTATTTTCTGTTTGTCAAAGAATCCTGGAAAGAAAAGAATCAAGGTTTCCACAAAAATATTAAGCAGGACAACTTTTTTAATAGTGATAATAATAAGAAATGTTTCTTAAGCAGCAAATCAGCATATCAGAATTATTTCTGAAGGATCATGTGACACGGAAGACTAATGTAATGATGATGAAAATTCAGCTTTGCCATCACAGGAATATATAAAAAGTATTTTTAAATAAAATAAACAGTTATTTTTAATTGTAAATTTTAATTTTGGTGAGCATGAGACATTTTTCTTTTTTAGTTATCCCAAACTTTTGAACTGTAGTATACAGGTCCTTCTCAATAAATTAGCATATTGTGATAAAGTTCATTATTTTCCATAATGTAATGATAAAAATTAAACTTTCATATATTTTAGATTCATTGCACACCAACTGAAATAGTTCAGGTCTTTTATTGTTTTAATACTGATGATTTTGGCATACAGCTCATGAAAACCCAAAATTCCTATCTCAATAAATTAGCATATTTTATCCGACCAATAAAAGAAAAGTGTTTTTAATACAAAAAAAGTCAACCTTCAAATAATTATGTTCAGATATGCACTCAATACTTGGTCGGGAATCCTTTTGCAGAAATGACTGCTTCAATGCGGCGTGGCATGGAGGCAATCAGCCTGTGGCACTGCTGAGGTGTTATGGAGGCCCAGGATGCTTCGATAGCGGCCTTAAGCTCATCCAGAGTGTTGGCTCTTGCGTCTCTCAACTTTCTCTTCACAATATCCCACAGATTCTCTAAGGGGTTCAGGTCAGGAGAGTTGGCAGGCCAATTGAGCACAGTAATACCATGGTCAGTAAACCATTTACCAGTGGTTTTGGCACTGTGAGCAGGTGCCAGGTCGTGCTGAAAAATGAAATCATCTCCATAAAGCTTTTCAGCAGATGGAAGCATGAAGTGCTCCAAAATCTCCTGATAGCTAGCTGCATTGACCCTGCCCTTGATAAAACACAGTGGACCAACACCAGCAGCTGACATGGCACCCCAGACCATCACTGACTGTGGGTACTTGACACTGGACTTCAGGCATTTTGGCATTTCCTTCTCCCCAGTCTTCCTCCAGACTCTGACACCTTGATTTCCGAATGACATGCAAAATTTGCTTTCATCCGAAAAAAGTACTTTGGACCACTGAGCAACAGTCTACAGACCACTACAGTGCAACAGTCCAGTGCTGCTTCTCTGTAGCCCAGGTCAGGCGCTTCTGCCGCTGTTTCTGGGTCAAAAGTGGCTTGACCTGGGGAATGCGCCACCTGTAGCCCATTTCCTTGCACGGCGGCTCTGGATGTTTCTACTCCAGACTCAGTCCACTGCTTCCGCAGGTCCCCCAAGGTCTGGAATCGGTCCTTCTCCAAAATCTTCCTCAGGGTCCTGTCACCTCTTCTCGTTGTGCAGCGTTTTTTGCCACACTTTTTCCTTCCCACAGACTTCCCACTGAGGTGCCTTGATACAGCACTTTGGGAACAGCCTATTCGTTCAGAAATTTCTTTCTGTGTCTTACCCTCTTGCTTGAGGGTGATGATGGCCTTCTGGACAGCAGTCAGGTCGGCAGTCTTACCCATGATTGCGGTTTTGAGTAATGAACCAGGCTGGGAGTTTTTAAAAGCCTCAGGAATCTTTTGCAGGTGTAATTTTGATTCAGATGATTAGGTTAATAGCTCGTTTAGAGAACCTTTTCATGATATGCTAATTTATTGAGACAGGAATTTTGGGTTTTCAAGAGCTGTATGCCAAAATCATCAGTATTAAAACAATAAAAGACCTGAAATATTTCAGTTGGTGTGCAATGAATCTAAAATATATGAAAGTTTAATTTGTATCATTATATTATGGAAAATAATGAACTTTATCACAATATGCTAATTTATTGAGAAGGACCTGTATTTATAAAAATACGTTAGCAAAAAAGGCGTTCATGTAAATCAGAAAAGTTCTCATTTATTTGCAGTGCTGCAAATTACTCAGCAAAACCTTTCAATGCTTACAACATTTCTCGCCACTTCATTCACCACCCGGACATACACAACCTGACAGAAATGCAGAGTTTGGGTTTGAGGGCACTAATGAAATTAAGGCGGTAGAAACTGAATGTGTTCTGTCTCACAGCTCTCATGCACTGGGTCTTTAAAGAATTGTTCAGGTTCACCGAGCAGAGATGGAACTCTCTGGTGCTTTCATGTGCACGGGAGCATGAAGGATTTAATTTCATGATTCAAGCAGAGGTCACCTCCCGAGTGTCTTGTTTTAGGGAAGCATCTTATCTGAAGTGTGAAGGTGTCAGTGATTAGAAGTTGAGAACAGGAAGGAAAAAGAAAAAAATTTGGGTCTAGAGGACGAAGTGGCAAGATTTTGAGGTTTGATGCTAATGTGAGCCGAAGCGCTCCTCTAATGCCACTGCTCCAAATGCGATAAATTGACTTTCTGAGGAGAGGTGCCACACGCCAGCACTCTGAGAAGCCGGAAAGAGGCTAAGTGAAGGGTTCAGAGCAGGCAGCAGCAAAGCCTGGAGCACAAGCAAATATTTCATGAGTAATTTAATAACTGGAACATGAACACTTCCCCCGTATCATGGGTTGCGAGAAGACAGCAAGCCAGCCAGCCAGCGATCTTGGAGAGAGAGTCAGGCGGGGGGAACACGATGGAGACTGAGAGGAGGGGACAAGAACTGTGTGCATCAACGTTTCTAAGGGCCAGTTAAGGGTTGAGAATACCCGCCATGCTATGCTACCCTCCTGCTCTGGGTCATTGCCTGGACTCAATCTGTTTTGGCCTAATGCGCCCTTGAACGCACAACTGCCAACGGCAGACGCACGCAACCTATCAGCGGGAGTTTTGCCTTGTCATCCTGCGGGGTCCTCCCTCTGTAACTTCAGAGGGAGGGATGACGGGATGATGTTTAATGAGTAGCCATTAAAATAAAACCACAGATCTAGTGTTTTGCCCTTTGGATTCATGGGCTCCTGTCTGCTTTACCTTGATTGTGCGGCTGAATCGAATGAATTGCAGGGTAAACGTTGCTATCGTCCATGGTTAAACTAGAGACAGCAAGACATTTTCTAAGGGTATTTTTGTTGAAGCAGGGTCACTAAAATGACAAGCAGCTCCACAACTGCCGCAGGGTGTATCTTAATCAGCTCCCTAGTTCAGAAATGATTGCACTTCATTAGGACAAACCAAATTGTATCGATAGTTACCAAAATGTTCACTCCCAAGAAAAGCCCAAAACGTGTAGATGTGTGTAAATGGAGCCTCGTTTTTCTGTCTTTAATAGAGAATCTCTTTCTAACTGGCTTTTATACCCTATGCAGGGGATTTTATCCCCTAACAATAATGTAGTTTTTTGTATTACTTATTTTGGTTTTTGGTTTTAAAATAGGTAAAACATTGTATGTCGTTAATTTTTTTTTTGAAAAAACATTGAGACATTAAATATAATAAAAAATGTTTTAATATAGAACAATAGAAAGAACAAATATTTGTTTTATTTTTCTGTTCATTTACGTTTTTTCTGCACTTGTTGGGGGGGGGGGTTCAGCTCAGTATAAATTTTACTTTTTTTTAAGAAATTGATATTTGATAAATTGAATTTTATTTTGCAAAGATGCATTCAACTGATCAAAAATTCTATAAAACAATAGATACATTATATAAATGCTGTTCTTTTGAACTTTCTGTTCATCAAAAAATCCTGAAAATCATATCATGGATTTCACAAAACATTAAACCGCACAAACATATATTTTAAATAATAAGAAGAAGAAATATACCTATAAACACCAAATCAGCATGTTAGAATGATTTCTGAAGGATCGTGTGACTGAAGACTGAAGAGTATGGCTGCTGAAAATTCTGATTTTAAAATATATTAAAAACTAATTTAAATATTTCATAGTATTACTGAATTCATTATATTAAATCAATAAATGAAACCTTGGGGAGCATCAAAGATTTCTTAAAAATAATTTACAGAGCCTAAACTTTTGAACAGTAGTGCTATGTCTTGCTTTAAAGTGCATTTCTCATAACTCAGTTACACAATTGATTTTATTGAATTTAAATAACTGAAATCAACCTAAATATATAAGGTTACACCAACTAACAATACTAAATTTAAAAGTTAAATAAGGTAGAAATGGCTCTCGGTAACAGCTGCATGTTCCCACTATTCACATTGTCCTTTATAACGGTCATCAGTGTCACGAAAACATTGCTAATGTCCAAATTCATGTACAATACATACAGATTCACATCATTGTGAACTAGGGAGCAGACACAACAGTTTCCCCAAGAGTAATGCATCAGTATATCATTAGGAGAAAACCGAGGACAACATGCAAATTAGCAACACTTGCTGAAGGTCAACCACAGGAGTGATCTGAATTCAAAGCATTACACATCACTATATTATCTGTAATTATTCTCAGTGCAGCCAGTGAATACATGACTTTGAGGATGGCATTATTTATCATTATCCTTCTTTAATTTTTTAATTGGAGTCAAGAGTTCTCAAACAGGCAAAAATCCCTTGTGATGGTGTTAAATATGTGAATTATTCATTCACACAAACCTCTTTCTTCTATTATTTATCCATCTGTCTGTCTCTATCTAGGAGAAGCTAGTTCAAGATATGCGTGTAAGGGCAACTCTGCGATGCAAAATCTGTTAAGGAAGCTCATGAATGTTTAAGAAATTCTTAGGAAAACACTGCCACCACACTCAGTGAAATGATGTTAGTGCTTGTAAGCACACAGAGCATGTATTAAGTGAGACTTAAAACTATTAGGCATAGAACAGCAAGAAAATTAATTATGTGGGGATAAATTACGCTTTTACCATATAATAGCTTTTGATGACCAGTTTACCTCTAAAACCAATGTCCAAAGACAAAATTATATATACACCGGTATACATGTTTGACAAAGGACATATTGTGATGGCTAGACGACTGGGTCAAAGCATCTCCAAAACTGCAGCTCTTGTCGGGTCTTTCCGGTCTGCAGTGGTCAGTATCTATCAAAAGTGGTCCAAGGAAGGAATAGGGTCATAGGTGGCCAAGGCTCACTGATGCACGTGGCGAGCGAAGGCTGGCCTGTGTAGTCCGCTCAAATACAAGCTACTGCAGGGCTCGACATTAAAGGGTAACAGTGATTTAGCATTAGGCTTTGTATCAGTAGAAACCCGGTAGTATATTCAAAATATGGTCCTTTCCCCCCTCATGTCCCCCTGAGACGAGAGAATTATGCATTTTATTTCTGGAAAAAATCCTCAGATGACGCAAATATCGTGATTTTGCGTCATTGGAGGATTTTTTGGCCAGAGGCTAAAGACTACAGCCACTAGATGGAGCTGTTCTGCATGTTAGCAACCCGCCCATAGGGGAGAGATCTCACGCACAGAATGTAAGACACAGACGGCTGCACGGACATTCATAACCGGAGCAATGCAGAGCAAAGTGAGTGTTTCAACTTTTCAATGAATTCCTGTGATAGTTTAGCTTCCATGTGCGATCTGAAAACGTGCCAGACTGGCGCTTAACTCAGCTCAGCTCTTCGTGATGAATGAAATCTGACACTGCTGCGTCTGTGCCGTGACTTTCGTTCGGCGTTCAGTTTTTAACTGTAGTGTTTATTCTCAAACTGAACTAAATTATCGTATTACTATGAAGATTAAAACGACGGTGTACGGAGTGGCCTAGTAGGGCAGCGAAGCAAGTGCATTCTGGGAGTTGTTGTCTAGACAAAAATACATTCTGTCTTTTCTCAGTCTAGAAGGCACCAAATTCAAAAATAATTTCTACTACATAAATGACCCAGTTTAAATACAAAGCTTAATGCTAAATCACTGAAGTAACCCTTTAACGCTTGTCCAGGACAAGTGGATTTTTTGAAGGGGCAATTGAAAGAGAATTTTACTTGCCCGACGGACAAATATCCTGATAAAACGTCATTAACAAAAAATAACTAGGGAATCACCAAAATGCAAGAATGATTCTGCATTCATTAGTGTAAGTGGCGATCGATAGTGGATAATAATATATTATGTATAATAAACTGACGGTAACTATAATGTTGCGCTGTTGATGCTCGCGCAGCCTCTCGAGGAGAAATCGAAACAAATGTGCACCGCTCACACAGAGAAACTCAGTTAACATACTGCAGTAAGGAGTTTATTTATAACATGATACAGTTGCAACGTCACATTACCAAGAGTGCTGTTTTTCTGAAAAACATCATGACTGAAAATGACACTGATTTCATACGCCAGTTCTAAACACAAATAATTAACATTAAATCAGTTACATTTTAGATGCAATATTGAGTGTTTTTGTTCTATTTCAGCAGCGGAAATGGATCCAAAAGATCACAGCAGAACGCGTGTCACCGCAACAGCGTGTTAGTGAATGATTCAGCGTTTTGAATGAATTGTTGAATCGAAGATTCAATGACCTATTCGTAAACGACTGCAGCCCTGTCCCAAATGGCACACTTCATGTGCACTTTCGGTCTTGTGGACTTACAATGGCCGCTGCGTGACCGTTAAGTCCACAGGCCAGGGTGTCCCATTTGTCATTTAGGTCTGCACGCGAGCGCCCCCTTTGAGGTCGATATGCGCCCTCGATGCGCATTTCAGCCGAGCCCGCACTGGTGCAGGTTACGCAGCAGGCTTCTTCCCAGCAGTCAAAGCGGCATTACGTTGTGAAAGTGCGGACTCAGAGGAAGACTGTGAGGGTTTAGGGTGCCATTTGAGACAGGACCTTAGTTTCATGTTTAAACATTTTTTCCAACTTTTCTTATTTGTATATTCAAAATTCAAAATATTTAAAACAATCTCATTATATTATTTAATGCAGTTGTAATTTTGTAAATTATTTAATTTGATTGGTAACAGCCAGTGTCGTCTTCTAATTTAATTTATTGATCAAATTTAAGAATATAAAAGGAAAGCTGAAGCATAGCCTATAATAAGATTAGGGGAAAAATGTCCTTTATAAAAAGGTAAAAATATCACAAATATGCAGATTTAAATATGTCAAAGCTGATTGAACACTGGTGAGAATATTGATTCAGAATAAATTTTATTTACAACACAAAAAAAATTGTAAAATTTTAAAATTGTAAATTTTATTTACAACACATGCTTGTTTTTTTTCTGGACAAGCAATTTTTTTACTCGGACAAGTGAATGACAGATTTACTTGTCCGAAGGACAAGCACATGAACAAGCTTAATGTCGAGCCCTGTACTGTAGCTCAAATTGCTCAAGAAGTTAATGCTGGTTCTGATAGAAAGGTGTCAGAATACACAGTGCATTGCAGTTAGGTGCGTACGGGGCTGCACAGCTGCAGACCAGTCAGGGTGCCCATGCTGACCCCTGTCCACCACTGAAAGACACCCACATCTGTGGGATGTGTTGAACAAACAAGTCTGGAGGCCCCACCTTGCAACTTACAGGACTTAAAGGATCTGCTGCTAACATCTTTATGCCAGATACCACAGCACACCTTCAGGGGTCAAGTGAAGTTCATGCCTCAATGTTTCAGGGCTGTTTTGGCAGCAAAACGGGAACCAACACAATATTATGTTATGCCTGATCAGTTTATGTATACTTAAATCTCTTGGATAAAAACGTTATAGTGTCTTTTGAAACACTTGCGCTAAAAGAAAAAGAGTAAAGTGCTTTACAAATACATAAAATAATAGTTAAATAAATAGACACACAAATTATATAATAAAAAGTCATATTATATAGCACTGTATAGAAATTTGCTGACCCTTGCCTTAATGGTTTCCAAAATAGTTGTATTGTGTTCAGTTATGGAACAATAACAAAAATAGGAAGATACTGGATTTTTAGTTTGGAGACAAAAATTCAGCATTCAACATTCTAATAAATGGCATAGAAAGGATGCAGTAAGTGTCTGAAACCAACATTCAAAACCACTGCCAAAAAAATCATGCAAAATAATACATTTCTAAACCCCTTTTAAAAAGGTATCTTAGGATTATTGTTCAGTCTATTGCCTCCATTGCCCGCAGACAAATGTACAGGTCAGCAGATATAACAGCATAACGGCGCAACATAGTTGGACGCACAATTGGTCAATCCCCCGCTCCTGGAAGCAGCCATTGCCCTTTTTTTCCCTCTGAGCACTGATCGAAGCCCATCCTTAAACCTCTCTTAATGACTCTAATAGTTCCTGCTAAACTAATACAGGTCAGTACAAATGGGACACACCCACAACTAGTTGCTCTTTGAGGTGGTGTTGAGTATTTTGCATGTCTACAGATGATAATAATAATAAACAATTAATATTTAAATATTATTATTTGTATTACTACAAGCAGTATTTTTTTTCACTAGTAAATATTTCCCCTGAACAATGATACAATATGAAACTACTGAAAGAATATATTGGATTTTTAAAAAAGTACTGGTACTTTACCAAATGCTTTATGGGGTTATGGCAGGGGTCCTTGGTTCAAAAAAATGTTATATAACCCTACGGTAGTGAGAGCTGGCATTTCAAAGGGTTTTATAAATAAGAACCAGAGATGAACCAATTCACCCCAACCTTGTTTTGATTCACACACACTTAGCTTTGAAAAGCTCTCAGAACAGGCTGCTGTAATTCCCTTTGAATCTGTATTGAAATTCTTAATGTCTATAATTTTCTGTCTACTTCGATTAGGTATGCTGGCCGTTACTAAGAAAAGGCTGCGCCATGTGTGTTTAATCAACAAGTGTTCATGACTGTGTGCATTGCTGCGAATGTCCTTGGAAAAAACCACGAGGGCAAGAGTGCACATATGCATTAGGGAATATCCACGCTTCCGCTACAATGTGCATTCTTGCATGCTTGTTCGTGAGTGCATGTATGTAACTGTAATGTTTGCTGTAGGCATTGTTCTCTGCAAAAGAGGAGGCCGCTCTGATGATGCCCTCCCGCTGGCCCGATGCCAGACTGGATAACGGGTGCGATTCAGGGGTCACTGACTGGTAAGAGCTGGCCTTATGAACTCTGGGATATTAGTCAGCCCTTGCTGATTCTCTTACTCCCTCTAGCTGCCCTGCCAGGTTGCACTGTCTGAAAAGAGCAAGCGGCTGTGCGGCTCATAAAATAAAACAGCTTTTCCATGCCGCTGACTCTTCATTTCATGTGAGTGTCATTTTAAACATTTATCAAAATCTACTACTCGTTCCTTAGGTATACAATTTCTTTTCAAGTCAGGAAAGAAGTTGTGCACTTTGTGCATAAGATTTATGTGTTCAAGAAGTCATTCCTACTGTGCAATAAATTTGTATGACTCAAATATGTCTACATATATTACACAAATATCATACACAATAAAAAAAAAAATGAAGTTACATTAATTCGTTTTATGACAATTATGTGATTTTCTACATTTTTTGGCATGTCTCCAGGACCTATGCGCTAACCTATAAAAAAGACAATTTATTAAGAAATATTTAAGGTGTTCAGTTTTTCTAACCAGGTATTTCAAACAAATATCCTTAAATTACACATATTTCTGATACTATTAAGACTGTCAAATATTTCAAAAATAAACATGTTTCATTACATAAATAATCAGGTTATAATTAAATACATGAAGTGCCAAAGCTTGAGCATTTTCCTGAAAGCCTTTTCATAAAAGCTGCTTCTCTAAATTAATAAGCCTTAATTCATATTTAAAAGTAAAATAGATCAAAGGGAAGATGAAATGCTTTTTTGATGTTGATTATGATTATTAATAATAATAATACTGTCATTAGCAATGTCTCATGCAAAAAAGTAAATTATACAAAAATATTAAAAATGAAAATATTAAATTTTTAATGACTAATGCCTAAGACTTTGTATATGCTAGTAGTTTTGTTACTTTTATATTTTATATAATCGTAATGGTAACACTTTACAATAAGGTCTTATTTGTAGGGATGCACCGATACCGATACCAGTACTCGGGTGTCAGTCCGATACTGTTGTGAAGTACTCGTACAACTACCCCGATACAACCGCACCCGACACCACTTTATGGCAACGCATCTTCGGATGCGCATCTTCGGATTTATCTGAAGCCTCCGCGAGCGCCAGAGAAAACCAACGCATGCAAAACCTGAGGTCAAATTAAATTATTTTGGTTTTCTGCAGATATACACTTTTCAAAATAATATATTAATTTCAAGATATAACATTAACACAACAGTAATTTAAACATAGCCTTTGTAAAAAATATATATTTCAAGCTAAACCTTAAATGTGCCAAAGAAAAGTAAACGACTATGACTAGTATTTTCCAAGTCGTCTTGCAGCAGCACTAACGTTTAATCGACTAGTCTCGCACATCCCTAGCTCAGTGTCACACATTGTAGATGAAAACAGAAACAGGCTCATAGCTCATAATGCAGAGAAGCTTCTTTTCATCTCCAAAAAAAAAGGGCTGTATGGCTATGATAACATAATTGAATTCATTGGTTCTGCTACTATGTTGTGTGGTACTGGAATCCACTGAATGTTACAGGTTACATTTATGTGAAATGGGCAGCAGTGCCATGTTTGTTTAGGAAAACACCAAGTTGAATGTTAAAATGTCAGCAACAGCAACAATGTGTGCATTTACTTTGTTACAGTCAGAAAGTGAAAAACATCTGATGAAAATAAAACATTGTTAGAAGAACTGTAATGGTATTAAGTACTCGGTATCGGGAAGTACCCAAATATAAGTACTTGTACTTGGTCTGAAAAAAGTGGTATCGGTGCATCCCTACTTATTTGTTAACATCAGTTAATGCATTAACTATCAATAAATAAATATATATTTCACAGCACCTTTTTAAATGTTACTTAATTTTTAAAAAATCATATTGATGTTAGTTCACAGTGCATTACCAAAGGTTAACAGATACAACTTTTGATCTTAAAAATGTATAAGATTAATAAATGCTGTAGAAGTATTATTCATTGTTTAGTTCATGTTAACTAACCTTATTGTAAAGCGTTACTACTAATAATAATAAATTATTATTATTATTATTATTATTATCGTTGTTGTTGCTGTTGTTCAACATAAATTACTGGCATTCACAATGTCTCAAGCGTTGGCACATTTAAAAAGAAAGTTACATAAATATAAAACTGTATATTCTTGCTAATGCATATCTAAACAATGCATGCTAATGCATGACACTATGCAAATATCAGTAGTTGTATTACTTTATATTACATTTTCAAAAATAATAATAAAAGTTATAATATTCTCTACTTAACCACCATAATATTAATTCTCACATTGTTTTTTAAATGAGAACAATTCTCATGACATTCCCATAGTGTAAATTGTCAGTAGGTTAGTTTGCTTCAGTCTTGCTTTGTTTCAACGCACTACACAGTGTGTATGAAAGGGCCTGAGACACTCTGGGTAAAATCAGTAAATGGATCTGCCCAACCATCAGCAGCGAAATAGGCATGAAGCCTGAAGAGGCACTCACAACAGATGGAATTTCCACCCCTTTGTATGCCATACAAATAGCACGATGGACGTTACACAAAAACAGACGCACAGGGCCTGTTCTCTGCTACTTCTCTCTTCCTCTCAAACACACACACACACACATATTCAGAGGAGGCTTGTTGGCCGTCATCTGACCTAGACTTATCGGGTCATGCCGCTTTGTGGGTTCCTACAGGGCACGCCGTGTCAAAATGCCACACTCCTGACGGAGGGCTGAAAAAGGGTTGGAGGTCAAGGCGACCGGATGAAAACTGGAGGCACAGGCAATCAGCGTGAGGAACACTCAAAAGCAAAGGTGGTCTGTTCTGTTTGCCCCGAGAACGAAAAGCGAGAGGCAGAGGCCCTCTCATTATTTTAGAATCTGTGGCAGCAGACAGCAGACACTGCGGGCGACAAACCCGGCATTCACAACAACCTACTGAGGCATGAGGCGGGAGGCCAACATGGGTGAAAACATTGTGTACTATTGAGAGACAAGTGGCAATGGTGTTTTGAGTGTTTTCTTCGGCTTCAGTAGTTCTTAAAAGAATTACGCAGAATGTTTAAGCTCTCTCGCACAACACTAAAACACTCAAACGAAAGTCCCACTGATTAAAGAATTCTGAAGTGATGGCATATCTAGCGCAAAAATGCAATAGTTTCACAAAATGTCAATGGTTTATTCGCTCACCTTCGCCCTAAGGTAACATCTTGACTGTAATTATTTGATTAGTGATGGAACAAATGTGTGTGCATCATGGCAGATGACAGCTGTGGCCAAGTCCTGATGCATAGATGCCAAATAAAACATTTGGAACATGGCTGTAAGGCATCCGAACGGCAAGTTCTTCTGGACTAAAGGGGAAAATGTCAGGCATGCATTTTGTTGACTGGAGAAGTGACATTGGTGAAAAACCACAAGGCGCTCGTTTGAGAAGAGGCTGACTCTGCATGCATTCCCTGGTGGATAGGTTACCCTCAGGGGTGTTCAAATGCCGCATCGACCCAGACTGCTCTCCAAAAACGCTTGAAAATAAATACTATGAGACATTCTGCTAGAACCCGAATGGCTGGGAATCTTCACAGACTGAATACTTATAGCTTGAAATAACAAAAAAAACTTTTATTTTTGTTCATCTTGTTGTGATTATGTGTTCTGCATACCAGATTAATTGATGTTCACTTCATACTTTATATACTAATACGGTACTATATATTCTGCTTAGATTCTATAAAACACATGCATAGCTTTTGTAATTATAATATGGCATCAATAAGTCACAGATTTTTCTGTTGGTTTTTCACAAAATGGTTTTGGGCAATTTCTTAAATCAAACATGCTACTTTGGATTAATGTCTAGACCGTCCCTGGTCGCTTCAGGGCATGGACTGTCCTAGTCAGTCTCTGACACATGGCTTTGTTTGACTGCTTACACAAGTGCTATTTGTGAATTATACACTACAATTCAAAGGTTTGAGGTTCGGTAAGATTTTTACATGTTTTTAAAAGATGGAGAAAAAGAAAGGTACAGTAAAAACAGTAATACTGTGAAATGTAACTTTAAATAACTTTTTATTTTAATATACTTTAAAATGTAATTTATTCTTGTGATGTCACATGATCCTTCAGAAATCTTTCTAATAGGATGAACATTTTTTCTTATTATCAATGTTGAAATTGTGCTGTTTTTCAGGATTCCTTGAAAGATTTTTTGTAACATTATGTCTTCATTGACACTTTGATAAATGACATGCATCCTTGCTGAATAACTAATTTATTTAAATGAAATAAAAAGTCTTACTGACCCCAGACTTTTGAACAGTGGTGTCTGTATGATAGAAATGTGCAATAGTAACAGCCTTGCGAAATTATTTTTTTTACATGGTTTTGAACAATGTTTTTTGGAACTTGATGCATAAGCAAAGGGATATTACATAGGCTAAAAATCAGTTAAAAATCAGCTGTATATGGGGAGATAAAAGCAAATAAATCAACCAATTTTCTGCTTCGTTGCCACCCTTTAAAAAAACAAATCTGATTTATGAAACATGCATAATACCGCTGTGTTCTGTCCATTTCCTCCCACCTCTGTGAAGTGCAGCTCTTTTAGGGTTCCCATAGGCTTGTATTGGCCTCCTTTAGTAGGTTTCTTTAAGCCTGTTTTGGAGAAAAGACTCATTGCAAATATTCTCACATTCATTAAACTTTGAGATGTCTAATAATCTTTGCCTAGGACAGGGGTGTCCAAGCCTGCTCCTGGAGGGCCACTGACCAGCAAAGCATAGCTCCAACCCAAATTAAACACACCTGAACCAGCTAAGCAAGGTCTTAGGCATATCACAAACATCCATGCAGGTGCGTTCATGCAAGTTGGAACTAAAATCAGGACCGAGTTTGAACACCCCTGGCCTAGACCCATATTTTAAAACAAACTTGACATGATTTTTTTTACATGCAATTTTCTGTGGCTTTCATATTCTTGAATTTGCAAACATCAAGTAGGGATACTCCCAAACACAGGTGTATTTTCTCTTAGATCAAGCAAAACCACAATTGCACACAGGTGAAGTCCAATTAAATAAAGCAATTTGTCAAAAATAAAAAAGAAGGGTTACATTAGAGGTAATTTGGGTGTGTAAAAATAAGTTCAGAAGAGTGAAGGGTGATGCAGAATGTTCCCTCTAAGGGGCAGCACATAACCAGGTTTTCCATTTAGAGCCTACTTTGTATTACAATATCTATATAACGTACGCCATCTGCTGGTGATACATCGTTTTGCAAACAGCCACACACACATGTAAATATGCCCTAAACCAGTGGTTTTCAATCCTGACCACTGGTTCTGATTTCAGTTAAATGCTCGATCTTGTTTCTGTACTATTCCTCAATATATTCTGCTTGGTAGCCAATATAGTTTCCTAGCTACTGACAAAAATTATTTCTATAGTCTGCCCTTCATTAATTTGCAGGGGTACGTTGTATTGGGCCTACTATAATTTATATCCGTTCAAATGTAATAGAGAATTTACGCAATATACAATATTTAAATAAAATAAATATTTTACATGCCTAAAACAATATTCTTCACTGTAGTATACATGTAGGCCATCTGCTCCAGGTACCTACGTCAACTCAGGGGTCGCCATCTTGGAACGCTCATCAAACGCACCTGTTCAAATGAAAATCAACGGAGAAGATTCGTCAGTAGCCTATCCTGAAAACGACTAGCGTTAAATATTTATTTTATTTGGAGTTTACTGCGATGAAATACCCCTTTTATGACAGAAGTCACGGGAGTTGTGCAAGGACATGCTGCCTTCATGTGCTATCGGAGATTTCGTACTTCCCACTTGTTTAGTCGTGATTATGAGCTGGTAGCATCAAGTGCTTGAATCTTGGAGGACACCAGCAGCAGGGATGTGTCTGAAATCGCCCCTTATACCCTTAAATAGGGCACTATTTGAGGGGACAGCCATTTGTAGTAGTGTCCGAAACCATAGTGGACGCTGAATGCACTCATGCGCTATAACCAGTGTTGCCAACTATTTTCCAAGGAAAGTAGCTAAAGCCTGCCCAAAAAGTCGCTAAATGTCGCTAGATGACGTCATGCGTCAATCAGCATATCCGTGACGTCACCGCGTCGTCCTTGCGTTCTGCCTGCCTAATGTGCTTTCTCTCTTAATCCGTGCTCATATACTGCATTTTAAAATAATACAATACAGCCAACTGTCCAATAAATATGTTCTCATTTCCTATCTTTTTTTCATACAGTAGAACAAGTAGGATATAATGAAATTTTTTTTTAACAATCTGAATTGAGAGATGTCTGAAACTGGATGAACTAAAGCTCTGTGATAATGAGTAATATATATATATATATTATATATAAAGTGATAAGCACGAGAAGAATGGAAATCATAACGGGTCAAACTAAATTCTTTAAATATAAAACAAAGGAAGCAGGTAAGTGATTGGTCCGTGGCAACACTGTGTGCTCATGTTAGGGTTGCCACCCGTCCCGTAAAATACGGAATCGTCCCGTATTTACAAGCAAAATGAAGTGTCCCGTATCAAACCAATACGGGACGCGATTTGTCCCGTATTTTTATACAGGTCCACACATAGTTCAATAAACATACGGATTTTGCAGTGTGGAGAATACTGATAGCAAATATAAAGAAATCAATTTCACAATAAGTAGTACAGGAGCTCATTTGTGCGTGATTGTGTTTTAGTTGCCGGAGTCTCGAGAACATGCGCTGTGCCAGTGTGCCTGCAAACCTGCGCGGTGTTTTAAAAACACGTCGAGCTCGCGTCGCGTCCACCGTTTGAACGCAAGAGGATCTCCAGATATAGAGCTGAATATCAAAAAGATATCAGTCGGTCTGTCCAGTAACTCATGATGAACCTCAGGCCAACTGCACACTTTATGAGAAGCATTTCAGTGTCTCAGACTGTCTGACACATCCGTGCTTCTAAAGGTAGGCCTATAGTTTTTTTAAATGGATAATATATTAATATAATATTCCATACATTATCAGAGCTTGGCAGACAGAATTATAATTTTTTAGACAGGTTAATTAATAGATTATAGCCTTATAAATGTTATTATTAATTTATAATTAATCTAGGCTATATTAATCATACATAATAAATAATCCTGTCATATAAAGTTTGACATTTAAAAAAATATTTAGATAAAAATGGGACAAATAATTACATGATAATATAGTCATAATTTAAGTAAATTAATAAAATAAAATGAAAACATTTTATTTTTGAAATTCAAAAAAGTGATTACTGGTTCAGAATGACTGCTTAAAGGGACAGTTCACCCAAAAATAAAAATTCTGTCATCATTTGCTCACCTTCTAGTTGTTCCAAACATGTGTACATTTCTTTGTTATGTTAAACAGTTAGGAAGATAACTGTGGAAGTCAATGGTGCCCTCAAAGCAGCCTGCACAGGCTGAACTTCAAAATATCTTCTTTTGTGTTCAGCAGAACTCGTACAGGTTTGGAACATCATGAGGGCGAGTAAATAATGACAGAATTTTCATTCTGGGTGAACTATCCCTTTAAAGTGCACCAAATAGGCTACTAAAGAGTTATTTTGAAATAAATAAAATCAAATGTAAAATAATATAAAATGTGTTCTGTTGCAAGTTCACATAATTGATCTCATGTTTTCTTATATGGTTTATTATTGAGCTGTCAAATTGTAAATGTTGAAATAATCATTTCATGACGTATTCTTTATGTCTGTCCGTTATGCAATTGTTTTTTTTTTTGGGGGGGGGCGGGCGGGTGTCATGAATGGGTGTCCCTTATTTTGCCACACTGAAGGTGGCAACCCTAGCTCATGTGTAGCTCGCTCATTCACGTCTGTCAGCTACTGTGCGTTTTCAACGGCACGCGCTGCTCCTCTCAGCCACAGCCATTCACTGAACAGGGTAAACGCAGAGAGAGAGGTGTGTCGGCAGGGAGAATGCAAGACCTCGCGCTCGCAGAACAGTACTGGCGACATTTGTAAAATAAAGTAGCTGACATTTGTCCAAAAAGTCGCTAGATTTGTCGCTAGTCGCTTTTTTGAAAAAAAGTCGCTAAAGGGGTCTGAAAAGTCGCTAAATATAGCGACAAAGTCGCTAAGTTGGCAACACTGGCTATAACGATGCTGCTCAACGACTAGCGAATACCAATAATGCACTGTGAGGGTTGCGAGTTGAATGAAATTCCCGCGTCTCACCAGAAGGTTGCGCCCGCGGCTGAATCATCCATCAATTCATTTTGCGAACCGCGCTGGTCCAACAGGTATAGCCTACATTCCTTTTTTATTGATCATTAAATTGTTTAATTGCGGGTTATGCATGCTAGTTTCCATGACAGAGTTTAAGATAAATATTGTCATTACTAGTAGTGATGGGCAGACCGAGGCTTCGTGAAGCAATGAAGCAGTTGAAGCAAATGTGCCATATTGTTTCGAAGCTTCGAATCAATCCGACATCCGTCTCTACGGCGCCATCTAGTGGTCACTTGCATGTGTTGCTCTGAAATACCTTGATAATGAACCATGTAAAAAAGAAAATGTTTTTAAAGGGTTAGTTCACCCAAAAATGAAAATTATGTCATTAATTACTCACCCTCATGTCGTTCGACACCCGTAAGACCTCCGTTCATCTTCGGAACACAAATGAAGATATTTTTGTTGAACGCTGAGAAAGGCCTCAGATAGGCCTCCATTGGCATTCAGTACATTTACACTCACAAGACCCATAAAAGGCACTAAAAACGTTGTTACAAAGTCCATCTCACTACAGTGGCTCTACAATAATTTTATGAAGCGATGACAATAGTTTTTGAGCGAAAAAAAAACATCTAAATAACGACTTTATTCCACAAGTTCTTGTCTTCCTAGTCTGTCTCTGCCGCAAACTCACAAAGCACCACGACGCATGCGCGAGAATATGACGTAGCGCCGGCGTTCGGGAATCCATGAAATGCACACTTTAGTCCCATTCTGAGCTCTGCACCGAGACCTAAAGCACGATCAATGTAGAATTCAACAGCTTAGATACAGCGCGTCTTCCTCTGCTCGTTGTAAACAAATCTCCTCGCTTCTGGGTCACGTGTCCGAACGCCGGTTTTGCGTCATATTCTCGCGCATGCGTCGTGGTGCTTCGTGAGTTCGCGGCAGAGACAGACAAGGAAGACAAGAACTTGTGGAATAAAGTCGTTATTTTGATTTTTTTTTTCGCACAGAAACTATTGTCATCGCTTCATAAAATTATTGTAGAGTCACTGTAGTGAGATGGACTTTGTAACGTTTTTAGTGCCTTTTATGGGTCTTGTGAGTGTAAATGTACTGAATGTCAATGGAGGCCTTTCTCAGCCATCAGCTTTCAACAAAAATATCTTCATTTGTGTTCCGAAGATGAACGGAGGTCTTACGGGTGTCGAACGACATGAGGGTGAGTAATTAATGACATAATTTTCATTTTTGGGTGAACTAACCCTTTAACATCTGTCTGACAACTGCATGGTCTTGGTTTTGTAACCTGTAGCCTCGTCATTGTAAAGAACTATATGTTTTTTTGTTTTTTTATATATATACAAAATTAACATTAATACAATAAATAAAGCCACAATGTGTCACATTTTTACAAAAAAAATGTATTCAAAAATATGAATTGCTCTGCTGTTGAAGGACTCAGCCGACTTTTTTTACATATAATTTCTCCAGCCTTTGAAAAAATCCTCTCACAAGGGACACTTGTTGCTGGCATGCACAAATATTTTTTTGCAAGTTCACACAAATGAGGGAAAATTACTGCTCTCTCTTTCCAATAAATTAATGGATCATGCGTTCTGGCCAAAAACGCATCTTTCAGGTACTTCTTCACTTCTACGGTTGCTTCAGCTGTAGTACTGTGTGTCATCTGGGTTTCACGGATACGACTATCAAACAGTTCCCATAAACTGTCCTGGGTTTCTGCTGGTGTTGTTGATGATGATGATGATGATGATGGGCCTGATGTTGACATTTGTGGCTCTGAATGAAAATTAAAACAACAATTAGTTACAAAGCATAAACTGACAGCATATATGAAGCTGCCTATCACAACACACACATCTCACTTTATTTGGTTCTTCCAAATGGAAATGCTCCCACACCACTGATCCCATTTTTTATCTATTCTATTAATATATCTATCTATATAATCACCTATGAATCTATATCTAAATAAATCTATATATCTAACTTATGCTGTGCTAGCTATCTGTCACTATCTAACTTAGCCTATATGAATGTGTCACTATATCTATCCTAACTATATGTCACTGTCTATACCTATCAGTCAATATATCTAATTTAAATCTAGCCTAAATATAACTAACCAAAGCGCACTATCACAAAATCACTCTCCTCTCACAAAAACCCACGAGGTAAAGATGGATTAACTTCACTTTTAAACTGTGGTGAATTAGGTTCATACAGATGTGTGTCTGTGTGGTTTGTTCCCGCCCCCTTTAATCAACGCAGTTTCGGCAGACGCTACCTGATGAAACACTTCGAAGCTTCATTTAGCCATAGTCACGTGACATGGGTGTTTCGAATCACAGTTCGGAGCAGTCGAAACATCTGCGCTTCGGGATCTCGGCAAAGCCCCGAAACGTCTGTTTCGCGTCAGCCATCCCTAGTGATAGGCAGGCTTTGTGAAGCACTGAAACAGTTGAAGCAAATGTGCCATATTGTTTCGAAGCTTCGAATCAATCCGACACCCGTCTCCATGGCGACACCTAGTGGTCACTTGCATGTGTTGATCTGAAATAACCATGACAATGATACATATAAAAAAAGTGTTTTTAACATCAATCTGACAACTACATGATCTTGGTTTTGTAACCTGTAGCCTCCTCGTTGTGAATAACTAAAGGGTTGTTTTTGGTCATGAAAAATAAATAAAGCCACAATGTAACATAACATTTGTTACATAACATGTTTATTCAAAAAATATTATTTGCTCTGCTGTTGAAGGATTTAGCAGACTTCTTTTTATACATATAATTTATCCAGCCTTTGAAAAAATCCTCTCACAAGGGACACTTGTTGCTGGCATGCACAAATATGTTTTAGCAAATGCGGGAAAATTATGCTCTCTCTTTCCAATAAATTAATGGATCATGCGTTCTGGGCAAAAACGCATCTTTGAGGTGCTTTTTCACTTCTACTGTTGCATCAGCTTTAGCACTGTGTATCGTCTGGGTTTCATGGATACTACTATCAAACAGTTCCCATAAAAAAGGCCTAGGTACAGGTGGAATGTTACCATCCTCTGCACCCTCCAAAATGGCAGGATGAGTGCTCCTCAAATGGCATATCATGGATGATGTATTGTTGCAGAAGGCTAGCTGCCTATCACAATACCTACATCTCACTTTATTTGGTGTTTCCAAATGGAAATGCTCCCACACCACAGATGTACGGCATCTCTTACGTGGAGCCTCCATTTTTATCTATTCTATTAATATACCTATATATCACCTATGAATCTATATAATTATATATCTCTAGCTTATGCTGTGCTATCTGTCACTATCTAACTTAGCCTATATGAATGTGTCACTATATCTATCCTAACTAGTCTATCTGTCACTGTCTATACCTATCAGTCAATATATCTAATTTAAATCTAGCCTAAATATAACTAACCAAAGCGCACTATAAATCTCACTTATATCACAAAATCACTGCTATCACAAAATCTCTCTCTCTCCAACTGGAATTGCAGTTTAAGTCACTTCCGTATTGGCTTCAAGAGAAACTGCGGGAGGTTGCCGCAGGTCTCAGAAGGGTGCTCGCGAGTGCCCCCTTTGAGGTCGATATGCGCCCTCAATGCACACTTCTGCCGAGCCCGCACTTGTGCGGGTTTACGCCCGTTTCACACATACTCCATCTGCAGTGTGTATGCGGTGCGTGTTGCAGTGCGTATGCGATGCAGGAGCAGCACACGCTGTTGCGCTTTCACATGTGCTGCGTTTGCAGTGCGCAACTGATCCGTGGTTGTATACCACAAACACAGCATTTATTACTTCTTTTTGTTTCAAATCCAAAAGTTATTACTGAACTTGGCTAGTCAGCATTGCAATTGTCTTTGTATAGCCACACTCTTTCATAGATGTCACGTTTATAAACGCACTACATTTAAACAATGTTTTATTCAATTCATTACTTTATATTTACATAGCCTAATTTACATTTAGTTGCTCACGCAAGTGGCAAAACATTTAAACATAGGTTATAGCCTAAAATCACAAACATTTTTAATTAAAACTTACAACAGGCTAGACAAAAACAGCCGACTCTCGTCTTTTTCTTTTGTTTTTACATATTTTTTACAAGAAATCCTGCAGGTCATAACGAAATTAGTTTTTCCACCTCCAAGAAAGGACAAATGCTATCCATTATGTCACCTTTTTTACCTAAATGCCAGGAAATGTGTCGTTTTCCTTGCTTTACCCGAGGAAAAAAGCCATGCGTTGACTTTGAAACAGAGTAGACTTTAAATTATATGCATCTGTGGTGAAATTACTAGATTTTCACGTCAATACATGTTTATTTTAATGCGAACAATATGCTGTCACTTTAATTAATCAGTGCAGCACAGCAAAAAATGGACTCAGTGCGGAAAAGATCGCCGCACTGCTGCAGACGCACCACTCCTGGAACGGATTGACGGACAGCATCCGCATGCAATGTGAAAGCTGTAATCCGTTAACATGGGTACGGAAAAAAATAGGCACCGCATATATACGGAGTATGTGAGAAAAGGGCGTGAAACTGGGTTTTTTTCTATGGGTTTTGGTTAAGCCCCGTTTCCACCGAAATTACCTGGAACAATTTGCACCAGGAACTTTTTTTACAGGAACTTTTGGCCTACCTGCACCACTCTATTATCCCCGAGCTTCTCAGGCCCTGTCCCAAATGGCACACTTCATGTGCACTTTCTGTCTCGTGGACTTACAATGGCCACTGCGTTCGTGTGTCCATTAAGTCCATGAGATCGCAGGGTGTCCCATTTGGCCCTGTCCCAAATGGCACCCTAAACCCTCAGTCTTCCTCTGAGTTCGCACTTTCATGACGTGATGCCGCTTTGACTGTCTGGAAGAAGTCAGCTGCGTAACCCGCAGCGCACTTCTGCCGCACTGGGGCACATATCGACCTCAAAGGGGGCGCTCCCGAGCACCGTTCTGAGACCTAAAATGACAAATGGGACTCTGCGGTCTCGTGGACTTACCGGACACACGCACGCAACGGTCATTGTAAGTCCACAAGACCGAAAGTGCATATGAAGTGTGCCATTTGGGACAGGGCCATTTCCATTTTATGTCTCAGAAGTGTGCTTGCGAGCGCTCCCTTTGAGGTTGATATGCGTCTTTGATGCGCACTTCTGCCGAGCCCGCACTGGTGCGGGTTACGCAGCGGACTTCTTCCCAGCAGTCAAATCGGCATTACGTTGTGAAAGTGCGAAAAAATTCACTTTCATGACTTGACATGGTACTACTGTAGCAGGCTAACCAGTTAACAGTATGCTAAGATAGCAGGCTAAACTGTTGGTGGGCTTTCTAGCCAACTAAAAAAAGATTTTTGCCCCAAATCATTTATATAGCGTTTTTAACAATATGTCATTTCAAAGCAGCTTTGCAGAAAACCATGCACTGATGCCCAGTTCTGTCAACACTGCACTGGCTACCTATTAAACATCGCATACATTTTAAAATCTTGCTTATTACTTACAAAGCACTAAATGGTTTAGCTCCCCAATACTTGAGCGATCTCTTAACTCATTATACTCTATACTCATTATACTATACTGGCCAGTTGATAATACCGAGAATATCCAAATCAACTGCTGGCGGTCGATCCTTTTCCTATTTAGCTCCTAAACTCTGGAACAGTCTTCCTAGCATTGTTCGGGAAGCAGACAAACTCTGTCAGTTTAAATCTAGACTAAAAACACATCTCTTTACTGTAGCATACACATAAAACACTTTTTCAATGAAATGATTGTTAGGCTGCATTAACTAGGTCAGCCGGAACCGGGAACACTTCCTATAACACCTGATGTACTCGTTACATCATCAGAAGAATGGCATCTACGCTAATGATAGTCTCTCTGTTTTATTCCGAAGTTTACTGCAGTCAGCCGGATCCGGGCCGTATCCAGATCAGATGCTGGACCTGCGCCCAGAGAAGACCAACGCATGACCGTGTCAATTAGCCTCCCCTGCAACTGCCTCATCGACACGGCATCCTCAATTAACCCGTCTCCAGCATGTTGACTCCGATTGTTCGAATATTACAATTTAATAATACTTAAATCGGTATGTCATCCGCAATAAACCCGTCTCCAGCGTGTTGCCTCCGATCATTCGAATATTGCACTTTAATAATTATTTAATCAACATTTAATCAACATCATCCTCAATAAACCCGTCTCTAGCGTGTTGCCTCCGGTCCTTCTTATATTCCGATCTATTATGACCTCTGACCTGTAAAGTTGCCAGAATAATAATAATAATAATACGCTGTTTGTTAATTGGCCAGAGGAGAACTGGCACCCCGACTGAGCCTGGTTTCTCCCAAGGTTTATTTTTCTCCATTAGGTCACCAAATGGGGTTTTGGTTTCCTTGCCACTGTTGCCTCTGGCTTGGCGTGCTCAGTTGGGGACACTCATTTTTTTTCAACTAAATATCCAAATAAATCTAATTATTAAAACTAAATTAACCATATAAACTAAATTACTGATCTAATTACTGATCTAAAGCCCACACTGCCACTGTATGATAATTGAAATGAACTGATGACATCACCATTTTCTCCAGAATGGCTATACGGCTGAATAAAATTATGCTGCATTATTTTCCTGTTTAACACTATAAGGCTGCTTTGAAACAATCTGCATTGTTAAAAGTGCTATATAAATAAAGTTGACTTGACTTGACTCAATAAGTTTAAAAGCGCATCCAAAGTGTACAGCGTTTTATGGTTCTATATTTCACAGGAGATTTGAAAATTGCATTGTTGTTCTCATTTACGAAGGTGCTTTTGTTGCTGCTCTAAATCTGACAGCCCCCCAGTTGCCTCTTTAATTCCAGTCCTTAAAGACCATGTTTTTTATGCTAAGGTATAAAGCTTTTTCACCAATCTCTTGAGCTTTTAAGAATCCAGAAGCCTATGAACTTGTGCTTGCATTTTAAGTGCATCTCCTAATTACGTGTAAAATTGGAAACATCATTATTTGGTTTGAAAAGTTCTTTCACATAAAAAATGCCACTGCTTTTAACAAAACCAGACCATCGCTCCAGCTTCTTTTTTTAGTTAATTACAAATGGCTATGGCTGCAATCAATCATAGATTACATCTGTATCGATACTTTTGGAACAAAGAGCCCAGTTTTTCATATTTTTTGTAATTGTGTTCACAGGCTGATTGTCATTTTCACACGAGCATGCCATATTCATCATTATAATTTGTTTTTGTCTCTGTCCACCTGTAAAATGAGCTCAGAAGGGGAAAATAAAGCCCAGCGCGAATGGCAGACGGTCAAATCATACACCAGTATGACTCTTTAATATTTTCAGCAATGCTTCTCTGGCAAGACAATGAGGACAATCATAGGAATGCATAAAGCCACCCATATGACTTGGGGATAGAAATCATTATTGAATTGAACAGTGAGGAATACAAGAGAACTATGTGACACCCCTTGGATAATGTGCATGTTATTGTCTTGATAGCTTTTGTAATACCACAATGTAGACAATCATTTTCCATCTTGTATACCACATTGAATCAATTTGTGTCACAACCTCTGTTTAGGGGATCTTTCTGTCTAAAACAGCAGGTTAAAGTGATTGTGTGACTCTTGAAGATCCTTGGGTGATCTCGAATAATATCTTGTAATATGTATTATTATGGTGCAAGTGTGTATAAAGAAGGTATATTGTGCTATGGAAAAATCATAGTGAGCTGGGTTGCACTGCTTAGAGGGATAGTTTGAATTCTGTCATCCTTTACTCACCCTCAAGTTGTTCCAAACCTGTATGAGTTTCTTTGTTCTGCTGAACACAAAAGAAGATATTTTGAAGAATGTTTGTAACCAAGCAGATAGAGCAACCATTGACTACCATAGTAGTGGGGGAAAAATCTGCTTTGTTACAAACATTCTTCAAAATATATAAATAGTGTTCAACAGAACAAAGAAACTCTTACAGGTTTGGAACAACTTGATGGTGAGTAAAGGATGACAGAATTTTCATTTTTGGGTGAACCATCCCTTTAAGTTCTCAGAAATCCTTATTTTTCTCTATAGCTGCAGAGAGCTTATTGCCAATTTGCCTCCTGACAAAGGAAGCATACTTGGAAAGTGGTTTCAGACTGAATGAGATGGAGTGTTGTGCTGTCACTTGCTTTCAGCTTTTTTGTAACCAGTCAAATCGCACTCATGGGTCTGAATCATAGGGCTGAATAATATTAGTTCATCCCAAGATGTCACTGTAGAAGCCTTGTGGGCTTTAATGAGCTATATAATGACTCACTATGACCGGAAACAGGTACATTAATCAAAACTTCAACTATGGACGTCTACACACACCTGAGATCTTGTTCCGTCTCAACAATTGCCACCGATATGAGTTCTGAAACATTACAATCTTTCAATTTTCTCTAGTCCTAAGTAAGATTCACTGGTGGAATAAATGATTGTTGTAAAGTAAGTATTTAGCAAGGAATCGTTTTATCCCACAATGTAGTTTAATTTTGCCTTCCTTTATCAAAGTATACTGCACAAAAAATATCTTCTGTTTTTTTCTGCAGAAGAGAGAAAGTACTAGGTTTGAAAACGACATGGTGGTGAATGATGACAGAACTGTTCCTTTCATGAGCAGTATAACTACCCTGTTGAAAAATCCAGCATATGCTGATTAGATTTGTTAGATTTTTTTTGAAGCATGGCAGCTGGTTTGAGCTGGTTTAAGATGGTTCTGAGCTGGAGCTATTTTCTTAGGACCAGCTTAGAACCAGCACTTGACCAGCTCATGACAAGCTAAGGACCAGCTCAAACCAGCTGTCATGCTTCAAAACATACCTAACCAGCATTTGCTGTTTTTTTTTTCAACGGGGTAGTTGTGATTCTTCATGTTTCAATCACAAATCACATATTGAAGGTTTTAAAGTTGTGAGTTGTGAGTCTAAATGCATCCATTTCTCCAACAACCTATGAGGCTTGGTTTCATAGACAGGGCTTAGACTAAGCCAGGATTAGGCCTTAGTTTATTTAAGACATTTAATTAGCTTTTGTAAATGTATGTTAGAAAAAAAAACATGGTGTGCATTTTGAGACAAAACAGTGGCACTGACATATTTGAGGTATGTTTCTTTTCTTTTCTTATTTTATAATGTTTCCTGAGGTGTACTTATATTGTTAGTATGACTTTTAAATCATAAAATGTTATAATTTAGAAATAAAAGGCATTTTTTATATTCTGATATTCGTTTCAAGGGGCGTGTCTGCTGTGAGACTTCAGGGAAAACGCCCACTGTTGTGATTGGCTGACATCTTTGCATTTGAAATGAGTATTAGATTATGTGGCGGAGGGGGCGTGGTTTAGCGAGGTCTGCAAGCGCTGCCAGAGAGAGACGGGCTGGGCACTTGTAGACCAGAAAGACGAGAGCTGGAGCAAGATTGCTGAGAAAAGTTATTGTGCTGAGTTGTTGAGAGTGCTGTGAGCACAAGTTTATTTTGTTTGTATCTGAGAGTTCTGAATAAACACGAGTCCCAGTTACGCCGACCCTGTCGTCATCCTCCTTATTCTATGAACAGTAGCCGCGTTTCCATTACCCTTCAAATTGCGCAAATTGAAATTGCGAATTGAAAATATGCCCAATGGAAACGCGTCAATTTCGCAAAAACTCCCATATATCGCAAAAAGGTTTTTACGCTGACAGGTGGTTTTTCAGGCAATTCGAAAAAGGACATTTTCGCAAAACTGCAATGGAAATAGTTTTTTCGCATTTACAGGTCACCTGGTACGGTCAAGCATTGCTCCCACACAGGGCCTACATACTATTATTTTTCCACTCAAGTATGTCTAATAATGAGATCTTATGTCGTTAAAACAACATATATTTTCTCCTAATAAGGAAAGTGGCGTAACTTTATAATGACGGACTCGGTGCAACCACAAATATCATAACTATCTACAGGCCGGCTGTAATTAAGACATATATTCAAGAAATGTATTAAAACAGAAAGACACTATAGTTTCAGCCTTGCTCAAAGACCGAGGAAACAGGCCAGCACGTCAATCCATTCCCGACGATCTTGGTTTGCCAAATAGCCAAATAGTTGATTAAACATTGATCAAAATTAAAATACAATTTATACAAAACGAAATTAATTTTAAATGAAGACTTTCTAGAAAACACAATTTAATTAAATGCTCAATCCATGTCCCCGGACATATGCGCATCTGATTATGTGCCTTACTCATGCTGCTCACTTTTCATAATCAACATATGAGATCACAAGATTATAATATTTAGACATAGCCTAACTATACAGATAGGCTAAGTGCAAGACGTAATTATAAACAGTAAACTGTCTACTTTTATTTGTGTTCACTCAATAACAGCAAAGGCCATGGACTCTGCACAGATTATTTTGCACTCCACTCCAAACGCTGTCTTCATTTCAAAAATATATTTGGTTTATTAAACGAAAAGTTTTTCATTTCAAAAGCATTTCTAAATTCAGTTTATAATTACAACAAATGAAATTCCGAGCCAAAATAACGAAGTGATAAAAAAACCTTTGAGTTACACCATGAAGATTCAAACATCTCACTCGTCTCTGTATGTGGCAATGCGTCACAATAACCTGGCGTATGTAAAAGTTGATCATTCTTTATAGATGATGGTATGTTTGGACAGAAGACGAGTTCTTTATTAAACTTATAAAAAACAATAGAATAAAAAATGCAACAATTTATCATAACACCTCATCTGTGCCGCTCAAGTATAAGGTGCTTTCCTTGCCATCAGTGCTTGGATAACACACACGTCTCATTAAAAATAAAGGCGTGCGGTGGCTGGGATACACATAAACCTAACAACATACGTAGCATGATTTTTGGAATTATTTATCACGAGAGGAAAAAAATGGTTTTAGTCACATAACATCAGTTAATGGAAACGCCGTCATTTCGCAATATTTTTTTATCGACTTTTAGAAAATATCGCAAAAGTTTGCGCAAATCTGTAATGGAAACGCGGCTTTTGTAACATGTGGAACCCCTTTTTTTTTTACCATTACAGCTGTCGAGAAGAAAGTGTTGATTATAGCTTTATTTTTAGATATTTTCCTATCACATGAAAAGCTGCAGTGATGAGCATTGAGTACAGACAGTCTGTTGATCACGTGAATGCAGTGATCTCGTCATTGCAGCGTGTTTTAGCTACACATCAGCAATCACTGATCACACATCAGGCATTAATGAACACTGTTACTCACTGTTTGTGGCGGTGCTGTCGAATCCATATCGTAAAAGTCTGTTTGTAAAGCCTGTGCTGACATTGCGACTGATAAACTGAATCAATTTTCTCCAAATTCGCTGGGCATGCAAAGCAGAGGAAGGGGAGCCTTTCCTGTTATGACGGCAGAACAGGGAAGATTCCAGATTGGCTCGTCTGAGCTGTCATTTTCTCAAAGGCAGAGAAAGACAGCCAGAACTCGGTTTACACCTATCAACATTTCTAGCCACTTGGGGACCATATAAAGGCTAGGGGAACTCATATTAATGTTAAAAAACCTCATAAAATGAAATTTTCATGCCATGGGACCTTTAAGTTAAAACAGCTCAAACATGCATTTTAGTCTGGGACTAGCTTAAGCCTTGTCTGTGAAACGTCTCGGTTACGTATGTAACCCTCGTTCCCTGAAGGAGGGAACGGAGACGCCACGTCGGAGTACCGACGAATAGGAATCTCGCTCGCGAGAGCCAATCTACTTCGAGTGTAACTAAAACGAGCCAATGCACATTGGCATGCAATGATTGCACCAGGTGTTCATGCCACGCCGTGCGGGTATAAATGAGACACAGGTGATTGCATCAAATCAGCCTTTTGCTGAGGAGCCGGGTAGGTAGACAGGCACCCCAGCAGGGTACAGAGGACATGGCGACGGGACGTGGCGTCTCCGTTCCCTCCTTCAGGGAACGAGGGTTACATACGTAACCGAGACGTTCCCATTCAGTCGGTCACTCTCGACGCCACGTCGGAGTACCGACGAATAGGAATCCCTACCAAAGCGCCATGGCTTCTGCCCCCATCCAGTGCCCTGTGTGAGCCACCTGAGCTCTCTTACCTGATGAGACGGGGCTCACACCGGGAAGTCCATCACCGCTGTTCCGCATGATCCGCTCAGTGATTATTGGATAACACTGGGAAAGCGTGCCCTAGAGAAGGGAACGCTGCGGAGCCCACATCGTACCCCGAAGGAGTTATGTGGAGTACAATGCTGAGCCGTAGCCCGCCAGGAGAAGGGGGCTCAGTCCCACTGCAGGGAAGGCTCTCCCAAGGGAAAGACACGGGCTTCCCGTAGGAGCGACCGTGGAAGAAAATATGGGATCCCCGCAGGGTCACTCATATGGCCCAAGCCCAATACCGGTTCTCAAGGATTCAGCGGCAAGGGGCCTGATGCCAGACGTTCCGCCACGTCCGGCACCGAGGGCGGTGGAGGACTCACAGAGTTTGCTTCTGGAGAATATAAGCACCGTAGCGCAGCAAGCCGACAAGAGCCGGGGCCTCTCAGTGCTTCTACCCGTTTGAGGTGAGAACACAGGAGGAGACCGGCTCTACACGTAGGCTATAGAATCTAGCGAACGTGTTGGGTGTCGCCCAGCCCGCAGCTCTACAGATGTCTGACAGCGAGGCGCCACGTGCCAGCGCCCAGGAGGATGCAACACTTCTAGTAGAGTGTGCTCGCACCCTGAGCGGACAGGGCACACCTTGTGCTTGGTAAGCCAAGGTGATGGCATCCACTATCCAGTGGGCCATCCTCTGCTTGGAGACAGCCTTTCCCTTCTGCTGGCCTCCGTGACAGACAAAGAGCTGATCTGAGGTTCTGAAGCTTTGAGTTCTATCCACGTAAACCCGCAGAGCGCGGACGGGACAGAGCAAAGCTAGGGCTGGGTCTGCCTCCTCCGGGGGCAGCGCTTGCAGGTTCACCACCTGGTCCCTGAAGGGAGTGGTAGGAACCTTGGGCACATAGCCAGGCCGGGGTCTCAACACCACGTGGGTATCACCCGGCCCGAACTCTAGGCACGATTCGTCGACCGAAAATGCCTGCAGGTCCCCTACCCTCTTGATGGAGGCCAATGCAGCCAACAGCAAAGTCTTCATTGACAGAATCTTTAGCTCTGCTGACTGCAAAGGCTCAAATGGGGCATTCTGAAGTGCTCGGAGCACCAGAGCAAGATCCCAAGAGGGTATGGAGGGGGGGCGAGGAGGATTTAACCGTCTCGCCCCCCTAAGAAACCTGACGACCAGGTCGTGCTTCCCAACCGTCTTACCTTCTACATGGTCGTGATAGGCGGATATTGCAGCAACATAAACCTTGAGGGTGGAGGGCGACAGCCTACGCTCCAACCCCTGTTGCAGGAAGGAAAGCACAGACGCGATCGAACATCTTCGGGGGTCTTCTCGGCGAGAAGAACACCACTCGACGAACAGGTTCCACTTCAAGGCGTAAGCCTGTCTTGTAGACGGTGCTCGTGCCGAAGTGATGGTGTTAACTACCTCTTGGGGTAAGTCACCTAGAACCTCCGCGTCCCGTCCAGGGGCCAGACATGAACTTCCACAGGTCTGGACGCGGGTGCCAAAGGGTGCCCCGTCTCTGAGTCAGAAGGTCCTTCCTCAGAGGAATCGGCCAAGGAGGGGCTGTCGCGAGGAGCATAAGTTCTGGAAACCAGGTCCGGTTGGGCCAGTACGGCGCCACCAGCAGGACCTGCTCCTCGTCCTCCCTGACCTTGCACAGAGTCTGTGCAAGTAGGCTCACTGGGGGAAACGCATTTTTGCGCAGCCCCTGGGGCCAGCTGTGAGCCAGGGCATCCGTGCCGAGTGTACCCTCGGTCAGCGAATAGAACCACTGGCAGTGGGACGTTTCTGGGGAGGCAAACAGGTCGACCTGTGCCACCCCGAACTGTCTCCAAATCAGCTGAACCACCTGGGGGTGGAGTCGCCACTCGCCTGGGAGCGCAGCTCGTGAAAGCTCGTCGGCCACACGGTTGTGCACACCAGGGACATGAATGGCCCGAAGCGACCTCAGACACTTCTGACTCCAGAGGAGGAGATGGCGGGCGAGCTGCGACATGCGACGGGAGCGCAGACCACCTTGTCGGTTGATATACGCAACGGTCGCAGTGTTGTCCGTGCGGACCAGTACATCTTTGCCCCGTAACCGCGCTTTGAGGCGGCTCAGAGCAAGAAGCACTGCTAGAAACTCGAGGCCATTGATATGCCAATGCAGGTGCGGGCCCGTCCAAACCCCTGACACTGCATGCCCGTTGTACGTGGCTCCCCAGCCAATTTCAGAGGCATCCGTGAAAACCACAGCGTGCCTGGACACCTGTTCCAGGGGCACTCCGGCCCGAAGGAACGAGGGGTCTGACCATGGACTGAAGGACTGGCGGCAGGCCGGTGTGATGCTCACCCGGTGAGTGCCGCGTTACCAGCCGCCATCTCGGGACTCGGCCGTGTAGCCAATGCTGAAGCGGTCTCATATGAAGCAGGCCGAGCGGTGTTACTGCCGCAGCGGCCGCCATATGCCCCAGGAGCCTCTGAAACTGTTTCAGTGGAACCGCCATCCTGCCTTGAAACGTGTTCAGGCAGCTCAGCATCGACTGGACACGCTCCTCCGTGAGGCGCGCTGTCTGTTCGACCGAATCCAACTCCATACCGAGAAAAGAGATCCTCTGCACGGGGCGAGTTTGCTCTTTTCCCAGTTGACCCGAAGACCCAACTGGCTGAGGTGTCTGAGCACCAGGTCCCTGTGTTCGCACAACTGATCCTTGGACTGTGCTAGAATGAGCCAGTCGTCGAGATAGTTGAGGATGCGAACGCCCTGTTCTCTCATGGGCACAAGGGCCCCCTCCGTGACTTTCGTGAAGACACGGGGGGACAGGGACAGCCCGAAGGGCAGGACTCTGTACTGATATGCTCGACCCTCGAACGCAAAGCGCAGAAACGCCTGTGTCGAGGAAGAATCGAGACATGAAAGTACGCGTCCTTCAGGTTGATCGCTGCAAACCAATCTTGGGGACGGATGCATTCGAAAATGCGTTTCTGCGTGAGCATCTTGAACGGTAGCTTGTGGAGGCTCCGATTCAGGACTCGCAGGTCCAAGATTGGCCGTAACCCACCGGTTTTCTTGGGTACAATGAAGTACGGGCTGTAGAAGCCGGTCTTCATATCGGCTGGAGGGACCGGCTCTATCGCGTCCTTCGCCAGTAGGACAGCGATTTCCGCACGCAGGACATGGGCATCTGCAGCATTCACCGAGGTGAAGCGGACGCCCTTGAACCTGGGGGGGCGCCGGGCGAACTGAATCGCATAGCCAAGCCTGATGGTCCGAATGAGCCAGCGAGACGGACTGGGGAGCTCTAGCCAGGCTCGCAGAGACCGTGCAAGCGGGACCATAGGGACCACCGGCGTACCCACGGTGGGGCAGCGAGGTGGAATGCAGGTACCGGGCTGGGGCGGCTGTCTCGTGGAGGCGGCCCGCAGCGAGGTGAGAGTGTGCTGTGCAACACTTACCTGATTCCACAGGTGGGCAGGAGGAACGTGAGGAGGTCGTCCACTGCTGCCCGCTGGCGAAGGGGGAGGATGAGTGTGGTCCGGCGTTTGACCGGCCACAACTCTCCGAGCCCCCTGAGGACCCAGAGATGGAGGAAACTGCTCTTTTATTGAAAAATTGGGTACCGCTGGGGCTGAGCCCAGCGGCGGAACAGAAACAAAACGTAACACAAAATTCTCCTCCCGGCCCTCCTCCGGGGGATGGAGCGGTGCAGTCACCGTCTCCAGAAGAGCAGTCCTCCCCATCTCCGGGTCGCCCGTCTCAGGGCCGCTTGCCCTTGCCCTTGCCTTTGCCACCTCTCTTGGCAGGAGCCTGGACGGGCTGGGCGGCCTGCTTGCGCCCGGCTCCACGACGTCGCTTGGGTGGAGGCTGCTGCTGCGACGCGGGAGCGGAGGCAGACGCAGGCGGCCGCCCTCAGCGACGAGCAGACTGAGGTGCTGCCGGCGGCGGGGTGGAGACAGCAGCTGGCCGCCGTGGCAGGATGTGACTGATGGCCTCAGTCTGCTTCTGTGCGGCCGAGAACTGCTGGGCGAAGTTCTGGACCGCGTCGCCGAAGAGGCCGGTCTGGGAGACGGGGGAGTTAAGGAACCTGATCTTGTCGGTCTCCCTCATGTCTGCCAGACACAGCCAGAGATGGCGTTCCTGGACCACCATAGTGGACATCGCACGACCCACGGCCCGCGCCGTAACCTTCGTCGCACGAAGCGCGAGGTCCGTTGCGGTTCTCAGTTCTTGGAGAACTGCGGGATCGTGACCACCCTCGTGCAGGTTCTTCAGTGCCTGGGCCTGATGAACCTGCAACAACGCCATAGCGTGTAAGGCGGAGCCTGCCTCTCCACAAGCCTGGTAGGCCTTTCCGATCAGATCGGACGAGTACCTACAGGCTCGGGAGGGGAGACACGGGTTCCCCCTGGATGTGGAGCCCTTTGTAGGTCCGCCATCGAGGGTGGTGAGGGAGGAGGATCCACTGGGCCGGTTTCGGGCAGTAAAAGGTGCCGTCCACGACCTAGTGAGCTCCTCGTGCACCTCCGGGAAGAAAGGAACCGGGGTGGGGTGCTGAGAACCAGCACGGGCCACCCCGAGAAACCAATCATCCAACCTTGAAGGTTCAGGACACGGTGGAGGGTTCCACACGAGCCCAATCTTCTCGGCGGCCCGGGAAAGCATGGCCATCATCTCCGGATCCGTATCGGGCACAGCGGATCTTCCCGAAGGAGCCCCCTGCGCCGACACGTCATCTCCAGAGAAGTCTGACCCTCCCTCCGATGCAGCGATGGACATCTGATCATCAGGGGGAGCCCCGAAGGATACGGATGGTGCACATCTCGAGGACGGCCCACCACGTTCCGACGGCAGCTCTACTGGCTGCGGAGTGCGTGAGGGATGAGGGTTCCCCGGGGGTTGGTTCCCTGGGGGAAGCGCGCTCACCGTAACCCTCAAATCACCCGTGCTACTGCCTGAAGTAACCCTCTGTGGAGGGTTAGATCGAGGCAGAGGCACGGGGACTCCACCCCTTGCGAGATGGAGTCTAGACCGCAACTCCGAGATGGTCATGTTCCCGCAGTGAGAACATGAGTCATCCACCAACGCTGCCTCAGCGTGCTGAACGCCCAAACACGAGATACAGCGCTGGTGACCATCCCTTGGTGACAGGTAACCACCGCATCCAGAAACACACAGATAGAATGTCATCTTGAAAAAGACGCAAGCTCTATCTGTGTTTGCTCTTTCAGAAGGACGCTCTCCTTGGTGCTGAAGCACGCAGGGGGCGGGGTCGCGGCGACACAGTCAGGGGGTGGGTGCAGCCTGACGTGCGCGCTCTCTCACACGAAGGTGCTCTCTTACCAGCCGTAAGAACGGCTTTTCAGCGCTCTCCACCTAGCGCACCGAACCAGCTGTGAGAACAGCCTTTGTGATTGCTCTAAACACACAACACAGAGAGATGATCCGAAAACCACGCGACCGCTGCTGTGCCGTCACACCAACACCGACTGAAGAGATCGCTTCCGAAAGGCGGCTTCCGTCTTCAGTCAGGACTGCGAAGTAGTGAGTGATATCTGGCGTTACCATCTACCACCCGGCTCCGAAGCAAAAGGTTGATTTGATGCAATCACCTGTGTCTCATTTATACCCGCACGGCGTGGCATGAACACCTGGTGCAATCATTGCATGCCAATGTGCATTGGCTCGTTTTAGTTACACTCGAAGTAGATTGGCTCTCGCGAGCGAGATTCCTATTCGTCGGTACTCCGACGTGGCGTCGAGAGTGACCGACTGAATGGGAACTGGGGGTATATATCTTTAAAAGTCAAATGAATGAACATGTACACTCTAAAACGTTTACTATGATTTACTTAATTTTTTTGGTGAAACATTTTTACACAAATTTTTTTTTAGTACATTTTAAAGCAGTGAAATCAATAACATACACCGTATGAGCTGAGCAAATGCAAAATAAAATTGAGTATAAAAAATTGGGGGAAACATTTAAAAAACAATATTTATGAGTAAAATGAACTGTTTTTATTTATGAGTAATATTAACTCTTATAGTATAACTTTAATATGAACTTTAATTTCCTCTAAACCTTTGCAAAATACTCCACACCACACATACATGAAATTGGCCTTTATTGTCGATGAGTAAAGCAATACAGCATATATTACAGTTTTGACATGTATACAATATTTTACAACATATGTACAACATTTAAACTCATGTAACAAACATTTTAGAAGTAAAAATTAAACATTTAAAAGTAATTCAAGTGTAATCAACCTGTCTGTTATCCAATTTCCACCGTATCAGCGCTGGTTCTCGAGCTTGAGATGGATTCGCGCTCTGCGGGTGGACTTTGAACTTCAGACCGCCGTCCTGCATTTCACTCGTAGCCGAAAAATGCTACAACACGCCTGACTCCATAACCTGTCAATCCATAGTTTTCAGTCACGTGACTGTCGCGGAGCCTTGGAGGGCAAAACCGCCATTGAACTCCATATAACTCCATAGAACTACCGCACAAGCCTGTCAAATTTCAATCTTAAAACTAAAATATGTGAACAAGATGCACGTTTTGGGCACTTATGATCCATATACAGCACCTGCTGCAGTATTTCAATCACTGAAAACAGTGGGACGTTTTTAAAACGCTTAACGTGAAAAACACAATAGGGTGAGCTGCACCAATAAGGATTCAATTAAGCAAAGTTTAAAGGATTTGTTGATATGGGTTTTATTTTAAATTGAGTTGTTGCACCACTTCATTTTAAACACAGATTAATTACGCAGTAAAACGTTATAGAGCTGATCAAGCAGCAGACGGAGGGTGAACTGACGACAGGCTAAAGAATCCTTAGTGCAACCCACCCTTAAAGTGCCGTAATGTACTAAAAGTGATATTAAAAGATTAAAATCAGTTTACACCTTTTTGATGATGCATACTATATACAGGTGAGTAGATGAGGCAAGAATATGAATGCAACGTGTTTTCTTTATAATGGGTTTCGACGGGGAAAACATCTAACCTTGTGTTGTACTAATATTCTGTGTTCGTCTGCTTTCCTGTACAAAGTATGCAACATCATTAAGGTGTACACTCACCTAAAGGATTATTCGGAACACCTGTTCAATTTCTCATTAATGCAATTAACTAATCAACCAATCACACACAATAGCAGTTGCTTCAATGCATTTAGGGGTGTGGTCCTGGTCAAGACAATCACCTGAACTCCAAACTGAATGTCCGAATGGGAAAGAAAGGTGATTTAAGCAATTTTGAGCGTGGCATGGTTGTTGGTGCCAGACGCGCCGGTCTGAGTATTTCACAATCTGCTCAATTACTGGGATTTTCACACACAACCATTTCTAGGGTTTACAAAGAATGGTGTGAAAAGGGAAAAACATCCAGTATGCGGCAGTCCTGTGGGCGAAAATGCCTTGTTGATGCTAGAGGTCAGAGGAGAATGGGCCGACTGATTGCAGAGGTATGCAGCAAAGCATTTGTGAAGCCACAACACGCACAACCTTGAGGCGGATGGGTTACAACAGCAGAAGACCCCACCGGGTACCACTCATCTCCACTACAAATAGGAAAAAGAGGCTGCAATTTGCACAAGCTCACCAAAATTGGACAGTTGAAGACTGGAAAAATGTTGCCTGGTCTGATGAGTCTCGATTTCTGTTGAGACATTCAGATGGTAGAGTCAGAATTTGGCGTAAACAGAATGAGAACATGGATCCATCATGCCTTGTTACCACTGTGCAGGCTGGTGGTTGTGGTGTAATGGTGTGGGGGATGTTTTCTTGGCACACTTTAGGCCCCTTAGTGCCAATTGGGCATTGTTTAAATGCCACGGCCTACCTGAGCATTGTTTCTGACCATGTCCATCCCTTTATGACCACCATGTACCCATCCTCTGATGGCTACTTCCAGCAGGATAATGCACCATGTCACAAAGCTCTATTCATTTCAAAATGGTTCCTGTGTTGTGATTCGACAGCAGCTTAGCGCACGTGGAAAGGTCACGCCTCTTAACTGGAGATATATGCGCTTAATGATCTCTACAGGGTCCCTGGGAAAGCCAAACAAAGGTGATTTGACTCCGGGATGAAAATAACAGCGTCTCGACGACATGGCGACAAACACAGTCAAACGCAACACTTCCTTTTCTCCATGCGACCGTCCTCTTCTCCACGTGGGACAGCAACAAGACCACGCCCCCTTTTTTCGCGTATTCTTGTGGGCGGAGGTTAGTCTGTTCTACTGTTCTACTGACGTAATTAATGAAGTACCAGGATGTAGTCCAAGCCAGCCGTTCGCTGTAGGCTTTGAAAGGGAACTTCTGTTAAATAAAATATCTCGCTTGGCATTGAACTTTGAGCTTTATAATTTTACAGGTGTTATTTATGCTCTAACAGCAACATTACACACTAACTAAAGTTTGAACAATGGGATCACGAAGAACGGGACCTTTAATGTTTTTAATATAGTGTAATTGCTTTAGTGTAATGCAATGCATTTAATACACTGGTCCCCAAGTTTTAATTGTGTCCAGATATTAATACTTATTAATTATTATCTGGATACTAATTCCAAATACTAATTAAGATACTAATACCAGATATGAATTAAGCAGCATTGCCTGCTATAGGCCATATAGTGACATTGTTTGCTGTGTAATGCTACAGTTCAATCTTTGTGCTGCCTGTTCTCCAATGTTGGCAGATGTTGCAGATGGCAGATAATCCAGAATCTTGGGTCTGATGCAAGCTGGATTTATCTATGACCATGATACCAACATCTGTCGTGACTTCACAGTAAGCTAGCTGAACACGAGAGAGTGTGGAGTGTGAATACTCCATCGTCGTCAAAGAAGAAGAGAGTTCCTAAACCTCACTTAGGGGTAAGTTCTTGTTTAAATAAATGTGTTTATTGCAGTTTGGCTTATGCAGCTACAATGTTAGAAAATTTAATGACGTCAGTTGTGCTATACACATTGCTAATGCAATGGACATAACTACCATTTTCAGTAGCAGTTCCTTTCTAGAGTGGAATTTTTTTTTTTTTTTTTTACAGATGATGATGATGAGTGTGACCAAAATATTTTCTTTATAAAATAAAGGCAGGTCATGCTAATTGTAATGTGCATTCAGATATGTTTTTTTTTTTTACATTGTGAATATTCAAACTTTTTTGTATATGCTTTACTTATTTATCAGTTTAAAATTATAAATGACAGGACAAAACGTGATATAGAAGTGGACCAGCATTACTGAAGCCAGTAGGAAACAGAAAATCATATTTAATCTCACTAATACCCTGGGTTTATGTAAAATGCTTGCTAACTGGATGAATTTTGCATTTCAGTAAGCGTTTGCCATCGAAAATTGTTTATTCACATTCATTTTTTCTATAAAGTACTTTGTGGAGTGTTTTTTCTGTTGAAAAAGGGAAAGTTTTTGCTCATAAAAGTATTTTATGCATTTGAATCCATGAATTGTCAAAATTCTGCCTGTGGGCCATGAGGGAGTTTGGAGTGAGAAGCTTGTATATGGATTCTTGAGCCGCTGCTGTATATATTAAGCTGGTTGCTCTGTGACTGCATTAATACAATATTGTGAGGCTGCCTGCAGGAACAGTGCCAAAATGATGGCCGTTTCTGAAAAAAATGATATGAAGAGGTGAGTTTGTATTCATATTTCACATGCACAGGCTTTTTCTGGTGCTCCAGTTATCAGTCACAGTGAGATTTGAATCATCAGCTTTATCTGGAAAGAAAGAACAGGGAACACAAATCACATTATCACTGAAACTCGGCTCTATAGAGAATTGCGTAAAGGCATTTACAAATGCATAATTCAAAATGGCCAAGCAATAAGGGGAATAGTTTATTGTATGTTTAAATAAAGTGACAATGATTGGAATGGAATGCTATCCTATTTTTATAAATCAATTTTTTTATGTTTTTTTTATATCTCTTTAGCTCACCAAGGCTGCATTTATTTAATTAAAAATACAAAAAAGCAACAACAAAAAAACAGTAATATTGTGAAATATTATTACAATTTTGAATATTTTTTAAGATGTAATTTATTCCTGTGATGGTACAGCTGAACTTTCAGCATCATCGCTCCAGTCTTCAGTGTCACATGATCCTTCAGAAATCACTCTAATATGATGATTTGCTGCTTAAGAATCATTTATTATTATCAATGTTGGAAACAGTTGTGTACTTTTTTTCCAGAATTCTTTGATGAATAGAAAGTTTAAAAGAACATTTATTTGAAATAAAGCTTTTATAACATTATACACTACCGTTCAAGTGTTTGGGATCAGTAAAATACATAATTATTTTATTCAGCAAGGATGCATTAAATTGATCAAAAGTGACAGTAAAGACATGTATAATGTTACAAAATATTTTATTTCAAATAAATGCTGTTCTCTTGAACTTTTTATTACATTTTTTTACACAACTTTCAATGATTTCTGAAGGATCATGTGACACTGAAGATCGGAGTAATGATGCTGAAAATTCAGCTTTGCATTACAAGAATAAATAACATTTTAAATTGTAATAATATTTCACAATATTGATGTTTGTTTGGTATTTTTAATAAAATAAATGCAGCCTTGGCAAGCATAAGAGACTTGTTTTAAAAACAAATACAATACTTCGCGATCCCGTGTGTGTGTGTGTGTGTGTGTGTGTGTGTGTGTGTGTGTGTGTGTGTGTGTGTGTGTGTGTGTGTGTGTGTGTTTAATTCAAAAGGTGTCTTACACATATCATCTTCAGATTAACAATGGTTATTTTACTTACTTTTTTATCCCAATTTGGCATAAAAATATAATTTTGTGGATTGATTAAATAAGTCAAACAATAGGTTAAAATTTAGTTGATATTACTTTATTGTCACAATGGGTTAATTTAGAAATGTGCATTGCATTGCAGGATATGAAATATGCAGTATATGCTCTGTTGTACTGCTCATTTTGGCAAGTAATAGATCATCTATAGATATTTACATAAAATGTATGCAATACTTCAGCAATAGTAGAAGTAATATGATATGATATTCTGAGCATATAGCCATTAATATTGCTTTTAATACTTAAACAAAATTGTACATGCAGTGTTCTCTGGCTATCACCAGACCAAGTTCAATTTAAGATTGAACATTGGTCTGGGGAGTCTGCTCTGTATTTTCTACTGCACAAGAGGCGTGATCAACGAGCATAAATTAAATGACTCTGTATGCAATTGGATAGTCCTTCAACCAATCAGACCACAAGAGGCGTGATCAACAGGCAACAACCCATCGCTTCTCTATCCGTCATCGTGTCAAACCCGCCAATAGCGCGCCAGGTGGATAAGTCAGTCTGTGATTGCTTCCCGCAAAAGTGTAACAGAAGCAGAAGAAATGAATGTACAGGTTTCCAGATCAAATCACCTGCAGATCAGGCTGGGTTTACCCAGTCTACAAGCAGTGTGTTTCTCAGCAAAACTAAGGATGCAGATACATTGCCATTTTCATTGCCCAGTGCAGATTTACATAAAGGCAGCATCTATGTGAAAGACACTTGTATTTTATTATTAGCATGTCATCAAACACTTCCAGGCGTGTCTATTTTCACAAAACATGTTTGTAATGGTCTTAAATTTAGACCTCTCTTGTTGTGACCACCATGTAGTAAGGCTATTGTCTAGTGTCATATTGAATTTATCCATGCATCAGTGACAAAGCATGTTGTGAGCCATACAGGCAGATAATGGGCTCTTAGGGACTAAAATAACACTGGTCCATTTACTATGCAGTATCAATTTATGAAATCGTGCCATAATGCCAGTGTCACTAGCATTGGGTTTTAATTGGAAATTGACATGCGATGAACTACATCCTTTTTTCATTGCTGAAAATAGTACCTTTACCATAAAATGTTAAGTAATACTTCAGTGCATGTTGTGTTGCGTGATTCAGCTTGTGAACAACAGTGATTCACTGAAAAATATGTGCTAGACCAAACGCTATCCTCTCAGGACAATGACTCATCTGCAGAACAACAGGTTTTGTTCAGATTTCACCCTGAATTTATATGATTGTGAGAAAAGAACAGGACCTTTGTGGGCATTTTATGCTCTCAGGACATTGCATGTGCGACGTTTTCTGAGTTTTAATAGCTTACGTTCATATATCTCTCAAGATGTGAAGGCTCATCAGATCTGTGCTATTATTCCCTGAGCTCAATCGGCTGAGGGGACAGTCAGAGCCCATAAGAGCGATGTGTCGTATCCTTGAGGGCTAAAAGGCACGTTTGACTGCCTGAGTCACATACAGATGAGATGATAAACTGTATCTTTCTTGTGCATCTTTCTTAACAGAGTAGTATATAGAAGACCCATTAGAAAAGCATTTATTCACAGGTGGATGCAGATAATAAGAATGGTGAAAAATGACAGACTTTCAGCTGAATAACACCTTGAAAATAGCGAGGAGCACGTGCAAACTAGGAAAGTGCAGAATGTAAATGTGTATCAGAACTGGACCACGGAGCAATGGAAGAAGGTGGCCTAATCTGATCAATCACGTTTTCTTTTACATCACGTGGATGGCCGCGTGCGGGTGCATCACTTACCTAGGGAACACATGGCACCAAGATGACCTATGGGAAGAAGGCAAGCCGGCGGAGGCAGTGTGATGCTTTGGGCAATGTTCTGCTGGGAAACCTTAGGTCCTGCCATCCATGTGGATGTTACTTTGACACGTACCACCTACATTCCCTAAGCATTGTTGCAGACCATGTACACCCTTTCATGGAAACAGTATTCCCTGGGGTCTGTGGTCTCTTTCAGCAGGATAATATGCTTTGCCACAAAGCAAAAATGCTTCAGGAATGGTTTGAGGAGCACAACAACGAGTTTGAGGTGTTGACTTGGCCTCCCCAGACCATTCAATCAGGCATCTGTGGGATGTGCTGAACAAACAAATATATATTATTTGATTATTTATTTTATTTTTTATGAAAAATTGGCCATAAGACAGAGGTAGTAATGTGTTTTTTGTTGATGTCAGTGCTATATTCACACTCCTGTTGCACTATATGAAATTTTACAAACTTTGTTTGTTGGTTGGTCGATTGGTTGTTTATTTATATTTATTTTGCCTATGTGAATGGTCGATGAATCCTACATGGTTTCAGCAACCAGGCACCTCAGCTCCACACACGTCCCGCCATTTTCAGTTATCCAGGAGTGACGTGCTGCCAAGATGGCGACGGCCAGATCTGCCCACTTTAGGCTTCAAAAATGCTCTTCAGAAACCTACGGGTGACGTCACCGAAACTACGTCCATATTTTTTTTACAGTCTATGTTTTGGACATGTTAGTTAAACCACAGGACGTTTGATTTGTCTGACAAAAGTTTTTAAAATAGTAATGTTTACTTTTGACTTTTTGCCCCCAAAATATCAAAATTATTTTTAATTTAGAAATGAGAAATGTATTCTTGTTATTGTATGGATGAACTGTATTTTTTATGCATTTTCGAATAAATGAATAGATAAGACAAAAAAGAGCATCAAATCATTGGCCTATACAGAAACCCTCCTGTTTGTTTTCCCACGCTAAACTGAAATGAGATCTATGCCTCTTTTTCCATGTAATTTGACAGAACCAGTGAATTGTCTGTATTTTCCGCTTTGGTAGAGTAAACATGGGAGAGACAGGGAGCAAGGTGGTCCTGAGGGAGACATCTGTGGATGGAGTCCAGCCCCAGGTAATCTCCATACACACTTCAGTTTCACAGCCCAACCATATTTTCCTCTGCAGAGAAATTGTGCATGGCTGAATACAAACACAAATCCTTCTCTAAAAAGTAAACAGCAAATACTAAACAATTAGATTATGGCTTCTCTTGTTGAGTCACAAGCTATGCACTAATCCTTTGATGCATCATTGTTTAGTTCATGACCATCTGTGCTTATATTTTCATGCGAGTGTGCGTGTGAGGCTCACAGTGTGTTTCACTCTCATCTCATTAGCAGTCTCTTTTGATTCACTCACTAGCTGTGATGCTGCACTGGTTATACAAGTAGGATCAAGTTGCGTAGAAAATTCATATTCTGAGGAATAATGAGAGAGACTGGCTTTACATTATTACAAAAAAAAAAAAAATTGTATTTTATTATTATTATTTTATTATTTTTAATTGTAATTTTTTTATTATGGTTCTTTTTTATGGTATTTTTTAAGAGATATTTAGACAAATGTAGTATTAACTTTGGATGAAAGTATATAAAAAAAAAATCTCATTTTATTGTTAAGAGAAATTGCCCATATGACAAAGGTAGTAATTCATTATTATTATTATTATTATTATTATTTTGGTAAATGTCAGTGCTCAAACTCTTGATGGTGGTTTCTTTCATTCTGCTGGCAAACCCTGCTGTTCCTGTTAATTCCAATGTTTAGCTCTACCTCCAGGTCAGATGGTCCAATCACGGGCTCCTATAAGAGTCACATGTCAGGGTCTTTAGATGAGTGGAGTACAGTAGTGTAGATTTAGCACCTGCTAATGGCCTGATAAGATTTGTGTTAGAGGATATCTGTCAAAAGATGACTGAGTCTAGAGTTAAATGTAGAAGATGTGTGACCCAAATGTTGTGCATTCAAAAATATATCATTGTGTCCCTTATATAACCTATCCTCCGGTCCCATAGGGCATGTCTCCTTGTCGTCATTCACTTTATGGGATGAAATGCTCTTGCCAGATGAAGTCTGACATGTTTTGTCATCTGTAGTCTTGTGACACAGAAAAATTCTCATGAGATTTGAAGTTTGATTCTCTTTGCATTGGAAGTCTGGTAGTTTGGAGCAGGGAACACCACACAAAAAGCGGGAAACAGCAGTCAAGTTAATTGATTTGCTGGGATTAAGAGAAAGAACCGCCCTGGTCTGATGGGGTTTAGAGGGGTAAATCTTGGGATTATGATGTCAGGTCAGGCGCTGTGGTAGGAGAGGAAATTTAATTGTCAAAGGGAATCTGGCGGCCAGGATTATGCCACAGTCAGTGTGGAGATGGCAGGAGTCAGGTCTGTGTTTACCCAGTGCTATCTCGGTTGTAATGCCCATAGAATGGGATTTTCCAATTTAGAAGAGGAGGAATTCCATACAAAATCTTCACACTTTCGGATTGGGTCAACTAGATATATAGGCACAATAGAACAAATGGAGTTTTATATGTGGTGAGTGTCCTTATATTATTTATTCTTATTGTAAAGAGACTTGGTCAGCAACTACTTGCAGGTTTTACAACAGAAGTTGTTCTTCTTGGCTAGATTTTTTTATTTTTTTTTTCAATTTAATTTTGATTGTTTTTTTCTTGCAGTCATAAATTATAATATGTTGAGTGACTCACAGAATGAAGAATGGAGGATCAGAAACACACTGTGCTTCATTTTCGCATGTATTGTGGAATTTTGATTGATTGCATGTTTCACAGCTTTGTGAAGCATTTTAAAATGGCTGTTTTCTATTTGAATATATTAAAACAATTAATTCCTATGGTGGCAAAGCGAAATTTTCAGCAGCCATTACTTCAGTCTTCAGAGTCACATGATCCTTCAGAAATCATTGCTGATTTAGTGCTCAGAAATTGTTGGTGCTCAATTATTAATTGTTCCTTATATTATCTTATTTTAAATAGATTTTTGTTTTTGTAAAATAAATGCATCCTTGTTGATTAAAGATATAAATGTAATTTATATATACAATACATTTTAACTTTAAAATAGTAATGTATCACAGTTTCACATAAATCACAAAAATATTAAGCAGCACAACTGTTTTCAACATTGATAATAAGAAGAAATGTTTCATTAATTTATGTTTTTATCCATTTTTAAAGCCAACACCAGCACTTGCCATAGACGGTTTAACCAAAACCAGCAAGATGAAGGTGAAATGGACCCAACTGGGCCTGATCTTTTTCTTGCTGCTGTCCATCATCATGACCGCTTGCTTCATTTGGCAGTACCATCTGCCCAAGTTATTGGCAGGTGAGTGAGTTGTCCAAAGGATACTTCTTCTGTATGAAAGCCTTCAGTTGCACTTTTAAACTTTGAAATAAGATAGAATACAAAAATCACATTTTTGATAAATAAATACTACAAAATATTTATAATTATAAAAAAATATGGGTAACACTTTAGTTTAGGGTCCAATTCTCACTATTAACTTATTTGCATGCATATATTGGCTGTTTATTAGTACTTATTCTGCATGACCATATTCTACATCCCTTAATCCTACTCAATACCCAAACTTAACAACTACTTACTAACTATTAATATGTTTATTGAGGCAAGTTAAAAGTTAAAAGTTAGTTAGTAGTGAGAATTTGACCCTAATCTAAAGTGTGACCAAAATATGCCTGGTTTGGTGTCAGACGTGGTGTCTGTCTTATAGGTTACACAAGGTGTGATTAGTACATCCTATTACCTGCTATCTCTGTGTGTGGGGATTGATTTAGAATTCTAAAGATGGAAGACTCTCTTCTTAGGTGAAGATGCAGTGGAGCTACATATTTATGTCCTTCTTAATCTACAGACCACAGGTCATTACATAATGAGGTGAACTAAACCACACCCCAGTTTAACCAGGCGCTATGTGTGCTAGGTTATCATTGATCCAGTGTGCATCGTACAGGGTTCTTATCGTTAACTACAACTTTATTGTTGATTCACTGTGGTACAAAAGCTGTCACCGGGACGGTACCCTTTAAAAAGCTTCTAATATATACCATTTAGGTACAATTTATATACCATTTTATGTACCACTAATATGTACACTTTTGTTACCAATATGTACCTTTGAGGTACTAATATAAATGCTTTAGGTACAAAGGTGTACATTTTTGAAAGGGTATGCCCTAGTGACAACTTTTGTATCTTTTTTTTCTGAGAGCGTTTGAAATAATGCTAAAATGAAATAAAATATAAATATTACGTGAAAAACTTAAACTAAACAGAAATTACAAACTAAATGGAAAACTAAAATAAAAATTAATTAAACCTAAATAGTAATATTTAAAAAGTACAAAAAAAACTGAATATATAAAACTGAATAGCTCATTTAAAATATGAATAAAAATTATTATATATACTATATGTGTGTGTGTGTGTGTGTGTGTGTGTGTGTGTGTGTGTGTGTGTGTGTGTGTGTGTGTGTGTGTGTGTGTGTGTGTGTGTGTGTGTGTGTGTGTGTGTGTGTGTGTGTGTGTGTGTGTGTGTGTGTGTGTGTGTGTGTGTGTGTTTGTCTATGTGATTTACGGGGACATTTGACCTGAATACACACCACATTATGAGGACATTTTCAATTATGAGGACAGGGCCGGTGTCCTCATAATACTAACAGTGTAGAAGTGTTTCTATACATAGGGGGAGCTCAAATCCTGAATTTCAGCCGAAGTCTCCATAATACACAATGACCTGATTTTGTGTATCAGCTGTGTATCGCCACAGCGCCCCTGGACGTGGGTCCGCGGTACTGCGCCCCTCATGAATATTCGCTCCGTGTATGAATCGCAGCTTCTGATTGGCTGATCGCCTGAAGTCCTCGTAATGTCAGATTTTGTCAGGTCCACTGTGTACAAGTGGGTTTATTCAATTTACTCGTTATTTAAACATTATTGTCTACAATTGATCAATCGTAAAACATATTTATAAACGTAGAGTGATCCTTGAATGAAATGTAATCCTTAAATATCATATAATATTATATAATCAGTTAATTTCCTCGTTGGACCGGATAGAAACAGCACCTGAGAAAACATCTGTGATTTGGACCTGTCTGCAGCAACTATTAAAAGAAAGGTAAGTTAATCTGCAGTTTAATCTCTTGTGGCTAAGTTTGGCTTGTTTGTGTGTGTTTTATAAGCTCTTTTCTGCTCGGTTTACAGTCAGAAAGCAGCTAGCGCCTGATGCTAACGGCGCTAGCATAACGTTAGTCATTCTGATCCCACTGTCAGGAGAGATTCAGAGATGCTTGTCAGATTTAACTTGTTTTAGATTCCAATATAATTGTAAATAACTTATTTTGAGCACATAAATCAGTCTAGCCATCGTAACAATGCATTGTCATGACTAAGTTACAGTCTGTGAAGGGCATACAGTATCCTGACATGCTACTGTTGTTAAATATTACTGCAGTTTAACGTTAGCTTGGTTTAAAGGTATTATTATTATATTATTAAGAAACAAAGAGATCAAAATATGCTTTTATTCCCCCTGAATGTAATAAAATATACTCTGTACCAATAGAACTGTAAGTATTAATGTTTATTATGAAAACAATCTTGCTGAAGAATGTCAAATTAAATGCAATGCTCATAATTATTGATGTTTTTCTCTATGACAGCAGACACATCAGATAATGGCTGAAATGAGAAAGCTCAAGCCACTGGAGGAGGCCGTAAAGTTCTCTTCAGAAAAAAGAATGGTCTGATAGAGCTAAGTTTAAGTGAAATTAATCTGTTTAATAAAGCTGTGCCAGGTACATATGTTGTTTACAGTGATGATTTTTCTTCTGTTGTTCAGTTGTGCTGAGTTTAAGAAAGGAGATTTCCTGCTGGAGACTCATAAGCAAAGAAGAAGGAGAGTGGAGGCAAAGAACATATCTTCATGATGCCCTGAAAGTGTTCATGTTTGAGTTTCGTTATGATGGAAAACTCCTCTGGTAAGTGTTTGATGTGTATGCAAGTTTATAATTCTGGCCCTGTTTACAGTAGGGATGCACCGACATTAACATTTTGCCCGATACTGATAATTCTTTATATCACTTTTCCTTATTATTTCCTTATTATCACTTAATCTCAACATTTTCATATCCAGCCTCGGATCTGTTAACATTAGTCAATGCACTGTGAACTAACATGAACACAAATGATATATTAACTACCATTAACAAAGGTTATTGCTTTATATTGGTTCATGTTAGTAAATGCATCAACAAATGAGACCATATTGTAAGTGTTACCAAAAAACCCACTGCCTGACAAAAACAAAAAAAAACCTAATAGGGCTGGGCGATATGGCTGAAAACTGTATCACGATATAAGTGTTTCATATCGGTCGATATCGATAATTATTTATATTTATTATGACCTGTTTAAAATAAGGACCAGGAGAAAAATATGATACATTTAAATATTTTTATTTTAAACGTAACCTTCCTCTGATTATAATCCCCTCAGTTATAAAGGCAGAAATGTCAACACAACCATAGAAAACACTCAAATAATTAAAATATAAACAAGTCTAAAATCACAATGAACACTTAACAGTTGTCTCTTAACATTAAGGTGCAGTGGTTCCGTTATTTATTTGTAACTGTTAGCGTTTAGATGTTTTGTCATAAGGCAGTGATGCAGATTAACATCACCTCTGCATGTGTTTCAAAGGCTGACTCTGAAATCGCCCCCTATACCCTTAAATAGGGCAGTATTTGAAGGGACAGCCATCTGTAGTGGTTTCCAAAACCATAGTGGACGTTATTGAGTGCACTCATTCTATCCCACAATGCACCGCAATAACGAGTGTACAGCCGATGTACACACTGTCCGAAATCACTCACTCGTTCTCATTCACTCCTTCAAGTGAACTGTATCAGTGGACTAAAGTAGGGAATAGTGATTTGAGGGTTTAGGGTGCGATTTCGGATTCAGCTGAAGAATAGCTCAACGGCGAGCGCGTCGAGTATAAACACGTCCCCAAACGAACACACTGTCAGCGGAGGTGGTCAACCAAACTGATACTGTTACATGATTGGCTGTTAGCCTGTCACTCCCTATGTTGCTAGGTTACCATAGAGCGAGTGCCTTTGTTCATGCAACCAAACTTGCTTCGCAACCTCTGGTTTCTTCCAACGAAGAAAAAAAAATTATCGAACACATTTTTTATTGATATCGATTACGTGTCTATCGCGATACATATAGTTATCGTTTTATCGCCCAGCCCTAATACCTAAATAATGCAAACAAGTCATTGGCCAACATGACTTAGGCTACATATAAAGAATCAAAATGCCTGTGCCATGGATAAGTCTCCGCACGGAGAATAAGAAAATGATTTAAATCAAACCATATTGTTGATTAAAATAATGCGAGAACAATAAAGGTGCCAGTTATTAATAATAATGCATCAATGCTTTATATACTGTATATATTTTTAAATGAAACAATTTTAATATTACAGTGATGGTAAACCTCTTTAATATGACTTAAATAACTTGTTTGAGCTCTGCTGAAGAGAATGACCCATAAACTGAAGCGCTTTGCTAGAAGGTTATTAACTCAACAGAACGCATCCTTTATACGATAATGCAGATATTTAAAAAATATTAACATGATATTGCAACTTATATTTGCACAAAATCTATTATCTAAGTTATGTGGTATTACACAAGTACAGGTACAAGGCAACGAAATGCAGTTTAGATCTAACCAGAAGTGCAATAGCAGCAAGTGCAGGATATACAACGGTTGCATAATGGATATGTACTGAACATATTTATATATTTATTCAGTACATATCCATGTCCTGCACTTATGCAACCGTTGTATATCCTGCACTTGCTGCTATTGCACTTCTGGTTAGATCTAAACTGCATTTCGTTGCCTTGTACCTGTACTTGTGTAATGACAATAAAGTTTAATCTAATCTAATGTAGTCAGAATAGCGCTCTTCCTATGAAACACGACAACTAAACCCGAAGACTTTATAACTAATTACATTAGTGTGTATACTGTTATACTGTTATAATGTTATACGACAACTCGCACAATTTACATATGAATGCGAGCGGAGACCAGCCGAACACGGTGAATGTGTGTTAGAAATCAGGAATGCTGAGAGAGAACATTGTACTTTACGTTTTTCCTCTTCAAAACAAACTTGGGTAATTAGCTGACAAAGTTTAAATCACGTCTGTCTTGCACACTTCCCATAATGTTTACGCTAGGGATGAACCGATACCACTTTTTCCAGAACGAATCCGATACAATACTTTCATTTTTAGTACTTACCGACTTACCGATAGTACCAATACCTTGTATTTTCATTGCCCTTTTAATTAAAAAAAATATTGGGTAGAGAATATTAATCAAATTGAGTTGGCTTAGCAAATAGATATCCTTCAGTTATTTTCATGCCTAATTATGCCTGTTAAACTGTATTATAGGAGCTACTGTTACTTCCACTGTTCATTCTATTGCTGTATCACAGGCCCGGCTCCAGCTTTGAGATGCAGGATGGGCCAATTGAAATTCCTGGTGGGCCCAGACTTTTAACATTATTTTTCCCCATAACAACTACATTTTATAACAAAAGAGGCAGGACTTGAAAGGAACTCTATATTTGCAGGGCTAAATGCAAGCAGTAGCACAAATAAATAGAATCAGGGTAGGACTAGGGGCTCTGGGCTTGAGTTTATGTTTGGGCCCTATACGCTACAAATAACCTCAACTACAACATCATTATAGAGTAGCACAAAATACACAAAAATGAAAAAAACTCTGAGGTTCCTAGAGCAATTAATATGCAACATGCCTAGTAGGGGTGTCGGAATTAATCGTTTCTTCGATGCATCGTGATGCAGATGAGGACGATTCGGTATCGGTTCAGTAATAGACCATAACCGATTATAATGTACTGATGCTTTTCTGCCATCATTTGTCACGTACATGTGTTGTTGTGGTAGCATACAATGGTAGAGGGAGGCGAGACGCAAGTATGAGTAGTTAAAAATGCTCCAACTACTGTAAAAGCAGACATCTGGGCACATTTCGGCTTTTATGAACAACCTGGTAAGCACGACCTGGAGAAGACACGCGCTGTGTGTAAATCATGTCACGCACAAATCAAATGTGCATGGGGTAATACCACTAACTTGAGAAACCACGTCAGCCGTTTTCATCGTGAGCTGTTAACGCCTGTCAGTGCCAAGCGGACTCAGCTCTGCCAAAATAGATCAAATTATATCAATGTTAGAGTTCTTAAAGGGCCTGTTTACACCTGGTCATGCGATTTTACAGATCAGATATCTATCTGATTTATCAAAATTATTTCATTTACACTTGGTCACATAACTGTATCTCCGCAAAACGGATATTAATCCGATCTCCAATTCCCGCACAATATGCAGATTTAATGTAGTTAATGTCACTGAAATCAACAGATATGAGCTGCATTTTATTAATCATCAGCTAATTTCACAATCAAAGACCGCAATATGAGCGAGTGCGGCAACAGCGCTGGTGAGATCATTCGGTTTCTTTACTTTTAATGAATATGATTGTATGTTGTTGAGCACCTGCGACTTGCTTTCGGTTTTATTTGCGGTAGTGTGTGCACTGGCTTGATAAAGAGATACTCAGCTGCTCGTCTGCTGCGATGTGTGCTTTAGTAGCGCTGTCATATCTGGCTATAACATATAGCCCATAACACGCTCTCACACGTTTATTTTTTAACATTGTTGGGAGGAGTAAATTGTTTCCACAACCAGATGCATTTATACTTTAGCTTTCACTGTAATGCGGCCCAGACCTCCTCCTGAAGTGGCTTTTAGTTTTGTGTATTTGTTCTAAACGCTCCTGTTGTCTTCTGTGCCCAGACTTGAGTTTTGTTTGATACATTCAAGAAGCATGTTTTCTTTGAGCAGGTAAAATTAAAGGTTCAGTTCATTTAACTGACTGACAAAATTATATACATGAGGATAAAGTGCAACGTCAATGCATTGTGAGGCATCGTGATATTGAACCGAACCGAATCGATGGCATGATAATCGTAACTGAACCGTGAGACCAGTGTAGGTTCACACCCTTAATGCCTAGCCTCGCCAGAGTCGAGGAAAGATCAAAACCCTGAAATAACACTGAGCAATGAAGCCAGAGATGAACAGTATTTTTAAATGCATTAAATGCCATATCTGTGTCCTCTTATGTCAGATCAAAATTTTACATCTTTTGTTAAAATGTAATGTAACCTTCACCCTTTAAACACTTTGGTCAGTTCAATAATAATTTATGCAGTTTTATATTATTTATTTGGTAGAATTAAAAGAGCAGTATCATGTCTATATTTATATTGTTCAACTGGTCGAGGTTGATATGGGCTTTAGAAAGTTGGCTACTTAGTAATAACAAGTAATGGAATGGTTTTTAGAAAGAGAGTAAATGGTAAAGTAATCTAATTACACGTTTGAAGATGTAGCCTGATTAGTCTAGCTAATAATTAATTAAATAATAGGCTACTTTTTAAATCTGAAATTAAAATGGCCATCATGGTGCTGTATTGAGTGAGTTGAATCCTTCATTCAACCGATTTGTTCAAATTGCAAACTTTATTTATGAATGGGTAGCTTAAATAAATAATTTTACTCATCTGATTCGTTCAAATACGTTGATTCTTTGAGAAATAAAACAGTGTTGCTCGGAGACACAGCGGTTCAAGAACTCATTAAATAGATTGTTTTTCACACATTCTGGTGACATTTCTGCCACACTATGGCCATGAGATGGGAGAGAGCACTGGGCCTGCTGAATCATATTTTATCTTTAATTTAATAGTGAATATGTAGAGCTGTCTTTTGTTGTTAGATTACCATTGATTAGATTACCAGCAGGTTTATTAGGCTGCTATCACTTTAAGAGCTGCACATATCCAACATGCTGTTACACACGTGTTTTTCTTTCGGTTGTTTACGTTCACTTAAGACATAACCGACTAGGTTTTATTTTGACAATTTTGTTTGAATAATTTGGTCTGTTCAAGTGCAAGAAGATATGAAAGACATTTGCGCAGTGTCTAAGAGGCAGCTTTTTGGGCGCGTGCTTTGGATGTTTGCCCACTGAAAACTTCTTGAAAACTTTGTGATAACTGTACCGCCTTCCTGTAATAACACAAAGAACCACTAATTATACAAAAATCATGTAATAGTTAAAGTTTTTACTTGCATATACAGTGTATTTTTAATCCAAATGTGTGCTGGTGAGTGGTCAGCAGTCAAGAGCATGCAACAGAAGTCTGTATAATTATGGGCCATAATTTCCAGCGATAATTTCGTGCACAGCAGCTATAGTATGGATATTTCATTTGTTTAATATTCTGTTTATTAGATACATTTTCTTCATCTTTCTCTGATATTCACATTGTGCTCTGTGTTTGCTCTGTTGTCTGTGTTTCTTTGTCTGGACGCAAACACTACACACGAATATCAATACTGGTATCGGAGCATCTCTAGTTTCCACATTAGGTCAGTCGGCGGAGAGCAGGCGGTCTTTTGTGACTGTTCGAACACATTCTACCACAGACGTTTACACTACGAAAGCAATCCGGTTGAATGCATTTTCCAACTCCTGGAAGTGGTTGAAAGTTGACGAGCTCAAAATGTTTTAGACTCCATTTACACCTGTATTTAGCATCATCCACTTGTGATCCGATCGACCAAAACACATCTTAATACCAAAAGCTATTAAACTATTAAATAATTGGTGATCACAAAGAATATATTTGAATATTTGTTATTAGATTTTCAGCTCTAATATTGTCTTTTTTGTGTGTCTAACAGGAATAAGAATTCTTAATTGAAAGTTGAATTGTCATTTATTTAGTGTCAATCAGCCGAGATGGCGGTTCCCTTGGATGATCTCTGACCATATGAACCCAAACAGCTGGATGAAGACGATCCGTGTGGATAGGAAAAACTTCACCTATGCTTATTTGCTGTAAGGAGCATCTGTCCTGATGAAGAGATCACATATAATTACAGTGATTCTGAGTGGCCAAGGAAATGCACGGTACGGAAAACTTTACATAACCTATTTAGCATTTGTTAGATTATTTTAACGGTTTATGTTATCCAAGGTAATGTTCCTGTCTTTTTATGCATCACAGTATGTCAGGTGTGTGTGGCTTACACATGTTTTATGAGGACATCATCATAAGATGTTCCTGATGTTTGACTTGACTGAAGAATCTCAGTGTTGTGTGTGTGTGTGTGTGTGTGTGTGTGTCTTACACCAGGTTTATGAGGACACATGTTATTACAAGGACACTGGTGCACTGATAAGGAATATTAGAATTGATACTGATAACCCATAATTCTCAGCTCACTGTGGCCATTACCGATATAGAAGACTCATATTTGAGCTGGGGAAATAAATACAGTAATAATCAGTCCACAAAAGTGTTGGAAATTATGTACATATGACAAAGCGTAACTGGTGGCGTTGCATTCCCAAATGCACATTAAACTCACAGCACATGCAGAGATGGAGTTCACTGCACTTACTGTGAACTGATACGCTGAAAACACCAGAAAAATATGTTTGGATCATTATGAAACTGGTGGGCCGCCAGACTATAGGTTTACTATATCATTTACTAGGGTTAGAGTTTTTTAGGGTTAGCTTATAACCAGGTATAACTTATCTACTGTATTGTTTGTATTGTCTTTCTATTATGTTTGACTTCACGTGTATTGTACAGCACTTTGAGTCAACCATGAGTTGTGTTAAAGTGTGTTATTCCATATCCCTGTAACGTGTCCTCATAAACCAGGTGTAAGCCACACACACACACACACTGAGATTCTTCAGTCAAGTCAAACATCAGGAACATCTTCTTATGATGTCCTCATAAAACACGTGTCCTCATAAAACACATGTCCTCATAAACCAGGTGTAAGCCACACACACACACACACACACACACTGAGATTCTTCAGTCAAGTCAAACATCAGGAACATCTTATGATGTCCTCATAAAACACATGTCCTCATAAAACACATGTCCTCATAAACCAGGTGTAAGCCACACACACACACACACACACACACACACACACACACTGAGATTCTTCAGTCAAGTAAAACATCAGGAACATCTTATGATGTCCTCATAAAACATGTGTCCTCATAAACCAGGTGTAAGCCACACACACCTGACATACTATAATGCATAAAAGAACAGGAACATTACCTTGGATAACATTTAAATTGGGGCTGAACGAGTTTGGAAAATAATCTAATCGGATTTTTCTTCCAATATTGCAATTTAATATGTGATTCTTTTTAAAGCTCCTTATTTCCTCTTTTGTAGTGATTGTTGAATCTTCTGAAAGGGGCGAGGTGAGAAGAAAACCACAGATATGATCTCCAGGAGAATCTCTGCAGAACTGAGCACATTTCAGTGGGTTAACTGCGGAGCAGGAGTCCTGCTTTAGCTTCTCACACTCCGCAAAACAGACCAGACTTTGGCAGGAATCGGGGATTAGCACTAAAGAGGAAATTGTTGCAAAATGTTTGGGTAACACTTTATAATAATGTTCAGTTATAAGTTATTAGATAATGATGATCTAATCATTTACAAAACATGACATTCATAAATGACTAAGTAATATGCTAACATTTTGTGAATGTTTTGTTAATTCAGTTATCAGTCATTTAGAAGTTATTGGTTAATACATTCATAAATGATTAGTGGTATGCTATAGGGATGGCGAAAACTAAACATTTTCTTGACCGACCACCGAGCCTCATTAGCCGGTTGAAACCGGTTAACCGATTAGTTAAAAAAATATGCTGCGCTATTTGAAATAACAGCCGCAACTCGCGAGCCGCGCCTGCAATTTCACAACTCTGTCGCCCTGCCTCCCGCTCTCTCTCTCACACACACACACGCACACACACACACACACACTGTCCAGGCGCCGCCGCCTGCCTTCCACTCACGTCAATTTTTTTAAAATCCCCTACAGCGCGAAACATGAGTCCCGCAAACGCGGCGCTGAGGAGCTTGTTTGTAATCGGAGGACAAATGGCTCCTTAGTTTCGAAATGGTTTGGGCACAAGGTGATCGCGTTGAAAATAAAGGCTATTGTCTAGCGTTAGAAGCTCATTTGAAACATTGCCGCGACTCATTTAAGATAATGACAGCTCCGAAGAGACGCCGCTTTAGTTTGAGGTAGTGCTAACAATAATAAAGAAAGATGATGATCAACACCTTATGTGTTACCACTGAAATGTAGATGTAATATATTTAGATGATGTGCTACTACTGTATTTAAGCACTGTATCACACAAGTTGCAACTTACATCTGAAGCTGAACAGTGAAGCATTTGCTGACGCGTTTCATGCATTATTTATGGTGTGAGCACATTCAAGCGGTTCAGAAAATATTCATCTGTAATATCGGTTATAAATAATAAATACAAATTATAAAGACACATTTTGGCTAAGTTGTTTATTTCCGAGTGTTATGCTGCCTTCACGTGCTCTCTGAATTATTGTAAATAGGAGTTTCCTAGGTAAAAATTGCACGTGAACGCGCTCCACCCCTCGAAATATGAACGAGATGAGTTCATACTTCATAATCACGACTTTAGAAGTGGGAATTGTCAAATTTCCGATAGCACGTGAAGGCAGCATTACTTTCACTTACTTTTGTTATTTCCAAGCTGGTAAACTGAAATATTGCGCATGATTTGAGATATGTTTTCCACGCAGGTTGTAAGAGAGGCTATGACAGTTCATAACACAGCAAGCGTTCACCATTCTAATGTGTTTTTAACTGTATAATACAAGTTTTAAAGTCTACCTCCACTATTACTCATTCTCTAATGTAGTGTCTGTGTCCTAAAGTCCGCGAATGCATTGCGTTGGTGACGTCACGTTCCCATTCTCTATAAATAGCCTAATTTAGAGATCACTTTTTTTTTTTTTAACCGACAACTTTGATCGGTTAACGTTGATACGGTCAACCATCGGTCAAACGGTCATCGGTTAACATCCCTAGTATGCTATAGCTGTATTCATATATAAGTGTAGTGTAGACTTTAGGGGATGCAGAAAGTGTTGTAAATGAGTTGCACAGGTGTTGAACACTAGTGTAAGTGTTGAGCGCTGAGGGTTAGAACACTGTCTCCTCTTTAACCGCTCTACAGCACCTGATCAAACCGCTTCACAGGCATTTACACATGATTATCAGCTTCAAAACTAATCATCTTCTCAATCATCCTGAATGTGTGTGTGCTTTTGAACACAGAACAGCTGAAAACTTAAAGATGCATCGATAAATTACTGATCATTGACTAATGGTCTGTTCATCATTTGTTCAAGATTACCCATTGTTTATTGAGACGACACTAAAAGAAGTTTGACATAAATACTCCATTAATTTATAAGTGATAAATAGTGCATCAACTAATAACTCAAACATCTACTATTGATCTGTTTTGATTTATTTCATGATTTACAATTGTTCGATAATAAACAGCACATTTGTAAATGGTTAGCATATCACTTAATAATCATGTATGAATGTCATGTTTTGTAAATGATTAGTTCATTATCTAATAACTTATAACTGAACGTTATTATAAAGTGTTACCCATGTTTTGTTTTGTTTTGCTGCTGCTGGTCATTTAGTTTTGATATAATGTATGGAATGTCTTAAACTTGTGTTGAAAGCTTTAAAGGGATATTTAAATTGTCCTCATTTACTCATAACCTGTGATTCTCTTTCATCTTTTTGACAGAGCAGAAGATATTTTGAAGAATGTAAGTGTTTTTTCTGTGCTGTGGAACTCGTCTGATCACCAACATTCTTCAAACTATCTTCCTTTGGGTTCAGCAGAACAAAGAAACTCATAAAGGTTTAGAAAAACTTTACGGTATGACAATTATTTTTCATTATTGGGTCAACTGTACCATTAATTTATGTTCAGTAATTTTTGTTAATAATTATGTTTATGAAAGGTTTCAAGTTCTTCATCTCCATGCATTAGTGTATCTTGTGATTTATGTAATATTGTCAGGGCAACAGCTGTAATGTTGTAAACAAGTACTAATAAACTTCTTATTCTCTGAAGGTGTGTACTGTTATATGTCCTCATGTCTGTTCAAATGTCATATGGTCATGTGACCACACAAATAGCCGGTCCTTGAGTGTTGGAGTCTGAGCCACAGGTGAGGATGTGTTTGTGTTCATTTGTCCTCATAAATCAGGTGTGTCCTTATAATGCACAATGCCTTCACGTTTGTGTTTGTGTATTGCCATGTCCCATTAATTCATGTTTGTCCCTCTAATACACATTAATGTCATTTGTGTGTGTGTGTATCCACTGTCCTTATAATTTTGGTTTTGTCATAGGCGGGGCTTAGACACTTAATTAAGGTGTCCTCATAATTAAGTATATAGTCAGGTTGTTATATTATAAGTTGTGTTGTGTGTATACAAATTCTGAAGTGAAATCTGTGTTGTATGGCTCAGAACAAAATTTTTGATACCCTCCACATCACTGTAGAGCAAGTGGAAAGGGGTGTCCCCATAATACACCAAACAACTGGTTTGGGCTGAAGTGTCCTCATAAATCACATAAACCCGTATGTGTGTGTGTGTGTGTGTGTGTGTGTGTGTGTGTGTGTGTGTGTGTGTGTGTGTGTGTGTGTGTGTGTGTGTATACCAGTAACGATACCAGTAACGTACATAAGTATTATATGGACAAATGCCAATCAATCCCGTCTCATACATTGGACACGCCCCCTTGGGCCACCAGCATAGAGACAACTGCTCCAGTCTATTATCCATCCACTGCTCTTTTCACTCTTGATGAAGTAGACAAAGTTGTGTCCCACCTGCCAAGTAACAAAGCCTGTGGATATGATGGGGTAAAATATGAGACCCAGAAAGCCACAAAATCCTGGTCTACCCATATACTCACATGTATATTTAACACCTGTTTGATTAATGGGAAAGTACCAGACTCATGGAAGGGGGCCCTTGTCTATAGAATTCCAAAGAAAGACAATATCCCAAGTGATCCATCTACATGGAGAGACATATCTCTTCTTCCCACTGTCTACAAAGTGTTTATGAAATGCCTGCTTGCCCGAATCCTCACATGGCTTGTGGATGCAGGCATTCTTTCACCCAAACAGAAAGCCTATATAGACAGACAGGGTATGAACGAACATGTGTTTTGCCTGAAAACTGGAATTGACGATTTTAAACATGAATCATGTAAATTCTATACTGTGTTCTTGGACTTTAGAGATGCCTTTGGGACATTATCTCACAAAATGTTGCTTAACGCATTAGAGGAGATCCATCTACCTCAGCCCTTTGTGGACCTCATAACGAATGTGTATAAGGGATCTTTTCTACAAGTTATCTGTGGTAAACAACTCACAGAGCCTATAACTCTCAAAGTGGGGATTAAAACAGGCTGCCCCTGGAGTGCTGTCAATTTCATCCTGGCCATCAACCAGTGGATGAGATGGATCTGCCAGTGCGCACCACCACATACTAGATCCCCAAACCCTAGACAGGTAAAACAGAACTGAAACAATGTACGCTACACATCCACAATAGACAACATCAGACACTGAACAAAGGAAACACTGGGGTATTTATATGCAGGGAAGCTAACAAGATAGCAAGGGAATCCGAAATCGCCCTCTATACCCTCAAGAGCATTATTTGAGTGGACAGCCATTTGTAGTGGTGTCCGAAACCATGGTGGATGTTATTGAGTGCACTCATTCAATCCCACATTGCTCTGCAATAACGAATGTACAGCCGATGTACACTCAATGGCTGTACGAATTCGCTGATTTTCATTTCACATCTTCAAGTGAACTGCGTTAGTGGATTAACATAAATCCTGTGATTGAGGGTTTAGGGGGCGATTTCAGGTTCAGCCCTTGAGACATAATCAAGGGAACCAATGACACAAAAGAACTACAAAGTGATTACAAATCACAGGAGACTGGAAATACAACATAAAAGTACAAAAAAACATGTAGCAAGTTTCACTTTCTCTTTTTTTATATATATATATATATATATATGTGTGTGTGTATATGTGTTCCCATTCTTAAGATGAAAATTCCGGGAAAAGATCCAAATCTGTGAGAATGTGCCCTCGGTTACCGGAGCCCACACCTCTGGAACACCCCATCCCCACCTTGAAGGAGGCGCTTGAGAAAGTAAGCATGTAAAGATTGAAACCACTAAACTATTCACTGCTCAAAAATCATATTCTCAAAAAAGTCATTCATTTGCAATTTTTCACATACGTTTGAAATGGTCAACACAGTTTTTTTTACATCATGCATAATCAAATTGTGTATATACATCTTTTCAAACCACTGAAACATATATTTAGCACAAAACAATAACGAAAAGTCTTTTGATTTTACTGTATTTAATGATTTTGTCCTTTGTAGGATTAAAGGAGAACTCCGGTGAATTTTTAAGTTAATCTTGATCGTTATACCTTTGTGTATAGTACTGTCTATAGGAGAAAAAAAAAAGAACCGGATTGGTGCTTGCAACACGGAGCTGTTACAGTTAATGCCCAGAGCTCCCACTCAGCTAACACGACAGCTATGGGGGCATATACATAAAGAGTGTCTTTGTGCTCCTCCCCCCTGGACTATTTACATTTTACCGGCTACAACTGAGTTCTCACAGGACTTCAGCACGAGACTACAGCTTGCCGTCTAAAACACTATCTCGGTGAGTTTAAACAATGGCTAAGTTGCTAAACGCATCTCGTTGTCATGTAAGGGCCCTGTTCATGTTGGACAGACATTTTAATTGCATTTTGTGTCTGTTAAGAGGCACAAAGACACTCTTTATGTATATGCCCCCATAGCTGCCGTGTTAGCTGAGTGGGAGCTCTGGGCATTAACTGTAACAGTTCCGTGTTGCAAGCACCAATCCGGTTTGATTTTTTTCTATAGACAGTATTTACAGTACTTACTAACTTAGTTCTTCTTTAAGACACATGCCTATCAGCTAAATTCTTTCTTTATTCCAAAACTCAAGTCCACTTATATTTATTATGCCATGATTTCAAAATGTCCAATCGCTCTTTAGATGCCATTACAGCAAAACCCTGGCTGGAAGTAGCCCAGTTCATAAATGCCTCAATCTGTAGGTAAAAAATAATGTACTGCCACCTTAAAAATCTGTTGCATGAAATGAAATTAAAATGTCAGCTGTAATAAACATCTTAATTAATCAGAGAGAGCCACACAATAATCCTTGGGTAGTTTCCCCACAATATTTAGACATAAACATGATTACTAAATATTCATTTAAATTATGGTTACAAAATATATAGCAATGAAGCTGGTATCAGTAAAAGTGATGACTCAAAGAATAAGTGCTTTGAATTAATAAAAAATGCTCTCAATATTTAAGAACTTTTTTTTAAAGCTGGCGTGTGTAATTTCTGTGACTGTAGCACCAATGGAATCGCAAATAGTGACTGTTTACACACAGGTTTCCTGAAGACTTCCCCCATCTGCCATTGGTCAAGTCCCACTTCAGTCTCATGCCATTAGTTGAGCTGAATCTGTTGTGTCTGGCTAGTCAGCATGCTAACAGAGCAGTTTTAATATCCACACAGTGATATTTCAGGGAAATCAACATATCTTATACTGTCACGACCATAAGAATATACATTGAGGAAAATAAGTATTTGAACACCCTGCTATTTTGCAAGTTCTCCCACTTAGAAATCATGGAGGGGTCTGAAATTTTCATAGTAGGTGCATGTCCACTGTGAGAGACATAATAAAAAAAAATTTTTTTTTAAATCCAGAAATCACAATGTATGATTTTTTAACTATTTATTTGTATGATACAGCTGCAAATAAGTATTTGAACACCTGAGAAAATCAATGTTAATATTTGGTACAGTAGCCTTTGTTTGCCATTACAGAGGTCAAACGTTTCCTGTAGTTTTTCAGCAGGTTTGCACACACTACAGGAGGGATTTTGGCCCACTCCTCCACACAGATCTTCTCTAGATCAGTCAGGTTTCTGGTCTGTCACTGAGAAACACATAGTTTGAGCTCCCTCCAAAGATTCTCTATTGGGTTTAGGTCTGGAGACTGGCTAGGCCACGCCAGAACCTTGATATGCTTCTTACAGAGCCACTCCTTGGTTATCCTGGCTGTGTGCTTCGGGTCATTGTCATGTTGGAAGACCCAGCGTCGACCCAATCTTCAATGCTCTAACTGAGGGAAGGAGGTTATTCCCCAAAATCTCGCAATACATGGCCCCGGTCATCCTCTCTTTAATACAGTGCAGTCGCCCTGTCCCATGTGCAGAAAAACACCCCCAAAGCATGATGCTACCACCCCCATGCTTCACAGTAGGGATGGTGTTCTTGGGATGGTACTCATCATTCTTCTTCCTCCAAACACGTTTAGTGGAATTATGACCAAAAAGTTCTATTTTGGTCTCATCTGACCACGTGACTTTCTCCCATGACTCCTCTGGATCATCCAAATGGTCATTGGCAAACTTAATACGGGCATTGACATGTGCTGGTTTAAGCAGGGGAACCTTCCGTGCCATGCATGATTTCAAACCATGACGTCTTAGTGTATAACCAACAGTAGCCTTGGAAACGGTGGTCCCAGCTCTTTTCAGGTCATTGACCAGCTCCTCCCGTGTAGTTCTGGGCTGATTTCTCACCTTTCTTAGGATCATTGAGACCCCACGAGGTGAGATCTTGCATGGAGCCACAGTCCGAGGGAGATTGACAGTCATGTTTAGCTTCTTCAATTTTCTAATGATTGCTCCAACAGTGGACCTTTTTTCACCAAGCTGTTGGCAATTTCCCCGTATCCCTTTCCAGCCTTGTGGAGGTGTACAATTTTGTCTCTAGTGTCTTTGGACAGCTCTTTGGTCTTGGCCATGTTAGTAGTTGGATTCTTACTGATTGTATGGGGTGGACAGGTGTCTTTATGCAGCTAACGACCTCAAACAGGTGCATCTAATTTAGGATAATAAGTGGAGTGGAGGTGGACATTTTAAAGGCAGACTAACAGGTCTTTGAGGGTCAGAATTCTAGCATCATATATTGTGATTTCTGGATATTTTTTTTTTAGATTATGTCTCTCACTGTGGACATGCACCTACGATGACAATATCAGACCCCTCCATGATTTCCAAGTGGGAGAACTTGCAAAAGAACTAGCAGGGTGTTCAAATACTTATTTTCCTCACTGTATACTACTGTTCAAAAGTTTTAGGTCAGTAAGATTATTTTTTTAAAATAAATTAATACTTTTATTCAGCAAGGATGCGTGTATTTGTATCAAATGTAACAGTAAAGACATTTATAATTTATAATATAATTTATAAATATTACTATTCAAAAAATGCTGTTCTTCTGAACTTTAAATGTATTAATGGATTTAAGTTTCCACAGTTACATACAGTTTCCACAATAATATTAAGCAGCACAACTGTTTTCAACATTGATAATAATAAGAACTCAGCATCAGAATGATTTCTGAATGATCATGTGACACTGAAGACGGGAGTAATGATGCTGAAAATTCAACTTTGACATCACAAGAATAAATTAAATGTGAAAAAATATTTAAAAAGAACATTTTAAATTGTAATAATATTACTGTGTATTTTGATCAAATAAATGCAGCCTTGGTGAGCATAAGCATTCAAATCATACTGACCCCAAACGATTGTGTATTCCAAAAAATCATTGCTTCTTTCATTAATTTATTGATGTATTGCCATTCATCTAGGTTGACGCACTGCTGCGCAATAGCATCAACCCCATCAGTCTGCCCTCATTGTCAGCTATTGTTACTTACAATGACACTGTGCTGTGGACTGGGAACTTCGGCAAGAGAAATGGTAGTGATCCGAACTCTGCACCACCAAATGAATACACCATTTACAGGTACATCAAATGTCATTATATAATATATTTTATGATATATATATATATATATACAGTATTTATGTATCATATATTTTAAATATATGTTTATTATTATTTATTTTATACATTGTTTGGACATTGCATTCAAAATACTTGCTTATACTGGTTGACAGGAGATATGATAAACTTTTCTCTGCATAGCACACAAATCACCCTTATATGAAGGAGTCTGGCATGGAGAGGGTGACATTATCATAATTGCTAATTAAGTGTCTGTGTGCTTTTCCTCCCCTATTCGAGGGTCCTTGATTTGGACCCATATAGCTGCAATTATTCAACCATCATAATCTAAGAGCCACGCTATTATTTTTCATTGATGAATCACACATTTCCACATTTAGAGGCCAATTGTGTGTCTAGATTGATTTAATCAGTCAGAATCCACTTCTAATATATATATGCACCCAGAAATATATATATATATATATATATATATATATATATATATATATATATATATATATATATATATATATATATATATATATATATATATATATATATATATATATATATAGTGAGGAAAATAAGTATTTGAACACCCTGCTATTTTGCAAGTTCTCCCACTTGGAAATCATGGAGGGATCTGAAATTGTCATCGTAGGTGCATGTCCACTGTGAGAGACATAATTAAAAAAAAAAATCCAGAAATCACAATATATGATTTTTTTTACTATTTATTTGTATGATACAGCTGCAAATAAGTATTTGAACACCTGTCTATCAGCTAGAATTCTGACCCTCAAAGACCTGTTAGTCTGCCTTTAAAATGTCTGCCTTCTAAATTAGATGCACCTGTTTGAGGTCGTTAGCTGCATAAAGACACCTGTCCACCCCATACAATCAGTAAGGATCCAACTACTAACATGGACAAGACCAAAGAGCTGTCCAAAGACACTAGAGACAAAATTGTACACCTCCACAAGGCTGGAAAGGGCTACGGGGAAATTGCCAAGCAGCTTGGTGAAAAAAGGTCCACTGTTGGAGCAATCATTAGAAAATGGAAGAAGCTAAACATGACTGTCAATCTCCCTCGGACTGGGGCTCCATGCAAAATCTCACCTCGTGGGGTCTCAATGATCCTAAGAAAGGTGAGAAATCAGCCCAGAACTACACGGGAGGAGCTGGTCAATGACCTGAAAAGAGCTGGGACCACCGTTTCCAAGGTTACTGTTGGTAATACACTAAAACGTCATGATTTGAAATCATGCATGGCACGGAAGATAGAGTGTCCGGTTTGGGGACCATGTGATTTCATTGCTGCTTTTTGCGGATGATGTTGTCGTGTTGGCCTCCTCAGACCAGGACCTTCGGCGTGCACTGGGGCGGTTTGCAGCCGAGAGTGAAGTGGCTGGGATGAGAATCAGCACCTCCAAGTCCGAGGCCATGGTTCTCAGTCGGAAAAGGGTGGATTGCCCACTTCAGGTTGGTGGAGAGTTCCTGCCTCAAATTGAGGAGTTCAGGTATCTTGGGGTCTTGTTCACAAGTGAGGGAAGGATGGAATGAGAGATTGACAGACGGATCGGTGCAGCTTCTGCAGTAATGCGGTAAATGGTGAAGAAGGAGCTGAGCTGTAAGGCAAAGCTCTCGATTTACCAGTCGATCTACGTTCCTACTCTCACCTATGGTCATGAGCTGTGGGTCATGACCGAAAGGACAAAAATCCCGGATACAGGCGGCCGAAATGAGCTTTCTCCATAGGGTGGCTGGGCGCTCCCTTAGAGAGAAGCTCGGTCACTCGGGAGGAGCTCAGAGTAGAGCCGTTGCTCCTCCACATCGAGAGGAGCCAGCTTAGGTGGCTTGGGCATCTATTTCGGATGCCTCCTGGACGCCTTCCCAGGGAGGTGTTCCGGGCACGTCCCACCGGGAGGAGGCCCCGGGGAAGACCTAGGACACGCTGGAGGGATTATGTCTCCCGGCTGGCCTGGGAACGCCCCCGGAAGAGCTGAAGGAAGTGGTTAGGGAGAGGGAAGTCTCGGCCGGCCCCGGATAAGCAGAAGATGATGGATGGATGGGTGGATGGGTTGTAACTCGTGGCGAGATATTGCTCAAAACTGCGCATGCATTGAACGCCTGTGTATGCGTACGAGTAAAAAGAAGTATACTTTGCAAGGCTGTGTGTTCGACTGTGCGTATACGCTCGCGTAAGAGTAAAAAAGTATACAAGTACAGCATACCACAAAATCAATTAACTTGTATTAGTGACAAAATATAATGACTAAAATGATTATGATTTAGATACATATATACTTTACTTTTCTGTTATATTCCTTATTACTGACATACTCCCTGTGTATGTCTGTACTTTTTATACACTGAAAGCTCCTTTCACCAAGACAAATTCCTTGTGTGTGCAAACATACTTGCCAATAAAGCTCATTCTGATTATGATTATTAAACAGAACCAAATGAATACCAACATTACTTCTTCCTTTTTGCAGAATAAAGCAAGAAATGTAAAATTGAAAAGGAATTAATTCTTTGTGTACCGATGGCTAAAATCTTGCATAATAAATGATTAATGGGTTAATTATGTTCTGCATGCCTATTTCCAGGATCATGTTTCAAACAGACTGAGGACTGGCCATGTTGTGCCAATCTATATCATGCTATTATGTGCATTATATATTCAAAAGGAACTTACTTCTACTCCATGGATCATAATATACCTTTTTTCTATCTGAACTATTGACCACCAAGACCGCATTTATCCAGTTAATGTACAAAGTCAAAGGAGTATATCTATATTTGCTTTCGCATCATATTTCTTTTTTGTTTATAAAACCTATCAATGGACTGTATAGTGCTGTGCTGTGTTTAGGCCAGATTATTTCTACAGGTCCTGAGGGTTAGCAGTTTCATGGTATGGTCTACAATACAGATGAAGAGGTTGCTGGTTTTATCAGATCTCGAAAATAATATACAGGCACTTCCTCTAGTTTTTAAGAAATAGTCTTTTCTAAGTCTGTTAATGCGACTGAGCTGTTTCTCTCCAGTTCTAGCTGTAGATCATCTTGTACACAACTCAGCTACTGTTTTGAAGTAATGGATTATAGACTAGTTTTATGACATTTCGGAGTCAAGGGTGAACACAAATACTACATAGTTCAATTTTGATTTGCAAGGTGTTTTGATCTGTTTTTCTCACATGGATGAGAATGTAGGATTTATGAGGGCATTCTGTTTCATAGTTCAAAAGGCTGAGATTGGGCTCATAAACTACTCAAGGCCATTCTTAGTATCGTGTTCTGACGCACTCTGGGTTAGCCAGTCAATCAACGGCAGACAATGGGAACAACTAAACAATTCAGGAGCGTGCAAAGCCAGCATTGAATTAATATGACGGCAAAACCATTTGGAATCATGACATTTTTATTGAAATACACTGGTTTACACTTCCTTTACTTGACAGATGGCTAGAAATATAGTTACGTTTTTTTGATGACATCCTTTGATGTTTAAAGTAGAATTATACTACACTTGAGACCATTTGATTGCATTTTCATGATTAATAATTCAATTTCATTGCTGAACTTCCAGCGCAAATGCAAAAGCTGATGTTTTCTCTGACTTTCATAAATAATAAAAATATTATTTTGGGCACATTTGAATAAAGAATCTGCTGTGTGGTTGCCCCTTCTGTAGGATTGCCAGTGTATCCAAGATCTTTCCCACTCTGATGCTGTATCGATTGTGGGAAGATGGCAAGGTGGGCTCCCTGGATGACCCCCTGGAGAAATATGTGGACAACTTCACCATTAAAAACCCCCTGGGCAAAAGCAGAGACTCTGAGCTGAAGTACGTCACTGATGGGCTGATCTTCCTTGACAGTGGTGAGGTTCAAATCAGATCGTCCTCGGTAACATTAAGGAGAATGGCCAGCCAGCTTTCTGGTAAGTTTCCAGCTTCCAGTCTTGTGCCAAGAAGCAATTCCATGGTTGCACAATCCCTGAGAGTTGAAATAACAACAGTGTCTGTGTCACAACATTTAATACCCATGGCAGCAGGTCAAAATTAATGTTTCTTTGAAGTCAGTGGTGGAGCCACTGTTTGACCTCAATTGCTGGTGCATGGTGAACATGGACAATTTAGTGGAACAAACTCAAGAGCTCAGAATTGAAAGCAAAACCTAAACTGCATCTATTGCAGTTTAACAGTAATTTAAGTAACCGGCCATATATGCCGTCTCCTACTTTATGTGTGTGATTTACTGTTCTCACTAAAAGTACACAGGCTGGTAAAGATTAAAAGCTGAAGTAGAAATACAGTCCTGCTCAAAAGTTTATATACACCTTGCAGAATCTGTTAAATGTTAATTATTTTCACAAAATAAAAGGGATCATACAAAATGCACTGTCCTGAATAAGATATTTTACATAAAAGATGTTAACATATAGTCCACATGACAAAAAATAGCTGAATTTATAAAAACGACCCTGTTCAAAAGTTTAAAAACCCTTGATTCTTATACTGTGTGTCGTTACCTGGATGATCCTCGACTGTTTTTCTTTTTTTGTTGGGGGGTGGAGTTATGATTGTTCTTGAGCATTGTTTGTCCTGAGCAGTTAAACTGCCCAATGTTCTTCAGAAAAATCCCTCAGGTCCTGCAAATTCTTTAGGTTTCCAGCATTTTTTGCATATTTGAACCCTTTCCAGCAGTGACTGTATGACTTTAAGATCCATCTTTTGACACTGAGGACAATTGAGGGACTCAAACATTCACTGATGTTCTAGAAGGAAACACGTTGCATTAAGAGCCAGAGGGGTGAAAACTTTTGAACAGGATGAAGATGTGCATGATTATTCCAAGTGAGACGTTCCTGGATCAACATCTTTTGTTGATCCTGGGACAACATTCCCATTCAAAAACATAGTCATAACCCTACCCATAACTTATTCCTAAAATCAGAGGGAAATAATGGGTGAGTAAGAATGGTGTAGAAGCCCATAACCCTTGTTGTAAGACTAAACTTGACATTAACTGTAAACCTATCCCTCAAATCTTATTAGCTGATTGAAATCTTGATCCAGTAACATGTTCTACCAAATGCATAACCTTTCTGTGTATACTCAAATTGATAGCATGCATGAACACAAGCGGTCGACACATGCGCACTAGAAAGTTTCATCTTTGTCCAGTCCATAGACTGTAAAAAAAATATGGAGGATGCACATTCACTGTCTTCCATTGTAGAAATGGAGCTGACATTTTGCGCTGAATTGGGAGAAGCTGTCAATCTTGGCTGTCAATCATGACATCACACCCCTGTTTTTATAGCATCAAATAACTAGCTAAAACCAAACTTATTAAAAAAACGAACACTTGAACTAAAATCAGCATGATAAAATGACAAACACTATCTTTGGAAGAAAAATTTAATAATTTAGTTTGTCTGCAGTCCCATTCAATTACATGGAGAGGGCGGGATTTATGACCTATACTGTGGCTAACCACCTGGGGGCGATCGAAACATTTTGGCTTCACTTTTCACAGTGGCTGTACTATATATAAATTCTGACTGATAAACACGTCACATAAAACAACAAAGTATACTTTAAATGAAAGAGGCCAGCTGATGCTGTGCCTTAAAGACTCGAGTGTTAGAGCCTTCTTGCCCACTTCCCTCGCAAGCTGCTGCTTTTTTAGTCCAATATAGGTTGTAACTGTCCTAAATTTTCGTTTGTGAATGTATACGGGACGAACCATTTTTGCTGCTTAGTTTCAATACACTTTCTGTGGAGAAAGTTTTGTGTTCTGAAAGTGTTTTGACCCCTTTTAAGAAAAGATGAATTTCCCTTACCTGAAAATGTTCAGATGATTGAAGCAAATTGCCTTTATTGAGAGTAATTACATTACATACATGACATCAAAACAACACAAGCATTATTCTCCATACTGTATTTTTTGCAGGCCTACCCCGAAGACTTCGTGGAACTAATTTGCTGTGGAAAGGGAAGACCAGGGCTGCAATCAACCTCCTGCAAGATGATGTGCTCGTCGCAGATCCAGGGACCAAGTAAATTCCCCCACATTAATTTAGCTGATTTATGTAACCATATTTGTTCCTGTCAGCTACTTTAAACAAAACTCATTTTGTGTTTGCCTCAATTGCTATTTTTCTTTTGTGGAAATGTTATGGACCATGACGAAAATGATAACTTTACTGCTGTCTCCTAACAACTTGCCTTTGAGGTAAAATATAAGACATAACATACTCTTCTTTTCACCTTTCTCTGTTAGATGTCACTACAGCAATTTGGCCTTTTCTTTGCTTGCCCATGTCCTGTCTGAGAGAGTTGTGGGTATTAATTACCAGCGATGGGTCACAGATAACATTCTGGGCAGGTTGGGAATGGAGGACACAGGATTTGACATCAACCCTGGTATCCAAAGTCAAATGGGTGTTGGTGTGTACTCCAGTGGCCAAACAGCGCCGCTTTATGACTTGGGGTGGTACCGGCCCTCGGGGCAGATGTATTCGACGGCTGCTGACATGGCTAAGTTATCCATGATGTTGCTGGGAGCCTATCACCGCAAGCTATTGGAGCCTGACACCTTAAAAATTATGCTAACCCCTCTGTTCCGCTGCGACAAAGACTACTTTTCCAATCGCACAGGAACGCCGTGGGAAGTAAATGAACAGATGGGATATGAGGTGTTACGCAAGGATGGGGATCTGGATGGCTATTCCGCTACATTCTCTCTGTTGCCTCGGCTTAAGATAGGCTTGGTAGTGCTAATGGCGGGCACACGACCACAGAACCAAGATATAGTGTCAAAGGCCTACTCGTATATCATTCCTGCCATGGAAAGGGCTTTCAGGGAGGCCAAACGGTTTCTTATTCCTCCCCCCAATCCTGCTCCCTACGTGGGCTTTTACACTTACGGCAACATCACTTTTTACGAGATTAAAGCAGGGCCAGATGGTGTCTTGATCATGCAGCAGTTTGGACCTCAAATTGAAGATCTTATCCCTGAGCGGTACCGGACCATAAAATTGAATTACTTAGTGGACAGAGTCTTTAGAGTTGTGTTCGAGAAAGAATATCCCTGTGTGCTGCGTGTCAACACCGCATCCGTGTCCCTCGAAGCCCAAGACGGGCAGCTGTTTAACTTTTATGTCTTTGACAAGAAGGGTGTTTCTCCTGGATTCGACGCTCCAGGGCTCAACACATACAATGTGATTCGAATATCCCGCAGACCCACATTCTCTAACTAAGGATGTGATCTGAGACAATGGGGCTCTATATACGAGTGATTGGGTCAAATGATAACAGGATGGTTACCACTGTCAATATTTTTCATGTAATAGCTTGTTTAACCTATGAGGAAATTTCAGCATAACCTATTTTTGCACATACGTTCATGTCCTTGTACATAAAGATGTCCTTATATTTTCATGTTCTTCCATATTATATAACTTGCATTTGTGCAAAACCTGTCAAAAGTTTGGAAACATTAAAATTTTATGTTTTTGAAAGCAGTCTCACCAAGGCTGCATTTATTTAATCAAACACACAGTAAAAACTGTAATATTGCTAAATATTAATACAAATTAAATGAACTGTTTTCTATTTATTTTCCAATGTAATTTATTGCTGTGATAGCAAATATTTCAAAAATATTAAAACATAATGTTTCCAAAAGGTACTGTATATATAAAAACCTTTTTGTACAGATAGCTTAAATTATTAACACAATTTCATTATGAATCATCCATTTTCAAGCAAAATAACATTATAAAACAATGGAGACTTCACTAAATTGGTCTCACTAAATCACTTTCACATTTGAATTTTCTATGCCATTTTCCAACTGAATATTCAGAAATACATTCTAATGCTTGAATTGCCTTTTATATATATATGAGACACAAGAATGGAATTATGACAATGCAAATTAGTTATGCAAGTGTCCATAATTTGCTTAGTTTGTACAGTGGCAATTGAATGCAATTTATTTACAAAAAATAAAATAAGCAATAATCAGATGAATAAATAATGCTTAACATACCAAAATAAACCTGGATATCTGCAATTGGAACTTAATTCTGTAGTATGGGGGAAAACATGTTTTGGAAAGACAAATGCCCTCTGAAACTTGAAAAAAATTTGTAACAGATAAAACATTCCAAACCTTTTAATAGAGTGTGCAAAATGACTATACACGCAAATTAGTCCCCCACCACCCCCCTCCTCTTATGTCACAGTAAGATGAAGCTGCTAGATTAAACTGCCAACAGGCAAGGTCACTAAAATGGAAAAATAAACAAACCATGAGCAATAATTGCTTAATTTAAATGTAAAGCCACGGTTCTCAAGAGTTACAATCCACAGAAATATACTATACTCATGATAAAAGATAATTCTAGTGAATCACTTTTGGCACAAACGTTTAGAATCTGACAATAAAACTCCCTTATTGCAACATTTAAAGCTACACTGTGTGATATTTTCCCCCATCTAGCAGTGAAAAGGTATATGACCATCCAGTAAATATTCGTTTCTGTTCCTCCCAATTCCGATTTCGTTTTAACTCCTACGGTGGCCGATTTAGTCCAAGATTAACATGGCTTCCAGTTCAATCCAGCAATCCCCCTCTTCACAATCGACACGATGCCATCGAGTGTTAAAACGCGAAGCCTGAATTTACGGGTATGTCCCTCTTTGGCTAATGTACTTTCAAGATGGAGGGGCAACATGGCGACCCCCATTCGAACCCCTTACCCGTATGTTTTTTCAATGGCATATTATAAACTTACGAGAATACTTTATTACTTGAAAGAAAGAAATATACATTAATGAGCATATATATTTTTGAAAGAACTAAGTGTTTTTAGCTAAGAATAAATTAAAAAAGTTACACAGTGTAGCTTTAAGCCAGAATCCCTGCACACAGCATTCTGACAAGCCCCTGCAGTTAATTAAAACATAAAATACATACTCCATAATAGACTGCAAAGATTAATGTGCCATGCAGCTCTTTTTGTTCTATTTTCAATTAGTATTTTTGGATGACTCCCTTCTGGCACAAGACTTCTACTTCCTCTTCAAAAGAACAACTTGTTCCCAAACAAGACTAACCACACTCATTCGGAATGCATATTGTCCAAATCCAAAATTACATTTTATAGAACATGTAATACAGTTTCTTTTTTAAAGATGTGCAGGACAGATGTCAAACCAGATAGATAGATAGATAGATCTGGACGGACGGACGGATATATAGATAGATGGTTACCACATCACATAGAATCTGTACGATCTACATAAATAGATCATTTAAATGCATAAAGCCTCAGTTGAATGAAAAACAAAACATGAATAGTTATGCCTTCACACAATATGACACAATCTGAATTATAAAGAACATTTGACACAGAGATGTCCCATTTCATCTTTAAACAAATGCACGGCAGCAGTTTTGCCATTTATGAATCAATGATCCTGTTGTGTCCTGTTTTTCCACTAACGTTCACAACAACTGCAGGTAATAATGACCATGAATGGCTTGATAACACAAAATTGTACAGCATATTACTTTCGTTCAGATTTTCTTTTTTATAACATAACCATATGACTATGCTGGTTAGCATTATCTTAAGTTGATCTGTATAGTCCATATCAATCCAGACCTATTATGTCTGTTAACATGTGGTTTTACGGAGTAGCCTATTATTTACAGTATTGTAATTCACATGTTTTGCGTCACCTTCTTTTTTTATTCTTAGTGAGATGAAATCACAGAACATGTTTTCTCACATGAAAGCATTCATTGTCCCGTCCCCACCTGCTGATGATAATGGCAAAAGGAAGTGGGCCGCTCACGCTCCTGCTCTTTGAAATCTGTAGGTGGGTCTTTGGGGATGACATAGAAAGGCATGGAAGAGCTTGTCGACAGGCGACTGCACACCAGCGCTTTAAACCGTTCTCGGAAACGACTGGAGAGCAGGTTGTAGATGATGGGATTAACAGCAGAGCTGAGGTAGAAGAGCACACCCGAGATTATGTGCACATATTCAAACATGCTATACATGTGGTCTGTCCAACTTGTGATGAAGCTCCACAAGAGTCGGTCGATGTGGAACGGAGCCCAGCAGATGGCAAACACTAATACCACCACGACTATAGGAAGAGAGGAAGAATAAATCAAAAATACAATCAAATGTGAAAGTTAGCCCTCAGATCCAAAGACTACAGGCATCATGCCCAGAAATCCACTGGTATCTCAGTCTCTCTAGAATACTTCATTCTGATCTGTCAGTCGCAGTCAGATATTTACAAGCACAGCTTTTATGTTTTTTTTTGTTTTTAGCAACCTAAGATGGACTTTGCACGCTGTTGCGTTTCAGAATAGGTATGTTTCCATACACTAATTTTCTTCAATCAGGGGGGTATTCCAGAAAGCAGATTATGTGACATACCGGGTATGTTTAAGTGTAAGCGGATAACCTCAACTTTCGGTTCCAAAAACGGAGGTAACTTTCAGGGTATGTAAGTAGCCATAGCAACTCGCTCTCTGAACATAACCTGCTCCGGTGCAGGTTATGTTCCAGGGTTAGTTTGAGGTATTCAGATGTGTTTTATATAATTAATATAGTTATTAATATAACCAAATTTGTTTAAGTTATATAATATACAATATTATATATTCTAAAGAATTTGAATAAAAAAAGATTACAATTAAGTTTAAATGTTAATTAAATTAAAATATATGTATTATTTATTTTGTCATCTCACACATGGATCTGCATTCAATTAATTAGCATCGCCATTAAACAAAAGAAGAAGAGGAAGGACATTTGTTTTCATCCACTGACCAGGGGGTATTCCAGAAAGCAGGTTATGTGACATACCTGGGTATGTTTAAGAGTAAATAAGCGGATAACCTCAACTTTCGGTTCCAAAAACTGAGGTAACTTTCAGGGTATGTAAGTAGCCATAGCAACTCACTCTCTGAACATAACCTGCTCCGGAGGTTAAGATTGAAAAAAATATTGCACAACCACCAAATAGGTGGCGATGTGCACTAAGTAGGTTATGTAAATCAAATCACCATTAAACTAAAGAAGAAGAAGGAAGTACGGCGCGCTTTTTCTTGGCGTCTGTTTCCATGGTGAATCATTGATTCATTGCTCTGTTGAGAATGTCTTGTGTGTTAACCTTTAACATACTCTGAGTTGTATGAACTTACTCCCAGACATGCTTTCTGGAACACCCCCCAGTTCATAAGATGTGAGACATAAATAAACATATGCACGTCTGTGTGACATAAAACATTTGTACATATGCACATGCACAATGTGTTTTTAAATCCAAGTAAGAAAATAGCTGGATTCAAGTTTTCAAATTTTTTCGGTCTACACTAACACTTGCAATCTGATTGAAATCACATTGGGATTGAGCTCAATCGGATCGACTAATGTTTACATAAAGTCTTTTCAGTCAATCCGACTCTAAACAGATTGTTTGGGTGCATTTAAACATAGCTAATAAATCAGCACACAATTCATAACTGGACACAAATGCGTGCACAGCTTTGTTCGCATACTTGAGTTATGGGTCGATGTCTTCCCTTGCAAAGCTGTCTATCAGTAAGTTTTACACTACTTTTATGCATTTTTCATCAACACAGACTCTAGCTTGGTTTATAGAAACGATAATGGCTCCATCTTGCATCTAAGTTATCGATACCGGTACTAGTGAATATCACCTTCGATATTAATCTTACTCCAATATTGTTGCAATAACAATCCTGTTGCTTGGCCGATTGTTTTGAATACTGTAATGGACTATTTTTATGATGAATTCAGTGTTCAGAAGTGAGCTAATGAGCTGACAGAGATTTTACCGCTCCAAAAATTAAAACCGTCCAGATGGATGTATTCAGACTAAATGATCATCTAAATGATGCTCAGCAGGCTTTTACATTGGAATTTGGATTTGAAATGCCAGTGGATTAGGGATGCTACTAATTTGGATTTGCCATAAGTATGTACTAAAGTAAACAAAAGAAAATAAGACTGTACTTTCAAATGACAAAGTATGTGCATATCTTAAATATAAATTGTGGCTTACACACCGTGTGACCTTTGTTATTAAAATAACGTTTTATGCATAATTACATTAACAGTAGGTCTGCGCAATATATATCGAAATTATCAAAATATCGCAATATGCATATCGCAAGGGCACTCAATATCTGAATGATTTTAATAGGCTACTTCAACATTGTGAAAAGTGTACGTTTTAGGTTGATGCATATTGCAGAGAATAGACTGGGCACACGACTGTTACTTGTGTGACTTGCTTGACGTTAAAAAGAGTTATTAAACGCGATACCTGATCGCTTTTGGGGATTTCCTTCACACAAATTAATCGCTTGGCCTCGGAACACTTGGAATATTTGTACTTTTTGAATAAATTGTGCATGCAGTCGTATTTATCTGCCTGTTATATCTGTGTTCCCTTTCGTTCAGTCACTTCGACATACATTAGTGACTAACGATGTACGTAGAAAAGCACTTAGAAAACGCCCAATGGCGTGCCAATGCCATGGGCATGCGGAATTTGCATACGTAACTCCGCCTCACCGCGTGAGTATAAAAGGAAGTATGTGGCAATATCGCATTATGTTTCTGCTTTCGGAGCCAAGAGTGCCTACCTCTTCACTCCTCACAAGCCTTCTGAGACTCTATCAGCTTCTTCGAGACGAGCAGCTTTCCAGTCGGTGTTGGTGTGACGGCGCGTTCCAGTGATCGCATACTTCCTGCCTGCTGATCTGCGCGGTGGTCTGCTAGACGGCTGGTGTGTGTTTCCCTGGGCGCTTCGGCATCGACTGCGAGGTTTCCTCTCACAAAAAGAACTTGCGCATGGCACGTCTTTTTCAAGACGGTTCGCTCGTGCACTTCCGGGTGTGATCGATCTCCGTTGCTGTCTATGGGCATATTCACTGCTCGACGTGTTTGGGCTTCAGCACGTTCGGGCAGTGATTGTGGATGTGTCATGTTCCCACTGCGGGAACGTGACCATCGCGATGTCGTGGTCGAGACTCAGTGATCTCCGCAAGGAGAGAGAGTCCCCTTTGCCACACCCCAATCTACCGTCTTTGAGAGAGGTGGTACTTTGGCTGGTGGCCAGGGTGACCTGAGGACGGTGCTGTGGTATGAAGAACCCCAACGTTACGTTCCTCGGGCCACGCCCCCCTCTCGTACATCGCTTCCCGCGAGTGCTGGACTGAAACAGCGGCCTGTCTCTGACGCCTCGTTGGTTTCGTTCACACTCCAGATAGCACTGAGATGTCGATCGCCGCATCCCAAGGTGAGCTAGAGTCCTTTGGGGATGACGATTAGGTTGTGCTCCGCCTTCGGGTGTGCTAGCGAAGATCCGACCTAGAGTTGGCAGCCATGTTATCTCGGGCAGCCGCGAGCCTCGCGCTGGTGTGGAACTCCGAGTGGTTGCGCGATCAGTTTTTGGGGGCGGCACCCGACAGCTGTTGGGCCCCGCCCCCAATGCCTTTCGCTCCCGAGGTGCATGAGGAGATCACGCCGTCCCGGAAGTCCCCGTGCTTCCCGCGACCGTTTGGTGGCCTCCTCCGCCTTCTCTGCCCTTGATGGGGCTGCGTCCTAGGGTACACTGGGCAAATATGCGTTTTCCCCAGTGAGCCTACTCGCACAGCTTTTGTGCAGCTCAGGGAGGTCAAGGAGCAGGTCCTTCTGGTTGCCCCGTATTGGCACGGCCGGACCTGGTTCCCCGAACTCGTACTCCTTGCGACAGCCCCTCCCTGGCCTATTCCTCTGAGACCTCCTTACTCAGAGATGGGGCACCCTTGGCACCCGCGTCCCAACCAGGAGCCACACGTGGAGGTTCCACAGATCGGGACGCGGGTGCCAAGGGTTTGAGTAGCCTAACACCTGCGGTGGTCGCTACCATCACTTCCGCTAGGGCAGAGTCCTCTCGGCATGCCTAGGCGTTGAAGTGGAACCTCTTCGTCACCTGGTGCTCTTCTCGCCAAGAAGACCCCTGGAAATGCCAGATCGGGTCTGTGCTCTCGTTCCTCCAAGTAGGGTTGGAGTGAAGGCTGTCTCCCTCCACCCTCAAAGTTTATGTGGCCGCAATATCTGCCCACCACAATCTCTTGGAGAACAAAAAGGTAAGTCAGCACAACCTGATCATCAGGTTCCTGAGGGGGGTGAGGAGACTGAATCCTCCTCGCTCTCCTCTAGTACCCTCTTGGGACCTCTCAGTAGTTTTAGATGCTCTGCAGAGGCCTCCCTTTGAGCCTTTGCAGTCAGTGGATCTTAAATATTTGTCAAGTGGTCAGATATTAAATATTGAGTCAGGTGGTGAACCTGCAAGTGCTGCCCATGGAGGGGGCAGACCCAGCCTTGGCATTGCTCTGTCCAGTAGGTGCTCTCCGCGCTTACGTAGACAGGACGCAATGTTTCAGGACCTCAGACCAGCTCTTTGTCTGTTATGGTGGAGAGCGGAAGGGAAGAGCTATATCAAAGCAAATGCTGTCTCACTGGATAGTGTACACCATTGTTTTGGCTTACCAGCAGCAAGGTCGACCATGTCCCCTTGGGGTTAGGGCACACTCCACTCGGAGTGTGGCCTCCTCTTGGGCTTTAGCACATGGCGCCTCGCTAACAGACATCTGCAGAGCTGCAGGCTGGGCGACACCGAACACATTCGCCAGATTCTACAATCTCCGAGTGGAGCCAGTGTCCGACTATGTACTCGCCCCCCCGAGGGGCCGGTAATGGACCAGGCTCAGGTGTCTTCGCTTGCTCGCCATTCCACTCCACGGACTAGATACATGCGATTTATTTTCCCTCAGGTGAGCTCCCCGAGAGCCCTCCCTGAGAGCATACCTCATCTGGAATATGCTTCCCAGTGTACCTTGGTATTCCTGTGATAAGTGGGAGTCCCTCGTCCGTACTAGTTTTACGACCGGGAACTCACACTTACGCAGGGCACTGGAAGACGGCTGAGTGGCGTGATTATATTGGGACCCCCATTCGTTAGTCCCGTTGCCACTTCAGCTGTGCTACCTGGAACGCAGGAGTTCAGTCTTGGCTCCTCAGCAGGTAACATATTGCGATATTGCCACGTACTTCCTTTTATACTCACGCGGTGAGGTGGAGTTATGTATGCAAATTCCGCATGCCCATGGCCCATGCCCATTGGCACGCCATTGGGCGTTTTCTAAGTGCTCGAAGATGATAGGCTTCTAAGCGAAACCCCCCATTCGTTAGTCACTAACGTACGTCTCCGTTCTCTCCTCAGGGAACGAGGGTTACATCCGTAACCGAGACGTTTTATATACCACACAAATGGGTAGGTTTAGGGATGGAATGGGGTTGGGTTACATGTTAAATAAAATTATGCTGGCTGATTAAATTGAGAATCACACTCCAACATGTCATAATGGCAAAATCATAACCCAATATATGACCATCATGACGATAACGTTCCCATGCCCAACGCCTCTGTGTATGACGCCAAAGGTTTCTCATTGAAATGAATGGAGCACCCAGCGAGTCGATATAGTGACGCCTAGGGGTGCCTTTAGTGTCTTTATTGTGACGCGGAAAGCACTTGACCATGCTTCTGCATGGGAGTGAGAACGGGTTGAAATAATACAACAACAAATAAAAACACTACATTGTCCAGTGTTGTAATTTAGTTTTTACTGTAAAGATCAGGCCTTCACTCACAGTGCATCTTGATGACCTGCCTCCTCGGTCTACTGCCCAGATGGATTTTCCAGCTGTTGTTGCTGTGTTTGCCCAGCTTGCCCTTCCTCTGCTTCAGTCCCCTGCCCAGTGTCAAACCAATCATCAGATACAGCACACTTATCATCATCATGGGGACGAAGTAAAACAGCACAGTGGTGACCTGGACCACCAAATTATACACCCATTTGGGCTTGAGCAGGTTGCAGGTAGCTGACTCCAGAACCCTCTCTGGCAGGTACTGATATTGCAGGCCATGAAGCGAGGTGTTTGGGATGGCGCTAAGCAGGGACAGAGCCCAAACACTGGCGATGACCCTTTGGGCGTGCTTGTTGGTAATGGCGTAGCGGGTTTTGAGCGGGTGACTCACAGCTATGTAGCGCTCCACGCTCAGCACTGTAACGTTGAGCACGGAAGCAAAACAAACCATCTCGAATAAGAAGATCTTGAAGTAGCAGATGCTTTCGCCAAAGGGGAAAGGGTAGTTCTGCCACAGCTCGTAAATTTCCAGCGGCATCCCAAAGAGCAGCACCAGCAGGTCCGAGATGGCCAGGCTAAAGAGATATAGGTTGCTGGGTGTCTGCATCTTCCTGTCTTTAGTGATCACAGTGCAAGTGAGGAGGTTTCCCAAGACCCCTGTGATGAAGATGAGGATGTACATAAAAGTTACAGGGAAGAAGAAAGGAGATCGTCTAGGGCCCAGAAGTCTAAACAGAACTTCATCCATGGTCTGATGTTGACAAAGCCCACTCCCATCGCCGGTGAAGTTGAATGTAGTGCTGTTGCAGAACACATAAGCCTGGTCCGATCCATTCATAGACTCGCAAAGGCAGATCAGAGCCATCATGGGAATCCAAAGGTGAAACGATTAAAGGTTAAAGAGCCCGCCTTGAAGTCAAGGTGAACTGGTCCCTCTCAGATTGCACCTGTGTTAAACAGATTTGCACAATATAAATGCAGACTAGACAATATAAAGGTTGAGGTACATTAGCAAGCAGTATGTTTTACAGAAATACTATCTGCATTTTTACTTTAACCCCTAGGAGTCTGAGCCGTTTTGGGGCCCTTTAGAAGTTTAGACACGATCTTACATTTGTGGGGTTTTTTTCAGTTGCTTATAAACATATTAATGGCAAAAGTGTAATTACACTGTATTCAGCACAAACCGGGCTACCATAATATGTGAGCAACATGTTTGATTTTTGAAAAAATAAAATGTTTTAAACACACAATAAATGTGTTCACAAGACTTTTGACTCCAGGGTGTATTTGCATTGAGTTTTGGCTTCAAACTGATGTGTGAATCATTGACCCTACTCATTCACATAAAACAATACACTGATTTAAAATTTGTAAGACAGTTTTTCTTCACAAAGCCAGTATGCAAGGAGACGTGATATTTAATGAATAATGATGCGTATCACCTAAGAGGACAAATTAACATCATAGTCCACATAATGAGCTGCATAAAGAATGAGCTTCATACCTGACTGAGAAAACAAAAAAAATGTCTTCTTATTTAGTTGAAATTGTACTTATCTAGTAAATGCATCTTGATTTAAGAATGTTTAAATATTTAGACTAGAAACAAGACAAAAATTACTAAGAAGAGCATTTAAAAAAAAATTTTACTATGTTTTTTTATTGTTATTTCCTCAATTCCAAACTGATTTGAATAATCCTGAACAATTAAATACAGCATGGCTTTTCCTGCCACTAAATCACCGTTAGGATTCTTTTATTGTTTGGTTTTCCAAGGATGTTTTCCATGAACATTTTTTTCACACACACACACATTTTCACTGGCCACAATTTTGACATCAAACCATGGGGAAAAAACTGCCATATATCTTATTAAATATCTTTAATATTATCTCATAATTTGGCAGCAGGTATGTTAACACTTTAAGACTTGACACACAGATCCATTATACTGTTACACATGCATTTTCTTTCTCAATTTTACATTTACTTAAGACATAACTGGCTGTTACATGAATAAAGACCAGCATTTGACGTTATTTTGGGTGTATTTGACTGTTTAAGGTCAATGAACAGCAAAATATTTAGTACTGAGAGGCGGCTTTATCTGCGCGCACTTTGGGTGTGAGCACAAAATCTGTGTGAATGAGTAAAATTATGCAATATGCCCAATCTCACACTAAATTCAAGCCCTGTAACAGCAACAATATTCATCTGGAGCAAATGAAACTCGCTGACGGAGAGATGAGAGAGTGAGAAAGTGCAGCTGATATCGTGTATCTACTCGCAGAAAGGAAGTACTGGAAGAGTTTCAGATATTTCAGTATCAATATATATTTATTTTATTTTATATATTTTTTGACAACTCTACATTGTACTTACAGTAGTTTATTATTTCAGATTCATTTTTTAAAAGACTACAATTTAAAAATGTATAGAGTATATTATATAACCTATAAAATTCAAGCAGCCAAAGTGGCTACTAGAAATGACTGTTACATGCCATGTATATATATATATATATACATACATATATATATATATATATATATATATATATATATATATATATATATATATATATATATATATATATATATATATATATATATATATATATATATATATATATATATATATATATATATATATAATGGTGCTCCACTGTAACTCCTCCACTCCTTCAGTACTCATACATGCCAATATAAGAACCCCCCTGCCACCAACCTTCACTGTGGGCACCAGGAACTTCTCACTGTATTTCTTCCCCTTACATAACCATTTATTTTGGATGCTGTTAGAGCCAAACTGGTTGATGAGACCAGAGTATGGATTACCAGAAGTCTATATTTTGTTGATGTGGTAATGGTGATGTGTAATATGGTCCTTGGAAAGGACTAAATTAGTTTATTGTGCTTTAGCTCCCGAGCTTGTGAATAACTATATCGTGTTCACGAATTTGGGCACTGGTAAGGACAGGAAAGGACACTGGCTCACTACACATTGGGACACTGATGATTCCATTTACAGCAACATGACAACGTCCACATTGTACAACATCATTACTGGTTGTGAACAACAGCAGAGCTGATATTAAAGTACATTATGATAAATACTTTGCTGGTTAAATACGTACCACGTATGACTAGATTATGGTGGTCTAGTGGGTTAAACCCCTGAACTGATACGCAGAAGATTGCTGGTTCAATCCCAGCAGTTGCCACCACCAGTGTGTCCTTGAGCAAGGCACTTTACTCCAGGCAGATTGTCCCTGTATTAAGTGCCCTATAAGTCGCTTTGGATAAAAGCATAAATGTAAATGACTAACCCTGACTTCCATTAGGGGAAGATATTGAGCATCGATGCACGCTGGTTTACACTGTACATACTACATTGTGGGACTTTTTAGGGAGCGAACGTTTCCAATATTAACCAACTGCAGAACCGCAGAACCCATATACGTCACTCACAACAGTATGAGGACAACAGTGCCACGCCACAGTCTCATGCCGGAAGTGGGTGGAGTAGCAGGCTCAGATCGGAAGTGGGCGGAGTTAACGAAAACTAAACAATCGGCATGGCAGAAGAAAAGAACACAGTAAACAGTTGTTTTTGTGTTGTGTTTTTAATCTGTCAAGTTTATTTGTGTTGTGTATTTGATCCATCGTTGTTGTATTAACACTTTATACAGCATGTGGCTCTAATCTTTTTTTAAACAAGCTTTACGATGTCTCTATCGCGTCTGTTGATATGGTCTTGCTTTAAGTCATTGTTTGTGATTTTACTTTGTTGTTGGCGCTGTATTTTTAATTTGATTACATTTTTTGATACTGACCAATGTTTTATGTGGATTTCTTTCTAATTTATAGAGGCATATTACGATTTGGAGAGGCTCAGCTTTACTTCATTTTCATCAATGTAAGACATTCTGCAACAGTTTCCACTGACCAGTGTTTTAAAACTGACCAGATGGCACAAGTTGAATGCACACCTTCAAATGCACTTCAAAAAGCAGCTGTCCATAGAGGTATGAAGGTTTTCAGTTATTTGTTTATATACAGTGGCAATAAATAGTATTTATTTGTTGTCCCTTTTGGAATTAGTTGGTTTTCTGCATGATTTGGTCAAAAATGTTGTCTCATCCTCAAAGTTTCAAGTATATATATTTATATATAAGCACAATGTGCTTAAGCTAACAAAATACAAACAATATTTCATGTGTTTGAATGTGTCCTATTAAAATCAAATCAAATACACAACCAAAAATGTGGTATTGCCAAATATAGATATTGTTCATTTGGATGATGTTCTGAAAGTTTATTTTATATTCTGAATTTAACATATATATATATATATATATATATATATATAATTTATTTTTTTTATTTATTTTTTTTCAAAGTGTAATGTGTGTATTTTTATGATTTACTATCTACTATTAATGAAAAGTGAGTATATCTATCTTTTTATATCTCTCTTCAATTAGAACGTATTAATAAAATACTTGACATTATTAACATGGTTTTAAACTTGAGTTTGAAATGCTCCAAATGGAGCAATGTATACGAAGATAAATCAGCTCCGCCCACTTCCGGCATGAGACCGTGGTGTGACGCTGTTGTCCTCAGACTGTTGTGAGTGACGTATATGGGTTCTGCGGTTCTGCAGTTAGACCTATCTCAACGTTTCAGTGCCCTGGAAGGATTCTGTGATGAAGTCAGCCCTTAAAATGGCCGACTCCCTGGTCAGTGTCCTAACTACTGAATTGGGGAGCTGATTGAGATGCACCCAAGAACAGATTTATTTGGAGCTGTGGGCTGTGTCCAAAACTGACTTGTTTCCTCTCTGCCTTATCAGGCAACGACTTTGTAGGCAGCGTTTGCGCATGAAGGTACTTCTTTTATTCTATAATGAATTGGAAACCGTTTTCTAAAAAACAGTGTATATATTCTGGTATTTATGTTACAGGCAATGTCTGTATTTGGTATCTGAGAGCTGAATAAGGGTCTGGCCCATGTCAGGAATGCAGTAGTGTTTGTTTAATTAGCCGGCTTTCAGAGAATAAATATGTACTTTTTTTGTAATCAATTAATTTGCTCATACAACCAAATTAGCCATGTTTTATCATAGTTGTGTAAGGCTGGATAAACTAGCAAATGCCGGGCTGTCTGATCGAGGAACTCTCTGAGAAGACAAAGGACACTTTCTGGAAATTAACATCTGAACTGTCTCTTACGTCTATATTCAAGACAAAATCTCACCTCAGTATCATCCTAATCTCTATTGACCCCCTCTCCCCCCACTTCTACTCTCTCTCATGTTGAGATCACCTGAAATTCACCCAAAATCTATATGGTTTAATGTGAACAAGTACTATACAGTATTATACATGTTTGATATAATTTGAAATGTCTCGTGCGACTGGTCAAAGGGGCAGGCCCCACAGATGTACACCAAAAGGTAATAGAGGTTTTAAGAGTTTAGATATATTTGGCTGATTACGGTGGGACATATGTCTTCGGCCAAATGGTCTTTACCTCCTGTAATGCTAATTCCCACTGTGAACTCATGTTAACATTTGAAAGAGTTTTCTATCTTTGGTCTGGTATTTAAGGAGATTTGGCAGAAACTTCAGGGCGCGATTCTGCAACCAGATCAAGCCAGCAATGCTGTTTTCAGATGTCAGGTATGCATCTTTTACTCTTTATTTCAGAGCATTTGATGTTATGTATTGATTTATATGTATCTTGAATTGATTATTGTAATTGGCATGATGCATTTACCTCGCTAATAATAAATTGTTATATTTGATTTCATTCTGACTTACTCTGAAATTATTGACTTTAGTAGATTACGTTGTATCCATTGTTACCGCAAATCTGTGTCAGGTTAGTAACGGACTAAAGTCCAGTTTTGCAACAGTTGGCACGCCAACTGAGATTTTTAGAGCTCCGCCTAACGCTTGGCATTAGTTCAAGTGTACTTAGACTGTGAAGGCTAAAAGGGAAATTTCTGTTTAGGACAACAATAATGTTGATCGGCCAACCTAATTAGGGTGAGCCTTACCTCTGTTTAATGTAAAGTTACTCAAGCTAAGTGTACATGGGAAACCATGGCATGACCATACCAAAACTACATTTAGAGAAAGTATTGGTCAGCTTATATCTAAAGTAGTGGTCCTGACCTCTGACTAGAGGTAACGTTGCTTTATTCAAGTGTAGATAATGGCTAGTGCGAGGACCCTATGAACAAGTTCAATCAGAGTAAAGAGTTAAATGGAATAATCAGATGTCTAGATAAATGGTCAATAATGAAATGCATTCTAACCTAAATTTGAGGTCATGATAAAATGGAGTCAGATAAAAGTAAATTAGAATTAAATCCCTTTGCCCAGGTGAAGAGACCGAATGCGCAAGAGACCTTCACCCGCAAATCATATGCCTTCATTGGGACGATTGGCCTTACAGTTGTATAAAATATGTCAAGACAAATATGTCTAAGGTCCTGAAGGCCAATAATGCACTACATGTTCTCTAGGATATTCTGTTCCAGTAAAGTCCTTGAAGGGAAAAGATATTGCCTGTTTTATCGAATTGTAACCCATGAGGGAAGCATGCATCACCACTCTCACCTTCTGTAGCGACTTCACTTGGTAGAGCAGACGTGGTGTATTGGACCCCATTGGACTAAAATGGGGGAATGAAGGGTTGGATTCTTTAAATCTACTTCCGCTTCAATATATTGCAGTGGTTTGTAATCAAGTTTGTAATCAATATATATATCCTTCTAAAAATGCTTAAAGCTTATTCCACTTCCTGATCTCATACAGAGCAGACGTGCCTTCTATCTGCTCCCCGCTCTGCTTTAGCGCTGATCTTTTTGTCTTTTTTTTTCTTGACCCCCTGCTTGCTGGACTCCTGAAAATACTGAAATGGAATTAATTAACTGGTCTCTCAGCGCGATTGACATGATTTGTCAACACTAATGAAGGGTGCACCGAGAGAACCCCCTGCTGGCTACACGCGGGACGCCTGGAACAGCTGGCAAGTCGTGTGCCTGGAAGTCCTGTCCGTGGACGATGTGGAGGATTTTTTTTTATTCATTTTGATAGCGGGGTTCCTATTTCTCGGCCTTGGGATTGCCCTGACCTATCGGAAGATTGGTAAGACAGCTGCCAGTAAATTCACGAGCCGCTGTCTGTGGAAATTAAAGAGTGCTTCGGGGATGTGTGTGACCGACTGAAGGTATTAGATCAAAGAGTGACACAGATTGAGGAACTGTATCGTAACATCCCGGACTGTGGAGACGCAGGGAAGAGTGGGCTCTATCGGGGGTCAGGCTAGTGAACTGCTACGCAGTATGTCTGGTCTGACCATGAAATTGGATGAAATGTCCAAGTCAATTCATGAACCGGATGCTCGCCACTGACGCTGAGGATCAGAACGGATTGATTGATTATGGTCCGGAAAATTACCGAAGATCAGCTAAATGGATTAAGATATTGACCCCCTCCTTCCCTCAACTCATCGTCCACCCTGTCCCTATCTCTCTCAGTTGGGAGGTCAGCTTGACAGCTGGGTCCTGCTATCTTGCTATTGTTCCCTGTGCACTGCCATATCTCCCTTCAAGGACAAGCCACAGAACTGAACTCGAAAACATCTTAAGTTATGGCTAACATTCACATTCACACAACACAAGCTCACACAACACAGGACTCTTCAGACTCTTACTCGTATCATACATAGCCCACCCCCATCACTGCCCCCGTCTGCCCCTCCCTTTCCTCCTTCCTACCTCCCTTCATCAGTCCCAACTAAAAATTCCATCACGTGACCACGTGTACTGTGTTATGTATGTTATGTTTTTTGCATGTATGCTTTGCAATCTGCATTTCTTTTTTTCTGGAGAGCGTGTGGCGGCACTTTAAATAGCTGCGGCTCGGAGGCTTGCTCCAAACTCATTTTGTTGCATTGTACTTGTACATGTGTAATGACAATAAACTAGAATCTAATCTAATCTAATGATATTTAAGTTATATAATTACATGTCTTCTCACTGGAACATGTTCTCTCCTTGTTTTTGAGAGACGCACCCAAAACATGTTAAAACATATTTAATCTTCTATCTGACCGGGACAGCCTATGTCACTGGGGTCACTCAAGCCTATATCTCATACATGACCAGTTCATAGTTGAAGCATTTGCATTTTTTAATCTTCAATCACTAGAGAATAATGAAGAATATTGTCTGACCAGAGAAAGTGCATCTTATGAGTTTGTTTTGGGGAACATTTCCTGATCAGAGCTAGTCCCAGACCAACTCCAACCATAAAGAAGATACAACACATGTATCTGTGTGTGTCAGTATCCTTTGTTACAGGTCCTGACTTTCATGAGGTGAACAATTGGCACCAAGGGGAGATAAAAAAGACCATCTTCCAGACAAATTGGAGCCCAGAAACACTAATACGTGACATTATGTGACATCAATGGAGCTTTGAACTATGTCTGAGTTATCCATGTCTTAGCCAATCAGAATCATTCAACCTGAATCAATGATGTAGTTTAGTGACCTGTGTCAGAGTATAATTGCCGTTCTATTGAGTGTGTATCCTATAGTGTGAACACACAGCAGCCTACAGACTCCATGCTGATTGTTGAAGCTGACTTCTGCTGATGAAACTGCAAACAATTTTTCAGTAAATATGTTCTTCACTTGATGCATCTCTGACTCCTGGTTTTTCATTCATCATATCTGATCCTCGTGTCTTAAGTATAAATTCCCCTACAATACCTTGTGAAACTGATTTTGGACATAGCCTACTTCTGAGGCAGTGAACGGTTCTGAGAACGTTTAATGATCTACATCAAAATTGAGTGAGCTTCGGTGATAACTAATCACTACAATAGCAATTTCTCACTAGAAATGACATCAGAAGTAGAAAACGTTGGTCAAAAATGTATGTTTACACACAAACTGACCACCAACTGCAACTTTCAGATGCCATCTTTATTTTTTTTTAGCTCAGCTGTCACAGAATGGAAGGTATAAAAGATGAAGTTTTGAAAATGCACACACCTTACTTGTGAAAATAGTACAAAAGAAAGTAAAACTATTTAATATAGTCCTTACGGAGCAAAAATATATACTGTAAAATATAATGCGATACATAATGCATTTCCACATCTGGGAAACTAGTGCTTCTATTTTTCAACATACTGCAATACCGTATTTTCAACTTAAAAAAAACTATAATTTTGTTATTTTTCTAACCCAACTAATGCGTGCACTTTTCTCAATCCGTTATGGAGCTATTCAACTTTGATTTTGCATATTGTTTTTTAAACGTTCATTCGTGTTGTTCAAATGACCACTTTACAATATTTCAATAACATAATTTATTTTGAAGCCTATGCTTTCTTGTACAAAATAAAATATTTTAAGTTAAATGCAGAGTAAGATGTGTAAAAAAGACAAGAGGCTAAGAGATTGTCAAGATCACTATTTGTGTACCCTGCCTGACTGATGTATTTTCACAGACTAACACATGTCACATCTCTCATAGACTACAGTATTTAAAATAGCATATATGCATCAGTTATATTCTCAATTAAATTTACAGAGCAATCCCTGCAAAGTGTTTAGGTTAAGTATAGAAGAGACCAGGATGGGCGTCGCACTCGCAAGACTCACAGCGGGGGGCGATGGCCACTATGGTTTCGCTCCTTCGGCATAACCCTACTGTACATTACGCTGAACTTGAATGCACATGAAATGAAAGGAAATACTTTTTCCCCGGCCTTAATTTGAGACCGGCCTTTATTTGTTCATGCTGGCCACTCCCCTGGCCACTATCAGAGGCCCGGTTTAATTGACTACAGGCTTTTATTTGAAATACGGTATATGAATTGACCATGTATGGCTATATATTGATACATATAAAATATTTAGAAATGAACACAAAAATAGCATTACATGTAATATTCATAAAGTGTTATCCTTTATTGTGTACATATATTGCAGATACATGTTCCCATATAAATGTGAATGTATGTACACACATTCACGGAATGAGTTACAATCAGTGTTTACAACAGACTTTTTTCTAGTTCCCAGCATGCTTTATTTATGAGAGTTAAAGGAGCGTAAATGTTAAAATTAAGTGTTATTTCATGTGTTTTGCTCAATATTAATATAGGGGGAGATCTGTAAGTGTTTAATGTTGTATTATTTTGGAATTTAAAAGGTGGTAGCCTATGTGTGAGTTTTTGGGTTTTACCATTGTGCTGAAGAGCCTGTGGCTAGGTTGACGATTGGCCAAACTCTATTAAGACTATATTACTATATACATTCGTAGATCTCTAGACGTTGTAAACATTTTTAAAGCCACAATATGTAGTTTTTCGCCGCTAGAGGTCACCTATTCAAAACAAAGGCGTAGCTTGATGACGCCGAGATTGAGCGTGGATTCATGGGAGATGTTGTCTTCACCTCACAGCTAGTGGAAAAGAATTGGGACGGGGCTCATGTTCAGAATGTTCATGTTCACGGATGAGATTATTAACGTTACTGTAGTATGCAACGTGGCCGCTGGAGCAAATACTAATGAGAAACGAGCGCGACGCACGGCTGGAGAGCAGCGGAACTTTTATTATGTCACAGTCGCAGCTTCCGTTTTTTATGTGGGTTAACGCAGTGCTGTTTTATAATATTAGCTACATTTGAGCATGTTGAAAATTATGTACTAACATTACTCTGTGTGTTCACTTGACACTGCTAGGAGACACTTGTTGCACAATGCAGTAAGCTAGATCGATATTAGGCATGGTAAAACATGGTACTCACTGTAAATCAAGAAAACAAGATTCAAACAATAAGACTAAACTTGTTGAGCTATATAACAGTCATTAGTTTTCTGTCTATAAATGTATCCAAACAGTTGTTCCCTTGTCTAATAAAATATAATATATCAAAGGTCCCATGGCATGGCATTTTTTTTTATTATTTTATAATGTTTCCTGAGGTGTACTTTTATTGTTAGTATGATTTTTACATCAAAAAATGTCATAATTTAGAAATAAAAGGCATTTTTTCTATACTGTTATTACCCCTCTGGCTGAATGCCCTGTTTCAAGGGGCCTGTCTGCTGTGAGACTTCAGTGAAAACGCCCACTGTTGTGATTGGCTGACATCTTTGCATTTGAAATGAGTGTTAGGAGGGGGCGTGGTTTAGCGAGTAACTGCAGGCACTGCATGCATGAGAGAACTGGAGGAAGTTTTATTGTAACAGACTTAATTGTAATATATCTTATAATTTGTTTTTGTGTACATTTTTGACATTTCTGTGCGTTTAAATAGGTTTTAGGTCTGTATTATCTGTGTAAATAAGTAGGGACTTTTATTTTGATGGGTGTTGCAGTCTATGGAGCAATATGAAAAAAGAGGGAGCGCTCGTTCATCATTCAGTGGGTTTAAGCAGATTTCAAGTTTACAGTTTGTTTAGCACCCCCCAAAAAGACAATAGGTGTGTATGTGCTTGTTTACTGTCATTTGTAATTAGTATGTTTGTTATTTATAATGCTATGGAGAGAGAGTTTGTGTACAAGGTGTTTATGCGCACTTCTTTGTTTTTTGTTTCAGCTCTTACGGTGATTTTTGGAGATAAACGGTTTCAATAAACTCCTGAAACATCAGTAAAGTCTAGCCATCATTCGGACGGGGTTCGCTACATTTATTGTACTGGGTTGTTGAGAGAGCGCTGTGCTGTTAGCGCAAGCTTATTTGTAGCTGAGAGTTCTGAATAAACTGTCCCAGTCACGTCAACTCGTGATTATAGCATTATTTTATGATCTATTCCTATCACATGAAAGGCTGCAGTGATGAGCATTGAGTAAAGACACAGTCTGTTGATCGCGTGAATGCAGTGATCTCCTCATTGCAATGCGTTCTCTCTCACAAAATGCTTTCACCTCAACTAACAGCAAACACGACGTCTACATGAATACAGTAAGAGCTTCGCTGTGCTGCATAACAGCGTCATTCATTATAACGGCAGTTTGGGCAAGTGTACAGATACACTCGATATGTGATTGACAGCGCCGGACATTATAAGAGTGTTCTTTGATCACTCTCTGTAGTTTATTCACTTAAAAAATGGATTTGTTTCATGCTACTAACAGAAATGATCGTTTTAGTCACTGGCTTGATTCACTGATGCATTATGCTTAGAGCATCAAGACGGTGATCATTAAACGATCTAGAAAGAAAGTCTGAGTGAACTTGAATGATTAGCTACACATCAGAAATCACAGATCAGGCATTAATGAACACTGTTACTCACTGTTTGTCGTGATGCTGTCGAATCCATATCGTAAAGTCTGTTTGTAAAGCCTGTGCTGACATAAACTGAATCAATTTTCTCTGAATGCTCTGGGTGGGCAAAGCAGAGGAAGGGGGAGGTAACCTTTCCTAGTATGATGTCATAACAGGAAAATTCCAGATCAGCTCGTCTGCGCTGTCATTTTCTCAAAGGCAGAGAAAGACAGCCAGAACTCGGTTTACACCCATCAAAATTTCTAGCCACTTGGGGAACATATACAGGCTAGGGGAACTCATATTAATGTTAAAAAACCTCATAAAATGAAATGTTCATGCCATGGGACCTTTAAAACGTCTCTGATGTTTTCATGGTTGCTAATCGCGGTATAATCGAGGGCGTGGTTTCTAAAGCAGGTATGATTTCATTGATAGTCGATAAATGGACATTGTCTGTGTCCTGGGAAAAAAGGCTTTTTTCACTGGATTTAAAGGGATAGTTCACCCAAAAATGAAAATGAACCCATGATTTACTCACCCTCAAGTCATCCTAGGTGTATATGACATTCTTCTTTCAAACAAACACAATCTGAGTTATATTACCAAAGTCCAGGCTAATCCAAGCATTATAATTGCATTAATAGTTGCTCTGTTTTTCAAGTCCAAAAAAAATGCACCTGTTACTTTTTTTTTCTTTCAAATGTTCAAATATGTCAAATATCTTGGATGCCCCCAATATTACATATGTTAAATGAATGAACTGGACACTAAATAGAATAAATTATTATTATAAAACATTGTACATCAATGTACACTATTGTAATGTTGCTGTGGGACAATGTGAGAGACACCTATCAAATTCAATATATTATTGTAAATATTATCAGTAGGCCTACTATAGTATAAATATTGTGTAATAATTATCAGTAGGCCTACTATAGTGTTAATATTGTGTAAATATTATCAGTACTTTACTACTCCTCTGGTAGTGGAGCTCACGTTATCACCTGGGTTTTTAGCCCCTCATGTTGTGGCTGTGATGATGTGAGGTTTCATTAGATTAGAATTACTGGCCGTGGAGAGACTCTTTCTTCCTGGGCATAAGTTGCACGTTACATTCTTACCTTTCACCTCAACGAGGGAAAAGTAGCGCTTATACTTCCAGTTTGCGAAAGCTACCTTTGAAGTCGTTGGACTTGCCATCGCTGACTGTGCATATGCGTGTGCGTCATAGGTGTGTGTGTGTGTGTGTGTGTGTGTGAACTCAACCTATCAACCTCAACCTTGTCTCCCACCCACCAATCATCATCAGTTATGTGTACCACCCAACCCACCCCCAAACACTCATGGCTGGCTCGCGCGCACACGCACACACATCATAGCTGTCCATCGTTTCCGATGATGACGCTTCGGGGTTGGGGAGGGGATCAACGACATTGCCGCTGGTGCCACTTCTCGTGGGCGTTGAGGCCGATCCTTGACCCGCACACTCGTCCACAGGTGGAGCAAGGGAAACCAAAGGATAGAGGAGCTCCAGTTGCCCTCTGGTGTCTTTGTCTGCGTCTCGCGGCTCTCCGCTGTTGGTTTTTTTCGTGGATTTGTGAAACTACTCGGGCGCAGGTAAACTGCCAGGCTGATCTGTCCTGTGCCAGAGCTTCAAGATGCATGGGACTGATGTTGGAATGCTTTAAAAGTCCCTTGGTGTAGTCCTTATAGCGCTTCTTTTGTCCACCAGCCACTCGTTTGGCGCCTTGTACTTGACCGTAGAGAATTTGGCTGGACAAGCGGTGGTCCGGCATACGGATGGTATGCCCTATCCATCGTAGGTGTTTCTTAGCCACTGCGGCTTCCATGCAGATAGAATTGGTGCTCTGTAGGATTTCCGCATGTTGGACTCGGTCCATCCAGGAGAGGCCGAGGATCTTCTGAAGGCAGCGGATGTGGAAGGATTGCAAGAGGGTGATGTGTCGGCTGTATGGAGTCCATGTTTCCGCCCCATAAAGCAGGGTGGAGACACACACAGCATTATAAACAGCAACCTTGGTGCTGACCCTCAGATTTCGGTTTTCAAAAACCCTACTACGAAGGCGGCCGAATGATGAGGAGGCTTTTTTGATACGGGTGTGGATTTCCATATCAAGGGAGCAGCAAGAGGACAGAGTTGAACCGAGGTAGGTGAACTGATCTACATTTTTAAGTGGAATGCCGTTTATATGGAAGCTGGGGGGTGAAGAGGTTTGAGAGAAGATTTGGGAAATAACTTCAGTTTTTTGTATGTTAACCTGAAGACCAAAGAATTGGTAGAGACAGGTTATTGTGTTGAGGGCGTGCTGCATGGATTCTGGACTATGTGCTAGAATAGCGCAGTCATCAGCATATTGTAGTTCACCTATGCAGCAGGATTTGGTCTTTGTGTAGGCCTGCAACCTCCGGATGTTAAAGAGGCTTCCATCAAGGCGGTATTCAAGGAGAACACCGTCCTTGTGTCCTAACGCACAATGAAAAAGGTGCGTGACGGCAGAGAGAAGGAGGTTAAAAAGGACTGGAGCCAAGACACAGCCCTGCTTCACCCCAACATTTACATCAAAGAACTCTGACTGAAGTTCTCCTGTGGTGACTCTGGCTTGCATCCCATTGTGCAGCTGCTGTAGAATGGTGAGGAACTTGGGTGGTACCCCAAGTTTGGAAAGTTGTTTCCAGAGAATCTCACGGTTGATAGTGTCAAATGCATTACTGAGGTCAATGAAGGCTATGTAAAGGTCTGTGCGCTGCTCTCTGCTTTTTTCTAGCAACTGCCTTAAGACAAAAATCATGTCGGTGGTGGATCTATTCTTCCGGAAGCCACATTGCGTTTCCGGGAGTGCAGCTTCTGAGATGTACTTAACTAGCCTATTGAGCATGATTTTTGGCAGAACTTTCCCTGCAATGGAGAGGAGGGAGATTCCACGGCTGTTTCCACACACAGCTCTGTCCCCTTTTTGTTTATAGATGACCACGATATCGGCATCCTTCCAGTCTTGTGGGAGGGTCTCAAATTCCCAAATATGACAGATGAGGAGGTGCAGGCGGCGTGTAAGGAGGTACCCTCCATGTTTGAAGACCTCTGCTGGAATGCCATCCGGTCCAGCACTTTTATTGTTTTTAAGACTCACAATGGCTTGGCGTGTCTCCAGAAACTGAGGGGGATTGTTGAGGTGTGTGACTAGTGATAGGTCGGGGATGTTATCCAGGATAGAAATGTCAACAGGGTTATTGAGGTTGAGGAGAGTCTCAAAGTGGTTTGCCCAGCGGGTGAGGATCTCATGGCGGTCCTTGAGGAGCGTCGAGCCATCAGCTGAACGAACTGAAGCAATCGCTCTCTTCCTGGGGCCGTAGAGAGTTTTGATGGCATCATAGAAGCCCTGTGAGTTGTTGCAGTCTGCCATACGCTGTATCTCTTCTGCCTTCTTCACCCACCAAGTGTCCTCCATGATCCGGAGGGCACACTGGGTTGCAGATCTCGCTGCATTAAAGGTGGCTTTCAAGGTCGGAGATCCAGGGCAGGACAGGAGAGATTTATGGGCATCATGTTTTATTTTGAGGAGTGTCTGTATCTCAGCCGAATTGCTGTCAAACCAGTCCTGATGATGTTTCCTCGGCTGGCCCAATGCCTCTGAAGCTGCACTGTGGATGGCTTGGCGCAGCGTTGGCCAGTCAGCTGATTCCTCCGGGATCTCTTTGAGGTTATCAGCGAGGAGCTGTCGAAGGAGGTCTCGTGAAGTGGGGCTACTGAGTGCTGAGCAATTGATTTTTTGTTTTGGAGCTGTCCTCTGACCACGGGGTCTAATACTCATGAGGAGTTTGGATCTGACCATACGGTGGTCAGTCCAACACTCTGCTCCGCGCATGACTCGAGTGGAGAGGACATCTTTCCGGTCATTTTGACGGACGATTACGTAATCAAGGAGGTGCCAATGTTTTGAGCGTGGGTGCTGCCAGGTGGTTTTGAATCTGTTCTTCATCTGAAATATGGTGTTGGTGATGACCAGTTGGTGTTCTGCACAGAGAGAAAGGAGCCGGAGGCCGTTGTCATTCATCTTCCCAACACCGTGCCGGCCGATTACCTTATCCCATACCAGGTATCTGTATCTCTATGCCCACTCTGGCATTAAAATCTCCCATGAGAATGAGTTTGTCTGTGGCTGGAGTTTTTCTTATGGCAGAGTCGAGGGCAAGGTAAAAGTCCTCTTTGGTGTTAGACTCGGCAGCAAGCGTTGGTGCATAGGCACTAATGAGGGTGGCAAAGCATCCTTTTGCAAGGGGGATGCGCCAGGTCATCAGCCTCTCATTGATGCCGACAGGGAATTCAGGGATAAACTGCAGCAGTTTGGACTTCACTGCAAAACCAACTCCATGGGTCCGGCGAGTGCCAGAAGAAAGTGTACCCTGCACCAACCTCCGTCAGGGAGTCCTCTCCATGAAGTCTGGTCTCACTGAGGGCTGCAACGTCGATGTTGTACCTTGCTAGCTCTAAGGCCACAAGTGCTGTTCTACGATGAGGCTTGTCAGGTGTCTCAGCCAGGTCCAACAAGGTGCGGACATTCCATGAAGCAATACTCAGGTGTCTATTTCTTTCTTTCGTTTTTCAACCGCATGTTGGGATGCTCCGGCGGTTGCGGTATACCGCCCAGAGTGTATGGCGCAGACATTTTTTGAACCACCTTTTCCAGGTCCTTCCCCATCTCAGGAGTGAGCAGCGTGGAACTGCTCAGTCGCAATGGAAGCTGCCGAGGCAATGTGCTGCTCCATCCCACAATTGCAATGACCATCACTCCATTGCCGCCTGTGTGCATGGTTTGGCTAGACACTCCTAGCCACATCCTTGGCCTGTGCCTACAAGAAGCTTGCACATAGGTAAGGATTAAGGTGAAGGTGCAGGTGTGCATTCCACACTCCCACCATCTTGGCTCCTTCCAGAAGGATCTCCGGTGGCATGAGAGAACCCATGACGACCTTCGTCTGAAAGGAGTTGCAGGGGTCTGCCGGTAGCCCGGCCTGGTGGGTTCCGCCTATGCCTGTCCCCAAAGGCAGATTTTTAATCAGGGTTTACTCCCCTAGCCACTGTACCCCTCCGTGTTTACCCACGTGGCAGTGGGGCTGCCTTCTTCAGACTTTTCCGCCATTTTGGTGGTTCTCTCACACCCACCATTTTCCGGCGACTCCATCGTTGAGGCGTTTGGGATTACTCTTTGTCTGGCCTCTACCCTTTGACCTGTTCGGCATGGGTGGCCCTACCAGGAGTACAAGACTCCCGCCGACATAGCTCTAGGGGTCACGGAGACACGCAAAGTGCCCCACCACGTTAAGGTGGTGATCCGTCGGGACACACACACACACGCACACACACGTTGCAGGTCCGACTGACAGAGAGCCTGTTCAGATGAAAACCGCTTCAGTGAGCTCAATTATAATAACGCCACATTTTTTTTCTCAGTAACGCTAACGGCGTTGTAACGGAAGAGACAGTAATTCGTTTGATTACTCGTTACTGAAAAAAATAATTCCGTTAATAACGCCGTTTATCTATAACGCCGTTATTCCCAACACTGAATATAACTCAGATTTTATTCGTCTGAAAGAAGAATGTCATATACACCTAGGATGACTTGAGGGTGAGTAAATCATAGGCTAATTTTCATTTTTGAGTGAACTATCCCTTTAAACATTTTTGGAAGCAACTGAGAAAATGTAAGTACAAATAAGTCAACAAAATATATAACATTGTTCTAGTGGGTTTTGGATATTTTAATCCAAAAATCTTACATATTGTGCCTTTAAATCTGAAAACTCCAAAAAGCAACGGATTTGTCAGACATTTAACGCATGTTCACAGGGGGAAACAACTGAAAAACAGCGCTGGTTGTTCTTTTACTGACTAAGAAATAGCTTCAGATGATTCAGTGAGAGAGCAGTCCAAACGAATGCAAGTGTATTCAGGCTGTTTTGCAAACGCGTTTGACCCATTCATAATTTACAACATAATTTAAGTGTCAAAAATACATGTGCGCAGTTCAGTTACACAGTGCTGTTAAACTGAATATATGAAGTATATCAACACAAACAACAAATTGTTCGTCACTATAGCAACAGTAGACCCCGTTTATATACCCCTTCCCCCAGGCCTTGCACATCAAGTTCGCACAGGGCCTTGTACCCCCCTTGTGACAGGCCTGCTATCTAGTGTGTTATCAAAAGGTGTGATGAAGTATGACACGGCCATGAGGTTTTGTGCTAGAACAGAGTCCGCTGTCAATTATACAGTAAATGTTCTCACTATGCCATATGACTAAATCTATACTGTAGTACATTTATGTACATTTATAATGGTGAGTTACAGAAATGTGGCAGTCTCTACCATGGTAATCTGTTTACAGTATCACATGGCATAGCCTACTGTATAATGTAAAATGCTGTATTTAAAGCCACATGTCTCCCTTCTACGGATGCATCTCTGATCAGTCTGATGTTACACAGTCATTGACTGTTTCCTCTCCTTCCTGCTCTATGTTCACAAATTGCAAATCTCTCTCTCTCTCTCACACACACACACACACACACACACACACACACACACACACACACACACACACACACACACACACACACACACACACATCTGGTTCATTAACTTTGTGGGGACTCTCCATAGACGTAATGGTTTTTATACTGTTCAAACTGTATATTCCATCCCCTTACACTGACCCTACTCCTAACCCATCACAGAAAGCTCATTCTGTATGATTTATAAGCTTGTTTCCCCATGGGACCTCAATTTAGGTCCCCAAGGTGACAAGAGTTTCCATGAGCTGGTGTGCATTCAGGTTGAAGTACCCACCGGTACCCACCAATAGAAACACACACACACACAGACACACACACACACACTTTGAACATAACGGTTATAATCTAAGATAAATCACTTACTGTATGTAAAAAGAATTCATTACATTTGGTAATCTATATCGGAAATTGCAAACAAGTTATATGTCTATAGAATAAATATCCATAAAAATCTATAGGTGTACCATATGATTCACTGATTAACCATTAAGTTCAGTTGGATTAAATATTAGACAAATGAACAAGAGATGCAAATCAAAAGTTTGATGGTAAGAGCTTTATGAAAGGCGGTTACTGTGAATGAAACATTTATGAAACACTATTTTGTGTAGTGAAAATTATACTTTGTGATTTTGTGTATCGTACAAACACAATTGAATGACATATCTGAAAAAGTAGACATATCATTAACACTTTACAATAAGGTTGTATTAGTTAACATTAATGCATTAGTTAACCACGGACAACATTAGTTACCATTCAGCATTAGTTAATCTTTGATAATGTTAGTTAATAAAAATACAGCTGTTCATGGTTTGTTCATGTTAGTTCACAGTGCATTAACTAATGTTAACAAGATTTTAATAATGCATTAGAAAATGTTGAAATTAACATTAACAAAGATATATAAATGTTTTATAAGTGCAGTTCATTATTAGTTCATGTTAACTAATCTAGTTAACTAATGAACCTTATTGTAAAGTGTTATCCAAAAAGTGCACCTTTGATGATTTGTTGTGATATTAGTACTAAGAGTTTTCCAATTGCTTGTGAAAATTGCGCCAAAGCAATTAAAATCTGTCTGATGCCACTTTTGCTGAATTCACTTCAAATATAAACCTATGGAAACGCATAGCCTATTATGTGCATACACAGGGACAGTGAATACATTCTTATAGCCATTTCATTCATTTATTTCAAGTATGTCCCAGTATGTCAGTATTTGGGTGATTCTATAATTTAGGGTACATTGCATGTCCACTGATGTTAATTATACTTATACAATCAAATTTTTTCAAACAAATTGCATTTTATGTGTAAACTTGCTTCATGAAATAACATCACGCAGACAATATGAGCAATATATTCTTCATTTTGCTTAAAATGTGACATTATGACCCTAAATGTACAGTTTTGTCCATGTCCGATTTCAATGTGAGAAAGTTGAGGGCCCAAAAACATCAATTAAAATCATTAAAATAAATTAATTATTTTTGCAATCTTTTACAAAAGTCTTAATATTAAAGGAAAATAATAGTTTCAAATATAAGTTATTTATTTAAATACTTAAAATATATTAATTTATTCGTGTCCACAAAATGTTGGTCAACTATGTTACAAACAAAACCTCCCCCAGCAACTCAAAAATGGTTTGTCCCAAGACCATGTGACCCGCACCATGTGATGTCAATTTCCTTTTTGGCGGCCATTTCAAACACACCATGGTGAGTCTCCTCTCAGTTTTTTCAATATTTGATGTAGAAAAGCATATTGTCCACGGCCGTATTATTAACCATCAACTATGTTATGTACATTGTCATGGCTAAAAAGTTTTATTTACTATAATGCAATTTTGTGTTGAATTCTTACATTAACCTGCTCAAAAAAATGACATGTGGTTAGCTAGGCTAGGTCCACCATTTCTGTTATGGGGAAGAAATATGGAAATTGTCAACTAAGTTATGGTCAACTAAGTTACAGTCACCTAAGTTACACCAGTGCTCAACTATCTTTCAACTAAGTTACATCAGTGCTCTATGGCATATCATGATCATTAATTGTTCCTATGTTATTTATATCCTGAACATGTGTGTATATATATATATAATTTTACTTTTAAAAATGATACATTTAAATAGGTCTCCACAGCGGAGATACAGGGCTCGTCATGATGCAGATCCTGAAAGAAGGGCAGCATAGTTGGAGAAGCAGAGAGAGGCATGGCACAGGCTCAGGTCACAAGGAAAGGTGAAGACAGTGGCAGATATGAGTGAGAGAGAGAAAAGAAGAAAGCAAAACAGAATAACAGAGAGAGAAAGAGCAGGCTTGATAACGTAGTTTCACCACCGGACAGTCCAGACAACCACCCATCAGAGCAGCAGGTAGAGTTCATGAGGCAAGACAGAAACAGGTTTATGCATTTCATGTTCCCAGTTACCCACATGTTTTGTCTGTACATTAATATACAATATACTGGTTGTTTATTTCAGACAGAAGAAGACTGGAAGAATAAAGGCCAAAAGAGGAAACTCAAAATTACATAGAGAAATACAGAAACTGAGAGACTTGCTTGAAAAGCAAAAAAGAAAATCAGATAAACTTCGCAAGAAACTAAAAAGAAACAATAGCACTTCAAAAGAGCAGAATCCCCAGGATCCAAGACTAGGCGACAACTTCAACATGCCTCTGTTTCCTCTGAGGTGCGCAGGTCACTACTTGTGCACAATGCACTCATGGCCAACATGAAAGCTGTGGAATTATGTGCATTTCTGTACTGTTTAATAATTCTACATTTAAAATAAAAAGAGGTTTTCACCAAAAGCAACTTTGCTAATTAAATTCTGTCTCATGAATAAAATATTGTCCATGGTTAACAATATGTCCAGTCAACTAGGTTACTAGTGTCAACCGTGTGATTTTCATCGTCAACTAGGTTACACTTAGATTTTTAAAGTTAAAATAGCCAATATTGATGTTGCTGACATTTTTAAGCATTCTACTTATTTGCATAGGTTGGAGTTTACTATAACATCTTTTTTAATGATCAAAAATAACTTTAATGGAGATTTATGATCAAAAACATCCTTGTCCATAAGGACAGTTATAAATGGATTGCATGTTCATCTTTAAAAAAAGGTTGATTATGAAAATAATTTTAAATAACAATTGTATGTGTGGCAGAAATAGACTCAATAGCCTTCTAAATTGCATTTCATTTCAAGTGCAAGACTGAATTTAATGGTTTTTATAACACTCTGTTTGTCCGTAACATAGTTGACAAACTCTGAAGTAAAAACATGTTTTTAATTAAAAAATTTTTAAAACACTTCATGTTTAAGCTCTACAGATAACAGATATGTAACACTGAATTAATAGACTATATTGAGACGCTTAATGTTCCACTGAGAAAGGACAGTGCTCTTGTGCTTTTTTGCTGACATGAAATGTACCCTAAATTAGAGAATGACCCATTTATGATTTAAAAAAAATCAATCCACACCTCCTTTAAATGAATCACTACGCGTAAAAAATTAAGAAACATATCAAAACTAGGCCTATATGATCGTAATATTAAGACGATAATACTAACAATAACAATGTGAGTTCAGTGTTGTTATTTATGCATGCAAATGTATTTAAAACAATTACATTACTTAATAGCAACAGCTTACAGGATATTAAATCATAATATAAAATATTTATTTAATGTATGAATTGTATGTATGCGTATTTCGTCTGTAGCCTACTACAGCTGACTGAATTAGATATTAAAAAGGTACTTTATATAAATGTTACTTCAAGGAATACTTCATTGAAGCTTTCAGCGTTTTCAGATGAAGAAATGCAGAAAGACACGCACCTTCCCCGCGTCCTCGATGCACGCGCACCGCATCCAGACTGCTCTTAAACTTCATGAGGTTCAGAAATCCCTGGTAACGCAAAAATGTTCAAACAATCGCTGTACATAAACGGGTGTCTTTTACAGCCATTGCAGTGCCTGTGTCTTGACTGAGTTGCATGGATGATGGATCTTCGCGGTGAGGACGCAACCAAACATCCAATGAGATGACCGGGCTGTGTGTGTGTGTGTGTGTGTGTGTGTGTGTGTGTGTGTGTGTGTGTGTGTGTGTGTGTGTGTGTGTGTGTGTGTGTGTGTGTTTGGGGGGTAATAATTGGGCAGGCAGTCGAAACCTGCATGGCTTTCATCCTTCTCTGTGGTTGTTTCTGTCAGTTGTTTTATCGGCTAAATCAAAAAAATGTTGCTTTTGATTGTGTGTGCATGACTCGTTTTAAAGTGGATTCAATGGACCAGGAGGGACCATGGTGATGGATAGGTACGCGCGCATCCGGTTGCGTCTCCAATATCAACTCAATATTTCAAATGCAGGCTTACGTCAGAAGGATAGTATTGTAACATTTTGTTTACATGTCTGTAACTAAGTTTTCTTACGTCATGTGTCTTGAACGTTTAAAATATTCCCACATTTGTCTTCTATGTCGTTTAGAAGCTCTAAACTGTGTAAATGAATATGCTGTTGTTGCAAACGACACTTTAGAAAACGGTCCCATCATTAACGAATAACTACACAGGAACAAATCAGTAACGCAATATTAACAGTAGGGAGACCGGGTATGGTTGTAACACTTTTTTCTTCAGCACCTAAAACTACCTCTTTTTTTTAGCTATATGTCTGAAACTTTTAGGCAAAGTACCCACGCTTGTCTACTACAATTGGCAACAATTTAAATTTCTCCAACTATATCACAGACTTTTTGAGATGATGACAAATACAAGGTGATCCTTTGTTACAACCTACCCCACTACTGGGGTAGGTTGTAACACATACTGGGGAAAGTTGTAACAGGTAGACAAAATGCACATAAACACAAAAAAAGGGTACTCCAAGTGTTATGCCACAACAACAGTTTTATTTTAAATGAATAACTGCAAATTAACAAACATATTTACCCCCATTCCACAGAACGAACAAATTAAATGCATTATTTATCAGTCACAATAGTGACAAAAACAAATAAATAAATGCATTTTTAAGTCACAATGGTGACAAGAACAAACAAATGAAATGCATTCTTTATCAGTCACAATAGTGACAAAAACAAACAAAAATGAAATGCATTTTTAAGTCACAATGGTGACAAGAACAAACAAATTAAATCCATTCTTAAGTCACAATGGTGACAAGAACAAAACAAGTAAGTGCATTCTTAATCAGAGTCACAATGGTGACAAATGAAATTGGTCAGGCCTGGAGTGCATGCCTGGTGTGCCCAAAAGCTACATAAAACCTAACTCCTCACTGAAAGTCTGGGGTTCCGCTTCATAAATGAGCTAAACCAATCAGGCCCTGCCATTTTCTTCTCATTCCAGGTTTGTGGATGTTGTATTTTGAATTCCACCGCGAGTTGGTAAGCAAACTTTCTGACCTAAAAGAAATCATAACATGATGTCCGAGTAGAGACACTTTTTTAAAATTGTCTAAATGTATGTGTTGGTATTTATTTAACTTTTACCTGATATTAAACAATTACATTTTTGTGAATGATGAATAAAATAAGTTTGCATAAAAGGTCGAATACAAATTAAGATGTCTTAAATCTTACCTTTTCTACCCTGTTCTCAAGACGCTTATGCATCATGCTCACCTCACGTGGAGTTAGCCCATAGTATATATCGGCTGCCTGGCTTATATACTGAGACAAAGTCTCCTCCTGCTCCCTGGTGAAGACCTTGTGAGGACTGTAGTATCCTACACGAGGAAAGCCCCTCAATCCCTGCTGTTTCAGTTCTTTATATTTTCGCCAATATCTGTTCAAGGTGACATGGCAGATTCCATGGGATTTTGCCACTGCCCTGACAGACCTTCCTTTCATAACTTCCTCTGCTGCTCTTTTTAAAAGACTGGCATCGACTCCACGATCTGTTTTTCTCACCCAAGTTCTAGGCATTCTGTAGAATGATTAAAATCACAAAAAAATTCATATTTGTATGTATGGGGATGGTTGTAACACTTTTCAAACACGTGTTACAACCTACCCCACCACTGTCACCCACTGTTTAGCTAGCTGTATTAGCATGGTACTTTGAAATTAGCAGGAGGTTGATACACCATTCTTTACTTGAGAAACTAAAGTTTGACCTGATATAACTCATACAACATTATCTACAACATTAGAAGTACTAAAAAAAATATTATCTTGTTATTTTTTTTTACTTTCTTACCTCAGAATTTGATTTTTGGCCGTAGCTTCATGAGAGATGGCAACACAGACAGCAACACCTCCATGTGGGATCATAAAGGAAGTCTAAAAAAACTGAAACTGTCACATGACTCCGATCTTATCCCTGATTCGTGGAAATGGTAGCGTTACAACTCTCCCCGTGTTACAACTATACCCGGTCTCCCCCTAACTACTATTAACTAACAAGAAACTCTGATTAACAAATTAGTAAGTAATAACGCTCAGTTGAATGTGCCATTGTGGTAGTTCACTACTATTAGCTAATCAATAACTTTTTTTTTTTCATAACTCCCAGAGAACTACTATAACAGGTTTAAAATTAAAGGGTTAGTTCACCCAAAAATGAAAATTATGTCATTAATTACTCACCCTCATGTCGTTCGACACCCGTAAGACATTCGTTCATCTTCGGAACACAAATGAAGATATTTTTGTTGAAAGCTGATGCTCAGAAAGGCTTCAGATAGGCCTCCATAGGGATTCAGTACATTTATTTATTTATTCGTTTATTTAACAGGGACAGTGTATGGCACTCAGCCACACCAGAATTAGCTACAAGCTAAATTTAATCTGTAGTCCCTGATTTACTCTCACAAGACCCATAAAAGGCACTAAAAACATCGTTACAAAGTCCATCTCACTACAGTGGCTCTACAATAATGTTATGAAGCGACGACAATAGTTTTTGAGCGAAAAAAAAAATCAAAATAACGACTTTATTCCACAAGTTCTGTCTTCCTGTGCCATGAACTCACGAAGCACCAAGACGCATGCGCGAGAATATGACGTAGCGCCGGCGTTCGGGAATCCATGAAATGCACACTTTAGTCCCATTTTGAGCTCTACGCCGAGACCTAAAGCACGATCAATGTAGAATTCAACAGCTTAGATACGGCGCGTCTTCCTCTGCTCGTTGTAAACAAATCTCCTCGCTTCTGGGTCACGTGTCCGAACGCCGGTTCTGCGTCATATTCTCGCGCATGCGTCGTGGTGCTTCGTGAGTTCACGGCAGAGGAAGACAGAACTTGTAGAATAAAGTCTTTATTTAGATTTTTTTTTTTCGCTCAAAAACTATTATCATCGCTTCATAACATTATTGTAGAGTCAATGTAGTGAGATGGACTAGTGCCTTTTATGGGTCTTGTGAGTGTAAATGTACTGAATCCCTATGGAGGCCTGTCTGAAGCCTTTCTCAGCATCAGCTTTCAACAAAAATATCTTCATTTGTGTTCCGAAGATGAACGAATGTCTTACGGGTGTCGAACGACATGAGGGTGAGTAATTAATGACAGAATTTTCATTTTTGGGTGAACTAACCCTTTAACATCAATAATGCATAATATATAACTCATTCTAAAGTGAACGTAATGGTAACCCACTAGTAATGACTCAAGTGTAACTACACCCTTCTAAAGGAATGACTAATTATTTGGATCAGTATTCTAAAGTGAAAAACATCATAACTTTGTAATTACTGAAATCATTGTAAGCGTTTGAGCTTTTTGTAAGGTTTTGGATAGTAATTAGTTCACTTCAAAATTAAAATTTCCTAATAATTTACTCACCCCCATCTCATTCAAGATGTTCATATCTTTCTTTCTTCTCTCAAAGGATTTTTCCAGGATTTTTCTCCACATAATACTTCAATGGCAACCAACCGGGTTGAAGGTCCATCCTGCCATCTTCCGCCTGCGTCTAGCGTGACCTTTCCGACGTGATTACATAATTTGTGGCGACCCTATAAGTCAGGGGTCTCCAAACTCTGTCCTGGAGGACCACTGTACTGCAGAGTTTAGATCCAACCCCCAATTAAACACACCTGAACCAGTTAATTAGTGTTTTACTGGGGCCTTGTTAGACACTGGCTGAATCCGAAATCGCCCCCTAAACTCTCATTCACTATTCCCTACGTTAGCCAACTAATATAGTTCACTTGAAGGAGTGAATGAAATGGAGTGCGTGAAGTCGGACAGCCGTTGAGTATACATCGGCTGTACACTCGTTATTGCGGTGCAATGTGGGATAGAATGAGTGCACTCAATAACATCCACTATGGTTTTGGACACCACTACAAATGGCTGTCCCCTCAAATAATGTCCTATTTGAGGGTATAGGGGTCGATTTCGGAATCAGCCACTGATTAGCTAGTTCAGGTGTGTTTAATCGGGGGTTGGAGCTAAACTCTGCAGGACAGTGGCCCTCCAGGACCGAGTGTGGAGACCCCTGCTATAAGACCCAAACCCTATTCCCTCCTAAGACCTTATTCCTCGGCTGGGATCGTGCAGAGCCCTATGAAGCCCTTCGAAGCCCTTTGAAACTGCATTGATTTGGTCCTTCAACCCGGTTGGTTGCCATTGAATTATTATGTGGGGAAAAATCCTGGAAAGTTTTCTTCAAAAAAAATGTAATTTCTTTTCGACTGAAGAAAGAAAGACACAATCTTGGATGAGATGAGGGTGAGTAAAATATCAGGCCATTTTAATTTTGAAGTGAACTAATCCTTTAAGTAATTACTAGTGGGTTATTGTGATCACTTTAGAATACTGAGCCATATAGCTAGTAATTTCGGTTACACTTTATTTTAAGGTGTCATTGTTACAGTGTAATTATATATTCAAATACTGGGTAATAATAATTACATGTACTTACTATAGGGTTATGGTATTATTAGGGTTTGGTTTAGCCCATCAATAAAGAGTAGGGGTGTAACCCCGGCATCCTGGCCAAATTTGCCCATTGGCCCCTGTCCATCATGACCTCCTAATCATCATATATATGATTGGCATCATCCCTCAGTCTCCTCTCCACCAATCAGCTGGTGTGTGGTGGGCGTACTGGCGCAAAATGGCTGCCGTCGCATCATCTAGGTGGATGTTGCAAATTGGTGGTGGTTGAGGAGATTCCCCCCCTTCTATGTAAAGCGCTTTGAGTGCCTTGAAAAGCGCTATATAAATGTAACAAATTATTATTATTATTATTATTATTATTATTATTATTATTATTATTATGTAATTATGCATAATTTATTTATATTCATAGTTACTATATCCATATTCGCCATAGTTATTACTATGGTAAGAATATGTAACATGTAACAAGGACACTGGAAAATAAAGTGTTACTGTAACTCCAATAGAAGTATGTAGTAACACTTGCATTACTCACTAGTTCCTGTGTAGTCATTCATTAATGATGGAACAGTATTCTGAAGTGTTACCCCGGGAATACTTGACCTTGTGGAGACAATTTTGGTCCCCTTGAGCCTTGAGGAAAAAAGCTTATAAATCATACAAAATGGCCCCGAACAGGTTGGGCTATGTGCTATTCAGTCATGCTTTTTTTGAGTTCTTTAAAATACAGTTCTGTATTTTTATATGGTGTGTGGTACTGTATGTGGGGGAGTGTATTTAAATCTATGTAGGCCTACACTCACCTAAAGGATTATTAGGAATACCTGTTCAATTTCTTATTAATGCAATTATCTAATCAACCAATCACATGGCAGTTGCTTCAATGCATTTAGGGGTGTGGTCCTGGTCAAGACAATCTCCTGAACTCCAAACTGAATGTCCGAATGGGAAAGAAAGGTGATTTAAGCAATTTTGAGCATGGCATGGTTGTTGGTGCCAGACGGGCCGGTCTGAGTATTTCACAATCTGCTCAGTTACTGGAATTTTCACACACAACCATTTCTAGGGTTTACAAAGAATGGTGTGAAAAGGGAAAAACATCCAGTATGCGGCAGTCCTGTGGGCGAAAATGCCTTGTTGATGCTAGAGGTCAGAGGAGAATGGGCCGACTGATTCAAGCTGATAGAAGAGCAACTTTGACTGAAATAACCACTCGTTACAACCGAGGTATGCAGCAAAGCATTTGTGAAGCCACAACACGCACAACCTTGAGGCGGATGGGCTACAACAGCAGAAGACCCCACCGGGTACCACTCATCTCCACTACAAATAGGAAAAAGAGGCTACAATTTGCACAAGCTCACCAAAATTGGACAGTTGAAGACTGGAAAAATGTTGCCTGGTCTGATGAGTCTCGATTTCTGCTGAGACATTCAGATGGTAGAGTAAGAATTTGGTGTAAACAGAATGAGAACATGGATCCATCATGCCTTGTTACCACTGTGCAGGCTGCTGGTGGTGGTGTAATGGTGTGGGGGATGTTTTCTTGGCACACTTTAGGCCCCTTAGTGCCAGTTGGGCATCGTTTAAAGGTCACGGCCTACCTGAGCATTGTTTCTGACCATGTCCATCCCTTTATGACCACCATATACCCATCCTCTGATGGCTACTTCCAGCAGGATAATGCACCATGTCACAAAGCTCTATTCATTTCAAATTGGTTTCTTGAACATGACAATGAGTTCACTGTACTAAAATGGCCCCCATAGTCACCAGATCTTAACCCAATAGAGCATCTTTGGGATGTGGTGGAACGGGAGCTTCGTTCCCTGGATGTGCATCCCACAAATCTCCATCAACTGCAAGATGCTATCCTATCAATATGGGCCAACATTTCTAAAGAATGCTTTCAGCACCTTGTTGAATCAATGCCACGTAGAATTAAGGCAGTTCTGAAGGCGAAAGGGGGTCAAACACAGTATTAGTATGGTGTTCCTAATAATCCTTTAGGTGAGTGTATATGTTTAGGGACAATGTGCATTTGAACAATGGCAATAAAACAGATATACAAGATTAAAGGGTATCTTCAGAAAGCTCTTCATGATGAGGAAGTCATAGGAAATATCTATATGTGCTGTAAATCTCTTTGAACTGGAGGAACAGAGTGCTCTCGGTTTGGTTGACAACACTCTGTCTTCAATGTATACAGTAGAACATCAGACACACACTTGTGTTGCTCTGCATACACTGAAAAGCACACAGTTCGGATCTGTTGAGCTCTTTGGACTATTATGAGGTTGGTAATTCATGTAACAAACATAATATTCATTTAACTTTAACATATGGTATGCAGCAACAGAACCAACAGTAATATTCAGAGGGCTTGTCAAATGCCATTTAGATGCAGCAATTCAAAGATCAATTAATGGGTAGGTATAGAATCTACCAATGGGGTTTTGGTTTCCTTGCCACTGTTGCCTCTGGCTTGGCGTGCTCAGTTGGGGACACTAAATGTTTCAACTAAACATCGAAATAAATTTAATTAATAAACTAAATTAATCATATAAACTAAAATACTGATCTAATTATTGATCTAAAGCCCACACTGTCACCGTATGGAAATTGAAATGAACTGATGACATCAAATGGCTATACAGCTTTATAAAATTATGCTGCATTATTTTCCTGTTTAACACTGTAACGCTGCTTTGAAACAATCTACATTGTTAAAAGTGCTATATAAATAAAGTTGACTTGACTTGACTTACCAAAAGAAGGCAAAGAGTGATGCAATGGCTGCGCTGAGAGAAAGAGATTGAATTGTATGTCCATATGCATGTTCATTTGTTTATCAGGCACACATTCACTAACATGTATCTGTCAAGTCATTCATTTGATTGATTAATTTACCCACCAAATGAACAGGAGCAATCTGAGCATCAATATTGGATCACCACCACTAAATTCTAAATTTACTCCCATTAAAATGTTATAATGGAAATAGCATATGCAGAAAACATGTCAGTTTTTTTCCTATTCAAAGCTGGATTTAACCCTACAGAACATAAAGTTACATACAATCCGATTAGATAGCACTTTATTGATTCAGCATGCACAGCATGGTACAATGATACAGATTTACAACCAGTTCTGTTCCCACGATAGATTTTAATAACATGCACTTAAATAATACGCAATATTCTTTGACCAGCATCTTTAAGACAAAGTTATTGTCTAGCAAATAGTGTTGTCAAATTTTTTTATTGAATTTTATGTCACAATGGTTATAACCTTTTGGAGGGGGCACAATTATCTATTGTGAACGTTTCCAGGTAAACCAAAGTAACACACATCACAACAAAATCATAAATGAGAACCATCCAGAAGGCTGTATGCCTCAGCAGAATATACTGCACGGATGAGTGGTCTGACATTGCTGTGATAAAGTGCTTTCTTTTGTCAAAATTGCTGGCATTTTTATGTCTAAGATTTTTTTATATATTTATTTTTAACATTTATATTTTTTAAAACGTGCTTCATTATAAAAATTGAAAAAAATATGGGGAATAACTAAAGGTGGCTAATGTCAGTTTACTATAATAATTTTACCTGTATAATATCTTAAAACTTTTGTTAAGACAAAAATGTCAATAACAATGCACAACACAATCAGCCTAGAAAAAAATTAAATATTAATATAATATAATATATTAATCAATACCAAAGTGCCAGTGCTGCAAATGATCAGAATCAGGTATGAATAGTTTGTTGTTTTAATAAATATCTTTAAAAAGTTGTTTTTATAGTAGTTTCTTAAAACTACTCGTATGTGTCATGATCACCAGCTGGAGTGCCCTTGATATCCACAAGAAGGCATCTTCAGTCCTGTATACACTGCTGTGGTGGTCATCTACTCAAACATGGGGCCCTTGATAGCCACCAGAGGGCACTCTACCCCAGACTAGTGCCATTCAATTAAGGACTACATAACCCATTACTCATTGCCCGGTCTCATCATCCATGATTGTCTTCAGCTGTGCCTCATTAGCTCATTACCTCTGCCTATATAAGCCTGGTTATTGCAATCATTCATTGTGAAGTTTTGACTAGTCTCATACTGCATTTCTGAGTGAGCCTTATGTTTTGCTCCTGTTTGACTGACTTTTGAATTTACCCTGATGGCCTGTGTTCCTGTGGTCTATTATTGTTTGGAATGTTGTATCCTGTGTTTATGACCTTTTGCCTGTTTTTGACTATGATTGTGGATTAACCTTTCAATAAACTACTGCATTTGGATCCTCAGCCTTTGCGTCTCCGAGCAGTTACATGACAGAAGACTTCACCACTATGGATCCAGCAGTAAGAATCATCCTTATGCGTCAAGTAAATCGATCTCGCGAAGACCACATTCAGGATTTTCTAGACATTGCAAATTTCTCTGACCTCCCAGACTATGCGCTCATTGATTTATTCTGTTATGGACTCATTGAACACTATCAAACTGTCCTCGAGGGTCGCTGGCTCAGTTTCTGGACTCTGCGCTTTTATTGAGTGGGTCCTCCTTCACTGTTGGCGAGACAAAGGAGGATGCTTCACCTAAACATTTTTTTGGGAGGGGGCAATACGCACCAAGCTCTGGTGGCCATGGAGCTTGGCACACTTTGGTGTCCAGCAGGTTTTAATGGTCGCTAGTCTGGTGCTTTCAGTGCCTTTCAATCCTGGGGTCCTGACACCAGAGCCTGTTCAAAACATGGCTGCCACACCAGAGTCTCCAGCTGTCATGGATATCATGCCAGAGTCTTCGGTTGTCATGAATGTTGTATCTATAAAGGTGGTTCCTAGGCATTTGAGGCTGGCTTCCAGTGTGGCAGATCCCCAGCTGGAGTCAGCGCTAGCAGCTGGCATCTTAAGACCAGCGCCATCAAGCCTGCCGGTTTCTGTGCTGCCTGTCCCAGAGGTCGTTCCTTTGTCCTCAGTGCTCTCTGTAATGGTGGCAGCCATTTTGTGTGTTTGGGCCACACACTGCTCCTCCAGTCCTTGAGTCCGTGCCAGCCCTAAAGCTCAGTCTTGTGTTGGCTCAAGCCTGTGAGCTCCCTGCCTGCCCTGATCACGAAGGTCGTCCATGTACTCCCTGAACTGCCTGACATGACCATGGAGGTCGCCCTTGAGTACCCTGCCTGCCCTGTCACGACCATGGAGGTCATCCCCGAGTTTCCTGTCTGCCCTGACACTACCATAGTGGTCATCTGTAAACTTCCTGTCTGCCCAGTTATGGTTACGGAGGCTATAACTCAGGGGTGGCAAACTCCAGTCCTGTAGAGCCTCAGTCCTGCAGAGTTCAGCTCCAACCCTGATAAAACTCATCTGCCTGTAGCTTTCTAGTAACCCTTCAAAACTTGACTAGCTTGTTCAGGTGTGTTTTGATTAGGGTTGAAGCAAAACTATGCAGGACTGTGGCTCTCCAGGACAATTGTTCCCCACCCCTGCTATAACTGAAGACCAACCATAACCTCTCTGTGCTCTATGTTCCAGTTCCTCTCGATCTGCCCTGGTGGTCTTCAGCTCAGCTGTGGTGGGCACCAGCCACTGCTCCATCAGTTACTGCGCCGCCATGGGGATCATCAGTCCCATCTATTCTGCTGAGGTGATCTTCTACTCCGCCGTGGGGATCTTCAGTCCTGTATACACTGATGTGGTGGTTATCTACTCAAACATGGGGACCTACATAATTTGACCGTGAGTGTCACGTCATATCCATAAACAATGAAGGGTAACTCTGGCATGACTGCAGATGGCTGTCATTCACTGTATTGCATTAATAGAAAGCCAGTTAATATAAAAATTTGTAATACAAAGTAGAGATCGACCGATATGGGTTTTTCGATGGCCGATATGTGCAGCCGATTTTTAGGGCTGATATCTTGAAGTTTTCTCCTTCATTTGCATGCTAAAATGTCACACTAAAAATAAGTAGATGCACAACATTTCTAAACTTAACTTCATTTATTGAACACTGACTTGAACCATCTCTCGAATCTTAATTTTGTGCACTGCACAGTATTAAAATAAAATAGGCTATTTATCCAAATTTAACCAAACAAATCAATAAACTGACCAAGTATTAATGATAAACATGGGCATAAATGCCATTCCCATTCTATGAAATGCATATATACACTCTAAAAAAAAAAAAGGTTCTATATGGCACCATAAATGTTTCTGGGCTCATAATCATAGGGGAACCTTTTTAAGTGCTATATAGCACCAATTTTGGTTCTTCAGCGGTTCTTCAGAGGTTCTTCACCGGTTCTTTGACTAAGGTGCTATATAGCACCGCTAACTAAGGTGCTATATAGCACCGCTACCATATACAGAACATGTTAAGATATGGTGCTATATAGCACCAAAAGTGGTTCCTCTATGATTACGACAAAGAACCATTTTTGGTGCCATATAGAACCTTTTTTTTTTTAGAGTGTACACTATATCTAATTTGCATAGTAATGTGTTTTTGGGACAATGTAAAAAGACGTGTAATAATGGGAGTAATGAAAAGGAATATTTTCATAAGAATATCCATCCATCCATCCATCTTCTTCCGCTTATCCGGGGCCGGGTCGCGGGGGCAGCAGTCTAAGCAGAGATGCCCAGACTTCCCTCTCCCTAGACACTTCCTCTAGCTCTTCCGGGGGGACACCGAGGCGTTCCAAGGCCAGCCGGGAGACATAGTCCCTCCAGCGTGTCCTCGGTCTTCCCCGGGGCCTCCTCCCGGTTGGACATGCCCGAAACACCTTCCCGGGAAGGCGTTCAGGAGGCATCCAGAACAGATGCCCGAGCCACCTCAGAAGTGTGATCCCCCTATAGTTGGAACACACCCTCCGGTCCCCCTTCTTAAAAAGAGGGACCACCACCCCGGTCTGCCATACCAGAGGCACTGTCCCCGACCGCCACGCGAAGCTGCAGAGGCGTGTCAGCCAAGACAGCCCCACAACATCCAGAGACTTGAGGTACTCAGGGCGGATCTCATCCACCCCTGGTGCCTTGCCACCGAGGAGTTTCTTGACCACCTCGGTGACTTCAGCTTGGGTGATGGACGAGTCCTCCTCTGAGCCCCCAGCCTCTGCTTCCCCAATGGAAGACGTGACGGCGGGATTGAGGAGATCCTCGAAGTATTCCTTCCACCGTCCGACAACATCCCCAGTTGAGGTCAACAGCCGCCCATCCCCACTGTAAACAGCATTGGTAGGGCACTGCTTCCCCCTCCTGAGGCGCCGGACGGTTTGCCAGAATCTCTTCGAGGCCAGCCGATAGTCCTTTTCCATGGCCTCACCGAACTCCTCCCAGGCCCGAGTTTTTGCCTCCACAACCACCCGGGCTGCAGTCCGTTTAGCCTGCCGGTACCTGTCAGCTGCTTCAGGAGTCCCACAAGCCAGCCAGGCCCGATAGGACTCCTTCTTCAGCTTGACGGCATCCCTTAAGAATGTCATATTTCATAAGAATATCCAGACTTAAAACTGTATATGTTGTCAGAGAAATTCATTAAAATATAATGTCCTCTTACTCCTCTACAGGGGGCAAAACCTCTATTCTGGGTATCAGGAGGTGCAGAGTGAATCCAACATTTATATTTAGATGTCACTTCCCAAACTTTGCAGCATGCAGTTTGCCGTCGGTCCTCTTAGCAGCATGAAAACCAATAGTTTTATTCAATGGATTTTATAGACTGTACTGAGAATGAGGAGTTATGTCACAATGTTTTCACTCAGCATTGCATTTCGGGAGGGCGCCGCCATATTGGGAGGATACACTATCAGTAGCCATGATTATTTCGACAGTGAGACTGAGAGAGCAGCTTGAGATTTGTTTGCGATACAGTGAGATACTTTTTTGAGATACAGTGCAGTTTCTTGGAGAGAAATGGAGAAGGAGGAAGTGAAAGGAAAGGGGCTCTATAGGGAGAGACAAATAACACCGCCAACAGCGTTATTTAGAGAAAATGCTTGACATCAACAACATCGACTCGTACGACCTACCAGCTACAGAATGACACTACCACCTCTCACACACCCTGACATCGTCAATTATCTGGTTTATAGTATCAGTGTTCAGAAGCTTTAAGTAATTTGAAGTTATACCATGACCTGTTACACAACATACATTTCATTCCATGTTACATTTCTAATTTCCCTTTGTCTGCAGCAATTGCCCATCTGCTTGCCATTCAGCCTAATCACACCTGATCTGCATGTCTAAAGCTCCCATAGTCTATGACAGTAGACAAAAGAATTTCATTTTTTACAATGAACGTATTACAATTACATTATTATATTTAACAATTTTATTATTATATATATTTTTTACAATAATAAGCATTAGAACTGTAAAAAAATTAAAGTGGAGTGCAACCTTACTTTGGCAAGTATGACTGAGCTCTCGCAGTTTACAGGTTTGTAAGTCTTGCACCCAGCCGCAGCAGAATTGTTCATAAGCTTCTAATGACTTAAAGCTTACGAACGCTTGCATTGTGTAGGCACTGATACTATAAACCAGATTATTTGACGATGTCAGGGTGTGTGAGAGGTGGTAGCGTCATTCTGTAGCTGGCAGATCATATGAGTCGTTGTTGATGTCAAGCAGTTTCTCTAAATGCTGTTGGCGGTCTCTCCCGATAGAGCCCCTTTCCTTTCACTTCCTCCTTCTCCATTTCTCCCCAAGAAACTGCACCGCATTGCAAAAATTCAAACAAATCTTAAGCTGCTCTCTCAGTCTCACTGTCGAAATAACCATGGCAACTGATAGCGTATCCTCCCAATATGGCGGCGCCTTCCCGAAATGCAACGCGGAGTAAACATTGTTACATCACCTTCTCATTCTCAATAGCCTCGAGTTTCGCGAGCCTGCATTAACTCAGCACTGAATAAAAACACCTTGTAAATAGATGACGCTCTCACATTTAGCACTCCCCAGAGTGCAAACACAAATGTGCAAATCTGCCCAATCGGTTTCGCCAGTATATTATTACAGCGTCATCTGAGGGTGCTTAAAGCCTTGTTTATACTTTCGTCTGGCTCTGCAGCACAAGCCTCTGCTGACTGCGCGTGCGCCTCCGATGACTGCGCACTCCGTGTTGACCATCCTCTGACCATAAAGGTAGCCATCCTCTGTAACTGTCTAGTATAAAGGGATGCTGGATACAACTGTGACTCTCCAACCAACCAACTAGATTCAACTCATTTAACGATCTGGTTTAAGGAATTTCTTGCTTTTAAGGATGTATGACCAAACCATGCCACCAAGGAAAAGGACAAAACTGACTCAATAAAAGCATGATAAAACATTGTCATTATCGTTCGGTCAATATGAAAGTGTGAAAGTATAAACGTTGGTGGCCCTTTTTACACACCGCTTCAGTTAGCTTCAAAGTTCAATTTAGCATCAATAATGGTCCCAAGGTACTTATAAGATTGCAGTCTCAATAGTCTGACCTTTAATTAAAGTAGCTTCATTCATGTGTCTGTTCCTCCTAAAATCAATGAGCATATCTTTAGTTTTTGATATATTAAGCTGGAGGTAAGATTCCTCACACCAGTGTACAAAATCATCAATAACTGGGCCATGGCTAATGTCGTTTCCTTGAAGCAGACTAACAATAACAGAATCATCTGCATATTTTATGATGGTTCTTTTGTCATAACTGCTCTGACACATATTTGTGTACAGAATAAATAATAACGGTGACAACACACACCCTTGAGAAGACCCTGTCGAAGAGCTTTTCCGGTCAGACAAAAGACCATTGACAATTAGATCCAAGAATCCAACCCACCAGATTATTACTTAGGTCAAACTGTTCTAATAGCCTTCTGGTTAAAATGTGGGGTTGGATAGTATTAAAAGCCGAAGAAAAATCTACGAATAAGAGTCTAGCATGTGTTCCATTTGCATCTAGATGTCTAAAAAGCAAATTAAGCAGTGTTACAGTAGCATCCTCCACTCCTCTATGAGGCCTATACGCAAACTGTAAGGGATCCAGTACATGTTCAGTTTGCTTCAAGATCTCGGACCTGACCAGTTTCTCAAAAATCTTCATTAAAACTAACCCTCGCCCTCAATCACGCTGCAGTGTTTGTGAGAGCTGCCGCCTTCTCCACCACACGCACAGAGTGAAATTCTCCGACTCCGATTCAGGAAAAATAAAACAGAACTTATAACATTGGGAGTAATATGTTAGCAAGCAAGCTGCTGATAGTTTTCAACTACAGTCCTTAAAGTTAACTGCAAGCAAGGAAACCTTCTACCAGCTGTAGCATTATGCCAGTTCCGGACGCTTCCACCGCACCAATAACACGGGGCTGCCTGACTTTAAATCGGCGCTACTAAACACGGATATTGGCCAATGCCGATATATTAAAAAACGACAAATATCAGCCGACCAATATATCGGTCGATCTCTAATACAAAATATTTTTCCAAAATTAAGTTAATAGGATTTTCGTGCTGTGACACTGGGGACGGGAACGAGTGTGACGTAGCCATGCACACTTACTATATTGTCTCATTCTAGCATTTAATGCTGAGGAGGACACTAGCCTACAAGCCTCTGAAGGACTGGACTAGGAAGGACGCAGTTTCGGTAGGATGCAGCCTTACGTTTAAGAAACGCACATAGTGTTCGGTGTAACGCATTACAAGTAACACGTTACGTAATAAGATTACCTTTTCCAAGTAACTATTAAAATAACACATTACTTAAATGTACAACAAAATAGTATTGCATAATTACTTTGTTTTCCCATTTATTGATTGACAACTATCCTGTCTCCATGTTAAGAGAAATCGTAAGTGCAAAGGCATTATGTGTAAACATGGTTATTGAAGTATTAGACTAAATGCGAGTATGCGTTTATTCATCTCACTTGCACAAAAAGTGAGTTTCAGTATTCCTCAAAATGAATAAAAACAGTGAAATGCATACTCAGAATATTACGCCAACCTGCAATAAATATGTTAAAGAATGGAAGGTTAGTTTGAGCTGCAGCAGCCAAGATGAGAAAAAAGTAATGCAAAAGTAACATAACACATACTTTCCATAAAAAGTAACTAAGTGAATGCAATTAGTTACTTTAAGGAGTATATGTAATATTGCAATGCATTGCTTTTAACAATAACTTTGCCCAACACTGATTATATAATGTTTGACTTTATCAGAGTAGCAATCGTTATGTGTAAGGTTAACATGTAATGTAAACCTTTGTTACGTCATTTATTTAAAAATGTCAATGTTGCATATTACATGTTCTGTTACAACAACAGTATATAAGTGCCGTAAACCATATTCATCCACACAAAAGAGCAGAGCTGAAGCACATACACAACCAAAACAATGTTCTTTCCCAAGACACATAGTTTTTTTTATTTTTAATTGCTAGAGGGCACAACAAATTCTTTGCCGTGGTGTAATCACTGTAACAGAAATACGCTCATGACTAATTGCTTTGCATGCAAGCTTTCAGAGTAAAATATTTTGCCTAGGTAAACAATGCTGTATCATACAAGATATCTGAAGTTTATTCATTCTTTCCCCTTGAGATATTCACAGAACGTATACGTTACCTGACAACCAACTGTAAAACTGCAGTCCTGTTGTTATTCATATCCCGGTAAAAGTTTCTCAGGTCACGCTTGGCCTTTGTGAGTGCATTTCCACCAAGGCATCCCATTAAATGCTTGGAAGGTCATTCATGAGAAAGCTGTGTTTGTTTATATCGACTCTTGCACTATTGCCATAGCAGAGATCAGTCCCAAATCCAACACATTGAGTTAGTATTCAATTAACTAACACATTTGCATACACGTTTATTGTGATCCGTTTATTGTGATCCGTTTATTGTGAATCAGGCTGGTCTTTTGTTTCGAGGCACAATGTGTCCAATGAGGCAGGCACAATGAATCCCCTGTTCATTAAGTTTCTAATGAATCTATCAGCAGGGCTAGAGATGATTTGGTTTGATGATGGTGCAAGGCAGGGATCCAAACCTGAAACCACACTACAATCTGAATCTTTTAACCTGGGAATGAACAGTAAGTTTTTAAGTGATCAAATTCAAAGAAATCACTAATGAAATCAAAGCATCATGATCATCAGGGCAACATACTAAGAAACGAGAACGGCTTTGTGGCTTCACGCACTGATGCACGAGAAATTGCTGACAAAGTCGGGGTGGAATTGAGGTTTCCTGAGCAAAGGCGGCAAAAAAAAGGGCAATGTTTGCCCAGGAAAGTTCAGATGATGGCCCAGTAATACTACCAGAAGAGAACCTACAAGTGAGACGTTTTTCTGCCCCTGGTTGACCGAGAGATAATCACAGCTGGACATTTTTCACAAATTGTTCAGATTTCTCTTCAGCACCAAGGATATGAAAAGAGCTTTAAAAGAGCTGGAAATTGAGGACATTGATGCAGATGATCTGAGCTTCGAGATAAAAACAGCTGTCAAGAGCTATCCCAGCGATGTATGTGATTTACCCATTGACATGCTTGGGTACATCTATACTGGGAAAATGTTTTGGATTTGTACACAAATCTTAGCGTTGCCCTGAACTAACTGTGCCGGTAACTGTGGCATCAGGAGAGATTAGTTTTTTGCTTGTGAAGAACTATTTGCGATCGTCAATGTCACAAGACAGTTTGAATGAAGTGGGCGAAATTTCAATTGAGAACCAAATCTGGTGCGAATTGAATTACTTCAAGATAATTAAAGAGTTTGCAACAGCCAAAGCAAGAAAGGTCCTCTTAAAGGTCCCATGATGTGGATTTTTAAAATTATTTTATGTTTCCTGAGGTGTACTTATATTGTTAGTATGATTTTTACAGCATAAAATGTCATAATTTAGAAATAAAAGGCTGATTTTAGCCCTTTGGCTGGCTTGAATGCTCTGTTTGAAGGGGCGTGTCTGCTGTGAGACTTCAGTGTAAACGCCCACTGTTGTGATTGGCTGACATCTTTGCATTTGAAATGCGTATTACATGTGAAACCACTCTCGAATTCTTTTACTACGTTTTTAAAAATAAATGTTGAACGTATCGTGAAAGTGTTAATTATAGCATTATTTTTTAGATCTTTTCCCATCACATGAAATGCTGCAATGATGAGCATTGAGTAGACAGGCAGTCTGTTGATCGCGTGAATGCAGTGATCTCATCATTGCAGCGCTATTTGTCTCACAAAAGGCTTTCACCACAACTAATGGCAAACATGACATCGATATTAATACAGTAAGAGCTTAATTGTGCAGCATTCATTATAACGGCAGTTTGGGCAAGTGTGCAGATATACTTGTGACGTGTGATTGACAGCTTCGAGCATTATAAAGAGTGTTCTTTGATCGCTCTCTGTAGTTTAATCACAATTTAAATAACAGATTTTTGTTCATGCTACTAAGAGAAACAATGTGAAGTTGATCGTTTAGTCACTGGCTTGATTCACTGATGCATAAACAGTATTAAACCATTTAGAAAGAAAATCTGCATGAACGAATAATTAACTACACATCAGAAATCACTGATCACAGATTAGGCATTAATGAACACTGTTACTTAGTTTAGTGTCTGTGGCTGTGCTGTTGAATCCATATCGTAAAAGTCTGTTTGTAAAGCCTGTGCTGACATTGCGACTGAATTAAATGTAAAAAATAAATTATCTGGGTGGGCAAGGCAGAGAAAGGGGAGGTAACCTTTCCCCGTATGACAACATAAAGGGAAGATTCCAGATTCCATCTGAGCTTTCATTTTCTCAAAGGCAGAGCAGGATACCCAGGGCTTGGTTTATACCTATAGCCATTTCTAGCCACTGGGGGACCATAAACAGGCTAGGGGAACTCATATTAAAGGTGCCCTAGAATGAGTTGAAACAATATTTTAAATTGTTCTCTGATATCTACATAGAGGGTATGTGACTTATTTAAGGGCAAACATTAGGCGTTTCTCAATGTCAAGGAAGGATCCTCGGAAGCCAGAATTCCGAGGATGCTACGTCATCGACGTCCGTCGAAGGACTGTTCCAATGTCGAGGATCCTCGGAATTTCAACCAAGGTCTGAGTCCTTCGTTCGAAAAATATGCCATATACAGGAAAGGATGCATACGAGTAGACTTCGCGCACTTAGCGTTCTCAAATCACCCACAATCCTATGCGCGCAGCTTTGCTATCTTGTTCAAAAAATACAAATTATCGGACGTTGGCAGAGTCGTGGCGATATGCAATATGCAATATGCTTTCAAGTGTAAGTATTTACGTTACCAAACATTTGTTATAACCATAGTAAATATAAGTAAAGTTTAACTTGTAAATGCCAGTACAAATTACAACCATATACAAATGACGTTATTGATAACGGACGCTAACGGACCTTTTCACTGACGTAATGAGGCTGACGTGCACTTGCTAGCCTGTTCCATTTGCCTGTTCTCCGAATGCTTAAGAGGAGCCTCGCCTAGCCTCTGAAGGAAGTGACTTGGAAGGATCAGTCCTGCAGAGGAAGGATCCTTGACATTGAGAAACACCTATAGTCCAGATACGGTTTTACAGGTCCATTTACAACCCCAGAAATTGTCCCTAGAATGAAATGGTCTGTTTTTGCCTTATTTGGAAGGGTCATGAATATTAATGTGGAGTTCTACTCTGATTGGCTGTTTCACTGCGCAGCTAATTTCAGTAGCTTTAGTGACAGAAACACATCTATACTGTCCGTCATGAAAATGGAGAGATTATGCATTCGACCTTATATGTTTGATCCTGTTTCTGACGAAGATGCAGATTTTGAGGAACAACCAATTGTTTTGAGATTGGAAATGGACGCTTCTGAGTGGTAAGTTTAGTCTTTATTTTCAGACCTGCAAAACGTAATGTCAGTACTATAACTTCAGCCTACATGTGAACTAGCATATAACATTAGCTTTACACGTCAGCAGTCACAACTTTGTTTTTAGCATTGTAAAAATATTTTAATTATTGTAATGCGTCACCGTATGATTTTACAATGATAGCTTCTTCACTTTGAGTCACAAACTCTAAACAGCGAACTGGGTAGTGTGTAAATATGTTGTTTGTACAGTACGGTAAAGTTATTTTGTAGATTTATATGACAACACTGGCAGGAAATACTATTAACCTTTGTCATTTGTCATACTATGAGTGCTACTTGGAGTTTCCTACTGTACTAGCACCTTGCGTTGGAACACAGTGAGACAACATTATTGATAGTATCCCCTAAGAAACTTTCAATTTAATCAGAAATTGTTTAGACAGTCAATAAGTGGATAAAATCACTACTTAATGCTTGCGGGAATATAGTTTGAGTTGCCGCTTCTCCAGTATCAGATGATGAGCGAAGTCTGTTTGATATTGTCCCAGGTTAGAAAAACTTTCCGTGGTGAAATGGGCAGAGCAAACGAACAACTTCTTTGAATTAAATTGTCGCGGTGTCCAGTTATAACATCAACCATGCCTGTTGACAGTTTTGTTCTGTGGGAAGGGTATGAAAAGTCCTCACGTCCCCTGCACAGCCTGGAACATTGTCGCTATCCTTGCTTGACGCTTGTTTCTTCACAATACCTGCAGAACTGATGATTCGGCTGTGCAGTTCCGCTTGGCCTTGAACATGTGCTGGCATATGCAAATGTTGGGGGCGTACATATTAATGATCCCGACTGTTGCGTAACAGTCGGTGTTATGTTGCGATTCGCCTATTTTTCCGTGGTGTTTTTCACAGACGAGATTTACATATGAAGGAGGAAGCAATGGTGTTTGAGACTCACTGTATGTGATGTCCATGTACTGAACTCTTGTTATTCAACTATGCCAAGGTTAATACAATTTTTCATTCTAGGCCACCTTTAATGTTAAACAACCTCAAAAAGTGAAATTTTCATGCCATGGGACCTATAAATGAACTGTATTAATTCATTACATCTGTCTTAAGTCAACGGTAGGGGTCAATATGTGATAAATTGGCATTTTTTTTCTCTTCAAAATTTGAACGTAGGGGGCGGCATATTACAATTTTTCCCAAGAGCGCTGGATTGTCTTCCCCTGGCCCTGATTGAGAAATAATGTAAGCACTCTCACAGAAATGTTAAACTATTATAAACCTCTGGCCCAAAGGGGTTAATGTCTCACAGATAACGTTTATGAAAGAACAAAAGGATGGCCAAATAAAAAAAACACTTTCGTTAATGTGTGTGGACATTTGAGACTATGAAATATATATGGTATATTTAAAATAAGGTTGTGACCTGAAACATTTTTAGCATTTATTGCGGTTTACAGGTACCAATTGTGGTTCCTGCTTTTAATCATACTTTTCCACATGTATGTGACCACAGGTGATCATCTGTAATCCCACTCAGAGGTGATTGTCTCTTTTACGGCTTCAGTTTGACAACACAGTGAGGACATTATGAAAGATAAGAAAAGATCTCCCACATTTATAGAATCAGCAATTCATCAACTAGACAGTCTACAAAGAGCATGAAACATATTAGCATCTAACATCACTTAGATTACTTTTAAATCTCATGACGTCCATCTGCGCTTGTAAAACTGTGTTTTTCCCACAGACGGGCTGTGAGAGAAGAACATTTCACACCGATATGTTTGAAAAGTTTTTATGGTTCAGCTAAAGTGCAGTAATGTCTGACAAAAAGGCAATATTTTTTATACTGTATAGAATCGGTTATTTTCCTTAAATTATTTAATAGATGCATTTCAAATATTTTACATTTTGATGTTAATCTGATAAACCAAAAACACCTCTTTTGGACAGTAGCATTACAATCATGATCAACATTGCAGCATTAAATTATACAGAGATGTGGCTGTAATATTAGTCTTGAAATCATGCCACTTTGTGCCTTGTTTTTATTTTTTAAAAAGCTTCTTTATTAACATATCTCATTGGTGTTTTCTTCTTGATCTAAAAGAAAAAAATGCAATTACACACGTCGCTGACATTGATGTGACTGATATATTATCTCTCACGTTTCAAATTACTATGTTAATCATTTTTTTCACCAAAGTCATAAAGTAGTAAAGAATTGCTTAGTGTTTAATGATGTTTATGGCTGATTACAGACTGGCTATTTAAACAAGGAAAAAAATATGAAGATCCTAAAAAAAAAAGAAGAAGAAAAAAAGGCTGCCAATAAGTTTAGGTGCCAAATCAGTGTTACACATTAATATAATGTTGAAGATAAACCTTCTTGGAATAAATATATCTTCCTTACATGTTCCGCTTTGATTTCAGGCAGCATTGACTTTGTGAATCAGACTTGTGCATTAATTGAAGTTCCGTGTTTCCTTTTCAGGTGCAAAGATCAAAAGGACAAGAGCTCAATTAATGGTCCATGATGTGAGTCAACATCCTGGGTGCGTTGTCACCATTTCATTTCACTCTGATAGGTGAAAGATTTCACAAGCTCTGTGACTGTGTAGATATGCCCTTACAAACAAGAGATTACTCAAGTGTGCTATTATTATACTTCTTTTAAACAAAAAAATAAGAAAGTATACTTTCATGAACTTCTCAGAAATATACTTGATGTACTTCTGAGAAATATACATCAAATTGCACTTAAGTATACTTGACTTATACTGACAGAAAAGTCTAAGTATATTTGGCCTTTACTTGTACTCAAACTTTTGATCTAGATATACTTAAAAGTATAATTAAGTAGGCTATTCTAATACTGTTGTGGTTGGGTTTACTCTTTTGATTGAGCAGCATATTAAATATAGTTTTTTCACATAGTTATACAGTCTTAAACTTCCATTGTTTGAAAATATTGATTCATAAAGAAAGCAGATTTGTTCCTAATTCTGAGTATCTGAATTGGCTAGTCCACTAGCTGGTGGTCGTATATGATCAATGAATGAAATGAATGAATGAGTCTACTTAGTGTACATTGGAATTTATTCAAATCTACTTTACTCATTCCGCCCCATTGACTAAATTTCCTGGCTATATGTTTTCACTTTTATAAGGTAGGGGGCGCTATTACGCATCTCTGGATCAAAACACAGATGAAGAAGCAGAAACAAGCGATAGAAGATTACTCAAGCAAATGTAAAACAAAACGGAGCCCCGCACATGACATGCAGGAAAAAACTAGTAGGCTAAATCGTGCGCACAATTTACTAATTAATTCCCTCAATTTTAACAAATTAGTAAATCGTTTGGACAGTTAAGCAAGTCAAGGGAACAAAGTAGTAAATCGTGCGCATAATTTACTTTTTTTTCTTGCATGTCATGTGCGGGGCTCCGTAGATCATCAAACATTAAACAGCATAAAAACTGCCTATAATGTTACTAAATGAAATGTTGAACCCATGAAGAGGAAACAACTGTGAAGCTTTCTGTGAAGTCCATCTACTCAACCTTGTTTTGATCATCGTTCTGAATCTGATCCAGACAAAGTCTTTGACAAAAATGCAATTTTCTTAGCTTTTTGTTGAAAATGTTCCCTTTTTTGAATGAACCTTACCCACATTCAAGTGTTGATAAAAATGTTAAGAGTAAAGGAAAGTTTGAAAGGAAAGGTAAAGTTGTTCACTTACAAGTGCAGTATAAAAGTACTAAACTAGTAGTTTACTGAGAGTATACTTCAGTGCACTTTCATAAACTAAAAAAATGTACTACAAGTAAAATAGTAAACAATTAATATACTTAAATAAATTCACTTGTACATGCAGTACACGAGAAACATAGTTGAGTAAATATTATTTTATTTGCGATAATGCGATAATTTGCCAAATTATGCGGACATCATTTCTGGTTAGGCTGTCAAAGAAATTATGAACACATGCGAAAACAAGAGAGAACCAATGAAATATCAATAACTGATTTTGTTGTAGTCAGTGTATGCTTTTTCCTGTGATCTTTTTGTTTGTTAAATTTTTCTTTTGCATTGTAAAACAACCCCTGTAGCTGTAGTTTGCCTTTTTTGCCAAATAATTTTGTCAGATAAATACCTTAACCAAGTTTAGTGTTTTGTTATAACATATTATAATATTTATTTAATAATAGGCAATATTTTCCTCATATTTTGATGGTTTTATCGAACTTGTAGGATATACCCTCCGGACATCACTTTTGGCCACTACTGTATTTCATAATTATTAATATTATTATTAAATTATTGATTATTATTAACATGAAATAATAAAAATAAGATTAATATGAATAAGTAAGAAAATAATAAACTTATAAAAGTACCTGCATCAATATCATCCACAAATGGGACAATTTTGTTGATCTAATATGCATTTTTATGTACATTCCAAATAATTTCCATTTCACAGTATCTCTGACTCAAAAAGCCCTGTTGTATAAAATATAATTCCCTTTTGGCAAAGTACTTTTTTTCCACAGCTATTTGAGTTTTTTTTCTCTTTCTGCTCCCCTGTTTTACAGTCTCGATTATAGCCTGTTACCTACAATTGGCTCCATTATCTATTGGAACCACATTGTAACAATAAAGATCAGGGGTAAAGTTCTTGGCTAATTGTACCTCTTTACTGTACTTAATTTATACTTAATACATAGTTATATGGGAATTTTTACTACTGAAATTAATGTATTATTGAAATATAAAAAATATATACTCTATAGCCTTTACGATTTCATTTACACCTCTAAAGGACAAAGTATATTAAATAAAATAATGAATTTTTTAATATATTTTATTAAATTTGAATCTAACTTTTCCTATCATAAAATTATATTTTATAGGTTAACAAACCATTAAAATAATTTTCTTTAAATATCCAGTCCAATACTTTTACTTTGGCTACACATATTTGTACTATTTTATTTCACATTTACATACTTGTATTATATTAAATGTAAATTAAATGTCATTTCTTTGTACACCCCTGATAAAGATATTCTGTTCTGACTTTGTCTGTGCTGTTTTCAGAGGTGGAATTTGTTCCCAAGCTGTTGATTTACAGTATGATGTTCATGTGAGCTGTCGTTCACCTCCCCCATGCACATAAAATCCATTATGCACATTTGGCATGAGATCTGCTCCAACTGGCCTGAAGTCAGGCATTATGAAGACAGGTGAGACAGGTTTAATCATATGACTTTATAGTGATATATAAAGATTTTATACATCTATACAGATTGTTGGCCCTTATTTGGACTTCTGTTCCCCAAGGGGCGTCTCATTTGATCATTAAAATGAGATTAGAAATTAACTTAGCTGAAAAATCATTGTAAATGCTCTTCATGCTCTTCCCTTTCATCTGTTTATCATCTTGTGTGCAGTATACACAGATCAGGCATAACATTATGGCCATCCACGTGATGAAAAAGAAAAGGTGATTCATCAGACCAGGCCACCTTCTTCCATTGCTCTAAGGTCCATTTTCCATGTTCACGTGCCCACTGTTGGCGCTTTCGGCGGTGGACAGGTGTCAGTATGGTCACCCTGACTGGTCTGCGGCTATACAGCCCCATACGCAACAAACTGCGATGCCCTGTGTATTCTGACACCTTTCTATCAGAACCAGCGTTAACTTCATGAGTAATTTGAGTGACAGTAGCTCATCTGTTTGATCGGACCACATGGGCCAGTCTTCGCTCCCCACGTGCATCAATGAGCCTTGGCCTCCCATGACCCTGTACCTACCTTGGAACACTTATGATAGATACTGACCACTGCAGACTGGGAACACCCCACAAGAGCGGCAGTTTTGGAGATGCTCTGATGTGTCTAGCCATCACAATTTGGCCCTTGTCAAACTCGATTGCTCAAATCCTTACTCTTGCCCATTTTCCCTGCTTCATAAGCCCGTTTCCAACGAAATTAACAATTTGTACCAGCAACATTTTTTTTACAGGAACTTTTTTTCCCCCCAGACCTGCTACTGTCTGTGTTTCCAATGCGGTCTAAAGTACCGTGAAGATTAGGCAAATTAATCCGGTGATGTAGGACTGCGCGCGGCTGCTCCTCCCAGTCAGCGGCGGACAATAATCATTTTTGTGCGATACTGTCTGCAACAATAACAAGTATGGAGGAGATGCAAGCAGCACTGCTTTTGCTAGTTATGTGGTTTACTAAATATGTAATTAACAAAACGGCGGAAAAGAGACGAGCACTGATACTAAAGCGTATTCTGAAAGCTTGTAAAGCTAGATTTAAAATAAGACAACGTATGTTATTATCAGCTATTACGGACATTGACCGTGTGATTGCTGAGACAACGCGCGCCATCGGACAGAAAGAGCAAGACTGATATTTACTGAATGCAGAACGAACCTCGCAAGACTTTTAAAAATGCCGGTTGAAATAAAATGCTGCGTGAGCTCAAGCTATCAGCATGTTCAGCGCCCAAGTCCCACCCACGAAAGTTCCGGAACTTTGAAAAAGTACTACCTCGGGAGCAGGGCCGGTTCCTGCGGTCGAAACACACCGAGTACCACCCCAAAGTTCCTAGTTCCTGGGGAAAGTTCCTGTGTTGGAAATGCAGCTTACCACATCAACTTTGAAGATAAAGGTTGCGTCCGAAACCTGGAAAATGCTGCCTTCAGAGGACACATTTCAAGGTAGGAAGGCATCAAGGCACTCCAAATCTAATGTTAGCTTCATTTTCATATCTCCTGACAGACCTTCATCTGATCGAGTTTTGAAGGCTGCATATTTGTATCCTTCACTGCCTTTGATATCCCACAAATCTGTGCTTTCCATTCTGTGACAGTTGAGCTGGGGAAAAAAGATGGTGCCAGAAAGTTGCATTTGCTGGTCAGTTTGAGTAAATGTACGTTTCTTACCAACATTTTCCACTTCTGATGTCATTTCTAGTGAGAAATGACTAATGTAGTAATTCAATATTTGTTTAGTTCTCACCAAAGCTCTCTCTATTTTGCTGTAGATCATTAAACGGTTACACTGCCTAAGCAGTCTGTCCGAAATTAGTTTCTTGAGGTGCCTTCATGCACAAACGCTGCCTTACAACTAATTGTCAGATAAGGCAGCAAGGCAACAAGTCAACTGCCTAGATTTTCGGACGCAGCCAAAATGTTCACTTGCTGCCTAATACTATATCCCACCAACTAACAGGTGCCGTGATGAAGAGATAATCAGTGTTATTCACTTCACCTGTCAGTGGTCATAATGTTAGCCTGATCAGTGTATTAAGACCATTGCTACGTCCCAATTTGCCTACTTATACTACGACCTAAAAGTATGTACTATTTTTGTGAAGAAAAAGTACATACTTTTGAGTGTGTAGCAGAAGAGTATGCAAGCTTTGAGACATACTACTTCATCATCTTTAACGGACTCTGTCGCTTTTACGTGCATCCCGCCACCGTTTAAACTGCCCTGTCAATCATCGTCACAGTTCAAATCCTCCACATTCAATTGAATTTCCCACCGTATCGGAGAGAAATGTAGTAGCACATTGATCTGCCATTCGTGGGTCTTTAATGCAGAGACTCCCCTCATGTGTTTGCAGTTATAATGATGCATTTAAAAGTTAATGGCCAAACGTATCATTACAAAAGTTCACAATGCTGCTGCAGGTGAAATATAATGTGGATAATATTGAATAAATATCTTTTAGTCAGGTTAAAAACTGATAATTGATCACTCAAACCCCTTTATCTAAACCTCTCTACTTAACCACCGGACTCGCATAACCGTCATGTTTGTAGTTTTTTAACACTTTTTATCCATGTTTGTAGTTCTAATCCAATCCTCGTCCATCTCGCAATGGGTTGTGGGCAATATCAGCCTGTCACTTTCCAAACCCATCCACCTGCCCATGTCAATTTTTCTATTATTCAAATAAATGCAAAGAAAAATATTAAATACACCGATGTATCAGCCAATAATCAGTATCTGATAAAATAAATTATTTTCACTATGAAAACAGCCGATGATCAGGGCCGATTATATCCTCTCAATCAAAAGGGGACTGGAAAAACATGTCAGACTGTAACTCGTACTGTGTGCAACTCATTGCGATGTTAAAGCAGGCTTTAAACCTATGACCCTATGAATCACCTGTAATTTTAAGCCAGGGTGACCAAGTCCGTGTTTTTTTTCCCTTACACCAAACATCATTTGTTTGCGCACCTCCCATCCAATAATCACTAAGAACTTTGTGCTTTGTTACTTCTGATAAGAAACAAAGTCTCAGCTTTCACATTTCGGTCCATTTCATCAAAAACATTCAAACAATATATAGCACAACATGGTTTTGATGGCTCTTAAATGTGTTGTGACAGATCGCTGTAGTGCTTTAGGGCAAGTAGCAGAGCAGAGCGCGAGTCATTTCTTCCACTTTAAAACAAGTTACAGCACGAAAAAACATGCATGAAATTCATGAACACCAAAAGTATGTTTAAAGATAGTACAACTTACTAAAATGTCTCATGTAATCGCTCAATCAGTGTTTCAACCGTGGAAAGACATATATAAGAGCTTGTGAACAATGAAACTTTAAGGGTTAGTTCACTCAAAAAGGAAAATTATCCCATAATTTACTCACCCTCAAGATATCCTAGGTGTTTATCAGCCTCAGGAGTTACGCCTACGTACCGTTGGCTGAACGTCTGATGCATATGGCACACTTTTTTCAAAGTTTCGAAGTCGTCATCTGATTGATTGAATTCTACAGGATGTCCACGAGACGAGTGTGTTGCGTTCTTTAATGGTCTGCCTGGAAACAAATTGCATGACGCCAAATTCCCTCATGGAAGAAGAACGCTTTCATGTTTACAACTGTGACAATGGATCAACTAAGCACTGGATTTTTAAAAATATGTGAAGTTCTCGGCTCCATTGTTGCAGTAAACTTGCACAACGTTCTTGAATTAATAATTTATAGATGCACACCGGTCTGTTATTGCAGGGACATCGACTTTACATTTTCAAGCCACTAAACATGACATGGAACAAAACGAATTGTGATTGGTTGCGTTACATGTCAATCAAACGTCCTCTTGGGCGGTCCTTGGCCAATGAAGGCTGCAAAAAAAGTCCAGACCTTCTGCTGTCAGTCTGAGGTGTATATGACTTTATTTCAGCCAAACACAATCAGAGTTATATTCAAAAATATCCTGGCTCTTCCAAGCTTTATAATGGGAGTACATTTTTGAAACATCATAAAAGTTATCCATACAGCTCCAGGGGGTTAATAATGGTCTTCTGAAGTGAAGCGATGCGTTTTTGCCAGAAAAATATGCATAATTATATAACTTTATAGACTGTAATCACTAGCTATTGTATTATATTATAATATACTAATATTATAGTAATGTACCTAATGCCCAAATGTCAGAATGTATGTTCTGTATAGTTTACAGTAGGGGTCTCCAAACTCTGTCCTCGAGGGCCGCTGTCCTGCAGAGTTTAGCTCCAACGCCAAATAAACACACCTGAACCAGCTAATTAGTGTCTTACAAGGCCCTAGTTAGACACTGATTAGCATGTTCAGGTGTGTTTAAAGGGGGGGTGAAACACTCATTTTCAGTCAATCTCATGTCAATCTTTAGTACCTATAGAGTAGTATTGCATCTTTCATATCTCCGAAAAGTCTTTAGTTTTCCCTAAAGTTTTAGTTTTCCCTATAATTTTCCCGAAAAGTCTTTATATACGCTGTAACGAGTCTTTCCGAAAAAAGCAGAGCGGCTGGGGGCGTATCATTCGGGCAGACCTAAAGAATGACGAGAATGATATTGCGTTGAGCTATGCATGTTTACATAAAAAAACAATGGAATCGATAGCTAACAACACAAAGACATTTGAAGCATTTTTACTCACCGCCTGCTACCAACACACGACCGTGAACCTTAATCGCTGGGATTGCTCCATCTTTCAGCATTAGGCGAGCTACAAATCCGGAGTTGAACTGTACCTTGTTTATAAACCATCGTCGCCGTAAATTCAGGGAACAAACAAACACCTCCACAACTCCGTTGCTGCTCCAGAAAAACATGATTGTCTTGCCATGACAACCAAAAACACACGTCTTTGGTGACATTGTTGATTTCGTGAAGTCCTGTGACTGCAGCGCAGCCGGCTTCCCTAAAGCGTTTGCTCTCTTGCTCTAGTCGCGTACGCGCCCTTCCGGGAGAAGAGCCCATACGGCCTATACAAGGACATTCCGCCCCATCTGACATCACATACACCCATACTCGAAAAAAACCTTTTCGAAACTTATGAGAAACCGGAAGGAGTATTTTTGGCACAGAAATAGCCTACTCCATCAAACGTCCAACTTTTTTTTTTTTACTTTGTCCATGTTTAGGATGGAAATCCAAGTCTTTAACAGTGAAAAAGCTCAGTATGCATGAAACAGCATTTCACCGCACCTTTAATTGGGGTTGGAGCTAAACTCTGCAGGGCAGTGGCCCTCCAGGACCGAGTTTGGAGACCCCTGGTTTACAGCATTAGTTGGGAGAGGGTTTTTTTTTCCATAAGAAAATCAAACTGTCTGTATTGGTATGTCATTCTGAATAATCTGCTATCGGTATCGGTGGATACATTTAGTATTGAGGCATCCCTAAATAAGGCAGATTTATATATATTATCAAAAATGTTGGCACAGACTTTATAGAAATGAAGCTCTTGCGCAAGTTCTGCCAGGAAGATTCAATGTTACGTCACATATAACATTCAGACCTATCCAATCAAGTGCTAATTCTCAGAGTATAAAAGATCTGTAATTACACACATCTGAGTTCACAGATGCTGATGCCAACATTTAATTTTTTATTAACGTGCCTTAGAAAAAAACTGGTGTGCATCTTGAGACAAAACAATGGCAATGACATATTCTTTCATATAAAACAGCTCAAACATGCATTTTAGTCTGGGATTAGGCTTAAGCCTGATGGAAGTCTTATAAGTCATATTATTTTCTGTCCACTGTATGTGTAATGTAGAGCATGTTTCCCACAGTCCTAATTTCTTGCCTGAGCATCTGATGCAAAGGTCAAAGCAGTTACAGGGCAATTAAGTAATAAAAGCAGTTTTAAAACAGAACAGGGAGGAGAATAGTGACAATATTAAGTAAACACAATAAATAATGATCATTGTTTCTGCGCCCTGATAAGCAATAGAAAACTGAAGTATGGGAAAATTCTTCTGTATAAACACGAGAATTGGATTCTGCCTCTTCATGCCTTATTATGTGCCTGATAAGCATGAGATACGTGCGTTGTGTTACAAGGATGTTGGAGTGTCTGCTGTCAACTGCGAGCATGTCGGCAATGTCAGTGATCACATATAATGACAGAGGTAGAGGCTTGGTCGATAAGTTGCATTGTTGAAATGAAATTGCATCATTAGGTGTGGGCGCCATCACAGATTGAAGGCTTTCTGATGAACCAAGTGGTTTTTTTTACACACCAATTATAAAAGCAGATTTGATACTCTAACCATTTGTCTAAACATTTCAAGTAGTTAAACTGAAAGTTCTTGTTCAAAATTAATTTGAGAGGCTCAGCTTGAAAGGACATCATGCTGTCATAATGAACCTTTGAAGAAGAAACTTTCTGATTAATGATTGAAGGGTTTATCAAGGCCAGACAGACATCAGTCTGTACATCCATTTAAATGTACATTGTGTCAGCATAGTTAACTGAACACATCTACATAAAATGACGATTTTAATTATGATAGTTATTAACTCTTTCCCCACCATTGACAACATTTTCCGTCATTATGACACAACGCTTCCATGTCAACACGTCATTGATGAGTTGAGTTTTTCCGGAAATCCCTGTCTTCACTGTTATATGGTAGGGAGCACTGTTGCAGATCTTCTGAAATAGAACAGCATTTCCAGATCCAAAAACAAGTGAAGAAGAAGATCTGTGTAAACCAGAAGGAGGGAATAGCTTACGCACAAGTAAGCTAATGTGATCACCAAAAAGCATATAAATTAAAACAGTCTAACGTTAAAGAGAAAAATGTCGAACCCATGAAGAGTAAAGGCCTGTTCACACCGGGACCATTTATCGCCGGCGTTTAATGCCTCGTGACTAAACAAAGGGCGCCAATGCGAGTGTGCACAGTGAAGCGCAAAACCCCAGGAGTAAAAAAAAAACGCCTCGTTTAGTTTTTTTATTTTGACTCGGCGCGTTAAAAACTGGCCGACCAATGAGATCAACGCTTTTTGTTCACATTCAAGTTGTGCCACACTCAAGACGTGCCGTAAAACATCACGAAAAATGCTGGCGATAAGCTTCCCATTGTGTACAGGCCTTAATATGACTCTGCAAGCTTTGGAGGAGTGGATGGGTGGACTCATGGGTGGACTCATGGGTGGACTGGGTGGACATGGGTGGACTCAAGATGGCGCCGAGGATGGCTGCTGCGTTGCGAGCTCCGTTACAACATTGTAGTTTTTTGTTTGTTCTGTTTATAATTTTTGTGTTTTTTGTCTTGGATGTTGTCTGCCTTACTGCGTACGACAGACAGACACTTTTGGACATTGGTTCGGCAATCGCACACCGAAAACCGGACTTTAAATTCTTCAGTGACTTTAAAAACATTGTAGTTTTTTGTTTGTTCTGTTTATAGTTTTTGTGTTTTTTGTCTTGGATGTTGTCTGCCTTACTGCGTACGACAGACAGACACTTTTGGACATTGGTTCGGCAATCGCACACCGAAAACCGGACTTTAAATTCTTCAGTGACGACCAGCTGTTTACAAACACGGCAGCGGATCCCTTTGTGTGGGCGGTCCGACCGCGGAAACGCAGCCGGAGAAGGGGAAGCAGAGCCGGCGTGCTCATCAGAGTAAGACGCCGCGCAAACCGACCCCCGCTTCCCAGTATTTTACTGGCTAATGTTCAGTCTCTGGACAACAAACTCTGCGAGCTGAGAGCACGGATCTCTTTCCAACGAGAGACGAGGGACTTCTGCATTATCTGCCTTACAGAAACTTGGATGTCTGCTGAGATTCCAGATTCGGCCATCGAAACCACGGGGTTCTCCGTGCATCGAATGGACAGAGAAAAAGATCTCTCAGGGAAAAGCAAAGGCGGGGGTGTATGTTTTATGATCAACAGATCCTGGTGTGATCAGAGGAACGTACATTCTATCAAGTCTTTCTGTTCTCCTGATCTGGAACTTCTCATGGTTCTGTGTCGACCATTCTGGCTACCGAGGGAATTCACAGCGGTCATCATCACAGCTGTGTATATTCCCCCACAAGCCGACACAAACCTGGCACTAAAGGAACTGTATAGGACAGTGAGTGAGCAGGAAACCGCGCATCCTGAGGCTGCGTTTATTGTGACCGGGGACTTTAACAAAGCCAACTTCAAACGCATTGCACCTAAATACCACCAACATGTTAGCTTCAACACGAGAGCGAACCTGTTTTGGACCACTGTTACTCTCCCTTCCGGGATGGCTACAAGTCCCTCCCGCGCCCACCATTTGGCAAATCGGACCACTCTTCCGTTCTCCTTCTGCCCGCTTACAGGCAGAGACTGAAACAGGAAGCACCCGCCCTCAGAACCATCCAGTGCTGGTCGGACCAATCAGACTCTATGCTACTAGACTGTTTTGATCACGCGGACTGGGAGATGTTCCGGTCGGCCTCTGATGACGACATCGAGGTCTACGCTGATAGCGTAACGTGTTTCATCAGGAAGTGCGTAGAAGACGTTGTTAGAGAATGCTGTTTGTAGACTACAGCTCAGCATTCAACACCATTGTGCCCTCCATACATGATGGGAAACTCCGGGCTCTAGGCTTAAACAGCTTGCTATGCAGCTGGATCCTGGACTTCCTGTCAAACAGACGCCAGGTGGTCAGAATGGGCAGCAACATCTCCTCATCACTGACTCTCAACACTGGAGCCCCTCAGGGCTGTGTTCTCAGCCCACTCCTGTACTCCTTGTACACACATGACTGTGTGGCAACCCACAGCTCCAACACCATCATCAAGTTTGCTGACGATACGACGGTGGTAGGTCTCATCACTGACAATGATGAAACGGCCTACAGAGAGGAGGTGCACACTCTGACACGATGGTGTCAGGAGCACAACCTCTCCCTCAACGTCAGCAAGACCAAGGAGCTGGTGGTCGACTTCAGGAGGAATGAGAGAGAACACCGCCCCATCACCATCAATGGAGCACCGGTAGAGAGAGTCAGCAGCTTCAAGTTCCTCGGTGTCCACATCACAGAGGAACTCTCATGGTCCGTCCACACCGAGGCCGTTGTGAAGAAGGCTCATCAGCGCCTTTTCTTCCTACGACGACTGAGGAGGTTTGGAATGAACCGCCACATCCTCACACGCTTCTACACCAGCACCTTAGGGAGCCTGCTGACTGGCTGCATCACCACCTGGTACGGCAACAGTACCGCCCGCAGCCGAAAAGCCCTGCAAAGGGTAGTGCGCACGGCCAGCTGCATCATCGGAGGTGAGCTTCCCTCCCTCCAGGACATTTATGCCAGGCGGTGTGTGAAGAGAGCTCAGAGGATTATCAGAGACTAGCCACCCGAGCCATGGGCTGCTCTCACTGCTGCCATCAGGCAGGCGGTACCGCAGCATCAGAACACGCACCAGCCAACTCCAGAACAGCTTCTTCCCACAAGCAATTAGACTCCTTAACTCCTGATCCATCAGGATCATAACACACTGGACAGAATATCACTCAGCACAACCCACTGTAGATACACACACATTATATACACATTTATTTATCATATAGCATCTATTGTACATTGGATTTATATTGTGAATAATATTGTATACTGTACATTGTATATTATTATTATTATTATTATTATAGCGTAATGTATATTGTTTAATGTATGTTTAGTGTACATTGTTTAAAGTATATGTATATTTTAAGTATGTGTATATTGTTTAAAGCTGTGAGAACTACACTCACATTGTGTAAATTATTTATTGTTTATTGTAGAGTTTACTGTGCTGTGAGTAATTGTGGGCGCATCAGATGATGTAATCTGATGTTGCTCTAAATGTTGTACATGTCATGTCATGACTGCTATGTTGCTCAGAACTGCACCTAAGAATTTCACCTACTGTTGCACTTGTGTATATGGTTGAGTGACAATAAAGTGATTTGATTTGATTTGATGGACTCTAGAGGATCTTCGTTCACTTGATCACTGTTCTGAATTTGATCTTAGCAATATATATATTTTTTTGCTCAAATTTACCGACTCTAACATCAAGTGTGCAGAACCCAAGTGCAGTTTTATAGACTTCAGAATGTGAACAGAAATCCCAGACTTGACTAACTAAACTCTTAACCATGAACAAACTAAACAATAACTTGGCTGGAATTGACCTGACTGGAACAGACCTGACTAAACACTTACCTAGGGCTGTTCGTTTCCGAAAATGTTTTAATCGATTCCGATTCTGACTCCTGGTTCCGGAATCGATTCCGCACTATGTTGTTTCTGATTCTTTTCGATTCTTGTTTTTTTTTTTACGAAATTGATGGCGGAACGTAGTCCCGGAGTGACCTAAGGATATAAGGATGTAGAAAGCATCCTTCTCTGAAACTTTATTTGTAAAATGAAGTTACATTTCAATAACTCTGATTGATTTTAAATTGTAATTATGGAAGCTTCTGAAATGGCCCATAGCCCAGCAGTAAATGCGATATAATAAATAAACAGTATAAGAGTGCGCAGTTTATTTGTCAATCAGATGCACAAGGAAGTTCATTACTATAGCAACAGTAGGCTCACGGCCATTAATCTTTGCTCTAGGTGTATTTTCTTTCAGAATTATCAATGGATTATAGAGAGAAAAAAATCACAATTTTATTTAAAATGAAAATAAGACCCTCACATCTGCATCTGTTATCGTAGACCTAGCATCACTCAAAACCTACCGTTGTGGACAACATAACCGTTTCACGATTAAAGCTAAAATTATGGAGTTTTTGGGTGCAAAATGTAGTAAAAGATGCAGGATTACAGAAGGAATGAAAGGTACGCTAATAATCAGCAATATGCGTTCACATATGGCTTTATTTGAATGTTTCAGCATGGCCTTCCATAAAACTAAGTAGTTAGAATTACGTTCTAGTGATGTACGCGATGACGCAAAAGACGCTGAATTGTTTTATTTTTAACTGGTTCATTGAAACTATCCGATAGAAACTTTTGCAGAAATGAAATGCACTTTCAATCATTATTAGGGAGCGAGAGACAAATTAATGCTAAGTGAAGTTCACAACATAATTTCGGGAGGAGTGAACCCATCTAATCTTTCAATTAGCAACATACACAAACGCAAATTCGGGAGGCGTGAACCCATTTAATATTTCAATCATCTGCTAAGCATACAAGCAGCCTCCTACCTCCTTCAGGCATCAGTCGTTTTGCATCATCCGGACGTTTCCTTCGACAAAACATGTCCGATCTTCTGGAATTACAGCTATTCCTGTCAGATGATGAACTTCTCAGCGTCCAAGAGACGCCTACCCCTCCTCCTCGACCTCAACCAGGTATTTCCACCCCGGATAGCAATCCACAGCTTGAGCAACCAGGACGTCATCTCAAGCGCTCGTACAAACCACGTACAAGAAGACGGCTCTCTCCTCCTCCATCAAGAGTCACAGCTTCTGCCATCTCTCCTTCTCCTTCTCTGCCTCCCTAGTCTTCATCTCTACCTACTCGTATAGAGGTTCCGTCATTTCCCTCTATTTCGAAATGGACCGTAAACAGTCTCCGTCAAGCACTCGCTAATGCAGGTGTCCACTTTCCACGCAGATCAACAAAGATCCAACTTTTCGAGCTACTGGCGAGTTCAAATAACACTCCCAGTCCTCCTAAACTTCATCCAAAAAACCCCAAGAGAAAAACTCAACTCACCTCAGCCATTTGTTTTTCCCTGCTGCAGTGGGGAAACTCTATGTCTACAACCCAAGCACGCTGGCCTTCCCATACCCTCGCGTCAGCAGAACTTCAACCACCTCCTCCCCATGCATTAGCCCAGGAACCTCCGCCAGTGTCTTCACAACTCCGTTCTCAAATTCTCGCAGGTGCAGATATAGATCTTCCTTCTCTCCTTACATCAGTCCCTAACAATGAATCCCATCATTCTTTCGAATGTGGTCCCCTAACCATACACTTAAAAGATTCCACCCCAACTACCAAGCGAGTACTCATTTTTTCAGAATTCTGCATAGCTTTCAGTAGACTAACAGACGTCATAAGTGCTGTCTTTCCCACAAGATGCAAAGAGCTCAACGACTATCTCTCCATCATAGCCGAGCTCAGCCTCTCTTTTGGTGGTAGTCATTTCTACACCTACCACAAACCTTTCTGCTAAATGTGCTGCTCGTATCACCCATTGGAACCAATGCCCATATTGGGGGGCTCTCGACCTAGAACTTTACAATAAAGTTTCTCTAGGCGTTCAAAGCATTTCCTGTGCCATTTGCAGGTCAAGCTCTCATTCAACTTCGTCTTGTCCTCAAATAACAACAGATCCCCCAACTCTTCCGGAACCGCAAGTGCCCAAGTCTACATCATACGTTCCCCATTCCAGGAAAGAAAACACCATCAGTTTCAACTCAGGGAAACAAGTTTGTAATAACTTCAATAACTTCGGCTGTGTTAGACAACTTTGTCGTTTTCTCCACATTTGCAATTTTTGTGGTGGAGCTCATGCTCATTCTGCATGTCCTGTACGTCTTTCATCAGCAAATCAAAATAAAAATCTTAAAGTATCTCTCTTCCCCTATAATCATTTCTTCTCTTGCAAACAAATTAAAAAACCATTCAGACAAAAACTTTACACACTACCTCATTTCATGCTTGAAAGAAGGTTTCGATCTGGGTTTGGAAAGTCTACCAAATTCTAGCTTAATTTGCAACAATCTCCAGTCAGCCTCAGCTGAACCAGACACAGTAGAGGCCCTCATAAAAACAGAAGTGGTTTCCGGCTTCATGATTGGTCCATTCAATTGCCCCCCCCCCCCCCCGACCCCCCCCCCCCTTCAAACTTTTCCGCATATATCCTATATGGATAGCCACCAGGAAATTCTCAGGCAAAAAACGCATCATAATAATTGACCTTTCTGCCCCACATGGAAAAAATCAACCAAGTATCAACAGCTTAATCCCACTAGAAGAATTCTCACTGCAATATCATGACATAGAACAAGCAATCAATCTCATCAAACACGTCAGCAACGCAGCCTGGCTCGCAAAGGTCGATATTACTTCAGCTTTCAAGGTCATGCCCATCCACCCCGATTTTTGGCATTTATTCGGCATTCGTTGGCGTGAACAATTTTACTTTGCAGTCCGTTTGACTTTCGGCTGCAAAAGCAGCCCAAAAATATTCAATACCCTATCTGAAGCGCTCTGCTGGACCCTACAAAACAACAACGCCATTCCCTTCCTCATTCATCTTCTCGATGATTTTCTCATAATCTCCCCCAGCCAGTTTCCCCCAGCAGAAAACCTAACCATTGTCCAAAAAGTCTTCTCACAGTTAGGAGTCCCCCTCTCCCTGGAGAAAACCTTGGGCCCTTCTACATCTTTGGAATTCCTGGGAATCAATCTCGATTCCGTTAAATTCCAAGCTTCTCTTCCCAAGGAGAAGATAGACAGAGTAATCGCCATTTCTCTAAACTTGCTAGAAGCCCCCCATTGCAGCAAACGCGACTTGCTTTCTCTTCTAGGGCATTTAAACTACGCCATGCGGGTAATTCCGTTGACTCTCGCTACCGCAGCCCAAAGTCTCGATGACCTATTCGTACTAAATCCCCCTTGTCTTTCAGATCTCAAACTCTGGACTACATTCCTAAAGCAATGGAACGGGCTCACATTCTTCTACAAAAATGTTTTGTCCCAAGCCAGCGACCTCAATCTTTTCACAGACGCTGCCCCATCCATAGGTTTTGGAGGTTACTACGAAGGCCATTGGTTTGCCTCAACCTGGCCACCTGAGCTAACTCTATCCCCCCATTCCGACCAATCGATCACACTGTTCGAGCTGTATCCCATAATTGTAGCAGCCCATTTATTTATTTATTTTCTCGCTTTCTTTTCCAGAAATTCAGAACATTGGTTCCAAAATCAGACTACAACCCGACACCAGTTCCTCCCTATTCAGAGCTCATATTCCCATAGACCACCCCCTCAGTCATCTTCACACTCTTTCCATGGAATCAATATTGCAAGCCGTTTCTCCAAGAACTCTTCGATCCTACTGGACAGCCTGGAATTCCTTTAAAAACTTCCATACAGTTTACAATTTAGCTTTCCCTGATTTTTCCCTCCTCTCTATAACTTCTTTCATTTCCCACATGAACAGTTCCAAATCCATTCAGCCAGGATCCATTAAAATCTACCTCAGCGGCATACATTTCTTGTTCAAAATCATCTATGGCCATGAGTGCCCTGCCATCTCAAATCCCCAGACATCTCTTCTTATTAAAGGCCTACACCAACTCACCCCACCAAACCCGATACCAGGCAACCTCTTACCATCGACCTCCTAGGCAAATGCCTGACTACCATCCGCTCCGGGGTTTTCCCTCCAAACATAACCAGAACCCTGGACGCCATGTTCATTTTAGCTTTTTTTGGCTTTCTTCAAGTTTCAGAATTAACAATCAATTCCACTTTCAATCCAGCTAATCATCCAACCGTCTCAGATCTCCATATTTTAAACCATGACACAATTCGATTCAACATCAAACAGAGTAAAACTGACCAATTGAAACGAGGCCATCCAGTCTTCATTTTCAAGCTACCAACACCCATTCAGCCTTATAAGTCCCTTGCCCTATTCCTATCTCAGAGGCATTCACAAATCAATTCTCCGCTCTAACCTTTATTTCTCGACGAGAATAACCACCCAGTATCCAGACATTGGTTCCAGAGAAAACTAAAAACCATCCTCGCCAGATCAGGAATTCCTGTTAAACACTTTTCCTCCCACTCGTTCCGTATAGGAGCAGCTACCACAGCTGCACAGAAAGGCCTATCGGAAACCCAGATTAAAATGCTAGGTCATTGGACCTCCCAAACTTTCAAATCCTACGTAAGATCCAACCTCTTCTACATCAGACAAGCCCACCAAACTCTCACATCCTCATAAATCTCTCGCTGCTTACTCGCTTTCATACATCTGGTTGAAAAAGGCTCTCCCGTTTGAATCGCAGTGTGGGCCCTCCTGTTCGCTTAAACAGGAGCTTCATGTCTTATTTTTACCGTGGGCTCCCAATCCGAACTGCAGTGTGAGCCTTTATTGTTCGGGTGCAGTGGGGGCTCTCCCTTTCCGAATCGCAGTGTGAGCCTTCAGGTTCTCTATCTTGAGGGCTCTCCTGTTCGGATTGCAGTGAGGGCTCTCCCATCCGAACAGCGGACTGGAGGAACCCGATATTCGTCCTTCGGTAGTTGCGGGCCATCGTGTTCTCGTGTGGTGCAGGTCCTCGCCTCAGAGGGAGGGAAGCACTGCATCAAATTTCTCATCGTAGGCTCTCTCTTTCTGTGGCAGAGGGAGTGGTTATCGCTCGGGAGCAGTTTTGGCCCGCTTCTCGAGGGACAAGGACCTCCTTCCTCACTCATGACGTTAAGGGCCCCCTGTTATTCCAACCCGGGGGGTTCCATGTCATGAATGCTAAGGCAGGACGTTCTCCACCTCCACCATGCTTCTTCCTCCAGTCCAAACGCTGCTCCTGCAGGAGCAACTAGGAGCGTCACAACTAGGTCGCCCACGACCCAGGTCGATAAATGCAGCAGCGAGATACACCAAACTTGACTTGCTTCCTACACTATCACATCAATACACATTCTCAGCTTCTCGTCACCTCTCGTCATTCAATTTTTACTCTTTTGGGGGGCCTTCCGTAATCAAACTGAAACTCCAGAGCAAATACTGCTATCAACTCCACTCACATATTACCAGCTTTCTGCCCTAAATCTAATTTGCACTTTTTGGGGGGTAAATCTAAGCTTGAGTGGAAGCAGCTTCCTCGAGCCCCTCCACCGCAGACAGTAAGCCAAATACGCTTAAACCTTATCAGCTAAAGATTATATGGGTAAACGAACTCGTGAAGTGAAGTTCACAACATAATTTCGGGAGGAGTGAACCCATCTAATCTTTCAATTAGCAACGTACACAAACGCAAATTCGGGAGGCGTGAACTCATCTAATCTTTCAATCATCTGCTAATCATATAAGCAGCCTCCGACCTCCTTCAGGCATCAGTCGTTTTGCATCCCTCCACCTCCCCAACTCCACCTACTTACATTCATGTTTTACCTTTCTCTTCTTCCTAGCACTAGAAGTCCCTGGGGGGTAAATCTAAGCTTGAGTGGAAGCAGTTTCCTCGACCCCCTCCACCACGGACAGCAAGCCAAATACGCTTAAACCTTATCAGCTAAAGAGTATATGGGTAAACGAACTCGTGAAACTCTGTTGAACTGAAAAGGGCTCAAAGTGGAGTCGATTCCAAACTTTGGAATCAACTCTCGATTCCCAACGACTTGGAATCGAGGAATCGATTCCCAGCCCTACACTCACCTTAACAGCGGGTTACAACATTCAATACTAGACAAGGACACATAGCAAACATGAGGGCTTAAATAGGCTACACAAGAACTTATGACTAGACAAGGGACACCTGTGAACAATGATTAAACAATGAGCCAACGACAACATGACACAACACATGAGGGCATGGGGATCACATGACAAAACAGTGACAGTGAACATGGCAAACTAAGAAACATAACAGTGAGCATGATCAACTCCATGATCAACGTTGTGCAAGTTTACTGCAACAATGGAGCCGCGAACTTCACATACTTTTGAAAATCCAGTGCCTAGTTGATCCTGATAAATTGATCAAATATTGTATTTCTTTGAGCATTAGCCTTAGCCTTGTTGACAACTGACAGATACATTTGTGCCGAAGGACAGTGGATTTGGAGTGATGATTTTATGGTTAGTTCCATATTTTTTCTTGGTGTCCATTCAGAACATTTTCGGATCATGACCCAATAGCTGTGAACCAGTGCCCTTCAAAGCATTGTTATGGTCTTGTTTATATGTGATTCATATGTATAGATAATTGTTTTCAGTTTTGAAACTTCCTTAGAGGAATACAAGCTGCCATTGTTGTTACAACATGAAATATGACATCATTTTAATATTTGATTGAACATTTAGTCATAGTCTGTGATCGCTGAGGGGATGGATGGAGGACCAAAAAAGAAGGTGATGCTTTGTTTTTATATTTGCTTGCATTGGTATTCTCATTGGATTTAACTGGCTCATAATACAAAGAGTATGTATTGTGTGGTTATTAATTAACCCTAAATAGAGAATGGAGAACAGGCCACTAGACAAGCCTAACTAAAAGATCCATAAAAGTGCATGTCTCAACTGCAGATGAGGTCACGTAACATTTATGAATTCTGTTTTACGACATTGTAAAATGTATCCTCTTTATTCATTAACAGCAAATAAACAATGACAGGTTCTGATAGGTTGCTGGTCCGGGATCGTTTCCTTTATAAGAGGGGATGGAACGAGGACAAAGGCAGAGATCGCTGTGACAACAACTGAAAAACATACTAAACGAAACCATCCTCGAGAAGAACCACCCAACATGAAGACCGTCCTGTGTGTCGCTTTCCTCGTTGTGGCTCTTTGCCTGGTTTGTGAGGCTGTGCAAGTCCAGGTAAGCTCAAGATTGAATTGCTATCATTCATTACTGCTTCTCTATTATTAAAAATGTCTTAGTCATAGTTATCCTCTACACTTATTTCCATATGATTTATAAACTATTTTCTTCTGATCTCATTTTGTAACGTGCATACTGTTTCATTTGGCTTTATTGAAAACTCATTTGATCCATACGAGTCTTTTACGCTATTTATTAAAGAAAATAATTTATACACAATGTATTGAGTTTAACCCCAGCTCTCAGTCCTGACGCATTGAACTCATCAGTTTATTTCTACAATCACCCTTCTGCAGGAAGGTGATTTTTCCTTTTCATTGGACTCAGTGAAAGTTCTCCAGCAATTGGCCAATCAACCACGAACACAAAACCCCCGGTTGGCCAAGACAAGCTACTTTTCTGTATGTTCCAATCCAACCCTGCCCCAGGAGTTTGTGCCCCTGTGCACACAGAGAGGAGCAACAATGTCTTTTGCTAGACTAGGTAGGAGTGCTGGTTTACTGTTTAATTTGTGCACAATAAATACAGTCAATAATTGACTATGACTAACTTGAGTTATTGTTTTATCTGTTTCAGCATCTGTGCCAGTGGATGTCTGTGAAATATGTGCTTTTGCGGCTTGTACCGGCTGCTAATTCTTCCTGTCGTCCCCACTTAATAAAATCTGCTTATTTTCAAACAATGCCATAAGTTCTCATATGGAAAACTGAAAATGACAGCACACTGTTTATGAACTGTTACTTAAGCATCCTTCCCCTCTTTCCTTTCCCACATTTTGTTTTGTTACAGCACATAGGCCTATTTCATTTATTTAAGAAAGAAGTGTCTTTTTTATTTTTTCTATTTCTCAGTTTTGCTTTGTGTGTGGTAATGCCTCAGTGTTCAATAAAATGCATTGAAAATCTGTTCTCTTTGCATCCTGTTTATTCTTTTTATTGTAGAAAATATGATTGACGTTTCAAAAATGTTATTTGACATTACAGCCGAATATCTGTTCTTAGGCACACTTTCACTGTAAAAAAAAATCAGGTCTCCAATTGAAAATTTTCTAGTGACTAATCACATCTAAAAAAAATTTGTTGACCAAATTTAATTTCTGTGAATCAAATTGCGTCAATTCATACAAATTCAATTTGGCCAACTGAAAAATTTAGACGTGATCAGTCACTAGAAAATTTTCCATTGGAGACCTGATTTTTTTTTTTTTTTTTTTTTTACAGTGTTAGAATAATAAGGTCATAACAAAGTCTTGAACATTGGGGGGACCAATTGTTTTATAAAGCCTATATAAACAGAACAGTGAAGGAAATCCATAAGTCTAATTCTAGTTGGGAAATAATCATTTTAAACTATTTGCAAATAATATTTGCATTAAAATATATATAAATAAAAAATATATACTTTTATTTGTATGCCTAAAATGTTGAAAACGTGAAACGTTTCTTGTCTCTTCACACTCAGTTAGGAATGACATGAATCACATAAATTCATATTTTCAATTCAAAATGGCCATATTTGAGAAAAAAAAGTTGTTTAACATTTCTGTCACAAAACAATTCACATATATTAAATGTTTTGCTTACCTGATGCGTCACGCTGGAATTTGCGCTCTGATTCCGTGACTGTGACGGGAAAACTCCACCTACTTTGATTGGCCATCTCAATCATTATGATTATGACATTGACGAACACTGTTAGACCGCTGAGGCAGACCAGACTAAAAATTTGACTTTTAAACCTTTTTGTTATCCTAGCAACAACATACAAAGCGCTGCGTAATAAAGTGCAGCAGAGCAGTGCAGGAATTTAGCCATTTCTAATTATTGGAGAGGACTTGTCCCCCTGCAATGTCTATGGTGGTTACAGCCCTCATGAATAGGTAACTATGCAGAAAGTGATGCAGGAGAAGTGAGTTCTGCATTAAAGGACTAGTTCACCCAAAAACGAAAATTCTGTCATGATTTATCCTCAAAAAGATATTTGGAAGAAATGGGTAACCAAACAGTTGATGGGCCTCCTTTTTTCCATACTAAGTCAATGGGGCCCATCAACTTTTTGGCTACCCATATTCTTCAAAATATCTTATTTTGTGTTCAGCAGAAGAAAGAAATGAATACAGGTTTGGAACAACTTTTGGGTGAGAAAATGATGACAATTTTATTTTGGGGTGAACTATCCCTTTAACACTTTGGCTACTAACTAATATGGAAACAAGCTTAAAATGAGTAAGTATGGCAAATTTAGGAATGAGATAAGTTTTTTATTAGGCAATCAATAATTACTGAATGAGATTAGCCTCATAAGGAACTAACTGTACAATAAAGAATTACCCATTAATTATTAATCACAATATCCACAATTGTCTGAGACGTGAGCAATTGTTTTGTTTGCGGCAGTATTTTAATCAACACTGAATAAGAGACAAATCTTTGTCATTTTAATAAAATGGTTTATTCTATTGCAAAAGAAGAGTCAACAGTCATACAGCCATCCTGAATGTCTGCAGAGTGTTGCCTGCCAGACGAAGCAATTGAGTTCCCTTTTATACCCTTTCCAAGGTCAGAATCTCTGCACTCCTTCTGTAATTTTCCACACATACTCAAATAACCCCATGTGTCCCTTCGACACCTGGACCCTCAGAATTAGATGTACCCTGAACCCCTAGGGTCATGAGACCCACATTTAGGTGGACAGTGACCCCTAAGCTCACTTTGATGGTCCCATTGTCTTGCTTATTTTAACTCACAGTCATGCATATCAAAACATTCTCTTAACTCAGAAAGTCATGCATAATATTCTTTGATACATTGTGAAAAATAAATTCTCATGCAGAATGAATTTTCTTCTATAATTACATTTTTATTTTTTTTTACATTTTATTCTGAAAATGGTCATAAAATGCATCACTAATTACTCAAGTGTTATAGTCACTCTTACTACTAGTGGACCAGTATTTTAAAGTGAAAAACTTTATTTTTATTTATTTCCACTTTAAAATAATGGTCCAGGTCCCTATATATTTTTGACGGGTAACTAGGGAACACTTGAGTACAGGTGCTGGTAATAAAATTCTGTTTATAGTAATAGCCATCTGTATATTATATTCATAGTACATATTCACCTGTAAATTCTGTTTATAGTAATAGCCATCTGTATATTTATTCACTGTACATATTCACCTGTAAATTCAGTTCTGTTTATAGTAATAACCGTCTCTCTATTTATACATATTTATATATATTCAGTACATTTCCATATCCTGCACTTGCTGCTATTGCACTTCTGGTTAGACCTAAACTGCATTTCGTTGCCTTGTACTTGTACTTGTGTAATGACAATAAAGTTGAATCTAATCTAATCTAATTATATTCATTCATTACACACACACAGACAGACCAATACAAATAAAAGGATTTTTAGAAATCTTGGCCAACTGAAAAGTATGAGCATGTACAGCACTCAATACTTAGTTGGGGCTCCTTTTGTCTGAATTACTGCAGCAATGCGGCGTTGCATGGAGTCGATCAGTCTGTGGCACTAATCAAGTGTTATGAGAGCCCAGGTTGCTCTGATAGTGGCCTTCATCTTCCTCTTCACAATACCCCATATATTTTCTATGGCGTTAAGGTTAGGCGAGTTTGCTGGCCAATTAAGAACAGGGATACCATGGTCCTTAAACCAGGTACTGGTTGCTTTGGCACTGTGTGAAGGTGCCAAGTCCTGTTGGAAAATGAAATCTGCATCTCCATAAAGTTGGTCAGCAGTAGGAAGCATGAAGTGCTCTAATACTTCCTGGTATACGGCTGCGTGGACCTTGGACCTCAGAAAACACAGCGGACCAACACCAGCAGATGACATGGCACCCCAAACAATCACTGACTGTGGAAACTTTACACTGGACCTCAAGCAACATGGTTTGTGTGCCTCTCATCTCTTCCTCCAGATTCTGGGACCCTGATTTCGAAAGGAAATGTAGTGGACAGCACATTCCAGGGCCCAGTTTATGGCCGGGCCCCTCTCTGTCCACAACAGTGGACAAAGGTTTGCTACATTTTGTTTGGATCTTGGTAGACTGACACAAACAAACTGTCCAACGCCATCAGATAAAGATGCTTGGACAACAGCCAGACACCTCTTAGAGGCCAAAAAGACCACCTCTTGTACCAAGCCTAGGAAGGACAAGACATCTCATTGGCCCACATGCAGTTTCTGCCCTTCACCCAAATCCCTAGTGTCCTGGTCTATGACTGCCATAAAAATTCCACAGGACCTTAGCAGTAGTGGGTGAAAGAAAGACCACATCCAAATCCATTCATAACTATGTTTGGAAAACTTAAGACTGATGTAAAGTACACACATCCATTTCATACTTATTCAGAGAAATAAGTATTCTCAGTGACAGCTATTTGTAATGAAACATCTTACACAGAGTCAGCTGTTAATGAACAAATCAATGAATGAACAGTTCAATCTTTTTCCATTATGTTTGGTTTCTATTTGTTTAGAATATTGCCAAGGGTATTCTGATGGTGGTTTGGAAAGTGAGAAATGCGTTGGTAAACTTTAAAGACACTTTAAAGACTTCTAACTGTGTACAGTATGCAAATGAGTTCCACAGGAGAAAGGAGGGTGGGCCACACAGTGAGCCCCCTCTGATGCCAGCAGCCAATCACAACACTGGAATGGAGACGCGCCAAATTGCAATCTCCTCCTATTTGGAAAATGATAAAGGTACCCTTTCAACAGACACACCTTGTTCTGAGTCTCCCTTCAAGAGAGACATAACAGATAAACCGTAATGTTCTGAATTTCTCCTTGAGAGACACAAACAGTTCACCAAGTCCTGAGTCTGTCCGGCGAGGATGAGACTGTGACAGAGCAACCAAGTTCTGAGCCTCTGGTTAATCCAGAGAGACAACAAAAGATACAAGGATCTGAGTCTACAGCTTGTGAGGCAGTAACAGATACGACCACGTTCTGAGCCTCCAGCCTGTGAGGAAAGAGACATTAACAACCACTACGTTCAGAGACTACAGCATGTCCCGAGTCTCCATGCCAGAGAGACCAAAGTGGATTGACTAAGTCCTGAGTGTCTGACCCACAGAGTCAGAAGACACACAGAGACATTTGCAACAAGGTTAAGCTCAGGAGAGCAAACCTTCACTTCGAGGTTCCTTCGTCTGCGTGTTCCTGATTAAGGACCTTCTGCACCTACTTCAGGGCCTCATCTGCGTGTTCCAGATTTTAGGACCCTTTGGTGCTCCAGGAGATCAGCATCCCATAGATCTTCGTGTTCAAGACTGTTGAAACGGATTCCAGCTCCTTTCCCACTGCATTGTCACCCAGCACAACCAGTGGAAGAAGTCACCTCCATCGGACTGCTTACTCAACCAAGTGGAACGTAAATATCACTTAACCAAACCTCTTTCCAGAAACCTTGGTATTGTTGTATATATCAGTATATGATTTTCTAATTTACATTAGAGGTAATTTAACTGATGCTAGTTAATGACAAATAATCTTTCTTTATTTGTTTGATACATAATAAGGTTCTTCACCTTAGTTTCAGAGAAACAACAGTTTATCTTTCCATAAAATAACGCAACTCTTCCATAGCCACACTCAACTTAATCACATGTATTTTATATATCTTATGCACTTTATTCTTTTATCATTCATTGTATTCATTTAGTAGTGGTGTTAGTTATTCTTGTTTATCTTTTGTTAATAAAATCTATTTTATTACAATTGTGTCTTATTTGTGCTGATAATACAGAAAAGGCTCTACAAGTTTGAAATCTCACCAATCTTTCAGATAAATCAGCTGACCAACTCTCCCCACTTTACATTCAATCTAAAATGATTGAACCACCTCCCGTTTGGAGCGTTCTCATAGAGCCAAGGTAAAAGACCTTGATTAGTGTCCCAAACTAAGAGAGGGGGAAGGTGGTCATCTGATGTACTCATAACCACACCTTAAGTGACGTGTGATCCAAAAATCACAACGTCTGCGGTGACGTGAGTACCAATCACTACCTTACTTAACGTCCTTGGATGGACAAAGGTAAAATCACTACATAATTGGCGTCCCTTGTTTGGGCCCAAAAGTGAAATTATTACATAATTGCAAAATTTACTTTCATCAGAGAACATAACTTTGGACCACTTTTTTTCACAGCACAGGCGAGACGCTTCTGATGCTATCTGTTGTTCAAGAGTGGCTTGACACAAGGAATGCGACAGCTGAAACCCATGTCTTGCATACGTCTGTGCGTAGTGGTTCTTGAAGCACTGACTCCAGCTCCAGTCCACTCTTTGTGAATCTCCCCCACATTTTTGAATGGGTTTTGCTTCACAATCCTCTCCAGGGTGCGGTTATCCCTATTGCTTGTACACTTTTTTCTACAACATCTTTTCCATCCCTTCGCCTCTCTATTAATGTGCTCGGACACAGAGCTCTGTGAACAGCCAGCCTCTTTTGCAATGACCTTTTGTGTCTTGCCCTCCTTGTGCAAGGTGTCAATTGTCAAGTCAGCAGTCTTCCCCATGATTGTGTAGCCTACAGAACTAGACTGATAGACCATTAAAGGCCTTTGCAGGTGTTTTGAGTTAATTAGCTGATTAGAGTGTGGCACCAGGTGTCTTCAATATTGAACCTTTTCACAATATTCTTATTTTCTGAGATACTGAATTTGGGATTTTCCTTAGATGTCTGTTATAATCATCAAAATTAAAAGAAATAAACATTTGAAATATATCAGTCTGTGTGTAATGAATGAATATAATATACAAGTTTCACTTTTTGAATGGAATTAGTGAAATAAATCTACTTTTTGATGATATTCTAATTATATGACCAGCACCTGTAATTAGTGATGCTATTTATGACCATTTTCAGAGTACGGTTATTCTTAAGTGTTACCCTGTTCTCTTTGCATCGTGTATTTTTATTGTAGAAAGAATATGACTGACATTACAAAAAGCCAAATCTAGGCAATTAGCTCACTTTAATGGATGAAAAGTATTCAAAATGCCTTATCCAAGAGTAATTGGTGCTCAGGATGTCTGAGTGAATTCTTCCTCAAACATTTCATGCCAAGCGTATCTCACTTTTTGATTGACAAGAGGGGAGCAGACTACATCATGTTTATATTCTGTATCCTGTCAATTTGAAAGCAAAATACGGCAAGAGTTCTTGATGAGGTTTGGTGGGCCGTTGCTCATAAAAGAGTTATTGAATGTTGAGTGACAGGAACATTAAGAGTGTTTTACTGATAGATCTCTGTAGGGAACTAATTCACTGCTCATTTAAATATTCTATTTTTTCCATTACTTGAAATGAAATCTTTCAGGGATGAATCTGTGCCTGTTTGAGTTTGAACTGTGCATGTGCGTATAGTGAAAAACCTTTCTGCCGAGTGCATGTAGGCAGAACATCAGTACATCCTGACATGACATTCTTGATCATTTGTAGGCCACATAAGAACCCAAATCTGTATGCTGTGCAACATTTTCTGCATAAAAGCAGCCACTTTGATTTGATGCCCTGTGCTTTGAGTAAAAATTGATTAGGTATAATGTTCTTTCTGTGTTCTGGGTTTGGTCGGAAGCTCAAGAAAGAAGAAGCAGGCTGCTGATGGAACTATAATTTGCCTGTTTTGAAAGCTTCAGTGAAATGTGAACAACAGAATGGAGAGTACACCATTTCGCCTTTCACTTTGAAGGTTTTGGTTATTAGGGTAGACTTCTCTCCAGGTCCAAACACAACCAGCCCTAAATAAATAGTTATTTTTTCATTTTAAGTGATAATATTGAAATCGTCAAAAGAAGTATGTTTAGTATGTTTTTTTTAAGCTATTTGGTTTATGAGGACACAAGAAGTGTCCTCATAAACCAACTCCTTCTTGTGCTCCTCAAACCATTTCTGAAGCAGTTTTGCTTTGTGGCAGGGCGCATTATCCTGCTGAAAGAGACCATAGTCACCAGGGAATACCGTTTCCATGAAAGGGGCATGTGCACTCTGACTGGTCTGCGGCTATGCAGCCCCATATGCACCAAACTTCAATGCACTGTGTATTCTGACACCTTTCTATCAGAACCAGCATTAATTTCTTGAGCAATTTGAGCTACAGTAGCTCGTCTGTTTGATCGGACCACATGGGCCAGCCTTCACTCCCCACATGTGTAAGAGTGTGTATGTCGTAGCACAAACAAATAAAATGTGTAATCAATGTGCACAATGTGTTTAGTCCAATTACAAATTCGAAAATACAAACAGGATCATTGGAATCTGGATGTTTTACTATTAAACTCATTGCTAAGAGGCTGCTAGCCCGCTCGCGAGTGAAGTTAATAGCTGAAGGCCTTGCATGAACAATGCAGTCAACTCACTGAGAGTTTTACCTGCAAATGAGCGCTGATCTTTGCCCTTAGGAAGTAATTTCCTATTTTTCTGAAAATAAGGTGGAGGTTTACCCCTACCCAGCGACCAGCATTTCCCCTCTGAATGGCCCATTTTCTGACAGGAACTGCAAAACCTGTTCTCTTTGCCATTGGGTTGTCTGCTATGTTCTCCTTGAGTTTGAGGATATTCATGACTCTCTAATGCTTGCACACCATGCGTACTGGTACATGACTCAGCGCTATTCCGGTGCTGCATCACCTTAAGAACTGAAATAGGCACACTTTCTTGTGCATTTTCCGAACTAAACGCTTCAGATTCATTAGAGCAAGTCACTTCATCTAAGAAGTGAACATGCTTTTTAACCCCATCGCTGTTAAGCGGTCTGGGAGGCCTGAACTTTTTAGCATTTAGCTTAGCCTTGAGGTCTGCAATGGTTTCCTTGTGCGTTTTACACTTTTCAGTCAGGTAAAGATATTGAATCTTTGCCTCAGACTTTTCTGCTTCTTCATTTTTAGAATCCACTTCTTTATATTTCGCATCTATACTTGAAAATAGATGTGTTGTCACATCACGTAGCCTTTTACTACTTATGAAGTTTAAAGCCTCAATTATTTCACCATGTTTTGATTTCTTTTGTTGTTTGCCATTTAATTCCCAATATCTGAACATTTCATCATCTGAACTTTTAATTCCAATATACTCTTTCTTGAGTTTAGACAAGGTAGGCTCAACTTTTTCACTCCATAAAGCAAACAATACGTCACTAGAAAATTTCCCTTCCATCCCGAGGAGATTATCTGAATATTCACGGATTGTACAGTAATGGGACTATTGAAGCTATTTAAAACCTTCTAAATTCTGTTTCATGCAATTCCTTCAACCATTACATTACACAATGAAAACAGCCTTACCCATTCCTTGGTCAGAAGGTCAGCTTTAATCCATTCACAAGATCAACTGTGAAAAATGTCCTCATTCTTACACAGATCAAAGTAAATTTCAGAAGATTCACTGCAAGGGATCCCAGGTTTCGGCACCATCTGTAAGAGTGGACTCTTGCAGATGGTTCAATCTGCAGGTTGCCAGAAGACTAAAGAAACGCTATCAGAAAGATGGAAGAAAACTTGTCTATTTCTCGTCTATTTCCACCCACTGCAACTTATACCAACGACAGAGATAAGTGCAGTTATAATAGCAAAATATGTGGGAGAGCGTTGCTATAATGTGACTATATTGTATTGCAATAGGGAGCACTTCAAAGTCAATACCAAATCAAAACTAGTTAGCACAGTATTCATAATAGAAAGGATTTAATGACAAAATCTGGTTATGGTTACACTTAAAATAGCTTCAAAATGGATGTATGAGATGATAAACTTTCCTGTAGCTCAAACAGTAGAGCATGGCGCTAGCAACGCCAAGGTCATGGGTTCGATTCCCAGGGAAAGCAAGAACTGACAAAATGTAAAATGTGTACCTTGAATGCAATGTAAGTCGCTTTGGATAAAAGCGTCTGCCAAATGCATAAATGTAAACGTAATAAACTTATACCATTAATCGTACACAGCATGAATAAAAGGTTACCTGAGGGATAGAGAGAGAGAGAGAGAGAGAGAGAGAGAAGAAGAAGAGAGAAAAGAAGAGAAGCCCCAATGACCTCAAGAGCCAGAGAGTAAGAGACCCAGAGGAAAAAAGAAGAAAGAGCAATAATTCCAATCTCCTTTTATCCCTTTCTCTGACCATGTGACTGAAACCAAATGTGAGATATTTAAACTGACCAATCAGACCAAACTCAAACATGACATTCAAACCAAACTTCCCCCACTATAAAGGTGGGACCCCATGTGGCCTGCAGGCCTCTCTATTGTCTTCCAGATGGCCCTTCTGATAAGCAAATGGGGGTGACAACAGTAAAGCAAATCTCTTTGTTGGATTTCAAATATCTTCCTTCACATGCATCAATGAGCCTTGGCCACCCATGACCCTGTCGCCGGTTCACCACTGTACCTTCATTGGATCACTTTTGATAGATCCACTGCAGAAAGGGAACACCCCACAAGAGTTTTGGAGATAATCTGACCCAGTCATCTAGCCATCACAATTTAGCCCTTGTCAAACTCGCTCAAATCCGCTTGCCCATTTTTCCTACTTTTAACACATCAACTATGAGGGCAAAATGTTCACTTGCTGCCTAATATATCCCACCCACTAACAGGTGCCGTGATGAAGAGATAATCAGTGTTATTCACTTCACCTGGTCATAATGTTATGCCTGATCTGCAGTGTTGGGAATAACGGCATTATAGATAAACGGCGTTACTAACGAAATTATTTTTTTCAGTAACGAGTAATCAAACGAATTACTGTTTCTTCCGTTACAACGCCGTTAGCGTTACTGAGAGAGAAAAAAAGCGGCGTTACTATAATTGAGCTCACTGAAGCAGTTTTCATCTGAACAGGCTCTCTGTCAGTCGAACCTGCAACGTGCGTGTGTGTGTGCGTGTGCACGCGCGCCAGCCATGCGTGTTGGGGGGTGGGTTGGGTGGTACACATAACTGATGATGATTGTTGGGTGGGAGACAAGGTTGAGGTTGATAGGTTGAGTTCACACACACACACACACACACACACACACACACACACACACACACACACCTATGACGCACACGCATATGCACAGTCAGCGATGGCAAGTCCAACGACTTCAAAGGTAGCTTTCGCAAACTGGAAGTATAAGCACTACTTTTCCCTCGTTGAGGTGAAAGGTAAGAATGTTTACGTAACGTGTAATTTATGCCCAGGAAGAAAGAGTCTCTCCACGGCCAGTAATTCTAATCTAATGAAGCCTCACATCATCACAGCCACAACATTAGTGGCTAAAAACCCAGGTGATAACGTGAGCTCCACAACCAGAGGAGTAGTATAGTACTGATAATATTTACACAATATTTACACTATAGTAGGTCTACTGATAATATTTACACTATAGTAGGCCTACTGATAATATTTACAATAATGTATTGAATTTGATAGGTGTCTCTCACATTGTCCCACAGCAACATTACAATAGTGTACATTGATGTACAATGTTTTATAATAATAATTTATTCTATTTAGTGTCCAATTCATTCATTTAACATGTTTAATATTGGGGGCATCCAAGTTATTTGACATATTTGAACATTTGGAGAAGAAAAAAAAAAAAAGTAACTCCGTAATTACTTTCCCTGGTAATTAGTTACTTTTATAATGATGTAACTCAGTTACTAACTCAGTTACTATTTGTAAGAAGTAACTAGTAACTATAATGAATTACTTTTTTAAAGTGACGTGCCCAACACTGCTGATCTGTGTACTGTATATATAGTGTGTGTGTGTGTGCAGGGACGGATTGACAATCTGTGCATTCTGGAAAAGTCCAGAACGGCCGTCCAACCGAGGGCCGTCACCCGGCCGTCGTCAAAAAAAAAAAAAAAAAATCTAATAAGAGTCTAATAACGCAATATGAACAGCCAACAGCAGGGGCACTAATACGATCACTTATATGTGCAAAAAAAAAAAAAAAAACCTGAGAAAGAAGAGTCGAGAAAGAATTGTAAAAAGCTTACAGAGCTTTTTGGTTGCAGTGCGAAAATTAATGTAATGCGGAACTACTGTTAGAGAGAGACGTGGTGTGTGTGTGCGTGCGTGCGTGCGTGTGTGTGTGTGTGTGTGTGTGTGTGTGTGTGTGTGTGTGTGTGTGTGTGTGTGTGTGTGTGAGAGAGAGAGGCCCGGACGCGAAGCCGCGATCGAACAGTGGAAACAAAAACAATACATACTCCGTCATTTTGTTCATACAGGACATCATTCAAACTGCAAAGTGTTTGCTTATATTTGTGTACACTCGCAATAAAACAAAACATTGTGCTTTTGTCAAACTGTAACCTCTCTCTCTCTCTCTCTCTCTCTCTCTCTCTCTCTCTCTCTCTCTCTCTCACACACACACACACACACACTAATCTTTTGTGTGTCATCTTTTGGACATTCATCATCGTATTGCATTGGTTTTCATTTCTTTCATTCACTTTGTTGAATATGAGACGTTGTAGTGAGCTCACATTTTCTGGTGGAATGAAGACTAAGGTATTGAATTAAATGGGAAAACATCAGGCATGCATTTCTACCACTCTAAACGTGCTAACATACAAGGAAGTAGTGGTGCAACGGATCACAAAACTCACGGTTCGGATCGACTTCGGATCATGAGTCACGGATCGGATAATTTTTCGGATCAGAATAAAAGGGGGAGGAGACTATTTTTATTTGCTTTCCATTTATTACATGAAAACTTTTGGTGTTAACATAACCTATATGGTTTATAAGTTAACAACGAACTTTTGGTGTTAAAAAAATAAAATAAATAACCATCTGAATAAATCAAATTTGGATAAAAACAACCTGAGACATGAAAATGGGCCTGAGGTTTTTTTTTTTTTTTTTTAAGATTATGATGTCAACATTCTCAGGGAGAGAGTAGACCTCTCACACTTGTCAGCATTGCAATTCTCTTTGTAGGCCTATACACTATTTTATAGATATCATGTTTAAACGCACTACACTTAAACAACATTTTATTGAATTCATTACTTTATATTTATATGGCCTAATACCTACTTTAGATGTATATATTACGTTGCTCATGCAAATTGCAAAACAGACAATAGACTATGTTAAAATAACAAACATTTTAAATTAAAACTTATGCTTTTCTTTCGTTTTTAATTTTTTTTACAAGAAATCCTGCAGGTCATAAAGAACTTTGTTTTTCCACCTCCAAGAAAGGACAGGTGCTCCATTATTTCTCCTTGTTTACTTGAAGGCCGTTTTCCTTGCTTTACTCGAGGCAAAAAGCCATGTGTTTACTTTGAAACAGAGTAGACTTTACATTATATGCATCTGTGGTGGAATTACTAGATTTTCGCATCGATACATGTTTGTTTTAATGCGGATGCGCTGTCACTTTAATTCAGCGCCAGCACATCAAAAAATAGACTCTGTGCAGAAACGATCAGCACAGCTGTTGTACGGCGACACGCTCCTGGAACGCACTGACGGACCGAAGCCGGGCACGGAAAAAATACGCACCCCATACCCACTGCAAACGGAGTATGTGTGAAACGGGCATCAGCAGGTGCCATGCTCGATGTATGCGCCACTTTCATACGGCTTTCTCGTGCCACAGTGCCCATACTCTTAGAGTTTTGTCCACCACCCTTCTTCCGTCATCATTATATTTTACGGGGAAACCAAAATGGTCCCATACACGTGATTTGAACAATGCAGGAGGCTTTTCAAGTTCTCCTACTTCTCCGCTAGCCACTGCTGACTGATTAACATGCCCTGTTCACGTGAACACATGTGTTTCTCTGAAACTCCGCATCGAGTTTAAAGGTTTAAACGAGATCACTTAAAAAGCAATATCGGCAGAAAAACTGTCTTTTAGTCTGCGATCGCTAAACAATTCAGATTAATCCACAAGTAAAAAAAAAAGCGCAATAAATCCGCGGGTCACGTGCGTGCCGAACCGTGGGTCGTGATCCGTACGGATCACGGATCAACTGCGATCCGTTACACCCCTACAAGGAAGGGGCTAAATAATTGACAAATAATTGAAATTTTTGTTTAACCAAAAAATCCTAGCTTGCACTTTCTGTCTGTCTTCCATCAGAGTGCAGTTTTTCCTTGTCTTTCATATTTGTGTTCATTATTGTGGAATTGGCAAAGACCTGGTGGTTGTTTGTGAAAGCGTCACAGACAAAATGAATAGGGCCTAGCTATAGGTTTTAAGATGTCACTTGTTGTGAATACCTTGTCTGATAGTCTGACAGTATTGTGGTATAGTACATCCTTGCTAGTTTCTGTTGCGCACGGCTAGGGGCGAATGGCCGGATGATGGGCCTATTTGGGAGAAAGTCCAGGGCTGTTTTTTAGCCCCAGTCCGTCCCTGTGTGTGTGTGTGTGTGTGTGTGTGTGTGTGTGTGTGTGTGTGTGTGTGTGTGTGTGTGTGTGTGTGTGTGTGTGTGTTCTCGTATATATGGTTTATGAGGTTGTATACATGGTTTACTGTATCTTCGTTTAAAAAAATGACTTAAAGAAATTCCATAAATTGCCCATTTCTGTGAAGGCTAAAGCCTATGGAGAGTTTCTGTAAACCACATTTATAAGTTATAATCTATTTTCCTGGAAATGTGCTCTCAAGTGTCAACAACACTCCATTTTCTGATAGTGATTGCCGGATGGTTTGTTTGCATCCTTGAGAATTCCAAAGCCATCACAGGTGCAGACTGATAGTGGCTCCCAAAGAAGCATTAGAACAAAAAGAGGCTGTCAGAACTAAAATATAGAGTAAGATTCTGTTGTGCCTGGAGCAATCGCTGGCTGGTTCAACACTGATCAAATGCCATCTTGTCTGTGAGGCTAACAATGAAGAGTGCAAATTTCACTGATGCAGATTTTCCCAATCTCTCTGTGTTTTTTCACAGAGCTGCTTTTTTCTTTTATCCCAATGCATTATTAGATCACACACACAGACTCACTTCTTAGACATACTAATGAGCACACAGACATTATGATTCCAAAAGTCTTTATCATCATAAATGCTTAAATGTATGCATAGGCTCCCAGAGACTGTGTAACTGAAATGAGCAGCATTCAGCATTAGCCTGGCTCCGCCCTCCTACGTACTTCCGCTCAATTTTCAATTTCCTTCAGTACTCCGTCTGGGACTGTGGTATATTCTTAGGTTTTCTCCAAACAAATTTTAACCGGTCAAATCAGCGACCAGAGGGAGTGACTGAGAACGATGACGTTGATGTTGTGCGCTAGTTTGAGTAGTAGTTCAGTAATGGTGGCGGAGAAAGATGTGAGCGAATCCATTCATTCCATTGTGGCACCACTGCCGAATATCCAGAAGTTAAAGCCGGAGCAAGAACAATCTTTGCTGAGTTTTGTTGGTGGCCATGATGTTGTGGCCCTCCTCCCCGCGGGGTTCAGGAAAAGTGGGACATACGTCACGCCCAAACGTTAGCGATTGGTTATGGCAGATCCAGAGTGGCTCTGGGCAGATCCAATAGTTTTAAAACTTCAACAGAGTACCCGCCTTCAAGGAAGTAAACACTTGTCAATGGAGAGGAGCCAGACTCTCTGTACAAATGAAATGTACGAGAGTCTGGTAAGACCAGGCTAATTCAGCATTGCTATGGACGACAGAATATTAGTTCATGCCTGACCACAGAATGCAACGTTAGGGGCAATTCACACAAAGGAGTGGAATGGGGAAAAAAACACATAGGCTATTTTAACTTAAACGCCACATGATAAGCAAAGTATGAATTTCCTAGCAAACAAAATTATTTTCTAAGAACATTTTGCTAACGTTCCCATTAAGTTCTGAAAATGTTATTTTCTTGGTTATACAAACGTTAAGAGAACATTCCATTTTAGAATTCTTATTTTATGAAACATGGGAATGTTACTTTTAAATGTTGTCTTAACATTCTAAAACAACTCTTAAAAAATGTTAGACAAACATCTAAACGTTTCAGAAGAACTGTTCCATGAACGATGTATAAATAACTTTTTTGTGCTAACGTTTTGAGACCATTACTAAACGTTACTAAAAACATTTGTTCATAACATTGTGAGAACCTTACCAGAACGTTAGCTAAAGTTCTGATAACGTACCCTGTTAGCTGGGATGCTAGTACCCTTCTACTGTGTTTTATATACACAAGCTGAAGTAATCAAACATGGAATCAATCATTCTCTCTCCAAAATGAGACAAATAAATATTAATTGCAAATAAAATGCAATTCAATACAACCAAAGTTAGCTATTTGTGTCGCTCATTACCTTTTCAAAAGAGCTTGACTGTAGTTCAACTATTTTATATTATGAGAAGCATTGAGAAGCTACAGTTTAGCTTCCCCAACTCTATGAAATACCACATCACTGATTCAGCCATGCTTCTGAACTGATATCAGTTTATCCATAGCACTACTAATGTATCAACCCCTGACAGACCTACAGTTTATAGGGAGATGGCCTTGTGTACAATCGAATTCCTAAATCCCAGTTTGCAAGCCGGCCAGCTGACATCTACGTCCTGTGTGTGCTCATAACAGATGGGTTTATGAGATTAACTAGTACTATTCTTCACTTTTACTGACAGGGCTGCATGTGATTCATCTATACAGAAAACACTCACATCCTCTTTTGTTATTGAAGAGGAGCTTAAATGTAAACGACAGGCCGTACACGACCACCAGGTTTTAATAGGTTATAGTAACCTATTAACACAATAACTTTATATAGCTTGACCCGATGTAAATCCCTATCTGTGAAGAGCCACACTTTCTGTTTTCTGCATTCACACAGACTGTCCATCTGAGGCTGAAAATGAGAGCTTTAATCATTTTTTCTCTTCCTGATAGGGTTGCCAACCGTTCTGTATAATACGGAATCGTACCGTATTTGACACATAAAAGTCTTGTTCCGTATTGAACTGATACGGAACACACTTTGTTCCGTATTTTTGAGAATCAATTCAGTGCAAATCCATGACAGACATTTTCACAGTTTTTTACCGTTAAAATCAGTCATTTTTTGCAGTGTGCGGTAGATAGGCCAACTAATTTCTCCCCGTTTATCTATGATCAGCGAAGCGATTTTAACATGTTGGAACATCATTAGAGAGAATGCCCTTTTAATTGGTCGTTTCAGTCATTGTGAGTCACGTGTCGTAGCAACGATGACGACAAGTGACAACAGCGGGAAATATTGTATTATAATATGCTATAATGTATGAAATCTATTTATCTAAATGTATCAATTAGTTTGTATCAATATGTCAACCCCCCCCCTCCCCCCCTCCCGTTCCTTATTTCCGTTTCAGAAAGTTGACAACCCTACTTCCTGACCACAAGCTGCTTTCAAATCTCACAATGATCCTCATTTATCAATCTTGCGTAGAAACGGGCGTATATGTTGGCGTAAGATTATGCTTACACTCCTCTCACCGCCTGATTTATGAAGCTGTGCGCACCTCTGAAATCCAGGTGTACGCAATACCTGCCCTTGATAAATGCCGCGGCTGAAAACGATCGTCATTAGAATAACACGCCCCATAACACATTAAAATAACACATAATAAAAAAGTGGTCAGATATAAAGATCGCCACAAAGAGGCACGTCTCGTCACTGAAAAGGAGCCAGAGTCAGACTGGGGGAGGCCCACCGGATCCAGCTGACACAGAACGAGGAGCGGGTGGCAGCCCTCATTGGAACGGTGTCTTTAGAAGGTATCACCGGTGGGGGAGATACCGACGACATTCATGGTAAGTAAACTTAAATTTGATAGACCAATAAAAAAAATATATAAAAAAAACACATGTCCATAGTTAACAAATTTTATTTAAATTTTGTTTTGCAGATGATGGCACTGCAGGCCCCAGTGCCCTCGAGGCATCTCCCCCTCAGCCCATCCAGGAGCCTGAGCCCATCCTTGCGCCCCACCCAGAGCCTGAGCAGGTGCAAGCGGGGGAAGCCGAGGCCTGTCCACCAGCCTCCCGTGTGCCACGGCCAAGGGTCCTGACGGATGAGCTTATATTTCTTCCAATATGTGCAGGTTACGGCAAGTCCATTTGAACAAACCGCTGTCACTTTGTGAGGCTGGATCGAATTTTGTTTGGGAAAGATACAGCTTAATTGTCAAGTCAGTGTAAATGTGGCACTGCAAACTCAAAGCGTTTCTGTATTTGATAAATATAAGAGTCTTATATTTTATCTCAAATTTTCCTTCTAAGTAACAGATGATATAAGGCACCTTTCATAATAATGACAAAACACTGACAGAATATTACTTGGTGATATCCTTTTTTTGTGTCAGATACACTATATGATAATAAATGGATATGTTACAATAATATAATAAGATTGATAGAGATCAGCCAGGCTCCACCACCACCCAATCACAGCGTTCGATGTCATTAGAGTTCTAATCACCCGCATCTCCCTCATCAGCACAGACTCATATAAGCAAAGACCTCACACAGTCACTTTGTCTGGTCTCGTTTTTGAGTAAGGACTCACCTTCCTGGTTTCACTTACTTGCTTCCTACGAAGGTTACCTGTCTCCATTGTATCTCCTGATTCTCCATGTCTGCTACTTGTCTCCATCTCAAAGTCTCCTTCCAGTCATCAGTTCCTTCACCGAGGTGTGTGCACCCGCTACCATCGTCTTCTTCACCTTCGCCATCCCATTTTCCATTCATCTACTTTCCATACCATCAGATATACTCACCTTCCCGTCTACTTATTCATCTGCTGTCAATAAACTCTTTTTATATGAGTCTCTGTTCCATAACAAAGATACAATATTAATTATTTTTTAGACTATTATGCTTTAAAATCCAACAGTGATTCTAACTAACACTTTTGAGTTAACTTTACTTAATGTTTTAACTTAATTGTAAAAAATCTAGTAAGCTGTACTATTCACATACTATGCTTCGTTTACACTTTTTCCAAGTCATCTGAATGGCAAAAAGTGTCCAAATCACCCTGAAATCACCCTATGTACAGCTCAAATTGAGTAAAGAGCATTTTTTTCAATTTACCAGATTGTCCGACCTCACTCACTTTCTTCCAAGCAAGATCCTTTTTATTACTGTTTCTATAAAGTACAAAGATGTCTCGTACAGCTCCGGGTATAAACATGATTTGTTGTCACTACTAGTGCAAGCTCCTGATTGGTTATTGCAGCGTGAATATCCGCCAAAGTTCCGATTTTTCAACGAAAACGCTCAATTGCACCACAGAATGTCTATTCGTACCTTTGCAGTGACTTAACATGTAAATCACTCGCACGAAACGCTTCATTCGCGTCTGGTGTGAACGGACCACTTGCATCATAAACACCTGTGAAACTTTCAATTGAGTTGAGAATGATAATCCCTCTATATTTGTAACAATATCTTGCAGTTGACCATGCTTGAGTCACACACAGACTTCAACATTCAGCATGCAAAACACAACAATGGTTGTTAAGGAGCACAACCTCTCCCTCAACGTCAGCAAGACCAAGGAGCTGGTGGTCGACTTCAGGAGGAATGAGAGAGAACACCGCCCCATCACCATCGATGGAGCACCGGTGGAGAGAGTCAGCAGCTTCAAGTTCCTCGGTGTCCACATCACAGAGGAACTCTCATGGTCCGTCCACACTGAGGCCATTGTGAAGAAGGCTCATCAGCGCCTTTTCTTCCTGCGACGGCTGAGGAGGTTTGGAATGAACTGCCACATCCTCACACGCTTCTACAGCAGCACCATAGAGAGTCTGCTGACTGGCTGCATCACCACCTGGTACGGCAACAGTACCGCCCGCAACCCAGTGGCGCGGGAAGTGGGGGTGCTGAGGGTGCTGCAGCACCCCCTGTCTGTGGGCTACTGTTTAACTGCTGGAAAAAAAAATATATATATATTATTATTATTATTATATACTGTATATTTATACTGGAATATATGAGATTTTTCTATGAAAAGAGACTGTGCAGATATATGTTTGAGTTGAGTTGAGTTGAATTTATTCAAATAAAATCAAGATGTGTATTAACCAATCAAATGTAGACTATCGTTGCCGTGCAACGTGAATGAGGGACGTAATTTCAGTTAGACACACGGAGCGCTGTGTGAATTTAAGCATGTCGCAAAAGAGAATTTCTGAGTTTTTTAAAAACCCTAAAAAAATAAAAGTTTCAAGGACGAGCGTGGATGATTCAACTGCCACCAACTCCGTGTCCAACTCAACCGCTGGCGACTGGCGATAACCTGGACGTGAGTCACATCTCTCACCCGCATCCATGCATTTGCCGTTTTTATGCATTAGTTCAGTGTTGTTTGCTGCTGTGGCTGCTTCGACACAAAGTGTGTTAGTATTCAAGTTTGCCGCCTGTTGTAGTTTACAACGTTGAGTATAAAATATTGTCAATAACTTAAATCTAAATTATCTGGGCCATTCAAATTAATTCTAAAAAATGAATATCGCTTAGAATAGAGCTTTTAGTGTGACGTCACTATATAGACTGACTTTCTCTCAGCACCCCCAGCTGTGACTGACTTCCAGCGCCTCTGCCGCAACCGCAAGGCCCTGCAAAGGGTAGTGCGCACGGCCAGCTGCATCATCGGAGGTGAGCTTCCCTCCCTCCAGGACATTTACGCCAGGCGGTGTGTGAAGAGAGCTCAGAGGATCATCAGAGACTCTAGCCACCCGAACCATGGGCTGCTCTCACTGTTGCCATCAGGCAGACGGTACCGCAGCATCAGAACACGCACCAGCCGACTCCAGAACAGCTTCTTCCCACAAGCAATCAGACTACTTAACTCTTGATCCATCAGTATCATAACACACACTGGACAGAATATCACTCAGCACAACCCACTGTAGATACACACACATTATATACACATTTATTTATCATACAGCATCTATTGCACTTTGGATTTCAATTTGTGAACATATTGTATACTGTACATTGTATATTATTACTATAGCAATTTTTTATTGTTTAATGTATGTTTAGTGTATATTGGTTTAAGTATATGTATATTGTAAGTATGTGTATATTGTTTAAAGCTGTGAGAAGTACACTCACATTGTGTAAATTATTTATTGTTTATTGTAGTGTATACTGTGCTGTGAGTAATTGTGTGCGCATCAGATGTGTAATCTGTTGTTGCTTAAATGTTGTACATGTCATGTCATGACTGCTATGTTGCTTGGAACTGCACCAAGAATTTCACCTACTGTTGCACTTGTGCATATGGTAGAGTGACAATAAAGTGATTTGATTTGATTTGATTTGATGAGTCAAGAGTAAATCTAAAGTAAAAGATCAAGCACTCTCTACAGTTATTTTTTAGTTACTAGAACTCTTGTGTAAGTAAACTACTAACTAAGCATTTGTTAGCACAACATATACTATTCCCATTTCACTTTACTTGTTTTTTTAAGGCCATCGGTTGGCATGCTTTTTAAGTAAGCCTAACTAATTCGATTTTACAGTGTGTGATTGGAATTAGTATTTGTATTGGAGATATAATCATTTTTCATTCTGAGTGTATTTGTAATTCACCAATTTTCTGTGGTTATGCTCATTACTGTAACATACTAACATACTTTAAATACTAGCAATCATTTTATATCTTTCAAATAGATTTATGCAGATTTAAGTTAAAAAAAATACAGTATGCCTAATATTTTGATAACTGAGAATGTTGACAATTAGAAATGTCAGAGCATATTATGGTGCTGTATTTATTATGGGAAATGTGCTCAATTCACATTAATAAAAATGTATGTTCCTAAAATATGCTAAAATTTTTTTTTTTTTTTTTGGGGTGAATAAGACAGATACAGTCTTGACAGGTTGTTAATTCCCTTTCATTCAGTCACTACGACGTAAGGTTAGTGACTAACGAATGGGGGTTTCACTTAGAAGCCAATCATCTTCGAGATTTTAGAAAACGCCAAATGGCGTGCCAATGCCATGGGTATGCGGAATTTGCATACATAACTCCGCCTCACCGCGTGAGTATAAAAGGAAGTACGTGGCAATATCGCATTATGTTTCTGCATCGGAACCAAGAGCATCTATTCACTCCTGCAAGCCTGAATTCTGAAGTCCTCTCTTCAGTCTTCGAGACGAGCGGTTCTCCAGGGTGTTGGTGTGACGGCGCGTTCCAGCGATCTCACATTGCCTGCCTGCTGATCTGTGCAGTGATCTGCAACAGTGGTGTGTGTGTTTTCCCTGGGCGCTTCGGCACTCTGCAGAGCTTTCCTCTCACAAAAAGAGCTTGCGCGTGGCACGTCTTTTTCAAGACGGTTCGCCCGTGCACTTCCGGGTGCGATCGATCTCCGTTGCTGTCTATGGGCACATTCACTGCTCGATGTGTTTGGGCTTCAGCACATTCGGGCAGTGACTGTGGATGTGTCATGTTCCCACTGCGGGAACGTGACCATCGCGATGTCGTGGTCGAGACTCAGTGATCTCCGTGAGGAGAGAGAGTCCCCTTTGCCACACCCCAATCTACCGTCTCTGAGAGAGGTGGTACTTTGGCTGGGGGGCAGGGTGACCTGAGGGCGGTGCTGTGGTATTAAGAACCCCGACGTTACGTTCCTCGGGCCACGCCCCCCTCTCGCACATCGCTTCCTGCGAGTGCTGGACTGAAACAGCGGCCTGTCTCTGACGCCTCGTTCGTTTCATTCACACTCCAGATAGCACTGAGATGTCGATCGCCGCATCCCAAGGTGGGCTAGAGTCCTTTGGGGATGACGATTAGGTTGTGCTGCCCCGTAGCTGGCCTCATCGGCGGCGCGGCTGAGAACTGCGCCCAACGGTTCTCGGCTGCCCCAGAGCAGACTGAGGCTGTAACACGTACTGCCCCGGCGGCTAGCTGCTCACCCAGCCGCCGGCTCAGATGCCCAGTCTGCTCCCCAGCCTGGTTAAACGCCAAACTGGAGGCGGACAACCCAGAGATGGGTCCCAGTTCTTTCCAGGGGATGGTAGCAGGCCCTCTCCTTCCCCCGGTGGAGGGCCGGGGAAAAATCCTTCTGCTGCTGGCCCCCGGACTGGCGGCACTTGGAAAGAACTGGTGTCCCCATATCTAAGGTCCCACAGACCAGTGATGGCAGTGTGTGCCACCCCCCGGCACGCGCTGCTCTGAGGAGGGAACGGAGACGTAACGTCCCTTTGCCACATTCGCTGTACTGCTGGAATGGCAGGGAGTTCAATCTTGGTTCCTCAGCAGGAAACATAATGCGATATTGCCACGTACTTCCTTTTATACTCACGCAGTGAGGCGGAGTTACGTATGCAAATTCCGCATGCCCATGGCATTGGCACGCCATTGGGCGTTTTCTAAAATCTCGAAGATGATTGGCTTCTAAGCGAAACCCCCATTTGTTAGTCACTAACTGTTATATTGGTGAAAAAATAACAACTAACACTAACGTTACGTCTCCGTTCCCTCCTCAGGGAATGAGGGTTACATCTGTAACCGAGACGTTTCATCTAAGCATACTTTATATATTAAAGCTTTCATGAATATACCTTTTAGAGGCATAAGTAGCACATTGACTTTAGTCAGACTATGACTAGATCATTGTTATTATTATTATTATTAGTAGTAGTAGTAGTAGTAGTAGTAGTAGTATTAGTATAAGACTTATTTCAGTGTTCAGAGTATTTGGATTTCTCTGTAGATATCAACTGAACATTGATGACAAATGATTTGATATTCCTCTTTTCAGCTATTTATGAATTGCTGGATGTGGTTTGGTGTATAATTCAGATTCAGCCTTTCAATATCAATGAATGTAAATGATGGCTAATGGTAGCTCTTCACTCTCAGTACATCCCTTCAAAAGAGAGTCTGGCTATCTGCAAGGTAATCATATTAAGAGGCTCTGCGTCCAAATGTCTGCTAGTTTAATTGTGTAGTGCATTTTTTATGACTAGTTTAAAGATTCCTTTGCAGTTGAGAGGGAATAATTCACATCTTGGCTTCTTCTTGGATACCCGTCTTATTGGACAGTGGGAACAGTTTCTCCCTGGAGGCATTAAAGACCCTGAAAAGGCTTATGGAGTTTGACACGAGTACAAACCCGCGACAGACCTATGGCGATGCAGCGTCCCTATTTGCTGACCCTGACCTGCCAGGAGAGTTCAGAGTGCTGTGCGAAAAAGATGATGCTGACGAAGTCTTCCAACGTCTGGGTTGGTGCTATAAAATGACTGATAAACGTATAGACGTATGAGATGTTGTCTTTTAATATAATACAATAATAATACATACTACCATTCAAATGTTATTGTTTTTTTTTAAAGAAATTAATTATTTTATTCAGCAAAGGCGCAATAAATCGATCAAGTGCGACAGTAAAGACGTCCATGTTATAGAGATACACACTGTATATTATAAATATATAAATGGGTGTGCCGCACTGAAGACTTGGAAGTAAACGCCCACTGCTATGATTGGATAAGCGTTGCATATTTAATGAGCTTTGGCTCCCCCATGAGTACGCGTGAGGCATTGTTTTGAAAGCGTGTAGGAAAACGGCAACTGGAAGGATTCACCCACAGGGCTCGCAAAAGCTCTTTATCAAACAAACACAATGATTAATCTCTCATCCACTAGCAATTAATATGAATGTTATTTTATATTACTTGGCCCGTCCGTTCGGTGGATTTACGTGCGCGGTAAATACATTGCAGACAGCATGATCAAAACTTCCTCGATTGTATTTTTCCATCAAATATCAAGTCAAGAGAGTGAACAACACACATCAAGAAAGGAATGTTATTTCACTATTTAAGATGATACGTATTTGGTAGCCCGTCTGGACAACACATAGCCCCGGGACGTTGGGCTTTGCGAGTCCTGTGACAGTGGTAAGTTATGTTTAGTTAGACATGTAAACAATGTAACATTGTATTTGATCTGTAACAATGTAATACTATCACATATATAAAAAAATGTTTTACTCACATTAGTGTGTTGCTTCATTCGTTCATGTAATCTCATCCTGTCTGCAAATCCAGTCTCTTGTTTACAGACGAATCCGATTAAATGAGCATACGTGCAATGTCTTCCCCACGTCAGCTGGATATTCATTCAAAATAAAGTTCAACCACACATTAGAACATATTAGAATCCGAAGGAAGCTTATGCAGCGACTTTGTTCTAACACAACCAGGCACAGCGCAATATCTTGCTATCTTCGGCATGTTTATTGCTCTGTAGCGCGATCCGTTTAGCTCCACGAGTCGGTGAGCGGTGCTACAGAATCAGGCGTACATATCTGTTGAGGCAGCGTTTCAGCATACAATGACGCCAAGGGTCGACATATTCTGAGATTGAGCGTTTTCTGGGCCTGGTGTCAATAAAAGCTTTTCCTTGACTAACAAGAAAGTTTTCAGCTCCGAAACTTACAGGATATTCTTATATCACAATTAACTTTTATATATCAAAGGCTCAAGGGAAAGTTGATTTCTCAATTCATCACCCCTTTAAAGGGTTAGTTCACCCAAAAATGAAAATTCTGTCAGTAATTACTCACCCTCATGTTGTTCCAACCATGTAAGACCTTCGTTCATCTTCGGAACATAATTTAGTATATTTTTGATGAAATCTGAGAGCTGTCTCACTCCTCCATAGGCTTTCAGAGGGAATGAAACTTGATGGCCCAGAATAGTAAGTAAAAACGTCATTTAAGGAGTCCAAATGACTACAGTGGCTCTGTATTAAGTCTATCATGCGACGAAAATACTTTTTGAGCGGAAAAACAACAAAAATAATCCCACTTTATCCCACTATTATTGTTGTTCAATTTGAGTGCCACGACGCATGCGCGAGAACTGAGATTACGGCGTTCTTCTTCTACTACTACTTGACTGGCTGCTCACTCTTTCGGAGTAGGGTTAATCTCAGTTCTCGCGCATGCGTCGTGGCACTCCCGCGAACTCTCGTCAGAGGCTCAAATTGAACAACAATAATAGTAATACTTCAGGAAGAGGGCAGAGCTTCAAGAGCTTGAGTTAGTAGCAGCTCCGATGACCTCATGCAGACACGCACTGAAAATATCAAAAATTGTTCAGCTTTTTATGCAGAGTATATGCTGATATATGCTAACAAATCACTCTCTGAGACAACTCATTGTTCTCGAATCATATTAAAGATTCGTTCAAAATGAACAACTCGTTCATGAACGACACATCACTATTTATGGTACATTTCGTGAAGAAGCTCATTGTAGTCCCTACAGCCGTTTGTTGTAGTCATTCAAAAGAGATTTCTGTAAAAGAAAATATCTAAAATTGAACTCTGAAAGTAGTAATGTGCTCAAACAGCAACATTACACACTAACTAAATAAAAATTGCTAAATTACTGGCCCAACTAGCAAAACCATGACTTCCTTGTTTTCTCATATATTATATTCTGAATCAAGCAACAGAATGCTTTGTTTTGCTCTTTCACAAGCTTTAAAGCAGAGCATGAAAGTGTGGAAGTGTGTTTTTCGCTGGTCAGTGTAGCAGTTAACCTATTTATAACCTATAACCTATGCCTATTTGTCATAGGCATGTATGACGCACGCACAGAAATCTGAACACAGTTCAGTTTTTTTTCTTCCCCCTCCATGTCATACAGCTTCATCAATGGGCAATTTCCCTAGCTGACAGCGGGGGTGACTAGTAATCCCCTTAACTGTGATGCTGCAGCCGCCATTATAGCTCTGCCCGTGCCGAGGCCTGATCAAAAGAGCGGACGGCTGATAATATTTCTCTAGTCTTGGTGGATCACGCACTTCCTCAACCTCCTCTGCTTTTTTAATTCTTACTTGTGATCCTTTAGTTTGACTTTTTTAAATACAAAAATGCATTAAAATCTGTAATATTGTAGAATATTAATACAATTTAAAATATCTGTTTAAAAATAATTTATTCATGATGAATTTTAAACAGCCATTAATCCAGTCAGTTTCAGTGTAACATGATCATTCAGAAAGAGGGGGGGGGGGGCAGTTACCAAGCTCACAGCCCTCTCCCCGGACAGCACACCAAATACGTTTACCAACTTAATCAATCTGACTTATTTGTAAGTGTGAACTCGTGAAAGATCCTTTTGATGAAATCTGAGATATTTCTCTCCCTCCATTGACAGCTATGCAGCTGACACTTTGACACTTCAAAAAGAGTTCATAAAGTTCATAAAGAGATCATAAAACTAATGCATATGAATTGAGCGGGTTAGTCCAAATTTTCTGAAGAGAATTTTCATTCTCATGTGTTACACAGCATGTTTGAGCTTCTGCAAGAACCAATGAAGTTCATTCTCGTGTTACGCAGCACGTTTGAGCTTCAGCAAGAACCAATGAGGTTCATTCTTGTGTTACACAGCATGTTTGAGCTTCTGCAAGAACCAATGAAGTTCATTCTTGTGTTACACAGCATGTTTGAGCTTCTGCAAGAACCAATGAAGTTCATTCTCGTGTTACGCAGCACGTTTGAGCTTCAGCAAGAACCAATGAGGTTCATTCTTGTGTTACACAGCATGTTTGAGCTTCTGCAAGAACCAATGAAGTTCATTCTTGTGTTACACAGCATGTTTGAGCTTCTGCAAGAACCAATGAAGTTCATTCTTGTGTTACGCAGCACGTTTGAGCTTCAGCAAGAACCAATGAGGTTCATTCTTGTGTTACACAGCATGTTTGAGCTTCTGCAAGAACCAATGAAGTTCATTCTCGTGTTACACAGCACGTTTGAGCTTCAGCAAGAACCAATGAGGTTCATTCTCGTGTTACGCAGCACGTTTGAGCTTCTACAAGAACCAATGAGGTTAATTCTCGTGTTACGCAGCACGTTTGAGCTTCTACAAGAACCAATGAAGTTCATTCTCATGTTACGCAGCACGTTTGAGCTTCTGCAAGAACCAATGAGGCTCATTCTCGTATTACACAGCACGTTTAAGCTTCCGTAAGAACCAATGAGGTTCATTCTCATGTGTTAAGCAGCACGTTTGAGCTTCTACAAGAACCAGTGAGGTTCATTCTTGCGCGTCAAACCGGTTCAGTTGAGTTTCTTTTTATGTTCGCTGATCAATGTTTATATGTGAATAAGCCTGTTCATCATATAAAGCAATCGAGTCTCCCCAGAAAATTTTGACTAAACCACTCAATTCATATAGATTAGTTTTACAATCTCTTTATGAACTTTTTGAAGCATCAAAGTGTCAGTTGCGTAGCTGTCAATGGAGGGACAGAAAGCTTTCCGATTTCATTAAAATATCATCATTTGTGTTCCGAAGATGAATGAAAGTCTTACAGGTTTGGAACGACAGAGTGAGTAATTAATGAACTAAAAAAAAAAACTTAATGACCCCAGTCTTTTGACTGGTATTATAGATTAAAAGTCAATGATTTCAACATGAGCTCAAACTTTTTTCATCAAAGAGGTTGTTAATCATATTATATTAACTAGTATGCGAATCACATTGGGGCATCACTCTTACTGTATGTCAGCAAATTGTCTCTCTTATGTGCATTTTTATGTTTCCTACGGAATTTAAGGAGAAACAAGTGTCAAGTTGATACTTAAATGAAATATAACTCCAGTAAGTGTCATGAGATTTGAAAGAGCAACCTCTGAGCAGTAAAACTGTACTTTTAGGAGGCAGATGGAGATCTTGTTGCGTGCGTAATTGTCTCTTTGTAAACACGGCTTCTCTTTGTAATGGGCCATATCTTTTATTGCCATCTTAAAGGCTAGACTGTTTTATTGGTTGAATGTGAGAGCACTCCAGAAGTTTTCAGATTGGATAAGTCACGTTATTATCTGCAAACATAATACAGGGTCATTAGACAGAGGAGACTGACCTTTTTAACGCTCTGTCAACAGTGAAAATCATCAGTCCTATAGACCCCTATGAGATCTGTGCGGCCGGCACACACTCCCAGCGTCCTGCACATGGAGACCACAGCATGCATGATCACTCTACAGAAAAGGGAGTAAAATATAACATGGTAAAACATGTTACTAATTTTATTTTACACAACAAAGAGAAAATCTGTATGTAAGTGTGTTTCATAAAATGTTTGTGTCACGTGGTACAAATCTTTTTTTTAAACAGAAACAAAATTTGGTTTTAAATGGAGATACTGCCCCCTAGTGAATATAAAAACTATCACTATTGCATATACTTAAAGGAAGTATTTATTTATCAGGGTATTTATTAATATAACTCTCATTGTGTTCATCAGAAAGAAGAAAGACATAGGCTATACACCTAGGATGGCTTGAGGGAGGGTAAATCATGGGCTAATCTTCATTTTAAAGTGATTTAAAAACTAATTCTTTAAGACTATGGGGTGCCCAATCCTGTTCCTGCGTTCAGCTCCAAGCCTCCAACCCTAATCAAACACAAATGAACCAGCTAATTAAGATCTTCAGGTGAACTTGGTAATTACTAGGTACTTATTTTAAGTAGCTACTTACTTTGCGAGAGCTAAAACAGTAGGCTATCGTATGAATGGCTGCGTCCGAAAACCTACACTGTAAAAAATGTGGAGTAGGATTTACTTGAAAAAAGCTTGGAAACAATTTTCACTCAGAAAAGGCTAGTAAAATCTACACATAATTATTAGTAGCTTTAATTAGAAATGTTTAAGTTAAGTTTACTTGGGAATTCCCAGTACATTTTAATGATTCTTTGTTTGTAAATTTTACTTAAGTAATGCTTATAAATATAATATGATTTATTGCATGTATTTTACATTAGAATCCTAGTTATCCTGAGTAACCTTTACTTCAAATATTATTTAAACATTACTTAATATAATTTGTGATATATTACTACTGATGTTTTCAACAACAAAAAAACACACTGACAGACATTTTCCTTGAGTTTTATTTGAATTATCTATATCCTCCTGGGACCCAATAATAGACTTTTGTCCACTGTAGTGGACATTATATTTTAGTGAATTTCTCTGACATCATACATGTCACATGTCACAGTCTGGATGTCCTGTAAAGAGCACATTGGGGGCTTTGCAGGGATACCAAATGTTTGGAGGTTTCACCAGGAAAACAACTTCTTCTTGGTCTTTAAAAACGGCTGACATTAATGTTTAGCACTCTTATGGAAATATGATCGTATTTTTTTATTATAATTTAAATCTGATTAATTTTCAAATTGTTTGATATAAATCAACATCTCAGGAAAATGTTATGGGGTTTCTAATCAAAATATGACTTTCTGTTACAAAACAGGGCATTGATTTCATAAATGACCACTGTAGTGGACACCAGGAGTTAAATCATGTTTATCAGGCATTTTGGAGACATAACAAGTGAACAGGGAAAGAAATGACATATCAATATTCCTATGAAATATTAGATGATATTATGAAAATGTTGCCAATTTTTCCTCCCATTATTACACTTCTTTTTTCATTACATGCACCAAGAACACATTCATATGCAAATTAGATGCAGTGTATAGATACATTGTATTGAATGGGAAAATCCAAGTATTGTCATTTTACCCACATATTTAATAAAGTAAAATGGTATATGAATGCATTTCATTATATCTTTCATAACATAGTTCAGAATCATCTTTAAATAAAGTTAAAACCTGAAACCTAAAAATTGATTGGTGAATTAAAAATAAATCCCATTGTTTTTGCCTATACATGCAATTTCATGTCATTTAATTTTTTTAACAACTGAGTCCTGCTGTCAACTACAGAGTACATATAACATATGAATAAAATATCATTTTTCAAAAATGTTTTTTTTTCCATTTGTTTCTTATGCTCTAAACAATGTAATGACATGAAAAAATACTACATTCCAAAAACTTTTTTTTTTCTGGGTCCCTAATTTTCTGAGATACTGAATTTGGGATGTTCCTTAGTTGTCAGTTATAATCATCAAAATTAAAAGAAATAAACATTTGAAATATATCAGTCTGTGTGTAATGAATGAATATAATATACAAGTTTCACTTCTTGAATGGAATTAGTGAAATAAATCAACTTTTTGATGATATTCTAATTATATGACCAGCACCTGTATATGCTACTACTCATGTCACATACTGTTTTGACTATAGTAGGGAAGAATGCGATTTCGGAAGCAGCCAATTATACATTTCTAGGTATTCACATAAAGGCAGGGTTGTAGCTATGAATTCTGGGTCTCCTAACTATATATTGTTCAAGGCCTTAAAATTAAGAAAATATTTCTTGATCTAAGAATTATACATATTTTATAAAAGTCTTTGTTCTTGTTATTTACTCATCTTTGTTATTTGCTAATTTGAAAAAATTAAATTAAATGGAATTAATTCAATTAAACTGTCTGGAAAGTATTCTGTATTATGGAATAATGCATTTTTTTATATAATTTAGCATATTTTAAAATCACAATCATCTTTCAAAACCAGGTTTCTTAAATGTTGTCTGCTTTGTAAACCTTTTCACTGCTGTAACAATGTGTTAATAACATTTTTTTTTTTAAAAAGGACATTTTAAATATGTCCATTTAATTTCAAAGATGATGATTATTATTATTATAAAAAGCTAGACAAAATGCATTTACTCATTTCTTACACTAGAGGACAGCACTGTCCCAAGTAATGTTTTGGTCTTTCATTGATGTCCAGCACTGTTGAATATTAGAAACAGGAGTTCATAGTGTAAATTTGAAGTACATTTCCTTCAGGCAAGCACCTTTCTTTTCCTATAGCAACTAAATATCTTAAACTGTAGGTTATGAACAAATAATAGTTTACTTGGCTGGACAGAGTTGCCCCAAATCTTTGGGAAAGTCCATGTATTTTGTGTACTTGAGAAACAGATGTAGGCTATTATATATTGGTTTTCACATCTCTTGATCTCTGTGTTTATTCGCATAAACAACCTGCACCGCATAATTCCTAATGCATTAATAAGAAACTCTTGAACATGAACAAAGATTGAACATGTGTTTGCTCGAAGCTTCCAAAAAAAAGCTGAACGTGTTGACTACGATTTGACAACCCATCAGTCTGTGTGGTTTACAGCTCACATCAGATCAACAAGCGGCAACGGTTCCTGTCCAAAAGCATCAAGCATCAAGCCTTTTTTTTACAAGCACAAAATGACTGTGAATCAGGCAATCTCACATTGAATACTAACAGCTAATGTGTTGTTTGGAGAGCCAGTTATATAAGGATATCAAAATGGTGTTTGCGTAGGGAGCAGAGACCAGCCTATTTGTATTTCATTGTCAAATTTGTTTGATGTGGCTTCTATATTCAACAAATCTGTTGGTGGAATCCGGTACACAAGAAATGGCAATTATCACACTGACATAAATGTGACATTTTATCTGAGCATTAACTGTTTTATTTACTACTTCAGAAATTAATTTTTTTCAATGTATGTCCAGCTAACAAAAATATATTCTAAGAATCACTCATTTTGGGAACGCTACTTTAGAATGTTCTCTAAATGTTATTGGAACATTTAAAAAAACATTAGATGAACTAAATCCAACTAAAATTATTCAGAGAAAAAAAAACGTTCCATGAATGATGAATAAATATAGTTTTTGTGTTAAAATTTTGAGAACATTAAAGACGTTGAACAGACATTTACTGGAAGAACGTTAGTTCATAACATTAGCCAAAGTTCTGAGAACGCTCACTGTTCACTGGGTGTTATCTTTGATAAATTTACAGAGGGGGTTCCTAGATGAAGTTACTTAAGGACATCCCTTTGCACGAATATGTTCACTATGCCTAAATACCACAATGATGTCGTAAGCCTCATTGTGTCCATGTCAGCGGGTGGCATTTTCAGAAAAGGGTCTTTTGAACGATTACTTAGCTTGACCCGCTGTGATCTTGGCTCCTCGCAATGATCTAACTTAGAACAATATACACATACAAACAAGCCAAGCAAATGAACTTTTAACAGCAAAGTAATATGATAAAGAAAACTAAACAAAAACCCAGGACAAAAGTCAGCGAGTAGGCTGTGATAACATGCAGTTCCTGAAATCAGACAGAATCCCAAGAAATCACATTCTCATGCTCGTCCTGATCCATATACACTTCTGTTTGTAATTTTGACAATGGCATTGGACTTGGGAATGCTGATGGAGACAGCTGAGTAGGGAAAATGTCCTGGGCATTACTGAAACCCTGGGGTGGGGCTGGGGGTGGGGGGTGGTGTTGACAGATGGAGTCTTGTTTAGGCTTCTGTTATTTCTGTTGCGTTACTCTTTTATTATCATCTGCCTTTGCTGTGCTTTGCTGCGTTGTATTTGCTAAGCCCTTTATGTTGAACTTCTTGTGCGAGGAGTTATTTCACTGCAGTTTGGTAGATTGATGCATTCATTCCCTCCCACACAAATACTTCAATAGGCATAGCTATTTTTCCCACTGAGCCTCGTCAGTGACTCGTTATTTGAAATAATCAACACCATTATGTGTTAAAAGGTACATGTGTTTTTTCATTGTTGTTTTTTTACTTGTGTTGTGCAGTTTGCATGTTATATAGTTTTGTTGTGACTAAAGTATCCAGAGATATCTGGAGGGTTTCCATTGATGTCTCTTTCCCGCCGGAAAACGCCCTCTCAGCCGGACTGAGTGGCAAAAGAGCCAGCTGCATGACTGGATTTAATAGGGGAAACTGAGAAAACACGAGTAAAACAAACGATTATCAATTTAAAACTAAAGTTTGGTCTCAATTTTAACTACTTACAATCCATCGATCCATAGATACTGATATGCAGTCAGGAATAGTGTTTCTTTACATTTATATGACTGATTTCGATGCCGGGGAAATACATGAAGCAAATTTGCCTGTGAACGCTTTATTTAAATACAATATAGGTTGGTCAAAATATGGGTGATCACTTCAATCTTTGATCAATTTACTTCAATATATATCAATATATATGTTTATATATACATTCCCTGAGTTTGATTATCCCTGAGTTACAGGTGATTGGCTGATGGAGGGTGTGGTTTCGCACCTGAACCTAATCAGGTTCCTTTAAGATGGACTGGATCAAACGGAGTTGGGGAGAGCAAAGGATGGGAGCACGTAAGAGCGAAACAAGTTGGGCTTGGCAGAGAGCGTTATTCGTTAGCTCCTCATGAGTACCTGAGATCTGACGTTATGTGGGAGTTGGAGGGAGACCACAGCCACATTGGAGTTCACGTGGAGCCATCTTCACTGTATTGATTTGGACTTTCTTTTTGGTTGTGTTTGGTTGGACTGATTACATTTGCATTTCCTACTTACACTCACACGCTTACACGCTGACTAACATGTAAACTGAATACTTGACACTTTATATTTTATTACGTTAAATAAATCTAACATTTTAGGCCTTCTGAAGCGAAGTGGCGCATTTGTGTAAGAAGAATATCCATATTTAAAACTTAATAGACTAAAATAACTAGCTTCCGGCGGTCGAATGACGAAAGAGTAACCCTTGACCCTTGATGCATGCGTATTGGCGAACACAGAAGTGCAGACGATAAAGCAAAACAAAACACTGGTCATGAATTAGAAGTCTAAAACGAGAATTTTTAAAGAGAAATGGCGGAGAATTTCGATATAAGAGAAGAGGGGCTTGAGTTTCTTGCCCAGCCCTATCTGCGAGAGGCGTCAAAGCTTGCACAAACACGCCACTTCGCTTCAGAAGCCCTTTATTAACCCCCGGGAGCCGTGTGGGGCAATTATATGTTGGATAGATGCACTTTTATGGACTTCAAAAACAAACTAACAAGTCACTGACATTATAAAGCTTGGAAGAGCCAGGACATTTTTAATATAACTTTGATTGTATTCGTCTGAAAGAATCATAGGCTAATTTTCATTTTTGGGTGAACTAACCCTTTAACTGTATCTTTCTTTATTTGTAATGCTTCATTGTTCTTAATAAAAAAAAATATGTGGGGATGTACAAAATGTATTTCAAATTTAACTTAAGATATTAATTAAATAGGCTTTGCCTAAACCAATATTTTCACACATCTATTGATATTATTACTGTTTTATTCTGATTTCTAAAAACTGGTTAAAAATCATGAACTTAACCTCAGTTATTTTGTTCTATTTACATCCCAATTTTAACGCAAAAATTAAAACCTAAATATGTTTATTATTATTATTATTAGCCTAAATAAAATTATATCTCTTTCTATCTGTGTTCAGTATAGCCTGTGTGTACACACAGTAGCCTATAGGCCCTACAGCATGTTGTGTTTAATTTATATGTGTTGTGTGTGTCAATGTAGCCCAAACTGTTATAGGCTATTGCTGAACTGAATTGACCCTCATTTTCTTCCAGGCCTATTCTTTGTTAATATCAAATTGGCAAGATGCTATGTATTTGCTGAGGGAAAAAACATAGTTTATAAACAGCTATTTGAACAAGTTACAGAGTTTGTCCTCCAAACCATTACAGTCTAGTCTACATAAACAGGAGACCTTGAAGGGACTAAATGTATTCTTGCCAGACGCTAAATGGCTACACAGCACACAGAAGCTTCTCACATTGTGCCATCCCATTTCCTATGTGGATACAGGAACAACTCACCCAGTCTAAACCAAAGTTTTGTTTTACTGACTGTTGGAAGACTGACAGGTACCTTGACACTCTGAATACCATCCAATATAAATATAAGGAGGGGACATTGTTTGTAAGGAAGGATAGTGTTTCCCTCTAGAGCTATAAAATATATCTTTGAATCATCTGGGTTTGGGGTTTTGGAAATCAGCGCTAAATATACCAATTCCACCCGGAGTCCCTGGCAGTAAACTGCCGGTGGTTGTGGCACTCTCTGGCGTTCCACTAATAATCCAATTTCATGGGCAGATGGAAGAGTATGGTAGTGGAGAGGGGATTAGAGACTGTTAATTATCATCTGATTTACTGAGGGACTGTTTGAAGGCGCAAGCCGTAGTCACTGAGAGAGAATGCCCTTGGATTGTCTGAGGCATCTGCTAAAATACATTTTGAGCACAAGCAAGGTGTTCAAGGATTTCATCAACATTGTTTTTTGGTCTGATGTTGAGAATGAAGGAGAAGGTTGAATGAGGTGGCTCTGAATCATCACACTTCAGTTCTATTTGGTCTTTAAACTTACTACCTACTGATAGCTATAGGTATGTAGTTTGTTGTTAGCTCTCATTGTTCCATCTGAGCATTCTGTTTATTCTGTTAAAGGGATAGATTCTGTCATAATTTACTTACTCACATGTTCCAAACCTGTATGACTTTCTTATTTCTTCTGTGGAACACAAATGAAGATATTTTGGGGAAATAAACCTAACCAATAATGTTAACAAAAGCAAACTGTTACGTCCGGAACTCAAGAAATGGTCGGATTCAATTGCAAGTAAAAGATGTTTATTTTGAGTGTGACAAGAAGGTCTGGACACAGCGAAGATCCTCCAGGAAGAGACACTTGGCGGCACAGGGACTCTGTGGACAGCAGCGATCTCCCGTGAGGTGAAGTGGTGAAGACGGTGATGGTGACACATCCACAGGAATCGGTGAAACACGAAGATCAAGGAGCACGGAGAACAACGGGGTGAGGAACAGGAGGGCAGGCAGGAAACAAACCGGACAACATCCAACAACGCTCTGACAATGACATGACAAACAGAGAGACAATAAATAGGGTGCGCTGATCAACCGCAGCTGGAACGCTGATCATCGCAGCAGGTGTAATCAATAATCAGCACACCCAACTTACGCACGCACAACTCATTCAATCAACCCACACACACACATTCACTCATGCGCCCACGTAAAACGTACGAGAGTGAGATAGTGAATTCATGAACCGTGACAGTACCCCTCCCCCTAGGAGCGCCTCCTGGCGCTCCCAGAAGAACTTACCTGTTGCTTGTAATCGTCAATAAGGGAGTGATCCAGAATGTCCCTAGCAGGAACCCAACTTCTCTCCTCCGGACCGTAACCCTCCCAGTCCACCAGGTACTGGAATCCGCGTCCCCTCCGTCTCGAGTCCAGAATACGGTTGACCGAATACGTAGGTTCCCCATCTACGAGACGCGGCGGTGGGGGAACCGGGACAGGCGGATTAAGGTGAGAATGAAAAACAGGCTTTAATTTGGATACGTGAAAGGCGGGGTGAATTCTCCTGTACGCAGGAGGAAGTTTGAGGCGGACTGCCACCGGACTAATGATCTTGGTGACAGTGAAAGGGCCAATAAATTTAGGAGCAAGTTTATTAGATACGGAGCGGAGCGGAATATTTCTGGTAGAAAGCCACACTTTTTGACCCACGACGTATACGGGAGGCTTAGACCGGTGGCGATCGGCTTTAGCCTTGGTGCGCGCCCCCACTTGGAGCAGAGTCTCCCGGGCTCTGGTCCATGTGCGGTGACACCTCTGGACAAAGGCGTGGGCGGAGGGGACCGCGACTTCGGAATCCAGACTCGGAAAAATAGGTGGCTGGTACCCTATACTACACTGGAACGGAGAGAGGCCCGTAGATGACACTGGTAGTGAATTATGAGCGTACTCAACCATAGACAGCTGTTGGCTCCAGGAAGAAGGATTCTTGGATACCAAACATCGTAACACTCTCTCCAAATCTTGATTGGCACGCTCAGTCTGACCATTACTCTGGGGGTGATAACCCGAAGACAAACTAACCGTAGCTCCTAGTAATTTACAGAATTCTCGCCAAAATTTGGACACGAATTGGGGACCCCTGTCAGAAACCACGTCCATCGGGAGGCCATGTAACCGAAAGACGTGGTCAATGACAGACACCGCTGTCTCCTTGGCTGAGGGCAATTTGGGCAAGGGAATGAAATGTGCTGCCTTCGAGAATCGGTCCACTACGGTTAAAACAACCGTCATGCCATTAGAGGGCGGGAGGGCGGTGACAAAATCTAGCGCGATGTGGGACCAAGGTCTCAAAGGCACCGGCAGCGGATGGAGTAACCCGTCAGGAGATCGGTTAGACGTCTTACCAATCGCACAAACTGAACATGCCAATACAAAACTGCGGACGTCACGAGCCATTAATGGCCACCAGAATCGTTGCTTTATCAAACCCCTAGTCCGGTTTACTCCTGGATGGCAAGCAATGTTGGAGCAGTGACCCCATTGAATAACTTCGGACCGTAACTCCTCCGGCACAAACAATCGGCTCGGTGGACCGCCGGGCGGAGGCGTTACCCCTTCTAAGGCCGATCTGACCTTCGATTCGACCTCCCATGTGAGTGTGGAGACCACTAGTCTCTCCGGCAAAATACACTCGGGAGTAATCGGGCGTTCGGATGGATCAAAAATGCGAGATAAAGAATCGGGTTTGATGTTTTTGGACCCGGGGCGGTACGAGAGTAAAAAGTCAAAACGACCGAAAAAAAGAGCCCACCGAGCCTGCCTGGAATTGAGTCTTTTCGCAGTTCTAATATACTCCAAGTTCTTGTGATCAGTCCAAACGATAAAAGGTACCCCCGACCCTTCTAACCAATGACGCCACTCCTCCAACGCTAACTTGACGGCCAGCAACTCTCTATTACCAATGTCATAATTACATTCGGCAGAAGATAAACGGTGGGACAAAAACACGCAAGGGTGCATCTTGTCATCTGAGAGAGAGCGTTGCGATAGAACTGCACCTACCCCCACCTCTGATGCGTCGACCTCTACCACGAACTGACGTGATGGATCAGGGGCGATAAGGATGGGGGCCGAAACAAAGCGGCCTTTCAGTTTGGTAAATGCAGCTTCTGCTGCATCAGACCACCTGAACGTAGTTCTGGGAGAGGTCAAGGCGGTCAGAGGCGCGGCTAGTTGGCTGTAGTTGCGAATGAAACGCCGATAGAAGTTGGCGAACCCCAGAAACCTCTGCAGGGCCTTACGGGAATCTGGACTTGGCCACTCTACCACAGCCTTAACCTTGTCAGGGTCCATACGCATTCCCTCAGACGAGACGATGTATCCTAGGAAAGGAACAGACTGTGCATGAAAAACGCATTTCTCCGCCTTGACAAAAAGCCCATTCTCTAGCAACCTCTGAAGCACTCGTCTGACGTGCTGAACGTGTTCCTGGAGAGATGAAGAAAAAATCAATATGTCGTCCAGGTAGACATATATGAACTGGTCGACCATATCTCTCAGCACGTCATTGACGAGTGCCTGGAAGACCGCTGGGGAGTTGGATAGCCCGAACGGCATCACCAAATATTCAAAGTGCCCCCTGGGGGTGTTAAAAGCGGTCTTCCACTCATCCCCCTTCCTGATGCGAACCAAATGATAAGCGTTACGTAAGTCCAGTTTTGTGAAAACAGATGCTCCCTGCAACCTCTCAAAGGCTGAAGACATCAGCGGCAAAGGATAAGTATTCTTTACCGTGATGTTATTCAGCCCTCGGTAATCAATGCAAGGTCGCAGTGAACCATCCTTCTTTCCCACAAAAAAGAACCCCGCCCCCGCTGGAGAAGAGGAAGGTCGGATGAATCTGGAGGCTAGAGAATCAGAAATGTATTTCTCCATGACCTCCCTCTCAGGAATAGAAAGAGAGTAAAGCTTGCCCTTAGGCGGAGACTTACCTGGGAGTAAATCTATAGCACAGTCATAGGGACGATGCGGAGGAAGAGAAGCAGCGCGGGACTTACTGAACACCTCCTTCAGGTCCTGGTACTGGGGGGGCACGTTAGACAAATTCATCACCTCACTCTGAAAAACAGGACGAGACACAGACGAAACGGCAGACACCAGACAACACTCATAACACTTATTACTCCAGGTGGAAACTGAATTATGTCCCCAGTCGATCCTAGGGCTGTGCTGGACCAGCCAAGGATGACCGAGGACAACGGGAGCCAGGGGTGAGTCCAAGAGAAGAAATGAAATGAGTTCCGTGTGGTTGCCAGATGTAATGAGTGTCAAAGGTTGTGTGGTGAATGTAATACTGGGAAGTTCTTGTCCGTTAAGTGCGTTGACCTTGATACTGTCCTGAAGTGTAGCGATGGGTATATCCAGAGTGCGTGCCAGTGAAAAATCCATAAAATTACCCTCTGCTCCGGAATCCAAAAGTGCCTGACAGACGTGTGACTGGGCTGCCCACAGCAGTCTTACCGGAAGGCGAGTAGAGGATGAGGTCTTCTCCACGGAGATCCCGCCCGACAGTAGCCTCTGGTTTACCGCCGGGCATGGTCTTTTACCGGGCATCTCTCCAAGTAATGTCCTGTACCACCGCAGTAGAGGCAAAGACCATGGGATCTCCGTCTCTCTCTCTCCTCCCGGGAAAGCCGAGCCCGACCCACCTGCATGGGCTCCAGATCAGCACTGGAACTGACCGCACCCCATCTGTTGGTTTGAGAGCACTCGACATTGGCGGCTTGAGCCCTTCCTCTCGACGACTGCTCCAGGCGACTGAGGCGACTATCCACCCTCAATGTCAGCTCGATAAGACCGTCGAGTCTCTCAGGAAGGTCCAGGGTGTAGATCTCTCTTTGGATGCGGTCAGCCAGCCCATGCAGGAACATGTCCCGCTGTGCCTCCTCGTTCCAATGGCACTCAGCGGCGAGGGTGCGGAACTCAATAGAATAGTCTGAGACCGAGCGGTTGTCCTGACGAAGATCGGCCAGCTGACGTGCTGCCTCTCTCCCCGCCACCGCTCGGTCAAACACTCGCTTCATCTCTTCTGAGAGTGCCAGGAACGAGGAACAGCAGGGTTGACGATTCTCCCACACCGCCGCTCCCCACAGCGCCGCTCGTCCGGAAAGCAGAGTTAACACGAAAGCCACCTTCGCCTCCTCTGTGTGAAAAGTCTGTGGTTGGAGCGAAAAAATCATAGAACACTTGGTCAGGAAAGGTCTACAGAAATTCGGCTCACCGCTGTAGCACTCAGGACTGGGTAGGCGTGGCTCGGGATGCCGGATCGGCTCTGCAGGTGTGGGGGGAAACGGCGGTGGGTTGGGCACAGCAGGACTGGCGAGTTGTTTGATCCTTTGGGTCAGCTCGGACACCTGTGCCACCAAGGTCTTAACCGCGTGTCCCGTGATGTTCAGATTCTCTTCCTGTTGATCCATCCTCGCAACACTTTGCGTCAGAAACTCACTCAGGTCCGATGAACTTGCTGAATCCATGTTATGGTCAGAGCGTTCTGTTACGTCCGGAACTCAAGAAATGGTCGGATTCAATTGCAAGTAAAAGATGTTTATTTTGAGTGTGACAAGAAGGTCTGGACACAGCGAAGATCCTCCAGGAAGAGACACTTGGCGGCACAGGGACTCTGTGGACAGCAGCGATCTCCCGTGAGGTGAAGTGGTGAAGACGGTGATGGTGACACATCCACAGGAATCGGTGAAACACGAAGATCAAGGAGCACGGAGAACAACGGGGTGAGGAACAGGAGGGCAGGCAGGAAACAAACCGGACAACATCCAACAACGCTCTGACAATGACATGACAAACAGAGAGACAATAAATAGGGTGCGCTGATCAACCGCAGCTGGAACGCTGATCATCGCAGCAGGTGTAATCAATAATCAGCACACCCAACTTACGCACGCACAACTCATTCAATCAACCCACACACACACATTCACTCATGCGCCCACGTAAAACGTACGAGAGTGAGATAGTGAATTCATGAACCGTGACACAAACTTGAGATAAAGTTTGCATTTGCTGGAGCAATTTTACAAAAGCTATAGAAAATGGATTGGACCACCATATGGATCTGGTTATGTGGTGTAAACGTCAAAATATTTTAGTTTATAAATCATACACTATGGTCAAAGTGTTTTGAATTCATAGCATAGTATTGTACAAGGACCATGCAAAAATAAGTCTTTATTAATTGATAATCTGCCTCTGATATCATAATTTGAACATTTTAATTGCAAGGATGGGGACATTTTTGGAGTAAAAATGTTGATCGAGGCATGTTTCAATGAGCCTTTAGGTTGTTCTTTCATGTTCCAAAGGAGAAAGACTGTAATTTTTGGGTGCACTGTTTCTTTAAATAATAGTGCTAATGTTGTAAATCTACAGTGTTGGGCAGCAGGGGCGGATCTATAGGGGGGCAAGGGGGGGCAGGTGCCCCCCACTCTAGAGCCTTGCCCCCCCAGCTGCCCCCCTAACTTTGATAATCCAAAAACTGTACTTGTAAAAACAACCCGCCAGTATGTCCAATACATTTACCAAAAGTAAACCATAACATTTTTTTAAAAAAAAATTATTAAAATTAAAATGCATAAAATACCCCTCCCCCCGCACCTCTAATACTTAGCTACGTCCCTGATTCGAACGTGCAGAGCGGCCGCAGCGGCGTTCGCTCAGTCTGGCTCACACACAGCGAGTCTGCTGCGGTGCGGTCGCCCTACAAATCGACTGGAGAGACTGAGCTGCCCCAGAGCCCCTGAAGGTGAAGTGAGTTTCCCCAGGTGTAGTTTAAACACACGTTTAACTTGAAATTACATTTGTAATGAATGTATTGTATGCTAAAGACGATTCAGCATCAGCAAAAACAGCGAGTCTATTACGTTAGCCAAAATCAGCGGTTGTGAATCGTAAGAGCACTCTTCCCTTTGATTAGCCTAATTTTGATTTTAGTAAAGACAAGAACATATAAAAATATTGTATCCATAACTGCCAAATCTCACGCATTCACCGTGAGACACATGCAATTGACACTTTTCACGCTCTCACGCCACATACATTTTCTCACGCACAGAAAAATCGCGAAGCAAAGAGGACACGGAGACCGACAGACTAGACAGAGCAGGTTACTTATGATAAAAAAAAAATCTCAGCTCTCAGATTCTGTCACTTTTATTACGAAATTCAAACAATAAATGCCGTTTTGGCGCTTGTAAATGTTATGTGACAGATCCCTAGCTGCAGGTGGACCGATCATCTCTAGCTAGTCTAAATAAACACGAATGAACAATGTTGAAAGAAACAGTAGCCTACAACTTACCTAAATGTATATTCCTCATACATAATATCGCCCAATCAATCTAACAAAGGGGTCAATAAAACAACTGGAGAACAATTATGTCACATAACATTTTCCTCAGGAAAGCCATTTAATGACCATAATAGACTATAGCACATTAGTTGGCTAGAAAAAAAGAGCTATAGAGAGTATTTTGCTAAATATGTGTAATGTACCATATTACATATTTATTATATTTGTTATTTATATCATTAAATAAAGTTGTTAATATAATAAAAAAACGCATTGTATGTAATTCGAGTTATTTTTAACCTTAAATAACACTGCCAGCTGATAGGGCTCTCTCTATGTTTACAGCATTAGGTGAGTTGTTTTTTCTTGAGATTAGGTACATCTTGTGTGCCTAATATGTATCCAAATGAGTCAATATTAAATCAAATCACGATAATTTAATTGAATTGAAATAACAAAAAAACGTAGCTTACCAGAAATTGTACCATGTAAACACTGTAACATGTTGTCACTAAACCTAATATAATTCAGTTGTTACTAAAATGTTAGTGACAATCACAATACACTTATTGTGATGCAATTATTATTATTTTTTTTTTACATTTGATTTAGCTAAGCAGTCCTATTAAATACAATTCCTCTCAGATATCACAGCAATGAAACCAACTGGGGAAATAACAAATACAATAGGATTAAGTAGTCTAAACATAACTGGTGTGTGCATGTGATTAAATCTTTCTGATTTTATATTTGTTATATAGGCTACTTATTAGCTACATGGCCCTACAGTGTAATGTAATACAAGGATAACCAGAGGTTTTCACATATTGACTTTTGCAGGCAAGAGTAGTTGAAGAAAGTAGCTGGAGCCTAAGGAAGGCTAACAGTGGGGATATTGCCAGCTTTTTTGCCAACAAAATTCAAAGAAGTACACAGGAGGAAGAGCGTGAGGGAAATGAAGGAGAAGGTAGTAAACTGGAGAGACCAGGAGGGTCAGAGCAGGAGAAGACAGAAGGAGACAAGGAAATAAGTGACAGAGAAGAGGAAATAAGTGAAGGAGACGAGGAAAAAGAAGAATCAGTGAGGGATGAAGAGGAAGCTCCAGATTCAGAGAGAGGGACAGAGGCAGGGAGTGATCAGGAGGAGGAAGATGACAGAGAGGAAGAGGGTAGACCTGCAGTTCCCCCTGGACCACATGGTATGTTTTTATTCTTCTCCCATATAAATTGCCGTACAGTAGAATAATATGTAATGCCACATATATGCATTGGCTATGTCCATGTACTGTTCAATAAAAAAATTAATTAAACTTAAAAAAAAAAAAAATATTAATAAACTTTAAATTTATTAATTTTATTGTAAAAACTCACCTGCGCTCAACCATGGCAGATGACCGTCTGAGAAATCTGGCTGTTCTCAGTATTGAGAAACAGCGTGCAAAAGCACTAGATTTAGATATGTTTGTGAAACATTTTGCTGCAAAGCACAACAACCGTCGCCTTAAGCTTTCCTAAAAAAGATGGGTGATCATGGGTCATTTCGTTTGTGGACTGTAATTATAAGTTTTTAATTATAATAAGAACTTGAGTATTGTCCACTGTTGTATATTTGTAGTCCACTGCATCTTGGACACAATTATTGTACTTTTTTCATTTTCATTTTCATTTTGCTTTTTATACTGTTTTGTTTTGTTTGGCTTATTCCTGTTGGGAATTAAAAACCTTTGTAGTGTGTAAGGGCATGATTAAACAATAAGTACTGTAGTTAAGTGGTTTTTTGTTTGTTTTGTTAAAACAATTCACATATAGGGATTTCCATGTACCGTCTACCCCTGCCACCCTGCCAAGACCTCTTGCCACCCCTTTGCCCCCCCATGTAAAATTTTCTAGATCCGCCACTGTTGGGCAGTAGCAGCGCTACTAGCTTAACTACAATTTTCAGTATCTTGTCAGTAGCTCAGTTACAACAGTTACAGTGTAGCTTTTCCAGTAGCTGCCAGGGTGTGGAACATGAAAAGGTAGCGAGGACTCAAGTGCAAATAAAGATGGGATTTATTAAATACAAAATAAAACAAACACAAACAAAACATCCATGAGTGGAAAATCAAACTAGAAATACTTAAACACAAGGAGCAGGAACATGTAGCAGGACAGAGAACAGACAACATCCGATATAAGACAACAATCCAGCACAGAACTGCAGACACAAGGAGATTATAAAGAGTGACAAATCAGGCAGGAAATGAGGGAGAACAGGTGGGGCAAATTAACCAATAATCAGATAACAAGAAGGGCAGGGTGACAAGGGACCAGAGGCATGACATCACAACAAAACCACCACATGTGCTGCAAAGGACAAAACAGACATGTGACATTACCCCCTCCTTAAGGAGCGGCTACCAGACACTCCAGCAGGGGACAGACCAGGGAGGGACAGACCAGGGTGGGACGGGAGGGACAGACCAGGGAGGGACGGGAGGGATAGACCAGGGAGGGATGGGAAGGACAGACTCTGGACCCTGACCAGCCCTCTCTGGACGCTGGTCAGTGGCTGGAGCCATCTCTGGATGCTGGTCAGTGGCAGGAGCCATCTCTGGACGCTGGTCAGTGGCTGGAGCCATCTCTGGATGCTGGTCAGTGGCAGGAGCCATCTCTGGATGCTGGTCAGTGGCTGGAGCCATCTCTGGACGCTGGTCAGTGGCTGGAGCCATCTCTGGACGCTGGTCAGTGGCAGGAGCCATCTCCTGACGCTGGTCAGTGGCTGTCCACAGCAGAGCAAGATGTCTGGGCGGCACGGGCAGAGCAAGGCGTCTGGGCGGCACGGGCAGAGCAAGGCGTCTGGGCGGCACGGGCAGAGCAAGGCGTCTGGGCGGCGCGGGCAGAGCAAGATGCCTGGACGGCACATTAACCCTCAGAGCCCGACGGCATCGCCCACGACGTCACACGGCACCTCCGATAAATATCTATATTATTTCATGAAACTTTTATGGATTTTCTTACCGTTTTTTCCAGCAGAAAGCTAACGAGCTAGCCATCACGGGGGTGTCTTTGGTGTCTTTGTAGCCTTTACAGAAGGTTTTCTATCCAGCCTGGAACATGTGCATCTTTTTGGAGTTGTTCAGCAATAAATCAAAACGCTTACATCCAAGATATATCCACTTGATGTCCATAATTTATACATTTTCCGTCATTTTTGCCGCTAGCGCGATGCTAGCTGCCATTTTGGATGAGGGTTTGACCAATGACAGGCTGATCCGTCATCCACGTTGGTGTGCGTCATTACGCATGAACCACAGCTCTGTTATTGTGGAGAGATAGAGATGCACGCTAGTATTGAGGAGATAGAGAGAGAGACGTGCTGCAGTTTTGAGTAGTTTTGTGGACAAAGTTTGAGGAAAAAGTTTGAGGAGAAAGTTTGAGGAGAAGTTCCTGATAGGAACTGTTTTGAGGCTTGGCACCAGTAAATATCCAAAATCCAAAGAGGCCAAAAGCGCCTGGACTTTTTTTGGAAAAATGTAAATAGTTTTGGTTCTGTATAAGTTATAATGTTTATTCCTGAGTTCCAGGACTCCAAAGACTTGAACAAACAGTTTTCCAGAGGAAATATGCTTAGCTTTTATTTATTTGTGTGTGTTTTCAATAAATATTTGAGGGATTCAATTTCCGTTTTATGTTTTCATTTGTCTTTATGGTCCCATAACTTATTTTACATTCAGGTGACATCAATGCAACACAAATATACTGACAGTGCAACTTGTCTTGAAAAAAAAGAGGTGTGTCAATTGTCTGTGCACAACAAAGTTGATGTTTTACAAGCTTTTTTAGTAAATAACACCAGGCGGAAAATTTATTGTAAAAATACCCTTAGGTCTCTGAGGGTTAAGGACGGGAGTGCCCTCCGGGATGGTCTCAAGGCTTAGGACCACCGGACTCGGGACCACCGGACTCGAATACGCCAAAACCACCACATGTGCTGCACAGGACAAGACAGACATGTGACAGTAGCTAACTACTTCATCCAGCAAGTAGCGGTGTAGCGTGACCAAAAGCTACATTTTTTACAGAACCATTTTGGGTTCTGACGAGAACAAGCCTGTAAGGCCTTTTTCATATTTATGTTTAAATATTATAATGTTATTTTTAAATTTCATCTAGGCTATATTGATTGAAAGTGCAAAGATGCATAATATATGTCAAAGACATAGGGTCAGAAAGGATTTTGACAACTTCATTAAGTTTTGTTTTGTAGAAAGCATTTCTTTAAAGTGAATTTTGTTTTGTATAAATTGTATCTTAATATTAATCAATGTTTAATCAGCCAATTGACTGGATTTAATAAATAAGAAGCAAATAGACTCTATAGCAGACAATAATCGTGACATGGAGGTGACGGTGCGATCACTTGCATTGCACATGAAATGTGTCTCATAAATAAACCGAAACTCAGCAGGCTACTTGCCTCACAGACATGAGAAATATGTGTATAGAAAGCTTGAAATATCCACTTTTCGAAACAAAAAGCTCATGACTACTCAAGCGTTTCTGTTCAAAATGCTGTCCATCACTGCATGTGCTGTGAGTTTAACCTGAATTTTTAGACTAATCCTGACTCCTGAGTATTTAATTTAAGTTGCATACATTTTAGTTCTTGCACTGATGTTAAATGTGTAGCCATTTTGCACTTTGAGAAAGTGCAGTTTGAGATATAGGCTATATTTGAGTATTGTGTGTATCGGATAGTTTACAAAATCAAATGATTCTGAAATGTTTTACCATTGAAATGACTGGGAAAAAAGTGTCCCAATCAACCTGAATTCACCCTATACTCTTTGAAATCATTATTACATTGCATTATGATGCTTGAAATCCCAAATATTAGAACATTCTTCATTAACCATTATGCAATTATTTGTAACAATGTCATTGTAAAAAGAAAAAAGAAAAGTAGTTTCAATGTAGCTAGCCACTTTTTGATAGTAACTTGTAATGTAGCTAACCACTTTTTCAAAAGGGTAGTTTGAATGTAACTTAACTACTTGAACTTATAAGTAGCTTGTAAAGCTACAGTTTCAGAGTAGCTTGCCCAACACTGTAAATGTACAGCTTATGATTTGAATTAATTCATGTGAATGCATTAATGTTGCAGTAGAATTTAATAAAATAAAGCTAACATGACTGAATGATAACAAGAAGAGTATCCTGTGGCTCTTGGATAAAGATACTATAATGAAGTCTGGTCTAATGTCCTCTTTAATTTGGTACATTATCCTGTGTGGCAGTCATTCAATGGGCATCATTCAGGTTCACCAGCCAGGTTAATTGGATGTTAACAGAATTACGCAATGCATTAGAAACAAAGACAGCCAACATGAATCAGAGAGGCTGTTTGTTATGCATTCTGTAATATGATTAACTGTCAACTGATGAAAAACAGCGTTTACATCGGGCATCATCATTGTTGGAAGAATGCTGTGACAGAGATTATGTAAACCCCGGACTCAGGCACTTTGAGAGATTTCGGTCTGATTTTATGTGTCAGCCTTCAGAATGAGTATTTTATCATGAAGGAGAAATGTCTCATCTGCTCTTATCATGTCAACATTCTTGCATACAAAAACAGCATTGATCCACCCCACCCGCTGGAATCAGGGAAATGCAACCTTAATAATATTGTATGCTGTAGAATAATGTAATTTAATAAGAAGATCATATTTCAAATGTCATGTCTTCCCACACCCAAATATATGACATGTATTGTCACAATCTGACCATGATTTTTGTTAATGACTTGACTAGTTGTTGTAAAACGTGTCTTGGATGCCATTATGCCCCCTCTTTGGAATGTAATGCCAAACCCCCTATCTTCATTTGGCATTAATTGGTAAGGAGAAAAAGACTTGGCACTGTTTCATATAGCATTTGGGGGGATGGTAGCTTCTGTCTCAGTGGCATAAGTGCTTGACAGCTGTTATGGGCTCACATTAAAGGCTGCTAGAACGATGTTTGGGTAAATGCAGAGTAGATTTACTGACTTCTGACTATTGCTATGAGTCATTACACTTTTCATGAGTATGTGGTAACTGCTATTATATTGAGTGGGCTTTTTAAAGGGCTAAATTGGAAACAGAAATTCAACCATTTGTTTTATTTATTTATTTTATTTTCATGAGGTTAGAAACCACACCTCCAATGAAGCAATGCAAATTATATCATATTTAAAAAATGAGGATGCACTATAAAACTACAGACTTATTTGCAGTATAAAACAATATACATCAATGATGATTATATAGGGCTTTTCACACTTGAAATAGTTAACTCTGGGTCATTCCAAACCCCTTGTAAACGGAATCCTGGGCTATCTTGCTTCACGTTTCACACAGCTCATAATTTTCCCAGGGTTAACAATTCAGTAGGCCTATTAATAAACTGACGTTTCATATTGTACATTCCTAAACCTTGGGTTAACGTTATTATTTGCATATTTGCGGGGTTGCCATTGATTGACCTGTTTACATAAAAGCTATAGCATTGTGCGTTATCGTATTGCTGAATGTAGCTAGCCTGGATGCCAGACGAACTTAGCCCCGCCCATGTGACGACGTCAGGCTAGAATGTAGCCTACTATCGAGTTTATACTGTGAATGAACATTTCGGACTATAGGTGAAGGTGAAAAAAGGTCTCTTCTTCACTCAAATTGTCACATTTTCCTTCAGCATTTGACATTTTCCTCTGAAAGGCTGCATAGTTCAGCTATCGACAGAACTATCAAAGGAGATAGTTCACCCAAAAATGAAATCCCATAATTTAGCTACTCACCCTCAAGCCATTCTGTGTAGCCTATACCCAGATAGCACACATACATCTCGGAGACGTCTATTTGATGTGCGTGTTTACATCTGGAAGATGTATTTTTTAGAGTGTTTGCTCAACTGCAATACGTCTATTGGACGTTTCCTGTCAGATGTCAAATAGACGTTTAAACAATGTCTTTAAGATGTTTATGATTTAGAATGTATGAAAAACTGACATCTTAAAGACGTCTATCAGATGTTTGTAAACAGCAGATGCTTTCCAGATTAAGTGATCTTTAACAGACATCTTGCAGACGTACGTGTGCTATCTGGGTATGGGTTTCTTCTTTCAGATGAAAACAATCTGAGATATATTAAAAATGTCCTGGCTCTTCCAAGCTTAATAATGGCAGTGAATGGAGGCCAAAATTTTGAAGCCCCAAAAAATGTCATCCATCATAAACGTACAGGCACCGGGGCGTTAATATTTGCGGAATAATCGTCTTTACGTGTGTTGTGCATCAGCGCGGCTCCTCAGCGCGGATGAATCTAAAGTTCATATCACGTCAAACTGTGCACATTATTATTAGTGTTATACTTTGTTCTCCAATTGTTAATGCTAACAACATCGGCAATGCGTGACTACGTGTATTTAGTGTGTATGATTGTAGTTTGGACCTTTATGGATTACAATCCGCCATCAAAATGATCAATTTAATTATTCCAGCTGCTGTGAGAAAAGGCTATAAATGATCCGCCACCTTCAGCATCCTACCCGGGACTCCTTCTTTATGTATAGATACGTGACATAATGACGCAAAGATGAACTATATCAGTAGGCCTACCACTCAAATAACACATTATTACAAGCTTACCATTGTGATTCGGGCTAAGGTAAGGATAGTTTTGAACACTTGCTGGTTGTGTAAATGCTCAAAAAATTATTTTGGATTTTTTTTTTTCACCAAAGCAAAGTTAGACTGCAGCTTTAAAATGTAAAATGTGAACTAACATGAACAAACAATGAACTATTTTTATTAACTAACATTAACAATGATTAATAAATACTGTAACAAATGTATTGTGCATTGTTAGTTCATGTTAGTTAATACAACTAATAACGACTGAGAGACCTTATTGTAAAGTGTAAATATCTTTTATGGATGAAATTAAACATATGGGAACTATAGACAGAGTAAATAGGCTAAGTAGGTAAACGGGTGTGAAATGCTGAACTTTTGTCATCATAAGCTTACTCTGTCAAAAATATTAATGTTTAACAGTCTGTGGATAACAGATTTCCTTTGAAAGGTCTCAAAGTCCCTTACTTCATTATGTGAGTTTCTATACATAAATGGGCCTTGCATTGTTATAGATTCCAGAACTAAATATTATGGTCACTATAAACAACACAATGACGTCTCTGTCTAAACCAAAGAGTTAACTCTGGCGTATTTTGTGTTTAGTTTTTATTTCCCAGAATGGGCTGTTCATGATTAAGACTGTGCATGTGATGTTTGTTTGTAAAAGCATTAAATGGATGCCCTTTGTAAGTCTCAGTGGAGCTGTACTGTTACTGGAGAACTGTGGGAGAGACTAATGATACACGTTTTATATACCAGGGCCTGCTCTGTTTTTGAACATTTGTTTTCAGTCACGCAGGGTATGGTACACGCTGTGAGTCTGGTCGTCCTTGTACAGCAAAGCCTGATTGCTAAGTCTCTTTCACTGTCTTTTGGGGTGCTTTCACACCTTTTTGCCTGGACCGAACCCGAGTTCGATTGCTCCCTCCCTGCCCCCACTGGACTGTGTTCATATATCCGAACCGGGGACGGGGTGCGTTGCGTCATCAAAGCAACAGCTGTTTACCCCATTGCTTGGTAACGACTGAGACTGTAGCAAAATGCATAGCGTTGCTCACCTCACTTTTATATTTTTTTTTAACCGTTGGTTTTGTTACCAAAGCTTCAGTACGTAATGGCACTTGCGTCTATATATTCAAATGTACTGCAAATGCTCTAAAGTAAGGGTTTTCAAACTTTATGATGCCAACCTGATAGCATGTCCTATAGACGTTTAAACAATGTCTTTAAGGTGTTTATGAGTTAGAATGTATGTTAAACTGACATCTTTAAGAAGACATCTATCAGATGTTTGTAAACAGCAGATGCTTTCCAGATGAAGTGATATTTAACAGACATCTTGCAGACGTAGCCTGTGCTATCTGGGAAGGACCCCCAAATATGATGAACCTTTATGAGGGACCCCCTTCCTAAAATCCATCTATTTGTATGTATGAAAAAACATCTAAACTGTTAGATAAATAGTAAGTGTGACATTATTATAGATCATTTATAAATACAACATATTGTTTCCTAACTTAAATTGGCTATTACTGTTGGATGTATAAACCTGAAGAAGAGCATTTTCAATAAAAAATTATTTGTATAAGCAACTTTCACAATAAATGTATGCAAGCAGTGCCTGCCTTACAACCCCCGTGAGCAAGATAAAGGGGACTATAGTGAGAAAAACTCGCTAGAAAGATACAAAGCAAACATATACAATTCTGGAATGTATATGGCAAGAAAGGAGAGAAACATTTAGAAATGAAACGGTTAGAATATTCAGTAGACTTTATCCATTTTTGCTTTGTCTTTTTATTCTCTGAAATATTCTGGGGACCCTTAGAACCTTCTGGAGGACCTCTAGTTTGCTCTAAACCCCTGCTCTAAAGAACGCCGAAGACGGGCAGCAATGAGATCTACAGCTCTGTGCTTTCAGTAAGCTATGTCAGTCACGCTTGTCAGGAAAATGAGTGAAACATTTTTATCAAATCATACGTCATTAATAGCGGTTCACTTCAGCGATTGTGCTTTCACATCTCTAGTTCGGTAGCCTGGATGCCAGACGAACTTAGCCCCGCCCACAAATTTTTTTGCACGGGCAGTTCGGTCTGGACTTGATCCATAGAGAAGTAATTATGCCCGAACAGAAACTGTTCGGACCAATGAAATTGTCAGGGCGGGCTTTAGACGATGATGGACAGATGATAAACAGTAACGTAATCATCCACGTCCTCAAAGGCGCATGGGTTGAATTTGTTCTAATCCTAAACGGAGAACTTGTTCGTATATGCATTCACCTTCACTATTTCTCTCAGAAATGATGATCGTGTTAGTAAGTACTCTGTGTATCCTTAAATTATTTTTTTACAACACCGGCAAAGATCGTTTACACTCATCTTCTTCTTCTAACGTTACTTATTCTAGCGTGCGTGCACAGGGTTGCCAAGTTTTTACAACGAAACCCGCCCAATTGCTAACGTTACTCAAAACTAGCCAAAAACAAGCCCAATAGCTTTCCGGGTGGGGTGGTGGGAGGCTTCTCCGGGAAAAATGGCATTTGGGGGTAAAATATGTGTTATTTTGGCAGGGCTGCCTGCTAAATTTCGCATTCCTGTGTCTGTATATCACATATTTGGGGTCGCTTCAACCCGCGGACTTGGCAACACAGTGCAGTTGAGTTCTGTTGACATTTGACAACTAACGTTATGCGTCGCTCCGTTGATCTGATTGGTTGTAGGTCTATCCAATTGAGGTCTTTCCTGGTTCGGTTTAAACACGCCCAATAATCACAGCCCAACGGAGCAGAATCAGACTCATATTCTGACTAGAATTGAGTATGACGACGTCAGGCTACTAGTTCGGATCATTTGGGCCGAACCAAGGGCAAACAATTATACATTGTAGCATTTTGCAGCTTTTTTGGTTCCTTTTCACACCACACTGATTGCTTTGGTCTGAACCGGTTGAAAAACCATAGGTTGAAACGAACCAAAATGTAGTAATATGACAACATCCACATCACTCATTGGCCATGGCGTATTTCCTAAACTGCTTTTCGATTGGTCAGAATTTACGTGTGGGAAAATTCCAACAGAAGAGGAAAAGCCAGCAAACAACACGGAGACAACACAACTATGGAGAGATGACTATGCGGGCTGGTTTTGTCCCTGGCCATAATCTATTACATTGTTTGTATACACCACAATAGGCCTATGCAAACAATACATTTCTATAATGAAGCGCGGATGCGGCATGAAAACAACGTTCTAATGCCCTGCATCGCTTGTCACTTCAAGCGGAGGCTCATCTGATAATGCACAGCAGCGCAGATGACTAAAGCAGCTGGTTTAATCCAAAAATGATCAGTACTTTTTGCAGTTTGGTCTGTTCGAGGTCGGATCATGTTCTCACCTCAAACAAACCGCTCCAGAGTTCGTTTGAAAGCGTAAACTCCTCTTCAAGGAGGTCTCGGTACACTTGTTTGGTCTGCTTTTGGTGCGCACCCGAGTGCGATTCCTGCTTTCACACCTGACCAAACGAACCGCACCAAAGGGGAAAACGAACTCTAGTACGATTCAACCGAACAAAATGAGGCAGGTGTGAAAGCACCCTTAGTGCGATTGCGTTCACATCAGCAGCGAACCGTACAGAAGTTCACGTGAACCGAACCCCAGACCACCTTTTTAAGCGGACTTGGGTACGGTTCGCGGGTGCGCACCCGAGTTCGGAAGACAGTGTTCACATCATCCAAACGAACCGAACTCTGACGTCAATCGAACCCTGGTCCGCACCAAAAGTGCTAGTGTGAAAGCACCCTTTATCTACCTTAACAGTTTACATGGAACCTGTTTTGACTATTGACATTTTTTCATCCTTGATGAACATAAAGTTATTGAAAATTCTCAGCCTAAACAAATCATCACACTTAACCCTGTAATGGACTCAGAATAAATTTAGAATAAAATTACCTGAAATATATATTTTAATCAAAATATTTTAGATAAAATCAGACTAGCTACATCATAGTGCAAAACTGAGAAATGTATTAAAATCCATTTTGATCCGTTTTATTTTAATTATTTTAATTAATAATTATGAAAAATGAATATATAATCTCTTTAGAACGCAAAAAACCCCAACAACCTCTAACATCCCTTAAAGTCACCATGGAATTAAAATGGACAGTTGTATTTTATGGAATATTGCACATCATTATTATTTTTAAAATGCATGTGCCCTCATAATGTTTAAAATCAAGTCCTTCATTTTTTTTCTTGTTCGAGAAGCCGCTTCACTCGGATATTCGCCACAATAGAGTGGTGCAGATATGACGTCACTTTGTAGGCCAACCGGCAGTTCGCATCACACTGGTTCCCTCGAGAAAAACACAATAGGATTTTCCCTAGGCTTTTGGATTATTGCAAAAAAAATAAGCTCTGTGATCAACAAAAGTTTATGATACTTACACGTTTTGTCCATCAAGGTAATTATCACAGATGAACACAACTTTTATTAATTTGGAAGCCAGAACGTTTGAGTTAGACTAGTTTACAAGAGCACAATTATGAGCATAATGAGGCTGTAAAAGCAGACTGAGTTTACCTTTTCGGTGTGATGACGTTTAATCTCCTCGACAGCCTCTGTAGTCCCATTTAGCCTCTTGTTAGTAACTGCCTTTTTCAAGACACGTAACAGCTTGCTCAATCATGAGTGGGGTAATACTGATGTATTTTATGTCGTAGAATAAAACGTGAAAGTATCTTGAGCTTGTGTTCACCATAGACTTTATTTCAGGGGAACTGGAAGTGCTAAAATGCTAACTCGCTTCCGCGTTTTGGCCTACACTCTATAGGAAATAAAGCACTATCGCATCTTCTTATATGCTGACTTTAAAACATGGTAAGTTGTTAATAAAATGTCCTAGACTATAGTGACTGTAGTAATTTGCTATTAGTTACTATGCAATTGCAAATATGCTGTAGATTTTTTCAATCAGGTTGAGTACCAAAATTATTTTAACATAATATCATGGCTCAAAGTGTGATCTACCAAATGGCTGAGAGACCTATTAAAAGGTTAAAACAGAGGGTTTAAGAATGAGATGGGTCAATATTTTCATGCCGAAACCTCAATGTATTTCCTGTGTTTGAGCGTTCGTAAGCTGAAAACCATAGACAAATGTGCAAACATTAACTTGTGACAAAGAGCTGTGCTGTAATTTTCCACTACCCTTTGTGATTGTTACAAATTGCAGTACACAGGAAATTTTAACACAGGACACGGAATGTTCAGTAAACACTAACTGAAAGTGTTTTGCCTTGACTCTCTCTGAGGAAACACAAGATGTATTACACACTGAATACATTTAAAATAAAACCATCTGCACTCTTTGAAGAAAAGGATTCTGTCTCTGTCATGCGCTTTTGTATTGTAACATTATAAAATCTGACAAACTGCATAACTAAATTGGCCTTTTAACAGTGTTTTCATATGAAAGAATCTTCTCAAAAACATGCTTTTGGAATGAGCCGAAGTGTTCAGCTGAATTAATTTTATGTCTTTTCATCTGTGGACTCATTTGTGGCTATTTCTTCTAATTATTCTCATTATGCTGAGCTCCAATGACGAACAAACCAAAGCAATATGTGGGGGAGGCCAAGCAGAACTGTTCCCCTTCTCAATTAATTTAAAGACTGAGGCAAAAATCACCCCGGGGCTTTGCAGAAAGCGGGAACTTGTTATTCTGTGTGTATAAAGCAAAATGATGTGAGCGAGAATGGAGGATATTCAATGCCAAAGGCTCTTCGAAATCAGGCTAGATCATCTTTACATTTATTAAAGCCTTTTCACTGATATTAGTGTATATTTATTCTTTCAGGAATGTCCCTTTCTGCAATGGCTCAACTTCTTTTGGAGAACAGGTTTGTAATATAATAAGTAAGAAATGACACAGCCATTTGTAAACTGCATGTAACTACTTGAAAGTTAATTGACTCTTCTTAGTATTCTTGTTAGTGTTGTGAATGTTCACCATGGCTGTCAGACGTGTGGACACACTCATTTATTATTTTAAATTATAACTAAGAGTAAAGAGAACATTAAATCATTTGTTGAACAGACTGATGACCAAGCCTATATCATCAACGTTTCACAAATCCAGGGCTTAATGTCAGAACAAGATAATATATATATATTATACACACACAATTATAATATTAATAATAATGTTGTTTATTGCCATATTGCTTGTAAAATTTGTTCTTCAAAAGCAGTGATCTATTTTGGAACACAGTGCCCTCCACTAATATTGGCACCCTTAGTAAATATGAGCAAAGGTGGCTATAAAAAATAAATCTTCATTATTTATTCTTTAGATCTTTCATTTAAAAAATTCACAAAATTCGAACCTTTCATTGAAGTAAAACAATAGACCCTTTTCACAGACTGATGACGCGTTTTAACGTAAATCCTGCAAAGTTTTTTTGTATTTTCATTTTTTTAAATGCATGTACATTTATAACACTAATACTTTGTATTATATTAATTTTAAATCAAATTACAAAAATCAAGTTAACGCTGCTGTGAGAGTGTTTCTTATACAGCGTCTATGAGTGGTGGTAAAATTAACATCTTTCTCTCTTTTGACTGCCAATCTCACTCTATTTTTCCCCTCTTTTTGACAGTTGTGAAATCACCAGGGGCGTAGTTTATGGGGGGGATGTAACCCCCTCAATATTCAAATCCATCAGTTACAACCCCCCCAATATTTCACATGAAAATCACAATAGATCAAATGAAAAATATGTAGAATTTGTTTATTTTGTAACAATAATTTTGTTCCTAATCAAATATGAGTTTGTCATAATAAATCAGACAAAAAATACTCCCCCTCCATTGAACCGATTGGTAACACCCAACCAAAGAGTCGCACTTTCACCAAAACAACGCGAGTGGTGTTTGAATGGGAGAGCACATGGGTAACGTTAGCGGCAAAAATGAAGAGAAGCGCTGCACAGCGGAATATTAACTGCTGGTCAGAGAGGGATGCAAAAAAAAGCATGTACTGAGAATGAGGTATGATAATATTGTGTAATAGCTAAGTACACACCACATATATTTTAGCTAGCTAATCCATTGCAATGTATTTAGCTATAACTATCAGTATAACAAGTTACCAAAGCAGCCGTCTGTTTTGATCACATTATATTATGAAATAAATGTTTTTCTCTAGTTCACGTTGGCCACAATTATGGGCACCCAATTATTGCAAAGTACTTTTCCAAAGATTCCAGCGCTGAGTCTTCCTCTATAGGCTAATGCCTGATGAGTTTGGAGAACACCTGACAAGAGGTCAGAGGCCATTTCTTCATACAGAATCTCTCCAGATCCTTCCAATTCCCAGATCCATGTTGGTGCTGCTTCTCTTCAGTTCACCCCACTCATTTTCTAGGGTTCAGGTCAAGAGACTGGGACGGCCATGGCAGAAGCTTCCTTTTGTGCTCAGTGACACATTTTTGTGTTGATTTTGATGTTTGTTTTGGATCGTTGTGCTGATGGAAGATCCAACCACGGCCCATTATAAGATTTCTAGCAGAAGGCTAGAAGGTTTAGATTTTTTTATACATATAGAATCCATGATACCATGTATCTTAATAAGAAGTTCAGGACCTCCAGCAAGAAAAAAAAAAGGCCCACAACATTAAAGGAACACTCCACCGTTTTTAGAAATAGGGCTTATTCAACTTCTTTCCTACATTTAGATATGTGGGCAAATGCATTTTTGTCTCAGTGCATGCATTGTTTTAGTTTGGCAGGGTCGCCGCTAGCTTAGCTTAGCATAATGAATGGAATCGTATGTTGCCAGCTAGCATGTCCCGAGTAAAAGTGATTAAAAAAAACACACCTAATTACTTCTTGTGGCCTGCGTATTAACAACGAGTACAAATAGTGATGCAGATTAAGACTAGGCGATTTCCTAGACAGATATTGACTTATTGACTATATTAGGGTGAAGCACAGGCGAAGCACTGCTACTTGGGCGCAGAGATATATCACGCAACACATGAAATCCCACAACTTCCGTCAACATACCGGCATAGTAGCTGGCTATTTTTCATACAGTACATGAATGGCGATGAACATGGCTGATTTTGTGAGAGACGAAGAGGGTTACTTCTTAGACAGTCAAGATCCAGAACCATACCTCTATGAACCAGAGTTTTCAGAAGAGGAGCTACGCCTGTGTGCTTTGCAAATAGAATGACAGGAGGAGGAGGTTGCGATCGCTCAGCAGCCGAACAGCACATGAATGCAATGTCATATATGTCAACATATAAAATTTACATAAGCATTGAAGACTGTTCTGCTACTTCCTTTGGTCAAACTGCTTGTAGCCTTCTCTCTAGTAGTTATATTAAAGGTCCCGTTCTTCGTGATCCCATTGTTCAAACTTTAGTTAGTGTGTAATGTGTGTGTAATGTAATGTTCGCGAACTCGTTACGTATTTCTGAAGGAGGGACTTCCTCGAATAAAGGAAGTCATTAGCCGTTTTTAGGACAGTGAAAACAGCGGTATACAGATAAGTAAATTGTGTTAAAAATACTGGGTTTTTTTACACGCGAAACATGAACACATGTTATATTGCACACTGTAAACACCAGTGTTGGGCAAGTTACTTTTAAAAAGTAATTAGTTACAGTTACTAGTTACTTCTTCCAAAAACTAACTAAATTAGTTACTCGGTTACAAATTTTAAAAGTAACTAGTTACTTAAGAAAGAAACTATTGCGTTACTTTCAAGTAAAATTAAATTTTAAATGCTCAAATGTGACCCCACCTCTACACCTCTTTAACGGAACTTAAAATACATGTGCATGTTCAATTATTTATGATAAATCTGAATATTATAATGAAAAGGACACTTAATACAATACATTTTTTGAATTACTTGACACTGACATGGATAGGCACTTTTGCCCAGGGCATAATGTGCATTTCACGATTACATTCGTTCCTTTAATTTCTTGAAGGAAAAGGTAATGTCTATACTTCCATTTAGAGAAGGCTACTTTTGGATTATTTGGGGCAGTCGTGGCCTAATGGTTAGAGAGTCGGACTTGTAACCGGAAGGTTGCGGGTTCGAGTCTCAGGTCCGGCAGGAATTGTCAGTGGGGGGAGTGAATACCAGCACCCTCCTCCACCCCCAATACCATGACTGAGGTGAGAGGTGCCCTTGAGCAAGGCACCGAATCCCCAACTGCTCCCCGGGCGCCGCAGCAATATGGCTGCCCACTGCTCCGTGTGTGTGTTCACTACTGTGTGTGTGCACTTGGATGGGTTAAATGCAGAGCACAAATTCCAAGTATCGGTCACCATACTTGGCCACACGTCACTTCACTTCACTTCACTATACCTGTCTCTCGTTGACTGACTGGCTTGTGTTGTTCCTTCTTGTGTGTCCTGTCCTGTCCGACTATGCGTTATTATGATGAGTCGTTCGCAATTCATGAGCATTACTAATGATGGGTCGTTCGCGAATGACCGTTAGTGATGATGGATCGACTCGTTCGCGAATGAGCTTTTGATGGGTCGTTCGCGATTCGCTAATGAGCCGACTCTAAGAGCCGGCTCTTTTAGGTGAACGTCGCATAAGGTGAATTGCTCGCATATCTGAAGAGTCGACTCTATTTTTTACAAATTTAGCCTTCAGAAATTAAATAATGATGTAATAAAAATTGAAATATTATAGTCAAAGTAATTTAAAGAGCCGTTTGTGAGCCAAAAGAGTCGGCTCTTTTCAGTGAGCTGAGTCAAAAGAGCCGAATGCCCATCATTACTATGCGTGCTTTCGAACACCCGCCCAACCTCTGATTGGCTTACAATTTAAATTGTACTCTACCTCAGCCAATCGTCAGAATGTATGCGCTTGTCTCGTGCTCTGCCCACTAACCAAGGAAGAACAGTAAAAAAAAATATTTGCCTCTCGCTCAGAGATCTAGTTGGTCTGATGAAAAAAAAACAGCTTCATCAGTTATAGTAACGCGCCGCATTTTTTGGCAGTAATGGTAACGGCGTTATTAAGATGAGAAGAGTAATCAATTAGATTACTCATTACTGGAAAAAGTAATGATAACGCCGTTATTCCCATCATTGGTAAACACAATCAAAGCTTCAAAAAGACACGAAGAACGGGACCTTTAAAACTCCTGAGTCAAAAGAACCAGGCTAACTCGGTGAGAGAAATATAGCTAACTTAGCCCTCATTCATTTCATTTCACAGGTAACAACATCGTTTTTTTATTTTAGTTTCGGTTGTTCACACTAAACAGGTTGAATTCAACATGAGGTTATACTAGAGGGGGCTAACTTTACTTGAACAGTAGTCTATATACAGCTTCTCAGCATCTATCTTACAACCGAATAAAGACAAACAATAAATTAAGGAAGAGTAATAAAAGACAACTTAAATGTGCACTTTCTTCTGCCTGTGCTTTGAAAATGGATGGGACGGCCGTATTTTTCAGATGTAGTACCATCTTTCTTGGCCCATATTGCATTTTTTCAAAGTAGTCCTCCGGTGCAAAATGCGCAAAAAATGCGAAAATGCTCTTCGCAAACATGTTTAATTTTGTAGAGAGGTGTTGAAGGACAGATATCCAGAACAGTTAGCCATTTATTTCTCAGTTCCACATTCGATGGAATTCTGTGAAACATTACATTAGTGTATGTCCGTTGCTTGTTCTCACAACAAGGTTTGATCACTTTTTGCTACACTTTTGCTACACTTTTTGATCACTTTTACTCGGGACATGCTAGCTGGCAACATAGGATTCCATTCATTATGCTAAGCTAAGCTAGCAGCGACCCTGTCAAACTAAAACTCTGAGACAAAAATGCATTTGCCCACATATCTAAATGTAGGAAAGAAGTTGAATAAGCCCTATTTCTAAAAACGGTGGAGTGTTCCTTTAAAGTATATTTAACCGTGGGCATGAGGTACTTTTTAAAGTTCCAGTCGTGTCTGACAACTACATATTTTGGGAGTTTTGGGAGGGAGTTTGCAATTGTCCCACTTGCAATTGTTTTGCTGCAATGAAAGGTTAGAATTTTGTGAATTTTTTAAATGAAAGATCAAAAGGATAAATAATGCAGATTTATTTTCATAGCCACCTTTGCTCATATTTACCAAGGGTGCCAATATTAGTGGAGGGCACTGTATATGCTCACGTGTACCATCCAGTTTATGAACAACTGTGGAAAATTAGCTTTTGGGTAAGGACAGAGATTACAGAAAATTGCAAAAAGACATAAAAAGCTTATAAGTTGTGGGAAACTCACAACCAATGTGTACAGTACTAATGCTTTGTCAACACACTTAAACACTTATAAATGTTCTTAATAAATTACTTCTCCACCTCCACCAAGAACCTGCTGGATCCGTCACCACTCCTTGTACCAGGATATCATAAAGCAACCCAAAATTGATTATATGTTTGCAGTATATTATATACGATTCTCTGACGTATGAACACAAAATTCCTGTGTTTGGTTTGCTAAGCCACAATAAAGCTCACATTTAATCAATTATGTTGTTTGATCTGAAAATAGTAGATGCATTGTTCGAGATACATTGTCACTTTATGACTGTTTCTGAAGGCTCAAGTGTTGTGTAATAGGTCAGGGAGAGAGCAATAGGGGTTAAAGAAGGATATGGGTTTTGCAAAAGGGAGCATTACTGTCTTGTTGCAGCCTCAGCACTCCTTTTATGAGGGCAGCCAGTGGCTGTCAGCTTGGCCCTGCTCTCTGGATTTGATCTGAGAGAGTCCATCCGCAGACCCTTCCCCTCAATTATTCAGCCCAGTTATGCATGCCTTACGCCAGGCCTCTCAAGAAGACAGATCACGAGATCAGCTCTGCAGAGGACAGTCTTTCACACAGTATCCTTTCAGAGGAAGAGGTAAGTTTGGAGAGAAGGAGCGGCGCAGAGGAGAGAGAAAGCGAGAGGCAGATATAGTCGTAATGGTGCCACGTGCTAGCTAGTTGTCAGACAGTGCCCTCATTCCCTGCTCTCAGATAAAGACTTCCTCTGATAGATTCACTGTGTCAATCACAGCTGCTCCAAGAGGCTTTGAAGATACAATCAAATTCTCTTCAGGGTCATCTGTAACTGGCACTTTCCACCGAATATGGTGCACATTGGTATTCCGCCTTTTTTCCCCCTATAAGAATTTTAAGAATTCTTTAAGAATATTAGACATGATCATTTTTTAACATTAAATGAACGTAGCATAAACATTAGCTTTGCATTCATCTCTGCAAATGTTGATTGCATTGGTCAACCTCAGGACCAAACTCGCTCATCCATGTCTTTATGGACCTTGCTTTGGAACAGGAACGGGCCATCCCCAAACTGTTCCCACAAAGTTGGGAGCATGAAATTGTCCAAAAATATCTTGGTATGCTGAAGCATTAAGAGTTCCTTTTACTGGAACTAAGGGGCCACATCCAACCCCTGAAAAACAACCCCCACACCATAATCTCCCTCCACCAAACTTTACACTTGGCACAATGTGGTTAGGCAAGTACCATTCTCCTCGCAACCGCCAAACCCAGACTCATCCATTGGATTGCCAGACAGAGAAGCGTGATTCGTCACTCCAGAGAACATGTCTCCACTGCTCTAATGTCCAGTGGCGACGTGCTTTACACCACTGCATCCGACCTTTTGCGTTGCACTTGCGGTGATGTAAGCCTTGGATGCAGCTGCTCGGCCATAGATACCCATTCCATAAAGTTTTCTACACACTGTTCTTGAGCTAATCTGAAGGCCACATGAAGTTTGAAGGTCTTTAGCTATTGACTCTGCAGAAAGTTGGCGACTTTTGCGCACTTTGCGCCTCAGCATGCGCTGACCCCACTCAGTGATTTTACGTGGCCTACTACTTCGTGGCTGAGTTGCCGCTGTTTCCAATTGCTTCCACTTTGTTATAATACCACTAACAGTTGACCGTGGAATAGCCTATTTAGTAGTGAGGAAATTTCACGAAATGGATTTATTGCACACTGAGCCTCCCATTTCACAAATGTTTGTAGAAGCGTCTGTATGCCTAGTGCTTGATTTTATACACCTGTGGCCATGGAAGTGAGTGGAACACCTGAATTCAATTATTTGGAGGGGTGACCCAATACTTTGATACCAATACCATGTCTCGTTGACATTATATCAGCAGAAAATGGCACTAAAACTTAAAAATGCTTACCTGAAGCTCTTTTCACGTCCTCTTTTTTTCAGCACACATAAATACTACAACTGCCAAAGTGTGATTCATCATGGTCTTTTTGTTTACCACTAGCGCACGCTGATGAGGTTTTATTCTTCTATAGAAACTTGCATCATAGCCTACGAGTCAATAGGTGCCACCATCATACAGTCTACATACATGTCGTACCCAAGTTAAATAGATCCATGTCACACAGTGTGATTTGTAATGATCTTATAGGATTGCTAAAATTGTGCAGTGTATCCCAGGCTTAAAAGGAGGAGCGAGGGCAGTGAAGGACGAGACCAGTGTGACTCACAGCTGGCGCTCATTATCACTCACGTCACCGGCCTCGCCCCATTCTCACGGTCCCTATGCCTCCTTCTCACGGTCCTGCTTGCCACAGTATATTTCTAATTTATTGTGGTGCACAAATGCAGGAACTGTATCAATAGCAGCACATAGCCGAGCACTAACGTGAATGACTGATGTAACATAAACTTTTGTAAAACAAATCTTGCTCCATCCTTTATCTTTACTCAAAGTAGTAACGACAGACAATATGCATTAATAAACCCAGTTTTAGTTAATAATGGGCAGGTATATTTCAGTAAGACGGTAATAACACGAGTTAGCCAGTTAACCGGAAACGCACACAATATAAAACTCAAAACAGCGTATTTTGAACACCTGGTAGAAAATATACATCAATACTTATTCATACTTAAGGCCGCGTGTCCACCAAAGTGTTTTTATCCAGCTGCAATCGCTAGGCGCTCTGCTGAAAAAGTCTCGCTGTGGGCGCTTGAGAGCGTTTTAGCAGTATCTCATTTCACAGATGTTTCTGTATTGATTCTATAAAATGCTGATACAATGTAAAGTATTTGCTCTGGCTCTTGTTTTAAATTATTTTGTTCCATTATTATACTGCTTGTTTTCATCTGTTGATGTTGTACACGCAGAATGTGGCGGTTGGTCGGTGTTGTATTTGTCCTGCCCCTCCTCCACTGTGATTGGACGGCTGGGTGAAAAGTGACAGTGATGAGCGCTGCGTTTTACTCAAAGTTGAACATTCTTCAACTCTTGGAGACCAGTAAAAAACGCTGAGCGCTTAGGTCGCGTGTCCACCAAAGGGTTTTTAGCTAGCTGAAAACACTATTCGCTCTGCTGAAAACGTCTTGCTGTGTGCGCTTGTGTACAATGTAAAGTATTTGCTCTGGCTCTTGTTTTAAATTATTGTTTTAAACTTGCAAGGCAAGTTTATTTTATAGCACATTTCATACACAGTGGCAATTCAAAGTGCTTTACACAGAATTTAAGTAAAAATATTCATAAGTGAATAAAATAAAAATAAATATATATATATAGTATAAGTTATAATAGGAATTAAAAGAAAAGAAAAAATAAAGAAAAAATATATAAATAAAAAGTATAATTAACACTAAAAATAAAAACCGGGGTAAATTGAAACATAATTAAAGTGCAAGCAGTTCAGACAGAGCACAGAGCTCATTCAGTAAAAGCATAAGATAAGGTGCAATCAGTCAGATGTACAGTGGCACAATGCTCATTCAGTAAATGCACAGCTAAACAGATGTGTTTTGAGTCTGGATTTGAAAGTGGCTACTGTTGGAGCACATCTGATCTGTTCAGGAAGCTGGTTCCAGCTACGGCTGGCATAAAAGCTAAAAGCAGACTCTCTTTGCTTTGAGTGAACCCTTGATATTTCTAATTGACTTGATCCTGATGATCTGAGTGATCTGTTGGGTTTGTATTTAATCAGCATATCTGCAATGTATTGAGGTCCTAGGTCATTGAGTGACTTATATGCAAGTAATAGTACTTTAAAATCGATCCTAAATGTAACTGGAAGCCAGTGTAAAGACCATTAATTAGATCAGTAATTTAGTTTATATGGTTCATTTAGTTTATTAATTAGATTTATTTCGATGTTTAGTTGAAAAATGTAGTGTCCCCAACTGAGCAAGCCAAGCCAGAGGCAACAGTGTCAAGGAAACCAAAACCCCATTAGGTGACCTAATGGAGAAAAATAAACCTTGGGAGAAACCAGGCTCAGTCGGGGTGCCAGTTCTCCTTTGGCCAATTAACAAACAGCGTATTATTATTATTCTGGCAACTTTACAGGTCAGAGGTCATAATAGATCGGAATATTCGAAGGACCGGAGGCAACACGCTAGAGACGGGTTTATTAAGGATGATGTTGATTAAATAATTAATAAAGTGCAATATTCGAATGATCGGAGGCAACACGCTGGAGACGGGTTTATTGCGGATGACATCGATTTAAGTATTATTTAATTGTAATATTCGAACAATCGGAGTCAACATGCTGGAGACGGGTTTATTGCGGATGACATATCGATTTAAGTATTATTTAATTGTAATATTCGAACAATCGGAGTCATCACGCTGGAGACGGGTTTATTGAGATGCCGTGTCGATGAGGCAGTTGCAGGGGGAGGCTAATTGACACGGTCTCTGCGGACACTTCAGGGTCATGTGTTGGTCTTCTCTGGGCGCAGGTCCACCATCTGATCTGGATACGGCCCGGATCCGGCTGACTGCAGTAAACCTCAGGATAAAACAGAGAGACTATTATTAGCTATTAGACTATTAGCGTAGATGCCATTCTTCTGATGATGTAACGAGTACATCAGGTGTTATGGGAAGTGTTCCCGGTTCCGGCTGACCTAGTTAATGCTGCCTAACAATCATTTCATTTAAAAAGTGTTTTATGTGTATGCTACAGTAAAGAGATGCATTTTTAGTCTAGATTTAAACTGACAGAGTGTGTCTGCTTCCCGAACAATGCTAGGAAGACTGTTCCAGAGTTTAGGAGCTAAATAGGAAAAGGATCGACCGCCTGCAGTTGATTTGGATATTCTCGGTATTATCAACTGGCCAGAATTTTGAGACCGTAGTAGACGTGATAGAGTATAATATGTTAAGAGCTCGCTCAAGTATTGGGGAGCTAAACCATTTAGTGCTTTGTAAGTAATAAGCAAGATTTTAAAATGTATGCGATGTTTAATAGGTAGCCAGTGCAATGTTGACAGAACTGGGCTAATATGGTCATACTTCCTGGTTCTAGTAAGTACTCGAGCTGCTGCGTTTTGGACCAGCTGGAGTTTATTTATTAAGTGAGCAGGGCAACCACCCAATAGAGCATTACAATAATCTAACCTTGAGGTCATGAACGCATGAACTAACTGTTCAGCATTTTGCATTGAGAGTATGTGCCGTAATTTAGATATATTTTTAAGATGGTAGAATGCAGTTTTACAGATGCTAGAAACGTGGCTTTCAAACGAAAGATTGGTATCAAAGAGCACACCCAGGTTCCTCACTGACGACGAAGACTTGACAGAGCAGCCATCAAGTGTTAGACAGTATTCTAGGTTACTACTTGTGGAGCTTTTTTGTCCAATAATTAATCATTCAGTTTTTTCTGAATTGAGTTGCAGGAAATTACCGGTCATCCAATGTTTTATATCAGCTATGCATTCCGTTAATCTTGCAAATTGGTAAGTTTCTTCAGGGCGTGAAGAAATATAGAGCTGAGTATCGTCAGCATAACAATGAAAACTAAAGCCATGCTTCCTAATGATATCTCTATCTCTAATGATATATTACATCTGCATTGAAAAAAAAAAAAAAAAAAGAAATGTCACTGGCTACAAAAACCCCACTTGTAATTATAAAACATATAGGGCCCTATCTTGCACCCAGCGCAATTGACTTTGTACACCGACGCATGTGTCATTCCTATTTTGCACCCGTGTCTCTGCGGACACTTCAGGGTCATGTGTTGGTCTTCTCTGGGCGCAGGTCCACCATCTGATCTGGATACGGCCCGGATCCGGCTGACTGCAGTAAACCTCAGGATAAAACAGAGAGACTATTATTAGCTATTAGACTATTAGCGTAGATGCCATTCTTCTGATGATGTAACGAGTACATCAGGTGTTATGGGAAGTGTTCCCGGTTCCGGCTGACCTAGTTAATGCTGCCTAACAATCATTTCATTTAAAAAGTGTTTTATGTGTATGCTACAGTAAAGAGATGCATTTTTAGTCTAGATTTAAACTGACAGAGTGTGTCTGCTTCCCGAACAATGCTAGGAAGACTGTTCCAGAGTTTAGGAGCTAAATAGGAAAAGGATCGACCGCCTGCAGTTGATTTGGATATTCTCGGTATTATCAACTGGCCAGAATTTTGAGACCGTAGTAGACGTGATAGAGTATAATATGTTAAGAGCTCGCTCAAGTATTGGGGAGCTAAACCATTTAGTGCTTTGTAAGTAATAAGCAAGATTTTAAAATGTATGCGATGTTTAATAGGTAGCCAGTGCAATGTTGACAGAACTGGGCTAATATGGTCATACTTCCTGGTTCTAGTAAGTACTCGAGCTGCTGCGTTTTGGACCAGCTGGAGTTTATTTATTAAGTGAGCAGGGCAACCACCCAATAGAGCATTACAATAATCTAACCTTGAGGTCATGAACGCATGAACTAACTGTTCAGCATTTTGCATTGAGAGTATGTGCCGTAATTTAGATATATTTTTAAGATGGTAGAATGCAGTTTTACAGATGCTAGAAACGTGGCTTTCAAACGAAAGATTGGTATCAAAGAGCACACCCAGGTTCCTCACTGACGACGAAGACTTGACAGAGCAGCCATCAAGTGTTAGACAGTATTCTAGGTTACTACTTGTGGAGCTTTTTTGTCCAATAATTAATCATTCAGTTTTTTCTGAATTGAGTTGCAGGAAATTACCGGTCATCCAATGTTTTATATCAGCTATGCATTCCGTTAATCTTGCAAATTGGTAAGTTTCTTCAGGGCGTGAAGAAATATAGAGCTGAGTATCGTCAGCATAACAATGAAAACTAAAGCCATGCTTCCTAATGATATCTCTATCTCTAATGATATATTACATCTGCATTGAAAAAAAAAAAAAAAAAAGAAATGTCACTGGCTACAAAAACCCCACTTGTAATTATAAAACATATAGGGCCCTATCTTGCACCCAGCGCAATTGACTTTGTACACCGACGCATGTGTCATTCCTATTTTGCACCCGCGCAAAGCGCGCTTTTCCCTCCACAGAAGCACGTCGCTAAACTAGTGAATGAACTTGCGCTCCCTGGGCGGTTCAGCGCAAAAAAGGAGGCGTGTTCCGGCGCAAACAATCCCTGGTGCTATTTTGCTGTTCCATTAAACAATTGCGCCACTGACCAGAAAAAACCTAGTCTAAAGCGCCTGGTAAATACGCCATAATAATAGCAATCCATAATGGAACTTGCGCACCTGCTTTTAAAGGGAATGTTGGATGACGCTCTGATTGGTTTATTCACGTTACGCCCAAACCACACCTATGAATAATGAAGCTACTTCAGACCAACCCATTTTAGATTTGCGCCGGGCGCAAGAGCCATTTATCCCGCCGGGAAAATAGCAACAGCGCCGAGACCCGCCCACAAAGTTACTTGCGCTTTGCGCTTTGACACTTGCGTTTCAGATCGTTAAAATAGGGCCCATAGTTACTATATACTGGGGGGGGGGGGGTCTAAGTATCTAACTGCGTGTCAATCACTGCTCATGCACACACATTCATTCTCCCCTGTGGGCGGAGGGGCTTAGGAGACCGTTTTGGGCTTTAGCGGATAGGGGGGAGGGACTGAGAAGTTGCCGATGTTCAAGGTGTTTGGCTAAGTCCTGGATCTTCACAATCCTACCTACAGCACCTTTAATGTTGGGGAAGTAACAATGTCTTGAGAAGGGCACTATTCTCAGCAACTCTGTCTATTATGAGGTCATTGTCAAGGGACATGAGGATGTCCTTCTCTGTGGCCATTAACATGAATGTTTCCAGGTGTAGCAACACACTGGGCATTCTTTGCAAGATTTGCAGGTGCGTTTTTTTATTTCTGCCTCTTCCCAAACATCTGGGTCATCCTCTGCTACCCTGACTTGGTACTCCCCTTGAACAGATTGTTTAAGACGTGGCCATTGGGCTGCCAGACACTTGAGCTCACTTTGCAAATTAGCAGGAGTTGCCCTGCTATCAAACCTGAGCAAGCATTTGCTCATCTCCTGAAATGCAATATCAGGCAAGCCTGTTGAAGACACTTCTGTAAAGTTTCTTGAATCAAGGAGAGCCAAGTCCGCATATATAGGGAACCATGGGTTAAAAAGCACCTATGGATGCTCTCTGTGACTGTGTCCATCACCTGGTGATGAACTTGTGCTTCATAGCCACTGTTGGCATTTGTGAAGCTCTCATCCCTTGCCTTCTCTGGGATTTCTGAAAGGACTTCAGTTAACATTATTAGCCCAACTACGTTTTTGCATGCTAACTAACATCATTGTCAAACGTTATGCGTTAGCGATGTATCCACAAGGCTATGTAGCAACTTGGCGGGTAAATCTATAAAAATCATTTGACCAACCATATTTCATACCAATGTTAATTTTGACAGCAAATTTTTATTTAGTTTTAGTCATAGTCTTTTGACTATAATATTTTAGGCATCTGAATTGTTTTAGTTTTAGTCTATAATAAGATTTTAGTAGAATTAGTAGAAATAAAATTCAGTACTTGTAGTCTGAGAGGCAGCTTTCTGTGTGCACTTTCGTGTCGTCGCACTTTTTCAGACTTATCCACGTCTGCTCTTCTTAATTTTATCTTTTAAGTATGACCATGTTTGCGGCAGTTCCCACTGCGTCTGGGAACTGCTGCCTTCTATTTTGCCATCAATTGACTGGTGTTCAAAAAATACTTGGAAATCATTGAACTTCATGAGATCCTACAAGAGTGATTACTGATTACTTAAAAAAAACACAAATCATCCACTGACTTTCAAAGCGGCTACGACTTTCTAATTCGAGGGCCTTGATTAGATTAGATTAGATTCAACTTTATTGTCATTACACAAGTACAAGTACAAGGCAACGAAATGCAGTTTAGGTCTAACCAGAAGTGCAATAGCAGCAAGTGCAGGATATACAGTGGTTGCGTAAGTGCAGGACATGGAAATATACTGAATATATATAAATATGTATAAATAGAGAGACGGTTATTACTATAAACAGAAATGTTGATAGAAATGTAGTGGAGTAAAAAGTAAGATATTTGTCTTTCAAATGTAGTGAAGTAAAAGTCATAAGTTTCCAGAAAAAATACTACTCAAGGAAAGTACAGAAACTCAAAAAGTGTACTTAAGTACAGTACTCAAGTAAATGTACTTAGTTACTGTCCATCTCTGCAAACAACCACCAGGTCTTTGCCAATTCCACAATAATAAACACAAATATGAAAGACAAGGAAAAACTGCACTCTGATGGAAGACAGACAGAAAGTGCAAGCTAGGATTTTTTGGTTAAACAAATTTAGTCGATTATTTAGCCTGCTACTGGCACTTAGCAGGACCTCTTGCTGGTGTGAAGTTAACTCTGTCTCTGTCTGTCCCTCCTCATCATTACCAGGCTGTGGAAGCTCAGGCTCAGCTTCCACTTGCTGGTCCTCTACACTTTCAGTCTGGCTAAGCGGTGTAGTACTGCTGGCAGCACTGCAACCAAAAAGCTCTGTGAGCTTTTTACACTTTGATGCTTCAGTCTCAAGAGACTTGGCCCTCTTTTCTTTCACTTTTTCCCATCCACCTTTCTCCTTACGTTTTTTGCTAGCCATTCTGCCGGTGAAATCTGGGGACCAATCGCAAACCGTCACAAACTGGCTAGGCCGACTCTTCTTCCTCAGTTTTTTTTTTTTTTGCACGTAGCAGCAGCAGCGATCGTATTAGTGCCCCCTGCTGTTGGCTGTTCATATTGCGTTATTAGACTCTTTTTTTTTTTTTTTTGCCGACGGCCCTTGGTTGGACGGCCGTTCTGGACTTTTCCAGAACGCACAGATTGTCAATCCGTCCCTGGTGAAGAGCAGAGGTCCTAACACTGAGCCTTGTGGTACTCCATACTGAACTTGCGATCGGTGTGACATCTCTTCATTTACTGCTACAAACTGATAACGGCATAGGTATGATTTAAACCATGATAAAGCAATTCCACTAATACCTACATAATTTTCGAGTCTATTCAAAAGAATGTTGTGGTCGATGGTATCAAATGCAGCGCTAAGATCGAGTAACACTAATATAGAAATACAGCCACGATCGGATGATAAGAGTAAATCATTTGTAACTCTGATGAGAGCAGTCTCAGTACTATGATACGGTCTAAATCCTGACTGGAAATCCTCACTGGAAAACCTGACTGGAAAAACCGACCCCCGCTTTCCAGTATTTTACTGGCTAATGTTCAGTCTCTGGACAACAAACTCTGCGAGCTGAGAGCACGGATCTCTTTCCAACGAGAGACGAGGGACTGCTGCATTATCTGCCTTACAGAAACTTGGATGTCTGCTGAGATTCCAGATTCGGCCATCGAAACCACGGGGTTCTCCGTGCATCGAATGGACAGAGAAAAAGATCTCTCAGGGAAAAGCAAATGCGGGGGTGTATGTTTTATGATCAACAGATCCTGGTGTGATCAGAGGAACGTACATTCTATCAAGTCTTTCTGTTCTCCTGATCTGCAACTTCTCATGGTTCTGTGCCGACCATTCTGGCTACCGAGGGAATTCACAGCGGTCATCATCACAGCTGTGTATATTCCCCCACAAGCCGACACAGACCGGGCACTAAAGGAACTGTATAGGACAGTGAGTGAGCAGGAAACCGCACATCCTGAGGCTGCGTTTATTGTGACTGGGGACTTTAACAAAGCCAACTTCAAGCGCATTGCACCTAAATACCACCAACATGTTAACTTCAACACGCGAGGGAACCGTGTCTTAGATCACTGTTACTCTCCCTTCCGGGATGGTTACAAATCCCTCCCGCGCCCACCATTTGGCAAATCGGATCACTCTTCCATTCTCCTTCTGCCCGCATACAGGCAGAGACTGAAACAGGAAGCACCCACCCTCAGAACCATCCAGTGCTGGTCGGACCAATCAGACTCTATGCTACAAGACTGTTTTGATCACGCGGACTGGGAGATGTTCCGGTCGGCCTCTGATGACGACATCGAGGTCTACGCTGATAGCTTAACGTGTTTCATCAGGAAGTGCGTAGAAGACGTTGTTCCGACCAAAACAATTCGGCTGTACCCAAATCAGAAGCTGTGGCTAAATGGGGATGTTCGCGCGGCACTCAATGCGCGGACCTCCACTTTTAACTCCGGTAATGCGGAGGAGCATAAACAAGCAAGTTATGCCCTCTGGAAAACCATCGTAGCAGCAAAACGCCAGTACAGGGACAAGACTGAAGGACAGTTCAACACCACCGACTCCAGAAGCATGTGGCGGGGAATTAACACCATCACGGACTATAAAGGGAACACAAACTCCACCATGAACACCGCTGCCTCTCTCCCGGACGAGCTAAACACCTTCTATGCTCACTTTGAGGGAACTAACACCGCCCTCACGGAGAGAGAGCTCGTGGCTGAAGATGCAGAGGTTAGTTCACTCTCTGTATCTGTAGCGGATGTAACCCGATCCTTCTGGCGGGTGAACATCCGTAAAGCCGCGGGTCCAGACGGCATTCCGGGCCGCGTCATCAGAGCGTGCACGAACCAACTGGCTGGAGTTTTCACGGACATCTTTAACCTGTCCCTCTCCCTGTCTGTGGTCCCCACATGCTTCAAAACGTCCACCATTGTGCATGTACCTAAGCAATCAAAAACCACCTGCTTAAACGACTGGCGTCCTGTTGCTCTGACCCCCATCATCAGTAAATGCTTTGAGAGAATAATCAGAAACCACATCTGTTCTGTTCTCCCCCCCTCACTGGACCCACTGCAGTTTGCATACCGCACAAACCGCTCCACTGATGATGCCATTTCATCAACAATTCACACTGCTCTCTCCCACCTGGAAAAGAGGAACACATATGTGAGAATGCTGTTTGTAGACTACAGCTCAGCATTCAACACCATTGTGCCCTCCATACTTGACATGAAACTCCGGGCTCTAGGCTTAAACAGCTTGTTATGCAGCTGGATCCTGGACTTCCTGTCAAACAGACGCCAGGTGGTCAGAATGGGCAGTAACATCTCCTCATCACTGACTCTCAACACTGGAGCCCCTCAGGGCTGTGTTCTTAGCCCACTCCTGTACTCTTTGTACACACATGACTGTGTGGCAACCCACAGCTCCAATACCATCATCAAGTTTGCTGACGATACGACGGTGGTAGGTCTCATCACTGACAATGATGAAACGGCCTACAGAGAGGAGGTGCACACTCTGACACGGTGGTGTCAGGAGCACAACCTCTCCCTCATCGTCAGCAAGACCAAGGAGCTGGTGGTCGACTTCAGGAGGAATGAGAGAGAAAACCGCCCCATCACCATCAATGGAGCACCGGTGGAGAGAGTCAGCAGCTTCAAGTTCCTCGGTGTCCACATCACAGAGGAACTCTCATGGTCCGTCCACACCGAGGCCGTTGTGAAGAAGGCTCATCAGCGCCTTTTCTTCCTGCGACGGCTGAGGAGGTTTGGAATGAACCGCCACATCCTCACACGCTTCTACAGCAGCACCATCGAGAGCCTGCTGACTGGCTGCATCACCACCTGGTACGGCAACAGTACCGCCCGCAGCCACAAAGCCCTGCAAAGGGTAGTGCGCACGGCCAGCTGCATCATCGGAGGTGAGCTTCCCTCCCTCCAGGACATTTATGCCAGGCGGTGTGTGAAGAGAGCTCAGAGGATCATCAGAGACTCTAGCCACCCGAGCCATGGGCTGTTCTCACTGCTGCCATCAGGCAGACGGTACCGCAGCATCAGAACACGCACCAGCCGACTCCAGAACAGCTTCTTCCCACAAGCAATTAGACTCCTTAACTCTTGATCCATCAGTTCATAACACACACTGGACAGAATATCACTCAGCACAACCCACTGTAGATACACACACATTATATACACATTTATTTATAATACAGCATCTATTGCACTTTGGATTTCAATTTGTGAATAATATTGTATACTGTACATTGTATATTATTATTATTATTATTATTATTATAGCGTAATATATATTGTTTAGTGTATGTTTAGCGTATATTGTTTAAAGTATATGTATATTGTAAGTATGCGTATATTGTTTAAAGCTGTGAGAACTACACTCACATTGTGTAAATTATTTATTGTTTATTGTAGAGTTTTACTGTTGCTGTGAGTAATTGTGGGCACATCAGATGTGTAATCTGATGTTGCTTTAAATGTTGTACATGTCATGTCATGACTGCTATGTTGCTCGGAACTGCACCTAAGAATTTCACCAACTGTTTCACTTGTGTATATGGTTGAGTGACAATAAAGTGATTTGATTTGATTTGATTGATCACAGATACCATTTCTTTCTAAAAAGGAACATAATTGTGAAGACACTGCCTTTTCAAGTATTTTTGACAGAAAGGGTAGAGTTGAGATTGGTCTATAATTGATTAATTCTGTAGGATCAAGTTGCGTTTTTTTGTGGTGGTTTAATAATAGCCAACTTAAAAGTTTTCGGTACATATCCTAATGACAAAGATGAATGAATGATATTAAGAAGAGGATCTATGACCTCTGGTAGCATCTCTTTTAATAGCCTAGTCGGTACAGGGTCAAGCATACATGTTGCTGATTTTGATGATTTAACAAGTTTAGCCAATTCTTCTTCTCCTATAGCAGTGAATGATTGTAATTTTTCCTCAGTGACACTACAATGCTCTGTCTGATGTGATACTGTAGTAGACGGCTGCATGGTTAAAATTTTCTTCCTAATATTATCAATCTTACATGTGAAGAAGTTCATAAAGCCTTTACAGCTGTGCTGTTTACAATCATCAGAAGTTGAAGCTTTATTTTTGGTTAATTTAGCCACTGTATCGAATAAATACCTTGTGTTGTGTTTGTTTTCTTCCAAGAGAGTTGAGAAATAAGCAGATCTAGCAGTTCTTATGGCCTTTCTGTATGTGATTACAAAATACCTTTGTTTTGTTTTCTTCCAGCTGCGCTCCATTTTTCTGGCTGCTGTTTTAAGGGCCGGGGTGTGCTCATTGTGCCACGGCGTTGGACTATTTTCTTTAATCTTCTTTAAGCGCAGAGGAGCAACTGTGTCTAAAGTACTGGAAAAGAGAGAGTCAATAGTTTCTGTTGCAACATCGAGTTCTTCTATGCTATCTGGGATGCTGAGGAGATGATACTGATGAGGAAGATTATTTAAAAAACAATCTTTAGTAGCGGCAGTGATTGTCCTGCCACTTTTGAAGCGAGTGGGCGGCTTTGCAACCTTAGCTAAATTAAGTATACATGATACTAAGTAATGATCTGAGATGTCATCGCTCTGCTGCAGAATTTCAACGGTATCAACATTTATTCCATGTGACAATATTAGGTCTAAAGTATGATTATGGCGATGAGTGGGTCCTGACACGTGTTGCCTAACTCCAATAGAGTTTAGTGTATCTTTAAATGCTAATACCAATGCGTCTTTTTCGTTGTCTACATGGATATTAAAATCACCAACAATTAGTACTTTATCTACGGCCAGTACTAATTCTGATAGAAAGTCAGCAAATTCTTTGATAAAGTCTGTAAAGTCTGGATAGGGCTAAGTAGATCTGGTTGTCGTCAGAATAGCTGTGGTAAGCCATTTTGTTATTTTTCATTATTTGGCTCAGTGGGAGCATGTACAGGTTGAATAGGAGTGGTGCAAGAATTGACCCTTGTGGGACTCCGCATGTCATGGATGTCCACTCAGACTTATGGTCACCTATACTCACATAATAACCTCTCCCTTCTATGTATGACCTAAACCATTTGAGGACCATTATGGAAAGCCCAACCCAATTTTCTAGCCTGTCAAGAAGTATGTTGTGGTCAACAGTGTCGAATGCAGCACTGAGGTCGAGTAGTACCAGAATTGATGTTTTGCCTGTATCTGTTTTGAGGCGAATATCATTTATTATCTTTTTGAGTGCTGTCTCTGTGCTGTGATGCGGTCGGAAACCAGATTGAAAATTGTCAAAGTATCCGTTTGAGTTCAAGAATTTGTTCAGCTGACATAAAACAACTTTCTCAATGATCTTGCCTATGAAGGGGAGATTTGAGATCGGTCTGTAGTTGCTCAGTATGGAGTTATCCATATTTCTCTTTTTCAGGAGAGGCTTAACTACTGCGGTTTTAAGGGAGTTTGGCGTTTACCACTTCTAGGAGATCTGCTTCTAAACAGTTAAACACACTTTTGAAAAAAGAAGTGGGGAGTGTGTCAAGGGCGCAGGTTGATGTTTTTAGGTGCTGTGCCGTTACTTCTAAAATTTTACCATCAATTGCTTCGAAATCAGCCATTGCAACTTTCTGAGGTTGTGGTCTGATCTGACTCATCCCATAGCAACTCAAGGATGTGCTGATCGCTTTTCTGATATTATTGATTTTCTCTGAGAAGAAGAAAGCAAACTCACTACATTTGCTGTCTGAGAGCATTTCATTGGGAATGTGACTCGGAGGGTTTGTTAGTCTCTCTACAGTAGCAAAAAGAGTGCACGTGTTGTTTATGTTTCTGTTTATAATATTTGAAAAGAAGGTCTGTCTTTGCCTAGTTCCACATTGAAAGCATGAAGACTGTCTTTATAGATGTTGTAATGGACTACAAGTTTTATCTTTCGCCACATGCGCTCATCTTTCCTGCATTGTCTTTTCATTAATTGCACTGCTGTTGAGTTTCTCCAAGGTGCTTTTTGTTTGCCACACTTTTTTCTGACTTTCACAGGAGCAATATCAGCAATTACACTCTTAACTTTTGAGTTAAAAGAGTCAAGGAGAAAATCAACAGAGTCCGCAGATATGCTTGCTGTTAGAGATATAGCCTTCACAAACAGCACACTAGTGTTCTCATTTAAGCATCTCTTTTTGACAGAGACAGATCTAGTTTCAATGGCAGGAGAGATTGATATATCAAAGAAAATACAGAAATGATCAGACAGTGCCACATCCTTAATAACTATCGATGAAATGTTTAGACCCTTACTGATTAGTAAATCTAGAGTGTGTCCACGATCATGTGTGGGTCCGTGTACATGTTGTGTCAAATCAAAAGTGTTAAGAACAGTCATGAGATCTTTTGTTGTACAGGATTCAGCATTGTCAATGTGAATGTTAAAATCCCCAGCAATAGCAAAACAGTCATACTCAGATGAGATTGCTGATAACAGCTCTGTAAAGTCATCAATAAAAGCTGGACAATATTTTGGAGGCCTGTAAATAATGATAAGCAGGATGCGTGGAGCACCTTTTAGCACAATGCCCAGATATTCTAGAGACAAATAGTCACCAAATGATACTTGCTTACATTGATAAAAAGAGCAGCGACGTTTCATTTAGAAGCAAAAAATCTAGGTTGTTTGTGGTTATTAAGTCGTTGAATTGAAATGATTTGTTTTTAAGTGAACGGATGTTTAAAAGTGCTAACTTAACAGTATTCATTAAAAAAAATTCCCCCACAGTAATCTTAGTTTGACAAGTAACAGGCCACAGATTAGATGGGTTTGCCATACGGCCTGAGAAGGCCTTAGACTTTCTATCACGTAACAGAACAGAAATAGAGAAAGAGACAGGCACAATGTGTTCCCGCTTGTTCTGTAAACATTTGATAAGGTTGCTGTTGATATTGCGAGGACCAAGAACATATCACTGAGAGCTGGTATCAGTTGTTTTTGTTGCAGATGGAGGAGGGTGTGTGCCCTGGCGTTGTGACCGAAGAAATCTCACAGGAGGAAGGGCAGAGCGAGCTGGGCCCTCAGTCTTTAGTGGTTGTGGTCATTATTATACTGCTTGTTATCATCTGTTGACATTGTACAGTACAAGCAGAATGTTGCGGTTGGTCGGTGTTGTATTTGTCCCGCCCCTCCTCCACTCTGATTGGACAGCTGGGTGAAAAGTGACAGTGATGAGCACTGCGCTTTACTCAAGCTGTGTCACACCAAACGCAAATAGAGCGTCAAAAACGTCAAAGCGTCTACCGCGTCTAGTTGGACGCTTGAACATTTTGAATCCATTCGCGCGTACACAGTGAATTGGACTCGAGTAGAAATTGAGCGTTTGAAGCTAAATAGACGTGTGTTCAATTATAGATTCATGACACCAAAGATCGCCGGTAGATCATCCACACAAGACGAACCACTACAGGACATCAGAGCCAGCGGTAAACGTCAGAAGGACTAGCCGAGGAAAGGCTGCTCTCGCCGGGGTTAATGAGCGCCGAGTGCCTAGTGATTGCCTGGATCTCACAACTCCAAAAACGCAAGATTATTTTTTTTCACACCAAATGCGAATAGAGCGTCAAAATCACGTCTACAGTGTCTAGTTGGACGCTTGAACATTTTGAATCCATTCGCGCATACACAGCGAATTGGACGTGCATAGAAATTGAGCGTTTGAGGCAAAATAGACGTGCATTCAAGGCGCTTCAGGAGAAATATGTCATAAAACACCACTCTACCTCTTTTCATTTTCATTAAAAATATATGAAGTGGCATCTTTTGAATACATTGCTGTAAAGGTTGTTTCTACCCTACCACTATTACTACTGCTAATCTACCGCCCCCCCCCAAACTGTCTGCAAATTTTCTGTCTGAACTGAATGAACTTCTCACTGTTATTTCATCTCTTTGTTCTGCTATGATTATGTTAGGGGATTTTAACATTCATGTGGATTAGGGATGCACCGATCCACATTTTTTCACTTCCGATCCGATCCCGATAGCTGAATTTGGATATCGGCCGATACCGATATTATTCCGATACCAGAGCTGTGTTTGCTTTAATATTATTATCATTATTGTTGATTTTATATGATGCTGAAATAAACTCCTCTCAACATGTAAGTATGTTATGTACGTATTAGGGATGAAATGGTATGGAAATTTCACATCATGATAATAGTGACCCAAATTATCACGGTTATCAATTTATATTTGAAAATCAACAAACAAAAAAATAAATCAAGCAGCTCTACGCACTTTTTTAAGATAGATTCTGTGGAATTTCCTTCCTTATAATGGCCGTCGTCAATGGCAATGCATAATGCATAAATCTCTAATATTATATCTCTAATCTCTAATGTTATCTCTGTAAATATATTCTCAAGCAATATTCTCATCAGTGTTCTATCAGCTATGACACATTTAAATCTAGCATATTTTGTGTAAGAGCCCATACAGTATCCTAGTGAAATAAAGCATATTTTTTCCTATGATTTGACAGTTTATTTTATTCAATATTAAAAAACCAAAAGGTGTGCATCATACCTGACACCTAGATGAACACTTTACAGTCAGTTTTAAGTCATTCTCTTCAAATGCCATTTAAGTTAAAAAATGTGTAAAGCCTACCAATGTTTTATGTAACTTTAGAGACGGTCCCTAAATTTGCGAACGTCAAGCCATCTTTATGCCGGTCATATAAGATGCGCTATGTTCTGCTGTGTTTGTTTGAAACTATTTTCACTGTATGATGAATGAATCTCCTGCGTACATCGCATGTTCATCTCTGCTTTGAGATTTCAGCGAGTGAGAGCGGTGCACGCTCTGAACTAAACTCCGCTAATCTGAACGCCTCTGATTATCTTCTTCATAAACTCAATAGAAACACATATGATTGGTTATAATGCGCAACACGATTATAACAGATGGCTTTTGAGAAGACCATAATAAGTTCAAAGTGGCTAGTGTGAGTGTTACATGCCACAGTCGAAATACACACGCAGATTGATTGTTAATGTCAAGCCCTGATTATCATCTTTTAAATGTCACCCTAGTCTTGTCTGAACTTGTCTGTTTTCTTAAATGTTTGATTGCGTTCGTTGTGTTGTACGACGCGAGGGAGCTTCCACCTCTCTGAATTACGGTTTAGCAAACGGTTTAGTCTTGCTCTCCGTTGTTTCCAGTGTGAAGTATTTCCACACAGCTGACATGTTGGCTAGCCACAATGCTGCTCAATATTATACTGCTATCTGGCTGCAAACTGCGGAATGGATTTCCTGAGCGGGGGAGTCTCATAACTCTGTATCTCATTGAGCCGCGCCTCCATTCAGAAAATCCATTCCATAATTTGCAGCCAGCTAGCTGACAAGCCGGCAGGAATCACGTTTGGAGTCATTTCAGCAAACAACGTTAAAGCGCAGACATGGCTCGTGGATATCGGATTTCTCCGCAGGTTGGATCGGGAAAATCCGATACGTGAATTACGCTGGTATCGGACCCGATACCGATACTGGATCGGATCGGCCCCATCCCTATTGTGGATACTAATTGTTCTTACACCTCGGAGTTTAACTCTGTATTGGACTGTTTTAGTTTGACATAGCATGTTGACTTTCCTACTCACACCCATGGCCACACTCTGGATCTGCTCTGCTCTTCTGGTCTGACTGACATCTCTGTCTTTGGTTCCATCTCTGGTGTCTCTGATCATAAGCTCATTGAATGCTGTTTTTCATATGATCATTCCTCCCCCCTCCTCTGAGAAAACAACTATCACAAGTCGTAACATCAGGTCAATTGACCACAGCATACTTGCTGCCGCTATACAGGCCTCGCCGCTGTTTGCCCTAGACGAGCTCTCATCCCCAGATAACCTGTTTGCCATGTACAATGGCACATTGATCAGCCTGCTTGATAGCTTAGCCCCAGTCAGGACTAGACTTGTACCAGCAAACCGTAAATGCCCCTGGTTCACCCCAGAGCTCAGGCAAATAAAAGCCGCTGGCCGCCGTCTTGAACGGCTATATAAGAAAACTGGCCTTACAATTCACTCCATGCTCTACACCGAACATACTCAGACATATAGGGATGCCCTCAATGCTGCCCGCTCAAACTATTACTCTTCTCTCATAGCCTCCTCCATGTCCAGGCCAAAAACTCTATTCAGGACTGTAGACAAACTCCTCAAACCACTTGTCATTGCCTGTCCTAAGACCCCGGAGCAGTGCCAGGCCTTCTTACACTTCTTTGAACATAAAATTAACCAAATTTACCACTCCTTCAACTCCACTGCTATTACTCTCTCTTCTTCTCCACCTTCTATGGGCCCTCAGCTCTCCCATTTCACCACTATTGACTCCCTCACTATCACTGACATCATTATTAAGTCAAATTCCTCATCATATTCAATTCAATTCAATTCAATTCACTTTTATTGTCACACAGCTATATACACAAGTGCAACAGCAGGTGAAATTCTTGGTGCAGTTCCGAGCAACATAGCAGTCACGACATGACATGTACAACATTTAAGCAACAACAGATTACACATCTGATGCGCCCACAATTACTCACAGCACAGTAAACTCTACAATAAACAATAAATAATTTACACAATGTGAGCGTAGTTCTCACAGCTTTAGCCAATATACACATACTTACAATATACATATACTTTAAACAATATACACTAAACATACATTAAACAGTATACATTAAGCTATAATAATAATAATAATATACAATGTACAGTATACATTATTATTCACAGTAGAGATCCAATTATGTACAATAGGTGCTATATGATAAATGATAAATAATAAATGATACATAAATGTGTATATAATGTGTGTGTATCTACAGTGGGTTGTGCGGAGTGATATTCTGTCCAGTGTGTGTTATGATCCTGATGGATCAGGAGTTAAGTAGTCTGATTGCTTGTGGGAAGAAGCTGTTCTGAAGTCGGCTGGTGCGTGTTCTAATGCTGCGGTACCGTCTGCCTGATGGCAGCAGTGAGAGCAGCCCATGGTTCGGGTGGCTAGAGTCTCTGATGATCCTCTGAGCTCTCTTCACACACCGCCTGGCGTAAATGTCCTGGAGGGAGGGAAGCTCACCTCCGATGATGCAGCTGGCCGTGCGCACTACCCTTTGCAGGGCTTTGCGGCTGCGGGCGGTACTGTTGCCGTACCAGGTGGTGATGCAGCCAGTCAGCAGGCTCTCGATGGTGCTGCTGTAGAAGCGTGTGAGGATGTGGCGGTTCATTCCAAACCTCCTCAGCCGTCGCAGGAAGAAAAGGCGCTGATGAGCCTTCTTCACAACGGCCTCGGAGTGGACGGACCATGAGAGTTCCTCTGTGATGTGGACACCGAGGAACTTGAAGCTGCTGACTCTCTCCACCGGTGCTCCATCGATGGTGATGGGGCGGTGTTCTCTCTCATTCCTCCTGAAGTCGACCACCAGCTCCTTGGTCTTGCTGACGTTGAGGGAGAGGTTGTGCTCCTGACACCACCGTGTCAGAGTGTGCACCTCCTCTCTGTAGACCGTTTCATCATTGTCGGTGATAAGACCTACCACCGTCGTATCGTCAGCAAACTTGATGATGGTGTTGGAGCTGTGGGTAGCCACACAGTCATGTGTGTACAGGGAGTACAGGAGTGGGCTGAGAACACAACCCTGAGGGGCTCCAGTGTTGAGAGTCAGTGATGAGGAGATGTTGCTGCCCATTCTGACCACCTGGCGTCTGTTTGACAGGAAGTCCAGGATCCAGCTGCATAACAGGCTGTTTAAGCCTAGAGCCCGGAGTTTAATGTCAAGTATGGAGGGCACAATGGTGTTGAATGCTGAGCTGTAGTCCACAAACAGCATTCTCACATACGTGTTCCTCTTTTCCAGGTGGGAGAGAGCAGTGTGTATTGTAGATGAAATGGCATCGTCAGTGGAGCGGTTTGTGCGGTATGCAAACTGCAGTGGGTCCAGTGAGGGGGGGAGAACAGAGCAGATGTGGTTTCTGACTATTCTTTCAAAGCATTTGCTGCTTGACCCTTGACCATATCAGCTTGACCCTGTCCCCACCCCTCTACTTAAGGCCTGTGCCACATCCCTATCTAAACCCATTACACTGATTGTAAATACCTGCCTCAACTCTGGTGTTGTGCCTGCTGCTCTCAAGACTGCTGCAGTTACACCCATTCTCAAAAAACCTGATTCCGACCCAACATCACTGTTAAACTACCGCCCTATCTCCAACCTACCCTTCCTGGCCAAGGTACTGGAAAGAGTGGTGACGTCACAACTACACACCTTTCTCAACCACCACGACCTGTATGACCCTTTTCAATCAGGCTTCCGTTCATGTCACAGTACAGAGACTGCCCTACTACGCATAGTTAACGACCTCCTCCTGTCTGCTGACTCTGGTTCATTTAACATTCTCATCCTCCTTGACCTTAGTGCTGCTTTTGATACCATCAACCACAATGTTCTAATCTCCCGTCTGTCTGCTATTGGTGTTTCTGGCACAGCCCTCAATTGGTTTCAGTCATACCTCACTAACAGAAAACAGTTTGTCACACTTGGTCCACATCAGTCTGCCAAGTCTCCAGTCACTCGTGGTGTCCCCCAGGGTTCTGTTCTTGGGCCCCTCCTCTTTCTCATATACATCCTCCCTCTTGGCCAGATCATCCGCAGACACGGTCTAAATTTCCACTGCTATGCAGATGACATTCAACTCTATCTTACCACTCCCTCTCCCTCTGACCCCCCACCATGCTCCCTCACTGACTGCCTTTCTGATTTAAAATCATGGATGCAAAACAACTTTCTCAAACTCAATACAGATCAAACAGAAATTCTGCTGATTAGCCCCAAAAGCATGCTCCCCAAACCTCAAACTCTCACTCTTAATATTGATGGTTCACTTGTCCACTCCACCCCGGTTGTCAAAAACCTTGGCATTCAACTTGATTCAACCCTCACCTTTGATCATCATATCAAATCACTCACTAAGACTGCCTTCTTTCACCTCCGCAACATTGCCCGCCTCCGACCCTTCCTCTCTGTTAGTGATGCACAGACTTTGGTTCACTCCTTCATTATGTCCCGTCTAGATTACTGCAACTCACTCTTCCTTGGTCTCCCCTCTAAATCCCTTCAAAGATTGCAATATATTCAAAACTCTGCAGCCAGGCTCCTCACCCATACCAAACGATCTGCACACATCACCCCCATTCTCCATCAACTTCATTGGCTACCAGTTCGGTCTCGGATTAAATTCAAAGTACTACTACTCACTTTCAAAGCACTCCACAACCTTGCTCCCCCATACATCTGTGACCTCTTGACCCGTTATACTCCCTCCCGCTCACTCAGATCCTCTGACCAAAACCGCCTAGTCATCTCCCGCACCAGACTCTCCACCCTGGGTGGCAGGTCCTTCAGTGCCTTGGCCCCCAAATTCTGGAACTCCCTCCCCCAACCTCTTCGTGACTGTCCATCTCTTCCCTTCTTCAAAGCACATCTCAAGACCTTTTTGTTTAATGATCACTTCTCTTCTACACCCAACACATAGCTCCATACACAGCTTGTTTTGTTGTATTGTTATTGATATTATTTTGTTTGTCTGTTTGTTGCTATGCTTCCTTCTACTATGTTAAGCGACCTTCGGTTTGAGAAAGGCGCTATATAAAATAAACGTATTATTATTATATATTAAGCATTAATAGCCACACAAATGTGGTCCAGGCAACTCCTACATTATCTTCACTGCATGTATATTTAAATATCCTTAAAAAAAATTAAGTTACGAAACTTCTCTTTGCCCTCAGTCAAAACAATTTGGCAGACAACAAATTATAGATCCATGACACCAAAGATCGCCCATTAGATCATCCACACAAGAAGAACCACTACAGGACATCAGAGCCAGCGGCAAACGTCAGAAGGACTAGCCGAGGAAAGGCTACAAAACGCTGAATTTGCATCCAATTCGCATCCGAGGCGGAATCGCGCCCGCCATGCGAAACGCGTCTAACACGCCACAGGACCTCCAGATGCGCGTCAACGTGCCTTTCCATTGACTTAACATTGAAATCACTCGCTCCTGACGCTCTATTTGCGTTCGGTGTGAATGTAGCATCAAAGTTGAACATTCTTCAACTCTAGGCGACCAGTAAAAAACGCTGAGCGCTCAGCGCTTTTTTTTTTTTTTTTTTTTTGATTTTGATATCTTTATTTCGAACATGAGAGAAGAAAATAATAATAATAAAAATACAATAATGTTCTAACATTTTAAAAGGAAGAAAAAAGAAAAGAAAAAAAGAGTAAAAAAAGAAAATTAAATTTAAAAAGAAAACAGAATCTTACTTTCCTGTATAAACATGCTTCTATCTCATGTACGAAAAGGAGTAGGAAGAAGTAAAACTTATGTACTCCTACCCCTTTAATTCTTATTTTCCTTTAAATAACATACATATGCCTACACCTACGCATATACATATACACATACACATCTACCGTACATATATATACATACACATATACACATCTCTATATATACACATACATATCTATACCCCTATAGCCACATAACACATACCTACATATAATCATACATACATACATACATACTTTACAATGACCACTAACAAGTATTTCAAGTCATAACAGAGGCGCTCTCCTATTTTCCTACAGTACTTCTTGATACTTCTTAAAAATATTTTCTGTATAATTTTTTTTAAAGAGGAATATGTTAGGGCATTGCTTTAATTTTTCATCTAGTTTATTCCACAATTTAACTCCGCAAATTGATAAACATAATCTTTTCCTTGTTGTTCTAAATCTATTAGTCTTAAAGTTTCCCCTTCCCCTTAAGTTGTACCCTCCCTCCCTCTCAGAGAACATCTTTTGTATATTCCCAGGCAATAACCTATTTCTTACTTTAAACATAAATACTGCAGTTTGATATTCAATTTGATCGTAATATTTTAATAATCTCGACTGCAAAAATAATGAATTTGTATGTTCACAGAATCATACATTATGAATGATTCTCATAGTTCTTTTTTGCATTATGACTAACGGCTGTAGTGAATGTCGGTAAGTGCTTCCCCAAACCTCTACACAATAGTTCAAATAAGGTAACAATAATGAGCAGTACAAGATACGAAGAGATTTAAGATCCATCATATGCTTAGCCCTAGCTAGAACTGCAATGCTTCTGGACAGTTTGGTTTTGATGTATTTTATATGAGGCTTCCAGCATATCTTTTCATCTATGATCACTCCAAGAAATTTATTTTCATTTACTCTTTCTAAGTTAGCCCCCTCTATCTGTATTTGTGCTGGTTGCTTTGACATACAGTTTCCAAATACCATGAATGTAGTTTTACTCAAATTTATCGATAATCTGTTGGTATCCAACCATTGTTTTATTTTCTTAAATTCTGAAGTGATTAATTCCGAAAGTAACTGTAAGTTGTCACCTGAACCAAATATGTTTGTGTCATCTGCAAATAATACAAACTTAACTACTTCAGATACTTTACAAATATCATTAATATATAATAAAAATAACTTTGGTCCCAGCACTGACCCCTGTGGGACACTTCAAGCCATGCCCAGACATTCAGATGAATACTCTCCTATCTTCACAAATTGTTGCCTGTCTCTCAGATAACTACTTACCCTTGCTTGCTTTACCTAGCTTGAGCGTGAAATACTCGCTCAGCGCCTCGTTACGCTCATGGCGTTCTAAAAACGCGGCGCTCCCATTGAAAACAATTGAATATGCCAGCCAGCTGCGTGAAAAAAAACGCTTTGGTGGACACACGGCCTAAAGGTTGTGATTCTGAGGAGCAAATAAACTGGGAAACTGCCTTCACGTGCGATCGGAAATGTCCTAATTCCCACTTCTGAAGTAGTATAAAACAAATAAAGTGATTTGATTTGATTTGATTTGATTTGGTATTTATGAGCTTAACACATTCAAATTTTAACTTAAAGCTACACTATATAACTTTTCCGTCCACTAGAGGTCGCCTGTTCAAAACAAAGGCATAGTTTGATGACGCCACGTTTGAGCGCAGAATCTTGGGACATGTGGTCTTCACCTCACAGCCGGTGGAAAAGAGTCAGGATAGGACTCGGGCAGAAATCGTGTTCATGGATGCGATTATTAACATTACTGTAGTATGAAGCAGAACAGGACCGAGTGTTGTGGAGCTGAGCAAGGCCGCATGAGCGATTGAAGAGCGGGACTGTTATTATGGCATAGTCGCCGGCGGGACTTTTATTATGACACGGCCGCCAGCGCCACTTCCTCTTTTCCAGTCATGAGTATGAGGTAACGCAACTCTGTTTATCATATTAGTAATATCTGAGTGTGTTGAAAAGGAAGTTATGACGTTTGCTCGGCGGCTGCTATGACACTTGTTCACACTGCAGTGAGAGTACAGCGTTTCTACCGGAAACCGAGGGTAACGCAGGTATGACGCAATCGACAGGCGACTCCCTCAAACGCATAGCTCACATGTCCCGGTTCCTTGGTTAAAATAGCAATTTTCTCACGATTTACAAATAGTTGGAAAAATTTGGGATATTCTAAATGTTCAGCTGAACAAAATACATAACACAGGCCTAGTGGTTTTTGGATATTTTACTGCAAAAATCTTACTTAGTTCACCTTTAAGTGAACCAATTGGTTCATGTCCAATTTTTTATAGGAAACTAGCATTTCCGATAATTCCGATGGCACGTGAAGACAGCATAACCCATCTTACAAGAGCAAGCGTTTTGCAAATTCCTTGTTGAAGATTTGAGAAACAGTCGTCAGTAAAATCGTCAGTAAAATGACGTAGAAACATAACGAGGTGGGATTCCAATTACTGACAACTCGTTTAGGTGGAGTCGATTCTTTCTTTTGGGAGACATTAACTTTATTTATCGTGCACTTTAGACTTTCCAACTTTGCAGAATGTTTGCATTCTCAAACAGCTATATACACTGCATGACAGGGAATATTCAAAAACATACATTTACATTTCAGCAGACGCCACATCCCCCACTGCTTTATACCTTATCAACACTTTGTGAAAGCCAGAATGGCACTAGCGCTCACAGCTAATGGAAACGAACAGCTATGGCATTTGAATGTCAGGGTGATATAGGCAGATGTAGATTGAGGATATAAAAACCACTAGCCTTGGAGAAGGGAGTGGGGAAACTCTGGCAAATTGTCATGTAATGCAAAAATGGGTAGGTGATGATAAAGTCAACTCGACTGGGACTCGACAGAGGTCAAAGAAGCTAAAAGAAGATGAGTTTGGGGCCATGATATCCCCTTATTTCCATAGAGGTAGTCTCTCAGGTGACATCAAATACAAATATCACATTCCCTCATTAAAGCAGCTGGCTGGCCGAGAGAGAGTTCGGCTGGTTTTTCACACTCTGGGACAAAAAATTAGAGGATAAAATGTGTTTTAATCTATCCTTAAATAATGCAGCAGGACAGATTTTTGCAAGCCAGTGGTGCTGACATTTTTACCACAAATCTGATGCAGTCCTGCATGATCGCTGTTTTTATGGAAATGCATCTGCGCACTGTTCACAATGTGTCATAAAATATTCTTTCCTAGAAGTCTTTAAAATGTGATGACGGTAGGTAACTTTTCTAAACTATCAGCATAGATCCTCATGTCTAAATGTCAATGTTAGTCATATTCCTTTCCCATATTGCTCACTAAGGGCCATTTACTGCGGCGGAGCTCTGTGTGTTTCACTAAAACCACAACAGTGAATGAAAGCCACCTAAAACAAAATGACACAACAAAAATGTTTTTCCCCGTTTTTCCTTTATTGTGAAATCTTTCTTGCATCTCCAGGCATTTGTAATATTTTTTAATGACTTTTGCAATGTCTGCTCTAACAGCATATTTGAATTTGGGTCCAAGTGAATAGCCATTTACTTTATGTTTGCCATTATTCATGAACTGCCAACACTCATAGAGAGACTCACAGAATGCTATAAACAAACAAACAACAATTGCACCAATCAGATTCTGCATTCAAGAAGAGAACATGAACAGTATTAAAAAAAAAAAAAATGCCACATTTGGTCTGACAGGTTACAGATACAGCTGTTTCAGATTCAATAATGAATGTAATGTACATTTTTGTTTTCCATACAAGGGATTCCTCTCCATAAAATGTTAAAAACATGACTTGTAAAAGAGAATAGTAATTGCTCAAAATGATTGACTTTTGTTTAAACTGGTCTTCACAGGGGGATGTAATGCAGGTAGGGCATCACATGCCAGTGAGGTAGATTGTATTTGATTTCAAATGTAGGGGGAAGAAATTGCACAATGCTGAATGAAAGAAATCCCTATAAGTGGAATCATTTTTGCATTAGGCCTAATGATTACAGAATCGTTCTTTAATAAGCGCAGACTGCGATTTCTTATTTTTATAGTTCTAATCATTTGCTGAAACATTTTGCGCAGCCAATATGTGACCCTGGACCACAAAACCAGTCACAAGTCGCTCGGGTATATTTGTGGCAATAGCCAACAATACTTTGTATGGGTCAAAATTATTTTTTCTTTTATGCCAAAATCATTAGGATATTTAAGTAAAGATCATGTTCCATGAAGATATTTTGTAAACTTCCTACCGTAAATATATCAAAAATGTATTATTATTACGTATATGCGTTGCTAAGGACTTCATTTGGACAACTTTAAAAGCGATTTTCTCAATATTTGGACTTTTTTACACCCTCAGATTTCAGATTGTCAAATTGTTGTATCTCGGCCAAACATTGTCCTATCCTAACAAACCATACATCAATGGAAAACTTTATTCATTTTTCAGGTGATGTATACATCTCGATATCAAAAAATTGTCCCATATGACTGGTTTTGTGGTCCAGGGTCACATATAAGGTTACAAAAAATGCCAAGCCAACACAACACAACTGTCAAACTCACTGCCCAAAGCACACATCTTCTGAAATTCACTGTTTTTATTATTCTGTACATCTTATAAACTTCCCAAAAGAGCAAAATCTCATTAAAACCTCATCTGCTGACATTCACTATACTGTTCAAAAGTTAAGGTCTGTACGATTTTTTTTAATGTTTTTGAAAGTCTTATGATCAACAAGACTGTATGTATTTGATCCAAATTACAGTAAAAGCCCCTAAAGGGACAAAAAAGCAATGGGAGTAAAATGCGAGAGAAGGCAAAATCATTTAAATATATCCATAATTTTTGTTTTACCACCATGTCCCTTTAGGAGCTCTGTAAAAAAAAAAACTGTATTATTTTGAAATATTATATTTCAAATTTGAGATACTGTTTTTCATATTCCTGTGATGGCAAAGTGTCATAGGATCCTTCAGAAATCATTCTAATATGCTGATTTAGTTCTCAAGAAACATTTCTTATTAACATCAATGTTGAAATCAGTGGCGCTGCTTCATATTTTTATGGAAACTATGACAATATTTATAGGATTCTTTGTTGTAATATGAGCTTGTTAAACAACAATTAGTACCCATCCTCAATTTTGCATTCGTTCCACAGACAGACCGTCAATCTGCGTGTTGCCTTGCGACACAAAGCGTGATATTTTTTCCTTCCATCCTTCGGAAGTATTTTGCTAGCCAGATTTCATCTCAATTATTCATTGTTATGTTCTTTAGCAGCAATATCACACTCACATTTGCAGCAGTTCTGATATTCAGTACACCAGCAATCTTACTTGTGTGACATCGCTTAAATGACAAGTTAAAAAAAACAAACACATTTTACATTTTGTTTCCATCATTGCAACAGAATTTCTTCAAATTGGCCTCTTCAGAATGCCCACACATTGGTCCTGAAGTTGATTAATGATTTAAAAACAAATCACATACTTTTAAAAACAAATCGACAAAACTCCACTGGAGAGAACCAGTTCCTGATCAAATCACGGTAGGATAAGAGATGATCCACAGAAGAGGGGTCAGCACAGAAGCCATGCAACTGAAAGAAGAACGGCCAGCATTGGGGAGATTTGGCTGAGAGAAGAGGAGCTATTTGTATGGCAGTGGTCTTTGTTTTGGCCGATGCAAGCAGCGTAGGCCATGACATGGGGAATGTAATGCTGCTCCTGGACTCCATGGAGAAGATGAGCCATAGGGCCTTTGGAGAAGATAGCCACGTCTTCACCGCCATGAGTCTCCATGCGTAAGGGAACGGCAGACTGAGCCTGATAGTTGTTTTGCTCTGAGGGCAGAAGAAAGAAGAGTTGTCATGATATCAAAATGCCATTTTTATTGCAATTTGTTCATATTAATCTTGATATTTTAATCTGAATATTAAAATTAAATTACAATTAATATGAATTTAATATGAGCTAAAACACCACTTTGTTAAAGATTAATATGAATATTAACAAAAATAAATCAAACAATTATTGCTTTTAGGCTTCATACTATTGGCTTTAATTTTGATTTATTTATATTCATATTATTTTTTATTAACTATTGATTTAATAGAAATGTATTCATTTTTATAATTATTCATTTATTTCTCTTAACTTTAGAGAAATGCTTTCATGCATACTATTAATAGAAATAAATGAAAAATAATATTTAATAAAACACCTCAGTTTAGTTAAATAGTAATATGAATATTAACAAATTAAATGAAATTGTCAATAATTAAGAGAAATAATTGAATAATGATAGCGTTATAAAAAAATAATTCCAATTAATATTAAGTTTAGTTTAATATATATATATATATAATATTAACACATAAAATAGCATGTAGCCTGAATTTTCTCAATAATTAAGATAAATAAAGTGTTATGTTAAAACTAAATTACAATTAATAATACATTCATATTTAATAAAACACTACTTTAGTTAAATATGCATATAAATATTAACAAATTAAAATTAATGTCTCGGTATTTAAGATATATATATAAATTAATTATAATGTTTAAATTCAATTACTATTAATATGAATATTATCAAATTAAAATTAAAACAGTGGCATGTAGCCTGCAAGTAAAACTGAAATAAATAATACAAATCACTTTCCTAATAATTCAAGTAAACAGTAATAATAAACAAATAAGAGCAGTGTGTTCTCTTTTTCCTTGTCTACAAAAATTAGTAGTTACATTTATCATTTCTTTTTTTGGTCTTTTCTTTTGACATCCCCAGAAGAATGTCAACAGCAGGGATGACAATGTATTTTACTTAATTGTTTTTGGATTGTGTTCTATCAGTGAAAAAAGAAATTGAAAGAGTCAAACCTATGCTGTGGAATAGTAATGAGACAAACAGGGAGAGAGTGATGGGGAAGAAAATGAGAGAAGAGAGAGAACAAGTCAGAACAATAGCCATAATTCTATGGCTTGTCAAACATATAGAGAAAGAGTAAGAAATATGGGTGGTGGAAACCGGGAGAGATGCACTTTATCATCATTCAACTACCGCTGAGTTTGACATTCAGAGTCGACGCTGCTTCAGAGAACACTGCCGATCCGTTCTATTCAATAAGGACAGTGGGGTCTTTAACAAATCTCTCTCTTCCATTTTTTATTGAAATCTGTAACATTATAGGCCATATTTTAATGGTTTTGAGTGCGTTGTCTGAAGCACATGGCTCAGGTGCACTTTTGCTAGTAAAAAAAGTAAAAAAAAAACCCCGAAAAAATGGTTGGCGCGCCAGAAGCATGGTCTAAAAGGGTTTATCCCTAGTCTCTTAATGAGTCATGGGTGTGATTTGGGCGTAACGTGCAATAAAACAGTCTCATATCCCATTCCCTTTAAAAGCCAGTTGTGCTTGCACCATGGAGGATTATTTTTAATATTTAAAAAGGTTTGTGTGCTGCTGTGCCTCCCTGTGTGTGTTACAAGCAGAGTGTACACGCGTTGTGCAACCGCCTATAGGCACATATTAACATGCCCTTTAAATAACAAAAAATACTGCCCTATTGACTTTGGACCAGGTTTTTGTTGGTCAATGGTGCAGTCATTTTCAGTTGCCTCAAAATAGCAAAACACCAACAATGCGCCTGAACACACCTCGTTTTCAGACCAGCACGCCCAGGAGTGAACTGATGGGCGCGAGTGCATATTTATAGTGCTATTTAAACGTGGCACTGGATGTGAAAATGATAACGGCGTCGGGCTGAAACTAGCAAAAAACACTTGCGTCGCGCCTGGCGTCGCATTGCGCCGGGTGTATGATACTTTTGATCAGTTTAATGCATCTTTGCTAATGAGAAATATTAATTTATTTTTAAATCTTACTGACCCCACACTTTTAAATGGTAGTGTACAAGAATTTACATCATTCCAATCCATCAAGAACTGTGTACCCACCCTCATTGTACACCCTCCAGAGTATACATGCCATAGAAAAGCAAGAAACAGCCAAACAGGAACAATTAAAAGTAAAATCACAGCATTCCAAGTCACCCAAATGTAGGTCCCTGGGTAGAACCACGGAAGGCCTGTAATTACTTACCGTAGTCCACAGTAGAGACATTTTCTCTAGAACCGTTAACCAACTTGAACCCTGGGCCATTTCCATACAAAATGGATGTGAAGGGCTTCTGGTCAATATCACTCAAGGTGGGGGCCAAACCTACGGAAAGGACATTTAAAGCTTTCAGTCAGGGCCATAAACCACCAAGGAATCACTTGCTAATTAAAGTGCTCCCAACATGCCTTGAGCCTTCATTACCTACCAAAGATTGAGTTTCCCCGTGGTGTGTAGCCTCCAAAGCTGAAGACATGAGAGTGATCAGCCGTGACGACGGTTAGTGTGTCATAAACACTGGTGAGGAGACCAGCTCGAGTAATGGCCCGATCCATTTCCACAGCCTCATGTAAGGCCTGCTTCGCTTTGCCCTCATGGTGTCCGTGGTCAATGCGCCCACCTGTCAGCGGATAGCCCGGTCAGAGGTCTTATATAGACATACATTAATTCTATACATATCTTTGACTGTATTTAATTTATTTTAATGGAATATAAGTGGTTTATTTTGACATTTTTGTCACATTGTATTGCTACAAGCAAACTGAGGCAATCATCAAATGAATTTTAATGCTTTAAATTAATTTATTCAAAATCACCATCCAAATATTTAGTGAGATTAATATTTAAATACTGCAGTTTAAAATATGTTTGTAGTTTAGTTGGCCTATATAGATTTGTGTAGTTGTGTAGTGTTTTTATTTTTTTCAAATTATTATTTTTTTTATATATTTTAATTATAAATTATTTTTTTGTTTTAAATTATTTTCATTCATTAAATACATTTTAAACTGATTAAACTGGAAATATAATTAAATATTTAATTTAAAACACACACACACACACACACACACACACACACACACACACACACACACACACACACACACACATATATACAAATAATAAATATACCAATCAGGCATAACATATTGTGTTGGTCCCCCTTTTGCTGCCAAAACAGCCCTGACACATCGAGGCATGGACTCCACTAGACCCCTGAAGGTGTGCTGTGGTGTCTGGCACCAAGATGTTAGCAGCAGATCCTTTAAGTCCTGTAAGTTGCGAGGTGGGCCCCCATGGATCGGACTTGTTTCTTCAGCACATCCCACAGATTGGATGATGATTGGATTGAGATCTGGGGAATTTGGAGGCCAAGTCAACACCTCAAACTCATTGTTGTGCTCCTCAAACCATTCCTGGACCATTTTTGCTTTGTGGCAGGGCGCGTTATCCTGCTGAAAGAGGCCACATCAGGGAATACCGTTTCCATGAAAGGATGTATATGGTCTGCAACAATGATTAGGTAGGTATGTGTCAAAGTAACATCCACTTGGAAGGCAGGACCCAAGTTTCCCAGCAGAACATTGCCCAAAGCATCACACTGCCTCCGCCGGCTTGCCTTCTTCCCTGGTGCCATGTGCTCCCTAGGTAAGTGATGCACACGCACCCGGCCATCCATGTGATGTAAAAGAAAAGGTGATTCATCAGACCAGGCCACCTTCTTCCATTGCTCCGTGGTCCAGTTCTGATGCTCACGTGCCCACTGTTGGCACTTTCGGCGGTGGACAAGGGTCAGCATGGGCACCCTGACTGTTCTGCGGCTATGCAGCCCCATACGGAACAAACTGTGATGCACTGTGTATTCTGACACCTTTCTATCAGAACCAGCATTAACTTACTTAACCTACAGTAGCTCGTCTGTTTGATCGGACCACACGGCCTTCGCTCTGCACGTGCATCAATGAGGCTTGGCCGTCCATGACCCTGTCGCCGGTTCACCACTGTACCTTCCTTGGACGACTTTTGATAGATACTGACCACTGCAGACCGGGAACACCCCACAAGAGCTGCAGTTTTGGAGATGCTCTGACCCAGTCGTCTAGCCATCACAATTTGGCTAACTTGCTCAAAACCTTACGCTTGCCCATTTCGGTCATAATGTTATGCCTGATCAGTGTATATCTTATGTAGCACTAATATAATGTATATATTAGTTTATATTAGTCCCTAGAACTAAAACATGCCAAATAATTGATACTAATTTAAGTAGATGTTGAAATGACCTCCCATTGCACATCTGCTGTTTAATGAACAGTGATGTACACTAAATGTTTACCTTCCACCAGCAAGTAGAACCCGCGTTCATTTTTCTTGAGGATCTTAATGGCCATGTCTACCATCTCAGTGAGGGAAGGGTCAGTTTCTTTGTTTCTCTCAAGCTCATAAGCCAGGTCTGCAGGCTCAAACAGACCTGCAGCGCAAATAGAACAGGAATTCAGAAAAGCATTGTCTCAAGAAGATCAAATAACCAGAATGTTTATAAAACTCACCCAGCAGATAATCCACATTATTTGGATTCAGGGAAAGGAGGTCCTTCTTGTTCCAAACATAGTAACCTCTCTGATTATACAAAGGTTAAGAGAGAAACAACAGATAGATCAGAGAAATGGCCGTACCCTCTTATATTTAGAAGCTTTATAGAATGTATAACACCACTATGATCCAATATCTTGCAACCAAATCTCTGTAATACAGTTTCACAACAAGTACAAATAGTCTTCATTTGTTATTAACTGCACAGCTGTAAAGCCTGCTTTAGAGGCCCCGAGAGCATCAGATCAGATTCAGGGAAGTCAATAAAGAGGGCATCATCAAAAGAGCACAAATACACTGCCAGAGTAGGGCAAACACAGAGAAAATGAAAAAGAGATTTGTCAGCAGAGGCATAATGTGGAAGCATTTTTTTCCTGAACTGAATTGAACATGGCATTGTAAATGAAAAGATGGAATGAAGTGCCCTGCTTTTCCCTTGTTTCGTCTTTCACCTTATCCTTCACTCTGTCAATCCACTCCCCCACAAGGTTCCTGCCATCTTTGCGTGTACCGTTGTGTTTCTTGTCTCCTGGGTATTCCACATCTGGTGTGTTTTTGGGGTACATACTTCTCCGCCCACCCCCCATAATCACCTACCCATCCAAAATGAAGAACAAAAGAGAAACATCACACATTTATTGTACACAGTGCAGTCTAACAGAAAATACAATTTAAACCAAAATGTCCGAAAACCGAAACCGAAAAAGTAGAAATACTTAAGATTCTGCACTATTTATAGCTATGCTGCTAAAATAATTTGTAATTATTTAATATTTAATATAATTAATAGCTTAATTTTTTAAAATATTTATTACTAATATTATTAACAATAATATTAATAATAATGGTTATTAGTAGTAGTAGTATTAATAATAATAATAATAATAATAATAATAATAATAATAATGTTGTTACTAAAATATAATTTATATAATATTAATTTTAGAATATTATTATTATTATTATTATTATTATTATTAGTAGTAGTAGTAGTATTCATAATAATAATAATAATAATAATAATAATATGAAATCATGTTAATAAAATTATATAATTTATTTAATATTATTATTAGTGGTAGTAATAGTAGAATAATTATCAATAATAATAACAATAACAAATATATTTTTTAATTCAAATATTTAAAATATTAACTATAAATAATTGTATCATATTGTTATTATTATTATTATTATTATTATTATTATTATTATTATTATTATTATTAACAATTATAATTTTAAAGTTAATATTTTAAATATTTATTATTATTATTAGTATTAAATTATATAATACATCCTTAATAATTATGATTATTATTATACTATATATTATATTTTAATACTTTATTATTTTTGTTTTTAATACATAATTATTTTAAATATGTATTATTATTATTATTATTATTAATAATAATAATAATAATTAATAAATAAATATTCAAGTAAAAATGCTAAACAGAACTAGTGGTCTCAGAATTTTATACCTCACTATATCCTAATTAACATATTCCATGGTGGTATAAAACTAGGCAAAGAAACACAATATTAACAGAACCAGATATTGAATGACCCAACACAACACTATATAAAACCAAATTATAAAACTGGGGGAAAAATCATGAGAAAACTCACATTAATGTCAGGGATATTTTCAAAGAGTTGTCTGGCAATGTCTTTGCATCCACTCTGCAGTGCTTCAGCTGGCATGTCCCCGTCTGAATACCAGTCCCGATCTACACAATGGGCATATGAGGCACTCGGAGTGGCATGGTTCACTCGTGTTGTTGTGACGATTCCCACTGATTTGCCTGGGGAAAAATACAGGTAGTTGCAACTGTTAATTGTTCCTATAGGGACATGCCCATGTTTATTACTATATATTCTAGCTGATTACATATTTTTCCTTGTTTAACTAGTGATTAAATAATGAATATTTAAAGTGCCCCTATTATGCTATTTTAAAGGTTCCTAATTTTGTTTTGGAGGTCTCCTACAACAGGTTTGCATGCATGCATGAACAGTAAAAAAAAAACACTTTCATTTTCTCATAATATACCTGCACATCACCACCTTTTTCAATTATTCTCAAATGGCTCGATGGATGAATCAGAATCTCTAAGTCCTTCCTTTCTGCGAGCTACTCTGCTCTGATTGGCCCGATGGCCCAGTCTGTTGTGATTGGTCTACTGTGCAAAGCGTGTGTTTCAGAAGTAAATGCCCTTTACCATGAGGCTTCCTAAAGCTAAGTAATTGTACACACTGTAAAGACAGTAAAGATTACATTGATTTTACCATATAAATCCCAGTCCGGTGATGACACATTGGAAGAACTATAGTTATTCAACCCGAACCTCCATCGTAAGGATGATGTGAGCAGATGCAGAAACGTACACAATATAAAATACAAAACAACGTATTTTGAAAATATATACGTCAATAATTATTTGTACTTACAGGTTGTGATTCTGAGGAGCAAGCTTGTCCAAATAAATTGGGCACTGACCCATCCTTCAAGAGCAAGTGTTTTTTAAATCACGCATTGAAGGGCAGGCCAACTTGTTCGTGAGCGGGCAACGTACAACATAAGTGGGCATTCACGAGTTTGTGAGCCCATATAATCTAAGTGAAAGTGGTAAACAGATTTGGCTTGCTGTCTGCTATAGAGGTAGCCTGGATGTCAGACGAACTTAGCCCCGCCCACGGGCAGTTCGGTCTGGACTTGATCCATAGAGAAGTAATTATGCCCGAACAGAAACTGTTCGGACCAATGAAATTGTCAGGCCGGGCTTTAGACGATGATGGACAGATGATAAACAGTAACGTAATCATCCACGTCATCAAAGGCGCTTGGGTTAAATTTGTTCTAATCCTAAACGGAGAACTTGTTCGTATATGCGTTCACCTTCACTATTTCTCTCAGAAATGATGATCGTGTTGGTAAGTACTCTGTGTATCCTTAAATTCTTTTTTACAACACCGGCAATCTAACGTAACTTATTCCAGTTTGCGTGCGGACAGGGTTGCCGAGTTTTTACAGCAAAACTCCCCAACTGCTACTCAAAACTAGCCAAAAACAAGCCCAATAGCTTTCCGGGTGGGGGGGTTCTCCGGGAAAAATGGCATTTGGGGGGTAAAATATGTGTTATTTTGGCACGGCTGCTAAATTTCGCATTCCTGGGTCTGTATATCACAAAATTGGGGTCACTTCAACCAGCGGACTTGGCAACACAGTGCAGTTGAGTTCTGTTGACATTCGACAACTGACGTTATGTGTCGCTCCGTTGCTCTGATGGGTTGTAGGTCTATACAATTGAGGTCTTTCCTGGTTCGGTTTAAACACGCCCCATAATCACAGCCCAACGGAGCAGTATCAGACTCAAATTCTGACTAGAATTGAGTATGACGACGTCAGGCTACTATAGAGGGGCTCGGAGAGAATATTATACCCGAGCTTTGATTGCCCCCCAAAATTGTAAAAAAAAAAAAAAAGGAGGGATGCTGCAAGAACTAACAATGGGAAGAGGTAGCTGCTGGTTTTATACCTTGGTATTAATTGAAAGATTAGATTAGATTAGATACTCCTAGAAATTACGTTTAATAACTTCACTTATGCAAATGTCTTATCTATGGACGTAAAACTGTAAGGCAGATTCAAATTACTGATGACTTGCTTAGGTGGCACAGAGTCGATTCTTTTTTTTTGGAAGACAATAACTTGCCATATTAGGGGTAAAATAGGTACAAAATGTTGTACTGGATAAGGAAACAGCTTGATTTTAAGTCTTGTTGTCTGGCTGCGGTCAAGCAGTTGTATGGTACACTATTTTAATGCATTCTCAGAACATAAGCACCCAAGTGAGAGAGCCATTCCCTGTGTACTCAGATCAGGTCAGGTTATCAGTTTGACACTGATTAGACCGTCCGCCTTTTAAACCTCTCAGCTGGATTTTAAAATGTTTATTCTGGTCATGTTGTGCAAATTCCACTTGGCTACATTCACCTCTACCTTCAGCAGAGGACTTCCATCTTATAAAACGCTTCATTTGTTTTTATTTTCAACATGAGAATAAAATATGAGAAAGCTGCCTGCGTGCTGCGCTCATCAGTCAAACTGTCACTCTTCTCATTTATTCCTTTACTTTAGATAAGGACATTTCTACTTTCCTCAATCCTTTATCGGCTCAACCTGGTTTTTTGTTCCAGTGTCACCTTTGTTTCTCTCATGCAAAAATAAGTTAATGGATAGCAAGAAAAAAAAAATGAGCCCAGAAACAAATATCGCATCTATATTCTAATTACAATAGAAGACGGGACAGAGTGGCATTATAGCTGCTGTATGAGACAGAGCATCTCACCTGCTTCTTTGGCCCATTTAAGAATGGAGGTGACCTCATTCCCCTGAGTGGTGTTGCACTGGGATCTTACAGCTGCTGCGCTCACTCCAACCGTACCCTCATTGGCTTTGACCCCACACAGAAATGCCGTGGCAGTGCCTGCACTGTCTGGTACCTGAGCATTGGTGTTATATGTCTGGGGGGGATAAAAACATGTACAATTTGAATAGCTGCTGGGATTATTTTACAAGAGCATTTAGTGTAGATATATAACTGTTTATTCAGCATTATTAAGCATTTAGCATGATTATAAGCATCTACATTGATTAGTCCAATAGACTAAAACCATTTGCATTTTGTTTATTTAATTTAAAAATAAAATCATAAAAATTGTATTATCAGCATAAGAATTTAAATCATGACATATGAAATAATACTAAGAATCTATTTTTTTTAAATAGAATAGTTTAAATAGTTTATTGAAGTAAAAAAAAAAAAATCAATCAATCTAATAAAGATGATTGAGAGATGTACAAATAAATGTTCCTCGAAAGCCTGATATATTATATTTGATACGCACAGATTTTTCAAAAAAAAAAAAAAAATCAAGTAAACCTAAATTGCTTCAGTCCAGTATGTGTTCATCTTGAATTATCACTAACAATATAAAAGTTATTCTTATGTTTGTTTTATAAAAATCAGTATAATACAGTAGGCTTTATTGGGCTAAGTGAAAAATATTCATGAAGCCAAAAAGAAAAATAGCTTAATAAATCTAGGAGATAATTATTAACTGACCATCTTTAACCGTCCTCACTTTTAATAATAACATCTGTGAAAAAATTAACTATGTGAGAATCATCGTCCAAGAACTGTGGCGGACAGAGAAATCAAACTATGATTTGAATCTGTTCTCTGTGACCCGGGGTGGGCAACTGCATGGATTATGAACACAAAGGAATGGCATGATGGGATTACAACACAAGGGATGTACCTTAGAGAGGGCAACATAGGGGAATTTGTCCATCTCCAGTAGTGTTTCCTCACCGCTCTGTCCACTCATTTGACCCTTTAGAATCCGTGCTGCTGTGATCGTAGGTACACCCATACCTATACCAACAACAAATGTTGCCATGATTAAGACAGACTATTTTTAAACAATATATGCTTCCCTTCAAGCACCATCTATCATGAATAACATGGTCTGCCGGTACCTGAGAGAGGTTGCAAAGAAGATGAACATTTCCAGAAACTTTTTTTTTAAATCCTGCAAAGTTTCCAAAAATTCTGGAAAGTTTCTGTAAACTTTGCAACCCTACTTTTCACTTAATAAGCTGCTATACTTAATATAGCTTATATAAAGCACAAGCTGTTACGGATGGGCATACAGTCAGACAGGCAAGGAAACAGGCAGACAAGAGGATCCACATGCAGTTAAGGTTTAATAATCCAATCGAGAAACAAGGAAACACGGAACAAGAGCATTAACCGCAAACAACGACTGACAAACCACAAGAGAAACACAAGGGCAATATATACACAGGCTAATAAGCTAACAAGGGGGTGTGGTAAATTGTCATGGGAACACACGAGGGTAACCAAGACACACCTGGAGAGATAAATATTAAAAACTACAAAGAACTACAAAACATGGCACAAGACAGGAAATAACACAAAAGTCCTCACACAAGACAGGGGAACACAGGTTGGGATCATGACATAACCCCCCTCAAAAGCAAGAAGTGGAGGTGGAGTGGAGGTGAAACTGAGGGTGGGACGGACGGCCATGGAGTGGAGGAAGGACTGGGGATGGAGGCAGGGCAGAGCCAGTAGGATAGGTGGCCAGGCTGGCGCAAGCGGCAAGGGCGTTGCAGGCTTGGCAGGTGGCCAGGGCGGAGCATGCTCTGGAGCGGAGTCAGGGGCTGGAGCCATCACTGGACTCTGGTCAGGGGCTGGAGCCATCACTGGACTCTGGTCAGGGGCTGGAGCCATCACTGGGCTCTGGTCAGGGGCTGGAGCCATCACTGGGCTCTGGTCAGGGGCTGGAGCCATCACTGGGCTCTGGTCAGGGGCTGGAGCCATCACTGGGCTCTGGTCAGGGGCTGGAGCCATCACTGGACTCTGGTCAGGGGCTGGAGCCATCACTGGGCTCTGGTCAGGGGCTGGAGCCATCACTGGGCTCTGGTCAGGGGCTGGAGCCATCACTGGACCCTGGTCAGGGGCTGGAACCATCACTGGGCTCTGGTCATGGGCTGGAGCCATCACTGGGCTCTGGTCAGGGGCTGGAGCCAACACTGGACCCTGGTCAGGGGCTGGGGCCTATGTGTGTGCTGCCCACACACACACACACACACACAATATAGCCATGGCCCATATGGCCAATGCTACAAACTCAGAGGACGTCCATTTTGGCTGAAGACTCAGGCGTGGCGACCTGCACAGCCTGCTCTGCCCTGGCGACTTCCCCCACTCCATGTTTCAGACTTTTGTTTCATTGTCATCTTGTTAGTTTCCTTGTGTACATATAGCCCTGTTTTTTAGTCTGTCTTTTTGAGTCGTTGCCTTGCATTTTGCATTCTTGTTCCTGGTCAGGATTATTATTACAATTTACCTTGTCATATAAATAAATAAAAAATATTCCAATCTTCAAAAAAAACTATAACTTGAAAAGCATTCTATAACCTCGTAGGGTTGAGTAATCAATTTCCAAGTAAAACATCTTCATTTGAACAATATTGGCTCTTAAAACCACCAAGATCAATCTTGCCAGCATTTTCACAGTCAACTGGCAAATTAAGTCATACCGTGTTTGCAGTACAAATTGAATTTGATTTAGCAAGAAACTTTTTTTACTGAGTTGTCCTTGCGGGCACATAACAAAGCTACCAGTGTAGACCAATTCATGAACAAATGCCTCTTTTAATCTGTTCTGTGTGAGTGAATGAAATGCACACAGTGTGCCAATCTTTTTAATGTATAATACATTTCAGTTACCATGTAAATCAGTCAATCCTTAAATAAACTCATTGAATCTGTCAGAGTGGTTACTTAACATCAAATAATCATGACTCTAAAATATATAAACTTCTTTTCTGAATTTGGTTGGCTGACCTCCAAGAAAATCATAAGACACATTGTCATTTTAATAATCTTAATGCATGAACCAAAAGGTCAACTGATCCAAATCTTCTTGTAGCTCTATTTCAGCAGTGGCTTCTAGAAAATCCTGTATGTGAAATCATCCTTTTTGTAGCTGGTATGTGTTTTTTGTTGTGGTGGACAGTGAGCACTGAAATAAATCTACATGACAGTGGTTGAACTGAGGCTTCAAAATATATATTTTTTTGGTTTTGGTAAACTGGTGTTTTATATCGGCATTGTTTTCACAGGGGTGTGGAGCAAAATAAACCAAATTCCTCCCATAAAATTGGATGATTTCTGCTTGAATAATCAAACTTCCTTCCTTCCTTTTGATGTCCAAACTCACTTTGATAACCATTGTGCTTTTGGGGTTGGCCAGAAGAAGCATGATGTTCCGACGTTAACCCTGACTTTGACTGTGGTTAAATTGCTTAACTGCCCATGTTAATGCTTAATTTTGAAGCAGGGTCATACGGTGCTTTTAAAAATATTTAACTCTTTTTGCTTTCTTTTTTTTAAGGCTTGGTTGAAAAACAAACAAAAGCAAAGTGGATTGATATGGTCTGAATGAACAGAAATTACAATTGATTTCAACTTACTGTCCATACTATAACCAGACAAATATCTCATGTTCAGAATCAGATATTCATACAACAAAATATTCTGGTGGCCATGACATTTTTGTAAAAATGATCAAAAACACTGGCGGTGGCTGGCAACTTCTTTTTGTTTTGTTTTTTTTGGGGTTTTTTTACGCTGGTGGGGAAAGAATTCCTGTCTTGTTAGACAAACAGTTTTCAAGGCTTGGTTGGGGGGAAAAGCAAAGAGGATTAATATTGTTTGAATGAACAGAAATTACAATTGATTTCAACTTACTGTCCATATTATAACCAGACAAATATATCATGGTAAAGATCCACAGGGTTGACTTCGGTTAATTTGCTTACCCATCACTGCCCATGTTAAATCCCATGTTTCCCCGCCAAACACAGAATTTTCCGTTATTTGTGAGAAAATATTATATGCTAGGGGGTGCTATTACACATCTTTTGAAAGAGTACTGAATCTCCAGATCAAAGCACATGCGAAGGGAGAAGCAGAAACAAGGGATCTCATATGTAATCATATGCATATGTAAAATAACGTAATCATCAACATTAAACAGCATATAAATCAAAACTGCCTAATGTTACTGAATGAAATGTCAACCCACGATGAGCTACAGGACTGTGCAAGTATTAGGGGTGTTGATGGACCCGATTTACTCCATCCACTCCATCAGACTGGAGTATGTTTGCTTCTCAAGCCACCAGTGGCGCTCACACAGACATTGACATTGACTCATTCACCTCCTCTGTATTGGATCATATCAATACCACCATTGACAGTGTTACAACCCAGAAACAGATCACCACATACCCAAATCAGAAGCCTTGGATGAACAGGGAAGTGCGACTCCTGCTGAAGTCACGCAACACTGCCTTCAGATCAGGTGATGCACAAGCCTATAGCACATCCAGAGCAAACCTGAAGAGGGGCATCAAAAAGGCCAAGCACTGCTACAAGAAAAAGATAGAGGGACACTTTTCCAACTTTGACCCTCGACGCATGTGGCAGGGCATTCAGGCCATCAGTGATTACAAACCCACCCGGTCCACCCCCGCAGCCACTGATGTCAACTTCCTGAACGAGCTAAATTACTTTTATGCTCGTTTTGAAAGAGAGACAACAGAGAAACTGCAACCAAGCTCAAACCCTCAGCTGACCACCCACCAATCACACTCTCCTCCACAGAAGTCTGCAAGGCACTGAGCCGGATCAGCGCGCACAAGGCTGCTGGACCAGACAACATTCCTGGTTGTGTTCTCAGGGCATGTGCGGAGGGCATGTGCGGCCTGAGGTGCCCTAATGACTACCGCCCTGTAGCACTCACACCCATCGTTATGAAGTGCTTTGAGCGGCTGGTCCTGGAACACCTAAGACTCTCTACCATCCACATTGGACTCACACCAGTTTGCCTATCGCAGCAATAGGAGCACAGAGGATGCAGTTTCCATGGCACTGCACTCTGTGCTCACCCATCTGGACAATAAAAACACTTATGCACGCATGCTGTTTGTTGACTTCAGCTCAGCATTCAACACTGTCATCCCATCCAAGTTAATAGCCAAACTTGGAGACCTGGGCATCAACACTTCAATGTGTAACTGGATTTTGGACTTCCTAACTGACAGACCACAGAATGTTCAATCAGGATCCACCTGCTCCACGTCCATCACACTCAACACTGGTGTACCACAGGGCTGTGTGCGAAGTCCGTTTTTCTACTCCCTCTTCACCTCCGACTGCAAGCCTGTGTATGGATCTAATTCCATCGTCAAGTTTGCGGACGACACTACGGTGATTGGTCTCATCAGCAACAACGATGAGACTGCCTACAGGGAGGAGATCCAGCACCTGGCCACATGGTGCGCTGATAATAACCTGCTCCTCAACACCACCAAAACGAAGGAGCTCATCGTGGACTTCAGGAAAGAGTCAAGAGGCACACACGACACCATCCACATCAATGGAATGGCCGTTGAGCATGTCTCCAGTTTCAAGTTCCTGGGGATCCACATCTCGGCGGACATGTCGTGGACGACCAACACCTCCAGCCTGGTCAAGAAGGCTCACCAGGGCCTCTTCTTCCTGAGGACACTGAGGAAGAATCAACTCTCCTCGGCTATCCTGGTGAACTTCTATCGCTGCACAATAGAAAGCATCCTGACCAACTGTGTCGCAGTATGGTATGGGAGCTGCTCTGTTGCGGAGCGCTAGGCACTGCAGCGGATGGTGAAAACTGCCCAGCGCATCACAGGGACTCCACTGCCTGCCATCGAGCACATCCAGAGGAAACGCTGTCTGCATCGAGCTCGCAGCATCCTCGAGGACTCCTCTCACCCAGCCCACAGTCTGTTTTCTCTCCTGCCCTCCGGCAGGCGTTTCAGGATCCTCCGGACCAGAACCAGTAGACTTAAGAACATTTTTTTTCCCCAGAGCTGTCTCTTTACTGAACTCAAACCCCCGTTGATCCACTTCCCTCATAAACTGCTAACTCTCCTACCTCACATCTTCCTTCACTTTGCTATTTGCACTACCGACTGTTTATTACAGTAACAACTGTTTACTTATGCATCTTGCACTACCATATCTTAACTGGATTATGCTCATTTGCACTGCCGACTGTATTTATAGTACCAAATGTTTACATTTGCATTTTGCATCGTACTTCTAACTGCAATATTTAACCACTTTCCACTGCACTTTTACACTTTCTTTCGGATAGCTCTGTCCATAATTTATTGCACTACCTTAATCCACTGCTATATTCCTCATATTAGCCTAACATATTATTGTATACCTCTATCTGTAAAATTCTGTTTAAAGTAATAGCCATCTGTATATTATATTCATAGGACATATTCACTTGTAAATTATGTTTATAGTAATAGCCATGTGTATATTTATTCACTGTACATATTCACCTGTATATTCAGTTCTGTTTATAGTAATAACCATCTCTCTATTTATACATATTTATATATATTCAGTACATTTCCATGTCCTGCACTTACGCAACCACTGTATATATCCTGCACTTGCTGCTATTGCACTTCTGGTTAGACCTAAACTGCATTTCGTTGCCTTGTACTTGTACTTGTGTAATGACAATAAAGTTGAATCTATGTTTTGATCATCGTTCTGAATCCGATCCAGATGTAGTCTTTGACAAAAACTTGATTTTTCTCAGCTTTTTCTAAAAAAAAATTTTTTTAATGAAACTTACCCATATTCAAGTGTTGATTAAAAAAGAATGCATGAAGCTAGAATAAAAGTTTTTTTTGTTTCAAATTAGAGGGTCTGTTCTTTCTTTCGATATATTCCATGTTCAGAATCAGATATTCATACAACAAAATATTCTTGTGGCAACTTTTTTTTTTTTTTACGCTGGTGGGGAGAGAGTTCCCCAAGAGTTGGGGAAAACAGTTTTCAAGGCTTGGTTGGGGGGAAAAAGCAAAGAGGATTGATATTGTTTGAATGAACAGAAATTACAATTGATTTCAACTTACTGTCCATACTATAACCAGACAGATATCTCATGGTAAAGATCCACAGGGATCCACGGATGGCGAGACTTACCATCACCAAGAAAAAGGATGACGTTCTTGGCAACGTTCTTGTTGAGCTCTTGAAGGGTCAAAGCAGTTTTTAGTGAGTGCTGAGCCCAGCCCTTCCAGAAATCAGGGTCCTTCTCTTTTTCTACAAACCGTAAAAAAAAAACATGTTTACACGTTTGCCCACAAATTATAACACACAACCAGCAAAGATGCTCCTGCAAAACAAGATAATGATAATGGCCTTAGACGGAAGACTCAATTAAGTGATGATGAGTATGCTATCTCTCTCTAAACCTAACTGAGCTAAATTTAACAAATGGACTGGACAAGAACAGCAGCTGAATTTCTATTTTATGCATATCTTCTTCTGTCCACATAAGCTTCTTAAACCCACAATCATGTAAATGAACATATCTGGGACCATCTGACCCGAGTGTCCTATCTTTTTATAGAAATTAACATACATTTGAAATGAGTTTTATTCTACGTCCATGCTTGGAGCAAGGTCGAAAAGAAGACTATTAAACCTTCAGTGTTCTGAGACTGTGTTACACCGTTTATGAAGCACTCATCTGACACTATGACTCTCTATCAAAGACGCTACAAGCAAACTATAAGGCAGGGGAGCTCATTCCTGTGAAAGAGAGCTACTTTCCCATAGAGTTTCGTTCTAAACCTGCTCCAACACAAATGTTTGTCCAGAAGATCTTGACTAGCTGGTTCATGTGTATTTAATTTGGGTTGAAGGTACACTTTCCTGGAAGGTAGATTTCCAGGAACATTATTTAGCACGTCTTCTATAAGGTGCATTAGTCTCTTAATCATTTTTAAAGAGACAAAATGCTTATCATTGCAGAGAAAAAGTATGTCACCGCCCTATCTAATAAAAGCAAAAGGCCAATAAACATAAAGTATCTTAACTAACCTGGAAACTCAGGCTTTGCCAAACCTTCCCAAACCAGGCAACCGATGATAAGGAGTGCAGCGACCTTCATTTTGTCACCGTTTGCAGAGTAACTCACGTTCCAAGGATGTCAGAAGCCTCTAAGATCTGCAGTGAAAAAAGTTCATGTCAATGTTAAAATATTTCTTCAATTCCCAATTTAATGTTCGGAGATAACTATAAGTAAGCCATTGATATGCTGATTTGAACTCTGTTTCAATGTGGAACTTGCATATATTTGTTTGAGCAGTCTAACGTAATAATATTGGCACAACCAATGGTGTGAGTTTGGGGCAGGGCTCTCTTTCTCCAGCTATTATAGACCTCCTTGATTTGAAAACAATCATTATTTTTGCCGTTACGTTTGGTGCAGAAATGACACACTTCATCTTTAAGCACAGAAAACAACTATGTACCATCCCAAGACTTGTTTGTTCCATCATAATCTTATCATAATGTGCAAAACAACAAACAAGAGGATAGACTGTTTCAGCTGGGGATGTATGTCACAAAATCTGATACAAACAATAATTTAGTGGCATACTTGAACATTAATTTGAGTAGCTACCTAAAAGTTCACACCTGAAAACGTGATCTGGCTTTAGTATTAAATGCATTAGTATTAAACCTCTCTGTCTTCTACTCTTTAATCAAGGTCACTTTAATGGGATTGACTGCCATTGCACACAGTGCTTTAATAGGCATGACAAATCTGATTAACTGGACACCTCTGTTCCAAGGCACAGGACCGCAAGATTTCTATTACGGACACACGATTCTTCAGCTTACTTCACATCCTTTTAATGGGATATTTAGTCATTGTGCAGAAACCATCAATCGGCATCAAAGCCATACATTCAATCAAACCCATGCCGGAGCTTTGACCACTTTGTGTTTATATTTGTAAAACTGGAAAAAAAAAAAAAAGGCATAGTGCTAGTCACGCAAAGCATTGAAATGCATCTATAGGGTTCTTAGTTTACATAACCGCTTTGGTGAAACTTTATATTAGGTGTCTTTAACTACTATACTTACATAAAATATGTTGTTAGGTAAACCATGTAATTAAGTTGTTTAGGTATACCATGTATTCATTATGTCCATGTTGTATTGCAAAACACTTTTGCTGCTATTGAGATGGCATACGGGTGAGATAAAAAATGAAAATTCTGTCATCATTTACTCCCCCTCAAATTGTTCCAAACATGTATGAATTTCATTCTTCTGCTGAAAACTAAAGATGATATTTTGAAGAATGTTGGTGACAAAACAGTTGCTGGTCCCCACTAACTTCCATAGTATGAAAAAAAATACCATGGAAGTAAATCGGGACCAGAAACCGTTTGGTTACCATCATTCTTAAATATTTTCTTTTGCATTCAGTAGAACAAAGAAATTCATACAAGTTTAAAACAACATGAGGGTGAGAAAATTATGACAATTTTCATTTTTGGGTTTAAAGGAACACTCCACTATTTTTGAAAATAGGCTCATTTTCCAACTCCCTTATAGTAGATTTACTATAAAACGTGTAACTACAAGTTTTAAATAGGAAAAATATTGAAACTCTTTGGTCATTTTTGATTGAGATGCTAACAGTCTAATTAGATTCGATGATGATCTAGAGATCGGCTGAATGGATTCAAAAAACTGGAAAAACTTTTAGGAGTTGGAAAATGAGCCTATTTTCAAAAATAGTGGAGTGTTCCTTTAAGGTGTAAGGGAATGGTCAACAGTGTAAATAAAGTTATAACTCGAGAAATTAATTAATTACAGCTGTAACTAGTGCAGGTATTTTTTTTAAATACAGTACAAGGTAAAAACAATATGTGCATGGATTCCTTTCTTGATAATTGAGGAATGTGGCGTTAACTGGTTTGTTTAAATCTCCCCAATATTGGTCCAAACCCTTTGGTATTTGATTATAAAAGTTCACAACCCAACAAAACAAGAGGAGGCCAAGAGCCAACCACTAATGCAAGTGATTTACAGAATTTGTTTCCTGTGTTACAATCAATTCCAGTGAACCTCTAAGCAGAACTAGTTCTGTTACAGAGACACTTTTACCATGACTTGAGGCTCATTCACAAGCTCTGTCAAAAACGCTGTGGGGCTCCAACTGGCAGTACTCTTGAAGCTATTCTGCAGGTGAAGAAACACAGCAGTGCCAAAACACAAAGGAACAGCAAACCGGAGAACAAAGTCGTCAACAAAACAGAAACTCCTTCTCGATTCATGGTATCTTAAGGAAGAGAGGTCCTTCTCTTGGAAGAAAACGCATCCAAAACAGAAACAGAAAACCACCTATCCTTTCGACACACTGGCCAGAATTAGATCTGCAAGTATGTGCTCAGGAGGATGAGGATTAGTGTGATTACTGATAGAGACAATCTTCTTTCATACCTTCATCTTTCAAGAAGAGACTTTACATTATGTTGAAAGAAACATTAGCGAATAAAGTATATCAATGCCTTCTGTAGGGTGAATTCAGGGTGATTGGGACACTTTTTCCAAGTCATCTCAATGGCAAAAAGGGTCCCAATCACCCTGAATTCACCCTAGGAACAAACCATTTAATGTCTACTCTAGAGTGGCATCCTGTTTTCCCACAATAAATCAGTTATGTTGTCAGAACCGGTCATGTTTTTTTAATGCCAGTAAAACCCTAAAGGCTCAACCGAAATTCGCTCTAATAAACAGGAACAGTACATCACATCATATTACAGGATTTACATTTAACACCTACCAACATCCTAGAGGCCATTCAATCACAGAACAAGCCCAGACATAAGAATTGTATTAGGCTGTACATCTTGGTAAACACGACACTTGGTAAACACAAGACGAAACCAAATTAATCTAATTATGCTGATGAGTCTCTCTGAACAACAAACCCTTTTAAGGATAGAGCAGAAAATTTAAACAAGATGTTCTCAAGTTTATAAACGGAGACTGCACTGGGCTTTCTATTCGAGCTATTGTTACATCTAGTATCATTGCATACAAATCAGTTGGGCACATAATCAATAAAAAACTCACAAACTCATATTATGTCTGGGAAGCACTTAGGAAGTTGTAAAACAAAACCTTTTATTCCAGTCCTTGCATCGCATCGTTTTCTCTTTATGCTCTTTCTATATTTCTTCTAATTATGTTGATGTGATGTAAACAAGATAACACAAGAAAGTGTCTTATCTTTTCCTAGTATCCTACAATCACAAATATGAGGAAGCAGAGAAAGACTATATTGAGGCGCATGTTGAGGTACAAGTCATAGACCTGTCTCAACAGTTTGATCCCTCATCCAAACATTCTAAAGGAATGCTAATGGAATTTGCAAAAATGCAATGGATTACTGGGGCAAAACTGTACAGAAAAGTGAGATTGTGCCCTAAAATTAAATAAATGAATACATTAATAATAATTAACCATTTCGAATCCAATATACAATACATAGTTTAAGTGAAATATACTTGGTGTATGTGAAAAATCAACAATATTAAAAGGCATATGCATTTTCCTCTAGACTGACCAACATGCACTTAGTTAAAATAGATTAAAAGATATAATAGATAAATAGATTAAAATGCAATTCATATATACAATTACTTGAAAACACTTCCTCTCTGATTAACATTTGCTCAATGTCTGAATTTTTTTTTTAACTATTTTTTAAATAGTATTAACAGGCTACAAGAAAAAAACTTCTTCCCACCAAATCAAAGTCAATGTGATGTAACCAACATGCAGGAAGCCATTATTCAGCCATGTGACAAGGACACCATAAAACAACAGACAGGACCCCTTCAGACCTTCAGGACGGTGTCAAGGTCATTAAAGATTTTTTTTTTTTTGTCACATATTTTCAACTTTTTTAAAATGTTGCATTTAAATTCATGCAGATGGAGAAAACCTAAAAACGTCTTCATATTCCAGACATGAGATTTGTAGCAAATATTTGTATCTTAAAAGGAAAGTATTTTGTGCAAGAAAAGTATTTTATTACCTGATTTATTACCAAACATATCTCTGACATTTATTTGTCATTAGCCCATATATTTTGGCTTGCTTTGTCAGTCTACAAACAATCCAAGTCTTTAGCCTACAGTTAGAATCGTTTTCCTTGGATCCCTGCCACTCAATACAGTGTACCAGTGTATCGTGTGCAGTGATGCACAGAAAAGCGTTTCTCTTTTCAATTACATCCTCTCATCTTTTCAGATCACATACAATGTAGCCATTGGCTGCCAAAACGAGATCACCGCTTTAAAAGAACAGAAAACACATCAACATTCCCAACATCGCTGGAGAGAGTCTGGGATTCCCGAATTGCATTAAAGTTGGAAGAGCGTTCACCGTTATACAAACTGAGATAATTCACAACGCAACATGAGCAACTTGTTGAATTGGTTTGAATGAATACCAGCACAACTCTCCAACTCTTCCCAGCGTTGCCATTACAACTCCAGTCACATGAGGCGGTGTATGAACAGAGTCATTCAGCAGATAACCAGCTCTAAAAGTGATCCTACTCACCCCTGTGATGTGTGTATCCGTGCACCTCTGCGGTTCCAGCAACACAGAGGACTCACGTTCACGTAGCCTACTGGTCTCTAATCGAGCTTTTATAACGCTACACAAAGAGAGAGAGAGAGAGAGAGAGAGAGAGAGAGAGAGAGAGAGAGAGAGAGAGAGAGAGAGAGAGAGAGAGAGAGAGAGAGAGAGAGAGAGAGAGAGAGAGAGAGAGAGAGAGAGAGAGAGAGAGAGAGAGAGAGAGAGAGAGAGAGAGAGAGAGAGAGAGACCGACCGACCGACCGACCCCCGGCTCGTAGAGTCCACTATTAATAAATAGCGCTATTTGAAGCGCGAGCTCCTCCTGTTGATAGGAGCTGTTTGAGTTGAAGAACATCATGTAGTAGCCTACGTTAGATTTACAGATTTATTTTTTTTAGTGTGGGGGATGGATGTGGTTTGTTTGTTAACAATAGAAACGATGAATACAATGACAAAAGGGTAAAAAAAGGTATAACATACAAGATATATAATATATATATTATACATACCTCTGTTTTTTTTAACCACGGTGTTCGGTTGGGTTCTGATGGCTAGTCACATCATTTTTTTGCTATTCTATTCTTAGGTGACGGGGACAGAAAGAGGTTAAGGAGATTAAGGAGGTTTTTCTTTTACTTAAAATACTTGTAAAGCCTTACTTAAACTTAAAAATTTAATGAATACAGGTTTGGAACAACATTAGAGTGAGTAAATAATCATTTTAGAGGTGAACTGTCCCTTTAAGAACAGCATGTTCTGCGCTGCTGTCAATTTAAGACGTGCATCTAATATACAGACACACACAAATTTACTTTCACCGACTGTGTTTATGTTAACCTTGTTGTGTATTTGACAGTATTAGCACAGTAAGACTACTTAGTCCAGTAATCAAGTTTAGTGCGCTAGCACGCGAATAACCGGCAAGGCTTTAAAACGCATGCAAATAATGAACTTTCGTGATTGTGAATAATATAGTGTTCTGTGAGTATAACTCTCTGACACCAGCCCTTACTGGCATTGCAAGCGTGTCTAGCACTGTGTAGTGATTGGAAATTATCTCATATCAGCGCGTAGACTCACAGGCACACTGCAAAAACAAAACAAACAAAAAAACAACCCAATTCAAAAGCGCACATTGAACCGTGAATGCCGTACCGAACGGTTTAATAGTATAATATATAAAGCGTTTGTGCAAAACTGCGGGAAAACTGCAGAAAAAGTGTGGGTGTTGAACCCTCTCACCGGGAAAAGTGTGGGTGTTAAAACACCCACATCCCCCACGGGTGCGACGCTACAGGCTATCTTATATTTCCCCCTTTATTCCTTGTGAAAGCAGTATTCATGCCAGATTGCAGTCACTCATTTGTGTAAAATGTTATAGGCCTACATTTAAAGTTAACAATTTAAATTCCGGTTAAAATAAATAACTAGGCCAAGTAAAGAATAAGCAGTTGAAATTAATTAATAGGTTTCAATACAAAGATAGGCATATAATAAGTGAATAAAAAGTGTATATAATAAATATAAAAAGTGATAGCCTATGCATCCGTCCAGCCTTAAACCTTGCAGTTGTCGTTACGGTTTATTTATTTATTTTTGCATTCAACTTTCATAAAAAACATAGGCTACAATGATCTTTATCATCAAACATAAACCAAACAAAAGATTGGGGATACGTGAGTACGGTTCATAGGCTAGCCTATATATAGTAGGCTAGGCTAGATATAGCCTACTTGAAATTAAACTATTTTAATATATTGAAACTTATTATTTTTTTCATTCAACTTTCTATAAAAACATAGGCTACAATTACATTAACATTAAACATAAACCAGACAAAAAAAATGGGGATAGCCTACGTCATTACGGTTTAGTAGCCTATAGGCAATAATATATAGGCCTACGAGTTTATATAAAAAAGTAAAGTAGCCTAATGTATCAAATGCACAACACAGTTAAACGTTGCATAAGTCTTTGGCAATTCAAAGACACACACACACACACACACACACACACACACACAAAATTAAACTAAACTTAAAAACAAAACAAAAAAAGATGTACACATATAAAATAACAACAAATTGTAACATAGCCTATCCTCGTGTGTCTCATTATCTATTTCATTATAAGTGTTTCCCTAAGGCAAAACATCGCAAGTCCTGTATACTTACTAACAACAAGATCGCTAGAGACTCCTTCAAATAATAATAATTAAAAACACTTAATTTCAGTTTTCGTGTGCTCGTGATGTGTATGAGGCTTGTGTTTACCTAACATTACCTACCTCATTTCTATGCTCTAAACTTTCTACTCTTGACTTTCTTACTAGTTCTTCATCGACATTCTGACCAGACTAACCACAAGATGTCACTAAGAACGCAACAATGTGCTTGATTGCCCATTAGAGAACAATCTCGCTCAATGAAAGTCTTGATAATCGGCCATTGACCTGTGGGCATTTGCTCCCCTGCGATTTCCAGCTGTGAAAAGACTCCCAATAATCCACATAAACCTCCTAATAACTTTAACAGAGCAGTTAGCGCTAAATAGCCTAGCCTACTTAAAGATTGACATCGTTTACACGTGAAAGATGAGGTCATTTCTGAAAGGTTTTGCGTAAAATTAGTTACTAATAATAGCTAAGACTGTAATCGCTCAGGATGAAATATGCAGGCATGAAAGCTGTATTTTTCTTGATAATCTCTTCATAAAAAGGGCCTTTAAGTGGTAGGCCTAGGCCTACTTAGTGAATGAATCATTTACGTGAACAAATCTTCCAATTGATGCTGAAGACGTCAGAGGTCTTGATTAAAGCATTCATCTGCATTAGAGTTCACACAGAACGCGTTACTTTCCATTAGGTTTTTTTTTATTTATTTTTTTATGTGAAGACGCTAGACGATTGATTCACATGTGTCTCTCGTCTTTTGGTTCAGCCAAGACCTTAACCATGTCTTGAACATTGGGGGGGACCATTAAAAAAAAAAAAAAAAAAAATATATATATATATATATATATATATATATATATATATATATATATATATATATATATATATATATATATATATATATATATATATATATATATATATATATATATATATATATATAAAGCATAAAGAAACAGAACAGTGGACGAAATTCTAGGGTAATTCTAGTTGGGAAATAATCCTTTTGGGACTATTTGCAAACGATATTTGCATTAATTTGCATCACATATTAGCCTAGAAATCTAGAGGCACCCTAGCGGCAGCAAACCTAATTTGCAGCCAGGGTAGTCTAGCAACTCTCCGTTAGCTTGCAAGCTGGAAAAAAACAAACTCTGGTCTGGCCAATCACATCGTGTATAGAGTCGGTGGCTTAACATGATGGCAGAGTTGGCGCGGTTCTGCGTGCTACTTGTAAACAAAGAAGCTGGCAAACAGCGGCCTTTCGAATCGGCCTTTCGTTGATGTGTTCAGAGTTTTGCCGACCGGATACGGCGGAAGTTTAATCTATCAACTAGCTCCGCTTTACCTTCTTCGTTGCTCTGGTTGGTTGTAGCGCTATCCTATTGCGTGCAGAGGGAATTTGAAAGACAACCGTTTATCCCGCCCCTCGGATTGAGCCCTGCCAATGGTGAGTTGCTGCATAGGCCTAATGAACTGTGCAAGAATTTCAAATATTGGGGGGGCAATTTGGCCATTTCTAATTATTGGAAGGGGTGGGCTTGTCCCCCTCAATGTCTATGCTGGTTACGGCCCTGGGTTCAGCTTCTAAAAAAAAAGAAATTTTGCTTTCTGTGTGAACCAACCCTATTTCCTGAGCGTCAAACAAACTACATTTGAGTAGGCTTATAAGGTAAGAAGCAGATTTTCTGCTGCCGCCATGTAGTGAATATGGAAGCTTGTTTCCACCACAGAATAAATAATAAAAAAAGAGGCAGGCTAACTGTCAGACTTTTTTTCTCGAAATTCAGCAATCAAGTTTCGGCAAAACTCCGAACACATCTTCTTTTCTTAAGAAGAAGATTCAGTGCCATTCTTTGTTCTTTTCTCAAAGAAAAGCTTAACTCAAAGTCTTCCAGAGTCGCGGCCAAAGCCGATTCAAGAGAACGCTGTTTGTCAGCTTCTTTGTTTACGAGTAGCACACGAAACTGCCGCAACTCTGCCGTGACGTGCCGTCATTATGTTAAGCCCGCCCACCGACTGTGATTGGCCTGACCAGAGTTTGATTTTTCCAGCTCTCAGGTCTACCGAGAGTTGCTAGACTACCCTCGCAGCAAAATAAATGTTCTGCCGCTAGAGTGCATCTAGATTTCTAGGCTAATTTCTAGGCTGAATTTATATCTCACAATGCTAACTTATCCAATTCTGACTTTATGTGCCGCAATTTTGACTTTAGGCTATATTTTGCGATTCTGACTTTATAATTGGCAATTCTGACTTTATAACTCGCAAGTGCGACTTTATATCATGCGATTCTGAATTGCAAGAAAAAAAAGTCTGAATTGTGAGATAAAAAGTTGCAATTGCCTTTTAAAAAAATTTCAATTCTGTGGTGGAAACAAGCTTCCATAGAAATATGTAGTGTTTTTAACATTTGGCCTAATCATGAGTTTTGTGACATTTCCAACACACACGAAGCCATTGACCAATTAGGCCTACAGCTGACCAATCAGAGAACATTATGCTTCAGAAGGTGGGGCTTCATGGAGACTAAGTGTTACTTTTTTATTGCTTGAAGAAACATACAAGATACCAAACAAACCTCAAAAAGACAAAGCTTAATACAATTCCAAGAAGTCCAAATAGCAGCAAACAGAATAAATAAACAACATAAACCTTAAGTAAATTATTATTTACATTATTATTATCATTATTATTTAATTATCATATTAAGGGGGGTATCACCAAAAATACCTTTAAAAGATTACCTATTTTATGGGCCTTTTTGTTACGAATGAATCATAAAGATTTGAAGATCATTATATCTTTATGGAAAAGTAGAATGTGGATTCTTAAATAAATACATTAAAGTACATTAAAGAATGTATTTAAGTAATTGACCAACAGCACAATATTGTTTACCAAAAGACAAATATTTTATAGTTTAAAATCAAAGTCAGGTATTACATATTTCAGACTTAACCAATAAAGGTCATAAAGCCATAACATAAAGGTCATCCCAGAATTGTTTTGAGAATTTGCAACAGTGTTACTGACAGACAAGAGATGTGTTGCAAATGCAATAATGTACAATATGTGAAAAATAATGTGTTTTTTAATGTGTCATTCAAGCAAATTCGAGTAGACCCCCAAAACAAAATCAAGACTTTGCAAATGGTTATGATGCCTGAAGCTTGAACACTAGTTTTGGAGTGTTACATTATTAATTTTAATTTTAATTTTAATACAGAACAATACAACTCGTTTGTAACTTATTTCTATAGAATCGGTTGAATCATGCTTCGGTGACTTACTCATAATGCACAGTTTACAATGCTTGAATCTTGTTAGTGAATTGATTCAAAAGATTCGAATCACTGACCTGATCAGTTTGGTGTGACTGAATTACCGTATAGGTCTATTTCCTATAATAATAATAATAGCCTACTAATAAAGAAAGAAAAAACTACTTTTTGATACCACCGTTTATGGTATGGCACACACGTTATGGCACTATCTGACAAGATACAATTCATACAATTATTTATGTAGGCGCCCAACCAGCCTGTTATGCTGCGCTGCCACCAAAGACCCGCCCACAGCTAAAATGCAATTGGTCAGAAATTGAACCTGGGAACCTGCTTTGGAATATGATTGGTTGACTGAAGTTACTATTATAATCCCGACGGGTATCTAGCAGTTAAACTCAACTGTGTATATTCGTGAGCAAGGCACGCTGTGTCGAGTCAACAGGGGAATACTGGCCTGGAGTCGTTTGTTACAACCGAAAAATATATGTAACAGGCTAGTGATTATTACACCAGATAGTGGACAGCTGCACAGGAAAGAGAGAGAGAGCCTAAAAATATAATGGTAAGGAAACCTGCTGGCAAAATGCTGGCATTACTGCATTGCTGAATTAGCTCAAATAATGTTGTATATTTTGTAATATGAATTTGACTTATGTTGAGCTGTATAATGTAACATTAGGCTATATATATCAACATATCAACAGGCTACATGTCTCGTCTAGTAAGTTAGTGAATCTTTCTGTTATAAAGAAAGATCAATATACAAATGGTGTGCCTATCTGAAAACTATTATTAATACTCGTTGAATTTGTTCTAATACTTTAAGCATTACTGTAAAAAAAATAAAAATATTGAAACTGAACTAATCAAGTCAGTTCCGTGTGCTGCATTAGTTTGAACAGAGGTTACTCATTACCTAGAATTCATCATGAGTGTTTCCGAAGGGCAACAAAGTCGCATCTGTACGCAGACTAACAACAAGGCTGTAAACGGTCTGGCGTGTGACTTCTTCAGTCTTATGTAAAAAAAATAAAAATAATAATAAGTTTAATGTTGATGTAAGTAGCCTACATATTGCCAAGAATGCTCATGGGCAGAAGCTTATACATCAAGGACATGCATGCATTTTAGTATAGACCTATAATACTATTATACTAGTATATTATAACGATAATAGTATATACGGTACTATACTAATATATAGTAGGCTATATAAGTATATAATATTATATGCTAGTATATTCTAATAAACCTATATTATATATTTACTGTTGATTAAGTATGGTTACCAGCTTTTCGGCCTAAATCTAGACACTGATAGCCATGTCTTGCATCATTTCCTCAGGAGATCAAGTTATCCAATGGTTTAAGTTTTTATCTGCAGTGTTATTCTAGAAAGGAAGACTGTGCCGGGGAATCTCTGACACCAGAAGTTGTGACCTTTGTCGTTATCATGAGACTTCATGTTGTCATATGTTCCAGAGCGGAGATCAGCATGTTGATGTTGGTCCTCTCCTCTGTATATTTCCGTCTTCTTAATCGGATGGGTTTCTACATACCACACGATTCTGTACGTTTCAGTTTGTATGACATTTGACATTTGTGATTTACTGGTTTGTTAAGTTAAAATTGGTAACTGTGGACTGGGGCAGAGGGGGAACTGGAGCAAGACTCTCATTTACCACCCTGATGTTATTTCAAAACTGTGTGACATACTTTCTTTTTTGAAACACACAATTTGGTTTTGGCTACCGTTGACTTAAAAAAACCCTGAGATATTTATTGTCTCAAAGAATGTCACATAGTTTTGGAAAGACATGAGGGTGAGTGATGAACAAAGTTAATTTTTTTCTCCACTTGTTTTTGTGATTGAACTACTGGGGGTTTGTGAGTTGACAAAAACCTTAAATTAATAATATATATATATATATTTAAAAAATAAAAACAATCAAAATAACAATTCAAATAAATATTATTTTAAAATATAAAACTTTAAAAAATAAATTTTGAAAAATATTTTAAAGTTTTACCTGCATGTCATCAGAGAACTGTGAATGTGACAACTGTGAATCATTGAAATATTAAAGGGTTAGTTCACCCAAAAATGAAAATAATGTAATTTATTCCTCACCCTCATGCCATTCCACACCCGTAAGACCTCCGTTCATCTTCGGAACACAAATTAAGATATTTTTGTTGAAATCTGAAGGCTCAATGAGGCCTTCATAGGGAGCAAACGATCGATCTCAGAATGTGCCTCACCTTGACGTCATCGTGTGGTGAAGCACCGCCTCAACAGAAAAAGAACAATGCCTGATTCAGTAGCCACGCCCAGAGACCCATGCCTGAGATGATATAGGCCTGCCCTACATAGAGCTAAACCGCATCGAATTTCTAAGCAGTAAACATACCAACATACCACATAAGCTTTATTCGGATTCCAATATTATGAATACATGGATATTACGTGTCTGTTATTTCATTTAACCACGGATTCGTTTGTAAACAAGAGACTGGATTTGCAGACAGGATGAGATCACATGAATGAATGAAGCAACACACTAATGTGAGTACACATTTTTTTAATATGTGATAGTATTGCATGTTGCAGATAGTAATTATGTGTACATGTCTAACTGAACATACCTTAGCACGCTGTCAAAGGCTGATGAATCCTTTATTTGTGGTGTTGTTGGTTCATTGCGATTCTCGATCAGACTCGGACATGTATGAGCCAGTGATCACAAAGCCCAATGTCCCGGGGCTATGTGTTTTTCAGACTGGCTACCAAAACGTAAGCCGGTCTGCCGACGGGCTATCTTAAATAGTGAAATAACATTCCTTTCTTGATTTGATATTTGAAGGGTGAGCGCCCACGTGTGTGTGTGTGTGTGTGTGTGTGTGTGTGTGTGTGTGTGTGTGTGTGTGTGTGTGTGTGTGTGTGTGTGTGTATGGTTAGCGGTTATATTCACAGATCGGGCGGGCAACGTAACGTTAATAAAAAAATAACATTCCAATCAATTGCGGGTGGATTTAACCGTGGGCGTTTACTTCCAAGTTTTCAGTGTGGCATGCCCATAAAAACTGAGCATTTCTTGAGAGAGCCTCAAAACCAGGGCAGAAAATAGCCTATTACTTATTCATTATGATGTTTTTGAATGTAAAAACCACGCTAACGTCATAATTTGACCTCAGACAACAGTATAAAAAAATACAAAAAGCCAGTTCATGGCCCCTTTAATGGAGTGCAGGATACTCTTACCACCAGGGAAAGACCTTAAATAATGCATCTCAAAACTCAGATCATGTGTCAGATTTACCATGTACACTGTGCAAACCCAAAATTGTTTACATCAAATTTTGGAAATTAAGAAATTTAAAGTGTAAATAAGCAGAACTTGCATATTTTTATTTTGTACTACTACAATTAATTGGTCTTCAAATATTAGAGCAAGCTAATTAATACATTTAAATTAAAATGATTACTAGTTTTAACCAGCTAATTCAATAAATGCTACCTTGCTAATTGGTAACACAATGCTTTGATAGCATTAGCATTGCACTTGCTGAGTAATTACAGCAATATAAAACAATTAACATGTATATCTGTATATCGGTTCTCAAACTAAGCTCATGCTCTACTCATCACCATGATAGTACCCCCCCCCCCAAAAAAAATAAACCCAACATAACAGAAACTCTTCATAGCAAAACATTAAACACTAAATCTCCACCTTGACACTAATCTTGCACAAAAAAACATTATATAACACTTAATTTTAGCATTTGCTCTCCCTTTTGAGTCTCATAGCAAAGCATACTGGGAAATAGAAATCCCAGCCCAGATTTAAGTTGGTCTAAATTAAAAGAAACAAGTTCATAAAATGCAAAACAATGAAACAATTCAGATGACTTAAAATGTGTACGTTTTGTGCGTTTTATTGTTTTATGATGTTTCCTGGGGTGCACTTATAATGTTAGAATGCGTTTTACATCAAAATTTGTCATAATTTATAAATAAAAGGCATTTTTCCTACCATGATTTTATCCTACTGCTCTGAACGCTCTGTTTAAAGCAGAACTAGGTAACTTTTCAACCTTCATAATATATTTTGTATATCTTGTGATGATACATCGACTTACAATAGGTTGAATGACATGTCTGCCATAGCCTGATGGGGTCTGTATCGTTTTTAATCGTACTTTTAAACTTCGGGTTTCGGGTAGTAACCCGAGAAAAAAAAGAACTACAAAATCGACTGCTTTACAGCATATACGTCACTTCCAGTTCCACCATCACCCCCACTTCCTTAAATTCGGACGTGCCAGCCCAACTATCCTTTTTATAGTTTGCCGGATGTTATAGTCATGGCCGCACAGAAATGGCAGCACAGAAAAAAAAGAAAGCAAAGGTTTTGTTGGAGGAATGCAAAAAGAGGAAACGAGAAAGTGATCGTATTAAAGGCAGGACGAGGATCAACATTGGGCCAGCGTTTGCTCGTTGGCGTGAGCTGAAGGAAGTCAATATATTATATTGACGATATATGGTTATTATCTATCACTCAAACATTAAAACGGTAACCAATAGACTAGACTACTATAATGACGCTGGCTTGTAAACGTGAGCATCGCGATCATTTGGCGTTTGAAAAAAAATAATAAAACCCATGAAATTATATTCATATGACATGCTGAAACATTTGCCACTGTACCTGGGATGAAGACATTTCATACGCGACGCAAGCAGAACACCTGCATGTGATCTCCTCCTGCAGTGTTCAGGGCTATCATAGTTGTCATGTCAACAAATGCACGTGCGATGCATCCCCTGATGTAGGATGACAGAGTTTACGACAGGACAATACTGTTTCCCAACTGTAGGGGGACCCCGAGAGCAAAACCTACCTAGTGCTGCTTTAAGGGGCGTGTTGTGCTTGGCCCACTGCTATGATTGGCTAACGTCTTTCCATCTCTTTTAGCTTGTTTTTACTATTACAGCTCTTATGGTTAACTAATCGTGAAAACTGTTGCATCACATTTATATTAAAATCAATGGCATTATATTTAGATCTATGGCATTATATTAAAATCTATGGCATTATATTTAGATCTATGACATTATATTTAGATCGTGGCATGAAACCTTGCAGTGATGATCATTGTAGCCGATCACACACATGCTGAGCACATGAAAGCAGTGATCTCGTCATTGCAACTCAGTTTCTGTACACTAACGAATGCTTTCATCTTCACTAACAGTGCAAACGTGATATAGTTAAGAGATTCGTTGAATAAAACAGGAGTCACTGATAGGGTTGTGCCGATGGACGATATCATCGCCACCATCGTGATGCCACGCCCCCCATTGCGAGTCTTGTTGTGAGTGCGACGCACACTAATCCTCTTCTATAGTTAAACTAAAAACTTTGCAGGGATTGCTTTGTAAATCATATTGAGAATATAACTAATGCATATATTATATTTTAAATACTGTAGTCTTTGCCAGATATAGCCTACATTTTGAAATAATAAACGAGGCTCAAACATCCATTTCATAAGCATGCATGTTTATTTCAGCACTTCCGTCAGTGACCTGTACACACCACAGCCTGTAAAACATTTAAACGATTATCAGTAAATAATGGTAACCTAAAGACTATAAGAAAATTAAATATTAGTAAAAAAAAAAAAAACTAATTTCCCCTCAAAGATGCATCATATACCGCTCTGCGCGAGATGAAACACGAGCTGTAGACACCTTCTCAAATATCTTCATCTTCATGTGTTCTCCTGATGTTGCAAAGCAACACTTGTTCTGAAGAGCGAATTTCATCTTTCACAGGGTCAGGACATTTAAGCTATGTTTGATTATTCACTGCCAGAGAAAACGAAAGTAAAATGGCCTGTGTGTGAAACGCGCCATTCAAATAAACTTGACTCAAGTCTAATAACAAGCACAAACTGTGTTAAATAAAATTAAGTAAAAAGGTAGCCTACTCATCCTACAGTGTTTTTCTACTTTCCCACAGTAAAGGACGTGAATGGGTATAATAGACTTATAAACAAACGAAAGGAAGAAACGTTTATAATTCCCTTTGAAAATGGGTGCGACGCGAGTGAAGATTTGAGAGAAGAAACGAGATGTCCATGTGGGATAAAATGGACTAACGTTAGGCCTATTGTTAAAATTCACGGAAATCACAAAACTTGTGAAAAGCTGACAAATCTTAAATTGGGCTCAGCCTACCTCTTCCATTCGGCATGAATCCATTCATGGCTGCGAATTTATTTCCTTTGTAAACAAAGCTTTGTGCTTCACTCTGTATTATTCACGTAAAACAACATTAACATACAAAACACTGGGTTAGTAACGAAATTATAGTTTTGAAGTAGAAAATAGCATTTATGTAAAGAGATTTATTAAAATAAAAAGTGCACTCTTCTTAAAGGTCCCGTTCTTCATGTTTTTTGAAGCTTTGATTGTGTTTACAGTGTGCAATATAACATGTGTTCATGTTTCGTGTGTAAAAAAAAACAGTATTTTTAACACAATTTACTTATCTGTATACCGCTGTTTTCACTGTCCTAAAAATGGGTTGATGAGTTCCTTGTTCTATGAAGTCCCTCCTTCAGAAATACGTAACGAGTTCTGATTGTGCCAGCGGTTGCCGTGTTGGGATTTGACCGCACCTTAGCGAACGTGTCACGGTTCCTGTGTTGTGATTCGACAGCAGCTTAGCGCACGTGGAAAGGTCACGCCTCTTAACGGGAGATATATGCGCTTAATGATCTCTACAGCGTCCCTGGGAAAGCCAAACAAAGGTGATTTGACTCCGGGATGAAAATAACAGCGTCTCGACGACATGGCGACAAACGCACTCAAACGCAACAATTCCTTTTCTCCACGCGACACGTCCTCTTCTCCACGTGGGTCAGCAACAAGACCACGCCCCCTTTTTGCGCGTATTCTTGTGGGCGGAGGTTAGTCTGTTCTACTGTTCTATCGAAGTCATTTATGAAGGAAGTACCAGGATGTAGTCCAAGCCAGCCGTTCGCTGTAGGCTTTGAAAGGGAACTTCTGGTAAATAAAATATCTCGCTTGGCATTGAACTTTGAGCTTTATAATTTTACAGGTATTATTTATGCTCTAACAGCAACATTACACACTAACTAAAGTTTGAACAGTGGAATCACGAAGAACGGGACCTTTAAGTGGAAGGAAGCTACTTTTTTCCCCTCACGTGCAACCTAGCACGTATGAGTCATTATTTGGGTTAGTAAAATAACAAAATTATATATAGTTTTGAAGCAGAAAATAGTATTTATGTAAAGAGATAGTAAAATACAGATATAGTAAATTATATATTTGTATTAATTAAAAAAACGACGATATCATCGTCCATCACAATGTTTTACTGTAAACATCGTCAGCTGCCAATTTAGGACACATCGCCCAACCCTAGTCACTGATAAACTCTCCTGTTTGATTGACAGCTGCATCGCGTGCTGCTCAAACGATTGCAAAGGGAGCTTTCTTTGATCGCTTTCTTTTTAGAATTGAATCACCGTTAAATAACAGATTATTTTCATCATACTAAGAGAAACAACACAAGTTGACGTTTAGTCACTGGTTTGATTTACTGACACACAGACAAAGAACATCTGACTACATGAATCATTACATTTCAGATCAGGCATTAGAATTAACACAGTTACTTACATTACTTTTGAACCCAGGCACCGCACAATGTTTTGTAATCGTCAACGGCATGCTTATTGCTTTGTAGCTCGATCTGCTTTATCCCCTCTGGCCTCTGTTACATGCGTGAATCGGTGGGCGGGGCTAAACAGGCAGTGATGAAGTAGGCGTTGTTCTTTTTCTGTTGAGGCGGTGTTTAACCACACGATGACGTCAAGGTGTGCATATTATGAAATCGATCGTTTGCTGGGCCTGGTGTCTATAAAATCTTTTCTTTGACTACAAGGAAGTTTTCAGCTCTGAAATTTACAGGATATTCTTATATTACCATGACCTTTTATATATCAAAAGCTCAAGGGAAAGTTGATTTCTCAATTCATCACCCCTTTAAATACTCATAAAAGTTCATTTGATTGAACTAATTTGTTTAATTTGAGCTGGCTCTACTCAAACAAATTAATTATTTTGAGCATTAGGTGTATCAAACAAGCTTCTTTATTTAGGTGTTTCGACTGCTTTGCATAAAAATCAACCCCTGAACTTTGACTTTTTTTATATTATATGAATTATGTAGAATGATTAATGTAAATGTAATGTAATGATAAAATATGTGTTAAAAATTTGGCATGTACACAAGAATTAGGCCACATCCAAGTTACAGATTCTGATGTGGAATGAAATGTGCTCTCTCTCTCACACACATACTCGCAAATAATGTGCATATGCATTCACATATTAACACAGCGACAAACAAATGCTTTAGTCATGCCAGGGAAATGCTTTCGTGCCTTGAACAATTGGATGGTTCACAGGATCAGTGGCAAATTTCTGACTCATAGCTGTGGTTTACTGCCTCACTGAAAGGCAGCATTTGAGACTTGGTTTAGGAATCTGGGCATTTGTATTGTGCTGTGTCCAACTTCCCTTTTACCAAATAACACTTGCATGAAAAATGCAGGAATTGATCCAAGATCAGCTTTGTGTAAATACTAAAGCTGGGCAGGTTATAGGAAAGAGGCCATGAATCCATCCTCACTGTAGATAGAATCAGCACTCCAGCTATTCTGTACACCTGCGCATTGCTTCGATCTGGGGCCGACAGATGGTTGAGAAAACCCTCAAGCCAAAGCCCTAGACCGGATACAGGCAGGTCTCTGATCCTCCAAACTTTCACTGAGTCATGTCATTGAAAAACGACGTAAAGGGAAAACTCCATTGTCATTGCTGGTCGCTGACAAGCTGTTGGCAGCTTCATGTCTGCACATCTGCTGGGGCAGACCTTCCAGGAAGTGTCTATGAGTCAGAATTATGCCTGAAGTCCATAAGTACTTGTGCTATGAATATGAAGAATGTGTGAGATAATTTGCATCCTATTGCTTAGCTGTTATCTTATTTCATGTCTATTAAAATTCTAGTGTTGACAACATTCATCCAGCTCGACCATTCAAACATTTTACCAAAGTGATAATGGAAATATGCATTTATCAATATTACAAACCAATATTTGCAATATTACAACCATCACAAGCTAGCTAGTCATGTGCTTAAATTTAGGCTAATTTTTTGTTTTATTTTTACTTAAATATAAAAAATTTTACACAAAAATAACAAAATTTTATTTTTACATAATTAAATTCCAAATTTTCAAATACCAAAAATTCCAGACAACAAAAGGTTAACCTCCTTACATTGAATCTTTGTTGAAAAGGGCTTCAAGTGTTTTTCTATCCTGTTTATGGAAAGAAATTTGAAGTGTACCCTATAGTTATTATAGTTCCCTATATAGCTTCAAGATTTTTTAGTTTTCCCAACCTAGCATAATAGCCATACTTAAATCATACTTGTAATCATATCATTAAAAAAAAAAAGTTATTATATATATATTAAAAGTGTATATATATATATATATATATATATATATATATATATATATATATATATATATATATATATATATATATATATATATATATATATATATATATATATATATATATATATATATACAGTGAGGAAAATAAGTATTTGAACACCCTGCTATTTTGCAAGTTCTCCCACTTAGAAATCATGGCAGGGTCTGAAATTGTCATCGTAGATGTATGTCCACTGTGAGAGACATAATCTAAAAAACAAAACCAGAAATCACAATGTATGTTTTTTTAACTATTTATTTGTATGATACAGCTGCAAATAAGTATTTGAACACCTGAGAAAATCAATGTTAATATTTGGTACAGTAGCCTTTGTTTGCAATTACAGAGGTCAAACGTTTCCTGTAGTTTTTCAGCAGGTTTGCACACACTGCAGGAGGGATTTTGGCCCACTCCTCCACACAGATCTTCTCTAGATCAGTCAGGTTTCTGGCCTGTCGCTGAGAAACACGGAGTTTGAGCTCCCTCCAAAGATTCTCTATTGGGTTTAGGTCTGGAGACTGACTAGGCCACGCCAGAACCTTGATATGCTTCTTACAGAGCCACTCCTTGGTTATCCTGGCTGTGTGCTTCGGGTCATTTTCATGTTGGAAGACCCAGCCTGGACCCATCTTCAATGCTCTAACTGAGGGAAGGAGGTTGTTCCCCAAAATCTCGCAATACATGGCCCCGGTCATCCTCTCCTTAATACATTGCAGTCGCCCTGTCCCATGTGCAGAAAAACACCCCCAAAGCATGATGTTACCACACCCATGCTTCACAGTAGGGATGGTGTTCTTGGGATGGTAGGATGGCATGACTTTCTCCCATGACTCCTCTGGATCATCCAAATGGTCATTGGAAAACTTAAGACGGGCCTTGACATGTGCTGGTTTAAGCAGGGGAACCTTCCGTGCCATGCATGATTTCAAACCATGACGTCTTAGTGTATTACCAACAGTAACCTTGGAAACGGTGGTCCCAGCTCTTTTCAGGTCATTGACCAGCTCCTCCCATGTAGTTCTGGGCTGATTTCTCACCTTTCTTAGGATCATTGAGACCCCACGAGGTGAGATCTTGCATGGAGCCCAGTCCGAGGGAGAATGACAGTCATGTTTAGCTTCTTCCATTTTCTAATGATTGCTCCAACAGTGGACTTTTTTTCACCAAGCTGCTTGGCAATTTCCCCGTAGCCCTTTCCAGCCTTGTGGAGGTGTACAATTTTGTCTCTAGTGTCTTTGGACAGCTCTTTGGTCTTGGCCATGTTAGTAGTTGGATTCTTACTGATTGTATGGGGTGGACAGGTGTCTTTATGCAGCTAACGACCTCAAACATGTGCATCTAATTTAGGATAATAAATGGAGTGGAGGTGGACATTTTAAAGGCAGACTAACAGACTAACAGTCTTTGAGGGTCAGAATTCTAGCTGATAGACAGGTGTTCAAATACTTATTTACAGCTGTATCATGCAAATAAATAGTTAAAAAATCATACATTGTGATTTCTGTTTTTTTTTTTTTTTTTTTGGATTATGTCTCTCACAGTGGACATGCACCTACGATGACAATTTCAGACCCCTCCATGATTTCTAAGTGAGAGAACTTGCAAAATAGCAGGGTGTTCAAATACTTATTTTCCTCACTGTATAACTGTAAAAACACATGCACACACAGACAGGGAGAGAGAAGAAGAAGAAGAAGTTTCATTTATATAGCGCCTTTCCACAGCTCAAGGCCGCTTTACGTAATGTTAGACAGTAAATTTGTCCACATACACAATAGTACATTAACAGAGAGAGAGGGACACACACAGACAGACAAAAACTTGAAGACTTTGGCTATAAATTGCTTTTTTTAAATATAAAATTATGTATTCTGAGCTATATGAAAGAATAATTTTAGTGCAAACTGCTTCTGTCTGTCTCATAGTTTCCAAATGACACAACAAAATAGGCCCATTATACGTTTTCTGTAAATGCCAGAACGACTTGTGCTTCCAGAGTTGGAAGAAATTCAGCCCTTTCTGTGAATACCCTCATGTGTTACTCTCCCGCCCTGTCAAGGTCATCAAATGACAAGGCTTTGCCCCTCTGAGGTCGTGAGAAGTAAGTCTGGCCAGAAAATGCTATACAATATGCTAACTGTACATCCCTGGGTGTGATTCTGTTTGGACTGGTCATGTTGTGGTTAATATTTCACAGTTCTTTAGAGGGTCTGACACTGAATTGTGTTTTATATGCCTGGTTGAAATGGGGTTTGGCTGAGTAAACATATTTGTCTGCTGTTTGAGTTCCACTGCTGACTTGAGCTGCTCAGATGCAACAGAGGCCTCATGATAGACTATTGGCTTTGACAAGACCGAAGACAATTGGTCTTTCATGCAACCAGATGACAGAAAGAAATTATATTATCTTTTACAGAAACTCACAATATGCATTTTTTCATGTCAGAAATCTTTTCATGAAATTAATAAAATGTTATGCCCATTAATTAACATAATAATAAGAAAAAATAAATACAACAATGCAAAGTCCCTGGAGTGAAGAAAAAGAGCAAAAACATGACCAAGTGCACATTTAAGATGAATGAAAATGTTAAAATACTTTAATATTAAATGTATTATCATATTAAATAATATAAAAAAAATGTGATAAAATAATAATGTAAAATATACTTGTATTTTTGAATATGTATATATTTAATTAAAATATTTAATTTAATGCATATTTAGTATTTAAATAATATTTATTTTAAATATTCTCTTAGTAATGTTAAAAATTTTTATCATAAAGCATACATATACAGGGAGTGCAGAATTATTAGGCAAATGAGTATTTTGACCACATCATCCTCGTTATGCATGTTGTCTTACTCCAAGCTGTATAGGCTGGAAAGCCTACTACCAATTAAGCATATTAGGTGATGTGCATCTCTGTAATGAGAAGGGGTGTGGTCTAATGACATCAACACCCTATATCAGGTGTGCATAATTATTAGGCAACTTCCTTTCCTTTGGCAAAATGGGTCAAAAGAAGGACTTGACAGGCTCAGAAAAGTCAAAAATAGTGAGATATATTGCAGAGGGATGCAGCAGTCTTAAAATAGCCAAGCTTCTGAAGCGTGATCATCGAACAATCAAGCGTTTCATTCAAAATAGTCAACAGGGTCGCAAGAAGCGTGTGGAAAAACCAAGGCGCAAAATAACTGCCCGTGAACTGAGAAAAGTCAAGCGTGCAGCTGCCAAGATGCCACTTGCCACCAGTTTGGCCATATTTCAGAGCTGCAACATCACTGGAGTGCCCAAAAGCACAAGGTGTGCAATACTCAGAGACATGGCCAAGGTAAGAAAGGCAGAAAGTCGAGCACCACTGAACAAGACACACAAGCTGAAACGTCAAGACTGGGCCAAGAAATATCTCAAGACTGATTTTTCTAAGGTTTTATGGACTGATGAAATGAGAGTGAGTCTTGATGGGCCAGATGGATGGGCCCGTGGCTGGATTGGTAAAGGGCAGAGAGCTCCAGTCCGACTCAGACGCCAGCAAGGTGGAGGTGGAGTACTGGTTTGGGCTGGTATCATCAAAGATGAGCTTGTGGGGCCTTTTCGGGTTGAGGATGGAGTCAAGCTCAACTCCCAGTCCTACTGCCAGTTTCTGGAAGACACCTTCTTCAAGCAGTGGTACAGGAAGAAGTCTGCATCCTTCAAGAAAAACATGATTTTCATGCAGGACAATGCTCCATCACACGCGTCCAAGTACTCCACAGCGTGGCTGGCAAGAAAGGGTATAAAAGAAGAAAATCTAATGATATGGCCTCCTTGTTCACCTGATCTGAACCCCATTGAGAACCTGTGGTCCATCATCAAATGTGCGATTTACAAGGAGGGAAAACAGTACACCTCTCTGAACAGTGTCTGGGAGGCTGTGGTTGCTGCTGCACGCAATGTTGATGGTGAACAGATCAAAACACTGACAGAATCCATGGATGGCAGGCTTTTGAGTGTCCTTGCAAAGAAAGGTGGCTATATTGGTCACTGATTTGTTTTTGTTTGGTTTTTGAATGTCAGAAATGTATATTTGTGAATGTTGAGATGTTATATTGGTTTCACTGGTAAAAATAAATAATTGAAATGGGTATAAATTTGTTTTTTGTTAAGTTGCCTAATAATTATGCACAGTAATAGTCACCTGCACACACAGATATCCCCCTAAAATAGCTAAAACTAAAAACCACTTCCAAAAATATTCAGCTTTGATATTAATGAGTTTTTTGTGTTCATTGACAACATGGTTGTTGTTTAATTATTAATGTTGTAAAATTAATCCTCAAAAATACAACTTGCCTAATAATTCTGCACTCCCTGTAATTTATATATGTATGCAGACAAAAGGACACAGCAATGAAAGGGTTAAAGTCTAAACCTGCAAGACTGTAAAAACACATGCACACACACAGACAGGGAGAGAGAGAGAGAGAGAGAGAGAGAGAGAGAGAGAGGGACACACACAGACAGAAATTAATAAAATGTTATGCCCATTAATTAACATAATAATAAGAGAAAATATATACAACAAGGCAAAGTCCATGGAGTGAAGAAAAAGAGCAAAAACATGACTAAGTGCACATTTAAAATGAAAGAATTTAATAAATATTTAATATTGAATTAATATTTAATTTAAATATTCTCTCAGTAATGTTAACATTTTTATCATAAAGCATACATGGAATTTAATTTAAAAATGCACGTGTATATGTGTGTGTATGTGTATTAAGAGTTCAGACTGGGACAGCAATATCTGATTGTCATATAAGGTGACTATTCTTATCTAGGCTGCTGAAGAACATACAACAGGCGTGGCCTTGTATAAGCCCCGCCCTTTGTCATGGAAAGCCCTATTGGTAGGAATCAAAGAGGGCGGAATCTCACCTCTAACAGTTCCCTCCCAGTTCTAAATGAAAGCCCATTGTGGAATGCACACATTCTCTCTCTTACATGCATACACACACACACACACCCTCACGTATGTTCACCAAGTCCTCTCTCCTTCCTGTTTTTCACAAGTTCCTGCCTTTATGGTGACGGTAGTGTTGTCGCAGACTGGAAGGAGTTCAAGCTTCCCAGGAATCCCTTGTTTAGGATTCCTTACTAGGAGGGCTGCACTGAGGAAAGCTGAGAAGAGAGCTTTGAAATCTCCCAACACATGTTTGTTGTGAAGACCGAGCTGACCATGCTTTGGAGCTTATTTCCTAGGTGTAGCTGACATTGGGGGGTTGGAAATTTGGCTTGGGAGGAGGTGAAAGCAGGGGGTGGAAGAGGAAACCCCATTCACAAACAGATCAGCCAGCATTCTGACACGCTGAGCCGAGAGCCTCCTCTAGTCCTTGGGGACGACTAGCTTCACAATCTTCTCCTGATGGAACTCACAAGAATAGGCATTCCTAGGATTCCCAAAAACTGCTGAAACGCTCTTTTGGAAGAGGAGTTTTGGTTTAGTTATGGAATCACTGAGAGAATCTTTTCTTCATTTGACCTTTCAGATGTCTACTTACAAACGGGCCACGCTGGATGAAGAGGAGTTGTTGGACACTGGCTCCGATGGGATCTACAACACCCCTACCATACAGGTGAGAACTATTTTTTACAACTTATGTTTCTTGATGTATGTGTATTGAAATATGAGCCAATCCACTGAACTAGTGATCAGTTTGCTTGATTTTTCACCAAACTTCTTTACCAAGTTACTTCCTCATGCTTTTCATTTCAAACATCCGCTGTGTTAGCACTGTTACAACTTTATTCTTATACTGTTAAAGCTTCCCCCCAGAAGTGTTTCTTCTATTTGTGTTGTGTGAATACACCTTACATTTCCGTTTACTTTTAATAAGTACAGTTTTTTTTATGCTTGTTAAAAGTCAATGTTAAATGTTAAAAGTCAATGCAAATGCTAGCAAAATTTTTGCTTCACTGTCACGAGATGCTGCAGTTTTTATTTGTTAGATCTTAATGAGTTTTGAAGCACAAGTAAAACAAATTATACATTGTGCTTGACCCAATCATAGTTAAACAAGATTTTATATACTTAGTCAACAAATGATTAGGTAGGAATTTATTTGATTGTAAATTCAGCTTTAGTATTGTGAAATATTATTATTATTTATAATAACTTTTTTTGTTTTCTATTTTCAAAATGTAATTCATTCCTGTGATGAATTTTCAGCATCATCACTCCAGTTTTTAGTGTCACATGTTATGCTGATTTGTGTTTTCAAAAACTTTTCCTGATTATTATTATCAATGTTGAAACCAGTGCTGCTTAATATTTGTGGAAACTGTGATTTTTCTGTATGAAAAGTTCAAAAGTACAGCATTTAGTTAAGATAGAAATCTGTTGTAACATTCTAAATGTCTTTATTGTCTTTTAAATGTAATGCATCTTTTTCTTTCAAAAAATCTTACCTCTAACTTTTGAATGGTAGTGCACATTACCTGTGAAGTTTATAGTTTGTGATTATGATGTTATTTCTGATAAAGTAACGCTGCATAAGTAAACTGATCCACCTCTAACCATTAAAATTACGGTTTGCTGTATAATCTATAATAGTCAGGTTGATTCTGTCATATTAAATAATAAACACTATATGACTTAACTGGTTTTGTTGATTTTGATGTTCCCACGTGACATATTTTTAGATTACCTGACTAAACCTAGAGTATTTTTGTTGCTGCTATAAAAGCAAAAGCTATTCATGTAAAAAAAAAATTATTTGCATAACATATAATGGTTTATAGGGATGTTAAAAAAGACTGATATCTGCTGTGTATATGCAAATGGAATCCATTTTAGCTTCCTTGCAATACTAATGTTTGTTTTAGAATAGCACCTTATAAGAATTATTACTGAATATTTGGCCTTTTCATTTCGAAAGGCAAACAAGTGGAAGTCCAAATATGTTCTAGTCGTTTATTTCTCGAACCAGAACTTCATTATCCTTTGACCGTTCCTAAAACATTTTCTCTGGATCATCGAGGGTATTAAATGTTCTGGGTGCCTTTATTAAAAACATTTTACTCTCTTTGTTTTACTTTCTCCCTCTGCTTTCTTTTGGAGAGAGACCTGAGTTTGGCATTAGGGCTCATTGAAGCCACACAACACATGCACACTACCTGGTATGCATCCAAACTAAGCTGAGTAATTGCACAGCTGGGCAGTTGGCCACTAAAAGTGACTTTTGAACTCTGTGAGCTCAGTAGGACTTAATCTGATTGGTATTACACAGATCATTTATTTAGTTTCTCTGGCACCTCTTCTGCCAAGAGCTGATCAATTATGAAATCCGCAAGCCTTATTTGATCAGTATAGTATCTAAATGAAAAGAGAATCAGTCAGAGGAAAAGTTTAAAGCTTAAAGTTCATAGTTCTCAGGTATGTTTCACCAACCTTTTCTCAGAGGATCAAATAGGAACAGAAGAGACGGCTGTCTCATACAGTTATAGGTGCACTACTGTTCAAAAACTTGGGGTCTGTAATACTAATAAAAGTGACAGGAAAGACATTTACAAAAGGATCATGTGACACTGAAGACTGTAGTAATGATGCTATAAATTCAGCTTTATCATCACAGGAATAAATCACTTTTTAAAATATATTAAAATAGAAAACAGTTGTTGTAAATTGTGATATTTTACAATGTTTTATAAATAAGTTAATAAATAAGTGCAACTTTGGTGAGCATCTTTCAAAATAAAAAAAAACTTTTTTTATAGAACCCAAACATTTGAACACTAAATATGGCTATATGTGGATAGTATGGTCTAGATACTTTTACATAGTATGTAATGTATGCAATGAAAAATGTTTAACTTTGCTATCTCAAATTACAATTTGGGTTGTTGAGATCTTCTGAATCTAAAGAAGAGATTTCAATGCAAAAGGCCCCATTTGATCTCATTAATGCCTAAGAGATACGTTTGAGATATGAATATTTCTTTCCAGCGGTTAGGGTTGAATAGCACTGCGTTTGGCAGAACAGTGTTCAGACTTGGCAGTCTTTCCGAGAAGAAAGCATTTTCCTAGAAAGTAGGACGTTTATCACTGTTTTTTGGTGGGTTAGTATTTAATGCTTAACCCGATGAAAACGGTTCCTGCTTTTCCTGGCTGTTATTCTCTGTGGACGGCATCTGTGATATGCTGTCGATTACCACAGAAAATAATTCTGGTTACAGTTACACACTTACAAGGAAAGTAAAGCCGGCCAGCGTTCCAGAGAGTTTAAAAGCAGAAATTTGAAGCTCAATTCTTTTCTTTTTTTTAGATCAGTGTGAATGTGATCTGTATTTTGAATTGGAACAGAAAGACAATGACATTTGGTCCCACCAAAGAAAGGACATGATCATATTTCATTTTCCCATGCAATATTATATAAAACCTGAAACCTACACCATGTTATATCAATATTTACCAGTACCATGGTGTCACTTTCATTAAACAAGACAAATAATCATCTCACCCTTGAGGATAGCGTCTTTGCCAATGATCATTCCTTTGGAACAGGTTTCAGTGTCATATGCGTCATCTATGCATCATTGCTGATTTGCAGGGATAGTTATTTCAGTCTTAACCCTTATTCTCTGGTTACTTTATGTGATTATCAGGTGGGGCTGCAGCGTGGCCTGGGACTCCGGTGCTGGGCGGAGAAAACACATGTTGAGAGAAAACTAGTGGTCATTGTGTGCGTTCTGTCAGTGGCCCTGTTCATCTGCATCATGTCTTTGGGTCTGCGCTATAAAGAATGTGAGTGACTTGATCCTTTCAATTGATGGTAAAAATATTACATAAATGTATATTTATGTATATTTATATATAATGTGTTTATATTAATATTATATTTGTATTATATTAATTATGTTATTATATACGTATAATAATCATATAATATATAAATGCTATGATATATTATATATATTATTTTAAAAAGTGTGCTTTGCGTACAATCCTGCAGTTGTATGTACTAAGACTCTATATGCTCAGGGGGGTATTCCAGAAAGCAGGTTATGTGCCAGGTATGTTTAAGAGCAAGTAAGCGGATAACTTCAACTTTCGGTTCCAAAAACTGAGGTAAATTTCAGGGTATGTAAGTAGCCATAGCAACTCACTCTCTGAACATAACCTGCTCCTGTTCCAGGGTTAGTTTGCTTAAGAGGTATTCAGATGTGTGTTATATAATTAATATAGTTATATTAATATAACTAAATTTGTTATATAGTTTACAGTTATATACACACACACACACACACACACACACACACACACACACACACACACACACACACACACACACACACACACACACACACACACACACACACACACACACACACACACACACACACACACACAATATTATATATTAATTCTAAAGCACTATTACAACAAGGTAATGTTTACTTGTTAATTAAATTCAAATATATTTGTTATTTATTATATTGTCATCTCACACATGGATCTGCATTCAATTAATTAGCATCAAACAAACAATATAATTCTTAATCTCAGTGAATTAAGATTACCTATTAAACGAAAAGGTTGAAAAAATGATTGCACAACCACCAGATAGGTGGTGTGCACTAAGTAGGTTATGTAAAGCGCCATTAAACAAAAGAAGAAGAGGAAGTAGAATGGCACGCTTTTTCTTAGCGTCTGTTCCTATGGTGAATCATTGATTCGTTGCTCTGTTGAGAATGTCTTGTGTGTTAACCTTAAACATACTCTGAGTTGTCTGAACTTACTCACAGACCCATTTTTGGAACCAGCATACCACGAGTAAGCAAGGATTGGTTTAATCAACCAAGAGTTCAAGGTATATGTGACAGTAAGTTAACCTTGCTTTCTGGAACACCCCCCTGGATGCCACTTCCTGCTATTCAGCCATCCACTGTTGCCCAACCATGACAAATCGCTGTATAAAAGAACAATGATTTTTGCCAGACTCTCAGCCTCTGTCAGGCCTATAGTAGTTTCTTGGCCTTATCTCTCCAGATTAGGAGCTAGGGATACATCACTTGTTTTGGGCCAAATGTTATTCTTAGAAGAGCTTACAATGAATCTGTTGTAGCTGTTCTCCCTAAACCAAATAAATTCAGTGCCCTTTAACTTCAATTATTTTCAATATTAAACTTAATGCTTGCATAACCTCATTCAGTGGACTCTTGCCCAGCCTCAAAGCCAAAGTGAAAACAAAGAATTGCATGCTTATACAGTTATTAAGTCGTCTTAACATATTCGAGGAAAATAAAAGAAGCAAAATACCTTTTCAAAGAAGTGTGACTAAAAGTGTGACTGTTGGTGGTTGTAATACAGACAAAAATATTTGCCATAACAGATTGCCTATCACCCTGGGGGGTGTTCCAGAAAGCAAGGTTAACTTACCGTCACATATACCTTGATTAACCCAAACCTTGTTATAATTTTTTATTCAAATTCTTTAGAATTAATATATAATATTGTATATCCTCCTGGGACCCAGAAAAAAAATAGTATTTCGAATTTAGTATTTTTTCATGTCATTACATTGTTTAGAGCATAAGAAACAAATGGGGAAAAAACATTTTTTAAAAATTATATTTTATTCATATGTTATGATATGTACTCTGTAGTTGACAGCAGGACTCAGTTGTTAAAAAAATAAAATTACATGAAATTGCATGTATAGGCAAAAACAATGGGATTTATTTTTAATTCACCAGTCAATTTTTAGGTTTCAGGATTTTTTTTAAACCAACTTTGTTTAAAGATGATTCTGAACTATGTTAAGAAAGATATAACGAAATGCATTGATATACCATTTTACTTTATGAAATATGTGGGTAAAATGGCCATACTTGGGTTTTCCCATTCAATACAATGTATCTATACACTGCATCTAATTTGCATATTGATGTGTTCTTGGTGCAACATGTAATGAAAAAAGAAGTGTAATAATGGGAGTAATAATTGGCAACATTTTCATAATAATATCTAATATTTCATAGGAATATCGATGTGTAATTGCTTTCCCTATTCACTCGTTATGTCTCCAAAATGCCTGATAAACATGATTTAAGTCCTGGCGTCCACTACAGTGGTCATTTATGAAATCAAAGCCCTGTTTTGTAACAGGAAGTCAAATTTTGATTAGAAACCCCATTAATGCACAATTACCATCGCACACCTGTAGGTAATGGATAGGTGCATGGGACAAATGATAACCAAATCCAAAAATCTCAACGAATCAAGGGAAATCCTGCACACTACCAGTACTTGCAAAAAATATTTTAAAAGTTTTCATATTTTTTGCAAGTACTGATAGTGTGCGGGATTTCCCTTGATTCGTTGAGATTAGAAACCCCATAATATTTTCCTGAGATGTTGATTTATAACAAACAATTTGTAAATTAATCTGATTTAAATTATAATTAAAAATATTATCATATTTCCATAAGAGTGCTAAACATTAATGTCAGCTGTGTTTAAAGACCAAGAAGAAGTTGTTGTCCTGGTGAAACCTCCAAAAATGTGTTATCTCTGCAAATCCCCGAATGTGCTCTTTACAGGACATCCAGACCAGTTAAAACTGTGACACATATGATGTCAGAGAAATTCACTAAAATATAATGTCCACTATAGTGGACAAAAGTCTATTTGTGGGTCCCTGGAGGATATTATATAACTGAAACCCCCTCTGGAGCAGGTTATGTTCAGAGAGTGTGTTGCTATGGCTAAAAGTTACCTCAAGTTGAGGTTATCCGCTTACTTACTCTTAAACATACCCAGGTATGTCACATAAATACCCCCCTGGTGTGCTAATTAATTGTTTATTTCTCAATGTCTTATTTCTGTTTTGTTTTTTTGACAGTTAGATTTAGTATTTTTATAAAGGGTCACTGCTAGAGACTCACTGTGTGGCCAAATAATCAGGATTCTGAATAAATACAGTCCGTTTCTCAGAAACCACATTTTGGCATTAGCCCCTGATAAGTGAATAGTTCCAGATGGGTTCATGTCCTGGGATCTTCCTCAAAAAAAAAAAACATTCAAAGCATATTTATGATGTGCAGCTTGAATGCTGTATGAGGTACTGCACCGAAAGTGTAGCGCCCCAAAATCCCAAGCTATAATCAAAGCTATGTTGATTTACCTTTTCTTGCTATGAAGATGAGTAATTGAAGTGGGGTTATATATTTTAGTTTTATCATGCATTGAGTACTGCACTTCATTTATGATTACCCTAGTGTAAGATATGCTGAGTGAAAGAGACATCGGGGAGGCTTTCTTTTCTGTTTGGCACATATATGTGATATAAGGCATATTCAGTGAGGAAAATAAGTATTTGAACACCCTGCTATTTTGCAAGTTCTCCCACTTGGAAATCATGGAGGGGTCTGAAATTGTCATCGTAGGTGCATGTCCACTGTGAGAGACATAATCTAAGAAAAAAAATCAAGAAATCACAATATATGATTTTTTTAACTATTTATTTGTATGATACAGCTGCAAATAAGTATTTGAACACCTGTCTATCAGCTAGAATTCTGACCCTCAAAGACCTGTTAGCCTGCCTTTAAAATGTCCACCTCCACTCCATTTATTATCCTAAATTAGATGCACCTGTTTGAGGTCGTTAGCTGCATAAAGACACCTGTCCACCCCATACAATCAGTAAGAATCCAACTACTAACATGGCCAAGACCAAAGAGCTGTCCAAAGACACTAGAGACAAAATTGTACACCTCCACAAGGCTGGAAAGGGCTACGGGGAAATTGCCAAGCAGCTTGGTGAAAAAAGGTCCACTGTTGGAGCGTTCATTAGAAAATGGAAGAAGCTAAACATGACTGTCAATCTCCCTCGGACTGGGGCTCCATGCAAGATCTCACCTCGTGGGGTCTCAATGATCCTAAGAAAGGTGAGAAATCAACCCAGAACTACACGGGAGGAGCTGGTCAATGACCTGAAAAGAGCTGGGACCACCGTTTCCAAGGTTACTGTTGGTAATACACTAAGACGTCATGGTTTGAAATCATGCATGGCACGGAAGGTTCCTCTGCTTAAACCAGCACATGTCAAGGCCCGTCTTAAGTTTGCCAATGACCATTTGGATGATCCAGAGGAGTCATGGGAGAAATTCATGTGGTCAGATGAGACCAAAATAGAACTTTTTGGTCATAATTCCACTAAACGTGTTTGGAGGAAGAAGAATAATGAGTACCATCCCAAGAACACCATCCCTACTGTGAAGCATGGGGGTGGTAGCATCATGCTTTGGGGGTGTTTTTCTGCACATGGGACAGGGCGACTGCACTGTATTAAGGTGAGGATGACCGGGGCCATGTATTGCAAGATTTTGGGAACAACCTCCTTCCCTCAGTTAGAGCATTGAAGATGGGTCAAGGCTGGGTCTTCCAACATGACAATGACCCGAAGCACACAGCCAGGACAATCAAGGAGTTGCTCTGTCAAGAAGCATATCAAGGTTCTGGCGTGGCCTAGCCAGTCTCCAGACCTAAACCCAATAGAGAATCTTTGGAGGGAGCTCAAACTCCGTGTTTCTCAGCGACAGGCCAGAAACCTGACTGATCTAGAGAAGATCTGTGTGGAGGAGTGGGCCAAAATCCCTCCTGCAGTGTGTGCAAACCTGGTGAAAAACTACAGGAAACGTTTGAATTGCAAACAAAGGCTACTGTACCAAATATTAACATTGATTTTTTCAGGTGTTCAAATACTTATTTGCAGCTGTATCATACAAATAAATAGTTAAAAAATCATACATTGTGATTTCTGGATTTTTTTTTTAGATTATGTCTCTCACAGTGGACATGCACCTATGATGACAATTTCAGACCCCTCCATGATTTCTAGGTGGGAGAACTTGCAAAATAGCAGGGTGTTCAAATACTTATTTTCCTCACTGTATTGTAATGGATGCAGCAGTATATTTACATACTTGTATTGTTTTTAACAGCTCCTCCGGGAATGTGTCTGTCAGAGCCTTGTGTTAGTGTGGCAAGTACGGTCATGGGGGCCCTCGATCGGTCGGTGGACCCCTGCCAGGATTTCTACAACTTTGCATGCGGGGGCTGGATGAGGAAAAACCCGTTGCCTGAGGGCAAGTCCCGCTGGGGTCCGTTCAGCAACCTGTGGGAACACAACATGGCTGTCATGAAGAACTTATTAGGTAAGTAACGCAGTCCAGGGTGATCATCATCATCACAAAGTATGGCCTGATAAATTAAACGGCTTGCTTTTTTTCCGACGTCAACAAGTCCTCTTGTGTTCTTAATTAGATTTTTGAATCCCGGATTTTCAGTGAGGACTTTTGGACCCTGCTGTATAAAAAAGCAGTAATGAAGTTCTATCCTGAAAGGCTCCTACCAACTTATAGGCTTCATTTCACTTTGCTTTAAGGGTTCTTGTCATTGAATTTTTCTTCATTTGTTGAATTCAGAGAATACCAGCACAACGAGCCTGAGCAAAGCTGAGCAAAAAGCCCAGTGGTATTACCAAGCTTGTATGAACGAGAGCAAAATTGAAGAGCTTGGGGCAAAACCACTCCAGGATCTCATCAATCAGGTGACCTCAGATACATGAACAAACCTAGTCACCTTATTTAACAATATGAAACTCAAAAGATCTGTTGTCAGCCTTAATGAAAACCATTTTTTTTCTCCTATTCTGGGATATAATTCTTAATAACTGAACATTGTTTTTCCAGACAGGAGGTTGGGGCTTGAAAGGCCCGTGGGAGAAGGATAACTTCCAGGAGGTTTTACGGACTGTGTCAGCCAACTTCCGAACCTCCCCCTTTTTCACTGTTTTTGTCAGCACAGACTCAAAAAGCTCCAACAGCAACATCATCCAGGTGGGAACACTTATGGTTATGTTTTTTATTCTTAAATGTGTAGGGGAAACTCTGAATATATTATAGCATGCTTTTTATCATGATGCATGTCACTGCTTAGCTTGTTGATTCCCCTTTTTCCACAGGTGGATCAGTCAGGATTGGGACTTCCCTCTAGGGAATACTATCTCAATAAGACAGCCAATGAAAAGGTAAACAAAGAGACATTATGTTGTTTATGAACGTTGGTAGTGTTTTGATGTGGTCTACAGCTTGTGTTGTTATTCCTTCCAGTATTTAAAAGCATACTTGAACTTCTTGGTGGAGCTCGGGATTCTTTTGGGCGGATCAGAGGAGACCTCTCAAAAAATGATGCAGGAGATCATAGACTTTGAAACGGTCCTGGCCAACATCACGGTCCCTCAGGAAAATCGACGTGACGAGATGAAAATTTACAATAAAATGCAAGCCAAAGAGTTAGCTGTGAGTACTGCATGGTTATTGTACTATTGTTTTATTGAAATCTAAGGTTCTTTACTGGTTGGTCATGACCCAAAAATGATCTGTTCTCGTCATAAATGGAGAGGCGAATTATTAAATGTATAGTAATGAATGACAAAATGTTTCCCATAAATTTGCTGTTGCAGACAGCACTAATATGGGCAGGTTTCTTGACAATGGATAAACATTTGTACAGACTACAAATTGTTTTGTACAAATTATTGTCAGCCTCTACTACCATTCAAAAGTTTGTGGTCAATAAGATTTGTTTTCATGCTTTTGAAAGTAGTCTCTCATGCTCATCAGGCGGCATTTATTTGATCAAAAATACTGCAAATCAGTAATATTGTGAAATACTATTACAATTTTAATTAAAAAGTGTAGGGTATGTAAAAATGTATAATGTTTTTGAACAAACCTATTTGATCAGAATACAGTAACAACAGTAATATTGTGAAATATTATTGCAATTTAAAATAAATGTTTTTAATTTGTATATATTTCAAGTGTAATTTAAAAAGCTGAATTTTCAGCAGCCATCACTCCCATGATCCTTCAGAAATCATTCTAATATGCTGATTTTCTGCTCAATAAACATTTGTGCTGCAAACCATGAGATAATATTTTCAGGATTATTTGATAAATAGAATTCAGTAGCCTTTCTATTTATTTAGTCCTTGCTGCATTTTTTGATCAATTTAATACATCCTTACGGAATAAAGTATTAATTTCTTTCTTTTTTTAAATCATACTGACTCAAAACCTTAGAACAATAGTAGGCCTATATGTATTGTTAGTAATGTTTCATATGGTTGAGAAGTTGTTATGGTTATGGTGTCCAGTTGAAAATATGGGTCCTGAAACAAAACCGGTTGAGAACCACTTATTTAAATATCATCTTCAATGAGAGTAAAAATTTTAGAACATTTAGTTACATTTCCTTTGCTTCAATTCCACTTATTTAAATATCATCTTCAATGAGAGTAACAATTTCAGAACATTTAGTTACATTTCCTTTGCTTCAATTCTTCAAATTATGTTGTCGCATGTGAGTCACCATGTGTTTGTGTCTGTGCTGTAGATGTTGGCTCCGGCAGTAGACTGGATTCCTTTCCTCTCTGCAGTGTTCGCCCCTGTTGCCCTAAATGACTCTGAACCTGTGGTTGTATATGCTAAAGAATACCTCCAGAAAGTTTCTGAGCTCATCAGCAACACCAACAAGAGGTAAACCAACCAACATTAGCCAGAATTAGCCAGCTAGGCTGTGTGTGTTTTTGGGTGAGACCCTTACCCCTTTTCCAAAAGAATGGTTCGCGTTTTGGAGCCAGAGCCTGTTCTCGGCCAGCTCGCATAAACTGCCGGTAGTCTCATCTGTCCTTTTCAGAGATAAATTGAAACTGAAACCGTTGATTCCCTTGCTCTCTTGCACACTGGAGACCCTATCATACGATGCCAGATGCAACGCAAGTGTTTTTTGCTAGTGTCAGCCCGACGCAGTTATCATTTTCATGCCCAGCACCACATTGTTTAAATAGCAAATGCACTTGCACCCATCTGTTCACTCCTGGGCGTGCTGGTCTGAAAACGAGGTGTGTTCAGGGGCATTTGGTGTCTTGCTATTTTGAGGCAACTAAAAACGACTGCGCCATTGACCAACAAAAGCCTGGTCTAAAGTCAATAGCGCAGTATTTTTTGTGTTATTTAAAGGGCGCGTTAGTAATATGTGTCTATAGGAGGGTGCATAATGCACGTACACTCTGCTTATTACACACACAGGGACGTGTAGTAGCACACACACATTTTTAAATTTGATTCCTCTCTGGAGAAGCGTCTTTCCGCTCGCAAATTCCACCATGGTGCAAGCACAAATGGCTTTTAAAGGCAATGGGAGATGAGACTCTGATTAATTTATTGCACGTTACGCCCAAAACACACCTATGACTCATTAAGAGACTAGGTACAACCCTTTTGGACCACACCCCTGACACGGCGACTGTTTTTTTCGTCGTTAAACTAGCAAGAGTGGATTCGGACACGGCCTAAGTGCACCTGCCCCAATGCGCTCAGATCGTTAAAATAGGGCCCATAGTCTCTCTCGCGCATTCATGAGCTCGGTGCGAAGAAATACTGCCGCCGTGTAGTTTAGCAATCGAATAGAATTGCACTATATTGCTCTGGATATTTAGATATACAGTGCAATATAGTGCTATGTTATTTGATTGCTCAACTAGATGGCGGCAGCATTTCTCCGCACCAGAACTGTGTTAACGGAAAAGGGGTAATAGATCTGTAATAGATCTGTAACAGATCTGTAGAAAAATTACATTCTCCTTTGTGAAATTGTCTGTTAGCTAAAATCAAAGCTAATGTGTCTCCCCCAGTGTCTTGAATAACTACATGATCATGAAAGTGGTGCGGAAAATGGTGTCCATCTTAGACCAGAAGTTCCAAGATGCGGAGCAGCGCTTCCTTGAAGTCATGTACGGCACCAAGAAGGTGAGAAACGAAGATCAAAGCTGCCATCTGTCAGCCCAAGGCACTGCTGTCACTGAAAGAGTCAATGATCCATCAAATATCAAATAACAAAGTCATGTTTTTCACATTTACCTCTCTTTTTTGTTTCCCTATCTATCATGCATCATTTCATTTTCCTATAGTTGAGATTTAAAGGACATTATTCATTTTATTGCAAGTTTTGCATCAGTTAAAAGAAATAGTTCATCCCAAATTCGGTCATCATTTACTCCGCCTCATGTCACTCTAAAACCATTTGAACTTCTGGACGTTTATGCATAATTATACTGCCCAGTTAGAAAATGCACCATAAAAGTATCATAAAAGAAGCCCCATTTGACCTTTTTAAGTCTTCTGAACTTTTTTGATAGCTTTCTGAAGTAAAATTTGAGAAACAGACCTACATTTTTGCCATTTTTCTTTGATAATTCTACCCTCTGCCATATTCCTTCTGACAAAAATAATATCTGTCATCTATCTCAGATTTGACCGAATCCAAATGGCATTGATTGTCATCTAAATTGATACTTTTATTCAGCAAGGACGGCTTATATTGGTCGAAAGTGACATGTAAAGAAAGACTTTAACATTTTTACCAAATTCAATTCAATTCAATTCAAATTTATTTGTATAGCGCTTTTCACAATACACATTGTTTCAAAGCAGCTTTACAGAAAGTGCATTTCATAGATGAACAGTATAAAAAATGTTAAAAAACACAATGTTAAAGAACAATGTTCGAAAAAGATAATCAGTCGTGTATTAATTTAGGCCATAACAACGCTGGCGTTGAGTCGTCTCTTCACAGGCGTGGAGTCGTCTCATCACAGGTGTTGGGGCATCCAAAGTCTTCATGAGAGGCTGGATACCAACCGGAGCTGACGAACTATTTACCTCGGGACTAGTGTCCCGAGATAACAACAGAAAAGCAGATGGGAAATAATTAGCGTAGCTGCTGTTCAGAATATTATATTAATGCTGTTGTTCCGATTTAACTGTAGTATAAAAGGTAATTATAATGTGAATGCTTGGCTAAAGAGATGTGTCTTTAATCTAGTTTTAAACTGGGACAGCGAGTCTGAACCTCGGACAATATCAGGAAGACTATTCCAGAGTTTAGGAGCCAAATGTGAAAAAGCCCTCCCTCCTTTAGTGGACTTGGATATCCTAGGAATGACCAGAAGCCTAGAGTTTAGTGACCTTAAAGAGCGCGATGGGTTGTAGGGCGATAGAAGATCCGTTAGATACACTGGAGCTAAACCATTTAGGGCTTTATAGGTCAGTAGCAATAATTTGTAATTGATACGGAACTTAATAGGTAACCAGTGTAGAGATGATAAAATTGGTGTTATATGATCATATTTTCTTGACCTAGTAAGAACTCTAGCAGCTGCGTTTTGGACTAACTGTAGTTTGTTTATTGAGGATGCAGGACAACCAGCTAATAAAGCATTACAGTAATCTAATCTCGAGGTCATGAATGCATGAACTAACTTTTCTGCATCAGGAATAGATAGCATGTTACGTAGCTTAGCAATGTTTCTAAGGTGGAAAAATGCCGTTCTTGTAACATATGAAATATGATTTTCGAATGTCAGGTTGCGGTCTAGTATAACACCTAGGTCTTTTACTGTAGTGGATAAAGTGACAGGACATCCTTCCAAGGTAAAGTTGTATTGTGCAAGGTTTTGTGGGCAGTTTTTTGGACCAATAAGTAATACCTCCGTTTTATCTGAATTTAATAGCAGAAAATTACACGTCATCCAGTATTTAATATCTTCAACACATGCTGTCAGTTTAGATAATTTAGCGTTTTCGTCCGGTCGTGATGAAATATATAATTGAGTGTCATCAGCATAACAGTGGAAATTAATTCCATGTTTTCTTATAATATTACCAAGCGGTAGCATATATATTGAGAATAGCAGAGGGCCTAATACGGATCCTTGCGGCACCCCATAGTCTACTGACATCATCCTGGATTTTTCCCCATTTAGACAGACAAAATGGTAGCGGTCTGATAAGTACGATCTAAACCAGTTTAATGCCTGTCCCTGAACACCAGTATAATTTTGAAGTCGATCTATGAGTATTTTATGATCTATAGTATCGAATGCAGCACTAAGATCGAGTAGAACTAGTATTGCGATACAGCCTTGGTCAGAAGCTAGAAGTAAATCATTTGTGATTTTAAGGAGCGCAGTTTCTGTGCTGTGATGCGGCCTGAATCCTGATTGAAATTTTTCATAGATATCATTTTCTTGCAAGAAAGAGCACAATTGAGCGGACACAACTTTTTCTAGTATTTTAGACATAAAAGGAAGATTTGAAATTGGTCTGTAATTTGCTAGGTTATTATGATCTAATTGTGGCTTCTTAATGAGAGGTTTTATGACTGCCAGCTTGAATATTCTTGGAACATGACCTAAAGATAAAGACGAGTTAATAATATTGAGAAGAGGCTCTTCCAATACAGGTAACAACTCTTTGAGTAGTTTAGTGGGTATTGGATCTAATAAACATGTTGTTGGTTTAGATGCAATGATAAGTTTATTTAGCTCTTCCTGTCCTATAGTTGTAAAGCGGTGTAGTAGTTCTTGAGGGGCGATAGTAGCGGTTGAATCATAAGACATCATTAAAGATTGTACATTTACAATTTTATTTCTGATGCTTTCTATTTTCTCAGTGAAGAAATTCATAAAATCATTACTACTAAACTGTAACGGAATATTTTGCTCAGGCGATGCTTGTTTATTTGTTAGTCTAGCCACGGTGTTAAATAAAAACCTTGGGTTATTTTGATTATTTTCTATTAGTTTGCGGAGATGCTCAGCCCTGGCTGCTTTTAGGGCCTTTTTATAACGTGACATACTATCTCTCCACGCGATTCTAAAGACCTCTAAATTAGTTTGTTTCCATTTCCGCTCTAAGTTACGAGTTTCTCTCTTGATAACATGTGTAGCACTGTTGTACCATGGTGCTTTAGTTTTCTCTCTAACCTTTTTTAATCTAATTGGTGCAACGATTTCTAATGTGCTAGATAAAATGTTGCTCATACTGCTAGTCATTTCCTCTAGTTCATCTGTTTGTTTGGGTTCACTGAGCAGCTGAGACAGATCAGGTAAGCTATTTGAGAATCTATCTATAGTGGTTGGAATGATTGTTCTGCCTGGTCGATAACGTGGCGCAACATGACAGATTTCAGCAGTACGCAGTATGCAAGTTACCATGTAATGGTCAGTGACATCATCACTTTGCGGTATAATATCTATATCGGTTGGGTTGGTTCCATGTGATATAATTAAATCTAGTGTGTGATTAAGACGATGAGTGGGACCAGTGACGTTTTGCTTGATCCCAAAGGAGTTTAATAGATCTGTAAACGCAGCCCCTAATGCATCATTTGTGTTATCTACGTGTATGTTAAAATCTCCAACAATTAATGCTTTATCGACGTTGACCAATAGATCTGAGAGAAAGTCAGCAAACTCTTTTAAGAAATCAGCATAGGGCCCTGGAGGTCTATACACAGTAGCCAAGGCTAGAGATAATACGGATTTCTTTCTTGCATCTAAGAGCGTAACATTTAGCACTAGTACTTCAAACGAATTAAACCTGTGACCTGTTTTCTGAGTAACATTAAGAATATCTCTATAGATTGTTGCAACACCGCCGCCACGACCAATCAGACGGGGCTCATGCTTATAACAGTATCCTGGCGGAGTAGACTCATTTAGACCGAAATAATCATTTGGCTTAAGCCAGGTTTCAGTAAGGCAAAGTACATCAAAACTTTTATCTGTGACCATTTCATTTACAATAACCGCCTTAGGTGTGAGCGATCTAATGTTTAGAAGACCTAGTTTTAGAAATTGTTTTTGTTCGCTAATATTTAGCTTTTCTGGTTTAATCACAATTATATTTTTCCTGGATCTTACAGTAGATTTAATGTTTGATCTCATTAAACGAGGAATAGACACAGTTTCTATATAATGTTCTACATTGGTACTTATGTTAATTAAGTTAGGACACAATTGTTTTTGTTCACTAATATTGAGATTTTCTGGTTTAATCACAATTAGATTTTTCCTGGATCTTACAGTAGATTTAAAAAAAAATATATATTTCAAATAAATGCTGTTCTTTCTATTCATCAAAAAATAGAATGTATCACAAAAAATGCATCACAGTTTCCACAATGTTTTGTTTTCAACATTGATGATAAATAGAAATGTTTAGCATATCAGAATGATTTCTGACGGATCATGTGACACTGAAGACTGGAGTAATGATGCTGGAAATTCAGCTTTTCCATAACAGGAATACATTACATTTAAAATAAATTAAAAATGCAATTAAATTGCAAAAATATTTCTTAAAATTACAGTGTTTACTGTTTTGATCAAATAAATAGTGAGCATAAAAAACGTTTTGCATCAGTTTGGCCTCATCCTTTCTCTTCTGCTCTCCGTCTTATCTTAGAGTAACTGGTATAAGAGTTGGTGTGTATGGAGAGGCGGTGTGTTGTTCTGTGGGGAGCCTGGTTATTCAGACTCTTATCAGGAGGAGATCCTGTTGCCCTGACCTCACTTTCCGCTGGGGTCAGGCTGAAATAACAAACGAAAGACTGAGCCTTTGGCGATGTGTGTATGTGTGATGGGTTATGATAAGAGATAAAGATAGGGTCTATAAGGACGGTCACCTTAACCACAACTCAGTATTTTAGAGTCAGTATAGCGTTTATAATAGCATTTAAAGTGAAAAAGGAAACTTCTTGTCATCATTTACTCAACCTCATGTCATTCCAAACCTGTAGGACATTCTTCTGAGGAACATAAATGTTGAATCTACTTTCTGTCATTGTCATACAAGGTCAATATATCAATAAACTTATTTTTAAAGGAATCCATATAATGTCTGTGCTGGATTCCAAGACTTTTGAAGTCACATGACAGCTTAAAATGCCAAAAATAAGCCATTATTCACTGATAATCTTCGCATCTGCTGAGAACGAATGTAAATTGACAACCCCTGGTCACCAGTCACTTTCATTGCATATTTTATTGCATTTTGTTCTTCTAAATTATGTTATTTTGAACTTTATATTCATTCAAGAATCCTGAAAATCATGTATCACTGTTTCCACAGAAATGGTCTCTTAACATCTCATTTCCTTTAAAAACTAAAACTCCCTTTTACCCTCATAGTCTTTTATTGTGAGTGTTATCTCTAGAGCCTCCGTTTCTAAACAAGATGGGAAGTTGAAAATGTGACAGGACATGTCCTGTTTCTGCATCATATACAAGGAATCTTCTAGAGAACAATAATGTCTTGTTTCACTGATGAAGTGGGAAAAACACCCTTCTGTTTACCTTCACTGTCAGAAAAAAAACGTGTACAATTTTTACTTTTAGGGGTACAACATCTTGTCACTGGGGCAGTACCCTTAAAAGGACATATTTATACCTTTTTTACCCCTTGAAGGTTCATAGTCAAGTCAAGTCACCTTCATTTATATAGGGCTACAATCTGTTACAACACAGATTGGTTAAAAGCAGCTTTACAGTGATACACATTTATGTTGTAAAAACTGATTAGTTATTTAATTTGGTGCCACTTAAACAACACCATCCTCAACTAAAATAGAAAACCCCCAATGCGTTCCGGACGCCCATCCGCATGGCAACAGCACTTGGTGGCCGGAGAACGCAATGAAATAGGTTTTGAAACTATACCATCATCATTCCCGGGCAAACCCCAAACAAGGCGAATCTGCGAAAACTGCGACAGCATGTACATGTTTAGCCTATAGGCAAGTGCATTTGAATACGTATGTGTGCATATGTCTGTACAAAGGGGAAGGCAAGGGAAGTCTAGTTGACACGGTCTCTGCTGACACTTCGGGGCTGCGTTGTGGTCATGTCTAGGCGCAGGTTCACTATCTGATCTGGATCCGGCAGACTACAGTAAACCTCGGGATAAACAGAGAGACTAACAATAGCACAGACACCATTCTTTTTATAATGTAACAAGTACATCAGGTGTTATGGGAAGTGTTCCCGGTTCTGGCAGACCTAGTTAATGCAGCCTAACAATCAATTAACTGATTTAAATAATAGAAATTGATCATGTTCTATGTGTATGCTACAGTAAAGAGATGTGTTTTTAGTCTAGATTTAAACTTACAGAGTTTGTATGCTTCCCGAACAATGCTAGGAAGACTGTTCCAGAGTTTAGAAGCTAAATAGGAAAAGGATCGACCGCCAGCAGTTTATTTTGATATTCTAGGTATTATCAACTGGCCAGAATTTTGAGAGCGCAGTAGATGTGATGGAGCATAATGTGTTAAGAGCTCGCTCAAATACTGTGGAGCTAAACCATTTAGTGCTTTGTAAGTAATAAGCAAGATTTTAAAATATATACCTTTTGTTTAACAGGGAGCCAGTGCAGTGTTGACATACTTCCTGGTTCTAGTAAGAACTCGAGCTGCTGCGTTTTGGACCAGCTGGAGTTTATTTATTAAGCGAGCAGGGCAACCACCCAGTAGAGCATTTCAATAATCTAGTCTTGAGGTCATGAACGCATTAACTACCTGTTCAGCATTTTGCACTGAAAGCGTGTGCTGTAATTTAGATATATATTTTAAGATGGTAGAATGCAGTTTTACAGATGCTAGAAACGTGGCTTTCAAACGAAAGATTGGTATCAAAGAGCACACCCAGGTTCCTCACTGACGACGAAGACTTGACAGAGCAGCCATCAAGTGTTAGACAGTATTCTAGGTACCTTAAAGGGATAGTTCACCAAAAATGAAAATTACCCCATGATTTACTCACCCTCAAGTCATCCTAGGTGTATACGACGTTAATTTTTCGAATACAATTGGAGTTATATAAAAAAAATGCTTTATAATGGCAGTGAATGGCAGCCCAAAAAAGTGCATCCATCCATTGTACAAGTAATCCACACGGCTCCGGGGGATTAATAAGCGAATCGATGGGTTTATGTAAGACAAATATCCATATTTAAAACTTTATAAAGTAAAATATCTAGCTTCCAGGGGACTGCCTTCCGTATTCAACTTACAGAAAAAGCGTAACTAGCGTGACAATGACATTGGACGTAGCGTGAGCTTTTTGAATTACGAGAGGCGCTACTTTTTTCTTAAGTTGAGTACGGAAGTTCGGTTCGCCGGAAGCTAGATATATAAACCCCATTGATTCACTTCAGAAAGCCTTTATTAACCCCCGGAGCCGTGTGGATTACTTTTATAATGGATGGATGCACTTTTTTGGGCTTTAAATTTTGGGCTGCCATTATAAAGCTTGGATTAGCCAGGATATTTTTTTATATAACTTAATATAACTTTAATATAAAATACGATTGTATTCATCTGAAAGAAGAATGTCATATACACCTAGGATGGCTTGAGGGTGAGTAAATTATGGGATAATTTTTATTTTTGGGTGAACTATCCCTTCAAGGTATGTAGTACTAAAATGCACCTTTTAAGGGTAAAAAAAGTTGATGTCATTTTAAGGGTACTGCCCCAGACATTTGTTAGTCTAAAATGTCTTGAACAAATTATTTGTGGTCATTTCCCTTAAAACACTAAATCCCATGTTGTGCACGTGGAAAGTAGACTTTGTGTAGCTGCAGAAGTTCAAGTCTGGATGTACTGTAGATTGTTTGTGAAATGTCACATTGAGAAGATTAAGGTGCGAACGAGGATGCTAGTTGTTAATATAGCACCTTTGTGTTTTCCAGAGCTGCACGCCACGCTGGAAACTTTGCGTCAGCGACACGGACAGCGCTCTGGGCTTTGCTCTCGGGGCGCTCTTTGTCAAAGCTACTTTTTCCGAAGACAGCAAAGCTTTTGTAAGTATCTTGTGATGTTTTGCATGCCATCCCTGTCTTTTCCTCTAGGCCTATATAGTCTCTCCTGATGTGTTTGTCAGGTTGAAGATATGGTGTCCGAGATCAAATGGGCCTTTGAAGACAGCCTGAAGACTGTCGGCTGGATGGATCCTGAGACAAAAAAAGCTGCAAAAGAAAAGGTGAGAACTGACAGCACTGATCCCACATGATGTTTTTCACCGCTTTTGTCCGCAGGGATGGATCTTGCTGAAATCAACACCCATCTAATATGTCAGACTTTTCATATTTCACATGAGCTTTAGTCTTTTTTCAATTGGTGGATGTTTATAATTTTCATTAGCTGTTTTGCCTTGTGGACAATAAAATTGGCCCATAGACCAAAAAAAACTTGAAATGTTGAATGTACTGTAGCTAACAGAATATCAGAGAGACTTGGTGCTCTTTTGACCAAAAATAATATTGGGAACTATGCATCATATTGCAACAAAACTACATACTAGTTTTTATGCTTGTTGATGTTCTGTAATGCCACCTAGTGTTGAAGTCTAAACTGCACTCTTATAATGCCACTCATAATCTTTATTCCATTTTCCTTGTCTAGGCAGATGCAATATACAACATGGTTGGTTATCCAAAATTTATTATGAACCCCAAAGAACTGGACAAGGTGTTTAATGACGTATGTATACATTTAGTTTGTTTGTGTTTGGTGCATGGAACATTTTTTAATGTAGTGGCATGCCTGAACTGAAATCTCAGCCTCTCAAACTGTATATCAGTTTGATGTTGTTTCAGAGCTTTACTTTCAAAACGTCATGAATTATTACAACTTCTCTGCACGAGTGACGGCTGACCAGTTGAGAAAAACCCCCAACAGAGATCAGTGAGTATCAGTCCAACACGCAAACAAGATGATGCTCTGACGCACATCTCTTAAAGGGATAGTAAAATTATGTAATTTACCAGTGTTATTTTAATATTATTTATATACTATTATAGTATTTATTAATGTTTTGAAGTAGCTTTTATTTTTATATTTTTATTTTAGTTATTTTTAAGTGCTTCTGTAATTTTTTTAAATATATTTTTCAATATTTCTATTTAACTTTAATTTATTTTGGTTATAGTAATTTTAGTACTTTAACTTAAAATTATTTATTTCACTTAGTCGCCAAGGACAAATTAGCGATTTTAAATGTTTAAATAATTCATCTAATATTTATATTTTATTTCAATTAACGGAAACCAACTTTTAGTTTTAGGTTTAGTTAACAATAACAACACTGTAATTTACTCCCTCTCATGTCTTTCCAAACCCTTGTTGACTTTTTTCTTCTGTGGAATACAAAAGAACACAAAACGACCCCATTGACTTTCATTATATGAAATACAGGTTTGGAACACCATGAGGCTAAGTAAATAATGCAGAATTTTCATTTTTTGTATTAAAACTACCCCAATGTCCGTTTATGTGTATGCCAGTGAACAGCCAAGTCATTGTGTTTTTCTTTCTTGCTTTTATCTCTGTGTACAGATGGAGTATGACTCCACCAACAGTTAATGCCTACTACAACCCCACAAAGAATGAGATGGTACTTCCAGCAGGCATTCTGCAGTCTCCCTTTTATAACCATGCTTGGCCTAAGTAAGAGTCTCCCAGTAACAAAACCGTACCTTCTTATTTAACTTCTTTCTTGCGTTTTTAGAAAGAGGCAGTTTGCAGCTGCACAGTCTTGTAGTCGGTTGCTATATCACTTACCTCATCCTATTGTGTATCTGTTGTTTTCTAGAGCAATGAATTTCGGTGGTATAGGAGTGGTTATGGGGCATGAGCTCACCCATGCCTTTGACGATCAAGGTAACAGAATTATTCTCTCTAAAATATTACTCTATATTATTTCAGATGGGTAGGTCTCCAGTATGTAAGATTCAGGCAATTGCTGTAAAGAGTCAAGTGTGCAACTGATTCATTATTGCAGAGTTACAAAACCACAGGAGTAACTAAATACCTGTGTGTTTGCTATGGTACTAGTGAATACATCTCACACATAATTAAATGAGTATTCAATTATTAAAGTAATATTAGACTATCAAATCATTTCTCTCTATCAATCAGTTTTTAGGATCTCAGTCTAGCAAGTATTATTAGTAATGAATAATACAAGTAATGTAAAAACAATGTTTGTCTTTTGATTTTGTATGTTATCAATTCTAAAAATGTTTAAAAAAATGCAAAAAGTTGTGGTGGCAAAGTGCTTCTAAGGTCAAGGTTCAGAATAAGAGACTGTTAAATTTGTGCATGTGGTGACCCTGTTGAATATGCATCCATGCTTTGATATTAGTTATTATATTGGTATATATACGGTATACACTGCGTGCAGAATTATTAGGCACGTTGAATTCCTGATTATATTTTTTCCAGGCACATTTTACCAATTCCAAACCACATTAATCATAATAACTACTATTAATTTTGTATTTAATCATTTATAAGTGCTATATAATTGTTCATGAATGCTTGAAATGAAAAACACCTTGTATTCAGGTGTGTAGAATTATTAGGCATGTTTTCCTTTACAGATAAATTGGGCCAAAAAAGAGATTTAACTCAGACTAAAAAGTCAAAAATTATTAAATGCCCATGAGAAGGATGCAATACTAATGGAATACTAGAAATTGCAGTTAAGACATGACCATTGGACAGTGAAATGCTCATTGGGTCAGCAGGGTCAGACAAAAACATGTGGTGGAGAAAAGATAACAGATAACACAACAGATAAGTTGAGAGTGACTCTTGAAGGACCAGCACCACATCCTCTGCAAAACAGTCTTCAAAACAGATGGACTAAAAATGAACTCCCAAAACGTACTGCCAGATTCTGGAAGATGAATTCTTCAAACAGTGGTATAAGAGGATGTGGTACTGATCTGTCTATAAAGCCTATAAAAATCAGTCTTCTGTATTCACAACACTTTATGTATTTTACAACACTTCAGCTTGTGATTCTTATTAAGTGGGGGTCATTTTTTAGGATTCTTTACCTAATTTAAGTCTCTGAGATCCTGACACCTTGCACTTCTGGAGATTCTAGGTAGGTTGCAGTTCTGGAGAATGGTGGCGCTGGAGACTAAAGGGTTCCCGATGGTTTCACACTTAATTCTTCACCTTAATTTGCAGTTAACAGGTGTCTTTTCTCCGCCACCTGTTTTTGTCTGACCCTACTGACCCAACGAGAATTTCACTGTCCTATGGTCATGCCTTAACTGCAATGTCTAGTATTGCTTTAGTATTGTATCCTTCTCATGGGCATTTAATAATTTTTGAGTTAAATCTCTTTTTTGGCTCATTTTATCTGTAAAAGAAAACGTGCCTAATAATTTTGCACACCTGAATAGAAGGTGTTTTTCATTTCAAGCCTTCATGAACAATTATATGTCACTTATAAATGATTAAATACAAAATTAATAGTTGTTATTATGATTAATGTGGTTTGGAATTGGTAAAATGTACCTGGAAAAAAATATATGATCAGAAAATCAACGTGCCTAATTCTGCATGCGACACTGTATTAAGAATCAAGGGTATGTACATTTTTGAATGGGGTCATTTTTATAAATTCAGCTAAACATTTTTTATGTAAAATATTTTATTCAGGACAGTACTAAATAAAAAATAACGCATTTTGAATGATCCCTCTTTTTTGTTAAAATAATTAACATTTTCACAGATTCTGCAAGTGGTATGTAAAGTTTTGAGAGACAGAGACACATTTTTATTACCACTGGTGTTACAATCCTTCATTCATTCATTAAATTAATATAATATCATTTTAATGTTATTAATATTAAAGGTGCACTATGTAACATTTTTTCAGTAAAATATCCAAAAACCACTAGGCCAGTGTTATATATTTGGTTCAGTTGAGTACTTACAATATCCCAAATGTTTCCAACTATTTGTAAATCGTGAGAAAATTGCTATTTTAACCAAGGAACCGGGACGTGTGAGGGAGTCGCCTTTCAATAGCGTCATATCTGCGTTTCTCTCGGTTTCCGGTTTTATTTTGCAGAACTGCTTTACTCTCACTGCAGTGTGCAACAAGTGTGATAGCAGCTGCCGAGCGAACACACAGAGTAACGTCATAACAGCATTTTCAACACACTCAGATGTATCTAATATGATAAACAGAGCTGCGTTACCTCATACTCATGACCAGAAAAGCGGAAGTGGTGCCGGCGACTGTGGCATAATAAAAGTCCCGCTGCTTGCGGGGCGTGTGTTGCGTTAATCTCATTAACAATCGCTCCAGCGGCCTTGCTCAGCTCCACAACACTCGGTCCTGCTTCTGCTTCAAACTACAGTAACGTTAATAATCACATCCATGAGCATGATTTCTGCCCGAGTCCTATCCCGATTCTTTTCCACCGGCTGTGAGGTGAAGACCACATGTCCCAAGATTCTGCGCTCAAACGTGGCGTCATCAAACTACGCCTTTGTTTTGAACAGGCGACCTCTAGAGGACGGAAAAGTTACATTTTAATATATTTAATATTTTAATTTAATGCACCTTTAATATATACTTTTAATAAATAATGTTATTGTTTGTATTATATTATATTATTTTCCTGTATGATTTTTTAATAAATACTAACATCAGCAGAACTGACATACACACAATGTGTATGTAACTTTTGATCAATATGTGTATGTTATAACACAGTGTTTTAAACATGTCCTACAGGAAGAGAGTATGATAAGGATGGGAATTTGCGTTCGTGGTGGCAAAATTCTTCAGTGGAAGCTTTTAAACTCCAGACCCAGTGCATGGTGGAGCAGTACAGCAACTACAGTATAAATAAAGAACCTCTGAACGGGAAACACACTTTGGGAGAAAATATTGCTGACAACGGAGGCCTGAGGGCAGCTTATAAGGTTTGTGAAGATCCTGTTGTGGAACAAGACTTTGCAGGAATTAGAATTTAAATCGATTTAATTCAATTAACAGATTTGTTTCGTTCATTAGAGAGTTATAAAGAGATGAGACGCCAATGGTTACGTTCCATAACACGACAACAGCTACGGCGAATGACGTATATGAGAATCTGATACGAAAGTCATTACGGTCTCTATATGTCTCTCGTTGGCGGCTTTGATAGCTTTGGGGCCGTTGTGATCCTGTCTCACTGAAAAGTCTCGCAGTGCAACAGGTGGCTCGGAATGGGCCGCTCTTCCTCCAGCCGCTCGGATTCTTTCCGTTGGCTGAAAAGGCATAAGTTACAGAGCAGATGCGCAAAGCATATGGCAGGAGAAGACCCTGCGTTAACCTCTCTGATGGAGAGGAAAATAAACGTTGACATGAGGGCACTATTTATTTGTGATCTCACCATGCAGTGTAGCATGCAGAATTATTTGCGGACTAATGTTATCACACTTGCTTTGCAGGCTTATGTAAACTGGATCGAGAAGAATGGTGAGGAGGCCACCCTGCCTGCCCTTGGAATGACCAATCATCAGCTGTTCTTTGTGGGATTTGCTCAGGTTTGTGCCCCAAAAATGTTTGCTTTCTGTTATCTGTGATGTTACAGTTGTTTTAAAGATTTTAGTTGTTTTACTGCCCACAGCTGTTTCACTACAAAGTCTTTTGTCTCTGTTTTTGAACGATTGGTTTGCTAAGGCAAGAATCAATATTTCTCACACTTTGTTTTGAAAATTTACCTCTGATGTGGATTGTTGAGGAGAGGTGTACATAGCCTATGCTATTACTTGGACACAGAATTTTCACCTGATGGACACAAAAAAATTCTGTATTTTCATATAAAAATTGCAGACATATTTGAAAGGTGGGACCCCATGAATATCCATAGATTAGAATATCCCTATGCTTATTATGCTTATTTTCCATAGTTCCTGCCATATCGGCCAAGAAAATCGCAACGTTTAATTTTCCGTTGGTCTTCGTACACGATGTAACTACAGAAGATGCAAGTTTTAAATAGAAAAAATATCGAAACTCTTTAGTAATTTTTGAGCGAGATGCTAACGGTCTAATCAGATTCAATGATCTATGCTAAGCTATGCTAAAAGTGCTACTGGCAGACCCGGAGATCGAAAACGGTAAAACTCAACTGTTTAATTCTAGGGGAGTCTATTTTCAAAAATAGTGGCGTGTTCTTTTTAAAGCCACAATATGTAATTTTTTGCCACTAGAGGTCGCTTATTCAAAACAAAGGTGTAGCTTGATGACACCTCAATTTCGCGGAGCTTTTATTATGCTGCAGACGAGTGCTTTCGCTAATGCGTATGTGTATTTTATCATATTAGATACATTTGAGTGTGTTGAAAGTTATGTTATAATGCTACTCTGTGCGTTCGCTCGGCGGCTACTATGAGACACTTGTTGCACACTGCAGTGAGCTAGATCGATATTAGGCATGGTAAAACATGGTACTTAAGGTTAATCAAAAAAACAAGGTTTAAACAATAAGACTATCTGTGTTGAGCTATATAACAATGATTTGTTTTCTTTCTATGAATGTCTCCAAACAGTTGCTCACCTGTCTAATAAAACACATATTAAAGCGTCTTTGGTGTTTCCATGGTTTCTACAAAATAAAACACCGGTATGATGTCATAGGCGACGCACAGACACGGTCCGTGTCCTGATTAAAATTGCTTATTTCTCTGGATTTAAACATTCTTGTAAACATTTGGGATAAAGTACACAAGTCAACAAAATATATAACATTGTTCTAGTGGTTTTCAGATATTTTAATCCAAAAATCTTACATATTGTGCCTTTAACCAAGATAACACTATTTTGGTTAACTGTAAAAAGTTAATTACATATTTATACTATTTTAGGCATAACATATTTAATTCTTGATTTTAATACATTACATTATAATACATCAAACTTTTACAGCCTGCCTGTGTTAAACATGAAAATGCAAAATGATAGCAACTAGACTTTTAACTGTATATATATATATTTTTTTTTATTAAACTAAAATTCATTTTCATGACTCAAACTATCTAAAATAAAATAAAAAATATGGTAACACTTTACAATAAGGTTCATTAGTTAACATGAACGAATAATGAACTTCACTTATAAAACATTTATTTATCTTTGTTAATGTTAATTTCAACATTACAACATTACTAACAAAGATTAACTAATGATGAACAGAGGTGTTGTTCATGGTTAGTTCATGTTAACTAATGTTAACTAATGCAACCTTATTGTAAAGTGTTACCAAAAATATTTGATCTATGAAATATCTAATTCGATAACACTTTAAAATAAGGTCTCATTAGTTAACCTTAGTTAAATCATTAACTAAAATGAACTAACAATGACTAACAATACATTGGTTGCAGTATTAATCTTTGTTAACGTTAGTTCATAAAAATATAACTGTTCACTGTTATTTTGTCAACTCAGGTCCACTAAATAATGTTAACAGATACAACTTTTTATTTAAAAAAAATGTATCAGTAAATGTTTAAATCACCATTAACTAAGATTAATGAATGCTTTAGAAGTATTGTTCATTGTTAGTTCATGTGAACTATTTAATGTAGTCAACAGAGTTTAGCTCCGACCCTAATCAAACACACCTGAAACAGCTAATTAAGCTCTTCAGGATTACTAGAAGGCTACAGGCAGATGAATTTGATCAAGGTTGGAGCTAAACTCTGTAGGACAGTGGGCCTCGAGGACCAGGGTTGAGAACCCTTGAACGAGTGTAAACAAATGTAAACTTATTGCAATGCAAAGTGTTATTTATTGTAGATTATAATACTTCAAATCTTTAAAAATGCAACTGTAGATAGCAATGACAAATCACATTTAACAACATTTAACAACATTAAATAACAGTTTGAATTAGCACATTAACATTTCAGCCCTGAAATACAAAAACTAATGAAACTAAAATGAAAATATTACAAATAAACATTTTAAAGCTGCTGTCCGTAACTTTTTTTGTGTTCAAGATTTACAAAAATGATATCATGAGAATGCACAACATGAATCCATTTTCCAAACCGTGTTTTTGTCTTACCCTGAATCATTATGGTACACTTATAATAAGTGTTTATATTGGGACTATTTTAGACCGGTCTGGTAGGAACCGCTGCGGAGGAGCACAGTCCCTGCGTGACTCGCCATAGACATAAACAGAGAGAAGTAGCTCCGGCTGCAATGTTCTTCCGCAAGACGCATGCAGTTCTGTTTATTAACAACTAGAGTGCATAAAGTTTCGGAGTGCAGCTTTAATAAAAATTAAAACCGGAATAAAAATGTAAAACTAAATACCCACAACACCATAGCATCATGACAAATTTTCTTCGAAAATGTAATAATCGTGTTATGCCCTATTATGGTCTAATAAATCCCTTTGTTTCCTTTTTTGTAGGTGTGGTGCTCAGTTCGGACACCTGAAAGCTCTCACGAGGGCGTTATCACTGACCCCCACAGTCCGTCACGTTTCCGGGTCATTGGCACCATCTCCAATTCCCATGAGTTCTCGCAGCACTTTGGCTGCAAGGTAGACTCACCCATGAACCCCAAGCAGAAGTGTGAGCTGTGGTGACAGGGACTGATCCTGGAGCTGGAGCGAGGTGGTGAAGCGGCCGCTGTTATCGCTCTCAAAACACCAAACGTCCATCTCAGGTTGCCTAATCTAGACTGCCAGAAAGCTGGTGGACTTATAGCGGACTACATGTTTTCCAGTAATTATTTGCCTCTTAATGAGGAGTAGGTGTAAATAATGACTCCATGGAAGTCTAATGGAGTTTCTTATACAAACATTCAAAACACTGGAAGTTCGGGGGTTAAATGTAACGAGAGAAGGAATTGCCACTTTTGCAAATAAGTTTTCTTTGAATATGTGCCTTTTTAGCAAATGCTTTTATTTTTCTAATGGGAAATAATATTTATGTTCTCTGTATTACGTTGTTAGTGTTTTACTTTGTCTGTAATGTTTGCCAATTCTTAACCGCAACACATTGTGCAATATTGTTAAATAACTTTGCTTCATGGTTAACAAGTTTTATACAAGTCTCTTCCATCACATCCTATATGTTGTTCTATTGGATTTGTTTTTGGACCGCCATACAAGAAAGTGCCTTTGGAACTATGCAAATATGAGACTTGCTGGGGAAAAAAATATTTTCATTGCAGATTCCAAGCGCCCCCTCCACCCTCAAAATAAATAAAAAGTGGGTAACATTTCATTTGTTAACATTAGTTTTGTGGTTAATAGTTAGTTTCTCCATCCCCCTGCAAACATGACCAGCAGATGTCGCCACATTCTCACATATTAATGGAAACACAAATTCCTGTCAAAATGTTTGCTAATATTCTTAAGTATCATCTAACCCCGGTATACATACTCAACAACAGCAGCAAGCGTATATATTCCATAAACGCTTGAGTTGACAAAAAGTATTCATCAATTATAAGTAATAGGCCTACTGCAACCATAATTTGGGCGGGACCTCTTTATTTATTTAAGATGAAATTGCAGTCTTATATTCAGTCACCATAAACTGCGTATGACCCATTCATTTCTTAAACTGAAGACTGATGGCTTGGAATGTAACTGAAATGCCATTCATTGTGTGAAACAGTGCAGGCATGTGGCGAGTGGTGACTGCCCTTATGACGTCACTCTCATTGGCGTATTGCAATGTCCGATTCGCGAACGAGTCGTTCACAAATCGAACTGAATCGTTCTTAGCAGTTCTCGAGTCAACAACTCGCCGACTGAACCAAGAACCTATTTCGAATTTGACTGATGTGGCAAGGCAAAAGGTTAATTGACTTGATTGCTTTACAGTTTTATCAACACACACAGCGAATGAATTGGTTTTAATAATAGCATTTACGTTTTTCAAAAACAAGTGCTGCATAAAATTGTTCTCATTCACGATATTTACTGAAGTGTGGTCTTGTTAAATTTATATCCATATTACGATTATAAATGTTTTTGTCTTAATTGAACACATTTTAAAAACGTAATTCGCTGTTTCAGAGCATGTTTTAATGAATAAAATGTATATTGACTGATTCAATATTGATTCAAATGCAGATATTTAACATTAAACAGTTAAAATATCATGGGGTAATATAATAAAAAGTCAGAATAAGGATACAATCGGGTAAAAAATATGCAAAATAAATTCTTTGTAGATCTCACAAAGTTCGTCAGGGACGACGTGAAAACGTAATTGCGTCATGACGTGGAATAATAACTGAATCGTTTTATAAACCGCATCTTTGAAACGAACTGTTCAAATGAACCGATTTGTGAAAGTGAGTCGTTCTTCCGATCACTACGGAGTGGCGTAAGGTGAACCCGAGTATCTCCGAATTCACCCGACGTTTACCGAACCGTCCTTCCAGCCGGACTGCTGGAAGCAGCCGCAACAACGCCATGTTGAGCGAAGTCTCCCATCTTTATGAGAAATTCCTATAATGCGACTTGTTATTGTGATGTTACAACGCAAAGCGGAGTAAAGAAACCCGGAGACGGCCATCTGAGGAGGCGAAGAACAATTCAACCGGGGAGATCCAGGGTGGCTGGAGGGGGAAACAACCCCCTATCGTCCCCATGCGTAGAGCAGCTACAACCCCCGATTTCAAAGATAAAATGACATTTTTGTTACTAACAGCCAGATTTGAATGAAATCCATGGCATAAGGATATACACACGTCCCGGCCTTCGTAGAGAGAAGAGACGGCCAGATATTGTTGGAACGTGCGACCGTTTTCAGCTGCGTATTTTTTGTTTTGGTTTAAATTTCTGCAATGAGTTTGCCACCGAAAGTGGTTCCGAAACCGGCCGCTGTCTCTGTTAGTGGACATGTTACCGGACCGGCACCGCCAACGCAGCTCCGCGCAGCGCTGACCTCCGTGTCGTTACCACCGGGAGTCCAGAGCGCTCCTCCGCCGTCAGCCGTGCAGCCTACCCAGTATCCTTCACTAACAACAAAGCCCCTTGTGTCCCACGCAGATTAATGGGCAAACGAGTGCGAATTTCTTTTTGTAATCACGTCACCTGACTTGTTTGTTTACATTCATGTGTAAGCGGTTATGGCGACGAAATTGCTAAAATACGATTGTATTAGTTAATATTAATATAATATAGCAGCCGTTGCCGGTGTGTATCGATTACATCGAAGGGATTTACTTGGTTGGTATCTGTTCTGTTGTTGTTTGTCGGTCCTCTTGGCGCTTGCTTTGTTCGTTGAATTTGACAATCCCAGCTTTGTATCCATAACAGTTTCAGATCATCCAGAATTTGTTAATAGTTATTTAATAGTCATTTTCTACTTTTGTATTGAAATGCTTTTTCTCCTAAAGGCCTAAGTCAAAAGAGACCAGAATGGCATATGTAAGGTTGCTAGGGTATTGTTGCTGGTTGCTAGGGTGGGACTAGGAAGTTGATGTGTTGTGAATGGCTGCTTGTTGGCCTGAGCCAAGTTAAGAAAATATTACTTTAATATGACTTTATTAGTACTATGGGATGAGCTGGTTAAAATTATTTACAAATTGGCTCAGTAAAAAGGTCAGTTTTGAGAAAAGGGGCTAGTTCTTTGACATTCATACATTAAATGTTGCATAATTATTTCTCTGGCCTCTTTATGTTTACTAATATTTGTAAAAAATCAAGAAACTACTCATATAACATCATAACCTAGACACTGAGACATTTCCTCCTCCACAACAGCATACAAAACATCAACAGATATGAGGCTACGTCATTCTAGTCTGATATTGAAAGTAAATCACGTCACATGAAAGTCATGTTCGCTAGTGTGGGTCAGGTTAAATGTATTATAGGAATCTCTGGCTGATTTGATGTGATGTGGAGTAATCAGACAAGTAAAGGCTGTTTAGACCGAGTCAAGTTAAGTAATTGAGCAATAGGCGTACTGAAAATCTGGGTCACCCTCTTGAGCTCTTTGAGAATTTCTGTTGTTCTGCAAGTCTGAGCCACGATTTGCTGAGGAAGATTTAAAGGTGAAGTGTGTCATTTTTGTGCAACTAGTGTCACCAAAGAGAATTGCACAAATAATAAAGATTTGAAAACAGGTTAGTTCCAAAAACTCACCCTCATGTCATTCCAAACCTGACTTTTTTCCCCTCTGTGGAACACAAAAGAAGATATTTTGAAGAACTGGTTTTGTCCATACAATGAAAGTGAATGGCACCCACAAGTTTCACCCTAAAGGTAGCGGTAAATTAATCCATCCAAACCAACTAAGAAAGAAGTTTGGACAAGTTTGGGGCGACATAAGGGTGAGTAAATGATGACAGAATTTTCCTTTTTGGGTGAATTGTTCTGTTAACAGTGTGAAGTAAAATGATTAGCATTATATCTTCATTAAATGCATCTGCCAAATACTAGCATCGATGCTTGACATGGATGGCGTGTCTGAAGGTTGGTGCTGACGCAACCGTCATAGTGACAACAGCCAATCATATTACTTTTCCGCTGTTGCATGAACTCTGATTGGCTGCCGCCTGTGTTGGCAACATTTTTCAACTTCTGTAGCAACGTTAGTGACGCGACGCAACGGAACTTACAATTCAGTTCGGCAACGCATTACACCGCCCATTTAAAGTAAACGAGAAGCGTTATCACCGTCACCAGTGTGAATGCACCATAGTGGAGTGAAACTGACATCTACTTGATATTCCTCAGACTTCTTCAGATAATCATTTTCCGCAGATTAAGTCTCATTCAAAGCACAGATCCCATTTTATTTCCCTCGCATATCAATCAATAGGGAAATAGTGCACACTGTACCTCACTCTAGTCTACATACAATGTCTATTTCATTTTTGTAACCATGTATGTGCATGTGTGATAAATGGTCAGGATGTCATCATTTGTTTGCCTTCCGCATACTCTGATTTGGCTTTATTTGACATAGTGACTCTTTTGGCTCTCATTCATGCGTCCTTAAACATTTATTTGTAAAGACTTGCAGTAGGGTCCAATCTAGTAATTGAACTAAGTAGAAATGTTTCAAATTTAATGTCACTAATCAAATAAGCAAAGATTTTAGCATTGCCTATGCAAACGTCTTTGTACTAAAGTCAGATGTTCTTGAACACCTCTGATTGGCCATTCCTTTCACACGCTCAACAACATGCATATGTGTGATTGGCTACAATGCTTTAAAAAAAGGCTGTGTATATATCTTCGTACAAGATCTTTGACACTGCCCCCTTTGCAGTCGAGATGCACCCTCGATGCACACTTCTGCCGAGCCTGCACTGGTGCGGTTTCCGCAGCAGACTTCTTCCCGACAGTCAAAGTGTCGTTACGTCATGAATGTGCGGACTCGTAGGAAGACCGCAAGGGTTTAGGGTGCCATTTGGGACAGGGCCATTGTAGAAGTAGCAGCAGCAGTGATGGCGGCAATAGATAGCGACTTTTCTTGCAGCTTGAGTTGTTGTATCTAATACAAATTAGGCATCTGTAGTTGATTAGTAGAGTTAAATAAGAGGCGATCTGGCGCTGGAATGCGTTTTTGAAATCATGCAGAGTGCTCGTGGCCACTATTTTCAGTATCGGTGGCTCGTGCACAGACAAGCATTTCAATCGATTGCTGTTGCGGAGACTTTATTCGTTCCGCACCCAAATGCACCCAAATGTGTCCCTGTTCTTGATATACACTCACCTAAAGGATTATTAGGAACACCATACTAATACTACTGTGTTTGACCCCCTTTCGCCTTCAGAACTGGCTCAATTCTACGTGGCATTGATTCAACAAGGTGCTGAAAGCATTCTTTAGAAATGTTGGCCCATATTGATAGGATAGCATCTTGCAGTTGATGGAGATTTGTGGGATGCACATCCAGGGCACGAAGCTCCTGTTCCACCACATCCCAAAGATGCTCTATTGGGTTGAGATCTGGTGACTGTGGGGGCCATTTTAGTACAGTGAACTCATTATCATGTTCAAGAAACCAATTTGAAATGATTCAAGTTTTGTGACATGGTGCATTATCCTGCTGGAAGTAGCCATCAGAGGATGGGTACATGGTGGTCATAAAGGGATGGACATGGTCAGAAACAATGCTCAGGTAGGCCGTGGCATTTAAACAATGCCCAATTGGCACTAAGGGGCCTAAAGTGTGCCAAGAAAACATCCCCCACACCATTACACCACCACCACCAGCCTGCACAGTTGTAACAAGGCATGATGGATCCATGTTCTCATTCTGTTTACGCCAAATTTTGACTCTACCATCTGAATGTCTCAACAGAAATCGAGACTCATCAGACCAGGCAACATTTTTCCAGTCTTCAACTGTCCAATTTTGGTGAGCTTGTGCAAATTTTAGCCTCTTTTTCCTATTTGTAGTGGAGATGAGTGGTACCCGGTGGGGTCTTCTGCTGTTGTAGCCCATCCGCCTCAAGGTTGTGCGTGTTGTGGCTTCACAAATGCTTTGCTGCATACCTCGGTTGTAACGAGTGGTTATTTCAGTCAAAGTTGCTCTTCTATCAGCTTGAATCAGTCGGCCCATTCTCCTCTGACCTCTAGCATCAACAAGGCATTTTCGCCCACAGGACTGCTGCATACTGGATGTTTTTCCCTTTTCACACCATTCTTTGTAAACCCTAGAAATGGTTGTGCGTGAAAATCCCAGTAACTGAGCAGAATATGAAATACTAAGACCGGCCCGTCTGGCACCAACAACTATGCCATGCTCAAAATTGCTTAAATCACCTTTCTTTCCCATTCTGACATTCAGTTTGGAGTTCAGGAGATTGTCTTGACCAGGACCACACCCCTAAATGCATTGAAGCAACTGCCATGTGATTGGTTGATTAGATAATTGCATTAATGAGAAATCGAACAGGTGTGTTCCTAATAATCCTTTAGGTGAGTGTATAATCACTGATTAACATCTTTGGTTTTAATGAGAAAAAATAAATAAAAATAAACTATACAATGGTGGATTAGAACCCAGAACCTCTGGCATGCTTAACACTAGACCATCAAGAGCTCGCTCACACACACTCACAGCGGATCTATGTATTTATTCACTAACATGAATCTCTGGACTACAAAATATTGTGTTATATAGCAGATGTAAGGATGAAACTATCATCCCATTTCTGGATACACACATGCACTCCTATCGCAGATTTTTTTATTTATTGGCCTGAGGGAGGGGTTCTGGCAGACCAATCACCGTGCTTGCGGTCCGCTTAGAATTGACGTGTTGTAACATTTTTGGAGAGGTGTACATCAGGGTACGTCGTAGGGTACACGTGCAACACACAGCCCACGACGTAGCTACGGCGTACACTCGACACAAGTATAAATTGGGCTCAAGGGCCCTGTTTTAAAGGGTACGTAACACACACAGTTTCTGCCAATCTCATGTTAATCTTGAGTACCTATAGAGTAGTATTGCATCCTTCATATCTCAGAAGAGTCTTTAGTTTTATCATATTTATAGACAGATACGCTGTACCGATTCTGAAAACAGCCGAACTTGTGGAGGCATGAAGTGGGTGGAGCTAAAGAGTCACGAGCACACACACCCCTATGACATACACAATACATCATGGCATTATCCCTGGATAACTTACGATTCACTATTAGGTCGTGTTGTTTACATTTTATGCACTTGCGCGCCGATTGCCACCAAACATAGATATTTGATGCAGTTTCACTTACCACCTGCGGTTTGTGACTGGGAACAAAGAAACACACTTCCAGAACTCCGTTGCTGCTCCGGAAAAACAAACTGCATCCACTGTTTCCTTAACTCTGGGTTATTTGGGAATCTTAACATGGTTATCTTTCCCTCACAACCAAAAACACACTTCTTTAGTGACATTGTTGATTTTGTGATCTAAAAACAAAATGACAGCGCTGCCGACGGCTTCTGTAACCCGAACGAAGCTCTTTGATGGGTGTGCTCTTGCTCTCGCTCTGGTTGATGTGCGCGCACGCTCATCTGGGAGAAGTGCCCATACAAGGAATTCTAAAAAAAATACGTTTGCCTTAGCACTATTTTAAACGTTTCTTGGGTTAAATTATATGTGCTTGAATTCATGTATATTCACTTGTGTGTGCTTATATAAGTATCATTAAAAATATTAGGATGCAAGTTATTAACGTTTTAAAATGTCACATTTAAAGAAATCTAGTGTTTGATCATATCTAAATATTTATTAAAGGGGTGGTAAAACACATTCTTTCGAAGGCTTGATTGTGTTTGTGGGGTGCACTGTAGCGTGTTCATGCTTCGTTTAAAAAAAAATTGCATTATTTTTCATATATTTTACCTTTATTCTACACTGCTCTGTCCCTCCTTGTAAAAACGGTCTGATGGTTTCCGGGTTGTATGAAGCCAGTCCCTCAAAACTACGCAATGGGCTCAGATTGGTTAGCTGGCCCAGTGTGTTGTGATTCGCAAACGCCTAGTGCACGTTTGTCGGAAACGTCACGCCCCTTACCTCTACCGGTAGCCTGTGCTTTGGGTAGTACAATGGCGTCAATAAAACCATACCAGTTTGAGCCCCAATCAGACCCAGACAATTTTAGTGAAGATGATCGAGCAGAACCTGTTCATTCCTCAAGAGTAAAGACTGCGGATCTATAGTAATCGCTACTGAATGGCACCGTTAGTTTTGTATTTTTAAAACGATTTGCCAAATATCTGTCGCAAGAACGAACACTAAACATTGGCTTTACTATAGTATCCAAATCAAACACAGAACCATGTCTAGCATGCCTGTTGATAAACAATACATAAAAGCTCTAATCAAAGAATAATTTACACTAATGCCAAGTTCGCTGTTGAGATTTTAAAAAGTTTGTAACGTTAAGTGTTTGTCGGATAACGTTAAGTATGAATGAGCATTTAACAAACTGGTTTGCTGAGCCAAATGAGCGTTGTCATCTGTCTACTTCCTTGCTACAATGTACAATTAATAACAAACTATTACAGGAAAACACATCGACGAAAAATAAATCATACTTGCAGGTTGTGGCCCGTAAACAGCTTCTGTTTTTAAATCTATCTTTCAGGACAAGCCGTTGTAAGAATCCTGCATTGAACTCGCGAAGATTGTGGAAGCTTTCCTCCGTGAAATGTGCAGCGGGATCCGCACGCGCCCGCCTGTCTCGCGCAACTGAACCGCAGCTTGTGTATTGCAAATACAGACGAATATTGTCCATTATGTCTCATTTTCCGGTCTTCTCCTCCGACCCCTGTCTGTCTCGTGCTTTGATTTATGATGGGCAGCATATATCTGCTGCAAATGCGACTGTGTTCCCCTCTGTCTCATACACGCATGCATATAACGTTGTATGTTAAACGCACTGCAACGCACCCCTGTCCCTAGGAAGGCTGAACAAAGTGGACCTACAATCCGGATGAATGTTTCGTTGGCATTGGCAACAACACTCCAGCCTACTAACTAGCCTACCACAACAACGCTTCCCTGCTGCGGTACAAAATGCCCCCCCCCCCCGCAATATTCCCTAATTTTATAGCGCATCAAAGTTAGAAAACTGAATATTCAGTGTATCGCCCATATAAAACAAAATGCTTCTATTGTTCACCAGTGTACTCAGACATTTAAGACGTGGTTTTCTTTAAAGCTACACTGTGTGATATTTTCCCCCATCTAGCGGTGAAAAGGTATATGACCATCCAGTAAATATTAGTTTCTTTTCCTCCCAATTCCGATTTCGTTTTAACTCCTACGGTGGCCGATTTAGTCCAAGATTAACATGGCTTCCAGTTCGATCCAGCAATCCCCCTCTTCACATTCGCCATCGAGTTGTAACGCATGTGTCCGGGTGAAAAATACGGATAGCTCACTCAACGCAACTGGAGTCGATGCAAACACGGAGGCGATTGACATCAAACAGCCCGCACTTTATTCCCCGCGGAACCCCCCACAAGAGTCCGGCACAAACTCCACTTCCGTCCACAGCATTACCCAACAAAACAAATATAAATGAATGTTAGCAACAGAAGACCGCACACATGGGAGTAAAATAATACGTAAAATAATCCGCACACATGGGAGCTCGAGGCGCAGTGCACACACACACACACACACACACACACAGAGAGAGAACTCAGGCGCAACATGGCGACCCCCATTCGAACCCCTTACCCGTATGTATTTTCAATGGCATATTATAAACTTACGAGAATACTTTATTACTTGAAAGAAGTAAATATACATTAATGAGCACATATATTTTTGAAAGAACTAAGTGTTTTTAGCTTAGAATAAACTAAAAAAGTTACACAGTGTAGCTTTAAAATTATCATTTCAAAAGTTTAATTTGCCTGTAAAAAAAATATAGATTAAGTAAAATATTTTTCAGACTTCTCATTTTTCATTGGCATGTCATGCCACATCCATCACCTAGTGATCTCAGCTTTGTGGCCTCCCTCATTGAGATTTTCCCAATCAGTTTCAGACTCTAGTTCTCTATGACAAAGGGTTTATAATTCCCAAAATTATTTGTTATTGCTTTGTTATTGGAAATCGTATTATATCAGCCCTAGCTGTTCAGCAGTGATCAACATCGACCACAAACCTCTGCAAAAACATGTGGCTGTAGAAATGAACTATTGTGTGCACACATGGTTACACTTATGTCGGATAGCGATGATTACATCACTTGATGCATATCAGTGTCTTCCAGTTGTAGAGTGTTCATGATTGTATAAATCGCAACTATGATCCCTTCCTGTGCTCAGAAGTCACTGTATTGCTTCATCTCAGAGAGAAAATCGTCCCAGTTGACGGGATTCCTGCTTGCAGGACGCCTGCCTTTGGTGATGATGCTGCGTTGAGAGATTGTGTGTAATGCTTAGGGGGGTTGGGGTGTTGGAGGGAGTGGTTGCCAGAGCGACGGGTAACATATGCGACTGGCGCTGCACCCCTCAGACAATGGCAGCGCTGCTTAGCATTCAGAGTGTGAGGCTTCCCACCGCCTGCCAACAATCGCCTAGGTCAAAGAGAGTCTCACACACACCGCCTGCCGCAACCCCATTCTTAGTTCCAACACATCTTGTCACCTGCTTTTCCACTTTTTCATCTGCTTCGCAAACCGTACAATCAGCTATAAATGCTTATCAGGAAAATGCTACACCAGTAGGGATAAGGAACTTTCGTTCTTGAAGGTGAAGTGGGCAATTTTCTTTTATTCAATTAGAGATAACTACAAGTAAGCTATTTGTAAGAAGCTATGGCTTGCTCTGTGATAGGGCTGGCCACAATATTTTTGTGATATTAATAGTTATCACAACAATATTAATTTACCATTAATGGGGATGGAAATGCTTTACACATATTTGTTTGACCTTGAGAATGAATGTAAACTCGTTTGTTCCCAATTAAACTCCACAGAGTATCTACCTTTTAATGTAGGGCCTCATGAAATTCATTTTATTTTTCCCAAAATGTAGTGTTTTCCATTTTATTTTTTAGTAATTCTATGTTTTATGATTTGATATAAATGTTAACAATTGAATCAAGCTTTTTAAAATGTAATCAAATTAAAATATAACAAATAATTTACAACAAAACATCAATTTTTTTGTCAAATATATATATTAGGGCTCTCAAACGATTAATCGCATCCAAAAGTTTTTGTTTGCATCATTTATGGGTGTTTACTACTCATGCATGTATATATTTAATAACATTTGCGTGTGTGTGTGTGTATTCATATTTATATATACATGTATATACAGTGAGGAAAATAAGTATTTGAACACCCTGCTATTTTGCAAGTTCTCCCACTTGGAAATCATGGAGGGTCTGAAATTGTCATCGTAGGTGCATGTCCACTGTGAGAGACATAATCAAAAAAAAAAATCCAGAAATCACAATATATGATTTTTTAACTATTTATTTGTATGATACAGCTGCAAATAAGTATTTGAACACCTGTCTATCAGCTAGAATTCTGACACTCAAAGACCTGTCAGTCTGACTTTAAAATGTCCACCTCCACACCATTTATTATCCTAAATTAGATGCACCTGTTTGAGGTCGTTAGCTGCATAAAGACACCTGTTCACCCCATACAATCAGTAAGAATCCAACTACTAACATGGCCAAGACCAAAGAGCTGTCCAAAGACACTAGAGACAAAATTGTACAAATCCTCAAGGCTGGAAAGGGATACGGGGAAATTGCCAAGTAGCTTGGAGAAAAAAGGTCCACTGTTGGAGAAATCATTAGAAAATGGAAGAAGCTAAACATGACTGCCAATCTCCCTCGGACTGGGGCTCCATGCAAGATCTCACCTCGTGGGGTCTCAATGATCCTAAGAAAGGTGAGAAATCAGCCCAGAACTACACGGGAGGAGCTGGTCAATGACCTGAAAAGAGCTGGGTCCGGCGTTTCCAAGGTTACTGTTGGTAATACTCTAAGATGTCATTGTTTGAAATCATGCATGGCATGGAAGGTTCCCCTGCTTAAACCAGCACATGTCGAGGCCCGTCTTAAGTTTTCCAATGACCATTTGGATGATCCAGAGGAGTCATGGGAGAAAGTCATGTGGTCAGATGAGACCAAAATATAACTTTTTGGTCATAATTCCACTAAACGTGTTTGGAGGAAGAAGAATGATGAGTACCATCCCAAGAACACCATCCCTACTGTGAAGCATGGGGGTGGTAGCATCATGCTTTGGGGGTGTTTTTCTGCACATGGGACAGGGCGACTGCACTGCATTAAGGAGAGGATGACCAGGGCCATGTATTGCGAGATTTTGGGGAACAACCTCCTTTCCTCAGTTAGAGCATTGAAGATGGGTTGAGGCTGGGTCTTCCAACATGACAATGACCCGAAGCACACAGCCAGGATAACCAAGGAGTGGCTCTGTAAGAAGCATATCAAGGTTCTGGCGTGGCCTAGCCAGTCTCCAGACCTAAACCCAATAGAGAATCTTTGGAGGGAGCTCAAACTCTGTGTTTCTCAGCGACAGGCCAGAAACCTGACTGATCTAGAGAAGATCTGTGTGGAGGAGTGGGCCAAAATCCCTCCTGCAGTGTGTGCACACCTGGTGAAAAACTACAGGAAACGCTTGACCTCTATAATTGCAAACAAAGGCTACTGTACCAAATATTATCATTGACTAATATTAACTAATAAATAAATAGTTAAAAAATCATACATTGTGATTTCTTAAAAAATCCCCTGGATTTAAAAATCCCCTGGATCTAACAGTGGACATGCACCTACGATGACAATTTCAGACCCTTCCATGATTTCTAAGTGGGAGAACTTGCAAAATAGCAGGGTGTTCAAATACTTATTATATATATATATATATATATATGTATATATATATATATATATATATATATATATATATAGCATTATCCTTCCTGAGTGTGTGTGTGGAAACAATGCGAATGTACTGAAATGTGTCTGTACATGAATGCAGCGCAATCAGTGATTGAGAGCGCACATGCACGTTCTCTGCGCATCAATATAACAAACTCTCAAGCGCTTATTGTAAGACTGCTGTGAGTCACCAGCATTGCGCTCTTTAGAAACAAGGCAGAATACGACAGAGCTTGTGTTTTAAAGCAAAACACACATTGAAATGAATGATTCACTAAAAACGCGATGTGAGTCTCTATTCTCTCTGATATATCTGATGTGATCAGCCTGGCCCTCTTTCCATTAGCGCTGTTTTGGACTGTTTGAATTAATTTGATTACTGGATCACTGAACACTTTCCCAGAGTTTAACAGCGTAAAATGGCCTGATCACAAGCAGAGGAGCAGAATTGGGTTAAAGAATGGAAATGTCCTTCTTCTACCAGGGTTACAGGTGCTGTAGATGCTCAGTGTGATTGTGATAAACTCCCGACTTCTAAGATCAAATAACTGCGTGACGAAAAGTATGTTAATGACGCAGCTTCACGTACTTCTGTAATTTATTTGCACTAATTGCGTTAAATAATTTTAACGCATTAAGGAATTTAAATTAATCGCACTCATTAACGTTGACAGCCCTAATATATATATATATATATATATATATATATATATATATATATATATATATATATATATATATATATATATATATATACATTTATTATTATTTAGAGAAGTATGTTTTAGTATATGTAACGGAGGTCAGCTAGTAGTCGTTATGCGGGTAAACCTCACTCCTCTGATCTCAAGAGACGCTCTAGTGACTGACACTAGAGGTTGCAGCCTTTAGCCTCCTTATTAGAGCATCCAACTCTCATGCCGGCGGACCAGAGTTCGAGTCCCACTTAGAGCGGGCAAACAGGAGGGGTTACATATACAGTAGGACTGGGCGATAAAACGATAACGATATGTATTGCGATAGACACGTCATTGATATCAATAAAAAATGCGTTCGATAAAACATTTGATAATTTTTTTTTTTTCATCGAAAGAAACCAGAGGTTGCGAAGCAAGTTTGGTTGCATGAACAAAGGCACTCACTCTCTGGTAACCTAGTAACGTAGGGAGTGACACACTAACAGCCAATCATGTTACTGTATAAAGTTTGGTTGCGCCATATCGTTGTCTCGTGTTGGATTCTTCAGTAACAGAACCGGCGTGGAGTGACAAGTGGAAAATGAGTGCCGCAGCAAGCGAGGAAATTGTTTATAAAACAGGACAACAAGTCAGCTCGCCAGTATGTAGGTTTTTTTTTTTAGACCAAAATTGTTTATACTTTCGCCTGGCTCCGCAGCGTGAGCCTCGTCCGTTTGGGGACTCGTTTATACTCGACGCGCTCGCTGTTGTGCTATTCTTTGAAACAGCATAGAGAGGTACTCTCATCAGTGCCTTATGACAAAGCATCTAAACGTACAAGTACAGTAAAAGTACAAAGAAATAACGGAGGCACTGCACCTTAATGTTAAGAGATATTTCTCAAGTGTTCTTTGTGATTTTAGACTTATGCTTACATTTTAATTATTTGAGTTTTCCATGGTTGTGTTGACATTTCTGCCTTTATTACTGAGGGGATTATAATCAGAGGAAGGTTAAGTTTAAAATAATTTTTTAAAAATATATTATTTGTCTCCTGGTCCTTATTTGAAATAGATCATTAAAATATCAATAATTATCGCACTTATAAACACTTATATCGTGATTCAGTTTTCAGCCATATCGCCAGCCCTAATATACAGTAGTGTTATATTTATGTCATAATTTCTTGGAAGTTGAACCAAACTTTTATTTTGATTGTGGTGAAGATCTTTTTAGTTTTAGTTTCAGTGTGTATTTGATGGTAGTTTTTTCTCAAATGAAACGGTGAAAAGCTTGTGAAGTGAAGCAGTTCTGGAGATGAAGTTCATGTGTTCATATATTGAGACGGCAGATGCTGAAAACACTTGCCTGATCATAACCCTTCTTTTTCCCAGTGATATTCCTCTGACTTATTCTCTTTAGTAATGTCTCTTCTTTCAACAGTCTTTCTTCAAATTTCCCTCTTGCTCACTTTCTCTCCTCCCTTATCATGAATGGACATGCCCCCTACTGCTGACTGGCTACAAGTTTGACTCAGTCTGATCCACTTTCAACAGCGTTTTTCAGAAATGGCTGTTGTGCTGTTTTTGTGTTACCAGATATTACCAAACAGAACTGAAAAAAATTAATATAAACACATATGCCATTGGTCAAACACGCAGATAATCCCGCCCCAAACTTGTGCCGTTGGTTGAGCCATTGTTTCAGAATAATCAAATAAACAGCAATGTTTGAATAGCACCACAAACGTACAGTGTTTACACTTAAGGGGGATCAAACTACTAGTGTCTTACTTATAGTTGGCTTTCTATGTTAAGCATTTCAATAACAATTTACCTGTGAGTCACTTTCTGAGAACAGACTAAGTTGCGGTGTTGGCCGCAGTCTTGCTGCAGTACAGTGTACATGGGCTGCATTTCATTTCATGAATTTTATATACGGTCAGTGACCGTATTCCTCAAAGAGTAAAACATCTATATGTATAAGAGTATAATATGCATATCTCCAGATGAGGGCCGTAGGGTACAGATCCTAATTTTAACAACGTCAGCTATGCATCTTGGCCATAATATGAGATGTGTTCATAGAGAACAGTCCTGAAATCATACTGCAGCCTGACCTGAGGATCACGTAGCAAGGAATCTCTCTCTCTCTCTCTCTCTCTCTCTCTCTCTCTCTCTCTCTCTCTCTCTCTCTCTCTCTCTCTCTCTCTCTCTCTCTCTCTCTCTCTCTCTCTCTCTCTCTCTCTCTCTCTCTCTCTCTCTCTCTCTCTCTCTCTCTCTCTCTCTCTCTCGCCCTCAGCTGTAGACCCTCTGCCTGCCACGTAGACATTCTACTTCTGGTTTATCTTACTTTTCCTTCCTTCCTCCCTTCCTTCTTTATTTCCTTTTTATACTTTATCATTCCTTCCATCTTTCTTTCCGATCTTTTTTACTACTTTCCTCCTTTTAAACTTTTTTTTTCCCCTTTCCATCCTTTTTTTATACCTTGGTCCTTCATTCCCTCACCTTTTCCTTCTTTCGTGTCCTTTCTTTATTTTCTTCAGTTCCTTCAAAAAATTCCTCACTTCTTTCTTTCTTTCTTTCTTTCTTTCTTTCTTTCTTTCTTTCTTTCTTTCTTTCTTTCTTTCTTTCTTTCTTTCTTTCTTTCTTTCTTTCTTTCTTTCTTTCTTTCTTTCTTTCTTTCTTTCTTTCTTTCTTTCTTTCTTTCTTTCTTTCTTTCTTTGCTGGTCCTTCCTTTACTTCATACATTTTCTTCCTTCAGTTTCTTTCTTTCTTTCTTTCTTTCTTTCTTTCTTTCTTTCTTTCTTTCTTTCTTTCTTTCTTTCTTTCGTTTACTTTGGTCGTTTCTTCCTTTTACTTCTTTTTCTACTTCTTTCTTTTTTTAATTTTACTTCATTAATTTTCTTCCTTTGTTCTTTCCTTCGGTTGCTGCTTTTTTTCTTTCTTTTTAATTAATTTCCTTCCTTTCCTTTTCTTTCTTTGTTTCTGTCCTTCCTTTATCTAATTAATTTTCTTCTTTTATTCCTTTCCTTCAGTTGCTTCTTTCTTTCATTTACTGTGGTAATTCCTTCCTTTACTTCCTTCTTTTCTTCGTCTGTTTTTCTTTCTCTTTCTTTCTTCAGTCCCCTTCTCTCTATCACTCCATATGGTGCCTAATTGGATTTACAGTAAGCTACTATGAAAGTGTAAGGCTACACAGTTTTGCCATCTCATCCTTTGCCATTATCTGTGCTCGTTCTACTAGCAGCAATTAAAGAGACAACATTTAGAGACTAAAGGACCATCTCTTTCCAGAGACCATGGCACTAATAGGATTTTTTCAAAAGAGGTTCTTATTGACAACAGTCTCAGTGTCTCAAGAACCCAGATGACTTTTAAATGAGTGCTTTTGGAAAACTTGTAAATTCTTCTCCAATTCTCCACACCTGTTGGTACACACTTGCGTGTCCTGCCATCAAAATACTGCCATGACCATGCAAAGGGATTTGGTTATGCAATGGAGTGCCAAACTGTGAACACAGGAATCAGATCAGCCTGTAATTCCAGTAAGTCGTGCCTTGTGTCCTGCCTTGAGTCGAGCGAGTGTCACCTGTCAGTTTTAACCTGATTAAATAGCCTCACGGGCCATCCCCCAAGCTGCATTCCTCAGGTGCACCCCTCTGAACTCTGATTGGGTACCGTGGATGTGTCCCTGATGACCTGGAATATAGGTTTTCAAAGTCAAATTCTCATAGGAGTGATGGAAATCCTCTCACCACACATTATACCTCTCTTCCCGGCTGTTTTTCCCCCAGCTCTTACTTCCCCCATCCCCCTTTTTTCTCAGAGTTTAGGTTGGCAGAAGGCCAGAGAGGTAGAGGGGGGTGGAGGGAATGGGAAAGAGAGTGCAAATCGGAAGGCAGGATTTCACCGAAAGACTAAAAAGTGTTCATGAGTGCATGAAGCGCATGAAGGAGGAAAGCCAGACCTCCTCCACTTTCCCCGAAACCATGTGATCTGCTCATCTCTCACTTACGGACACGGATACTGTAACTGCTGGAGCCGGTTCCTGCTCTTTTCTTTCTCCTTTTTTGTCACATTCATCCATCTTTTTGGCTATACATGTCTATAACTGTATGTCTGTTCTGAGCCACTGTTGTTTGTGTCATAACATGACAGTGCAGCATTTATTATAAACTCTTTTTCCCTGTTGGGGAACTTCCTTTAAAGAAGACAGGACGAGAAAAATAATGATATCATAAAATGTTTCAGTTCCTATGACTCCCATGTCTTTTAATAACTTGCCACCTGTAGCCTGAACATGTTCAGGTTATCATTATCAATTTCTTGGAATGGAGTAACAGCCGTGAAGTGGTACATGACTTTTAGATCGTGGGACATTTTTGGTGGTCAAGTAGCAGTGTTCTGATTTTCAGCAAGGAATTTAGCAGCTTACTTTTAATATTTTCTATTTATTTAACATGTTTGCATACACATTGAATCCAAAAGTGCGCCGATCCGTTTCTCACATATTTGGAATTCCATGTCAGGATTTCTGTCTGACATCTTCCTGGCTGGTTGATGTACGGGGTGCACTGAAAAGGGGAACTGGACATTTTAGAGAAGGGAGGGAGAAAATGTGTTTGTGTAAACTTTCTGAAACCTTTGCTCCAAATTCAAGTCATTGGAGAAAGTGGACCGTAATATTAATTGGTGTGAAAGAGTCTGCACCATTATCGCGGAATGAACTGAATGTTTGCTATTACAAAAAAGTTTTGTGGCTAATATTTAATGTTTCATTAAATTCTTAGTTTATAAGGCTGGCATTTTAAATCTATTAGAGATTTTCTCTAACATTACCCTTCCCAGGATCCCTCGAGCAGCGCTATCACTGGAGGAACGCATGTTTCCCACCCACTCTGGGGTGACTGCCGTCTACAGTGTGAGTGATCACACACATATGTACACTTACAGTCATTACACATCACTATAATATATATATATATATATATATATATATATATATATATATATATATATATATATATATATATATATATATATATATATATATATATATATATATATATATATATATATTATATATTTTATTTATATATAATATATATATATATATATATTATATATTTTATTTATATATATATATATATATATATATATATATATATATATATATATATATATAGACAATCCCTCAGGTTAGAAATAATCTTTAAGTATGTGAAAGTGTGTGGTCCCATTGTACATACTTACTGTGAGTTCTTTTACCATTATTATAAGCAGATGATAAAGATGCCTTTATTTGTCTAATTCTAGGGGTACGTTTCCATCTGTCACACTGGAATAAATGGTCTATTTTAGGTCAACTACTGTTATGGCACAGTAAAAGTCTGAGGAAAATCTTGCTGAGCAAATTAGTAAAAGTTAGTTAAACTGTCAACATGTACAGTGAGGAAAATAAGTATTTTGAACTATTTTTGCAAGTTCTCCCACTTGGAAATCATGGAGGGGTCTGAAATTGTCATCGTAGGTGCATGTCCACTGTGAGAGACATAATCTAAAAAAAAAATCACAATATATGATTTTTTTAACTATTTATTTGTATGATACAGTTGCAAATAAGTATATGAACACCTGTCTATCAGCTAGAATTCTGACCCTCAAAGACCTGTTAGTCTGCCTTTAAAATGTCCACCTCCACTCCATTTATTATCCTAAATTAGATGCACCTGTTTGAGGTCGTTAGCTGCATAAAGACACCTGTCCACCCCATACAATCAGTAAGAATCCAACTACTAACATGGCCAAGACCAAAGAGCTGTCCATAGACACTAGAGACAAAATTTCACACCTCCACAAGGCTGGAAAGGACTACGGGGAAATTGCCAAGCAGCTTGGTGAAAAAAGGTCCACTGTTGGAGCAATCATTAGAAAATGGAAGAAGCTAAACATGACTGTCAATCTCCCTCGGACAGGGGTTCCATGCAAGATCTCACATCGTGGGGTCTCAATGATCCTAAGAAAGGTGAGAAATCAGCCCAGAACTACACGGGAGGAGCTGGTCAATGACCTGAAAAGAGCTGGGACCACCGTTTCCAAGGTTACTGTTGGTAATACACTAAGACGTCATGGTTTGAAATCATGCATGGCACGGAAGGTTCCCCTGCTTAAACCAGCACATGTCAAGGACCGTCTTAAAGGGTTAGTTCACCCAAAAATGAAAATTATGTCATTAATTACTCACCCTCATGTCGTTCAACACCCGTAAGACATGCGTTCATCTTCGGAACATAAATGAAGATATTTTTGTTGAAAGCTGATGGCTGAGAAAGGCCTCCATTGACATTCAGTACATTTACACTCACAAGACCCATACAAGGCACTAAAAACGTTGTTACAAAGTCCATATCACTACAGTGGCTCTACAATAATTTTAAGAAGCGATGACAATAGTTTTTGTGCGAAAAAAAAAAAATCAAAATAACGACTTTATTCCACAAGTTCTTGTCTTCCATGTAGGCCTCCGCTGTGAACTCATGAAGCACCACGACGCATGCGCGAGAATATGACGCAGAACCGGCGTTCGGACACGTGACCCAGAAGCAAGGAGATTTGTTTACAACGAGCAGAGGAAGACGCGCCATATCTAAGCTGTTGAATTCTACATTGATCGTGCTTTAGGTCTCGGCGCAGGGCTCAAAATGGGACTAAAGTGTACATTTCATGGATTCCCGAACGCCGACTCTACGTCATATTTTCGCGCATGCGTCGTGGTGCTTCGTGAGTTCACGGCCGAGGACAACATGGAAGACAAGAACTTGTAGAATAAAGTCGTTATTTAGATTTTTTTTTTCGCACAAAAACTATTATCGTCGCTTCGTAAAATTATTGTAGAGCCACTGTAGTGAGATGGACTTTGTAACGACGTTTTTAGTACCTTTTATGGGTCTTGTGAGTGTAAATGTACTGAATGTCAATGGAGGCCTTTCTCAGCCATCAGCTTTCAACAAAAATATCTTCATTTGTGTTCCGAAGATGAACGAATGTCTTACGGGTGTCGAACGACATGAGGGTGAGTAATTAATTACATAATTTTCATTTTTGGGTGAACCCTTTAAGTTTGACAATGAAAGTCATGTGGTCAGATGAGACCAAAATTGTGATTTCTGGATTTTTTTTTTTTGATTATGTCTCTCACAGTGGACATGCACCTACGATGACAATTTCAGACCCCTCCATGATTTCTAAGTGGGAGAACTTGCAAAATAGCAGGGTGTTCAAATACTTATTTTCCTCACTGTATATAGCTAGATCAGACAAATAAAAGCATCTATATCATCTGCTAAAAAGGAATAAAGATTTTAATCTATTGACATAAGTAGTATTTTAATACAATAAACATTTAGATTTTAGTTTTTTAGTTTTATTTATCATCTTATTAGATAACTGGTATCAATCTCAGACAGGTTTTGTTAAATATTTTGCCAGGTCGTCTTAGAAAAATGGAAACCCTGCTTAAAGAGTTTGTTCCACATTATTAAAGGGATAGTTCAGCCAAAAATGAAAATTACCCCATGATTTACTCACCCTCAAGCCATCCTAGGTGTATATGACATTTTTCTTTCAGACGAATACAGTTATATAAAAAAATGTCCTGGCTCTTCCAAACATTATAAAGGCATTGAATGGCAGCCCAAATTTGAAGTGCAAAAAAATGGCAGCCAAAAAAGTGCATCCATTATAAAAGTTAATAAATGGTTAATAAAGGTCTTCTGAAGCGAATCGATGGGTTTTTCTAAGAAAAATATCCATGTTTATCAAGTTATAAAATTAAATATCTAGCTTCCGGCAGACCACATTCTGTATTCAACTTGCGGAAAATGCATAACTGGCGATGACATCTTACGGATGTAAGCGTTTTGAACTGCGTGATGCGCTACACTTTCTTCATAAGTTGAGTACGGAAGGCGTTCTGCCGGAAGCTAGATATTTTACTTTATAAAGTTTTAAATATGGATCTTTTTCTTACACAAACCCATCGATTCTCTTCAGAAGGCCTTGTGGATTACTTTTATAATGGGTGAATGCACTTTTGTGGTGGCCTAGAAATCTAGACGCACCCTAGCGGCAGAATTTTTTTTTGCCGTGAGTGCAGTCTAGCAACTCTCGGTAGACCTGAGAGCTGGAAAAAACCAAACTCTGGACAGGCCGATCACAGCGTGTGTAGAGTCGGTGGGCAGGCTTAACATAATGATGGCATGTCAAGGAAGAGTTGCGGAGGTTCTGCGTGCTACTCGTAAATAAAGAAGCTGACGAACAGCGGTCTTTTGAATCAGCTTTGGCCACGACTCTGGAAGACTTTGAGTTAACCTTTTCTTTGAGAAAAGAACAAAGAACGGCACTGAAGTCATTCTTAAGAAAAGAACATATGTTCGAAGTTTTACCTACCGGATACGGCGAAAGTCTATCAACTAACGTTAGCTCGGCTTCACCTTCTTCTTTGCTCTGGTTGGTTGTTGCGCTCATGGCGCTATCAAATTGCGTGCAGAGGGAATTTGAAAGGCAACCACTTATCCCGCCCCTCGGATTGAGCCCTGTCAATGGTGAGTTTCCAGACCCAACATCTTGATGTGGGTCTGGCTTGTCAGGCTACTTTTGTGGGCTTCAAAATTTGGTTTGCCATTCACTGCCATTATAATACTTTGATTAGCCAGGAATTTCTTTTAAATATAACTCCAATTGTATTTGTCTGAAAGAAGAAGGTCACATAGACCTAGGATGTAGGTGTACATTTCTGGGTGAACTATCCCTTTAAGCAAGTCACAGTACTCATGCAATATGGGGAGAAAGAAAGATCTTTCTTAAGATAGTAAGCATAAAATGGTACAATGTCTTGCAAAAGTCATGAAAACAATTAATATTTTGCGAAAACTGAATAGAGATATATATAAAGATTTGTGAGTGATTTAGAAGAACTCGGTCAGATAAAGGCTTAAGGAACGTTTCTGTCAAATCAATTAATTGTATTAAAAGGGCAGCTATAAAAAAGCAACGGTTGAGCAGCAAACAGGTATTTTAAGCTACTGGTGTCTATTTAAAGTGTAGTGCAGTATATCTCTACAAAGGTATTTCCAACTTCCAAAAAATTGTAAACAACTTTGCCCATGAGTATATCAGGGCCTGATATACTCATGGGCATTGCATCACATACAGTCTCTTGTACGTTACGTCTGCACAAGTGAGCATGAGCAATAAGTTGCTGGCTGTAGTTCACTTAACGGCCACTGGTGTCACTAATAGCAAGGGTTTCTAAATTCGACATATAGCCCCTTTAACTGAAAGGGGCAATGGTGTGATGCGCTGTGTGTAAATGTTGTTTCTGATTATTCCACAGGTATCCAGACACCCTGGTCCTCCGTACCCAGGTCATGATCTCAGCAAAACCCACCCAAACCTGGCAGGCACCCCTCCGGGCCACGCCTCGTCCCAAGCCCTCTCTCAGGTATCAGTCCCTGCCGGCGCCTCGTACCGCTTCCTCAAGGGCTGGGAGACAAGCGGAGGGGTATGTACCAAAACCCTCAGCATGTCCACATCCTCATCTGTCTGTCTACACAATTGTTTGCTTAATTACCTGCTATTTTATCTGTTAAAGGGGTCATGAATGGCATTTTTTTTGTTATCTGAGATCCAGTTATAATGTTATCAAGATTTTTACATCAGAAAACATACTAATTTAGAAGTAATAAGCTATTTTCTGACCCTGTTTTTGACCCTCTCTTTCAAACACTCTGTTTTGATAGGCATTCCACATTCAAGACTTGGAAGTAAACACCCACTGCTATAATTGGGTAACAGTTTTGCATATTAAAATAATTTCAATGTCCCCGACATTACACATGTGTATTACAACTTCCGATGTTTAAAAATATCCTGTTACATAGTTACATTTGCCATATATATACGGTAATACGATATATCACAATAATGAATGTGCATTTATTTTTATTGTTATCATGGGCACTTCAAAATACAACAAATAATTATTTTTTGTGAATTATTAACCCTTAAATGCATACCTCGGTTCTTTAGCGACCCGAGACGTCATTCACTACCCTCCTTAATTTTTTTAAGTTATACATCAACCTTCTTGGTATTCCTCAATCAATTCATTATAAACAATATAACAAGAAAATAATAATAAAATTAAAAAAGAATGCCTGTTTTGGTAAAAAATTGTATAGGGTCCCTAATAGGGCTGTAATCTCCCAGTCGATTTTTAGTCAATACGTTCTGGCTCAGTCAAAATTCTCATTGAAATGATACTGTCTGTTATTATAATACATATGACAAAAACAATTGTCTAAATTATGTTGCATATTCCTCAAAAGTTATTGTGATGATATCACTAGTTGAAAACATAGCCTATGATTTCCGAAAATATAGTACTATGATATTGTGCAGGTGCACGTGATGCTGTCAGGACCGACAGACTCGTGTGTCAGACTCATTTCAGTGCAAAATAATCAGGTCAAAAACGATTTAATATACTGCAAATATCCTACTAGTTTTTTATGTTTATTTATAATTCATTTAGGCAGACAACAAGGCCACCAAGAACTGCGCACAGTGCACAGCTAATTAATTTAATGTTTTTTTTATTTATTTAATATCATTTTTAGTCGAATGACGTTTGCGTGGGTTTTACATTCAAAAACATCATAATGAATAAGTAATAGGCTATTTTCTACCCTGGTTTTGAGCCTCTCTCATGGAACGCTCTGTTTTTATGGGCGTGCTGCACTGAAGACTTGGAAGTAAACGCCCACTGCTATGATTGGATAAGATTTGCATATTACAATGAACTTTGGCTCCCCCGTGAGTATGCGTGAGTTGCATTGTTTTGATAGCGTGTGGAAAAACGGCAACCGGAATGATTTGTCCCACATGGCTCGCAAAATGTCTTTATCAAACAAACACAATGATTTATCTCCCATCCGGTCGTGATTAATTGGAATGTTATTTTGTATTACATGGCCCACCCGATCGTTGGATATAATCGCGAACCGTGCATCAATAACACACACACACACATTGCACACGCACAAGCCTCACTGCAGAGTCAGACAAATCAGCATGATCAAAACCTCTGCGATTGTATATTTCCTTCAAATATCAAGTTAAGAGAGTGAACAACGTACATCAAGAAAGGAAGGTTATTTCACTGTTTAATATAGCCCGTCGGCAGGCCGGTGATACGTTTTGGTAGCCCGTCTGGAAAACACATAGCCCCCGGACGTTGGGCTTTGCAAGCCCTGGCTCAAACATGTCCAAGTCTTATCACGAATCGCAGCACAATGAACCAACAACACCTCAAATAAAGGATTCTCCAGCCTGTGACAGCGTGCTAAGTTATGTTCAGTTAGACACGTACACATAATCAATAGATATCAAACGATCTGTAACAATGCAATACTATCACATATAAAAAACAATTTGCACAAACATGTAACATGTCATGCACAAATCGGTGGGCGGGGCTACAGAATCAGACTGGTTTCACACTTCACGCGTTAGCAGGGCGTAAGCAGCGCCTATTTTTTCCGGCACCCATGTTAACAGATTAGAGCATTCACACCGCACGCAGAGGTGGCGCGGCAGCGCGTAGCAGGAGAGAGCAGAAGTAGCAGTCCCGCGATCGTATTGGCGCAGAGTCTATTTTTTCCGCACTGCTCACGATGAATTAAAGCCACAGTGGATTGTTCTTGATCAAAACTGACCTGATTAACATGGAAAATAACAAATGTCACCATGAAATGATGTAGTGAAGTGTCCCGTGTGTATCACGATCACCATATGACATCCAGCACTGTGAAAAAATAAAATAAAATACATGAAAACACAACACTGCCAGAAGTTTTTGCCCAAACTTCAAAAGCCTGTTTAAATGATTAAAACTAGAAGCATATCTTCACTTTAATGTTACATTTATCATGTGAACTACTTTTATACAACATGTTATATGCACGTGTGTATGAGCCAGAGGGGAACACGGTCGCAGATATATGCTGCCCATCATAAATCAAAGCATGAGACAGACAGGGGTCGGAGGGGAAGACCGGAAAATATGACATAATGGACAATATTCGTTTGTATTTTCAATACACGAGCCGCGGTTCAGCTGTGCCAGACAAACGCTGCCAGTACGAATGTGCAAAGGGCGCGCGCGGCTCCCGCTCTCCATACACACTGCTCCTGTCCTGCCAACGCACTGCTTGCGCGTGTGGTGTGAAGCCGGCGTCAGGCATTCGTCTTCTTCGGTTAAGGTGGTGTTTCACCACACTCTGACGACATAGGGAGGCACATTCCCAGATCAAGCGTTTACTGAGCCAGCTGTCAATAAAAGCTTTTCTTTGACTAACAAGGAAGTTTTCAGCTCTGAAACTTACAGGATATTCTTATATTATCATGACCCCTTTAACAAAGCAGCTCTGCTACTTTCTGTTTCTGTACAGAAAGTAACAGTATTTTAAACCTTGTTTAAAACGGCTATTTATAATTTTGTATTCGCAGTGGTGTTCATCGCAGCACCGAATACTTATATACTTAGACTTAATAGGCTAATTATTTTCAAACTTACATTTTTTACATTTTAACCTGGACTACAACATGCACTAAATATTGTTTGAAAATGTTTGATCCTTTATTGTTCGGTCACACTTTAAATTAAGGCCCTTTTTACATGTTTTCGTTTTAAAACGCATAACTTTTGCTACAGTTATGCCTGGCGTCCATATGAGATGAGGCTTTTGGAAAGTTCATTGTTCATCCTTTGCGATAAAATAAAGAACGCATACATTGTCATTTGCAGTGTCGTGTTTTAAAGGAACACTCCACTTTTTAAAAAGATAGGCTCATTTTCCAACTCCCCCAGATATAAACAGTTGAGTTTTACCATTTTCAAATCCACTCAGCCGATCTCCGTGTCTGGTGGTAACACTTTTAGCATAGCTTAGCATAGATCAATGAATCTGATTAGACCATTAGCATCTCGCTTAAAAATGACCAAAGACTTTTGATATTTTTCCTATTTAAAACTGGCCTCTTCTGTAGTTACATCGTGTACTAAGACTGACGGAAAATAAAAAGTTGCGATTTTCTAGACTATGGCTAGGAACTATACTCTCATTCCTGCGTAATAATCAAGGAACTTTTCTGCCGTACCATGTGCAGCAGGCGCAATGATATTACCCAATATAATTGAAAAATATAATTTCATTTTCTGTCGGTCTAGTTTTAAATAGGAAAAATATCCAAAGTCTTTGGTCATTTTTGAGCGAGATGCTAACGGTCTAATCAGATTCAATGATCTATGCTAAGCTATGCTAAAAGTGCTACCGCCAGATCCGGAGATCAGCTGAATGAATTCGAAAACGGTAAAACTCAACTGTTTAACTCTAGGGGAGTTGGAAAATTAGCCTATTTTCAAAAAAAGTGGAGTGTTCTTTTAAATGAAAAGAAACGTATTGTAATGTCTTTCTGATGACAAAACAGAAGTTCTCGCTCACTGAAGCTTTTATTCAGTGAATGACTTGGATCAGAACAATAACAAAAGCAGCATCCTCTATGTGCTTTCTTCCGTATTCGATAATCCCTCGTATTAACCCATTAAGTGGAGAAGCAAAGGAAAGAACAGCAAATCAGAACTATTCACATTTTGACTGCTGCGCTACAGTATAAATACTCAGTACATATCAAACCATCTGTAACAGATAAAGCAATAGTGACACATGGTAAAAACATTGTGACATTACTGTCAGATTCAAGATAATCGTCACTGCATCATCTATTATTTTCAGTAATAGATAGTTGCCTGCACCAAACGATGTCTTGTTTAAAAACTATTCCGCAGTAAAATGAAGTGAACAAACGAGTGTCTTACTGACGCGATCTGGAACTTCATTCAAATACAGTTCATCCACGCTTTCTTAATGTTATGATTACAACTTGCCACTGCAAAATGTCTTGTAGTCCTCAGAGGTAGGGCTGCTCGATTATGGCAAAAATCATAATTCATATTGATTTATTGAAATTTATAAAAATCATCAATATTGAAATCACAATTATTTAACACGATTATTGGTGGGTCATATGATCAAAATCTTATTTCATGATACGAGTAATTTTAAATATCAGTTTCACAATTATCCATACTTTAGCAAAAACTAATACTAGGTTGATTAATGCAAGTAGGCTAAATGTCCTCAAAACAGCTACAGAGGACAAGTAAACAGTCCTCAATAAAATAAAAACAGATTAACTAGTTAAACTAACAAAACCAACAAAAAATACAACAGAAAATACAAATAAAATAAACAGGTTTTCCAGGAAGATGTACTAACAGTGATATTTAGATGAGTAATACACAGCAGAAATAGAATAAAGTTTAAAAAAAAAGTAAAATAACTGCTGTATAAATGAAATATTGACTAATTCTTATTTAAAACGAATAAAAAGATATTCATTCAAGAGCAGTGAGTGATTTTATCTTTGTCTTGTTTTGTTAGATTAAAGGGTTAGTTCACCCAAAATTGAAAATAAAGTCAGTAATTACTCACCCTCACGCCACGACGCATGCGCGAAAACTGAGATTAGTAGTAGTAGAAGAAGAACGCCGTTTTCGCGCATGCGTCGTGGCGTCAGAGGCTCGAATTGAACAACAATAATAGTGGGATAAAGTCGTTATTTTTGTTGTTTTTCCGCTCAAAAAGTATTTTCGTCGCATGATAGACTTAATACAGAGCCACTGTAGTCATTTGGACTCCTTAAATGACGTTTTTACTTACTATTCTGGGCCATCAAGTTTCAGTCCCTCTGAAAGCCTATGGAGGAGTGAGACAGCTCTCAGATTTCATCAAAAATATACTAAATTATGTTCCGAAGATGAACGAAGGTCTTACATGGTTGGAACAACATGAGGGTGAGTAATTACTGACTTTATTTTCAATTTTGGGTGAACTAACCCTTTAACAATGACTGCTACTGACGTTGATGTCGGCTGCTGTCCCTTTAAGAGCTGCGCGTACCATAGGCCCACTGTTATACACGCGCTCTTTCTCTGTGTTCATTTAAGACATAACCGACTGCGTTTACGAGGATACTTACCAAAAAGGCATTTCGATATATTTGTGTGTACTAGACTATTTGACCATTTAGGCGTGTATCGGAAGCCCATAGTATACTTGTTTATGCGCGTTCCGCCCCGTCTCGGAGCGCGCACTGGTGGTCGCCTATGGAACAGCATTTCTTTCGCAGCTTAATGCGCTTTTAATAGCATTGTTTGGTATCAACCACGTCCCGCAGTTTATCAACAGTAGACTGCATTTTACATCACTCTCTTATTCAGCTGATTTGGATGTTAAGTTTTGGGTTAGAGAGGAATGCAAGCGCTCTGCTGTGAAGGAAAGGAGAGTGTGCTGACTGAACGCGGGAAGCGGTACAGTAATCGTTTTACCTCGATTATCTTATTTTCATAATCGTTGGAAGCCAAAATCGAAATTGAAATCGAAATCCGATTAATTGAGCAGCCCTACTCAGAGGTATCTCTATAGTTTTGTTGCTTGAGTAATGTGTTTGCATCTCTCATATTTACAATTACATAACATGCGTGAATCGGTGGGCGGGGCTAAAGAGGCAATGATGTTGAAGTAGGCGTTGATTTTTCTTCTGCAGAGGTGGCCTTTCATCACACTGTTACGTAATAATGTGACAAAATCCAAAACGAGTCGTTTGGGCAGCTTGGTTTCCATAAAAACTAAAAAGAAAGTTTTGAGTGATGAAACTTACAGGGTATTTTACAATGATATCTTGTATGTCAAAAGTTCAAGGGAAATTCTATTTCTCAAATCATGACCCCTTTAAGACAGAAGAAAACTTAACTTAAATTTTGGTCTTGCTATATTTTTCTAGGTCACCTTGTTTTGTACCAAAAATGATGTTTGTTCTTTGCCTTTGTTGGGTCTGAATTAAATGTGACATTTAGACTTGTGTATTACATTTAGATGTCTGATGTTTCGTCTCAGACACACATACGCACAATACAGAGTGCCGAGGTTTTGTGTTATGAGTGATTTTTGCACCGCTCTCCTCACCATGGTTACAACCAGCCTGAAGGAACACTGTCGCTATTTTATAAATAGTGTTTCCAGCTGACACAGGTGCTGTAATGATCCCACGACTTTCACACACACGCACACACTGGACTGATATATACACACTCTGCAGACACTTTTAAATACACTGTTGCTGTGGATTGATTAGAGGGTAATGTATTCATCTGGGTTTTGTCTGACAAAGAAATGAAGTCAATATGCACATACTCACACAGCTAATGATGATCTCTTTTTTGAACAGTGCTCTTGCTATTTTGTATCCTGTGCTCTGAATGAAAATTGAGCTTCAAAAAGGAAGTTGTCTAACCTTTTCGCTGTCTATAATTCACTCCTTAGCCTCAATATAACCCGGCTCAGAATGCAGGCTCCACCCCACTGGTGTACTCGCCACAGACGCAGCCAATGAACGTACAGCAACAGACTCGACCGGTAAGCACTGCACTCCGCATAGGGTGTTATGGTCATCGCCCTCATCTCCACACTTTTTGTTTTTTTTCTATTTTAATTAAAAAAAAATTGCTTGCGAAAGTTACAGGAGTGCATATGTTGTGTGATATGAACTATAAACACAATAATCATTATTTATCATTATTTACTGTTGATGTAAGCGATATCATTCGCAATATAGTTGTTTTATCCAAGGCTCAGTTTACTGTATTTATAAGGTATAATTCACCCAAAAATGTAAATGCTGTCATCATGTACTCACCCTCATGTCGTTTCGTTTAAATTCCAAACACAAATTAAGATACTTTTATTAAAGTCCATTCCTCTCAAACTTAAAAGATCCAAAAAATGACTTCGTAAAAATAACGAATCGAGTGGTCTAATCCAAATCCAAGTCTTCTGAAGAGACACGATGGCTTTATATGATCAACAGATTTACAACGACGCATATACTGTTGTAAACATGGAAGTTCAAATGCTCAAAAACAACAGCGAGTAAATGCAGAACTTAAATTTTTGGATGAGTTAAACATTTACAGTTTGGGAATAGTCATTTTGACATGCTTTCTATTCTGCAAATTCTCCAGCAAATAGATGTTTTCGTGTAGACACGTTGGTTGATAATAATAGAACCGTTTTAGTGCTGTAAATTATAATAACATTTTAGATCACATTATGAGTAATGAGGAGTTACGAGTAGTGCACATAGTCTGCTCATTCATTTAAAAGAATATCATAAAAATTAGAAGTGTGGTCCTGATGTTGGACTTACTGAGTTTGTGTTTCAAACCAACTTATTCATTCATTAACTAAATGTATTAATATAAAGGAATAGTTATATAATTATCACATAATTTACTCACCCTCAAGCCATCCTAGGAGTATATAAGACTTTCTTATTTCCGCCAAACACAATTGGAGTTCTATTAAATAATATCCTGGCTCTTCCCAGCTTTGTAATGGCTCTGAATAGTGTCCAAGTTTTTGAAGCTCCAAAAAGTTCATCCATATTTAAAACTTTATAAACTATAGTTGCCAGAAGCTAGTGATTATAGTTTATAAAGTTTTAAATATGGATATTTTTCTTACAAAAATTCATCGCTTCGCTTCAGAGGGTATTTATTGACCCCCCCGGAGTCGAATGGATGTGCTTTTTGGAGCTTCAAAAACTCGGACACTATTCAATGCCATTTCAAAGCTTTGAAGAGCTGAAAGAAGAAAATCATATACACCTAGGATGCCTTGAGGGTGAGTAAATGTTTATTTTTGGGTGAACTATTCCTTTAAGACCAAAAAATTAAGATTTAAGACCAGCCAATAAGACTACCTGCTCTGCTGACATGTAACACAACCCAGCTACACTACTCTTTTTCCATTTGTAATGGAAATGCAAAGTTATCAGCAAAGTATAAGGTAGACATCTGCTATCCTCACTGTCTCTCTATTCTTTCTCTTCTTTTGTCGCTCCTGATGACCTCAAACTGTTATCTCCTTCAGTTTGTGACGGGACCTCGGCCGCCCCACCATCAGGTAAATCCCGCAGACCCAATGTCTCTCTATCCTATTAAACACTTCTGCATTTGCTTCTGGATTTTGCTTATGTGTGTGAAGATCTGGACTGATACCCGTAAAGTTGTTGTATTTGCTACATGACTAATTATTTAAAATTTTAAAAGACAATCATACTATGACTTAGCCTGGTCCTACCAGACTCTCGTATATTTCATTTGTACAGAGAGTCTGGCCACTCTCCATTGACAAGCAGAGAATATACCGCAATCCCAGACAGAGTACTGAAGGAAAATAGAGCAGAAGTACGTTGGAGGGCGGAGCCAGGCTAACTATGACTGTCATTTACAAGGTTGTTTGAAATTGTGTTCTGTGCCGCCCAATTTTTTTTTTGTAATACCATGGCAATGTGTATCTCCATCAGTTTTGCATTAAATATAAAAGACCACTTACAGCAGTGCAAATACAGTTTGGAGCACATTGGTTCAGGATTTTATTGTAATTTGAAAAACCAATACTGATATGGTGGTAACGGTTTCAGGAACCGTTCTGTCCGCCCCAGAACACCAAAGCAATTCCATTGGCTGAAAGAGATTTCAATGGGTTATGCTGGTGGTGCAGAAATTACACTCCATTATGTTTTTGTGAAGCCTCTCCGAAAAGCACTATGTGCTCTGATTGGTCAGCTGGACCCCAGTGTGTTGTGACCATAACCACGAGTTTCAACGCACTACTAACACAACTCAACCAGGCTTCGCCCCCTTTTTTTGCATTTATCTTGGGTGGGAATTATTTAAATGAGGAAGATTGTGACGTGTACGTTCCAGACAGAAAACTCAAGACTACTGTTGAGGCGTTTCAGGGAGTTCAGAAATGGTGATTATAGAGAATAACTCTTTGCAGTGACTTTGTGCTTTGTAACTTTGCAGACCTTTTTCATGATCAAACAGCAACATTACACACTAAAGTGTGCGTAACTTTTTTACATTTTCAACTTTAGTGTTGAAGGTCCTCTTTTAAGAACTATTATGACTAGAGACTTATTCATATTCGCATATTAATGTATTAGCTCGACTGTGTAACGAGCTTCCCGTCCTTAAGAACCAGACATTAGAAGTGTCTCCTCTGACTCATCCATTTCTTGTCTTTTCTGAAAGATCGTCTAAATGATGATTTGTATTCATGTTTTCTGATGAGCAGATGTGCGATGATGAAGACTGACATTGATTGCTAATGCCTGCTGTTAGTGCACCTTTTATTAGATGAAATACTTAAATGTGTCACTTTCCTGAGCAGAATCATTGTTGTAAGTGTCTAGACGACTCGTAACCAAATGTATTCAGAGGTCATTATGATCATTAGAATGTAAGTTATATTGCTGAATTCTTGAGCAGCATTACACGTGTCTGTACATGATCCGCTGTGATTTGGTGTTTCATTACAAGGAAAAACTTCTTTGTCATTTGTTGTTGCTAATAATTTGTTTATGCACTTTGCGTGTAGTCACAAGTCCATCCATGCATGTGTCTCCATATATGCATCTGACCTTTAACGAAAGTTGAATGACTTTCTGCTTCAACCTGCCACGCATGTCTTCTCTTCCAATGGCTGTGCTCTTCACGGGGCTTAATCCTATAAAGCCTAATGTATCTGGATTTGATATGCAAATTAATCTAAATTACCAATCTCAATTTTGCTGAAAAATCTTCTACATTCCTTCTATAGTCTAGCAAGTAAAAGGCCTTTTAGCAAAATTCTAAAAACATCCCCCTTAAAGGGATAATTCACCCAAAAATGAAAATTATCCCAAGCGAGTTAAATATGACATTCTTCTTTCAGTCGAATACAATCGGAGTTATATTCAAAAATGTCCTGGCTAATCCAAGCTTTATAATGGCAGTGAATGACAGCCCAAAATCCATTATAAAAGTAATTCACACGGCTCCAGGAAGTTAATAAAGGCCTTCTGAAGCGAATCGATAGGTTTGTGTAAGAAAAATATCCATATTTAACACGTTATAAAGTAAAATATCTAGCTTCCGCCAGACCACCTTCTGTATTTAAGGCTTCGATTAGCCAGGGCATTTTTTAATACAACGCTGACTGTATTCGTCTGAAAGAAGAATGTCATACACACCTAGGATGACTTGAGGGTGAGTAAATCATGGGATAGTTTTCATTTTTGGGTGTACTATCCCGTTGTTGTTTACGTTTTTGTTGTTGTGAAATCTTTACTGATTTTTGTCAAGTAAAAGTTAGAATAACTTTTATAACCTATAACATGTTTTATCATCTTAAAACATATTATTGGATGATACAGAGTGACAACTGATATTTATATCCATTTTATGTAAGTAGTATGCTGTACAATACTGTTATAAAGATCTCATTGATTTACATTTACAAGCCTTCAGAATTTCATCTTACTTTTTGGCCATATGAATATCAGCAACTGCACAAAATTACATATTTTTGCTTTTGTTTTGGGCCTCAGTTTTTAATTACAAGCTTCATATAGGATTCTCAACATAAAAACACATATGCAAACTTTTTTATAGATTTAAAAAAAAAACTGTTAAAATAATGTCAGGCATAATTTATCTGCACCAGAATTATAATAACAAGAAACAATGTATTAAGCTTACATGTTTATTATTGATTTATGTGCACAGCAGATAGAATATAAGACTGATTGACATGAGTGAGCGGCAGCTTAAAGATTTGCAGTACAGTACTGGGCAATAGCATTTAGAAAAGATGCTTTTCCTGCTGTCTCTAAATGGCTTTCCCCCTTGAATTTTAAGTGTGTAGCAGATGTGCTACTGGTAACCCTTGTGCCGTGGGTTTAGTTTAATATGTAACTGCTGTATTATGTTATATTATCATCTTCGGCACAGCACAAGAAACTGTTATTGGTGGTTGATGGTTGAGATTGTATTTTAACGTGATGGTGCCCAATTATAAAGGTCACTTTTTTAGAATGGAAAGTGCATCCATAACAGGCTTTATATCCAACGTCACATGAACAGACAGGAAAACAGGTCTCATCGCATCTGCTTGTGAACTGACAGTGAACTGACAGCGATATCAATGGTCTTTTAAGGTAATCTAATCAGCCATCCAAGCTAGTTATTTTTATTGTTGGGCATCAGTTATGCTCATCTTTGGTAACTCCTGTGAAAGCATCTTGGGTAAAACTGCTCTTTTTTTTTTTAATGACGCACATACAGAAGACCTGAACCGGAAGCTATGCAACCCGTTTTACAGAATATGGAATTTTGTTGCGCTTGACCCCCATACTTCTGTATTATTTTAGTGCAACACAGGAAAACAATTCTTAGAGAAATGGAATGATGACTGGGCCAAATTTTTGGACGTAAACTGAGATGTGGGTAAATGAATTTTTGTGAGCGAAATCCAGTAGTAATCCAAACGATCAGGAATTTTGCGTAAGGAAGAATGATTCCCATACACAGATTTCACTACGGGGTCGAACATTTCATAGATTTCGCCACATTAACCAATGGAAAGCCGCTTGGTTTTGAAAGTGACTTCTGTGTGAGCTGTGGTTCATGCATCGCTATATTATAATTTCAGTAATGTGACCGCACCTTTGTGCTTTTTTTATTTGGAGGCGGAAAAAAAGAGCAAAAAGCATAACAATGTACACAGGTCTGTTCACCCTAAAGAACAGTGCTTGACTGTGTAATGTGCGGCAGTGAAAGAAGCTTTGACATCTGTGCTGATGTTAAAAGAGCTGAGTTAAGGTTTCATTTCTCCCCTGTGGCTGCGGCAAGTCCCAGCTCGCTTCCACTGCAGACTGGCTAAAACTGATGCCTACAGGCCATTAGAAAACAAACAGAAATAGGAGAGAGTGGAGAGGGAGTGTCTCTCTCACACACACACACACACACACACACACACACACACACACACACACACGCATATAGGGTGGAATAGTTGGCTGGTGTTGAATATTGGACAGAGGAATAGAGAGAAAGAAAATATAGGTCTGAGCCTCATGGAAGTTCTGTATCCTGCATGTTGATTGATTCTATATCTTGGATACACTTGTAATTTTAAGAAAAATATTTGTAATGATAATTTGTTTTAAAATATTTAGATATTAGTTTATTCAGTTCAAGTTTCAATTCAATTCCATTCAAGTTTATTTGTATAGCACTTCTCACAATGCATCGTTTCAAAGCAGCTTTACAGAAACTGCACATTGTCTTTACCTGGACAGACAAGGTTGTGATTAATAACATTTTTATTTTGACTTTTTCGAAAGCCACTAGTCACAGCTGTCCCTCAATACCTTACCTTAATATACACAATTCACAATAATTGTGTTTCAAAGCGTATATATTCCTTCAATAGTTGAGAGCTTTTAAATCTTAGTTTTTAATTTTTAAATAAAATTGTATCTTCATGTGCTTAATATGAATTATTTTTGAGTAACAGTTAATTTTAGTTTATTAATCCACGATAACCAAAATTTATTTTGTGTGTGTTCAAATTTAATCAGTGATACTGCAATGACACAAAACCAGGGGACAGGGACATTTAAAAACAATTTAATAAAATTATATCACAGGAATAAATTACAATTTTAAATAAATATAAAAAAATAGATCACAGTAATTTAAATTGTAATATTTTAAAGTTTTGCTGTATTTGTGTTCAAATAAATGCAGCCTTGGTGAGCATTTAATATTATATAAATACACAATAAACAAATAATGTTATTTTTTTTTATTGTTACAAGTACAGAGACAATTAAATGCATCTAAATTATAAATGAGCATTTAACCAGAAGTGCACGTGGCAATATGTGTGAGAATAACGTCACATTTCTTTCCATTCATATCCCTCTCATGGTCTCTCACACTCATTTCAGTCCCTTTCATAGATCCACAATCTCTCATGCCCTTTTTCCTTTCAGTCACTCATGCCCTCTTTCTCTCTCTTGTTTCTGTAATTCAGATACATGCACTCATTCTTATCTCTGTCCTTTACAAACACACAGACACCAAGTCTCCGCTTCCATCCCTCCCTGGCATTTCCACACACACATGGCATTGTGACAGTAGTTTAACACAGAGTGGTCTTCGCCCTCAGGCTGCGCTCTATCCCCTGTTGGCCTGAGTCACAGTGAGAGGAAGTCACCTATTGCACACACAAGCAAAGTTTGTTCTCCAGTGGTGGTCTTCGTGTTTCTTTTCTTTCTTGTTTCCTTTGTCAGGTCTCTGTTTTCACCTTTGACCCAAAAGTGTCTGAAGTTCTATAAACCGATATTTATGTTAAATTTTAAGTGATTCCAACACAGTATCATTTCTTTGTGCCGTTATCTTTATAGTTGTGGTCAGGACTCATTTTTTTATATTTAGAACGATTTTTAGAACTACATCTTTATCATTATAGTTATCATCCTTGGTGTGAACTGGCCTTAAAGGGAAAGTTCACCCAAAAATGAAAATTACCCCATGATTTACTCACCCTCATCCTAGGTGTATATGACTTTCTTCTTTCAGACGAATACAATCAGAGTTATGTTAAAAAATGACCTGGCTCTTCCAAGCTTTATAATGGGAAAATTTGAAGCCCAATAAAGTGTATCCATCCATTATAAAAGTAATCCACACGGCTCCGGGAGGTTATGCTTCCTTCTGAAGCAAATCGATTGGTTTTTGTAAGAAAAATATCCATATTTAAAAGAACACACCAACTTTTTGGGACTTTAGCTTATTCACCTTATCCCCCAGAGTTAGATAAGTCCATACATACCATTCTCATCTCCGTGCGTGCCATAACTCTGTCTGACACACTCACTGCTAGCCTAGCTTAGCACAAAGACTGGAGGTAAATGGCTCCAGCTAACCTACTGCTCAATAAGTGACAAAATAATGCCAGCATTTTCCTATTTACATGTTGTGATGTGTGTAGTAACATCGGCTACTAAGACCAACGGAAAATTAAAAGTTGCGATTTTCTAGATTGATATGGTTAGGAACTATACTCTCATTCCTGTGTAATGATCAAGGAACTTTGAGCCGTACCATGAGTGCAGCGGCGCAATGATATTATGCAGCATCTGATAATAGTCCCCAGCGCTCTCTGTGCAAGCAGATTGTCACGTTGTGTAGCGGACCCTGCCCGAATGATGGCCAGACTTTACTGATGTTTCATGGAGTTTATTGAAACCGTTTGATCTCCAAAAAAATCACTGTAAGAGCTGAACAAATAAAGCAAAGAAGTGCGCATTAACACCTCATACACAAACACTCTCTCTTCGTAGCATTATCATTAACATACAGCGAAATACACAAAAATACTCATTACAGATGACAGTAAACAAGAACATACACACCTTATGCCTTTTCGGGGGGCGCTTAACAAACTGCAAACTTTAAATCTGCCTAACCACTCCGATGAACCGATGAACTTACTATCTTTCCGTAGACTACAACATCCGTCAAAATAAAAGTCCCTACTTATTAAGACCGATAATGCAGACCTTAAACCTATTTAAACACAAAGAAATGTAAAAAATTTATACAAAAAAACTAATTATAAGATAAATCACAATGAAGTCTGTTATATGTTGGTTATTTTGATGGAAGTTAGCCTATTTTCAGGTTCTGCATAATATCATTGTGCCGCTGCACTCATGGTACGGCAGTAAAATTCCTTGATCATTACGCAGGAATGAGAGTATAGTTCCTAGTCATAGGAAAATGTGTAAATGTTCCTATTTTTATATGTAAATAGGAAAATGTTGGCATTATTTTGACAATTATTTAGCAGCAGGCTAGCTGGAGCCATTTACCTCCAGTCTTTGTCTGACGCACTCACCGCTAGCCTAGCTTAGCACAGAGTTATAGCACGCACTGAGATGAGAATGGTATGTATGGATTTATCCAATAAGATAAAGTCCCAAAAAGTCGGCGTGTTCCTTTAACATGTTATAAGTAAAAAAAATCTAGCTTCCGGTGGACCGCCTTCCGTATTCAATTTACGGAAAAAGCGGAACTGCCACGCTGATGACGTCAAACGTAGCGTAAGTGTTTTGAACTGTGAGAGGCGCTACACTTTCTTTTTAAGTTGAATACGGAAGGCGGTCTGCCGGAAAATTTTACTTCATAAAGTTTTAAAGATGAATATTTTTCTTACACAAACCCATTGATTCACTTCAAAAGGCCTTTATTAACCCCCCGGAGCCGTATGGATTACTTTTATAATGGATGGATGCACTTTTGTGGGCTTAAAATTTTGCGCTGCCATTATAATGCTTGGATTAGCCAGTACATTTTTGAATATAACTCTGATTGTATTCGTCTGAAAGAATGTCATGAGTAAATTATGGGATAATTTTAATTTTTGGGTGAACTATCCCTTTAACACAGACTAGTGGTGCTTGTTAAGGTAAGATTAGTTAGTAGCTGTGATATTTAAGCGTAGTAAAGTTCAATCCCTCTCATGAACTTTTTGGATGATGTGATACAGCTATCTCATCCTTTTCTGAGCATTTGTTCAGCCATCATCAGTGTCTTTAGTTGACTTCTCTGCTTATTTTTTGCTGAATCTGTATTTTTACTATGTCCGTATGCAGAGCACAGTCCTCGTATGCCATAGATCTAATTAGAGAGCTGTTCCTCTAAGCAAGTTAGGAGCTTCTTTTCAGCTGTCGTGAGTTGCCCCAACATTCTGTAGTCTATCCATTTACACCAAAGCATGCCAGTCCAGTCCCTTGACCACACTATTTTATAGGGTACATAGTGAAACCCAATTTGGGTAAGTGCACATAGTCTTTTATTCTCTGTGTACTTAACTTAACTTGTCAGGTTCTTCCTCAGCTTTTTGATAGCCACATAAATGATTATGTCCTCTCCAAAGAGCACAACAACACTCAACAGCAGGTTTATTGCAGGACCACTATGGTGAGCACAGACAGTTACCGGTACGCTTAATCTTCACTCGGCTTTCAGGCACTAGCGGATCAGTTCTGTGGTGTTAAATCACTTTTCAGCCAACTGTTTTGGGGTGTCTGCTGGTTTTATCCTTCTTGTTTCTACACATACTTTTGGCTTTGGGAAATCTCCCAGAGGCTTGTTTAATGATAGGCCTGGATTATTCTGAGCCATGTTGTTAGATGTTTTTGGCAGTGGATCAAACTTGTTGGTCCAGCACATCCAACAGATGCTCAATTGATCGGTAAGCCCCGCCCCCCTTAGTTACTGTTGCTAACTCGGACAAACAAACGGAGTTGCTAATTGTCTTACAATGACCGCTGTCAGTGTGAAAACCTTATCCCTAAATGTTTTTGGACACAGAATGTAGCGGACCCCGTCTGAATGATGGCCATACTTTACTGATGGTTTATGAAGTTTATTGCATCCTTTTTCACTCCAAAAAAATGACCGTAAGAGCTGAACAAACAAGTATAAGAAGTGCGCAGTAAAGTTGCATTCACAAACTCTCTCTCCGTTGCATTATCATTAACATACACAGCAAATTACACGAAAACACGCATACAACAAACAGTAAACAAACATATACGGACCTTATGTAATAAACTGTAAACTTTATTATCTGCAAAACAACTGTGAGCTCTCCCTCTCACTCCGTATCGCTCCTTAGACTATAATACCCATCAAAATAGGAGTCCCTCCTTAGTAAGACATAAGATAATGCAGACCTTAAACATATCTCAAATCACAGAAATATTTTATTTTATAGATTAATTTGGAAGACAGATCTCAATGCAAGCAGGAGAAGCCTCATGTTATGGTCATCACGATGGTCGCAGATGACAACATCCAGGATCAATACTAATGTACCGCAGGGTAAAATTAAATTAATTTACATTTAACCAGTTTAATATGGAGAGGAACTGAAATGTAGACCTTCGTTATGTGTTTTTGACCTACACTGTGTACATGATGCAAGAACAGTTAGTTATTTCGGTTTGTACGTTAGCAGGTACTACTCATTAACTTTAATCGTAACTTAATGAGAGTATGACAACCAGAAAATCCTCCCAGAATACCTGGAATCAGTGTTACAGAACCCCAGGCACATCCTTTTACCATTTTTGTAGCATAAATAAATACCACCAAACCGATGAGCGCTTTGGATTTTCCAATGTTTCTCTATGACGCTGAAACCTAAAGATGTCCGATTTCCGGTCCCAGCGCAACTGATACTCAACTGCCATTGGCTCATCTGCGTTTGAGGGGAGGGGCTTACCGATAGGTCAATTGGATTGAGATCTTGGGTATTTTGAGGCCAGGGCAACACATTGAACTCTTCATCATGTTCCTCAAACCATTCCTGAACAATGTGTGCAGTGCAGCAGGGTGCATTGTCCTGTTGAAAGAGGACACTTTTTAACCAGGGAACACCATTGTCATGCGGCTACGCAACAGAGTGCGTGATGCACTGTGTTGTCATCATCCTCTCAAAGCCATCATTTACATTTTGTGTGACTTTTGCCACAGTAGATTTTCTGTTGGCTCAGACCAGACATGGTAGCCTTCATGCATCGATGAGCCTTGGGCAGCCAACACTGTTGCCAGTAGGCTTGCTACAGCAGTCAGTGTTACCGGTGCTACACAGTGTTCAGCCGTACACGATTACATTATTTGCCAACTATGGCACCGTCCCACCTTTGCTTTTTTATAGAACTAAAAACCATTTAGGTAAGTTGGACAGCAGACTCTACAATTTTAAACTAAAAGCGTCTGCTTCGCTCCATACAGCATGAGCTGCAGAGAGTAAAGAGAAATAACTGACAGGATAATGAGAGGATTTCGTGCGCAACAGATCCTGAATGTCAATGACAAATATCTTATCTTGTAAAATGTCTGAACCGAAAGCGAATGTAAAAAGCATATTCAAAATCGATTGCAAAATTGAATTCCTGCATATTGATCGCAGCTCCCTGATGCCTGCAATGTATAGGCCTATACACTGAGTACACATGATCACGAAAGTCAAAAGTGAACGCCTATCCTCCGGTGTTGTCGCTCAGATCTTTATTCCTCCTGCCCATTTCTCCTTCATCCAACACGTTGATTATGAAAACGTATTGTTTGATTACCATCTAATCTACCCAGACCTTGTGGCCTCATTAGGAGATGATAAACGATATTCACTTCACCTGTTTAGGCTCATCAGTGTATATGAGTGATACTTGAATTAAGAGCACTACTTAAAATTTAGAAAAATGAGACTTATTCAAAGTATTTATCACATCCTGGGGATAAGCATCTGATTATGGCCTTAATCAACATTCTAGTATATTGTCTTTAATGTGCGATGGATTTTTGACATTGTGTGTGACGATAAGAAAGAAATAGAGACATGTTTGCAGATGTATCCATTTATTAAAAGGACAATAGCATTTTTAATACAATATAATCTTCCATTTTCTTAAGGGACTAAAAATGTCCCCATTTTGAGAAATCAACCACGCATATAGACAGACATTTAGACTTTATCAATACCATGAGGGAAATTGCATGTGTGCATAAATAGTGTGTGTGGAATCAGGCAGAGAGAGAGGTCACCTCTCGCTCCAGTGCTGCCTGGTTGCTGGCGCCCACTGACTGGGTTTGCTGAGGTAATATTTGCTGTGTGGAGTGAGCGAGAGAGAAATAGAGGGAAAGCGGGGGAGGAAGTGATGGGGGAGGGGACGACTCCTCCAGCAGGCATGCAGTATTCTCCTGATGAATAAACCGTTGTGCCAGAGCTGTGCCATCACCCCGCTACAGCGGAGAATGAGAATACTGCTCATTTCTCCAGGCTGCTGTGTGTGTATGTGTGTATTTATGTTTCTTTGTGTCTCTTCGATGAGCAGAATTGATATAATTCATCAAGCATTTGTGATCACTGCTGTTCCAGTATCTGAGTGTCATATTGTCAATGAACTGCAAATTCAGATGCCTGATGATTTGAATAAACTGCCTGACAGAAACACAACAGGATGTCCTGAGATGAACCGTCTTGTGTCAACACTGAATTGTATCTCTTCTTTCTGTGTTTCTGCTTAAAGGCTACATAGCACGCACCGTTTCTGCCAATCTCCTGTTAATCTTGAGTACCTATAGAGTAGTATTGCTTCCTTCATATCTCAGAGTCTTTAGTTTTATCATATTTATAGACAGATACGCTGTACAGATTCTTTCTGAAAACAGCCGAGCTCATGGTGGAGGCGTGCAGTCGGCGGAGCTAAAGAGTCACAAGCACACACACACCTATGACACACATACACAATACATCATGGCATTATTCCTGGATAACTTTTCACTATATTTAGTCGTGTTGTAGACATTATATCCACTTATGCGCCGATTGCCAACAACACAAAGACATTTGATGCAGTTTCATTCACCGCCTGTGGTTCAAGTCGTGACTGGGAACAAAGAAACACACTTCCAGAACTCCGTTGCTGCTCCGGAAAAACAAACTGCATCCACTGTTTCCTTAACGCTGGGTTATTTGGGAATCTGAACATGGTTCTTTCCCTCACAACCAAAAACACACTTCTTTAGTGACATTGTTGATTCCGTGGTCTAAAAACAGAAAATGACAGCGCTGCCGACGGCTTCTGTAACCCGAACAAAGCTCGTTGATGGGTGTGCTCTTGCTCTGGTTGACGTGCTCACACGTTCATCCGGCAGAAGTGCCCATACAAGCAATTCCGCCCTTAATGATGTCATACAGGGCCAAACTCAAAGAAAAAAAACTTTCCTAAACTTATTCGAATCCTGAAGGAGTGTATTTGGCACAGAAATACTCCGTCATAAGTCCAACTCGTTTTTTGTCATTTTGGCCATGTTTAGCATAAGAATCCAACTCTTTAACAGTGTAAATAAGTCAGAATGCATGAAATGGCATTAGACCCGCCCATTTAACTCTTATTTCTTTGACTTCCTTCACAGTTCCTCCACAGGACTCAGATGCAGACAGCACGGCCCACCCTCCCTACCAACAACCCCTCCATTCGGCCGGGCTCACAGACCCCCACGGCTACGGTTTATTCCCCCAACCAGCCCATCATGATGACCATGACGCACATGCCTTTTCCTACCCAGACACACCAATACTACATTCCCCAGGTAAAGAGTTAGTAGTCCTGTTACTGAGAAATAGATATCGCCAAATATGGATTGTATACAAAATATTTTCAGGGTTCCCACTGTGATGAAAACCTAAAAAATATTGTGACATTTTTTAATTCATTAAATGTTTTTAATGCAATGTTATATACACTCACCTAAAGGATTATTAGGAACACCATACTAATACTGTGTTTGACCCCCTTTTGCCTTCAGAACTTCCTTAATTCTACGAGGCATTGATTCAACAAGGTGCTGAAAGCATTCTTTAGAAATGTTGGCCCATATTGACAGGATAGCATCTTACAGTTGATGGAGATTTGTGGGATGCACATCCAGGGCACAAAGCTCCCGTTCCACCACATCCCAAAGATGCTCTATTGGGTTGAGATCTGGTGACTGTGGGGGCCATTTTAGTACAGTGAACTCATTGTCATGTTCAAGAAACCAATTTGAAATGATTCGAGCTTTGTGACATGGTGCATTATCCTGCTGGAAGTAGCCATCAGAGGATGGATACATGGTGGTCTTAAAAGGATGGACATGATCAGAAACAATGCTCAGGTAGGCCGTGGCATTTAAACAATGCCCAATTGGCACTAATACCCCTTTTCCACCAAGGCAGTGCTAGAGCTAGTTCAGAGCCAGAGCTAGTCCCAGTTCATAGTTGGTTCGACTGAGGAGCCTTCTACGAACCGTTTGCTTTTCCACATGCTGAGAGCCACAACAGAGCCATGTCTTACGTCACTGTATACGTCTCATCTTTCTCAGCAACGCTAGCGAGGCAGTGGCAGTGTTGCCAAGTCCGTGGTTTTCCCGCGGTATTGGGCTACTTCTTCACTGTTGCCGCGGGCTGTTTTTCATGTCCGCGGGTTGAAGCGACCCCAATTGTGATATTTAGCCCCAGGAATGGGAATTTTAGTAGGCAACCATGCCAAAAAAACACATATTACCCCCAATTGTGAATTTTACTGGGGAAGCCCCCCTGAAACGCGATTGGGCTTGTTTTGAGTAGCAATTGGGCGGGTTTTGTTGTGAAAACCTGTCAACCCTGGGCAGCGGAAAACACAAACACACCAGGCTTGTTCAAGATGCATCGGTGCTGCGCAGACCAATCCGATATAAAAAAAAAAACGCATGAGTGAATCAAAAGCATAAGGAGTCATATGCTCTCGCTGGACTCGTTATCATACAGCATTCAACAATGCAAACGTTGTGTTACTATTGATTCACATGGCTTTACGATCCTACATCGGCATCAAAACACAATGAAAACACAGCGAATCCAACGTATTCATGCAGTTTGCCGTAATTTGTATAGACGGAGATTACAAACGAGCAGCAGCTGTTAGCTCTATTAACTGCTATTTTAACAATGGCAGATCTCAAATTTGTGTTGGTCTTGTTGACCCCGCCCCCAGTGCCTGACGTAATCGGTTCTTACTTCTAGCCCTGTTCTAGCCCAGCCCTGTTTTGGTGCTACTTAAGAACCACTTTTCCTGGCTCGGAGCTGGGCCTTTGGGTGTGGAAACACAAAGAACCGATTTGAAACTAGGCTCTGGCTCCAATCTAGCTCTAGCACTGCCTTGGTGGAAAAGGGGTATAAGCGGCCTAAAGTGTGCCAAGAAAACATCCCCCACAGCATTACACCACCACCATCAGCCTGCACAGTGGTAACAAGGCATGATGGATCAATGTTCTCATTCTGTTTACGCCAAATTCTGACTCTACCATCTGAATGTCTCAACAGAAATCGAGACTCATCAGACCAGGCAACATTTTTCCAGTCTTCAACTGTCCAATTTTGGTGAGCTCGTGCAAATTTTAGCCTCTTTTTCCTATTTGTAGTGGAGATGAGTGGTACCCGGTGGGGTCTTCTGCTGTTGTAGCCCATCCGCCTCAAGGTTGTGCGTGTTGTGGCTTCACAAATGCTTTGCTGCATACCTCGGTTGTAACGAGTGGTTATTTCAGTCAAAGTTGCTCTTCTATCAGCTTGAATCAGTCGGCCCATTCTCCTCTGATCTCTAGCATCAACAAGGCATTTTCGCCCACAGGACTGCCGCATACTGGATGTTTTTCCCTTTTCACACCATTCTTTGTAAACCCTAGAAATGGTTGTGCGTGAAAATCCCAGTAACTGAGCAGATTGTAAATACTCAGACCGGCCCGTCTGGCACCAACAACCATGCCACGCTCAAAATTGCTTAAATCACCTTTCTTTCCCATTCTGACATTCAGTTTGGAGTTCAGGAGATTGTCTTGACCAGGACCACACCCCTAAATGCATTGAAGCAACTGCCATGTGATTGGTTGATTAGATAATTGCATTAATGAGAAATTGAACAGGTTCCTAATAATCCTTTAGGTGAGTGTATATAATGTGCCTGTGTGTGTGTGTGTGTGTGTGTGTGTGTTATATATGTATGTTTTAAACATATTTGTTTATATACAAATATATTCATTTAAATGTTTAGTGTACATATTTTAAATTGTTTGTATTTAACATATTTATGTAACATGCCTATATACAAAATACCTATATGCAAACATATTCATTAAACATATTCACTTAATATATTAACACATTTTACATATTTAACATAACTGAACATATTCAATAGATATGTTTATACAACATGCAAATTTTACTTGTTTTATATATAAACATCCTTTAAATGGGGTTTAAGGCAATTTATCTTTTATGATCACAGTATAGATAACATTTAAGGATTTTGATTGTATATAAAAGCCTATTAACAAATTTAATATAATCATATTTAATAAATGTTTAAATATTTCATTCATTTAATATGTTTATATTAAATGTAAAATGGTTTTATGCAAACATATTTATTAAATGCATTCAGTTCATATATTTTAATGCATTTTTAAACATAAACGTTGATATTGTGAACGCAAATATCTTTATATACAAAAATACTAATATAAATATGATTTTAAGACTGTTTACCTTTTAAATAAAACGTTTATCAGAAATAATTTGCTATAGCTGTCGTGTGTGTGTGTGTGTGTGTGTGTATGTATATATATATATATATATATATATATATATATATATATATATATATATATATATATATATATATATATATATATATATATATATATTCATACATATATTCATATATTCATATATTATATTCGCTATATATATTCTCCACCTCTTCTCTCAGTACCGTCATAGTTCACCTTACGTGGGACACCCGCAGCAATATGCCATCCAGCCACCAGGGTCTGGAACCTTCTACCCAGGACCCGGCCCTGGGGAATACCCCACTCCTTATGGCAAGTACTGAGCGCTCTGTAGCGCACACTTCAGTGTGAGTGCGCTTGCGTCACACCCAGCTGGTTTATATTATCTCCAGGTAGTTTCAGTGTGTCTGATTAGCTGAGAAATGACCCCGTTCCCAGAAAGCAATTCACTCCAAGGCTGTTTAGATCTCATGTGAAAGCAGCACACACAGCGACATGACTTACTTTTTTCCTTCCTTCCCTCTCTTTTCCAACAACAGCTGCCGGGCCGCCATATTATGCCGGCCAGACAGTGTACCCTCCCTCTCCACCCATCATAGTGCCTGCACAACTGCCACCTCCACCAGCCAAGCGTGAAAAGAAACCAGTGAGTACCTGAAACATTCCACCTCGTTTTAGAAACTTAAAGGGATCCACTTAGTTTTCAATTCATTTTAGACTGATAAGGCTTGGAATTAATCCCAGCAGCCCTGGCTGCCAGACCCAGATTAAATGCACAAATGCTTTTAAAAAGGGATATTCATCAAGTCTTAGTTTTACCCAGATATTGGCCTTGGCTTTTTATGTAATTATGTCATGCTAGTCTATTAAATTTCCAGAATTCAAGATGAAGAATAAGTATTGAATTGGTCCGGGAATTAAGCTGATTTGTGTGCTGTGCAACTCCTGACATATGGTTTTGTTGCATGCTGGGAGGTTGGCATAGCCGAAGTGTTTTATCCCAAGCCAAAGTGAGAATTAAGCCTGTTAGAAATTTCACCCATCCTCGTGCAAACTTTAGTCTTGGGACCATCAAGCCAATTAAAGATGTCATGTCATTCCTAAGCATTTTTTCAAAGATTGATTGTGAATTCACAAATTTATGAAACATAAATTGAACTCTAAAAATGCCAGTGATATATTTCAGTTCTAAACTAAACCAAAACAAAAATGAATGTGCCATTGAATATACTAATGTAATTTACATTATATATTCATATAAATATGATCTGATAACATTAAAACAATGAAATATAGCTTATTTAAGTACATTTATTATTTAAGTAAACAGTTGGTAATAGAATAAATAAAGAACAAGGAAAGATATTACAAGCATTTGAACAAATTTGAAATGTATATTATATTATAGTAATTATATTTATTTTATTTACACTATCATTTAAAAGTGTGCGGTCAGTAAGACTTTTTAATATTTTGAAAGAAGTCTCTTAAGACAGTTAAAAAAATATATATTTTGACATTACAATTTAAAATAACTGTTTCCTATTTTAATATATATATAAAATATATAAAAAACTGATTCCAATGATTGCAAAGCTGAATTTCTAGCAGCCATTACTCCAGTATTCAGTGTCACATGATCCTTCAATCATTCTAATATTCTGATGAAACAACATTTCTTATTAGTATCACAGTGTAAAACATTTTTGCTGCTTAATATTTTGTGGAAACTGGGATGCATTTTTTTCAGGATTATAAATCATAAATGTCTTTATTTATTTATTATTTGTTGTTTTGCGCCATTGTCCTCCCAGATCCGGATTCGAGACCCCAATCAGGGTGGAAAGGACATCACGGAGGAAATCATGTTTGGAAGCCGGAATCCTACTCCTCCTGCTGGGCACCCAGTCTCCACCTTAACCCCACCTGCAAGACGGCCCTCTTCGACACCAACCCCTCCCACAGGACACCTGTCCTCTACGCCCACCCCTCCACAGGCAAGAAATTGTTCACATTGTTTTTGACTCCATAAACGGGCATCACTTCAAACAAGGGTAGGTGTAGAATAGGCTAAAATTACATGTAATTTCATAGGAAAGTGAGTTATCAGGCGCCAGAACTTGTTCATTCTCAGTTATTTCAATTTGAAATAATTATTTACTTCAGTGCAGTGCAGTTCTTAATTCATTTTAACACAGGTCCCTGCGTCATGTGAGTGTTTAACACGTCTTTAATAATTAGCACCGCTTTAAGCTCTCACTACTCATGTCTATTGGGTCCTTGGCTCAGCTGTTTTAAGCTCACCTGTCTAATGCTATTTTCCAGACATGTACAGCCACCCACTACTCTCTCTCTAGCTGTCTCTCCCTCTCTCTGGCACACAGGGTGTACATGGATTAGTTCCAGCTCACACAGTCTGCCCCCAATCTAATCCCCATGAACACACTGAAAGCATTAGGCTGTTAGCTGCACCATTATATGTTTATGTATATTTTGGTCTGTGGACAATCAAAAAATAAAAAAGAATCTATAAAGTGTGTTAATAAGCAGTTAAATGTTTTGCTAGTGGGAATAGCAATGGCTGCTACATTCCACTTGATCATAACCAGCAAAATGAACTTCACAAAAAAGTACTGTGGTGGTTCATAGATAATATCAGATGCTAATAGATTTGACATGTACCATGGCACAAAATGATTACTATATGTCATGTCAAGTCACCTTTATACAAAGGTACTTCAAAGCAGCTTTACAGTGATCACAGGAAAAGGATACATTTCTGCTGTTGTTCAGCTGAAGTCAGTTCAGTGTTGATTCTGTTCCGTTGTAAAGATCATCAATTATTAAATGAGTTCATTTTAGGGATGCACCGATATGAACATTTTGGCCGATACCGATAACCGATAATTCTTTATATTTGAAAGCCGATAACCGATATATTGGCCGATAAATCTAAATACAAATTTTAATAAACTCTGAGAGCCTGATTACAAAAACAAAAGGCTCACCATTAAAAGCCATGTCCCAAACACTTCAACATAAATCAAACCTATACACTACAGTAGCCTATTTGAACCAGTGTAAGATTCCTTAACTTTTCAAATTAATTTTACACGGCCAACTTACTTTATATAAATAAAAATGTTAACACTTTACAATAAGGTTGAATTTTTGTTAGTATTAGTTAACCAACAATGAATGAACAATACTTCAACAGGATTTATTCATCTTAGTTCATGTTAATCTCAACATATTCAGACCCAAAGTTGTGTCTTTTAACATTACGTATGCACTGTGAATGGACTGTTAATAAACACAAACATTGTATTACTAACATAAACAAAGGTTATTGCTCTCTGTTTGTTCCTGTTAGTTAATGCATTAACAAATGAGACCTTATTTGTAAAATGTTACCAAAAATTATATTGCCTAAAAAATAAAAATAATATACCTAAATAATGCAAACAAGTTATTGAACAGCATTACTTAGTCTGCATAATAAAGAATCAGAATGCAAGTGCTTGAAATAACCTCCGCACAGACAATAAGGAAATGGTTTTAATCAAACCGTATATTGTTGATGGAAAGATACGAGAACAATAAAAGTGCTAGTTATAAAAAATAACGCTTCTGTGTTTTTGTAATAGTAAACAGTAATAGTAAACATCTTTAATATTAGTCTAGTGTATTAGGAATAATGTTGCTGTTTGAGAGCGCGCACTGAAGCTGGAGAAAATGAACGAACAACCGTAAACTGAAGTGCTTAGAAGGTTAATTAACAACTAAATGCATCATATATGAGAACAATCAGATATTTATACAAGATAAATATAATATTACAACTTATATTTGCACAAAATCACGCATAGGTGAAGGCTTATAACTCCTGTGGATGCTCTTCCCCTGTTTGAGAGTGCGCGCTGAAACTGAAGATGATCACCGGTACAATGAAGCACTGCGGGTTATTGACTTAACGAAACGCATCCTATATGACATTAATCAGATGTTTATACTACAAAAATATAATATTACGACTTACATATGCTTAAAATGACGCGAATGCACAAGCGAACTTGACTGTGCTTGTCATGAAGGTGTAACTCCGTGGGCGCGCTCTTCCCTCAACAAACACGCTGAAACACAACGTTCTTTTACATTTATACGGCAGTTCTGCAAAGAATAATGTCATGGTCCAGCTCAGTTAATTACATGGTACTGTACGTCAATGTGATTTCAAAGAATGCAAGGGTACTACGGTGATTTATGTCCAAAAAACATGGTAATCCATGGTACTTGGCTAAAAAGACACAAGATTACCATGCCCAAAACATCATGGCACCATGATAGCTAAAAAGCATGGCGAATATTATGAATATAAATGTTCAAAAAACATTAATTCATGAATCCATTACCTACCCACGCTTTACGTGAAAATAAGATAATGTTGGGCACTTTATGGGACAGATTTACTATTAGCTTGCACCAGCGCAAACCCTTTTTTTGGTGTTAAAAAACTAGTGTCAGGATTTACTAAAAACATGCAGTGAAAAATTAGAGCTGAGAAAGCAAAATTTATGGGATTTATTATCATGCAAGGTGATTCACTAAGGTTTGCGCTAGTCAATTTACTGGTATTTGCGCCATTATTTACCAGCAAAAAAAGCATGTCTTAAACCAGGCGCTAATTTGCACTGCTCTTGGTAGATTGCATTGGTCATTATGGAAATGATCAGGCTGTGTCTGTGTTTTTTAATTTGTGCGTCGTCAGTAGATCACACGCAGAACTTTCCATTCCCATCTGCGCTTTTTTTGGAATTGCGCTCTCACTTGTGCTCTAATTTGCCCTGTTTAGTAAACCTGGCCCGATATGTCTAAGCGGGTGATTCTTGGTAAGAATAAGTTAGACGTTGGACTAGAAGTTATGCCAATAGTACAAGGTCTAGCTCTGCCGGACTGTACTATGGTTGACTGATGTGTCTGTATTGTTCTTTCTCTCCCTTTCACCCCAAAGCAGCCAAGCAACTGTCAGACCCCAGAACAAGTGACTTATGTCAACCCACCTCAGAGACTCTCTGAGAGTCCTGCATACATGGATGGCAAACCCAGTTTAGGTATAAAGCCACACACAACCCCCCCTTTGTGATATGATTTGTCCCTTAAAGGAAATCTATTTCATTTTATTCATGTTTTGACCCTCTTTTTGCTCTTGACATTATAGATGACAGGCCAAAAATGGAGTCTGGTCCCATAAAGCCTGTATCTCCTGGGCCTAGGCCTCCAGAGTCCTCTTTAGAGAAAAGAGAAGCCCCAAGTCTTCCATTATTAGCCTCTTCTTCTCCAGAGGTGGCTTCCGATGTTCCCTCCCATCCTTCAAGTGGCTGCATTAAACCCACTGCCTCAGGAGAACCAGAATTTATTGCTCCTACAACCACTAAGGCTCAGACGCATCAGGTCATCTGCAGCGAGGAATCTCTTCCTGTAACTTCTCCCAGATTGTCTGCTTCACCCTCACTGTCCCTCAAAGTGGTAAATGGCCTTGCAGAGTCTCAAACTCCATTATCAAGCTATGAAGAGCCTGAGGTCCAGGAAACCCTAAAGATATCATTGTCCTGTGAGGTCAATTTGCCAACCCAGGGTACATCTTCCACAAAGGAGTCTGTTCAGGAGGTTACAGTGGCCTTGGAGGAGCTCCAGGCAAAGCACCTCCCTTCTCTAGCTGCACATGTGTCCTTGATCCCAACCGCACAGGCCTCTTCAAGCACCTCTAGCACCGCCTCTGTCCTTGCACCACCACCTGGTTTGGCACCACTAGTGCAGTCGGTTGTCCTTGAGGCACCAGAGCAAAACAAAACATCTGACGATGTCCAACCGAAAGCTCAGGACGCTTCAGAATCACAAACTCAGAATAATTCTAAAAAGTTCATACCATCAGGTATGTGTGCTTATTTGTGTCAATATCAGACAAAATAAAATGTTCAATGACCAATTACCAATTGTGTTTCCTTTTTGTGATAGCCCAAGCTGTTTCTGCTGTACCAAAGTCTTGGAAGAAACCAAATGAAGAAGTTCTGATGGTGGAAACACTGCCGAAGGAGAATGAGGTGAGAGTGTGTGCATTAGTGTTAAGGCCTGTTTAGACCAAAGATGATAACTATAAATATAAAGATACAGTTCTAAAAATCTTTCTAAATTTAAAAATAATACCAGTGTCCACACCACAACTACAACGATAACGGCACAGATAAACTATATTGTTGGAATCACTTTCAGAATGATTTTTCCAGTTGATGAGCGATAAAAAACATTGACAGCCAATCAGAATCCATCCTGCTTTAAGTGCTTGATAATTTAAAGTGTCAGGTGACATACAGTAACTGCAGCACACGCTTTGAACGATATCATCCACTGGAGTAGATGCTAATATAGTTATCTTTGTAGTTATAATTCTTGGTGTGAATGGCCTTGGGGCAGAAATGGAAACCTAATGGTTAGAGAGTCGGACTTGTAACCCAAAGGTTGCGGGTTCGAGTCTCAGGTCTGGCAGGAATTGTCGGTGGGGGGTTGGCCTGCACGATTCTGGGAAAAATATGAATCACAATTTTTTTTAGCTTAGAATTGATATCACGATTCTCTGCAACAATTTTTTTTCTCATGAAGTGTAATGTTTTCTTGCACACATGGACCATGACAAAACAAATTGGCAGTACCAAAAATATTTGTTTTGGCACATAGAAGATTGCACATCACCACAAGCCTGTAAACATAAAGGCTTCAATGAATAAAGAAGAAACAGTCTTTAACTGCTTGCCTTTTGTACAATTAGCATTCAACTGGCAATTCAACTAGGTTACCAAAAATAGAAATTTAACGCACTGCACTGAATATGGCTCTAAATAGGCTAATTGAAACATCATACAACATTCAAAATAGTTGCAGGATGGTATTGAGTAGCGTTTGTCCAATGTATGGATCATCTTTAGAAATCTGTCACATTCTACGTTGTATATTGGAACCATATCTTTTGCTAGATGGTAAGCAATGGCTTCTGTTATTTCCTTGCTCCTACTGGAGTTATGTGGGTATGGCATATTTTCTCTTTGCCTTTTGTTTGATTCGCATTAATAGCTCAATCGTCAGCAGGTTTATTAGACACTGCCCCTTTAAGACCGAATGCAGGTCTAATAATATCATATTCTCCCATTTCTCCAAACCATTTAAGGCATAAACTGTGTTTAAATGTTGTGTATTTGGTGGTTTAGACGCGCACATGAAGCCTAATGTATAATGTGCCATTCGGTCCGTTTCACACAGAGCGTGCGTGCACACACACACACACACACACACACACACACAAGCCACCTTGAAGTTGGAAACAGCGTCTCTTCTGTGGATTATTGTGCATTTAATAGCTCTTTTTATCACCAAACACGTCCTGAATTTTAGCAACAGTAGACACTGCCTTTTACAACAATCACAGATTCTGACGTTAAGTTTAGGTTTAGGGAGAATTGACAGCGCTGCTACTGTGAAGGGAAGGAAGTTGCACTCGACGGAACACGGCTAGTTTATAATAGTTTTACCATATATCTTCTTTTTATAATTCTTGGAATTATATTAACTGAGGGTGAAGGCCTGAACTGACGAGTGAAATGTGTGACTAAAAGGAGCTTTGTCATTGGCTGTGGGTGAAGCCCTGAACTTTGTGAGAGCGGCCCTTTCAAAATAAAGGCCACTATTTTTATTTGTATTTTTTTTAAATCGAAGTCATTAAAAAATTAAATCGTGAACAGGGTGAATCGAGATCGCGATTTTATAATGATTTATCGTGCAGGCCTAGTGGGGGGAGTGAATAACCAGCACCCTCTTCCACCCTCAATACCACGACTGAGGTGAGACCCTTGAGCAAGGCACCGAACCCCCAACTGCTCCCTGGGGCGCCGCAGCAATATGGCTGCCCTCTGCTCTAGGTGTGTGTTCACTACTGTGTATGTGCACTTGGATGGGTTAAATGCAGAGCATAAATTCCAACTATGCGTCACCATACTTGGCCACACGTCACTTCACTTTATTGTCCTTAACAAAATCAAAATTTAATTTTATTACTGAAACAAACATACAGTATCTGGGGAAAGCTATACTAAAATTAATTTGTGTATTGTTTTTTGCAATGATATTACGCAGCACCTGCAAATTGTCCCCAGCACTCTCCCTGTGCAAGCAGGTTGCCACGTTGGTTATGTTTACGGAAGTTAGCCTATTTTCAGGTGCTGCGTAATAATCATTGTGCCGCTGCACCCATGGTATGGCAGAAAAGTTCCTTGATTATTACGCAGGAATGAGATTACAACTTTTCATTTTCCGTCGGTCTTAGTACACAATGTGTAAGACAGACTAATGAAATTGTTGTCATAACACAAACCATTATGTAGTCATTTATCTCGCATAACACCTCCAGGCCCTTGTGTAATACTGCTTTTCTTCTCTCCACATCAGGAGGAGATCTCTAAGGAGAGCTCTGCTGAAAATGAGATGGTCTCACAGCTAACCTTAGGGACCTTCAGCAGCCCCTTTACAGTGCCTGAGCACCAGGAGAAGCTCTCAGAAGAGAACGGCGAGACTGAAACAGAGCCATTCAGGAATGGGGTGGAGACGGAGAGCACTGACAGTGGCGTTACTCTCGGGGACAGCAGAGGGTCCATGTGTTCCCCCACTCCACTCATGCAGGAAGGTAAGACTTTTTATTTGGTCTTATTCTTAGTGTTGGTAATTAGCAGTTTTCTATCATTCATTCATTCATTCATTGGAGGTCACATGGTTGATATATCGACATATATTGAAGGACTGTTTATTAAATAGTCAGTAGTCTTTTACAGCACAGGCTTTTTATTGCTAGTCAAATTTTGATTTCAGAAAGGTTTTTAAAGGTTTTTTTGTTGTTTGTGTCACCAGAAAGCACCATATAGTTTTATAGACTTTTTGTTTATACTCATATTAAATTGCATAATAAATTAGTCTTGTTAACATATTTGACCTATATTATTGCTGTGCTTTTTCCACACCAGGCCTTGTGCAATCTAATGGAAAGAGACAGTATGACCGGGATTTTCTGTTGGGCTTTCAGTTCATGCCGGCCTGCGTACAGAAGCCAGAGGGACTGCCTCAAATCAGTGATGTGGTGCTAGACAAGGTGTTTTTTTGGTTATTGTTTTCTTATATACATTGTCAAAAGTGTTAGAGTCCATATTTTCCTTCTGGAATTCGACTGTCTTACTGTTTCTTGGATTATGTAGACAAAAACAGCGCATTTGATAAATAATAGTATGATATAACGTTGGCAGCTAATCAGCACATTCAAGGCTTTTCACACTTTTTTTTTTAACCCTTGGTTAAAGGGATAGTTCACCCAAAAATGAAAATGTACCCCATGATTTACTCACCATCAAGCCATCCTAGGTGTATATGACTTTCTTCTTTCAGATGAATACAAGTTATATTAAAAAATGTCCTGGCTCTTCCAAGCATTATAATGGAGGCCACTCCCAAGCCACGGCCACCGGTTACATCTCTTGCCCACCGCAGCACCACCCTACCGTCTTACCTCTTAATTTTTTTAGTAATAAAATAATTTAGTTCAGTTAGAGAACAGACACAGCAATTAAAAACCGTGTCTGCTCAATACAGCATGAATGAGTGTTGCAGCAAAAACGCAGCAGGAGTCAATTTCATTCATCAGAGAAATGATCGCGGAAGATTTGGTTTCAAAGCGAAATGCGCCTATTTAAGTGAGTTTGTCATTGTACCGTTTGGTTTTTATGTTTTCATGAACCCACAATTCAAGCAACCCACCCAGAATTGGCACTAATTTTAAACCGAAACTAAAATCAGCATGGCCGATCGTCATTCATTCACGACCGCACAGTGCGTGTCCAGTCTGGTGCGTTTTCAGTTCATTATCATTCGAATATACTACCTGGTTTCTACTGATACAAAGCTTAATGCTAAATCGCTGAAGTACCCCTTTAATAAAGACATTCTGAAGCGAATCGACACAAACCCATCGATTCGCTTCAGAAGGCCTTTATTACATTTTAAAATATATTCAAATGATAGAAAACAGTTATTTTAAAACAGTTCAATTGTAATAATATTTATTTCACAATATTACAGGTTTTACTGTATTTTTGATCAAATGAATGCAACCTTGGTGAGCATAAGATACTACTTTCAAAAACATTGCTGACCCCAAACTTTTGAAAGGCAGTATACGTGAAACAATGTGATGCTTGAATGTTATGGCAAGTTGTTCTGCAAAAGACAACCAATCATAAACTATGCCATTTTTGTCTCATTAAATACCAATCAGTGTTATTAACCTTGTGAATATGCAGATAAGAATCTTAACCCAGGTTTTGCAGTGTGACACCTCTTAACCTGAATACTCAATTTAACATTGTGATCCTAATCATTTTAAGTGTCAAATTCACATTCTTTGTCTACTTTCTAAAAAACCTGCAAATGCAGACATAACATTTTCCTCTTGTTGCGCTTAAAACGTGAAAAGTACAGTAATACAAGTATGTTTCCCTGACTTCTAAACTTCAGCTGAGCTGCACTCTTCAGCCATGAAACTCCCTAGACGTCCTGTTTCCATTAAAATTGCATTACGGTTATGTCATACTTGGCAGTAGGCATCATTTAGCCTAAAGACGATAGAAAATAAATGCCCTGCCCCTGTTTGATGCATAGTCTTAAGGTTTAGCCTAATCTGTCGATATGAGAGAGTTTACGGCTAGCTTTTCATTTGTTTATACATTCTCAGTTACTGTTTCCGACAACACTTGTTTCTGTTGTTCTGAACATACACTCTGTACTTTCAGTTTCCCATTTCAGTTCCTAGATTTTACTCTGCATGTGTACTCGCTCACATCTGTTTCTGGCTGTACTTGTTCCCTTCATCACAAAATGACTGGAGCATAATTCGTTGAACATGTTGTTGATATATAAATAACAAATGGAGCTGGTCTCCATGGCAAATAGTGTTTGCCCATCAGTGCTGTAGGGAAAGGAAAGACTGATCTCAAACCAGTTTCTCTCATACTGATTGTGATAAAGATACTGATAGGTACAGCTAGTCCAAGATCAGCATATGCAGGGGAGGGGGGATCTGGGGTTTCATTCATGTCACAGCTTGGTTTCTCACTGCGCCCCCTGCTGGATAAATCATGGAAACGTTGTCTTCTGTTTCAGATTAACCAAAACAAGCTGCCTCTGAGGTCTGTGGACCCCAGGTTGATTTCCAGAAGCGCTCCCCAGGATTTCACTCCTGCTTTTGCTGACTTCAGCAGGCAGATGCCCGGAGGACGTGGAGCCCCAGTGAGTTTTAATATCTCATATGCTTTATTACAGACCAAAAAAACTAAAATAGTTCTAAATGTAAGGTTTTCACACACACAAAAAAATCCTAATCTATCAACCCCTTCAGCAATTTGGGAGAACATTTAGCAATTTGGTTGATGAATCTATCCATATAAGAAGCCTCTGAAGAATAATATCTGGGTCATGTACCCCAAGCTAAAAAGAAAGAATTAATTAATTGAATTTTCCATAAACCTATTTTTTGGGCTGTTATGACATTTTCATAACAATTAAGCACATTTCCATCCCAAATTCTCATTACGGCATTAATGCATAAAATAAATATAAAATCCTGTTACTACAATGTGAACTAAAATAATGATATATTGTTTATATGATAAAAAATATATATCAAATATTATCAAATATAAAATGTATATCATGTCTTTTATTTTGATTTAAATCATTTTTTACAATAACAAATTATTAACAAAAGTATTTCGTAACGAAATTAAATCTAATGAAAATCACCATTTGAGAATGAGATACAAATAAACTAAAAAAATAAATAAAACCCATGTAAATTACGTTATACATTAAAATGTGCTTAATTTTGCTATATATATATATATATATATATATATATATATATATATATATATATATATATATATATTTCTAATATATATACAGTGAGGAAAATAAGTATTTGAACACCCTGCTATTTTGCAAGTTCTCTCACTTGGAAATCATGAAGGGGTCTGAAATTGTCATCATAGGTGCATGTCCACTGTGAGAGACATAAAAAAATCCAGAAATCACAATATATGATTTTTTAACTATTTATTTGTATGATAAAGCTGCAAATAAGTATTTGAACACCTGTCTATCAGCTAGAATTCTGACCCTCAAAGACCTGTTAGTCTGCCTTTAAAATGTCCACCTCCACTCCATTTATTATCCTAAATTAGATGCACCTGTTTGAGGTCGTTAGCTGCATAAAGACACCTGTCCACCCCATACAATCAGTAAGAATCCAACTACTAACATGGCCAAGACCAAAGAGCTGTCCAAAGACACTAGAGACAAAATTGTACACCTCCACAAGCCTGGAAAGGGCTACGGGGAAATTGCCAAGCAGCTTGGTGAAAAAAGGTCCACTGTTGGAGCAATCATTAGAAAATGGAAGAAGCTAAACATGACTGTCAATCTCCCTCGGACTGGGGCTCCATGCAAGATCTCACCTCGTGGGGTCTCAATGATCCTAATAAAGGTGAGAAATCAGCCCAGAACTACACGGGAGGAGCTGGTCAATTACCTGAAAAGAGCTGGGACCACCATTTCCAAGGTTACTGTTGGTAATACACTAAGGCATCATGGTTTGAAATCATGCATGGCACGGAAGGTTCCCCTGCTTAAACCAGCACATGTCAAGGCCCGTCTTAAGTTTGCCATTGACCATTTGGATGATCCAGAGGAGTCATGGGAGAAAGTCATGTGGTCAGATGAGACCAAAATATAACTTTTTGGTCATAATTCCACTAAGCGTGTTTGGAGGAAGAAGAATGATGAGTACCATCCCATGAACACCATCCCTACTGTGAAGCATGGGGGTGGTAGCATCATGCTTTGGGGGTGTTTTTCTGCACATGGGACAGGGCGACTGCACTGTATTAAGGAGAGGATGACCGGGGCCATGTATTGCGAGATTTTGGGGAACAACCTCCTTCCCTCAGTTAGAGCATTGAAGAAGGGTCGAGGCTGGGTCTTCCAACATGACAATGACCCGAAGCACACAGCCAGGATAACAAGGAGTGGCTCTGTAAGAAGCATATCAAGGTTCTGGCGTGGCCTAGCCAGTCTCCAGACCTAAACCCAATAGAGAATCTTTGGAGGGAGCTCAAACTCTGTGTTTCTCAGCGACAGGCCAGAAACCTGACTGATCTAGAGAAGATCTGATCTAGAGACCTCCTGCAGTGTGTGCAAACCTGGTGAAAAACTACAGGAAACATTTGACCTCTATAATTGCAAACAAAGGCTACTGTACCAAATATTAACATTGATTTTCTCGGGTGTTCAAATACTTATTTGCAGCTGTATCATACAAATAAATAGTTTAAAAATCGTACATTGTGATTTCAGGATTTTTTTTTTTTTAGATTATGTATCTCACAGTGGACATGCACCTATGATGACAATTTCAGACCCCTCCATGATTTCTAAGTGGGAGAACTTGCAAAATAGCAGGGTGTTCAAATACTTAATAAACTCACTGTATGTATATATATATATATATATATATATATATATATATATATATATATATATATATATATATATATATATATATATATATATATATATATATATATATATATATCTTTATTTATACGTTAATATATCTTTTTTTTTTTTTTTTTTTTTTTTTTATAAATGAGATTCACCAAGTTATTGTCTACATTTTAAACTGACACTCTCTTCTAAACGTTTCTATACACTTTATCCGAAGCTTATACATGTGCGACGTCCCCCTCCACGCAAGATCATTGTGAACCTTTCCGTTAGCGATGACGTTCAGCTCAAGAAGTCGGAGAACGCCTGGAAACCTGGGATGAAGAGAGAGACTGTCCCAGATGAGCCAGAGGCCCTGAGAACCCAGGTGTGAATTCCTGTTCTTCTATAACTATTATACACGAGTGTAAACATTCAGAGTAAAAGAAGCACTCAAGACATGACATGCACTCTCAAGTTTGAATTAGATGGTTGGCACATGTGGATGCTTTAGTTCTTGTCAGGCACTGGGATTTGTTTGAGGATCTCGCATCCTTCGAGTCCTGTTTTGTCTGTTTAGAAAGAAAGGTTGTTCTGAACACTGTTAACTGCTATGTGTTGGCAATCTGTTTTCTGGCACTACAGGAGTTGTTCCGTAAAGTTCGTAGCATTTTGAACAAGCTCACACCCCAGATGTTCAATCAGCTGATGAAGCAGGTAACTGATCTCACAATCAACACTGAAGAAAGGCTTAAAGGAGTCATTGACCTTGTGTTTGAGAAGGCTATCGATGAGCCCAGCTTCTCTGTGGCCTACGCCAACATGTGTCGCTGCCTGGCCACGGTATGTTCTATGCATTTTGAAGTAAATTTTGCACATGTCTATTTTCATCGGACTGTCCATTATTTTACCTCACATTCTTTTATTCAATGTGTCATGGACATTTCTTCCTCTTCTGATCCAATTGTAGCTAAAAGTGCCCACAGCAGACAAACCTAATACGACGGTAAACTTCCGGAAGCTGCTATTGAACCGCTGTCAGAAGGAATTTGAGAGGGACAAAGTGGACGATGTCGTACTTGAGAAAAAACAAAAGGAGCTGGACTCTGCCACATCAGTAATTATTCAATAATTATTAGCAAGACTTAAAGGATTAGTTCACTTTTAAATAAACCTTTGCTGATAATTTACTCACCCCCATGTCATCCAAGATGTCAATGTCTTTCTTTCTGCAGTCAAAAAGAAATTAAGGTTTTTGATGAAAATATTCCAGGATATTTCTCCATATAATGGACTTCAATGGGCTCCAAACGGTTCAAGGTCCAAGTGACAGTTTCAGTACATCTTCAAAGGGCTTTAAATGGTACCAGACGATGAATAAGGGTCTTATCTAGCGAAACGATCACTTTCTGCGAGAAACCGAGCAGTATTTATGCTATTATTTTACCTCTTATCAGACGAACGTGATCATCTCTGAGCTCCGCCATAACTTCCGCTAAGTGAGGTCAAATAAAAGCGTGGTCATAGATGTATACGTAGATTCCTCATTAGCGCCTGCACGGATCAGTAGAATGAGGCATCTACGATCAATATATCTATGACCACGCTCATATTTGACCTCACTTAGCGGAAGTTATGGCGGAGCTCAAAGATTATCACGTTTGACTGATAAGAGGTAAAATAATAGCATAAATACTGCTCGGTTTCTCACAGAAACTGATCGTTTCGCTAGATAAGACCCTTATTCATCGTCTGGTATCATTTAAAGCTCTTTGAAGCTGCACTGAAACTGTCATTTGGACCTTGAACCGTTTGGAGCCCATTGAAGTCCATTATATGGAGAAATGTCCTGGAATATTTTCATCAAAAACCTTAATTTCTTTTCAACTGAAGAAAGAAAGACATGGACATCTTGGATGACATGGGGGTGAATAAATTATCAGCAAAAGTTTATTTAAAAGTGAACTAATCCTTTAATTTAGACTTGCTTGTCTTAGGCATTACAGACAAAAAATCTAATGGCCTAATATGTTTAATATGAATAATTTAATGGGAACTTCACCCAAAAGTTACATATCTGTAATTTACTCACCCTAATGTCACTCCAAATGATTTTATGGTAAGGAGTGTCTAATACATATTTTATTGGGTAATAATTATTTCATTAGTATATACTAATATAGTATATTAATATTTTGAATTGGCTTTTATTCAACAAAAAAAAAATCAGTTTTCTTTTTTTGGTTTTGTTTTAGTGCTTTTTAAAAATGTTTTTCTTTAATCCATTTTATTTCAGTTTTAGTCATTTTAGTACTTAAACTTTTTTTTTTTCAGTTTTTCATCTAATATTTATATTTTATTTTATATTATAGCAGCTTTATTTCAGTTTCCTAATTTTTTTTTAGTTTTAACTTTAGTTTTAATTAACAATAACAATGCTGCTAGTACATTCTTCAGCATTTCATATTTCGGGTTCCACCGAAGAAAGAAAGTCATACAGGTTTGGAACAACATGAGGGGGAGTAAATAATGGCATAATTAATTTTTGGGTACACTATTCTTTCAAAAACCTTATTAAAAGCATTATGCAATTTACATGAAACACTCTTTCTCTCATAGCCCTCAGAAAGGGAAAGAATGCAAGAGGAGCTCGAGGAGGCGAAGGACAAGGCCCGACGTCGCTCCACAGGAAATATCAAATTCATCGGTGAGCTGTTCAAGCTCAAGATGCTGACAGAGCCCATCATGCATGACTGTGTGGTAAAACTACTAAAAAACCATGATGACGAGAGCTTGGAGTGCCTCTGCAGACTGCTCACCACCATCGGCAAAGACCTTGACTTCGAGAAAGCCAAGGTAACTCGCCCAACAGTTTGTTATTATACATTCTGGAGCCGTATCGATTTGAATTTCGCAAGATCATTGGTGAAAATCCCAACGAAAGGGAAATCGGAAAGGCTCTAGGTGCATCCAAGGTTGAATATGTTCATAATGGAGACTAGAACCCCTGTAAAACATTTTCTGACTTTTCAAACTGGTCAAGAACTGCCTTCTAACACAAAACGGGACTATCTAATTGACAAGTAGGGTCCAAAATGAATGCCAATGTCAAGCACCGAATACAAGTCAAATTGTTTTTGATGTGACATTTGGTTGATTTAGTGGAATTGCAACTTATTACATAGTTAAAGTTGGATTGTAAGAATGACAGACTGACCCTTGCTATTGTAAGTGACTCAAGTAATTCAAATCAAAGACATGCAAACCATGCACTAAAGAAAACATCTGTCACGACTTGTCTATCTTGTAGCCACTTGAACCTTAGTGGAAAATTTAGCAGTTTATCTAGGATTCTCCAGATTTTTTCCAGACCTCCATGTGGCAAACACATACACTATTGTTCAAAAGTTTGGGGTTGCTTGCATATTTTAATGTTTATGAAAGAAGAATCTTATGCCTACCAAGACAGCATTAATATTATCAAAAATACAGTAGAATATATTTGTTAGGGATGCACCAAACATGATTTTTCATGGCTAATTATGATTACAGATTTTTTTTTACAAGCAAATGGGTCGATTCCGATTCCAATTTTTTGTTAGCTCTATTACAGGCCAAACTGTAGCCATTTGAAATTATAGGCAACCATTTCATTTTAATCACAATCCAAAGATGATACACACATGTAGCATGAGCAGTTGTTTTTGATTAAGATCATATCATTTTCATGTTCTGACTTTAGCTTTGTGACATTATGCTACATAAAACAAAAATAGCAGACGGATTGAATGAAAATGCGAATCTCTGACAGTAGGTGGCGCTTATGGAAGAGCAGAGATTATATAGTGTTTCCTTGGTTACCGCTTTACACAAAGCAGCACTGTGCTTATAAACACTACTTTAATAGGCATTATACGGAAGTAGGAGGAAACAATGAGCTCGCTCGTACATTCATTTGAAAATTTTTTTTTATGAGAATTGATTTTTGATTTTTTGTTTTTATGTTCAGGGGTAGAAAATGGATAAACGGCTTGAATATTTGATTTGCGCATGTGGGCGGGAAATGCCCCATTCTGATGATTGGTCAACCAAGCGTGGTTCTGTGGCTTTATTTTACAATAGCAATTTAATTAATTTGATTTAAGCTTCATCCCTTGTTCAAAACTCAGCGAATTGTCTAAAATAAAAGTTATGACTAATGCATATTTACACTTAAATCAATACTGGTCTGCGCTTCGCTACAACGTAAAAGCATCTACTCCACGCTGTCCACCGGCAGTGGGTCACGCAGCTTTGCCACGCAGATTTGGCTAAATAAAACCTGTGGTGTGCCAAAGAAGTAGCCTGATGGGTAATAGGTGCAGATGTGAGGTACATTCATATTTCTAAAATAATCAGATAATATTTCTCTGACACATAGGTTATCGATCCCATGCCCATAGAGAAGAAAGCCCTTTCTATGCCCTGCCCAGTGAGGTTTGTGTCAAAGCATTCCTTAGTCCAGTTCTTTGATGAGAGAGAGAGGTTATTTGTAATAAACGCTTTAAGAATTCGTCCAACTATAGCAGTAGACGACTATTGTTCTGTTGCACGGAACTGTGGAAGAACTGAAAGTGGCACGGGTTGAAGTTTGGTTGACCAATCAGCGTAAAGGAGTGTTTCATGCCCACCCACATTTTCTATCCCATATTCTTGATTATTTGTTTCGTTATTAATTTCTGAAAAAAATTATTTACTTACCCCAAACGTTTCCCAATAGTCTTAGTCTATATGAAATATTTCTCATATTAAACTACCTACATATCTCTACCACTAACAAATTCACTGTCTTCACCGGGTTTTTTTGCCAGTGCAGTTTTTATTGCAAGATTTAGATTGACTCACATGGTGCCACAAGAACCATCTAAATAATGTCAAGAACAAAATATTCACAATATGGCTAGTAGATATTTGCAAAAGGTTAATTTCAAACCTTATAGACATATAAAAGGACCAAAATTACGAGACGTTTAGGGGCAGCTAAATCTGAAATCATGTGCAGATGTGCTTCAAAGTTCCTCAAAGAAAATTCTTGAATATCCTTCAAAGATACAATGCCAGAACCCTGCAAATATGGGCAAATCCTGTAATTGGTTTCACCTTCAATGTGCAGAGCGTGGGAACATGTAAACAATTGTGTTTCCCGGAAGACTGAAAACGTTTTTTCCTTTGGACATTGCATAAATCCAGCCAATCAGACTGTGGCTTGCCATTTTCAGAAAGCCTTTGTGTCCAGTATACATCAGACATTTTGTGAACTGCCTATGGGCATGCTGTCTGAGGCTGCAGTGTATAATGATTGGAGCTTTATTTAGCACGAGAGGACACTCATAAGCTGAATTTTTGGATGAATTCTTAACTAACCACATAATCACTGTTGTTCACTTGGCATTTCTTCAGCATGCCTCAGCTGTGTGTTTGTTTGTTAAAATAGTCTACTAATAAATCAGTCCAGTACCCTGGAAAGGCAGCACTCAGCAGGCCACTAGAGCTCAAGCTGTAAGGTGTTAACTGTGATACTCAGAGGAGGGACAGATTAATTGTTTTATGCATGTGTTGTAGGAAAATAGCTCCAGTCGAGACGTAGCCCGCAGAGATCTCTGCAGCTCTGTCGGTATTGTGACTGGCATCTTAGTGGCTTCTTTTACAGCTGGTATTCTTGTCCAGTAGCTTAGATTCGTAGGATGTCAGTGGTGTGGCATAGTGGTTAAAGGATTAGCAACCAAAAGAGTGCTGGTTCGAGCCTTGGAGCATGAACTATGCATGGACTGCCACCTCTTGAGCAAGACACCTAACACTAAATTGCTTCAGGGGGATTCTCCTTGTAAGAACTAGATTGGGGGTCTCATTGGAGAGAATGTATGCCATTGGATGTTTTTGAATAATTGAAAGAAGCCTCTTATGCTTACCAAGGCTGCATTTATTTGAGAATACAGTAAAACAGTAATATTTATATTATTGAAATATTATTACTATTTAAAAATACATTTTAAAATATATTAAAATAGAAAAAAGTTATTTATTTCTTTGATGAAACCTGAATTTTCAGCAGCCATTTCTGCAGTCTTCAGTGTCACATGATCCTTCAGAAATCAGTCTTATATGCTGATTTGGTGTTCACGTAACCTTTCTTCTTATTGAAGTTGAAAACGGTTATACAGCTTAACATTTTTCTGGAAAACATGATAGATTTCAGGTTTTTTTTATGAATATAAAGTTCAAAAGAACAGCATTTATTTGAAATAGAAATATTTTTTGAACAATTTAAGTCTTTACTGTCACTTTTGATCAATTTAAGAATAATTTCTTCTTACCTTATATGACCCGATCTTTTGACCGTTAGCTTAAGTGAAACAATATAATAAGCTGATGTGTGGTGGGCGTTCTGGTGCAATATGGCTGCCGTTGCATCATCCAGGTGGATGCTGCACATTGGTGGTGGTTGAGGAGATCCCCTGCCTTCCATGTAAAGTGCTTTGAGTGCCCAGAAAAGCGCTATATAAATGTAACTAATTATTATTATTTTATATAGAAGATTGCATTGTGGGAAATGTAATTCCTCCCACTGCTATGTTGCATACTGTACATTTTGGCAAGTTTTGTATCTCATCTTGGTATTTTATGCATAGAGAAAATGTGCATACTGGGAACAATATGCGTGTACATAGTATATACTGCATTGTTAGTACAAGTACATGTAGTGTTCCAAACATACTTGCTTATTTACTAAGATGACCAGCTCTGTGTCTGCCCAGTGTTTTTATAGTGGACTTTGTAGTGTTCAGAGGACGGTCCAAAGCTTTGCCTGGAAAAAAAAAAATCACCAAGTTCCCCAGCACAGCTCCTTATAATCATGGCATGATTGTAGAATTTTGAGATTTTTAATCTCCAATCTTTAATCTGATTGTGAATATGTTGAAATACTTTTGTCATTTGAAGTACTTAATTAAAATGTCATTGTAGCTCTACAAGAGGACTAAGCTGGGGGGAAAAAGTCATTTAAATACCGTGCAGTCCAATGCAAAGCAAATGATTGAGGAATAATCAAGGATGGGAGTGAATATATTATGAACATTTGTACACGCATGCATTTTAAATGCGTTCCAGCTGGGCCCAGCAGACGACCATAAACCCTGGAGCTAAGTGTTAGGCAAGAGGGTAAATGAAAATGTTTTCTGTATCCATATGACCTTGCAGCAGGAACTTCAGGCATTTTTCTTCTAGCAGGGAGTCAGGTTGAGAGAGGTTCTGCGTTTATTGACCTTGTTGATTTAGTGCAGTTCTTCGCCTCAAAACATTATTTTTAGATTTAAGATGAATCCCTGTATGTCCTAAATAATGGATGGGTACAGACAAGAACATCTGTGCTGTGTGATCACACATCACTGCCACAATAAAAAAAAAAGATCTGTATTTAATAATCATTTTTCAGAGAAGCAAGTTGTGATTGACAACTAAGGGCGCATGTCACATGAACTCAGTCTTTGATAATGATGTGCTCTCCATCACCCTCTTCTCTGTGTCCTTGAATAGCCCCGTATGGATCAGTACTTCAACCAGATGGAGAAAATTGTCAAAGAGCGCAAGACATCGTCACGGATACGGTTCATGCTACAGGATGTGATAGATCTGAGACTGGTGGGTGCCAGGGGGGATTGTGATTGCGTTTGTTTGTGTGTGTTGGGAGAGTGTACTGATAGCCATTGCCAAATGTTTTAAAAAGGCCTGGTTTTGATACAAGTAAAAGAAAGAAGCAAGAGCATTGTAATTTTTTATTTCATTAAACACTTTGAAATCTAGGCTGTATGATGCCTTTTCACTAAAGTCATTTGAATTTATGGTCTTGGATCAATTTAAGGTCATAACTTTTGGCCATGATATGACATTGTTCACATTCCTCAGATTTAATTTTCACTTTCGAGTGATACAAATGTGTGAGAGTGAAGAGATAAAAAGAGGAGCGATCCTTCTTTCAGAATGTTCTTTCAAAAGCCTTTATTGTACCCAACTTTGAAAATCTGAATGGTTTGTAGTATTATATAGTTTAGAGTTGAATGTAACTATTTTCCAAAATGACCAATTAATCATAGACATGTGATCTCCCTGTTTATTTATATTGTTTAGCATAACTGGGTTTCTCGGAGAGCAGACCAGGGACCAAAAACCATAGAGCAGATCCATAAAGAGGCCAAGCTGGAGGAACAGGAAGAACAGAGGAAGGTTCATCAGCAGCTTCTGTCTAAGGACATCAAGAGGAGGCCAGGTTAGATCCACAGCACTTACTAACAGCTTTATAGTGTATCTCCAGTCATACCGGGCCAACTACAGCGCCACCCAGAGAACAAAACCTAAATTTCCATGTATACTCAGAGATAAGGTAAGAAGATCAAAACATTAATGGGAACATGTTGTTTGGACAGCAGGCTTTCCAGACAGCTTGATTGTAGAGGAGAACACATTAATGGTTAACCAGGTTTGATTGCATTGTTGAATTTGTTCATGCAACACCAACATGACTGATCCTTTTAAAGTGCCCCTATTATGCTATTTTAAAGGTTCCTAATGTTGCTTTGGAAGTCTCTTACAATAGGTTTACATGCATCCAAGGCTAATAAACACTTTAATGTTCTCGTAATATACATTGCACCATCACCTCTTTTCTCACGGTGTCTGAAACGGTCAGATCAAGGATTCGTTATTTCTAAACCCCTCCTTTCTCAGAGCCTACTCTTCTCTGGTTGGTCAAACGGCCCAGTCTGTTGTGATCGGAAACTAAATGCCCATATATGAATTTCAGCTCTGGAGGCTTCCTCAGCACTTGTTTACACAGTGACAGTAACAATGGCGTCAGTTTTACCGTATCAATTCGACTCTTCATACTTTGGAAGTGCATACAAAGTGGATTTGCTTTAAAAACTGCATCTTCTCAACATGTCAACAAAACAATGGTCATGGGCAGCCAATGAAGACCATATGCTGGCATTATGCAAAATTGTTACAAACCTACGTAGGTTTGGGAGGAAGTAAGACTGAAATTACTGGCAACTCATTGTTAATGAAAGGTAATACATTTTAAAGAAATAGATCATCCCCCCCAAAAAAGTAATAACAGAGTATAACAGCTTGTGATTGAGTAAATAATGACAGAATATCATTTTTTTTTTTGGATGAACTATTCCTTTAAACCAGTGATTCTCAAACCTTTTGACTCCAAGGCCCCTCATTTTCCAAGACAATATTTGAAGGTCTGATTTACAGATGTAATTTACAGAATTTGTATAGGGTTATTATTTATTATTATTGTTGTTATGATTGTGAACCAATCACTGCTTTAACCTAATGGCATTTCTGATTCAATGGCTAATATTGGCTAGTGATAATCTGTTGTGAAGTAACTTGTGTAACACGCTGTTCTGTGGCTGTGGTTATAGATCAGAGAGACCAGAGAGATCAGAGAGAACAGCGGTCGCAAAGGGAGGAGACGTGGAACACCGTGCCCACTACTAAGAACAGCAGGACCATCGACCCCACAAAGATTCCCAAGATCTCTAAGGTGAAGAGACGGGACAGAAACATTTCATGTTTCACACATTACATTTTTTTTATGTGAATCGGAGCATACAATCTGATACGTCAGCACAAAAGTGATTGGGGTAACACTGCCACCTGCTGATTATAATCTCAGTTGTTTAGTGCAGCACTGAATAGATTTGACATTGAGTCCATGTGTCCTTTAACAATCAATAATAAGGCATTTTAGTATTTTTGAGGAAGTAAAGGCTCTCTTTCGTACCCTCTATGATCCCTGAACCCCAACTACTCCCCCATCACAGCCTCAAATCGATGAAAAGATTCAGCTTGGTCCGCGTGCTCAGATCAACTGGATAAAGGGCAGCAGTGGTGGAGCCAAAGCCAGTGACTCTGGTGAGGAAAAATTCACATGACACAGTATGAAGTAACGTTTGTTAAACATACCAACATTCATGAATCTTGAATTGACTGTCCATTCAGTAAAGTTTAGAAAACTGATTTATATATAACGTGTATGTATACATGTATGTATGCCCATATTTCCAGAGTTGACACGCTCTGCCAGTAGCACCCTGAACCGTTATTCAGCACTGCAGTCATCCACGGCTCAGCCCAGCCCACCTGCAGCCCAAACCTCAGAATCCGATTCCAGACGCTCGCTGGGAAGGTAAACAACATCTGAAAACAGATAAGCTTCAAATATTCAAAACATTTTCTAAAAGTTTGACATCTTTTTATTCTGTATGTCTTTGTCAGTCGAGGCAGCACCAGTCGTGAGCGCAGTGAAAAGCCGGTGAATTTGGGGCCGTCGCAACCCGGGCCCTTCAGTAGAGGTAGCAGTGCCAAGGAGCTAACGGACAACATGTTCCCTGATGAGACACGGAGAGAAGGGGCCGACTCACTCAACACTCCTCGCAAAGCCAGCATCTCAGAAGAGAAATGTGAGATAGAGAACAACAGAGCCACAGAGGCTGGTGAGGAAGGGCACATTCTCATACTAATGAATGCATATAGATTAAAACTGCTTATCCCATGTATGCAATTTATATATAAAATACTGAGCTTCTGCTTCGTTGCAGTGAAATCAGAGACGCTGCCAGTCACTGATGTTTCAGAGAAGCCTGTGCTGTCTGAAGAAGAGGCTGAGCGAAAGACCAAGTCCATCATCGATGAGTTTCTGCACATTAATGACTACAAGGTACGTCAATACTGAACCACTTATAACCAGTACCAAAAACCCATTCTAAGAAATGAATACTTTTATTCATCAAAAATACATTAAATTGATCATAAGTAACAGTAAAATTCTGTTTCAAATAAATGCTGTTCGTTTAAACTAAAGAATCCTGAACAAATGTAGCATGGTTTCCACAAAAATATTAAGCAGCACTGCTGTTTTTAACATTGATAATAAAAAAGAAATGTCTCTTGAGCACCAAATCAGCATATTAGAATCATTTCTGAGGGATCATGTGAGACTGAAGACTGGAGTAATGATGCAATTAGTAATATTCAATTAGTAAGTTGAATATAACATATATTCAATATATTGAATTTTAAAATTGTTGTAATATTTCACAATATACATTTTTGATCAAATAAATGCAGCCTTGGTGAGCATAAGAGACTTAAAAAAAACATAAAAAGAAAATATTTTTTAACTTTTGTACAGTACTGTATTTAGTACAAAAATTTAGTATAAACAGAATTCATAGGATTAACATAGTTAAATCAATTTATTAAATGAAACTCCGCATATAATCTTTGGCATGATCTTTTTAATATATTTTTCTTAGTCTATTATTGGGCAAATTTGAATTCTGGATATGTACTGGTTGGAAGTCTTCAGTATGTGCCCCTTTTTCTACCACGATGCATTTAGAAAGTCTATATTTCATTGTTATAGTCAATATAATGTCTGTCTATGTTTGTGCCTGCCATCATACAGCTTTTCATTATTGTGTTTGATTTATTGTGTGTAAAGTAACTATGTGATTGATTGTAAGTACTGTAAACAGTTTTAATGTGTTTGTGTCTGTGTGCAGGAGGCAGTGCAGTGTGTAGTGGAGATGGAGCAGCCCTCTCTGTTATATGTGTTTGTGCGCATGGGTCTGGAGTGCACACTGGAGCGCAGTCAGAAAGCCAGAGAGCACATGGGACTGCTCTACTATCAGCTTATTCAGAAGGGCATTTTACCCAATTCTCAACTCTACAAAGGGTGAGAACATATATTTCATAAAGGACGTGTTCACACTTGGCAGTTTTGGTTCAATTAAAACGCTGTTGTGCAATCTGTTATAAAAGCTGTTGTGCAATCGCTCGGTTGAAGTGTGAACGCTGCCATCTGAAACCTGGTGCACACCAAACAATCAGACCGAGACCCACATTTTCAGGGGGTCTTAGTCCTCTTACAAACAAACTCTGGTCTGTGTTGTGTTCAATATTTCAGTTGATACCAAAGACATCTAAACACGGCAAAAACAGGATGTGATGTTACAAAATGCGACCCTAAAAAGGACAGAATGCTCAATCGTACTTGGTTTTTCTTGTTACAAAACGTACGGTGCCCATTACAGTTCGGCACAGCCGTCAGAACCGCTGTTTCCTTGCAGCAGATCTCCGTTTATGGGCGACGGAGGAATTCCTGCTGCAGTTTTGACTCCTTTGCACATTTTTGCTGTTTGTGAGTTCTCAGCTGGTAAAAATACCATTATATGTATGTACACACATGCAATGAGTGCATTTAGCCCAGCACACAGCATTGGTTTGGATATTTTTAGGTTCAGTCTCAAAAATGACACTGTGAACCAGGACTAAATGCATCTTCTTTGAACTAGGGTGTGAACACCCTAAAATCAAATGTACTGTAGTTTGCATGCTATGGATGTACTTTCATACTATGGTCTCTTGGCTCTACAGGTTTTCAGAGATGTTGGAGCAGGCTGATGATATGGCGATAGACATTCCCTTCATTTGGCTTTACCTGGCTGAGCTGCTCAGTCCTCTGTTGAGAGAGGGAGGAATCAGCATGAGAGAGCTTTTCAGGTCAGGACCCCACTGGTCACATCAAACACTGAGTTCTGTTTGGTGCTTTTGTGTAATTTGTGATAAAAGGGCATTCCACCCCTAAAACCCAATTACTTGTTGTCCTTGTTGTACATGTTGTTCTTTTGAGGTGGAATCTCCTTTCAAAGGACGATTTAACAAATGCATGTACTGTTAAAGCTCCAGTACAAAGTCAAGATATTATTTTAGGCAATACTTTAGGGTTACACTTACATTTACGATGTCATTGTTAAGGTGTAATTATATATTTATTCACATTAATATTAATTTACAACATGTACTTACTATAGGGTTATGGCAGGATTAGGGTTTGGTTGAGGGTTAGTTTGCATGTAATTATGCATAATTTACTGTTATTACTATGGTAAGTACATGTAATATATGTAACCATGACACTGTAAATTAAAGTGTTACCTACTTTAGTTTATGGTCCAATTCTCATTATTAACTAGTTGCTTATTAGCATGCATATTACTAGGATATTGGCTGTTTATTAGTACATATAAAGCACATATTAATGACTTATTTTGCGTGACCATATTCTACATCCCTAATCCTACCCAATACCTAAATTTAACATATACCTTACTAGGAGCTGGAGCCTATTCCAGCATTTCTCTGGCATTTATTATATTATATTTATATTAATTATGCTACATCTAAAACTTGAAATTGAGCTTCAGAATAGTGGTAAAAGGTTTTTCAAAGTCAACTAACACAAGAAATCATTTGAATATTGATTACAATCAATAATAAATGAATTAACAATAAGTGAGAATATAATAATTGGGTAATAATTTAATTTAAGGTGACGTAGTTACACGTTACTTTATATACTTACTATAGTAATAACAGCAACTTATGCATAATTACAAGTAACTAACCCTAAACCAAACCCTAACCATAACTCTATAGTAAGTACATGTAGTTAATTAATATTACTCAGTGCATATCTGAGTAAGTACAATGTAATTTACGTCACCTTAAAATAAAGTGTAACCGAATAATTTACCTGGGCGTAAATGTAGATGATGTTTCATTCAAATATTTATTTAACATTTAATATAAAATAATACAGCATGCATCCTTCCTTACCATCCTTATCTTGAGTCACTATTACTCTATAAGTACATTTTACCATATTTTTGAATAATTTATGAAAAAGTTTGCTTTAAAACAATCCAGCCACACAGCTTTTGTAGATAAGAATATATTTGTGAAGGGTGGACCATATCCAAAGCATTTTTGCAGTCATAAATGTTGCAATCTTTGAGATTTTTATTTATTTATTATTATTCAAGTCAACATGGCCTTTTTCATTTTTGTTGGTTTGTGATTTGAGACTGGTATTCCAGTTGAAATACAGAATTCAATGCTAAATATAAATAATTAAATAACTCAGATCATCACTTGTATTGGGTTTAATGACTTCTGGGGCTTTAACAGTTCGGTGGTGCACAGTAGTTGCAGTCATTCCAGGCCCACGCGGGCTACAGCTGTCAGACGGATTCAGTTTAGCATCTAATGGAGATTTGTTTTGTTTCTACAGTGAGTTAAGTAAACCGCTACTCCCTGTGGGAAGAGCTGCCATCTTATTTTCTGAAATACTGCACCTACTATGCAAACAAATGGTAAGCTCAACTTTTGTTGACATGGTGTTTTAGAGCAGTGAGTTCATCTTTATCTAGTTGATCCATCTGTGATTGAATGGTTCCTGCATGATGCTGCCAAAACGATCGTCTTTCATACACAAACACCTCTGCGACAGTAATAATTTGCAGTAAAGTAGCTTTGTGTGTTGTTTTAGCTCCTTTGAGTGTTTGTGTATTTACATGTGCCTACTTGTGCTAAAGAGCCATAGAAAAGTTGGAGACTTGTGGAGAGAGTCTGGGCTGAACTGGGCCGACTTCTTGCCTGAGGGAGAACTTCTTCCTGCCTTCATCTCACAACAGGTGCAAATACAGCCTGAACACCTCCCCATATTAAAATACTCATAAATAGACAAACTACATTTTCAGTTAAAGTAGTTCTGCTGTTTTCAAAATAGTGTAGCTTGTCCAGTAACAAACCTTTTTTTTAAACAAGTAGCGGTGTTGCACAATTGTTACCACAAACTGAGGTAAAAATCAAAAACGCTTGCTTAAAAGATCTTAGCTCGTTTTCTTTAAAAGGAAGTCTGATTCATTCATTCAAATTGGTAATTAATTTGAGCCCTGTGCTGCATTTTAGATCGTTTTTGTAGCAATATACAACATAATAGCATTATATATTACAATAATTCAACAAAATAATAAATAAATAAAATGGATGCCACCACAATTTATGTAACTCAATTTATGCACTGAACGGTAGATTATATACATAAATTGTGGTGGTATCCTCATTGTTTTATGCTAGACAAATACTGTTCTGATTCCGAATATAAACATTTCATATACACTAACATTCAAAAAGAGAGAAATTAATACTTTTGTACTGCAGGGGTACATTAAATTGATAACAAGTGACAGTAAAGACTTTTATAATGTTTGTAATATCCTTCAGATGAGAAGTTAAACCGAGGTCCTGACTCTGGTCATTAAATATCCCAGGATGTCCTTCGATAAAGAGTAGGGGTGTAACCCCAGCATCCTGGCCAAATTTGCCCATTGGCCCCTGTCCATCATGACCTCCTAATCATCCCCATATATATCTATATACGATTGGCTTCATCACTCTGTCTCCTCTCCACCAATTAGCTGGTGTGTGGTGGGCGTTCTGACACAATATGGCTGCCGTCACATCATCGGCAGGTGCACTTTGGATGCTGCACTTTGGTGGTGGTTGAGGAGATTCCCTCCTTCTATATGTAAAGCGCTATGAGTGCCTAGAAAAGCGCTATATAAATGTAACAAATTATAATTATTATTAATGTTGCAAAAGATTTATATTTGAAACAAATGCTGTTTTTTTTTAAACTTCCTATTCATAAAGAATCCTGAAAAAATTTATCTCAGTTTTCGCACAAATATATTTAGCAGGACAACAGTTTTCAACATTGATGATAATAATGTTTCTGAAGCACAAAATCAGCATATTAAAGTTATTTTTGAGGGATCATGTGACACTGAAGACTAAAAATTCAGCTTTGCCATCACAAGAATAAATTACTTAATAAAATATGTTAAAATAGGAAAGAGTTGGAGACTTCAAAAACATTTCAAAATATTACAGACCCCAAACGTTTGAATGGTAGTGTATGTATTGTAATCTAAGATATATTTATAAATAAAAATATGTATTTATAAAAAAGTTAAATGGCTTTAACGTAGTTCACTACTTTTTATCAGCAGCTTGTATTTTAACCATTGTAAGCATAACCAAATTATGAGTAGCTTGAAGCTAGAAGACGCTAAATTAACCAGTCGTGTCCTTCTTTTTCCAGAAGTTAGAGTTCACCGTGTCAGACGTCTCCCCTGTCTCTCCGGCCACAGCTAAACCCAGCCTCAGTTCTGAGGAGCTCTTCAAACAAATGGAGCAGCTACTGCTAGAAGACATGGCCAGTGACGAACAGATCTTCGACTGGATCGAGGTGGGACTGGTCCCACACTCACAGACCTCTCATAAGCAAAGAGCATTTCAAGTATATGCAGGGCTTGACGTTAACTTTTTTGCTCACCAGCCACTGTGGTTAGTGTTTTTAGTGGAATTTTCACTGACCACAATTTTGTCATCATTGATACTATGGGGAAAAACTGCCAGAGATATTTTTAATATTATCTCATAATTTGGGAGCAGGTATATTAGGCTGCTGTCACTTTAAGACCTGACGCACGGATCCATTATACTGTTACACATGTTTTCTTTCTCAAATGTTTAAAACTTAACTGACTGTGCTTATGTGAATACTCCCCAAGACCTGCATTTTGACATTATTTTGTTTGTATCTGACTGTTTAAAGCAGGGGTCTCCCAACTCGGTCCTGGAGGGCCACTGTCCTGCAGAGTTTAGTTCCAACCCCAATCAAACACACCTGAACAGGCTAATCAGTGTCTTACAATGCCCTAGTTAGACACTGATTAGCCTGTTCAGGTGTGTTTCATTGGGGTTGGAACTAAACTCTGCAGGACAGTGGCCCTCCAGGACCGAGTTTGGAGACCCCTGGTTTAAAGGAACACGTCGACTTTTTGGGACTATCTTATTCACTATATCCCCCAGAGTTAGATAAGTCCATACGTACCATTCTCATCTCTGTGCGTGCCATAACTCTGTCTGACACACCCACCGCTAGCCTAGCTTAGCACAAAGACTGGAGGTAAACGGCTCCAGCTAGCCTACTGCTCAATAAGTTACAAAATGACGCCAACATTTTCCTATTTACATGTTGTGATGTGTATAGTTACATTGTGTACAAAGACAGACGGAAAATGAAAAGTTGTGATTTTCTAGCCCGATATGGCTAGGAACTATTCTCTCATTCCTGCGTAGTAATCAAGGAACTTTGCTGCCCTACCACACGCGGAGTTATGAGAATGGTATGTATGGACTTATCTAACTCTGGGGGATACGGTGATTAAGCTTAAGTCGACGTGTTCCTTTAAGTGACCAGCGAAAAAATAACTCAATTTAGTACTAAGAGGCAGCTTATGTGCGAGCTAGGTGTGAGTACAAAATCTGCAGGGATGAGTAAATATTATACGCAATTCGCACAACCCACACTGGAATTCAAGCCCTGTAACACCAACAATATCCCGAGCATCAACATCATCCGAAGCAAATGAAAGGAGTGAGTGAGGGAAGGCGGGTTTGTGTGTCAACTCGCTGTCGGAGAGATGAGACAGCAAGAAAGCACAGTTGGTATCGTGTGTCTATTCTGTAGAGAATGAGTATTGGAAGCATTTCAGTATTGAAAAATCGATATTTTTGACAACACTGCAGCCTTTTTAAAAGACTACAATTGAAAATTGTATTATATATAAAATTCAACACGACAAAGTGAGTATATGACACATTTTTAGGACATTTTGACTTTTCTTTTCAGGCTAATTTGGACGAATCTCAGATGAGTTCCTCTCCATTTTTGAGAGCTTTAATGACAGCTGTATGTAAAGCAGCAGTTAAAGGTGAGCAAACGACTTGTTCTTGGGCCTCAGCTTCACATCTATCGTCCTTTTGCCAATTGCTTTTATCTCTTTCTTCTCCAGATGAAAGCACGTCCTGTAGAGTGGACACTGCTATCATCCAGAGACGCCTGCCTATATTGCATAAGTACCTTAACTCAGACACAGAGCGGCAGCTGCAAGCACTTTATGCTCTTCAGTCTTTGATTGTCACCCTGGATCAACCACCCAGTATGTATCAGGTGAAAGTAAAGAAGCTAAATTTGAACAAAATCTGATTTCTAAGATTGTAATTTTGATCTATTTCTATTCACAGATCTACTCCGAATGTTTTTCGATTGTCTTTACGACGAGGACGTTATTTCGGAGGATGCTTTCTATCAATGGGAAACGAGTAAAGACCCAGCGGAGCAGCAGGGAAAAGGCGTAGCGTTGAAGTCGGTCACTGCTTTCTTCACCTGGTTACGCGAGGCGGAGGAGGAGTCTGAGGATAATTGACATCAACAGGTGGCCGACGCCCAGAGGCCCCCTACTGACGCGAACAAAAAAATGAATACAGACTATAAAAGTCTAGCCATAGACACACCTACTCCTGCAGAAACAGGAACTTTGACTTTGAAACGCTGGCCAACTTGAGCTGGAACTCTCTACAACATGGAGGGAACACTAAATACTTGTATCATATATATAGAAAATATTTTTGTTTTAAAGTTTGACTTTTTTTTCTTTTGTTACTTTTAAAAGAAGAGACTTAAAATAGGTTCTGAACTCTTTAATTTATTATTTTTTTAAGATACTGCAAATATGAAGTTCTATTTAACATTTGCAGGCGAAAAGAACATTGATAGAAATAACAGAATAAACATGTATCATAACAATAATATTAATTTTGTTTAAGTGTTTCAGCAGCCTCCCTGGATTCATGTGATTCACCTTAAAACAGGGTAAGTATTTCCAGCGATAGAATTAAACGCATACGTTTTTTTTTTTGGCTCAAAGTCCGGGATTGGCTAATGTCGCTGATGTTTCAGACTGTTTGGAGAAACTCCCACCACCGATTCTTCTGCTTCGGCTTTTGTGAACTCTGCAAATAACATGACAAACACAATAAAAATGAATATGCATCCTGAACAGAATGAAAATTAATTCAGACATCAAATACCTGTATGCATTGAAGGTGAAGCGCAAACACTAATGCAAGCCAGGATTGCTCGGTGTTCTTGTAATGAAGAACTACGGAGAAAATGTAAAGCTTGTAAATACATTAAAGAGAAAAAAAGAAATTTAAAAATGACTGGGATGGTGTGCTGTTTCTTTTTGGAGGCTCTTACAGGATTTTGAAACAAAAAAAAAATAGAATTAAATTATGAGAAAAGACAAGATTTTTGCATGTTTTTATTTTACTATTAATAAATATTTCCAAATAATATTTGGGCAAACATTTAATAAATTGTGTGTAATTAATAAATATATGTATTTATTACTGCAAGTTGATTTTCACATGAGTTAGAGCTTGACCCGTGTTTAAAGCTACATAAATTACATGTATTTATAATTCTAAATGATATTTCCAATTGTCCTTGAATACAACATATAATAACCTTAATAAGTAATTCATAAAAGGTCAGATGGTCAGGGGCAGTTAAATGTATATTTATCAAAGTTTTGGGATATTTTATTTGCACTATATTTTATTTTGATTTCCTAATTGACTTTTAAGTATTACATATATAAGGATGTTTATTAAAATCAAGTTTTAATTGTATTAATTATACAGTGTGATCAATATTTGTTTGTGCATTTTTTTTTTCTAATATCATAAAAGTCTGTGTGTACTGAAATTTCATTGAAAACAATCATTCGGGGACTTTTACTTTAAATCAGCCAGAGACTTTTAATTTATCTGGTGTATTCCCACAACTCCACCGTATATGCGTACGTCGTGACGTCAGACGTACAGCGTGTGCGCGCGCCCCTCCTGAAGTCGTGAATTGGTAAGTCGTATTTTCTGCAACTTCAATTAAGTGAAACACTGTTTATATTGTACAATTTGCTTACTTTGAGCCTTATTTCAGAAACGGACTCAACCCACCTTTAAAATAATACGCCGCTGTCTATATCACGTTCTGATTTGCGGCAACAATGCACTAGGATAAACAACAATGATTGTGTTTTGAATCGAACCGAGTTGCTTACCCAGGCAACATTTTGAGTAACGTTAGCCTGTCGTAGAACGCGCATGTTCTCTAAAATAAGTAGCTAGCTCATTACATTTAGAAACACAAAACTACGTGCATTGAACGTTTCTGTCTTACGTTACTTCATTAATTTGCATGCAGCAAAGATGTTTCGACCAAAGCCCACATTGAAGGACAGACATCACCTGTACAGGCTGATCATCAGCCAGCTGCTGTATGACGGCTACACCACCATCGCCAACAGCCTGATCACTGAGGTGAAGCCCCAGAGTGTGGTGTCTCCATCAGAGCAGCTCATGCAGCTGGCCAAGACAGGTATGACTGTAAAAACCTCTCCTGCGGAATTGCTAAAGTATAAGTAATAAGTATTTTCATCTCTCTCTCTTTTGCAACAAACAATAAACTAAATATTCGAAGAGGCTTGCAATGAATGACATTCTGAAATGAACTCAAGCGTATTCTATTACCTTACAGCTAAGTATTACACCATAGGAGTGTCTAACAAGCGATAGAATTAGAGTTCTTTAACATTTTTGCATGTATGAATGTAAAATGTTGGTAGGAAAGTAATATAATATAAGCATAATATGAACACTTCTGCCTTCTACAGACATTTGGGGATAAATTCCTTTTAACAAAATTAGAAATGTCAATCCAAAACACTCAGTCAAACCAAACAATTAGTCAAGTCAACTTTATTTATATAGCGCTTTTAACAATGTAGATTGTTCCAAAGCAGCTTTACAGTGTTAAACAGGAAAATAATGCAGCATAATTTTATTAAGCTGTATAGTCATTTGATGTCATCAGTTTAAATTTCCATATGGTGACAGTGTGGGCTTTAGATCAATAATTAGATCAGTAATATATGGTTCATTATTATATGGTTCATTTAGTTTATTTATTAGATTTATTTTGATGTTTAGTTGAAAAAAATTGTTAGTGTCCCCAACTGAGCACGCCAAGCCAGAGGCAACAGTGGCAAGGAAACCAAAACCCCATCAGGTGACCTAATGGAGAAAAATAAACCTTGGGAGAAACCAGGCTCAGTCGGGGTGCCAGTTCTCCTCTGGCCAATTAACAAACAGCGTATTATTATTATTATTATTATTATTATTATTCTGGCAGCTTTACAGGTCAGAGGTCATAATAGATCGGAATATTCGAAGGACCGGAGGCAACACGCTGGATATATATTCATACACCAGATATATATTTTTTACTAGTGGGTGCAGGACACTATAGTTCATTGATGTTAGTAGGATGGCAAAATGTAAACTGTGACCCAAAAATGTTATGACCTTTTACACTACAGACTGAACAAAATTAAGCTTTGCTTGGTAATTGGTTGACCTAAATTTGTATTATCTAATTGTGTACTTAAAATTTAACAGCTGATTGGTTGATTGTAGTCCATTACATACCTTTCTATCAAAGTTATCTGACATTATCAAGATGACAAGTTCTTGTCATATTTAATTACTATTTTTATTACTAACTATAACGAGTAAACTGTGATAATGTGTGTGAATACATTTTGGTTTGACTGTATAAACATAATTTGTTTTAATAATTTATTTATACATAAAAATGTGTAAACAATATTCTAAAATGAGTAATTGTTTATTCAAAGTGATGACAAAAGTAGCAATTGGGTGATATGCTGTAATTAAACGTTGCAAGTTTATAGTTTAGTATAACGATTATGAATCATTTTAAAAGTAATTCTTGTTGAAGGCAAAAAAGTACTTTCATCTGATTTCCTAGGAATGGAGAACGATGACAGTGCGGTGCAGTACGCCATCGGCCGCTCCGACACCGTGGCGCCTGGTGTGGGCATCGACCTGGAGTTTGATGCAGACGTGCAAACCATGTCCCCAGAAGCATCAGAGTACGAGACCTGCTATGTGACGTCCCATAAGGGTCCGTGCCGTGTGGCCACCTACAGCCGTGATGGGCAGCTCATCGCAACGGGCTCCGCAGACGCCTCCATTAAGATCCTGGATACTGAGCGCATGCTGGCCAAAAGTGCCATGCCTCTGGAGGTGAGTGCCACCTTTGCCTGAAGTCAGGGGGTTGTCAGTATGAAATGAAAATTCATTAATCTATTTTCTAAATATATGTTATAGATCTTATTGTTAACAATTCATGTTTACAATATGCACGTGTTCCTTTTTTTATGGGTAATATTTTATCAAAATGTCATAACTGAATCTTCTGATAAAAGCAGACTTCTGTCTGGTGATGATTTCTCCTAGGGCTGCGCAATATATCAAAATTGTCGAAATATCGCAAATGTACATATCGCAATATGCATATCGCAAGGGCACTCAATATCTGAATGATTTTAATAGGCTACTTCAACATTGTGAAAAGTGTACGTTTTAGGTTGACGCATATAGCAGAGAATAGACTGGGCACATGACTGTTACTTATGTGACTTGCTTGATGTTAAAAAGTTTTAAAAAACAATAACTTGCGAAAAACAACTCCTTGCAGTCTCGTGCTGTCTGACACACACACACACCGAAAAGTGTGCACAAGCCGTTCTTTTTTTCGTGTCTTGTTACACACTCAAACTGTCAAATACACACACTTACAGGTGCTGGTCATATAATTAGAATATCATCAAAAAGTTGATTTATTTCACTAATTCCATTCAAAAAGTGAAACTTGTATATTATATTCTTTCATTACACACAGACTGATATATTTCAAATGTTTATTTCTTTTAATTTTGATAACTAAGGAAAATCCCAAATTCAGTATCTCATAAAATTAGAATATTACTTAAGACCAATACAAAAGAAAGGATTTTTAGAAATCTTGGCCAACTGAAAAGTATGAACATGAAAAGTATGAGCATGTACAACACTCAATACTTAGTTGGGGCTCCTTTAGCCTGAATTACTGAAGCAATGCGGCGTGGCATGGAGTCGATCAGTCTGTGGCACTGCTCAGGTGTTATGAGAGCCCAGGTTGCTCTGATAGTGGCCTTCAGCTCTTCTGCATTGTTGGGTCTGGCATATCGCATATTCCTCTTCACAATACCCCATAGATTTTCTATGGAGTTAAGGTCAGGCGAGTATGCTGGCCAATTAAGAACAGGGATACCATGGTCCTTAAACCAGGTACTGGTTGCTTTGGCACTGTGTGCAGGTGCCAAGTCCTGTTGGAAAATGAAATCTGCATCTCCATAAAGTTGGTCAGCAGTAGGAAGCATGAAGTGCTCTAAAACTTCCTGGTATACGGCTGCGTTGACCTTGGACCTCAGAAAACACAAAGGACCAACACCAGCAGATGACATGGCACCCCAAACCATCACTGACTGTGGAAACTTTACACTGGACCTCAAGCAACGTGGATTGTGTGGCTCTCCTCTCTTCCTCCAGACTCTGGGAAAGATATCAGTTGGGGAAAGAAATAGATCTTACACACTTATCGTATCGCATATCGTCATCGCATTATTTAACAAGGATATCAAATTTTTCTTCAATATTGCACAGCCCTAATTTCTCCAAACATTTAGTCCGCTTAAACTCACCATGGGCAAGCCCATGTTCATCTGCCTCCGTTTTTTTATTCAATGCCCACATTTTAAAATCCAATCAACTGCCTTCTTTTTTATTTATCCTGGGATGTACGTCACATTTCGGAAGAAAAGATCTGCCTCTACTCTCATTTCATCATGATTTGTGACTAATAATATGTAGTGTATTCCAGTTGGACAATCTAAACGTGATTCTGTTTGTTACAGGTGATGATGAATGAAACGGCCCAGCAGAACATGGAGAACCACCCTGTGATCAGAACCTTGTACGATCATGTGGACGAGGTCACATGCCTGGCTTTTCACCCGACCGAACAGATCCTGGCCTCCGGCTCTCGGGATTACACCCTCAAACTCTTCGATTATTCAAAGCCATCTGCGAAAAGAGCCTTCAAGCACATACAGGTATACAGAAAAAACTAAATCAGAGGTCTTCGACCCTGCTCCTGGATGCCCACTGTCCTGCAGAGTTTAGCTCCATCCTTATTCAAACACCCCTGAAGCAGCTAATCAACCTCTTCAGGATTGCTTGAAAATCACAAGCTGAAGCAGGTTGGATATAAACTTCTTTGCAGGGCAGTGGGCCTCTGGGAGGAGGGTTGAACAATTATGCCCTAAGGCAGTGTTTCCCAACCACGATCCTGGAGGCCCACCAACACTGCATATTTTGCTTGTGTCCCTAATCAAACACGCCTGATTCAAATGATCATCTTATTAGTGGGCATGGCAGATAAAGGAGACATGCAAAATGTGCAGTGTTGGTGGGCCTCCAGGATCGTGGTTGGGAAACACTGCTCTAAGGGTACATTTACACGACAACGATGTACTAAAAACGGAAATGTTTTTCCTTTGCGTTTTTTGCATATAGACGACAACTAGGGATGGGTCGCGATTTTCGAATATTCGATTAGTTGATTTAATTATAGAATAACGAATAGTTTGTGCGATTATAGCCCCCCCAAAAAATCCCCATGTTGTCGGTGCTGATGTGGTGCTGACGCGTTCATGTAACCAGAGGGAGGCGCTGCCAATAATGCACCTAAAGCTGTCAGTCAGCTCTCAGGGCATGGGCGGCGCTAGGGAGGGGCTAGCAGGTGCTTCAGCACCCTCAAGAAAGATCAAAGCACCCCCATAGCACCCCCAAACATTTTTGCTGGAAGCAATTATATACAGGCTGTATTCTAATTAATACATAAGTAAATAATTTAAAACAATAAATGAAAAAAAAAAAAAAAACATTTTACTCATTAAGCGTGCGTAATATATGTGACGTAACGTGTCACGTGAATTATAGCTACGCTGTCGCGCTTAATAGCATTTCATTCACAAAAAAATGGAGCGGTTCCTTCTGCCAAGTAAGCGATCTCGTGATTCAAATATAGATCCTAGTAAAAACGAGAAAATAAACTTGTCTCAGCCAGAGGTTGAAACCTATTCAGATGATTTTATGGAGTCTGACACGGAGCAGTCCGCTGACACGTTTGCCGTGGAAACAGAGACGGCAGGTAACGTTAATATAACTGGAACGTCCATTCAAAATAGCAATACAAGCTCAAGTGTTAAAGGGGCCTATGGATTTAAGCCAGAACTTGCACAAACTCATCTTGATATCCCTGACACTCCCTGTGACATCTGTGTCATGTGAGAGATCGTTCTCCTGTCTCAGACGCTTGAAAACGTATCTGAGAAGCAACTGTGGGGATGCCCGAAACAGTGACTTGGCACTTTTGGCCATCAATACACGAAGAGCGAAGGATTTGGATGTTCAACGCATCATTGATGTATTTTCCTTCAGTCACAACAACCGTCGCATCGTCCTGATTTGAGACATAGTAGATATGTAAATAGTTTAAGTGTCATCAATTTGGTGAATACTACACTGATATTTCCCCGGTGCTATGGGTGTTTTTTTGATTGCATATTGTCCTCGACTGAATTTTTTTTCAATGAATATAGGCCTATGCAAAATCTTTAAGAATATTTGATTGTATAATGAATTTTGTGCTTGTTCAATTGAATAAAATTAAAACTTAAATTGTGATAAATAAAATAACTGAATGTTAAAAATTGAGTGGCCAAGTTTTGCTCATATTTATTAATAGTATTTATAAATATGTAATTGCGCAGCTCCCCCTGTTAATGATTTAGCGCCCCCTCAGCACCTGCGTTCAAAATTCTCTAGCGCCGCCCCTGTCTCAGGGTGTTTTATACTGGACATGTTTGATGCAGTCCGAGCGTGATTCTTCCCTGTGCCTCCGCAGCGTTGGTCTGGTTTCACACTCAACTTGAATTCTGGTGCGTTTGCGTTCATCTTACGTCATCACAAACGTGCACGGTCATGATAGAAAACAGAACGCGGGTCAAATATATATATTTTCACGCTCTCAATCTGCAGGCACACTGAGTAAACAACACTTGGGTTAACCGTATGTGTGTCACTTGAAGGCGGCTTTGCTGCTTGCAAACAGACTCTTTTGAGGAGACGGTGAATTGTCATTAATTTGCTGCCCTGATTGCGCTCGATGCGCAAATTCACTGCAGGCTCGCTCTTGCGATCGTATCTCAGGTAAATCATCAACATTATCATCACTTACATGCATGTTATTGAACTAATGACATTGTAATCGGGTAAAACGCATGCGCTGGTTACTTTTCTTCCAGAACAAGTGCGCACCCGAGTGTTGTTTGCACATTCACGTGAATTGTGGCACAGCTCCGAGAGCAACCGAACTCCGGTTGTGTGTACTCAGGTTCGGTACCTCAGTGCACACCAAGCTCTGTATGTAAGCTTTCACATTAGCAATTTTTCATGCGAACCGTGCTCCATTTCAAACTAAACTGCCGGAGTAAAAACAGAAGAAGAACACATCGCCTCACGCGCACACTGTAGACTTGTGGCATTTAACGGTTGCGGTAACTTGGGGCAATGTCAAATAACAGTCATATGTTACAATAATTATATGGCTTGAGTTGATATAGCCTATTCCCTAATGAATTAAACAGTTTGTTATCATAGCCTACAGATTGAGAGCGTGAATGGTTTCTCTCCCTCTCTCTCTCTCTGTTTATATGTGTGTAGCCTTTACATGTGTGCATGCGGGGGAGGAGTTGCGATTTTCGAATAATTCCCAGCGATCTTCGATTATTATTTTTGCTTGAAATGCCCATCCCTAACGACAACGTTGTCAAAATGATCCCTGTTTACATGGATCTGCGACTCTAAACTCTGTATTCTTCATGCCAGGCCAGTAGTTGTCGGTCACTTTGTAAAGAAACACTGCGTAATACGCATGCGCATGGCGTCACCATTTTCACAAATTCGTGTTTAATGATGATAATGGTATAATTTTCTAAATTTGCACTTTGAAACCCTTTTTCAAAAGAGTGCTATTTAAGGCCCCCAAAATACTGTTGTCATGTAAACGCTTTTTTTTTTTTTTTTTTATTGTCGAAAATGGTGTTATGTAAACAGCCCCTAAATTTGTTTGAAAAGGTAAGATTTCATAATAAATTTACTGTAATGTGTAGGGCTGGTCCACCATTTTTTGAGCTTCAAAGCTTTGGTAGTAATCAACACTAAATATTCGAAGCTTCGGAGGGAGGGGGCTGAATATATTCTTCTCTCTAATAAAGGCAGGAATCTGGAGAAGCGGCGCACCTCACGCAGGCAGGCCTTATATACTCAGAGAACGGACACTGCACTAGTAGTGATACAAAACACACAGGTCTGTTACGTCCCAGTATAAGCTCCTATATTTTGCAGTAGATTCATTTAGATTGACACGTAATAGGCTTGCTGTATTATAACACGTAATAGGCTTGCTGTGATAGTCGGTGTTCGTGTTCAGGCATAACACCGGTTAGCCTACATCACTTGCCACCACCGCACCCACCGTCGTTTGGATATATTATAGTAGTAAAAAATAATTTAGTTCAGTTAGAGAATTAAATCTGAACGTGCAGCGTGAGCCAAAGGAGAGTCAGATTTCATTCATCACGAGAGTTAGAAGTTCAATGACAAGATGATCGCAGAAGATTTGGTTTCAAAGTGAAATGTAAAAGCGGCTATTTAAGGGAGTTTGTCATTGTACGGTTTTGTTTTTGTATTTTTCATTTAATAATAATAGGCTAATGAACACACCATTCAAGCAACCCGGAGCCGAATTGGCGCTAATTCAAAACCGAAACTAAAATTTGCACGGCCACACTGTCATTCTTTGACGGCTGCACAGTATATATATAATATGTAATACATAATATGTCTGGTTTTGGCAAGCACGTAAAAACTGTTTCTCTTCTTCTTCTGTGTGACAAGCGAGTGTCAGAAGCGTAAAGTGCCGCAGCACCACCTTGTGTACCGGGATCGCTATCTACTGAATTTGCACATTCACTCTGCGCATCGCCAGTGAAAATCGCTTGGGTGTGAATTTTCCCCAACGTCAAACCAACGCAGCTTAACCCAAAATGCAAGCTCATGCATGCATTTCTTCCATATAAGATCATGCAGTTGTGCGCTCTAGACAGAGAATACTCCGTTGCAGCCATGCAGGGAACACTTAGCCTAAGAAGAAGAAAATATATTTATTAAGGATAACTAGGTTGGATTCCTATTCAACTGTTGGCCAGGCTATAAGATAATTGTAAAAAAAAAAAAAAAAGAGTATTGTAATTCGCCAGATTTTATAGTATAAACATATGCAAGCACGAATGAGAACCGATTCGAGGGGGATGCCAGGTGTGTGGGAGGGAGAAAAAAAAGAAAGGGAAAAAAAACTATATTCGAATCCCAAATTGAAAATCGAATACCAACCCACTGAACGAATATTCGAATATAGTAATGTGCCTTGTTGGGGTAATGCATTACAAGTAATAAGCATTATGTAATTGGATACATTTTTTGATGTAACGCATTACTTTATAATTTTATACATTAACATTTTAGTTACTTTTAAAAAAAGTTACTTTTGTTTAATTTGCTTAAGCAATTTTTTAACTACTGAATTAAAATTCTCTTCTCCATAGCAGATCTTAGACATGTGCATGGGAACAGACAAACAGAACAGAAGTAACAATCTTCTAGCCTGACAAGCCAGACCCACATCAAAATGTTGGGTCTGGGAACTCACCATTGGCAGGGCTCAATGCGAGGGGCGGGATAAACGGTTGTCTTTCAAATTCCCTCTGCACGCAATAGTATAGCGCTACAACCAACCAGAGCAACGAAGAAGGTGAAGCGGAGCTAGTTGATAGATTAAATTTTTGCCGGATCCGTCGGCAAAACTCTGAACACATCTTCCTTTCTTAAGAATGACTTCAGTGCCGTTCTTTGTTCTTTTCTCAAAGAAAAGCTTAACTCCAAGTCTTCCAGAGTCGCGGCCAAAGCCGATTCTAAAGACCGCTGTTCGCCAGCTTCTTTGTTTACAAGTAGCACGTGGAACCGCTGCAACTCTGCCGTGTTAATGTTAATCCCGCCCACCGACTCTATACACGATGTGATTAGCCTGACAAGAAATTGTTTTGTTTTTTTCAGCTCGCAAGCCAACGGAGAGTTGCTAGACTACCCTGGCTGCAAATTAGATTTGTTGCCACTAGGGTGCGTCTAGATTTCTAGGCTAACACAATGCATTACTTTCAATAAAAAGTTGTAAAGTAATATAACATGTAATGTTATGAGATCTTTTGTGTAGCATATACTGCTATGTGTTCAAAATATAATACTATTCTGCAATAAAACCTTTCAGTATTAAAAAAAACACCTGCAAGGCCTGGAAGAGAGCAAGCCTCCGCATAATAATGCAAGAGTAACATAACATTACTTCCATAAAAAGTAATATAATTAGTTACTCTTTTAGGGAGTAATGCAATATTGCTTTTAAAAGTAGCCTTCTGGGTAATGTGACTAAAAAGGTTTTTTTTTTTTTCTTGTGGCCCTTTATTTATTTGAGCTATTTGCATGGATTTCTTTAGAATGGTTCTCCTTTTCATTTTCTACAGGAAGCTGAAATGTTGCGCTCCATCTCTTTCCATCCATCTGGAGATTTCTTGCTGGTGGGTACGCAACACCCAACTCTGCGCCTTTATGACGTCAACACTTTCCAGTGTTTCGTGTCCTGCAACCCTCTGGATCAGCACACAGACACCATCAGCGGAGTCTGTTACAATCCCAGCGCCAACAGCTATGTCACCTGTAGCAAAGATGGCAGCATCAAATTGTGGGACGGGGTGTCTAACCGGTGCGTGACCACCTTTGACAAAGCCCACGATGGCGCTGAGGTCTGCTCAGCCGTCTTCTCCAAAAACTCCAAGTATGTTCTGTCCACCGGAAAGGATTCTGTTGCCAAACTCTGGGAAATTTCCACAGGCCGGACTTTGGTCAAGTACACAGGTGAGCTGGAGAATTATGCATAGGGTTAGATTATGGATTAGTTCACTTCAAAATGTAAATTTCCTGATAATTTACTTACCCACATGCAATCCAAGACGTTCATGTCTTTCTTTCTTCAGTGGAAAAGAAATTAAGATTTTTTGGGAAAACATTTCTGGATTTTTCTCCACACAATGGACTTCAATGGCAAAATGTTGAAGGTCCAAATCAATGCAGTTTTAAAGGGATTCAGAAGCTCTGCGTGATCCCAGCTGAGGAATAGGGTCTTATCTAGCGAAACCATCTGTCATTTTCTAAAAAAAAAAAATAATTATTTGTATACTTTTTAATCTAAATTGGTCATCTTGTGCCTAGGGTTGGGTACCAAAACCCGGTGCCAATAAGATCACATATCACATATATCACAACTATTCAGTGTTTTCAACCACATCATGTTTATTTTAGGCTTCAGACATTTAAATGCTCATAAGTACTAGCAAAAAACACACACTGATGTCTATAGAAGCGGCATAATTTGACTACGTGTTTTATTCATATCAGATACACATTATATAGTTTACTCTATTCTTCTCCCAGTTCAGCGGTCACTTACTTTCATGTATTTTGCGAGAAGTGGATAAGTTACGTGTTGTAAATCCGACAGATCTCATTCTCTGAGGCGCAAACTAACATGGTGCCGCCCATCGCGCATTATAGATCAACTAACACACATTCACTCACAAATATTTGAAAATCAGAATATCAGATAGTTTGTGAATATTTTGAATTAAAAAGAAAAAACGAGATAAACCTGATACGGCGCTGTTGCGGCTGCTGTGTGTCACGTGAGAAGCATGACGCGTCGCCATGGAAACAATAAGGTGATGCGTTCTAAAACATTTAGCCAGAGAATATGGTCATATTTCTGAAAAATAATGCTAAACCTTGAAGCTGGGTTGTAGCATACCAAGAATACTGACTACTTTGCTGTTATTAGCACTGTAACTGTTATTTAGTGTTAATTTAGGCCTATTGTAGTTGGGTTAGGTGGTTTAGATTTTACTGTGATTTTGATAAGTAAATTGTGTTTTGTATTTATTTATATTTATATATTTAAGTATACTTTAAACTTTTAAATAATTGTTCAATTTAAATAATTAAAAAAGCCATTCTTTAATGTCATCCACTTCGTTTTGTGGCTCTTTCCTTTTTTTTTTTTTAAGTATCAGTTTAGGCACCGGTACTGTTTTAATAGTATCAGTTTAGGCACCGGTACTGTTTTTAATAGTATCGGTTTGGCACCGGTATCGAAAAAATCCCAAACGATACCCAACCCTACTTGTGCCGCTCCGCGACATGCCAGGGATTACGTAATCACATCAGAAAGGTCATGCAAGACGTATGCAGAAGTACTGCCCACGTGTTTACAAAGTGTCTTTTGGCAAAGGTTAATCAACGATGTTGGACGATTTTTTTTTGCTTGGGGTGGTACTTCTGCCTGTGTCTAGCGTAGGGATGGAACGTTTACCGGTTTCACAATAAACTGTGATAATGTACTGACGGTTAGTAATATCGTTTAAAATGTAATTATCATTAAAACCGTGTTTGATTATCATAATTTTGAAAACAGCCAGCATCATGGCACAGGCATGGCGCAACATTGTTTTTTGAATGAGAAGAAATGAAGGCAGTGACAGCACCGGGAGATTTTCCAGCCTTCTAAAAGGACCAAATCTGAGGTGTGGTCATATTTTGGCTTTTGCGAAAGTCCTGAGGGAAACTTACTAGAGTATGGTCATCCTGTCTGCAGGGTGTCTGCTCGGTTCTTTTATATTTTAATCAAAAACGTATCGCAACTTAGCAAGACCAGTGTGGTGTGACTTCAGGACTTTTTTAGTTAATCAAAAACAACCAGTGTAGCCCGATTCCAGAAACACATGACACTTATGAGTCGTTCTTTTAAAAACTGGTTTTGTAAAGACTGTTTACCAGCTTGAATTAGTCTAAAACATTGCTCTGTATGATTTCCAGCATTAACTAAGGGAGAATTTATTTTGTTTGTAAGCAGAAAAGACATTACTGTAATGTACTCGCATGAATCAGAATTGAACCGAATATGGAGCTTGAGAATCTGAATCAAATTGAATCAGGAAATCTGTGTATTTTAGCCAGGCTAGAACACTGTATTGACCAATCAGCATCCAGGACTTGAACTATTTATTTTATAAAACCATATTATGATGGTCAGTAAAAAGTCCTAGTATTTAATATTTCTCTTCATTTTTTGGTGGGGAACTTCCATTGGCCAGTTTGGGGTGAATAAACCGAAACCTTGACATATATGTTGGAAATACCGTGTCTGTCATGCCAGCTCACCTTCATTGTGTTTCCTGTCATGCAGGTGCGGGTCTCAGTGGGCGACAAACGCACCGCACTCAGGGTGTTTTCAACCACACCGAGGACTATGTGCTGCTGCCAGACGAGCGAACCATCAGCTTGTGCTGCTGGGATTCACGCACAGCAGAGAGGAAGAACCTCCTCTCCTTGGGCCACAATAACATTGTGCGCTGTATCGTACACTCACCCACCAACCCCGGCTTTATGACCTGCAGCGATGACTTCAGAGCCAGATTCTGGTATCGTCGCACCACCACTGACTAAGAGACATTTGTGTGCTTTGAGACCAAAAGGGTCTGAGTTTTTTTTTATCAGCAGGTCCCAAACACAGAAATGTCCACACTGAGTATGACTTCGCAGGCTCCTTTGCCAAGGCTGCGTATCATTTAACACACAAAATCGTTTTTTAAAGCATCAGAAAACTTGTTGCCTCTTATGACTGCGGTACCTTTGTATTCCTGTCAGGTGGTGCTGTTTTACAAATCATCACCTGAGATGCATTGTTTTTAGAACTTTACTTCTTGGTTTCATGACCATTTAGTAACATCAAAACATTCAGCTGTAAACTTGTGCATTAATTTTGCACTCACAGCTAAAGACAAAAAAAAAAATTTTTTTGTTTGTGTATCTGACAATGAGTAGATGAGTATTATTCTAATGGAAGGTGCCTAGGATGTCGTCTTTTCAGTTTTGATTTGTGTACTGTTCTCTTTGTTTTATATTAAAAGACTCAGCGAGAAGTGTTTCTTGTACCAATTTTTAATAGTCACGGGTTTGAAGCATTTGTGAATGTTATTGAATCATTAAACCATAGCTATTGCTCAAACTTTGGGTTAAAGGGCCAGTCCACCCAACAATGAAAATAATGTAATTTATTACTCACCCTCAAGTTGTTCCACACCCATAAGACTTCATCTTCGGAACACAAATGAAGATATTTTTGTTGAAATCCAATGGCTCATTGATGACATTTCCTCTCTCAAGATCCATTAATTTACTAAAAACGAGAATATTTTTGGTGCGCCAAAAAAAACAAAAACAAGACTTGTATAGGGATAACCGATTTCAAAACACTGCTTCGGAGCGTATCGAATCAGTGTGTTGAATCACGATTCGGATTGTGTGTCAAACCGCAAAACTGCTTGTCTGGCTATCACCAGACCAAGCTCAATTTAAGATTGAACATTGGTCTGGGGAGTCTGCTCTGTATTTTCTACTGCACAAGAGGCGTGATCAACGAGCATAAATTAAATGACTCCGTATGCAATTGGATAGTCCTTCAACCAATCAGACCACAAGAGGTGTGTTCAACGGGCAACGACCCATCACTTCTCTATCCGTCATCGTGTTAAACCCACCAATAGCATGCCAGGTGGATAAGCCAGTCTGTGATTGGTTCCCACAAAAGTGTAACAGAAGCAGTAGAAATTAATGTACAGGTTTCCCGACTGAGCTGCAGGGTGAAATCAAATCGCCGGCAGATCAGGCTGGGTTTACCCAGTCTACCAAACTGCTGAAATCACGTGACTTTGGCACTTCGAACCGCTGATTCAATACAGTGATGCATAACGCTCCGAAGCTTCATGAAGCAGTGTTTTGAAATCGGCCATCACTATATAAGTCTTTTTTTTGTTTAAATATTCTCGTCACTTTATAATATTAATATTGAACCACTGTTCTCACATGAACTGATTTAAATATGTTTTTAGTTCATTAATGGATCTTGAGAGAGGAAATGTCATTGCTGGCTATGCAGGCCTTTCTGAGCCATCGGATTTCAACAAAAATATCCAAAATGACATATTTAAATGTTTTTTCCTGTGAAATTTTTTTTTTATTCATGCCTTAAAATAGCTTTAATGTAACTAATTTAGTATGTGCAGATCCACTCATTCATACCAGCATAAACACTGCTTTAACTCCGCCATATATTTTTGAATCAGAAACTGATTCAGAAGAAGTCGTCTACAAGTCAACAGGCATAGTTCAAATAACTCTGTACACAATTGGATAGTCCTTCAACCAATCAGACCACAAGAGGCGTGATCAACGGGCAACATGATGACAGATCGTGTGGGCCCATCGCTTCTACATCTGTCATCGTGTTTAACCCGCCAATAGTGTGACAAGTGGATAAGCCAGTCTGTGATTGGTTCCCACAAAAGTGAAATAGAAGCAGTAGAAATGAATGTACAGGTTTCCAGACTCAGAATCAATTCTCCGGCAGATCAGGCTGGGTTTACCCATTCTAACACAAACCAGGTTCCTTCTAAAAATCAACATCCTTAGAAACGCTGTGAACAACTAAGAACATCAGTGGAGAAAGGCATATAGTTCATCATAAAACCATAATATACATAATTTTTCCCGCTATATTGCTAAATGAACCCAATTTTTCATATCAACAGAAAAATATAGTGGAATAACCTGGCTTCTCTCCACACCTACTTCAGAGAATAGTTCATTATATGCTAAAGCCCAGCCCACACGTTGACGTGATTGGTTACAAGGTATTTTGTGATAAAGAGAACACTTGTGATTTCAAACCACGTCTTTTTTTCACTGCAGAAAATTCTCAGCAGTGGTGTTGACTTGTGAATTTTTTGCATAGTTTGTTAAACCATAAACCATATTAGAAACTCCACATAGTCATATAAACAACATTAAAAACCTTTACCCCAATCATTTGTGACCCAAACCCTATGTAGTGCATCATGGTTTGCGTGACCTGGATCAAAATTATCAGCATAATTTAAGTCTTTCCTTCCTCAAATCTTTGTCAAACATCTATTTGCAGTTTGATCAGTTCGGTTTGCAACTTAGATGGTTTTCAGCAACTGTTCATTTGAAACTATGCTGTGGGTTTGTATCATGTATGTTTATCTTATTTGTGGCTAATGTTTGAAGCAGAGCACTCGCAGAGAGAAATGGAAACAAGGCCCACGACCACCGCCACGTATACATGAAATGGCACATTAGTCATTTACAGAAGTTGCAACCACTGTTTGCAGAGCCATTCTCTAGAAAACCCTGGAGAAATCAAACATGTGACCCAGCAACATCCTCATATGTTAATATAGTTGTCTATTCATGTGTGTGGTGGACAGTTGCTTAAAAGCTGGTCTGCCATTGCTAAAACTCTATAAACCGTAATACAATACCAGATGAATCATGAGCAACAACAGCGTCATTGACTCGCGATTCTGTGGAACTTGACTTCAAGACATTTGAAACTGCTGATATTTTAGGAAATTCTTCAATAATGTCAAATGGTAAGGTAATGATGAGTTTGTAACATCTAAAACTAGATGTTTCTCTCTGAGGCTTTTTTTAAGGTTAAGTTATTTAAAGTATATCTACATATTTGATGCTGAAGGGAAATTCCTCATACAGTTTCAAGATCCTCCTTTTGCACTGGCCAGGCTCTCAATAATACAAGTACTTAAAGCCAAGTTCACAGTGAGTGTTACTCTGCCGGTTTACTGTGTAACAGATCCGTATTTATTCGTTTGGTTTTAGGGAAGGTCAAATGAGCTCAATGGCTTTACAGAAGAAATGTTTACACACATAAGAGGTGTAACAAGTAAACTAAAGAGTTGTGTAGGGCTATTCATAGTTTTCACGCAACGTCACACCATTATAGGAACGTCCACCTGGAGGGCAAAACAAGGCTTACCAGCTTTGTAGTCAGACGGTGATATTAAAGCTGCTGTCCGTAACTTTTTTTTTTGTGTTCAAGATTTACAAAAATGATATCATGAGAATGTACAACATGAATCCATTTTCCAAACCGTGTTTTTGTCTTACCCTGAATCATTATGGTACACTTATAATAAGTGTTTATATTGGGACTATTTTAGACCGGTCTGGTAGGAACCTCCCTACGTCCCTACGTGACTCGCCATAGACATTACATTTACATTTATGCATTTGGCAGACGCTTTTATCCAAAGCGACTTACATTGCATTCAAGGTACACATTTTACATTTTGTCAGTTCTTGCTTTCCCTGGGAATCGAACCCATGACCTTGGCGTTGCTAGCGCCATGCTCTACAGTTTGAGCTACAGGAAAGCAGGAAATACAGGAAACATAAACAGAGAGAAGTAGCTCCGGCTGCAATGTTCTTCAGCAAGACGCATGCAGTTCTGTTTATTAACAACTAGAGTGCAAAAAGTTACGGACTGCAGCTTTAAAAGACCAAATTCAATATACACCTTATTGATGTTGCATACTTTGTACAGACAAGCAGATGAACACAAGGTTTCTCGTTAAGTGTTTTTCCCATCATTATAAAGAAAACACATTGCGTTCATATTCTTGGCTCATCTACTCGCCTATATAGTATGCATCATCAAAAGGGTGTAAACTAAATTTAATATTTTAATATCACTGTACATTAAGGCACTTTAAGATTGGGTTGCACTAATAAGAATTCTTTAGCCTGGCGTCGGTTCATTCTGATCAGCCTTGTAATTCTAACGGTCTTTCTACATGGTTAATCGGCCCCACTTTATATTAGGTGGCCTTAAATACTATATACTTACATCAAAAAATAAGTACAGTGTAAAAAAGTTGGCGTGTTCCTTTAAGCGTTTGAAAAACTTCCCGCTGTTTTTAGTGATTGAAAAACTGCTGCAGGTTCTCTATATGGATCACAAGTGGCCGAAACTTGCATCTTGTTCACATATTTTAGTTTTTAAGATGGAAAATTGACAGGCTTGTGCTGCGGTTCTATGGCTGTTTTGCCCTCCAGGGCTCCGCGACAGTCATGTGACTGAAAACTATGAATTGAGTACGGTATCTGTATACAGCTTCTATCAGACTGGAAATGTTGTATAGAATAATAATGCATTGGAAAAACATAATTTGTGTGAATATACAAATTATTCTTTGTTATTACAAAAATATTTTTTACATATATATTTTATATAACTATAAAACATTTGAATGCAAAAATGTATTTTGATGTTAAAGTTGAAATATAAATAACGTGTACACATACATGCCTACATATACACATACATTAATATTATATACATTTCATCTTTATATATGTATATTATCATTTTCATGTACATTTATTAATTTATTATACACACATCTCTTCTATATCATTGGCTTTAAACAACCGATATTGATTTTCATATACATTTTCCTTAAACATTGACATTTACCAATATTACAATAAGCTGCATAGGCCCAACAATATTTATATGTACATGACATGTACAGAGATGTACACGAGATGTATTATTCTCAATAATTCAGTTAATAATTTTGCAATCCATATTTAATGTAGTGTGGGCTGTATTGTACATGGTTTTTGAATATCAGGTGAATTTTATTGTGTAGTGTAGTGAATCATAATAGTGTGGAGTGGGATTGAATTCTTGCCTGTGCTTTGATGTCAACAAAAAAAGGAAGTGTAACTTTCCACAATTATAATATTAGTTGTGTTTTATTATTTGCATCTATCATTGTTTGTTTGCTTTTCAAGCTGTCCCGGTCACCCATTTTTGCGTCACGACCCACCAGTAGAGAATCGCTGCTATATCATTGGTGTCCCACCCCCACCCGGCCGATCTGTTGTCTTGACAACAAAGTCTGTCCACTGGAGAATCCGTCCCATTAAAACAATAAATCAGCTCATGTGCACAGACGAAAGTGAAAATACATTTGTGGAATAAATAGTGGAAGTAGAGTAGTAGTAACACTGAAAGTCTTTGTCTTTCTTTTGGAAAAGAACCAACTTCTGCTTTGCATGCACTTAGCGACGTTCCTAAATCAGGCATACAAATATTCTCTCACAATTTCTTAGAAGTTGGAGGAGGTGCGGTAGCAGTTGTTAAGGGGGATTCGGATTGGCTGACACGCATGAGAGCAAGACACATGTCATGAGCTGAATGCTTCACTCCCCGCCCCTTATTGTGAAGTGTCTGGACTCCTGGTTTATTTGGTTTATTTGTGTGTGAGAGCAACAAGAAGAAGGTAGAACATAGAGATAGAGCAAACAGACCTTAAAAGCAGAAATACAGACAGATTCGCAGATGGGCAAGCTTTGCTGTGTCTGTCAATTCTACATGAACTTTTGAATGGGATTAATTCATTGCGTGATCACAGGACTCGTATCTCAGAAGGATGGAGGTCAGTACTGTTTACTTCTTAACCTCTTCAGAAACAAACAATCACTTCTTTAGCTACATCTTTAGATCATTTCAATCCTCATTGAGGTTTCAGAACTAGTAATATGAAAGCCACTGCATGCTGTCAGTGTTTCAAGGAGCCGGTTTTCTGTTCAATACACTCACCGATGACCAACTGCTGGGGTTTCACTGTTCAGATGTGGTGTCAGCCCGTAACCTTTGCCCTCGCCATCCTGAGCCTCATATAGACCTCCAAATTTGCAGAGGGTGCTGTGTAACGCGATGCCGCTAACCCTGAGAGTGAAAGGAAGAGAATGGCACTTTATGGCTGTCGTTAACACGCTCTCTTCTTTTGAAACGAGGGTCGAGTTAAGTTGGGGAGGGTACAGGTTTGACGGGGGATGAAACGGTTATAGATGGATATTAGCAATTTTACTATTCTTAGTGAAGAAAGTCCCTACTCTATGTGATCATATTCTGTTCTTTATTTGTCATTTCCTACCGCAGATGCGGTTTGCGCCTTCATATGTGTCTTTGCTCATAATTGCAAAGCCAATCAGATCAAAATGATAAGAAAGGCACTACAGGTGACTAAATGTTTGTATATTTGCCCAGTGTGACACGTTAAGAGTATAACGTGTGTTTCTAAGGCATATGCTGTTAGTGTATGTGTCTGATATGTTTTATGTCTGAAAGATGTTTTTGAAAGAAGTTTATGCTCTTCAAGGATGCATTTATTTGATCAAAAATACTGTAAAAACAGTAATATCATGAAATATTTTAACAGTTTAAAAATAACTTTTTTCCATTTGAATATATCTTAAAATGTAGTTTATTCCTGAGTCACATGATCCTTTAGAAATCATTCTAAAATGCTCACTTGCTACTTTGAGACATTTCTAATGCATTTCGAAAACAATTGTGCTGCTTCATTTTGTGGAAAGCATGATTTTTTTTTTCATAATGCTTATAAAATTTGAAATAGAAATATTGTGTAACATTATTCATGTCTTCACTCTCGCTTTTGAGCAATTGATTGCATCTTTGCTGAATAAAAGTAATTTCTTTCAAAGAAACAAAATCCTACCAAGACTACTTGGTACTTAATGGTTGTTACTTCCAAGTTTCTCCCTTGTTTGACCTTTTGGCCATTTCTGTGCTCTTCCTTATTGTGTATTTTAATCTTCTGCAATGTGGTGTGACAGAAATTTGTTTCAAAATCACACCCACAAACCAGTCTGATTCCTCTCACCAACAAGAGAATTAAACAATTAATGTAATCCTTTATGCATTCTAGGCTTTATCTTGTAAATAGTTACTTAATCAAATGGTCATGACCCTAAATTATTTTTGGAAACTTGATTTAATTCAACCAAAACTGGTACCAAAGTCACTGAAAATGAGCATTTATTTCAACGAAGACTGTTCATCTTCAATAAAAGTAGTATATTCAACATATTACTCAAATTTAACACGATAACAGAAATACTTAACAACTAAAATTTTGAATTTAGGGAAATGGATCTGCAAACATTTGGTGACTTTGGCTTGATATTGCCTCAGCTATAGAAGGACGTCAAACTGTGGTGGCAACATGCATGCATAAAAAGCAGAAGACTTGAAGGGTCCGGAAATTGTCTTCTAAATTAAGCCAGAAAAAGAGAAAAAAACAAGCTCTGCAAAATAGTCCACTCATCGGGGCTCTCCAACTCTGACCCTTTATGGCAGTATATCATATCATGACTGGCGTAATCTGCTGATTATCTTTGTTGATCGTCTTCATTGCGTGGATGCATGACATTTCCTGCGATGCATCAATTTCAAAACCCTCAGATTTTCAAAAGGGGAACTTGTCGCTAGTGGTTGATTGATTTCGCACACTCATATATAGCATATCTAAGCATCAATCATTATTAGCTCAGCTCCTATATCCTCCCTGGAATAAAGAGATACATAAGAGTCATGTGAATCGATGGGTCCCAGGAAGTCGTCTCTGAGAAACAGCTCTGAGAAACTCTTTTTTTAAATTTGTTTTATTTTTATAGTTTATATGATATCATCATTGTTCTGAGAGAGGAAATAGCAAGGAATTTTAAGTCAGATGGTTTATAGATACAATGAGAGGGGGTTCCTGTTCAATGGCCTACTTCTTACTAATGCCTTACCCTGACCTACAACCAGGGTTGCCAGGTTTTCACAACAAAACCCGCCCAATTGCTACTCAAAACTAGCCCAAAACAAGCCCAATCTTGTTTCAGGGGGGCATCTCCAGTAAAAATCACATTTGGGGGGTTAAATATGTGGTTTTTTGGCATGGTTGCCTACTAAAATTCGCATTCCCGGGGCTAAATATCATATAATTGGGGTCGCTTCAACCCGCGGACATGAAAAACAGCCCGCGGCAACTGTGTTGAAGTAGCCCAATTCCGCGAGAAAACCGCGGACTTGGCAACGCTGCCTACAACATCTTCTGCGTTCTATGCTGAACTATCCAGAGATCAAATTTGCCATTTTGTCTGACAAAGCAGTCCGGAGAGTTAGTAGATTAATGTCGGTGGACTTGAACTTGAAAAATTTTGTGTAGCACTCTCATTTAAGGTTATTTTTTTTTTTTTTAAGTTGTAAAAATGAACATTTATTAAAGGGGACTTGGTTCAATCCATTGGTTGTTGATTGGATGGAGGCTGTCAACTGTAAAAAGGGGTGGAGTTTTAGCAGACTAAATTATTGTTAATTAAGTCCAGCATTAAATGATGTAATTAAACATATGCATGTGTGAATAATATGCATTTAGAAAATATATCCACGATGAATTCCGACATTGAAAGACATTCAGTCTGCATCCAAAATCGCAAAGCCTACTTCCCTTCTATATAATAGGCCAAAAACAGTATATGTGATAAAAGGGGTATGTTTGAATTCACAGTGCTCTTAAAAGAGTTGACAAAAGTACCCGGATGACCTACTTCTTCTTGCAAGATTCTGAAGTGTGTATAGGCCACTGGAGAGGATTTATGAATGGCAGTCATAAAGGCAACATGGCGAATGTATATGTCCAGATTACGTTCCTAGTAGGGCTGTACGATTAATCGAAAAATAATCGAAACCGATGTTCAGAACCTCTAACCGACGTATTTTTCCCATGTCGGTTATTTTGGTTTTAGTCACGTGACTCCGCCCCGTCAGTCACATCAAGTGCAGTTTGCAGGCACACAGAGAGATGCAGGAGCAGTTATCTGTGTTTATAGATGCCCAGCATCACTATAGTTACTGCATGTTTTACACAGTTTATACAGGTAAGTTAATTGCCGTTCTTATAGCCTACACGCTGCCACACACACACACACAGACGGCGCACGCAAGCCCCGAAGCCAGATCGCTTTCACATTCGTCCTCATAAAGTTTGTCAAGTAAATGCGTTTAAAGGCTTGAACATTTAAAGCGATTGTGCACTATTCAAACACAACAATACGGAAAAAGTATCCATCAGTGTGTGCTGTGACACAGTGAGCCGAGCCGTGTCGCGTCTCTGACAATGCGCGCGCCCTGAAGGCAGACCTCTTTCACCTGCGTCCTCACAAAGCTTTGTCATTTGTATGTGTTTAAGGCCTGCCAGTTTGAACATTAAAGCAATTTTAGTCCATCAGATGTGTATTATGTTGAACTAATGCCTGATATATTGTGACAAACGAACACCCTGACCGAAGCTCGCACATGCAGAGCATCGTGTCCTGTGACTAAATAAAGTCACTAAAGTAGCTTTACCATTATAGGCCTATATTTTAATACCTTTGAAGTAAGTACAAACCACAGCTTCATAATGAATAGAGACAGTATGAGTAATTCACACACAATTATTCTCTCATTAATGCATTCAAATAGCCCTAATGTAATGTAGGCCTACAGTGTTAATTTATCTGTATCTGATGTACAACAAGTAGAAATCTGCTGAAAGTGAACCGAAAGTGAAAAGAACTACAAAATTCGACTGCTTTACGGCATATACGTCACTTCCACCATCACCCCCACTTCCTTAAAGGGTTAGTTCACCCAAAAATGAAAATTGTCATTAATTACTCACCCTCATGTCGTTCGACACCCGTAAGACCTCCGTTCATCTTCGGAACACAAATGAAGATATTTTTGTTGAAAGCTGATGGCTGAGAAAGGCCTCAGCAAGCCCTCCATAGGGATTCAGTACATTTACACTCACAAGACCCATAAAAGGCACTAAAAACGTCGTTACAAAGTCCATCTCACTACAGTGGCTCTACAATAATTTTACAAAGCGATGACAATAGTTTTTGTGCGCAAAAAAAAAATCTAAATGACGACTTTATTCAACATGAACTTTGGCCTCCGCCGTGAACTCATGAAGCACCATGACGCATGCGCGAGAATATTACGCAGATCCGGCGTTCGGACACATAACCCAGAAGCGAGGAGGAGATGTGTTTACAAGCAGAGGAAGACGCGCCGTATCTAAGCTGTTGAATTCTACATTGATCGTGCTTTAGGTCTCGGCGTAGTGCTCAAAATGGAACTAATGTGTGCATTTCATGGATTCCCGAATGCCGGCGCTACGTCATATTCTCGCGCATGCGTCATGTCAACAAATGCACGTGCGATGCATCCCCTGATGCAGGATGACAGAGTTTACGACAGAAGTAGAGGACAATACTGTTTCCCAACTGTAGGGGGACCCAGAGAGCAAAACCTTTTTTTTATGTTTTATTTGAGGCACTTAGTTGCTAGTAAATATAATTAAGCACAACTGTATGTTTCATGTGAAATAATCAGTCAGTCTGACCATAAAGTAATTTGTATTATTGTGGTTTCATCAATTTAACATTTATCCTGCTAAAACATCACAAAAAGAAACATATGTTTTGCATATTGGTCAGAACTGTGAGTTCTTGAATTGAATAAGCTGCAAAGTGGACCAGACTTCATTCCCATAGTCGAATCAGTCAGTGAAAATAGATTCTGTGATGCGCTTTGTCCATCTACAATGTTATACATAGCTTTTTACAGGGAAGACAACTTGACAAAAAAAAAAGTGTCTATTTACACTGTATAAATAGCTTGTCTTGTTGGCAAATGCTATTTACACTAACTCTGCCCACCAATGTCTGGTTCGAAACCGCCTTTTGCCACACCCACTCTTCTCTTTTTTCCCCTATCACATATTAGATCGGAAAGGCATTTATTTTCAATAAAAATGAAGAAAATATTTGAAAAGTGGAAATAAAGTACCTAACGAGTGTTTAATAATAACGTATTTATTGGGTAGGGGTAGGGAAGGTATATTGTCCCAATAAGGCGTCATCTATTTAATCATTTTAGTAAATATAATCATTTACACTGTTGTTATTATTGCATTCTGTTAATGTACAACAATACTGATGTGCAAATAGTATCTGGCACTGCAAGTATAAATAGCATCTAACAACTATTTCTACTTATTGTAAAGAACTGCTCCTTTTATATAGTGTAAATAGAATGTATTGCTATTTTCACTTCGTTTTAAATAGCATACTGCTCTGCCAAGAAAATTCTGCTATTGTCACTAAATAGAATATATTGCTAAGAAAATATATGTTCACAAAAAATGCAGGTAAAGTCGGCATGAAACTGACGTTGCGATGGTCTTTTACATTTACATTTATGCATTTGGCAGATGCTTTTATCCAAAGCGACTTACAGTGCCCTTATTACAGGGACAATCCCCCTGGAGCAACATGGAGTAAAGTGCCTTGCTCAAGGACACACTGGTGGTGACCGCTGGGATCGAACCAGCAACCTTGTGCGTATCAGTTCCATGGTTTAACCCACTGGACCACCATCTCACACACTTTTCTTCCCTATTGTGACATATCTGATTGAAACGGCTTCTCAAACAAGAAACAGTGGCTGAATCCCAAATTGCACTTTCGGTCTTGTGGACTTACATTGGCTGCCGCGTGCTGTGTTTGTTAAGTCCACGAGACCGTAGGGTGTCCTATTCATCATTTTAGGTTTCAGAACTGTGCTCACGAGCTTTGCAACCGTTTTGCACACTCGATGCACACTTGAGCCCGCAAGTTCACGAGCTACCCAGCGGACTTTACCCGGCAGTCAAAGCGGCATTAAGTCACGAAAGCGTGGAGGGTTTAGGGTGCCATTTGAGCCAATCTTAGGCTATATTATGTGAGCGACAGACAGGATGTCCTGCCCGGACGCCAGTAAACACGTCATCTGAGAAGAGAAGAGATGTCACTTTAAGAATGAGGGGGAGTTATTTTGATTAAAGATTACAAGGGCACATGAACTAGGTTCGCTGCTTCTAGTTCTCAAGGATTCTCCAACGAATGAGATGATTCTGAGCTTGGAAATCAAGTGGATTTTTTCTTGAGTAGACAATTGCCATGAAGCACGTCTCAGACACCCTATGGCATACTCATGCACTCAGTGTGGGAAAGTCTAATATATCATCTTAACAAGGCAGCTTCCTGTCCCTGTGAAGAGGCAGATTCTCATTGCCTGTGCCTGACCCTGTGTGTGCACTGTAAATATTTACGGCATAGCAATCCTGTCATCCAAGAGAAAATATTCTTCTGAAATGTGGACTACTTTGTCTAATCAACAGCAGTCTCAAATGTGTGTGCAGTTAAAGGGATAGTTCAGTTTTTGTTCTTCTTCTTTGAAACATGAAAGGAAGATATTGTGAAAAATGTTCCAGTGTGGTTTTGTCCATAATGGGGTCCAAAGTTGTTTCTTTAAAACATTCTTCAAAATATCATCTTTTGTGTTTCGCAGTTAATGAGTTAATGGATATTGCATTAGAAAGTGGTCAAGATGAAAAGAAAGGACATCTCGTCTGCATGTGGAAAAGCATTCTTGTCTTCTTGTACCTAGAATCATCTGCTGTGAAGTGCTGGTTTGACACCAGGATTTTCCACTTTCACCCATGGGTTAAGAGGTTAAAGTGAATGGCAAAAAGTTTTCACACACTATAGTACATCACATTTTGCAGAAATGTGAACACATTCTTACTGTAAAAGCTTACACTTAGAAGAAATTGCAGAAGCATCTTGTTCAAAGGAATACATGTAGTTCTCTTAAGTAATGAACCACAATTTAATTCAGAATTTTGGTCATTGTGGGAGAAGTCTAATGTAATAAGTAAGAGATGATGTACAGCCAGTAAGTCTTTATTGCTAAATAAACAATTTTTTTACAAAACTATTTTTTAACAAAGGGGTTTATTTTGTGACGATGTCCGTCTAGCTGAAGATTATCTCTATACCAATTACATCATTAAATTGATATGACATACAGAAACAATGAGATATTCCCTAAATTTGGGTTGGTAAGATTTTCTAATGTTTTTTGAAAGTAGTCTTTTATTAGCCTGGTCTTACCAGACTCTCGTACATTTCATTTGTACATAGAGTCTGGCCACTCTCCATTGACAAGCGTTTACTTCCTTGAAGGCGGGAACTCTGTTGAAGTTTAAAACTATTGGATCTGCCAAGAGCCACTCTGGATCTGCCTAACCAATCGCTAACGTTTGGTCGTGACGTATGTCGTATATGTATGACGTATGATGATATGTCGTATCTTGTGACGTGCATTCGGATTGTGATTTATTCACGGTGGAGAGGAGAGTTTTGTGGTCGGAACACGCTGCTCTCGTGGTGCATATCTCGTGCAATCATAACATGATTGTATATGCTGTAAATAAAATGTCATATGCTTGGTATGATAAGAATAAATGCTGCCGTAAATAACAGCCCAATTCAAATGTTTACATGCTTTTCTTCTTTTATTTTTTGAGCGGTGATGAAATATTTTGCTCTTGTAAACACTTGCCATCATTTAAAGAAATACAAGTCTAGAAATGCATCCAAATTATAGCGCACGCAACCGCACGGTGCTCTGCAGGGGTCTATAAAAAGATATAAACAGTGAATTTTGAAGTGATATATTCTTGAAGACTCCGAGATGTGGATTCGGAGAGCAATTACATTACCACACGACCTTGGTGTTTGTCAAAAGCAGTCGATAATTCAGCCTGGGTTTTTTCCGCGGGCGGCGGGAGATGGACGGCTTCAGCCAACTCCTTCACCACTAACGGAGCGAACTGAAAAATACTTTTCCGGGACCACAACATCATGGCCACCAACAAAACTCAGCAGTGATTGTTCTTGCTCCGTGTAACGGAGTTCGTTTGTTGAGGAAAGAAGGAGGCGGGAACTGGCGAACGTTTAACAGCTTTTAATCAAATAATAAACACAAAATGAAAGTAAAAGCGGCAGCCCCTCACGGACAACTGCTGCGCACATACATAACAAAACGTAAACAAAACACAACTCAAAATCCAGGCCTGGTCCTCTCTCGTCCTTCACCGGGTGTCGCTCGTCCTTAAATGCTTCTGTGCTCCCTCATGAGAGGACTCGAGACCGGTGTGTCTCATTCTCAATCACGCGCACCGATCTTGCTCGCTCGTCCACCTCGCCACACTCCGGCTTTAACTTCTGGACATTCGTCAGCGGTGCCAGTGCCACACACTCGCATCTTTCACCACCGCCATTACTGAACTACAACTCAAACTAGCGCACGACATCAACGTCATCGTTCTCAGCCACTCCCTCTGTTCGCTGATTGGACCTGTAAAAAATTGTTCGGGAGAAAACATAAGCATATACAGCAGTACCAGACGTAGTACTGAAGGAAAATGAAAATTGAGCGGCCAAGGCTGCATTTATACGATCAAAAATACAGTACAATTGGGTAATATTATTACTATTTAAAACAACTGTTTTCTATTTTAATACATTTGTAAAATTATATTTATTCCTGTGATGGTCTTCGGTGTCACATGATCCTTCAGAAATCATTTTAATATGCTGATTTGGTACTCAAGTAAAATTTCTTATTATCATCAATGTTGACAACAGTTGTGCTGCTTAATATTTTTGTAGAAACCATGATGAATTTATTCCAAATAAATATCTTTTGTAACATTATAAATGTTACATATATATGGAATATATTTGAAATAACTTTTTTCTATTTTTATTTTTAATAATATTCCACAATATTACAGCTTTTTGTTGTATTTTAGTAACATAAATGCAGCCTTGGTGAGCAGAAGAGACTTCTTTCAACACCAATCAAAATAGTTACAGTTTTAAATTATTAGTGTATATATACACACTACCAGTCAAAAGTTTGACTGGTAGTGTGTATATATACACTAATCATTTTAGAAAAACATGTGTAGATATTATTAATATGTTAAAGCACAGCATGGCATAGCACAGTTTTCATCTCATAGGAGACGTGCAGAGAGAGAGGGTGTGAGACATGAAGGAGAGAGACAGCTGCTTTTTTGAGAGCTGAGGCCAGCTGTCCGAGTCTGATCCGCACAAGCAGGCGTGTGCAGGAATCCCTGCTGAATTTGACCTCCTTTCCCACTGTACAGTACACACGCGCATACTCCAAACACAAACTTAGAAATGTACACACTCAGCAATCTTCCCTTTTAAGACGTGTACTGTCATACACACCAGGGGCACATTTAATAAACAGCCACAGTATTTGAGCACAAAATCTGCTGGTTAGACTACTTAGAAACCTTGTGAACAATGTTCAAAGCAATTTTATTTAGCAGAATTATGTTTTTAAAAAGTGTGAATAAATAACCCTAACTCGATTTTCGGTGTTTATAGCATCACAAAACGTAATGGGAAAAACAATGCTTTCCTTGAACAACCTCCCAGTCTTCCATTGGCTGGGGCAAACAGATAGCCCCGCCCCACACTCACACCATTGGTTGAGCCGGTGTTGCTATGTCAGACAGGTCAAGATGCTCAAACAGAGTGATGTTTTGACCACAGATATATATACATAGATTCCAAATTAGCTGCTGTTTCTATGAGCCGCTATACATAACCGTCTGCCAACGATCAAAGCCGGTCTGTGAATACACACTGTGAGATAACAAGTTGACTGTGTCTGCAACCATAGTTATACGCATGTATAAATATCTATATCTACAATAGACTTAAGCAGAGGATTTTGCAAAATTGAAAATACAAGATGAAGGCATTAGCTAACATGACATAAAAAAGTTAAGGTAGTTTAAAAACCTATAACACTTGAGTTAATACCAAAGACTTTATATATAGGAAGACGGTGCAATCTGATTACTTATGAATGGGAGAAAGTGCAATGCCCTTTATGGCGAATAAGCCCCGCCTTCTAAATTAAAGAGCCAATCGTTAATTAGTAAAGGTAGCGCATCACTACAGCTGCCGTTAGAAGCTCTGGTTGCTATAGAAACAGGCAACAAATGAAAATGAAACCGAAACAGTGTTCTGAGACGCGCGCGCGTAGAAATAACTTTATACAGGCTGAAAAATATACTTTTTTTTTTTGTCATAATTCGAGCGTTTAGAAACAAAATTTATGAGACAGTTGTTGTCAGATTTCATTGGTGATTTCAAATATGAAATTTGAAAATAGTTTCCCCATTCAACGAATTAGGAGCTGCACTTGCATGCCCGAGAGGTGTTTCAAAGATGGCCGCCGAGTGAAATGACTTGTCTTAAAGGGACTTTGGTTAATACATATAAAAACACAAACCGAAAGGTTATAATTTCTTCAGGAATTTAAATCTCTGTGTTTTTTTACAAACAGAAGCTGGGCAATGTTGTGGCATCTTAGAAAACTCATTGATTTTTACTGAGAGTGACGAAAGCATCTGAAAATCTGACTGTACCAAGATGGCGGACGCATCGACATATGGAGCATTCGAATGTGGCATCTACGTATGCATATCTACGATTTTAACCTCCCAACCTACGGATGACTTACAACTTTACAAATTAATTTTTGATGATTGGATTACGTCTTACAATAAAAGAGCCTACTATTACAGTCTTAATGTTTCTTTGTAACCTAATTGTAAATTTGACATTTACAAACAATTTCTTAGTGAAAAAAAAGTTTTAAATGAACTCCAACACCATTTTTTACCATTGTATACTAAGTAACATCATAGAAACATCACAAAAATTGTCATTTTAAAAGCACTGTCATTTCTTCCAGCGCAAACTTGCGTCCATTTTTTGCTAAATAAACATAATTTATTGTAGATGTTCTGAAAAACCTGCTATTTTTCTGTTGTGCTGAAAATGAACACATTCTCTGTCAGTTTATCAGTATCTATCTGCTCATGAAGATATATAGATGTTACAAATAACCACAAGAAATATGTGTCCTATTATTGGCAGAACCACATCACGCTATTGGGTGCAACTTCGGGTTTTGTGCACTCGTTTGCAGCTAAGTTCTCATGCACACACAAAGCATGCTGTCACTAGCCCTATTGTGCTTTGGTCTGTGTGGATTGGAGTAGGAGGGCCTGAGGTTTGTTGTGGTCAGCGTGCATTAACCAGAGCTCACGATGCAATCGACTGCAGGGCTTGCGAGCAGAACAGGTGCTTAGTATGTCAGCCATGTGGACTGAATAGAGGCTTTGTCACTGAGGGACCGTCCATGAGCCATTTAAGGCAGCGCTTGCGTCTGCCTCTTATCAGCAGGGAGTGGAGGTTTGAGGAAGGAAGGCTGCCGTGCGTGGGGGGGAGAGGATATGGGGTGGGGGGAGCTGAACATCAGCTACTGAACACACATGCATACATACATGTACATTGCAATGAAGAGTAGGTGGTCATCTATTTCTGCAGACAGCTATTAATTTTGGAGGTTATATTTTGAAGTGTTATGAGTGTAAGGGTGGTGGTGAGTCAGTAAAAAAAATAAAAGGTATTTTTACAGTACTTTTAAGTTTCAGATTAAGTGTAATAATACAAATATAATTAAAATTGTATATATATAATATAGAATATTGCAATATATTTTTACATATATAGTTATATAATGTAATTAAAATAGTTAATAAAATAAAATGTATATTATAAACTTATATTATGTATATATGTGTGTGAAATATAAAATATTACATTGTACATATATTACATATAATTAATATAATGCAACATTAAATTATACATAAATTAAAATATATACATATAATTAAAATACATAAAATAATTATAGTTAAATTAAAACATATACATATAATTAAATGTATACATACACTCACCTAAAAGATAATTAGGAACACCTGTTCAATTTCTCATTAATGCAATTATCTAATCAACCAATCACAATGCAGTTGCTTCAATGCATTTAGGGGTGTGGTCCTGGTCAAGACAATCTCCTGAACTCCAAACTGAATGTCAGAATGGGAAAGAAAGGTGATTTAAGCAATTTTGAGCGTGGCATGGTTGTTGGTGCCAGACGGGCCGGTCTGAGTATTTCACAATCTGCTCAGTTACTGGGATTTTCACGCACAACCATTTCTAGGGTTTACAAAGAATGGTGTGAAAAGGGAAAAACATCCAGTATGCGGCAGTCCTGTGGGCGAAAATGCCTTGTTGATGCTAGAGGTCAGAGGAGAATGGGCCGACTGATTCAAGCTGATAGAAGAGCAACTTAAATTGAAATAACCACTCGTTACAACCGAAGTTTGCAGGAAAGCATTTGTGAAGCCACAACACACACAACCTTGAGGCCGATGGGCTACAACAGCAGAAGACCCCACCGGGTACCACTCATCTCCACTACAAATAGGAAAAAGAGGCTACAATTTGCACAAGCTCACCAAAATTGGACAGTTGAAGACTGGAAAAATGTTGCCTGGTCTGATGAGTCTTGATTTCTGTTGAGACATTCAGATGGTAGAGTCAGAATTTGGCGTAAACAGAATGAGAACATGGATCCATCATGCCTTGTTACCACTGTGCAGGCTGGTGGTGGTGGTGTAATGGTGTGGGGGATGTTTTCTTGGCACACTTTAGGCCCCTTAGTGCCAATTGGGCATTGTTTAAATGCCACGGCCTACCTGAGCATTGTTTCTGATCATGTCCATCCCTTTATGACCACCATGTGCCCATCCTCTGATGGCTACTTCCAGCAGGATAATGCACCATGTCACAAAGCTTGAATCATTTCAAATTGGTTTCTTGAACATGACAATGAGTTCACTGTACTAAAATGGCCCCCACAGTCACTAGATCTCAACCCAATAGAGCATCTTTGGGATGTGGTGGAACGGGAGCTTCGTGCCATGGATGTGCATCCCACAAATCTCCATCAACTGCAAGATGCTATCCTATCAATATGGGCCAACATTTCTAAAGAATGCTTTCAGCACCTTGTTGAATCAATGCCACGTAGAATTAATGCAGTTCTGAAGGAGAAAGGGGGTCAAACACAGTATTAGTATGGTGTTCCTAATAATCCTTTAGGTGAGTGTACGTGGGTCAATGGCATGACATACATACGTTTGTGTCCAAGTGCATAATTTGATAAATTCATGACATATATCACTTTATTCTATAAAACCTATTTAGTTTGAACTCATTTTAAATAAGACATATGTTTTTATGTTTTATTATCCAAAATGTCAGGCGGTGCAACTGTCCGGACAAATGAACAGACTAAGAAAACTATTTAAAATGCTGTCTAAATAATAAAATAAAAAAAAATTAACTAAATACTATGGCATCATTTTAGATTTGAAACCTTTTCTTATAAATTTTTTTTTTTTTAGAAATATTACTAGTTTTAAAGCTGTTGAGATAATTGAAAAAGTTTGTCCAGCAATTTGTATATTCTCAAATGTCAGGGTGGCACAACTGCAAACATGGCTCTCTTATTATGAATTGACAAGGTAATAACAGCAAACGTGATAATATATCATCCAGAGGACCCCAACTGATCCTTGGGGTGCTGGCAAAAATTGCTAATAGTTCAAGTATAGGTAGGTTGGTACACTTTCCATGTCAGGTGGTGCGACTACATACTGCAAAAGTACATATACTCACTATTTGGTTGTACCGCCTGACATAAAAACAGTCAAAAAATGATTTTAAACTCTAAAATGTTATTTAACAATCGAAACTTGTTTAAACACAACATGCAAAAAAAATGTGATTCGTCAATGATCCATTATATACAGTATCCAATTAAATCGTCACAGTTTAAATGGTCAGATCAAATGTCAAGTAGATTTCCATCATTCGGGAAGTGTAAGGTCATAAGCGTGCTGTAAAAACGATATATTTATGTGCTCCAATGCTGTAGGATGTGATGTTTCATGTCAAGCATGTGCACTGTTGCTGCTGAGGAATTTGTGAGCACATGGGACGGGGTTTAAAGAGACGTGTGCACATACTAGAAGCGTGTGTGCATGTCTGTCTGGTGATGTGTGTTGAGTGAGTGGCTCTCCAGATGTCACCCACATCACATTTCTTGTTTACTGATATGATTTGCAGGTGCATGTGTCTGTGTTTGTGTCTGAGGGCCTATTTATAAATAACCGTACAGACATCAGAAGTACCTGACTGGAAATGCTATTGAATTCACGGACAGTCCGAGTGCTTTAGATATTTCTGCTAAAAACGATTTGAATTGATTCATTGTTCACCCTGTTCCCCACTGATAAACAGTCTAGACCAGAAACCCAAATGTTGTATTTTTGGGACTCTTAAAATGTAGACATACAATAGTGTGTTTCCTTTTTTCCAAAGAAAATTGTTGCAGGAAGTGAAAACCAAGTATAGAAAAAGGCTTTTCATCCATTCACCTGTCTTTGGACATCCACATTCTCAATTGTAGTACTCGGTATTAGGAAAAACATACATGAGAATGCATTCAAACGAAGTTCCACACTTTTTCTTGGTCATCCCTTACACATGCACAAAGTCTTTTATGTTCATCATGGCTGTATTTAATCAAAAAAACAGTAAAAACTGTAATATTGTGAAATATTATTACAATGTAAAATAACAAATTTTCAAATGGTGTGATGGCAAAGCTGAATGTTTACACCGGTCTTCAGTGTCACATGATCCTTCAGAAATCAATCTAATGTGCTGATTTGGTGCATAAGAAACATTTCTTATTATTATCAATGTTGAAAACAGTTTTTGTGGGAACCGTGACACATTTTTTAGAGTTATTTGATGAATTTAAAGGTTTAGCATTATTTGAAATGGGAATTTTCTGTAACATAAAAAAGAATGCTTTCGGCACCTTGTTGAATCAAGGTAAAAAAATGTCTTCAACATCATTTTTTATCCATTTTATTGTGTCCTTGTGGAATAAAAGCATTACTCTCTTACTGACTCCTCATTTTTGTATATAGATAGACATAAAAGCATTTTATCAAGATTATATCATGATTCTGGTAGCAAAAGGAAGAAAAAAGTCTGTTCAGACTACAAAAACGAAGTATATATGTGTTGGATTTTTTGCTGCCTTTCTGAACAAAGCCTCGGAGGATAGCTATAGGGAATAAGGTCACAGGGATTCTTTCAGCAGTGCTACAAAGTCGTGCCTAGTTACGCACTGCCCCATTATCCTTGTCACACAAGGCCATTGTTTACTCAAAGCCAATTCCAAGAGCGCACTGCCATCCGTGGTGCTCCTTCATTGTGTGCAATTGTCATTACGTGTCTTCTTCTGACCAGAACTTGTCTTAAGGGTCCACACTCTCATATCTTCTGTCTTCTGTTTCCTTCAGACCCTGTTAGCCAGAGCTCTCTACGACAACACAGCCGAAACTGAAGATGAGCTGGCTTTTCGCAAGGGTGACATCATCACGGTGGTAGAGAAAAATGTGGCAGAGAGCATTGGTTGGTGGAAGTGTTCTCTTCATGGACGTCAGGGCCTGGCACCAGCGAACCGCCTGGCTCCTCTATCCCCAGCAGAGGCTGAGAAAGCTTGTACGAACTTAAGTGCACAGAGGGACTTCTTGTGCAACCATAACATCTATCAAACTCCAAAAGCTACCAGGCCACCAGGGAATCCGATTTATGAAGAAATGAATACAATATATAAAGTGCCCCTTCAAGCCAACCCTTCACCAGATAAGCACATGGCACAAGAGGATCCAGAAGGAACCAGATCTCCACATGAAGTAAGTCTCTCATTGGAACAACAGCACCTTTTCTATTAGTGTAGGTCATGTTTATGTTTAATGTAATAGTTAGTTCCTCTGTGTTTGAATTGGATTGGTCCAACAGCACTGGAACTTTTCAGTGTTCCAGGCTGTCAATTTGAGCATTAGTGGTGAGGATTATTCAGTGACTATTCCTCAGGTTACATCATTACGCCAGTAGATTGTCATTGAATTGATTCATTCATCCAACCAATTTGTCCAAACACTGATTCATTGAATCATTCATCCAACTCATTCAAAACACAAATGACTGGCTGCATCCGATTATGCATACTTCCCTATATAGTAGGGAAAAACCATTATGTGAAATCAGTATTATGTCTAAATTCACAGTATTGAGGCCATTAGGCAACAGGAGAGGATTTGTGAATGACAGTAACACAAAGGATGCTTTTCTTCACATGACAATGACAACATGACAAATTTATAGACCTTATGCGCCAGAGAAACAAGCACGGTTTTAGTATTTTGTCTTTGAACTTCCGTTTTTGCAGTAGCCCGTGTTTGTTTCTATTGCAACGCTGTCAAAGAGTAGATTTAATTAGATTTAAGTGGATTTTTTTTTTGTAGAGCTAGCGAAAGTTATCATAAGCATTGTAATGTTTGAAGCACGTCATAACAAATGTCAGTGGATTTTAAAAAGAGCGGTTCATTCACAAATCCGTAAGATTTTACCTTAATTCTGTGGAAATACGCAGCGCTGAAAAAGGGCGGGGCTACATAAGGTCTATGAGATTACATTTATACTACACATATTCATATTATATAGAACACATTTTTCAACGGTCGCAAAGTATTTACTTATTCAAAAAAAGAACATACTCACTCATACAGCATGCTATATCGGATGCAGCCACTATCTTTATGAGTGAGTCAGTGATTTATTCACTCAACCGATTCATTCAATGATTCATCCAAGACCAGAACATATGAATAATTCATTCAAACGTTGTCCTTCTAAAACACTGATTCATTTAATTGAAGTGTGTCTCGGAGACGTGCAACGGTTGATACTTTGCTTGAAACTATTTTCGTTGGCAGAGCAAAAAAGAAAAAAAGACACTGAACATTTTCAAAAATGTAATTTGCTCCTTGTTTATAAAACTGTTGGATATGTATCTGAATAGTAACAGATCTGAATATGTAGATGATTTAGTATACACTGAACTGAGGCTAACAACAAGCAAGGTCTCGGAAACCCCTGCTGGCAAAGAGTTTACAGATGGGGACCAGGGGCCTCTCTCTGCGGGGACAGGTATGTAGCACAGGGGCTTTATGAGCGCATAAAAGAACAGCAAAGACAGACTTCAGACACCACTAACTGCAACCAGAAGATCTAGGGCTGAGGACCCCAGACTGAGAAAGAAAGAGAGAGAGAGCGAGAGGGAAGAGAGAGAAGTGTCTGTGCAAGTTACTGTGTAATAGATGAGGCAACTGGGTGCACATGTTGCCCACTTCCCCTCCTGTTTCAGGGAGAGAAGTTTACTATAGCAGCTTATAGTATGGCTTCAATTACAAAACTGGGTCAACTGGGCACAGATACAGTAAAGTGCACAGCACTTTAAAGGATCCTGTCTCGCAGCAAGAAGCGGGCCACGTGTTGCCACCTCCATAGAGTATTGAATTGGTTGTTTGTGACTAGACATATATTTATGCTCTTTTTAGGCTCTAACTGCTCCTCCCAGAACTGGTACAGAAATATATGATGTCCCAAGCCACGTGAGAAAACCCTCCATCTTCACAGTAAGTCCTCTTGAGGTTTTTTTTTTTTTATCTGTTCACTAGCCCAGGGTTTTCCAACTGAGGTCATGGGACCTGAACCTGGAGGGCTGGAAGGGGGTCTGCAGAAAATGTGAAATAAAATGTTTTGCATTTTTTTAAAAAGAAATTATAAAGTTAAAATTGGATTTACAGTTACAGAAAACATTTTGTATTGTTTAATTCAGATTTTTGCACAATTTATTTTATTGACAGCCATTGTTTTATCAGTCTAACAAATTTACAGTATACATAATAGCAAGTATAAATACATAAAAACAAGTTCAGATTTGATGTAAAAATATAGAAAATTAATAAATGAATAATACATAGAACAATAATTGTTAAAATTTGCTCACAAATACATAATACAGTTGAATTGAAAATGTTTCTCCTCAGGTTTATACATCTAATATTAATAGCGGGTAGGAAACAAAAGTTTGAAAACCTTCACAGTAGTCGTTTTGGGTTATACAACCAAAGATCATAGAGAGAGTGATGGTCAATTTGAGAATTACTCTGCAAAATAATATTGATAAAAGTTAACGTCATAAACTGTGTAACTTTCTTTTGAAGCCATCTATACGGCCGTCTTTGGAAAGGAAAATATCACTGACGTCAAGATTTGACATGCTACAAAATGCGAGATGCGCAACTGCAACCAAGAAAAAGGTAGGCATGGTAACACTTGTACATTACCCCATTCGGTAACACTTTATAATAACTACACACTATGAAGCATTAGTTAAGCATTAGTAAATAGTTAATTCATCATTTATAAAGCATTGATAGACATTAATAGGCAGTTTATAAATACAGCTATAAATGCTTTATTCTTGATTAATAAGCATATCTATAAGGTGCTTAAAGGATTAGTTCACTTTTAAAGGTCCCGTTCTTCGTGTTTTTTTGAAGCTTTGATTGTGTTTACAGTGTGCAATATAACATGTGTTTTTCACACAATTTACTTATCTGTATACCGCTGTTTTCACTGTCCTAAAAACGGCTGATGAGTTCCTTGTTCTATGAAGTCCCTCCTTCAGAAATACGTAACGAGTTCTGATTGTGCCAGCGGTTCCCGTGTTGTGATTTGACCGCAGCTTAGCGCACGTTGCACGGTCCTGTGTTGTGATGCGACAGCAGCTTAGCGCACGTTGCACGGAAAGGTCACGCCTCTTAACAGGGAGATGTATGTGCTCAATGATCTCTACAGCGTCCCTGTGAAAGCCAAACAAAGGTGATTTGACTCCGGGATGAAAATAACAGTGTCTCGACGACATGGCGACAAACACACTCAAACGCAACACTTCCTCGTCTTCTCCACGCGACACGTCCTCTTCTCCACGTGGGAGAGCAACAAGACCACGCCCCCTTTTTCGCGTATTCTTGTGGGCGGAGGTTAGTCTGTTCTACTGTTCTACTGACGTAATTAATGAAGGAAGTACCAGGATGTAGTCCAAGCCGGCCGTTCGCTGTAGGCTTTGAAAGGGAACTTCTGTTAAATAAAATATCGCGCTTGGCATTGAACTTTGAGCGTTATAATTTTACAGGTATTATTTATGCTCTAACAGCAACATTACACACTAACTAAAGTTTGAACAATGGGATCACGAAGAACGGGACCTTTAAATAAACTTTTGCTGATAATTTACTCACCCCCATGTCATCCAAGATGTCCATGTCTTTCTTTCTTCAGTTGAAAAGAAATTAAGGTTTTTGATGAAAACATTCCAGGATATTTCTCCATATGATGTAACTTCCGCTAAGTGAGGTCAAATATGAGCGTGGTCATAGATATATTGATCGTAGATGCCTCATTCTAAGGCATCTAAGGCGCTAATGAGGCATCTACATATACATCTATGACCACGCTTGTATTGTACCTCACTTAGCGGAAGTTATGGCGGAGCTCAGAGATGATCACGTTCGTCTGATAAGAGGTAAAATAATAGCATAAATACTGCTCGGTTTCTCACAGAAACTGATCGTTTCGCTAGATAAGACCCTTATTCATCGTCTGGTATCGTTTAAAGCCCTTTGAAGATGTACTGAAACTTTCATTTGGACCTTGAACCGTTTGGAGCCCATTGAAGTCCATTATATGGAGAAATATCCTGGAATGTTTTCATCAAAAACCTTAATTTCTTTTTGACTGCAGAAAGAAAGGCATTGACATCTTGGATGACATGGGGGTGAGTAAATTATCAGCAAAACCGATAATTTCCAATTCATTTTACACTTTCTAAATTATCTGATGAACCACTGACAACTCCTAAATAACTGGTCTGTAAATACAATTATTATTAAGCACATTATAGATATGCTTATAAATAAAGAATAAAGCATTTATAGCTGTATTTATAAACTGCCTATTAATGTCTATCAATGCTTTATAAATGATGAATTAACTATTTACTAATGCTTAACTAATGCTTCACAGCGTGTAGTTATTATAAAGTGTTACCCGTCATTCAAGAAGTCTTCACTAAACCCCCATTCAGTACAAACGCTAAACCAAATCAATTTGTGCAATTGCTGAACCAGTTATAAATGAAAATGTCTTTTAATTTTTTTTTTAGGTCGCTACTATACACCCATTATCTTCCCAGGACCCCAATTATGACATCCCAATGCCCTCCATCAGTGAGGATATTCCAAAGCCTCCATGTGATTATAGTACCATGCCGAAACCCTGCAAGTCTGAATGGATTTATGACGTGCCTGTCTTCCCACAAAAACAAGGATGTGAACCTGGCTACTACGGAACCATGCCACCCAAAACTATGAATTCAAACCACTCTCTTTATGACATTTTGCCGACACACATTTGGTCTGAAAGGAAGCACTGTGTCGTCCAGTCCCTCTATGACATCCCCAAACCTAGCAATGCAGTGATGCAATCTTGTATAGACACTGGGAAAGAAACAAATACATGCATCTATGATGTCCCACCTTGCCATAAACAAACAGAGACCCCTGTAGTGTTACCCAAACATCAAAGCCTTCCTGAAATGAACTGTCTAAAGAGCCACCAACCCCTTGACTACAGGGGTAAACCTGGAGCCATGTATGACCAACATTGGCACTCAAGGAGCAGGACAATGCCCAGGCAGCCTGTGGAAGGGATGATTAGAATGGACAATGAAAATAACAAAGACCACCAGAGGAGCTCAACGGTGTCCAATTCTTCCACAGCTTCCAGTTCTTCCAGGAGCTCCTGCGACTCCTTCATGCTGAGTTCTCCGGAGCCCGAGCTCTTGCGCGAGGTCACTCTTTCACAGGAGGAAGCCGGCAACAGGTTGCTTGAGCTGCAGGAAGTGGTGTGCCAATCCGTGCCCAAACTCATGCTGTTCGTCAGCAGCCAATGGAGGAGCAAAGAGCACCTGGAACAGCACCTCCATAAGATCCGCACGGCTGCCGAAGACGTGACTGACTCCGTCACCTGCTTCTTGAACTTTGCCTTGGATGTAAGAGGCAACGCGCAGCGTCTGACAGACTCTAACCTGCAGACCAGGCTTCTGAAGCAGCTCTCCATCGTTGAAGACTCTGGCTTGATCCTTCAACAGGCTGCAAGTGCTCTGCGAGATCTGGGCTGGCTGCTGGATAAGCTAGTTCAGGATGCCGGCCAGTCCCAGACGCCTGACCACCTGGAGCGGTTTGTTATGGTGGCTCGGACCGTACCAGAGGATGTGAAGAGACTGGTATCCATCCTGAACGCAAATGGAAAGCTTCTTTTCAGAGTGCCAACTAAGGAAGCAGAAATGGTGGAGGATGTAGTCTCATCTGAATGGAAAAGTCACAGCAAACGTGAACCAATGGTAGACTCAGGAATAGATGAGAGTGACTATGTGCAACTTCAGGTAGGCAAATCACACTACAGGCTACTCCTATTAACATTAATGGTACAAATGCTATTACTATAAATTTGGATGCACTGATACTTATAAGCCCATCATTATTTTAATGTTATGGCCTATAACCAATATATGGCCAATATTATATACTATACATTTATAATATATAAATAAATGTAATAAATTATAAATAAAACGCAAAAAAAAAAGCAGTCGTAAATGCTACAAGTGAATGTAAGCGTCACATCATTGCAATGTACAGTATGAAAAATGGATATTCATTTTGAGATTTGCTAAAGATAGCATTTAATAGTGTTATTAAATGATTAATTTGACTTGCATTTATGACAGCAAAGGTAATCTAAATGTAAAAATAAAATAAATGAACATGCATGATAAATTATTATATATATTGCATCTCTACAACTAATAATAATAATGTACATTTTGCCTTTAATCAATATCATAACATTCAAAAAATTTTGAGTTGTTTTTTTAATTTTGAAAGAAGTCTCTTCTGCTCACCAAGGCTGCATTTATTTGATCAAAAATACAGTAAAACCAGTAATATTGTGAAATATTATTATCATTTAAAATAACTGTTTTCTATTTTAATACATTTTAAAATGTAATTTATTTCCATGATGGCAAAGCTGAATTTTCAGCATCATTACTCCAGTCTTTCAGTGTCACATGATCATTCAGAAATGTTTCTGATATGCTAATTTGGTGCTCAACATTATTTTAATTTGAAATAGAGATATTTTGTTTAAATTTGTATCAATTTAATGCATGCTTAATAAAAGTAATCTCACTGACCCCAAACTTTTGAATAGTAGTGTAATGTTGAGTAAATTATATATGTAAGGCATGAACAATAATATTGTTTACCTAAATATGTTTAACAACTAATGTTATTGCTTTTTAACAGACAAAGACAGAGTTTGACCAACAACCAAAACCGGCAAAGAGCACCTTTAAATCAAAGAAAAATGGTGATAACTTGAAAAAACAGGTAAAAACTTGTGACCCTCCCAGTACAGCTCACAGTATTGTGATTTGGACTTTCTAAACCATTTTATTATTTATTGTGTCTTCAAAAGGTTTCCAAATCCGGTAGCCCCTGCAGTCCACTCCAAACCTCCAGGAAGCCTTCCATCTCTGACCACTGCCGGTTATATTTTGGAGCCATTCAGAAGGCCATCAGCGTGTTAAGAAGTAGTCTGAATGATGGCCAACCCCCTGAAAAATTCATCTCCCACAGCAAGCTGGTAATTATGGTGGGTCAAAGACTCGTGAACACTCTGTGTAGTGAAGCGAAAAGTGGAGAGACCAGCCGGGAAATGTTGACTATGAGCAATCAGCTGTGTGCCCATCTCAAGCAACTGGCCATGGTGACCAAGAAGGCAGCTGTGAACTTCCCTGACAAACTGGCTGTCCAAGAGGCACAGGACACTGCCAAAGATTTGGCTCAAAGGGTGCAACACTTCAGAATGTCACTGGACTCCTGAGCAGCAGTTTTGCCATCTGGTAGCCCAGTTTATCATGTAGAGGTGGGCTGGTAAAGATAACATGATATTTGTGAAGTATCTCAATTTTTTGTGATTTGTATGCAAGTCTAAACCAGCCACTCTTAAACCGAACCCTACTATTTTTTGTATTGTTTAACATGTTAGTCTGGATGAGGAGGCAGTGTTAAAGGTAACAAAGGGACCACTTATAATAACCTCAGTTAATGATATTGAGTATGTTTACATGCACAACATATGCTGATGCAAGAATAAAAGCCATTGTACAAATATCCGTTAAGGTGTTTACATATAGACATACCATTTGAGTGCTGCAATCAGGGTTTGCCTTCACCTTTTTTTTTAACCTGATAAAATAAAACATTTGAAGGTGGTTGGATGGCATTATGTTGGTGGGTTATTAAGAAATACCATTGTAGGAGTGTATGCATGTAAACATACTAAAGACAAAGCAGAAAGCATGATAGTTGCTGTGTAGATGTTCACCCAAAAAAGAAAATTCTGTCATTATTTAGTCACCCTCATGTTGTTCCAAATCTGTTTTTCTGTGAAACACAGGAGAAATTAAAACAATGCCACTCTTTTTTTAGTACAACAACAGTAGCAATAATGTCAAGCTCCAAAAGCAGCCAATTAAAACAACACGAATGAATAAATGGCTTTTGGTCTATTTCTTACACATAGCTAGAGCAATATGGTGCCGTGGTCCATTTTGGAGCTTGAAACAAATTAATGACAGAAGGTTCATTTTTTGGGTGAACTATTCTTTTTAAAGACAGTAATACAGTAACAGTCTTAAACATGACCTGTGCATTTATTCGTCGCATTCTTCATACTTACTCAGCCAAACCTCAGACTTTAAATTGCACTTTTATAAAGCCGCACACTGTATACAGATTTTTGGTCATAAGTAGACAAAAATGTATGTAGATGAGTATAGTATGTGCCACTTTTTTGTACAATATTTGAAAATGCAGTGTTTGAACAAAATGTAAATATTTCCTCAATATAATTGATGTTACAGTTTTTTAATTTGTCAATTTTTCTAGTTTTCAATATTCACACGAATGTAGAATCCTCTGTTTCTTCAGTTATGTCTGTGAAACGATTTCTTCACAAATAAAATGATACTTACCAACATTTTCTGACTGTGTATCTGTACTGAGACATTTCTCAAAATATCTTCTTTTACAGAAGAACGTCAGATTTGGAATGACGTAAGGGAGAGAAAAAGACGACAGAATTTTTATTTTTATTAAATTGTTTTAAATTCAAATGACTTAGATTTGTGTTAGATCGAATTTGATCAAATCTGCTTCTAATGAGAAACGTCTGGCTTCTACTATAGCCTACAAATATAAACAACGCGTTGGCGCCCTCTATCGATTGAACCTTGAAAAACGTCTAATTTTCCTGTGACCCCTCAACCAACAAATGGACCCCCGGTAGGCCTATTAAAAAAAGCTAGTAATTAACTTTAAGAACATTTGCAGTTATTAATATAGTATATTCATAACAGATTATTCACAAATAAAAAATTAGTTAAAAATGTCAGTTGCCCGATTAAAATGTCTAGTACTTAAATGTTTTATTAGTAACTTTAGTTCTAGATCTAATGAATATTGACTAGTAATCTATAATAAGTAGTTGTCACAACTGAAATTGTGTCCGTAGCAAATACAGCTTATATATGAACCACAGAGCCATAGACCTCATTAGCAACTCCACGTTAGTTAGTAGCCTAGTATTTACTTATTGGCTAAATTTTTAAACTTTAAAAAATATATTTGTACTCGTTTTATAATAGCAAGAGTATCATAACATGCAACAGTTCTCCAAGAGAACCGCGCCCACTGAAGTCCAGACTCCTCCTCCGGTGTGACTGTACGTGCCCAGCGTCGCTCCTCTCCTCTTTCCCCTACACACCAGACACATCCAGACCGCAGACATGGCTCCATAAGGGTGCACATGGCGGCTAGCAGCCATGAACCAAAAAACAACTCACCAAAAACTACAGATGCATCTCCGATTTGATTGATTTTCGATTGATCAACTATCACATCAGCTGCAATATTCTTCAGTCCGGGTTTCAGCATTCGGGAGAGGCTGCTTGCTTGCAACTCTCTCTCTCCATTTCCTCCTGACAATTTTACGTTCTTACTCAACAGTAGATATCACATTGTAAAACAACAGTCATGGGTGTGCAGGGTTTCCAGGAATACATTGAGAAGCATTGCCCCAATGCCGTGGTGCCGGTGGAGCTCCAAAAGCTCGCCCGGGGTAGTCTGGTCGGCGGCGGCCGGCAGAGACCCCCTCAAACTCCGCTCCGGCTGCTGGTTGACGCCGAGAACTGCCTGCACCGGCTCTACGGCGGCTTCTACACCGACTGGGTGAGCGGAGGCCAGTGGAACCACATGCTTGGGTACCTCGCAGCCCTCGCCAAAGCCTGTTTCAACGGCAACATCGAGCTGCTAGTGTGCTTCAATGGCGCCCTGGAGAAAGGCCGTCTCCACGAGTGGGTCAAGCGACAGGTGAACGAGAGGCAGACCGCCCAGCAAATCGTCAGCCACATCCAGAACAAGGGAACCCCGCCGCCCAAGGTCTGGTTCTTGCCCCCGGTGTGCATGGCCCATTGCATCCGTCTGGCGCTCCTCAGGTTCCACATCGGGGTGAGTAGCAGTGTTTTGGACATATGCAGCCATTAGCTTAGCAGAACCAGACCCAGATCAAGTGATCAAGCAAGTGCTCGTCTTACAAGACAGTGGGTTGGCAGCTAGCAGGTGGCCTAGACTTATTTCTCTTCGAAAACAGCCTAAGAGTGTTTGCTGGTCTTAGCTGATTTAATATGGTCTCACTGGCTGGCTAAGTTGAAAAGTTTACAAAATCTATCTGAAACCTGTCAGTAGACCGAGGGAAGGTAATAAAACTAGCCTGTCAGTGAAACTGTATTCTTCAGATATAAACCAAGCCTTACCCTGGTTTACATGTTCTATTGATTTCATATACACAAACATGTTAGAACCAAGATTGGCAGCTAGTTTAAGATTTTCCCCCAGATTGCCCCAAACCTCTCTAAAACCCCCTACAAGCCAGCTAATCAGCTAAGCTTTTTTTTTTTTTTTTTTTTTTTGTTAAAGCAGGGATCCAACTTGTTGGAACATAAATACATGGGTTGGGTGTGCATGGTCTTGGACACAAATCTGTAGGACATGCTGGTGGGTTGATCCACAGACATTTGGTGAACAGAGATGCCAGCTGTACAGGTTGGCAGTACACTGACAATTAACTGAATGAAAATGAAGCATAAATGATATAATTAATGACATGTTAAAAAGTAAATCTGGTATATAAATAATAACACAATAAAATCGTAAATATTTATTCACTATTTTTACAGATAAAGAAAAGTGTTATCTATATATCTACATTAATAACCATATACATGAATAACCAAAGACAAACCTCTCATAATAGAAGAAAAACATGCATTTATGTATGAATGCAGAAATGAAGCTATGGAGAAGTAGGTTGTGCTGGCAAAAGGAAGCGCCACCTCTTCTTTTCTGTGATTGGCTGTTGCGTCACACTCTTGTGACACAGAAATAGTAAGCACTGCTCTGTTATAGGCTGCACGCTCTCCTGCGTCACTTCTGCTGAGATTTAGCAGCCGTACAGGCTGAGACTAAGTTTATGGGCCCTGTTCTGAGAAGAGAGACATGACTTACGAGATTATTGGCCTTCTTTCAGCAAAAGTGTTTGTGTATGGATTATTGTTATTAAGGCAGGAATGGAAAATTATACTACCAGGATTTTGATCAGCTTGTCTCCTGTTCTCATAAACATAGGATCAATTCAGAAACTGAAATGTGGGCCAGAATCTGTGCAATATGATGGATTTAAAAATGTATTTGCTCACGAGTCAAGCCTCGTTTTCCTATCAGTTAAAGGCCATCAAACATCCTGTTGCTCAATGTATAGTTTTAAAATTCACATCACAGCCCAGAATCATCTCATCATTGATTCTTTCAAAAAGTGCTAATCGATTAAAGTGTTTGACAGAGAAGCCATTATGTGATGCAATTAGAAATAACATTTCCTAGACTAAACGTGCCACACATCCTTTCATGGAAATCTGTGAAACCCTTCAGTATAGTCAATCTCATCGATGTAAATTTGTTTTCGTTCTTCTAATGAGCCTTCCTGTAATTTGCTTCCTCACTCAGGTTGTCCAGACCATCGAGGATCATCACCAGGAAGTGATTGCCTTATTTAGAGAAAATGGGTTCCATGGCCTGGTTGCCTATGATTCTGATTACGCCCTGTGCAACATCCCGTACTACTTCAGTGCCCATGCTCTCAAACTCAGCCGCAACGGCAAAAGCCTCACCACCAGCCAATACCTGATGCACGAAGTTGCCAAGCAACTTAATCTCAATCCAAATCGTTTTGTCATTTTTGCTTCACTTTTAGGTAGGTTTTCGAGTCAACATGACACCTACATTCACCCTAATACATGTTCTTAGTCTTGTTGTGAATGTTTTTCTAAAGACAAAATGGTTTGACTTTAGAGTTTTTATTCCATCTAATCATTTCCCATGGATAAAATTAAGTCCTGCATTACCTTAGGTTGGGGCAGTAGTTTCATGCAGGGTGTAAAGTAGCTGTTTTTGGATGTAAAAGTCTGCAAAGTTTTAAAGATCAAATTGCACAACAAATAAGGTTATTGCCTCCTAAATAAAAGAATCAATTCTGAACTAACCAACGCCATTGTAACTGTTCGTATCACTGTGTAAACAGCTGAAATTTAAGATGTACTAATAGGCGTTTTGTGTCCTATACTTGCTGTAAGCGGTAGTACAATCTGCTGCAACTATCGATTATTTTGATGAGCGATTAATCTGTCGATTAATCAGATTAATTAAAAATTCTTATTATTTTAAACAATGCTATTCCACATCCTGCCCAATGCTGTCTTCCAAACAATGCGTAATATGAAAACAAATATAGTGAATGTATCTATGTAGGGCTATGCTGTACATAAGCAAAAAAGGGTTCAATTTAACACGCATGTGCCCCCCAGTGCTCATTCATCAAGTCATTCAAAGTGCAGTTTAATAAGACTCGCTTGATGTCAAAATATGCAAAATGGAAATGTTCCTTTCTAACACGATTTACAGATAACTAGGCATGTGCCAATATCAAATTTTCATGTTGCGGTTAATTGCTGAAGCTTTTATCACGGTATACGGTATTATCACGATATTGAAATAAGTTGCAAAAAAAGTGTTGTCATACTATAACAGGTTTAATAACTTTCTTATAACAAAAGAACCAAACATTTAAATACAATAAAGCAATACACAAAAATTTATAAAGTAAACAAATATTTAAAACCGATTAAATGCAAAAGAAATATAAAGAACAACAGGTAACACTTTACAATAATGTCTCACCAGTTAATGCATTAACATTAACAAAGAATGAAAAGCTACATTTTTACAGAAGTTATTCTTCTTTGATAATGTTAGTTTAAAAAAGCAACTGTTAGTGTAAGCTCAGGTCCATTAAATAAAAGTTACAACTTTTGATTTGATTAATGTGTTATTAAATGCTGAAATGTACATTTAACTAAGATTAATACATGCTTTAGAAGTATTTTCATTGTCAGTTTGTTAATGAATGAACTAATGTTAAATAATAGAGCCTTTATTGTAAAGTGTGTGACTGAACAACAGTCAGAACATATTCAAACAATATCTAGGGCATGTCATTTAGTATATCGTATTACTGTTTACCGGCACATGTCTACAGATAACCATAAAATGTAAGCTATGCACTGAGGAAAACGTGTCAGAGGCAATAAACAGTAAACGCATCTGTCAAAGCACGACAGGGCAAGATGCGGTAACACTTAAGCTTTTGTTTGAAGCCCTATAAATGTAAAGCATTCTCATGTTTTGGACAACTTGTACAATGTACCTTTCCCGGAGCAGCGCACTCTGTGTCCTCTGCTATTTTCCATGCGTGTTTTTTCCATAGAAATGGGTTATTCCGTGACTGGCTGGTTTCTGAGCGCAGCGCACAGTAGGGCTGCATGAGTTGCGGAAAATATCTAATTGCGATTATTCTGGTTAAAATTGTGATTGCGATTTAAAATGCGATTATTATTGTTTTTTTATTTTTGCAAATGAAAAGTGTGTATATAACATTTTGTGATTATATATTAATATGGCTAATAATAATTATTATGATTATTATTATTGCTAAATAAAACTAAGAAATATTACTATTACAATAACATTTTCATTATTAAAGGTCCCATTCTTCGTGATCCCATTGTTCTAACTTTAGTTAGTGTGTAATGTTGCTGTTAGAGCATAAATAATACCTGTAAAATTATAAAGCTCAAAGTTCAATGCCAAGTGAGATATTTTATTGAACAGAAGTTCCCTTTCAAAGCCTACAGCGAACGGCTGGCTTGGACTACATCCTGGTACTTCCTACATAAATGACGTCAGTAGAACAGACTAACCTCCGCCCACAAGACTACGTGAAAAAAGGGGGCGTGGTCTTGTTGCTGTCCCACGTGGAGAAGAGGACGTGTCGCGTGGAGAAAAGGAAGTGTTGCGTTTGACTGTGTTTGTCGCCATGTCGTCGAGACGCTGTTCTTTTCATCCCGGAGTCAAATCACCTTTGTTTGGCTTTCACAGGGTCGCTGTAGAGATCATTAAGTGCGCATATATCTCCCGTTAAGAGGCGTGACCTTTCCATGTGCGCTAAGCTGCTGTCGAATCACAACACTGGAACCGCTGGCACAATCAGAACTCGTTACGTATTTCTGAAGGAGGGACTTCATAGAATAAAGGAAGTCATCAGCCGTTTTTAGGAGAGTGAAAACAGCGGTATACAGATAAGTAAATAGTGTTAAAAATACTGTTTTTTTTTTTACACGCGAAACATGAACACATGTTATAATGCACACTGTAAACACAATCAAAGCTTCAAAAAGACACGAAGAACGGGACCTTTAAAAATGTTAAATAGAGCATTTAAGAATAAATATAACAGTATAATAATAATAATTATTATTATTATATTTTACAGAAAACTTATTTTACAAAAAATAAAAATGGGTTACCTGTTAGTATGCAGACAGCCTATGACTAAAAATCATTAGAAAGGTCTAAGGATTTATTGTAAAAAAATATATATTATAAAAATCTTTGGTTTTTATCTGTGATATCTATTTCTTAAAGTCTATGTCTTTAATATGAAATATGAGCCTCTTATGCATCCACTGTGGGGATTAAAACACCTGTACATTGAAGAAAAACATGGATTTATTTAGAAGTATTATTTTTCTTATTTTCTACCCAAAAGTTTAATTCATACTGGAAGCCAGAGGGCGCCCTCGAGCAGAAACTCCACATTTTCCTCAAAGAAGTAATAGTGTACAGGAAATCCCTAATGTGAAGCTGGTGCTGTAGGCTGAATAAAGCATGATAGAAATGCTTTGACTGATTAAACATGGAGATAATACTTCTGCGACAAGATTCTTCAAGCCGTCTCGGGTATTTTCATAATAATAAAGTATGCAGTGCTGATTGACATTCTGTGATGAGAAGCCACATCCGCTCCACTGACTATATGAAGTGAGTTAAAACATGTTATTAAACGTTGTATTTTGTTGGACAACAGGTTTATGAACGTTTCACATTACTAGTTTGTGAAGATGTTTGACGCGTGTTGTTTTTTTCAAATGCACGACTCAAGCTCGCAGTGCTTTCAGATGGAGCAGCGTTTACTACTGATCACAGAGATGCTCTTCACTGACACACTGGGCATTTATTTATTTCATTAAAATCGCAGCCTTTGCGGTTTCATAATCGCACATAGTTCGATTTCGATTAATCATGCAGCCCTAGCGCGCAGACTAATCGATAATCAAATTAATTGTTGATTATTGGGCCATCTGACCAATCAGAGCAGAGTAGGATCGCAGAAAGGAGGGATTTAGAGCAGTGTTTCCCAACCAGGTCAGTCTGACGAGAGCAGGGGTGCTGTGTAAAAGTCCTTCAAATATATATATATTCAAATAATTCTCTCTTTGTAAACTTTGTTCAATGCATGCGAGTGCTGCCGTATGTTCGAATATGACCAGTCATTTTTGCCGTCATCACCCGGTGCATAGACCTTAAAAAAAAATGGACGATGCGACTTCATTGACTTCCGCTGACCAGAGTTGAAGCTTTCGTAGGCCCGCACACAGAGCTGACATCTTGGGACCGAGTCTGCGCAGTAGCAATCTCGGGACCGGAGTCTGCGCAGTAGAGAGCAGGAAGTAGAGGCGCGATTATCAAAAGCCCGCCCACGCTCTCACAGATGCAGAACAATTCATTATGATGGTGTGAAATAAACAGTTATGGAAATGAAAGCTTAAGCTCCAATCTCCTCCCAAAACCCCCCCAAAAAGTCTGTTAGTGCCTCAGTGACAACTTCAGAGAAGCCGTCAATCTCAGCTGTCAATCATGACGTCACACCCCCCCCGTTTTTATAGCATCAAATAACTCTCTAAAACGAAACCTTTTTAAAAAACGAACACTTGAAATGAAATCATCGTGATTAAAAACTGCCTAAAATGACAGAAACCATCTTTAGGAAACAATTATTTGAAGTGTAATTGAATTGTTTAGTGTGTCTTGCGTCCATTCTAATACATGGAGAGGTGGAGTTTATGAGCTATACTTGGACCAGCCACCAGGGGTGATCGAGGCGCGGAGGCTTCAGTTTCTGAGAAGAAGGACTACAGGCTTGCGCTGCGTACCAATTCGCATACTATCCGTACTAAATAGTATTCGAAAAAATAATTAGTATGTCCCAAATCGTAGTATGTTGAAAAGAGTATTCCAAAGATTCCTGGATGGTCTACTATTTCCAGTCATAATTCGAAGTGCAGATCGATGCGCACTCTTAACGGCTGATATTGCCCACAACCCATTGCGAGATAGACGAGGATTCGATTAGAACTACAAACACGGATAAAAAGTGTAAAAAAAAAAAACTACAAACATGACTGTTACGCGAGTCTAACGGTTAAGTAGAGGATTAGATAAAGGCGTTTGAGTGAGCAATTATCAGTATTTAACCTGACAAAATGTCAATGTTAGCCACATTATATTTCACCTGCAGCAGCATTGTGAACTTTTGTAATGATACTTTTGGCCATTAACTTTGCAAACACATGAGAGGAGTCTCTGCATTAAAGACCCACAAATGGCAGATCAACGTGCAACTACATTTCTCTCCGATACGGTAGGAAATTAAATTGAATGTGGAGGATTTGAACTGTGACGATGATTGAGAGGGCAGTTTAAACGGTGACGGGATGCACGTAACTAAGCAACAGAGTCCGTTAAAGATGACGAAGTAGTATGTCCCAAAGCTAGCATACTCTTCTGCTACACACTAAGTATGTACTTTTTCTTCACAAAAACAGTACACACTTTTAGGACGTAGTATAAGTAGGCGAATTGGGACGCAGCATTGGTGTAGTGCCAGAAGACGCAAATGAGAAGTCGCGTGCGCTGTGAGAAAACTTGCACGCAAATATTGAGTTCTCTTTCAAGTCTTGCTCTTAAACGGACAAACTCTCACAAAAAGTATGTCAACATGTCCATCTTGATGAGTATTCTAGCAGACATAGTCTGTATATGCCTTAAGTAAACTTTATACAGTTGAGAAAGACGACGCATATCCGTGCATTAGGTCTTAAAGGGGCAGTAGCCTTTACTGCTGTCTGTTTAATGTCAAACAACAAAAGACAAGGACATCACTCACTTCTCTTGATTGAATAGCTTTTGTAAGTTTAATAGGATTAATCTTTCATTTATACAGTCAAATATGCAATGTTATTTTACATTTGTTCAATTTCTGTACCTGAAAACTAATGTTAGACGTACCTGAAAAGCATAGTTTATTTTATTAGTAGGCCTATCTTTGCTGAATAGTATTTATTTGTGCTGCTGCTTGTATTTAAATGATTTTTTCTTCTTATTTTCTTTATTTTTATTTGACAGTTGTCCTTTTTTCCCTGAACATAGTAAATTCTGAACCGTACCGAAACGGTGAACCTAAAACCATGATACAAACTGAACCGTGAGCAATCTGCTCCCCTAGTGTAACGTATGCAAGGGGGTGCCACAAAATGGAGAACATTTTCAAAGGGTGCCATGACTGAAAAAAGGTTGGGAAACACTGATTTAGAGAGACTGAATCTTCGAACTAACCATTTTCAGACTGAGAAATTAGGTAATGTGCAATGTATGAGAGAATTAAAGTGTTTTCTGACCTTGGATGCATGTAAACCTATTGTAGGAGACCTCCAAAGAACAAATTGACCTTTAATAGCATAATAGGTGCACTTAAAAAATAAATAAATAAAATGATTCAGCAAGGCTGTATTAAATTGATCAATAGTGACAGTAAAGACATTTTTTAACGTTACAAAAGATCACTACTTCAAATAAATGCTGTTCTTTAGAGCCTTCTATTTTACAGGGGAAAAACACGTAGAGATAATTGCTTAAATGTTATCAATATTGTCACAAATCATTCTTTTAAGGTTTTACAGCTGCAATAAAAAGTGTAAAAAGTTAGTACTTCTGTAATACATGATCATATAAAACTAAATGCTATTTTTGAAGGTAATCACATACTGCCTGATGAAGACTTGGCTGCCTTTCACTGGAGTTTACTTGGTCCTGAACACCCTTTAGCATCCTTGAAGGTAAAGCCACTTATTACATTTGTTTTGGTCTCTGTATATATTTTTTCGCTTGTCATTTAGCTTATGTTCATTAATACTTAGCACTTAATGGCCAAATAGCTATTTAAGAACATTTTTAGAAAATGTGCATTCAGTCTGGCTCCAAATACTTTAGGTTTTCTATATTGACTAGTAAATGTTTAAAGGTTGCAAAAATAAAGACTTCAGTTCTCATTAGATTTCCTCAGTTAAAAGCCACTGACCAGTTTCCTTGACAACCAGATTGAAATGTGGAAAGTAACTGATCAGAGCAATGCAAAATCTCTTCAGCATTGTGCTCAATGTGTACCCTTTTAGTTTAAATACCCAGCATTTGAATCTCGCCCAACAAATCAACTACTGCGACTATAAAGGAAAGGGTTAAGCTGAGGAATGGCTTCATGCGTAACCTTCTGTTATCTTCTCTCAGTGTTGCTGTTGCTTGACAGATGGCTTTATTGATTCACCATGAGCTAGAATTGAGTGGGCTTTCCTCCATTTTAACACCTGACTTGGAGATCCATGCGTTCTGCTTAGTCACTTTTCATCGCTATCATTCTCGACTCATGTGTCACGTATGTCTGTTTGGGTCTATCTATATTTAGTAATTACTTGGTTGTTATTCAAAAATAGGCCCTTTTTTTTAGCAGTTTATGATTCCCATTGTCAATTAAGCTTGATTAACCTAATATCTGTTTGTTTGTACACATACCGGATTGTACCCAGTCAGATATGTACTCCTATGACACCCATCACATTTTAAGCAGAAGGAGCTTTTGCTAGGGGTGTGATGGGTTGTTTTCTCTGACCCAGGTCCGCGCGCACCAACTCGTTCTTCCTCCATGTGATGTTGTCATAAGAGCCGTGGCAGACTATGTCCGCAACCTACAAGATGTCCATGATCTGGACGCAATCACTAAAGACATATTCAAGCACTCTCAGGTAAGATAACACACCATTGTAGCATTTTAAAAGGGATTGTTCACTGAAAAATATAAATTATGTATTGCTGCACAATAAATTTGAATAAAGGTGAAAGCACAAAATGGCTTAGAGTGATTATCATATCAGAAATGCTGTGAATTTGAAGCTCTGTGTTCTTTTAAACACAAGCAGTTCATAATCTGATCATCTCTGCATCTGCTTTGAGTATAAGTCGCTTATAACTTGCATTTAGGGACAACATGCACCAAACATTTTCCCAAAGTTGTAATGAGAAGCACTTATAAACTATTGTCTGTTGTCAACTAAAGACAAAAGTATGGAAGCTTGTTTCCTCCACAGAGAAAAATAATGAAGGTAATAAAAAAGGTAATTTCAACTTTTTACTGACTTTATATCACGCAATTCTGACTGACTCTATATCACGCAATTCTGACTTTATATCACGCAATTCTGACTGACTTTATATCACGCAATTCTGACTGACTTTATATCACACAATCCTGACTGACTTTATATCATGCAATTCTGACTGACTATATCACGCAATTCTGACTTTATATCACGCAATTCTGACTGACTTTATATCATGCAATTCTGACTGACTTTATATCACACAATCCTGACTGACTTTATATCATGCAATTCTGACTGACTATATCACGCAATTCTGACTTTATATCACGCAATTCTGACTGACTTTATATCATGCAATTCTGACTGACTTTATATCACACAATCCTGACTGACTTTATATCATGCAATTCTGACTGACTATATCACGCAATTCTGACTTTATATCACGCAATTCTGACTGACTTTATATCACGCAATTCTGACTGACTTTATATCACACAATCCTGACTGACTTTATATCATGCAATTCTGACTGACTATACCACGCAATTCTGACTTTATATCACGCAATTCTGACTGACTTTATATCACGCAATTCTGACTGACTTTATATCTCACAATCCTGACTGACTTTATATCACGCAATTCTGACTGACTTTATATCACGCAATTCTGACTTTATATCACACAATCCTGACTGACTTTATATCTCGCAATTCTGACTTTATATCACACAATCCTGACTGACTTTATATCTCGCAATCCTGACTGACTTTATATCACGCAATTCTGACTGACTTTATATCACGCAATCCTGACTGACTTTATATCACGCAATTCTGACTGACTTTATATCACGCAATTCTGACTGACTTTATATCACGCAATTCTGACTGACTTTATATCACGCAATTCTGACTGACTTTATATCACGCAATTCTGACTGACTTTATATCACGCAATTCTGACTGACTTTATATCACACAATCCTGACTGACTTTATATCACGCAATTCTGTCTTTATATCTCGCAATTCTGACTTTATATCACGCAATTCTGTCTTTATATCTCGCAATTCTGACTTTATATCACACAATCCTGACTGACTTTATATCTCGCAATTCTGACTTTATATCTCGCAATTCTGACTTTATATCACACAATCCTGACTGACTTTATATCACGCAATTCTGACTGACTTTATATCACGCAATCCTGACTGACTTTATATCACGCAATTCTGACTGACTTTATATCACGCAATTCTGTCTTTATATCTCGCAATTCTGACTTTATATCACGCAATTCTGTCTTTATATCTCGCAATTCTGACTTTATATCACACAATCCTGACTGACTTTATATCTCGCAATTCTGACTTTATATCACACAATCCTGACTGACTTTATATCACGCAATTCTGACTGACTTTATATCACGCAATCCTGACTGACTTTATATCACGCAATTCTGACTGACTTTATATCACGCAATTCTGACTGACTTTATATCACGCAATTCTGACTGACTTTATATCACGCAATTCTGACTGACTTTATATCACGCAATCCTGACTGACTTTATATCACGCAATTCTGTCTTTATATCTCGCAATTCTGACTTTATATCACGCAATTCTGTCTTTATATCTCGCAATTCTGACTTTATATCACACAATCCTGACTGACTTTATATCTCGCAATTCTGACTTTATATCACACAATCCTGACTGACTTTATATCACGCAATTCTGACTAACTTTGTCTCGCAATTCTGACTTTATATCTTGCAATTCTTACTTTATATCTCGCAATTCTGACTTTATATCACGCAATCCTGACTGACTTTATATCACACAATTATGACTGACTTTATATCTCGCAATTATGACTTTATATCACACAATCCTAACTGACTTTATATCACGCAATCCTAACTGACTTTATATCACGCAATTCTGACTGACTTTATATCTCGCAATTCTGACTGACTTTATATCACGCAATTCTGACTGACTTTATATCACGCAATTCTGACTGACTTTGTCTCGCAATTCTGACTTTATATCTTGCAATTCTTACTTTATATCTCGCAATTCTGACTTTATATCACGCAATCCTGACTGACTTTATATCTCGCAATCCTGACTGACTTTATATCACACAATCCTGACTGACTTTATATCACACAATCCTGACTGACTTTATATCTCGCAATCCTGACTGACTTTATATCACACAATCCTGACTGACTTTATATCACACAATCCTGACTGACTTTATATCTCGCAATCCTGACTGACTTTATATCACACAATCCTGACTGACTTTATATCACACAATCCTGACTGACTTTATATCTCGCAATCCTGACTGACTTTATATCACACAATCCTGACTGACTTTATATCTCGCAATCCTGACTGACTTTATATCTCGCATTTATGACTTTATATCACGCAATTATGGCTTTATATCACGCAATTCTGACTGACTTTATATCACGCAATCCTGACTGACTTTATATCACGCAATTCTGACTGACTTTATATCACGCAATCCTGACTGACTTTATATCACGCAATCCTCACTGACTTTATATCACGCAATTCTGACTGACTTTATATCTCACAATCCTGACTGACTTTATATCTCGCAATCCTGACTGACTTTATATCTCGCATTTATGACTTTATATCACGCAATTATGGCTTTATATCACGCAATTATGACTTTATATCACGCAATTATGACTGACTTTATATCACGCAATTCTGACTGATTTTATATCTCGCAATCCTGACTGACTTTATATCACGCAATCCTGACTGACTTTATATCACGCAATTCTGACTGACTTTATATCACGCAATCCTGACTGACTTTATATCACGCAATCCTGACTGACTTTATATCACGCAATCCTGACTGACTTTATATCACGCAATCCTCACTGACTTTATATCACGCAATTCTGACTGACTTTATATCTCGCAATCCTGACTGACTTTATATCTTGCAATCCTGACTGACTTTATATCACCCAATTCTGACTGATTTTATATCTCGCAATTCTGACTGACTTTATATCACGCAATCCTGACTGACTTTATATCACGCAATTCTGACTGACTTTATATCTCGCAATTCTGACTTTATATCACGCAATTCTTACTTTATATCTCGCAATTCTGACTTTATATCACGCAATTCTGACTGACTTTATATCTCGCAATCCTGACTGACTTTATATCACACAATCCTGACTGACTTTATATCTCGCAATCCTGACTGACTTTATATCTCGCATTTATGACTTTATATCACGCAATTATGGCTTTATATCACGCAATTATGACTTTATATCACGCAATTATGACTGACTTTATATCACGCAATTCTGACTGATTTTATATCACGCAATCCTGACTGACTTTATATCACGCAATTCTGACTGACTTTATATCTCGCAATCCTGACTGACTTTATATCGCGCAATTCTGACTGACTTTGTCTCGCAATTCTGACTTTATATCTTGCAATTCTTACTTTATATCACGCAATCCTGACTGACTTTATATCACGCAATTCTGACTGACTTTATATCACGCAATCCTGACTGACTTTATATCACGCAATCCTCACTGACTTTATATCATGCAATTCTGACTGACTATATCACGCAATTCTGACTTTATATCTCGCAATTCTGACTGACTTTATATCACGCAATTCTGACTGACTTTATATCACGCAATTCTGACTGACTTTATATCACGCAATTCTGACTGACTTTATATCTCGCATTTATGACTTTATATCACGCAATTATGGCTTTATATCACGCAATTCTGACTGACTTTATATCACGCAATCCTGACTGACTTTATATCACGCAATTCTGACTGACTTTATATCACGCAATCCTGACTGACTTTATATCACGCAATCCTCACTGACTTTATATCACGCAATTCTGACTGACTTTATATCTCACAATCCTGACTGACTTTATATCTCGCAATCCTGACTGACTTTATATCTCGCATTTATGACTTTATATCACGCAATTATGGCTTTATATCACGCAATTATGACTTTATATCACGCAATTATGACTGACTTTATATCACGCAATTCTGACTGATTTTATATCTCGCAATCCTGACTGACTTTATATCACGCAATCCTGACTGACTTTATATCACGCAATTCTGACTGACTTTATATCACGCAATCCTGACTGACTTTATATCACGCAATCCTGACTGACTTTATATCACGCAATCCTGACTGACTTTATATCACGCAATCCTCACTGACTTTATATCACGCAATTCTGACTGACTTTATATCTCGCAATCCTGACTGACTTTATATCTTGCAATCCTGACTGACTTTATATCACCCAATTCTGACTGATTTTATATCTCGCAATTCTGACTGACTTTATATCACGCAATCCTGACTGACTTTATATCACGCAATTCTGACTGACTTTATATCTCGCAATTCTGACTTTATATCACGCAATTCTTACTTTATATCTCGCAATTCTGACTTTATATCACGCAATTCTGACTGACTTTATATCTCGCAATCCTGACTGACTTTATATCACACAATCCTGACTGACTTTATATCTCGCAATCCTGACTGACTTTATATCTCGCATTTATGACTTTATATCACGCAATTATGGCTTTATATCACGCAATTATGACTTTATATCACGCAATTATGACTGACTTTATATCACGCAATTCTGACTGATTTTATATCACGCAATCCTGACTGACTTTATATCACGCAATTCTGACTGACTTTATATCTCGCAATCCTGACTGACTTTATATCGCGCAATTCTGACTGACTTTGTCTCGCAATTCTGACTTTATATCTTGCAATTCTTACTTTATATCACGCAATCCTGACTGACTTTATATCACGCAATTCTGACTGACTTTATATCACGCAATCCTGACTGACTTTATATCACGCAATCCTCACTGACTTTATATCATGCAATTCTGACTGACTATATCACGCAATTCTGACTTTATATCTCGCAATTCTGACTGACTTTATATCACGCAATTCTGACTGACTTTATATCACGCAATTCTGACTGACTTTATATCACGCAATTCTGACTTTAACTTGCAATCGCGAGTTTATATCACAATTCTGAGAATCAAAGTCAGAATTGCAAGATGAAAAAGTCTCAATTATATCTTGAAATGTTTTATTTTGTGGTGGAAACGAGCTTCATTAGAAGGGTGCCCTAAATATTAGTGTTGTAATTATTTTTTTTAAATTATTATTATTATTATATTAAATTTGACCAGGTTTAGAACAACATGGGGGAAAGTAAATGATGAAAATGTAAAGTTTTGGGTGAACTATTACTTTAACCACAAAGAATTATGGACAATGTATGCTAATTCTGTGGTTTTGCATTCTAGTCCAGAACCGATGACAAAGTTGTCCGTTTCAAAAAAGCAGTGGAGTATTACGCCACAGCCAGCAAGCCCCCTTACTTCCCCCCCTATTTAGGTAAGATTGTCAATATTTTTGATTTTCCATCTCTCACGGAACCGCATCTGGTTCGTGCTTGTTAAATTCTTGGAGCAGGACATGTCTACTAATACTCGCCTGGTGTTATGTTTTCCTGTCTGTGTTTGAGGCCAGGTTTTAGAGGCACACTCTGTCTCTTTCTTAACTATCTCTCTCGGTCTCAGCCCTTGCGTTAATGTGAGAAATTTTCCCACTTGCCTCAGACCTTGTGTGCACTTGGATTGGCCGCTCTGCCCTGTGCATACAAATAGGCTTCTTTAGAAAGGACTCTCGCACAGAGAGCTGCTATTCTGGAAACAACTCTCCTCAGCTCGCCTGAAAACTTTCAACAGGTCCATTGAAATGCTGTTAATTGGATAGTTATGAGACGAGAGAAGAATTCGATACGACATCTTCCAATTAGTTAGAGCGTGTTTGACAAATTAGAGGGGTTGTCTTGTAGAATTATAATTTTCCAAATTCAGACAGGTTGACTTTTTGCATGATTTTAAATGTTCTGATGTTGTCAGAATGTCAGATGTTATGGAAGCTTATTTCTGCCACAGAATAAAAAAAACATTTCTGACTTTGCCCCTCACAATTTTTTATATCACTGTTCAGACTTTTTTTTCAGAATTGCGTGATATAAAGTCAGTCAGGATTGCGTGATATAAAGTCAGTCAGAATTGTGGGATAAAAAGTCAGTTACCTGTTTTATTTTTTTATTCCAATGGCGGAATAAAACAATTCTGACTTTTTTTTTCTTCTTGCAATTCTGAGTTTATATCTTACAATTTGGAATTTAAGTTGCAACCATATCGGTATCGGCCGATACATGTTAAATTTGAATGTTATTGTTATCAGTCTTTTAAGAAAAACTGTGGAAATAATGGATTATTGTATTGTATCCATGGCATATGCATTTTGATTCTTTATACGCAAGTATGTTGTCCAGTGACCTGTTTGCATTATTTAGGCATTGATTTATTTATTTGGAAGGCAATAGATTTTTTTTATTTTGATAAGGAAAGTTGGCCATAGTAGTGTAAAATTAATTTTAAAACTTACACTGGTTCAAACTAGGCTACTGTACTGTATATGTTTGATTTATGTTGAAGTGTTTGGGACATGGCTTTTAATGGTGATGCACTTGTTTTTGTAATCAGACTCTCAAATATTGTATAAAAATGTAGGTTTAGATTTATTGGCCAATATATCAGTTATTGGCTTTCAAATATAAAATGTTCATATCGGTGCATCTAGGCCTGCAACAACTAGTCGATAAATCGATAATAATCGACACCAATTCTCATTATTGAATAATGCATTTCTATGGACAAAATGCATCTAGAAATAGTGTAGTGGAAACTGTGAGCTGCTACGGGAAAGGTACCTACATGATCCAAGCAGCCCAAAAACATAAGACATTTTTATTTTAAGCTTCAAGCTAATGCATTAGCTTTTAACATACCCTGTTATGCGCTTTGACAGATACGTGCGCATCTGCATCCTCAGCGCAAACCGTTAATTTTACAGATTATATTCACTGATCTATATAGAGAACAGTGGTTATATCCTTATCTGTAAATGTTACTAATTCATGCGAGTATTTCCATTTTGCATGAAAGCGTGTCCTGACTGATTCAAACTTCACTGAACGAGCACCGGTGCAGCGGACACATGAGCGTCAAACAGACAGAACGCAGTCGATCGGTCGACAATTAATATTCAGCGCAAAAACAATCATTTAGCTGAAATATCTGCTTTTGGATGCTAAATTTAGGTTTAAAAGTCAACATGTAATTCACGTATTTTATGAGTTGTAACTGTAAAGGCATAACAGTGTGTAATTGAATATAAATGTAAGATGTTTCTTATAGCCTATTTACAGGATAAAGAAATGACAGTGACAGGTTACTTTGTGTGTGTGTGTGTGTGTGTGTGTGTGTGTGTGTGTGTGTGTGTGTGTGTGTGTGTGTGTGTGTGTGTGTGTGTGTGTGTGTGTGTGTGTGTGTGTGTGTGTGTGTGTGTGTGTGTGTGTGTGTGTGAAAAAAAAGAGGCTTTTTTTTTAAAATCCGATTAATCGAAAAAAATAATCGCCCAACTAATCGATTATCAAAATAATGGTTAGTTGCAGCCCTAGGTGCGTCCCTAGTTGTAAGATATAAATTCAGAATTCTGAGGTAAAAAAGTAAGATGCAGGTTATAAACAATTTGTGAGATGTAAACTTTAAGATGCAATTATGAGTTTATAACTTGACTAAAATGTCAGAATTGTGTTATTTTTAAAATGTCGCAATTACCTTTTTTTGTTCTGTGGTGGAAACAAGCTTGCATAGAATGGAATGGGCATGACCGCAAGAGCTTTCATAAACCTTAATACATCTCTGTGTCTACACACATTTTGAATGCATCAAGGTCAGGTTCTATGGTGGGTGGATGTGCGGTATAGCAAGAATCGCAGTTAGGGATTTTTGTTTTTTTTTCTCAGTATGGCAGGTTTTTTTCCAAGTTTTGCTCCAGAGATTGAACCAGACTTTTTACATTTGTATGCCCACAGTCAGACCAAATCAGATGGGAGTGCCAGCAGCACCGCAGATGTTTAACATTCCAGGCAAACCTGGGGTGAGTTTCATTTCACCATTATGGACTCATGCTCGCTCATTAGACTGACAAATACAGGTTTTTGTTCATTCTTCTAGGTCCATCATGGCTATTCTGGCCCTCCGTTGGCCGAGCCTGTCCATGAGGCGGATCCGTCGGGTAAAGGGCTCCTAGAACAGAACAGCTACAGCAACATTCCTAGTGATGGGAAGGAGCACACGCCGCTCTACGAGAGGTTGTCTCCCATCAACCCGGCTCACGGCAACTCCAACCACACAGACCCAGCCTTCTTCACCACGTCGTCCACATCCTCATCCTCAGAGAACGAGGAAAACACAGGCTCCACTTCCAAGTGAGTAACCGAGAACAAGGGATTGTATGCAAGAAATGTGTCTTTCGAAAAGGGCAACCCAGGTTTTGAGGGTACAGACAGTTTTGTGGATAGAGTTACTGTTTTGATGCTTACTACCATTATTTTTATGGTTTATTATTTATTTATATATACTGTTTATATTGGATATTATAAGTAAGAGGAAGAAATATGCGAATGGGAAATATGGTAATTTCCCCAAATTTTTAATTCCCACTTAAATGTAAGACTTTTAATAACACTAATAATATAATAAAAGTTAAATGTTAAAATAGTAAATTAATGTCCTTTTTTTTGTACCATACATAATGTCATGATGCCTAAATTAACGATTGATTAAAATTTGTGATTTAATTAATTTATTTAGACAAAATGGTGTAGAATTTTAATATTCGCCATTCATTTGTCACAACATGAAATGTATATATTGGCTTATTGGTGTCCGACAATTTTAATATCGGTGTGTCCTTTCATTCTCAAATGCAGCCATATAAGTGACCATAAGGGATGGGACAAACAGAGAAACCAGATGGACAACATCCCAGAAAGAGACCATGGGGACCAAAATAAAGTAGGTCTACTTTTTAGTAGTGATCGACTGATATAGATTATATAACCGATACTGATTATTTGCATCTTTATGTGCCCGATAACCGATATATAGAACCGGTATTTATTTATTGTGCACTGTCAATAAAATGTATTTTTAACACTAATGCTGTTGCATCTTTTTATTTATAACAACGGCATATTAATAACAGGCAAAATACATTTACAAAGTCTAATGTTTTCAAATGGGGAGCATAAATAAATGACAGGTGAGTGAGTCTATCAACTCCCCATACATATTTATATGAATGCAGTTTTAAAAGGTTTATGTGTTGTTTAATAGACTAATGTGGCGTTCACACCGTACGCGATTCGCGCGAAGGTGGACGCTTAAACATTTTGAGTTTACTCGCGTCATTCGCGCGTGAAATTCGCGTGAGACAACTACACAACAGACACGAATTCGCGTCATGGGAGGGGCTTCTATATGAGCCTAGATGAGCCAGCTCGTCTTGGTCACTTTACGTCTTTTTTTGTAAAAAAAAATACTATTAATGTGTGACAAAACGTCGTTTAAAGACTTTTTCAGGCGATAATATAGTTGTTTAAAGCTCAAATCTGTGGTTAATTTATAAAAAGAGTGCCTATTTGAGCATTTTATCTGCCGTTTTCGGAGTTGTGAGATCCAGGCGATCAGTGACATTTCGCGCTCGTTTACCTGGCTAGACCTGCCTTTTCTCGGCTAGTCCTTCTCACATTTGCCGCTGGCTCTGGCTCTTTTTTTCTGCTTCAGTCTCGTTGTGAAATGGCTGACATATATTTTGTTGAGAGGGTAGCTGACTGTCCGACCTCCTCACTCACTTTCTTCAAAGCAAGATCCTTTTTATTCCTGTTCCTGTAGTGATAGGATGATGTATCATACAGCTCCGGGTATCCACATACGGCCACGATTATCTTGTTCTCCATTGTTGTTCGGATTTCTGCCTCCGCTTGTAAATGCGTCACTACCAGAGCAAGCTCGTGATTGGTTAACACGGCGCGAAATATCCGCCAGAGTTCAGATTTTTCAACTTGAGCGATTTGCGCGAATCGCGCATTCAAAACGCTAATTTTGCGTCAATCGTGCCGCCTCAATCGCGCCGCAGAATGCCATTTCGCGTCTCTGCATTGACTTAACATGTAAATCACTCGCGCAAATCGCGTCCGGTGTGAACGTACCTTTAAGAGTGAAGAGAACGGAACGTGCTGGAATATTCTCTGGAATACGAGTCCATCTCATCTGGCACGTTATTAGAATTATTAGGGCCCAAGCCCTGAAAGGGCACAGAGCCCTATTCTTCTTCTAAGGACAATTTAGTTTTTTTGACTATTCGGGCACTTTTGGGGCCCTTACCATGCTCAAAAACTCTTACCATGCTCATTGAAACTTTGCACACACATCGGAATCTGCGGCCATCAGGGCCGGACCAAAGCTGGTACACTGGCGTGGCAGGGGGGCCACCGGCTTGGGCCCATCATTGCTGCTTACAGCTTTAATTAATAATGGTTTTGCGGTCTAGATTTATGAAGAGCGCTTTTTCATCTATGCATTTACACAGAACGTCTCTCACTGAGATAGGCCTAATAATTCCACAGAGCTGTAATTAATTAGATGTTTGTTATATAGCAAACGGTAATATAATTTTAAGGAGTTTTAAACGAGTGGATCTTGTTAAAAATTGCAGTGGCCATGCTGGAGCATCAAGTTGAACACGACTTCACGAGATGAGCATAAACGGAAGGAGAGAGAGAAATAAATTCTCCCCTCAGACGCAGGGCTTTAATGCTGGACTTGCACCCAATTTTCAAAACGTCCACAAGATTCGCCATTTATCGGTGAATCTGATATTACAAAACCGATACCAGATAATGGGAAAATGCTTAAAGGTGTCATGAACTGGCTTTAAAAAAAAAAAATTATACTGTTGTCTGAGGTCAACTTATGAGGTTTTTACATTCAGAAACATCATAATGAATAAGTAATAGGCTATTTTCTGCCTTGGTTTTGAGGCATCTGAAAAACGATCGGTTTTGATGGGCGTGCCGCACTGAAGACTTGGAAGTAAACGCCCACGGCTAGGATTGGATAAGATTTGCATATTATAATGAGTTTCCACTCCCCTATCAGTACACGTGAGGATTGAGGAATTGTTTTGAAAGCGTCTGGAGAAACGTTCACAGGGCTCGAAATATATCTTTATCAAACAAACACAATGATTCATCTCTCATCCACCCGTGATTGATTGGAATGTTTTTTTTGTATCATTTCTCCCGATCATCAGTGAATATAACCACGAACCATACACACACATGCGCGCACAAGAAAGGTGATTGCCCGTCTGAAAAACACATAACGTTAGCCCCGGGACTTTGGGTTTTGCGAGCTGGCGTTACATGTCCGAGTCTGATCACGAATGAACCAATAACACCTTCTCCAGCCTGGGACAGCATGCTAAGGTATGTAATCAATAGATATAAAATGATCTGTAACAATGCAATACTAACACATATAAAAAAAACATGTTTTACTCGCATAAGTGTGTTGCACCGTTCCTGTCGGATCCAATATAGAAGGCACAGCATTGTGTTTTAATCTCAATACGCCTGCAAATCCAGTCTCGACCTCTATCTTGTTTACAATCGATTCCGCGGTGAAATGAAGCGAACAAACACAATGTCTTGCGCACATGAGCTGGAAGCGGCATGTTTATTGCTCGGTAGCACGACCCGTTTAGCTCCACGAGTCGGTGGATGGACTTGAGCCGGTGCTTCTAAATTCTATGACGTCAGTGGTCGACATATTGTGAGAGCTCTCGTTTTTTGGGCCTGGTGTCTATAAATGCTTTTCTTTGACTAACAATTTACAGGATATTCTTATATCACGATGAACTTTTATATACCAAAGGCTCAAAGGAAAGTTGATTTCTTAGTTCATCACCCCTTTAAATATCGGGAAACCAATATATCGGTCGATCACTACTTTTTAGCTTTATATGTCAAAAGATTATAACCTTTTTAAAAGATGATAGGTAATCTTGATATAATAATTTTATATCCATTTAGTGAATTCTTTGATTTCTCTTCCAGTCTGATCCCCCTGTAAACCAAGGCCTTGTGGGCAGAGGTCACGTAGGGGTCAATGCCCAGATTCCATCCCTCCTTTCGATGCCAACAAGAAATCACATGGATATTACCACTCCCCCTTTACCAATGGTGGCACCAGAGGTGCTACGAGTCGCTGAGCACAGACACAAAACAGGCCTCATGTACCCGTACATCTATCATGTTCTTACCAAGGTCAACTTTTAAGTACTAGCATCTCAGCTATAACTGTTCTTGTTAAACTGTTATGATTGACGGTGTTTGATGGTTGTTTTTTTGCAGGGTGAGATAAAGTTATCTGTCACCATTGAGGATGAAGCTAACAAAGACCTGCCCTCTGCGGTGCAACTGTACCGGCCAATCCGTCAATATGTTTACGGGGTGCTCTTCAGCCTGGCCGAGGCCAAAAAGAAGGCAGAGAGACTCGCCATGAGGAGAAATCGCCTCCCAGATTGTGAGTAACAGAACTTAACATCTAAATTGCAACCGTAAGAAGGATCACCAATAAGGAAAACTGAAAAAATTGCCTGTGGTTCCAGAGTATTTTTGATCTAAATCTATGTAACAACACTAGTTTTAAATGTTTTTGAAGTAACATTGAAATTTGGTAAGCTTTTGGCAAATTTCGTTGAAGAATATTAATATTGTGTTGCTAATATTATTACCTAACCTTTTTGGAACAATCAGTATTTTTGTAATTAATATTCATGAGCCAGACCTTTACCAATTTGACCAAAAACCCAACATTTTGTAAATAATGGAAGCAAATAAAAAATCAGTGACAAAAATCACTTTTTTTGTCATCTTCCCTAACGGTATTATTCAGAAATTTAATTAATAGATGTTTATAAAAAGGTTAAAGCTACACTGTGTGATATTTTCCCCCATCTAGCGGTGAAAAGGTATATGACCATCCAGTAAATATTAGTTTCTGTTCCTCCCAATTCCGATTTCGTTTTAACTCCTACGGTGGCCGATTTAGTCCAAGATTGGCTTCCAGTTCAATCCCCCTCTTCACAATCGACACGGTGCCATCATCGAGTGTTAAAACGCGAAAGGCGAAGCTTGAATTTACGGGTATGTCCCTCTTTGGCTAATGTACTTTCAAGATGGAGGGGCAACATGGCGACCCCCATTCGAACCCCTTACCCGTATGTATTTTCAATGGCATATTATAAACTTACGAGAATACTTTATTTCTTGAAATAAGTAAATATACATTAATGAGCACATATATTTTTGAAAGAACTAAGTGTTTTAAGCTAAGAATAAACTAAAAAAGTTACACAGTGTAGCTTTAAGAAAAATGTTAAATATCGAACTAAAAGATTTTAAATGGTTATTGGAATGTTGAATGTCTTCTCACCTACAATAAATATTTACACTTGGGATGAATTTGCATTCATTTAAAGTCATAATTTAAAATTTTTGTTTATATTTAAAGTTTATAATTCTGCTACTGTTCGAATCTTGCATGTTCCTCAATTGTTAATTGACAACTGAAAAATGTGTATTGAAAATTAGGGAATTTGATCAGATGGTTTGGTCCAGCATTCCAGTATTCAGACGTACTTGAAATGATTGGTTCTCCGTTCCCAACCCTGCTCTTATTGCTTAAATTCTCTCCAGGGGCCTGTTGATGGCTGATTTAATTACTCACAGAGTAGTGCACTTGAGTGTTGACATTAGCTTGTTATTCTAGGTCGTATCTAGGCAATTTAATTTCAATAATTAGCATTATTCAAGAACTAATATTAGCTCTGTTAATGTTGACATCTTTTTCCCTCGGTGGAAATTAGTATTCAAGATATGAAAATAGAACAGGAAAACTTCATTATTCAGAAATAAATGTTCCATTTATTTATTCAATTAGAAAAATGACTGTCAAGGCATATGTGTATCTGTCAAGGCATGTCACATTTTTTATATTTGTTTACATGCTATACATGTTTTTAAACATCATGTTAAAGGGATAGTTCACCCAAAAATGATAATTAGCTCATGATCTACTCGCCCTCAAATCATCCTAGGTGTATATGACATTCTTCTTTAAGACGAATAAAATCTAAGTTATATTAAAAAAGTCCAGGCTAATCCAAGCATTATAATTACAGTAATAGTTGCTCTGTTTTTGAAGTCCATAAAAAAATGCATCTGTCCATCGAATAACGTGCTCCACGCGGCTCTGGGGTGTTAATAAAGGCCTTCTGAAGTGAATCGATGCGTTTGTGTAAGAAAAATATCCATATTTAAAACTTATAAAGTAAAGTTTCGGCTGACCGCCTTCCGTATTAAATTCATGGAAAAAGTGTTAAAATTGCCTCTGCCGATCTTAAGACAAAGGCGACCAGGTACGCTCGTCATGACGTCACGTACGCATCTTGAATTGCGAGATGGCACTTTCAACACTTTTCCACGGAAGGCGATCGGCTGGAACTTTTCTGGATAAAGTTTTAAATATGTATATTTTTCTTACACAAACGCATCGATTCACTTCAGAAGGCCTTTATTAACACCCCAGAGCCACGTGGAGCACGTTATTCGACGGACAGATTTTTTTTTATGGACTTCAAAAACAGAGCAACTATTACTGCTATAATAATGCTTGGATTAGCCTGGACTTTTTTAATATAACTCAGATTTTATTCGTCTGAAAGAAGACTTGTCATATACACCTAGGATGACTTGAGGGTGAGTAGATCATGAGCTAATTAAAATTTTTGGGTGAACTATCCCTTTTAAGTCAATTAGTTCTTGATGTTTAGTCACATCTGCCGACTAAACAGTGTTTTTGTCTTGTGACATTGTAGATCCAACAGTGATGATAAAAGAATGGGCTGCTTACAAAGGCAAATCTCCACACACCCCTGAACTGGTTGAAGCGCTTCCCTTCCGGGAGTGGACCTGCCCAAACCTGAAGAAACTCTGGCTGGGCAAGGCAGTGGAGGACAAGAACCGGAGGATGAGGGCTTTCCTGGCCTGCATGAGGTCGGACACTCCAGCTATGCTGAATCCTGCCAATGTCCCCACACCTCTCATGGTGCTCTGTTGCGTACTACGGTAAGCATCTAAACACCGTTTCTGTTTCTAAAGTCTTGGAAAGACATTTAAAAAAAAAAAAAACGTGGTAGGATACTGTGTTAAATGCTTTCCCAAATGGCTTAAACCAATGCAGTAAGGGCCTTCAGTATCAGCTCTTGTTTATTTGTAATATTTCACTCCTTTGTGTTTTAATTCAGGTTTATGTTACAATGGCCAGGAGTAAGAATTTTGCGTCGTAACGAACTTGACGCTTTCCTAGCTCAAGCACTTTCTCCTAAACTTTATGAGCCTGACCAGCTGCAGGACCTGAAGGTGATTTATGTGGAGAATGTTGCACGAGGAGCGTCCAGACAATACCCACAAACCCACATTAAAGGCCTGCTCACTTCAAGGCATATGCAACTACATGACACGAAAGAAAAATATTCACAAAAAAATGTTGTACACGGAGCCTAATTTGTTATCTCTCTAAAAAGTTTGGATCAATTTTGAAACAAATATGAGAAACAAAAGTTAAAATATCCGCAGATATCCTTTGTACGCAAAGCTATTTGTGCAGAGTTTAACGCATTTTGAATTTCTTAAAAAAATGTATACTTGAATTAATTGTTTGGCATCCAAAAATTCAAGTACAAAATATTCACAAATTATAATTTTTTTAAATAATTTTTTTATGATTGTTTTCCGTTTGGATATCTGAACTCATTTTTTGGCATCCAAACTACGTATATGTTTTTAGCCTTTTCGAAATACATTTGTTTTAAAGCTTATGTGTATGTGTTTCACATTTAGATTTGATTTGAACCGGCTTTGGTTTTTCCAGTTTATTTAATAATCTGATATGTTTACATGTAAATGTATTTAAAGCAATTCGCCACTTGCGTTTCAAAAAGTGAGGTTTTAAGTATTTTTCTGGACACTTCTTATTTTGTCAGAACGCTTGTCAGACTGATTGGCCTTAATGCGTTTTAAAAGCATGTTTTCATCTGATAGCCGGTTTTGCGGGAAAAGACATGACATTTGAGCAACTTGAGTGCTAGGAATGTGGTCTTTTTGTGTAGATGGTTTACTTTTCCTGCTCATTTCAGTATGTGTTGCTGTGAGCTCATAAAAACACGTGAACCATCCACACTTGCTGTGTCGTGTCTGTCCATGTCTGTCGGTTCTGTCGATCTATATGCGCTTTTTGCTTCGCTGCTGCCTTTGCTGGTTGCTCTCGCTGGCTGTTCGTGAATTGGCTGGTGTGGTTTGTGCATTAGTCTAAATGTATGGATAGACTACGATTTGTTCCTGCTTGCTTTGTGCTTTGGCTGAAGGGAGAGGGGGTTGTAATCTGCTGGGTGGTTTAGCATGTAGCTGCTTATTTAACCTTAAGAGCTTTGTTTGACTGTCACTGCATCTGTCGCCTCCAGATTGATAACCTGGATCCACGCGGCGTTCAGGTGGCTGCTCTTTTTATGAGTGGAGTGGATATGGCACTGTTTGCCAATGACGTGTGCGGGCAACCGATTCCCTGGGAACACTGCTGTCCGTGGATGTACTTTGATGGCAAGCTGCTCCAGAGTAAACTCATTCGGGCCAACAGAGAAAAGGCCCCACTCATTGACCTCTGCGACGGTCAGGTAAAATCGGCATGGCAACAGTGTTTTTTTTTTTTTTTTTTACATGCATAAAAGGTTCAAAAGCCACGTGATTTACAGACAGAACGACCTTACACCTGAACTTAAACAGACACATTACAGCAGAAAAGAATGATGATAGAACTGTGTGTTAGGGATGGATCAGAACAAATGTTGGCTTTGATACACAATCAGCCTCCGGTACTTCATTATTGATATTATTATTATTCATAAATTAATACTTGAGGCTTCAAATTAGAAATCGTCTGTTAATCAATCTAGTAATTCCATTTTTAGTAATTTTAAAAATCATAGTAATTTTTTTTTTTTTGTACTTAACATATTTAGTTTAAAGGTGCACTGTGTACATTTTAGCAGCATCTAGCGGTGAGGTTGTGAATTGCAACTGCCCCCGCTCACCCCTCCCTTTCAAAGCATGTAGAGAAGCTACGGTGGCCGACACAGACAAAGATGTCGTCGTCTGAGACAGCAGAGAGTAGCTAGCGTTCTGTAGAGCAGTTTGTCCGTTTAGGGCTACTGTAGAAACATGGCGGCGCAAAATGGTGACTTCACTGTAAGGGGACCCGCAGTGTATGTAGAGAGAAATAGCTCATTCTAAGGTAATAAAACCATAACGGTTCATTATGTAAGGAGTTTATACACCACTGAAAACATAGTTATGTATATAATATTGTATTTCTGTCAATAGATCCTCCTAAATATTACACACTGCACCTTTAAGGGGGAATTTGTTTCCCATTCATATAGACTTGGCAGAATATGTATGCATGTATTTATTTATTTATTTATTTGCAAAAAGCTAAATTATGTGTAAGTTTTTTTACACACACACACACACACACACACACACACACACACACACACACACACACACACACACACACACACACACACACACACACACACACACACACACACACACACACACACACACACACACACACACACACACACACACACACACACACACACACACACACACACACACACGGTTGTTTTTGTGAAATGTGGGGACATTCCATAGGCGTAATGGTTTTTATACCGTACAAACCGTATTTTCTATCCCCCTACACTGCCCCTGCCCCTAAACTTAACCCTCACAGGAGACTGTGCAGTTTACTTTCTGTGAAAAAAAACTCATTGTGTGTGATTTATAAGCATTTTGAAAAGTGAGGACATGGGGAACGTCCTCATATTTCACCCTCTTTTTGTAATACCTATGTCATACCCATTGTCATTATACACATTTGTGTCCTGATATTTCACAAAAACATGCCCACACACACACACACACACACTATTGTTCAACCATTTGAGGTCAGTAAGATTATTTTTACATTGCAATATTTCACAATATTACAGTTTTGAACTGTATTTTTTATTAAATAAATTGTGCCGTTGTGAGCATTTCTTTCAAAAACATTTTAAAAAATCGTACTGACTCCAAACTTTTGAATGGTAGTGTATTTATAAAATGCATTCAAATTATGTTAAGCATGTTAGATATTAAGACATCAGCCAGAGGTGCTCTCACACATTCTATATTTGCAAACACTGAACCCAAACCAAATCTATAATAATTAATATATAAATTATATTACAAGTAACAAATATACCTTTCTCTACTTTAATTGTTTAACGAAGATGTTTTTGGAGCTGAAATACTATGTTTTTGAGCTTGCAGTCTGTTGTGCACTTTAATTTATGGTTCTGTAGCTCACTGTAATTTATTGCTTTGCATGATATATGCTGTAATATTTACTTAGTTGTTAATCATTGATCCACAGAATTGAAGGTGTAATCCGATGTACGGTTCAAGTAATCTTTTAATGTGAAAGCTACTGTCACATTAAGTTTTTTTTTTCTGATGTGCAAAGACGAAATTGTAAGTCTAGAATTGCAATCCAGAGTTATAGCCTATCTAAAATGTACACGTGTCCTCTTGTTGTCTCTAGACAGAGCTAGTTGCCAAGGTGGAGAAAATGCGTCAGAGTATCCTGGAGGGTCTGAACTTCTCTCGGCCACACCAGCCCCTCGCATTCCCCCCTCCACCTCCACACACAATGCCTTTCTACCCCCACAACAGCACCTTCTACCCTCCACCTCCTCTGCCCCCACTGCAGGGTAGAGGCAGGGGCATGCCTGGTAAGAATGATTGCTAGACTGGTTGGTACACATTAACAACATAACAAACACCCTTTTATTAGTAATTGTTTTAGTAGCTTAGATGTGAAATGTTTGAACACAAATGTTCTTTTAGAAGTAACATGCTAATACCATGTAAGCGATGTTTATTACTAGGTAGTAAAGGTGATGAATTAATTACTGAAAGGCTTTTCACAATGCGCTTAACCCTGGGTAATAGTCGTTTTAAACCCGGCTTTAAAACTGGGTAGTGACACATTTCACACTTGTAATTTAAGCAGGGTTAGCAATGCTTTTTAGCAGGGGTTATGAAACCCTTTTCTGGAGCAGGGTTACCACCCTTTTTGCACTGTTAACCCCACATTTCGGTGCCAAACGTGTATAGTTATTTTATTTAGGCTTTTAGTCCGAAAGTGTGCACATTCAGATAAAAACGTATGGATTACCGTATGTTTACATTTAAATATCTTTAGAGAGCAGTATTTTTTTTAAACCCAAAATAGGACAATGTGAGCATTATGGAGCACTAAACTCTGACATGTTTTATTCATACTTGACACTGGAGGGCGTCCTCGCGCAGGAGACTCTGCGTACGGTCCGCGTGACGCAAGTTTCGTCATCAGAAGACTATGTGCGTATTGTACTGGATTTTGCTGGATTTTTGTAACCGCACGTACTTTGTACAGTCAGGTCGCACATGCACATTAAATTTTTTTGCCAGTGGGTTGTAACTCGCGGCGAGAAAATGTTCAAAACTGTGCATGCGGCGAACGCCTGCTGTGTACGAGTATGAGTCAAATAAAGTATACTTTGCAAGGCGGTGCATTCTACTGTGCGTGTTTGCTTGCATATGCATAAAAAAACTAAGTATACTTTGGGCTTCATGACTAATACATTCTAGGAAATCCCTAATATGGACAAAGAGAACACCGATAGAGACACGTTGACTGATTAAACATGAAGATAATTAACACACTATTGCGACAGTATTATGGTTTATTTGTGTTCTAGCTATCTTGGGTATTTTCATAAGGATAATGTATATTTATAATGCATAATAATAGCCTTTATCGCTTTATATAATACTATAAAACTTTTTTCATTTCCATTTGACTGATAGCATTATTTATTTTTTATATCGTGATAAATCGTTATTGTAAATTCTTCTGACCACGATAACAGTGTAGTGAAAAATATGGTATCGTGACAGCCCTGTGTGAAATAATACAGTGTTAGAATGTTATGGCTAGATGATAAGCAACAAACAACCAATCGCATTCCTCATATTAACGTGCTTTGGACAGTTACAGAAACAGTGCATTTGTATAAACAGTAGTTTCAGCCTTTGATGGGGAAAAATGTCATATGCAGATGGAAAACGTGTCGATTGAAGTGATGAAAAGACAGCTTAATTCTTGCCATTTAATAGTCCGAAAAGTCAATTTAGGACGAACTTGATAGCTGTCGGCAATATATAATATGAAGATGCGCAATGCCAGAGGCTTTATGTAAAGCGGTGATGTGCTGCAGTCATCCAATCAATGACGCTAACATTGCAAATATGCAAATAAGAACGTTAGCCCAGGGTTTAGGAAAATACAGTGTGAAACACTGGTCTATGAATACTCCGGATTAATTGTTAACCCTGGTAAAGTATGAGAAGTGTGAAATGTGAAACCATATAACCCAGGATTCCGTTCCCCTAGGGTTTAGAATGAGAATGAGCCATTGTGAAAAGCCTAAGAGTGGTTTTGTGAACTTGGTCAACTGATTCTTTGCCAAGATCTGGTTCCAAGTACGTCGCTGTCATAAACACTATTAGCTGAAAAAGCTAAACCGGTTTGATTTAAACGTTTAAGGGTGCAGTTTCTTCAGAGTTCTTAAAGTTACGTTGTTCATTTTATTCCTCTGAAGTAGGCCTTCAAGCCATCCCCTCACAGGGTGGTAAGCTTGAGATTGCAGGCACAGTGGTGGGTCAGTGGGCCGGTAGTCGTCGTGGAAGAGGAAGAGCCTCGTTTCCCATACAAGTGGTGTCAGTTGGTGGACCAACCAGAGGGTAAGCATGAAATATTCAGTCAGTTTTCTTTAAAACTGCTTGTTTATAAATAAATTCTCCCATTGTAATGTTTGTATTTCTGTTCTCTTGTATCATACATTCCAAGAATACATTTATATTTACTGTTAGTAAACTTTTCTTGGCAGTACTGTTTATTTCTAATTGACTCACTTGCTTACTGTTTGTATGTCTGTTGCAGATGGACTTGGTATATATATATATATATAATATTTAATGAATGTATTACCTTTCTTTAAACAGTCGTCCGAGAGGTGTGATTTCTACTCCTGTTATAAGGACATTTGGTCGAGGAACCAAATACTACAGTAGAGGGTTCAAGAGTCAGGGATCATTCCAGGTGAATGTTATATTCATACATATATTAATTTTAAAACATAAAGAGCATATACACTGCTTTTCAAAAGTGTAGGATCCATAAGATTTATTAAAGAATTTTGGTTGCACTTTATTTTACAATACTTGCACTTTCAATGTACTTACCAAACAAGTACTGGGTAATATAAGGTAACGACATGGGTTAAAGGGATAGTTCACCCAAAAACGAAATGTTTATGTTTATCTGCTTACCCCCAGGGCATCCAATATGTAGGTGTCTTTGTTTCTTCACTATTTTTAACTCCAACCGTTGCAGTGTGATAGTTGTATAATGCATGTCAATGGGGATATTTTAGAGTATGAGAGTAAAAACTTCTTTGAGAAACCGAATAGTATTTGTTTTTTTTTTTTACCTCTTATCAGACGAATGTCATCTAGTTTTCCCAGCGCCATAACTTCCGGTGAATAAGGTCAAAATACTAGCGCGATCAAAGATATATATACAGTGAGGAAAATAAGTATTTGAACACCCTGCTATTTTGCAAGTTCTCCCACTTAGAAATCATGGAGGGGTCTGAAATTGTCATCGTAGGTGCATGTCCACTGTGAGAGACAATCTAAAAAACAAAATCCAGAAATCACAATGTATGATTTTTTTACTATTTATTTGTATGATACAGCTGCAAATAAGTATTTGAACACCTGAGAAAATCAATGTTAATATTTGGTACAGTAGCCTTTGTTTGCAATTACAGAGGTCAAACATTTCCTGTAGTTTCTCACCAGGTTTGCACACACTGCAGGAGGGATTTTGGCCCACTCCTCCACACAGATCTTCTCTAGATCAGTCAGGTTTCTGGCCTGTCGCTGAGAAACACAGAGTTTGAGCTCCCTCCAAAGATTCTCTATTGGGTTTAGGTCTGGAGACTGGCTAGGCCACGCCAGAACCTTGATATGCTTCTTACAGAGCCACTCCTTGGTTATCCTGGCTGTGTGCTTCGGGTCATTGTCATGTTGGAAGACCCAGCCTCGACCCATCTTCAGTGCTCTAACTGAGGGAAGGAGGTTGTTCCCCAAAATCTCGCAATACATGGCCCCGGTCATTCTCTCCTTAATACAGTGCAGTCGCCCTGCCCTGTCTGATGTTCTTGGGATGGTACTACTCATCATTCTTCTTCCTCCAAACACGTTTAGTGGAATTATGACCAAAAAGTTCTATTTTGGTCTCATCTGACCACATGACGTTCTCCCATGACTCCTCTGGATCATCCAAATGGTCATTGGCAAACTTAAGACGGGCCTTGACATGTGCTGGTTTAAGCAGGGGAACCTTTCGTGCCATGCATGATTTTAAACCATGACGTCTTAGTGTATTACCAACAGTAACCTTGGAAATGGTGGTCCCAGCTCTTTTCAGGTCATTGACCAGCTCCTCCCGTGTAGTTCTGGGCTGATTTCTCACCTTTCTTAGGATCATTGAGACCCCACGAGGTGAGATCTTGCATGGAGCCCCAGTCCGAGGGAGATTGACAGTCATGTTGAGCTTCTTCCATTTTCTAATGATTGCTCCAACAGTGGACCTTTTTTCACCAAGCTGCTTGGCAATTTCCCCTAGCCCTTTCCAGCCTTGTGGAGGTGTACAATTTTGTCTCTAGTGTCTTTGGACAGCTCTTTGACAGGCCATGTTAGTAGTTGGATTCTTACTGATTGTATGGGGTGGACAGGTGTCTTTATGCAGCTAACGACGTCAAACAGGTGCATCTAATTTAGGATAATAAATGGAGTGGAGGTGGACATTTTGAAGGCAGACTAACAGATCTAGCTGATAGACGGGTGTTTAAATACTTATTTGCAGCTGTATCATACAAATAAATAGTTAAAAAATCATATATTGTGATTTCTGGATTTTGTTTTTTAGATTATCTTTCACAGTGGACATGCACTGAATTTGGGATTTTCCTTAGTTGTCAATTATAATCATCAAAATTAAAAGAAATAAACGTTTGAAATATCAGTCTGTGTGTAATTAATGAATGAATATAATATACAAGTTTCACTTTTTGAATGGAATTAGTGAAATAAATCAACTTTTTTATGATATTCTAATTATATGACCAGCACCTATATATCTATGATCGCGCTTGTATTTTGCATGTATTTTGACCGTATTCGCCGGAAGTGATGGCGCGGGGACGGCTGATGCAGAGCCATAGAAAAAAATGACATTTTTAAAAAACATTTTACACAAACGCATCGATTTGCTTCACCCCAGAGCCGCGTGGAGCACGTTATTTGACGGACAGATGCATTTTTTTTATGGACTTCAAAAACAGAGCAGCTATTACTTCTATTATAATGCTTGGATTAGCCAGAACATTTTTAATATAACTTAGATTTTATTTGTCTGAAAGAAGAATGTCATATACACCTCGGATGACTTGAGGGTGAGTAAATCATGAGCTAATTTTCATTTTTAGGTTTAAGGGTAGTTTCAGGACTAGTACCTAGTTATTACCCAGTTATTGTAATTACTACAATAAGTATATAGTATGTACATGCATAACAGGACTGTAAAATAAAGTGCTAAATAAATTGATTTTACAATGTTACAAAAGATTTCTATTTCAAATAAATGCTGTTCTTTTGAACTTTCTACTCAAAGAAACCTGAACAAATATGCATCAGTTTCACGAACAAAAACATTTTTTTTTAATAGAAATGTTTCTTGAACAGCAAATTAGAATGATTTCTGAAGGATCATGTGACACTGAAGACTGGAGTAATGATGCTGAAAATTCAGGGTTGCCATTACAGGAATAAATTAAAATGTTTCTTTTAAATGGTAATATTTCATAATATTATTTTATTCTTGATCAAATGAATTCAGCCTTGGCGTGCATAAGATAATGCTTTCAAAAACATTTAAAAAATCTTACTAATCAACATTCTGAATGGTAGTGCATCAATTCCAGGGGTCACATGTCCTGGGACATATTACATTTTTTAAATGCATTGTGTGGTTATTCTTCAAACATCAGTAATGGCGTAATTTTTATTCTTTAATAATTTTTGTTTTTTTTGACTGATTGGATTGATGGACATTGACGTTAAAAAATGGTTTTAACAGAGCAAGCCTGCATATGCTGCCTCAACCAATGAAGAGATAAAAGACAGAAAGAAGCCCAAGTTGGTGACGAAAACACCACCCTCAGAAGATGCAGCAGAGAACGGCTTAGTGGAGGGTAAAGAGGCAGACCAGCTCAATGGGAACGAAGGGGAAAGCAGGGCTCCAAACCAACCTGAAAGTGCCTTTAGCAACGAATCTAAAATGTGCAATACCAATCCTCATTTAAATGCACTAAATGAAGATGGCGAGGGCCACAGAGATGAAGCTCTGGGCGCCGCTGTCTTACAAGCAGAAGAGTAAACCTATTTTTATAGAGAGGGTGAAGGTTGATGGAAGGTTAAGTGTTAAGGAATATCTGGAAGGATGGAAGGCCTACAGTTGGTGTAAATTTTTTCCTCTCCGAAAACGATAAATGAGGATTTAGGAATATTTGAATATGTCAGCGAGTTAATGATGCCACAAGTAATGATGAGGATACCTCTCAGTAAAACATAGATATACAAGTCAACAAATAGAGAATCTTACCAGTTTAATGATGAAAGACGTGTTCTCCCTCATCAGTGATATTACATGTTTTAAAACTGGTGACATGAAATGATTTTACTTTTCGATGAATTGCAGAAACCGAAATACGGATATTCATTTGCCAGTCTTTTAGTTTTAGTACGTTGAGATTCAAGTACCATATATATATTTGCCATTGTAATTGAGTTTGTATCGTCACAGTAAATGCTTTTTTTTATCGTTTGAGATCCTAAAACTCACGATTTGAAAAAGAGAGAACGCGTTTCTCACGTGGCATCACTGTGAGTTTACTCGTGTTTCCAATGTGCGGTTGTTTTGACATTGAGTAACTAGTATTACTACTGCATCTTAAGTTCTGATGATTTCAATATGTCATACATTAGCGGTTATAGGTAATATGTCAAGAAATGGTTAGAAAAATCTCACGAGTTGCAAACAAGCTCTTGAAAAAACACCAACGTCTCTTTTCGTGTCAGAAAATGCCATGCATCAGTGATAAACAATGTGGTTTCTTGAATCAAACGTAGCACATTAGTGCTACATAACTGTCTCAGCTGAACTTTCTGCATGGCTCACGATTAAAAGAAGAAAAAAAAAAGGTGTGTAGTTATAATGCATGTTGTCCTATTTCTTCCTTCATTACAAATACCGTGCCCATCTGCAAAATTTGAAAAGGCTGATAATCAGTAATAGTCCTATAAAAGATGTTAACTGTTAGTCAGTGACTGATTTGCGCTAATCTTAAGTTTATTATTTTTGTGATTTATTGACCTCTGTTGTATTTACTCCAACATTTATCTAGCCACTTTAAATATTGTTAATCCTGGTGTACTCATCACTGTATACATTATTGTTCTCTGTTGCTGTTTTCCGCATTCATACTAGCATACCATCTCTGAAAAAACAAAAATCTTTGGAAAAAAATCTTAAATTCTTCCCCCTTTTCTTAGCTCGGAACCAGTTATGCGAAACATTCGACCCTCCCATTTGAGAGTTTAGCCTAAGCAAGTACACTTGTAATCATTTTGATGTTTACTTTAGTGTTTTCAGAACTTCTAAACGTACTTCTAAACAAGAATCATTACTTCTCCATCTAATCCTCCTGATGCTTTTCATTGCACATTAGTGATCAGAAATATGGTGTATTCCCCTCAGTCCCCTGCCGCAAGTCTAAGTAGGTTACCTTGATGTAAGTTGATCGGAGTTTCTTCCTAACTCACGGGTTGTAAAAGAATGAACTACTGTTGGGATTGAGTGATTGTTGATGGATTGTGGTGTGATGTATTTGAAGGAAATTGAATGCAACTTACAATGCTTAATAAAAGTCTTTATTCTTTTAGAATAATTCTTTGTGCGCGTGTGTGTTTTTAGATGTTAATGGCTCGTCATATCAAACTTTTTTACTACAGGTTGCATTTTTCATGATTTTACAGTGCTACAGTCAAGCTTTGCAACAACGTGGATGTTTTCAGCCCCCTGCTGAAGAAGTCATGTTCTTAGACTTTAGTTTTTGCTCCATGAAAACGGCAATGTTCTATTAATTGAGAACTTTTTTGTAGAATATGTAAATATTTATATAACAATATAATCATTGACCTGTTTTTTGCATTCTACGAGCCAAGCACTTATTTAACTGTGAGTTTCATCTTCCTCTTTTTGTGGCTTTGACTTTATGGTAGCCCTGAGTACCATACAAAGATGTGACAATTAGAGCACTGATTGGTGGAAAGTCTGAACACTACTGGTGGCTAATCCCATCTAGCACCACCAAGAGGTCAAATGTGCAATGTTCCCCAAAGCAGTTTGGGACGGCACTTATTGGTCAGAAAGAAAAAATATTTTGCTTATACGATTATATTCACCGCATGACCCAAGAAATCTACAACAAGTAGAAAATGACACCAGTTTTGATGGTCAATTATATTGCCAGTCTCCCATTTAGGTTTTTTTTAACTTGTGTATTTTATCAACACTTTAATGTATTTAGAGGAAACTTGCATCCTTGTCATTGCTACCATGCTCTGAGTGTACCAGAGCAAAACGTTTAAATATTCTTATGACATTTAATTATGACTTTGAGATTCTAAATCTCTTTAGATATCCATTTTACCTTCGTCGACCATATGGCCTGCCTAGCAGACATTATTCTTTAATTCTTTTTTTTTTTTTTTTTTACAGTGCCAGTATAATGCATAATTTTGATATTCAAAATGGCTCGCTTGCATCACAATAATACTTCCATAATGGACAGGTTATATCTCTGCTATATCTGTGTAATGTTTGGCTATATTTAATAATGAAAAATTAAAAAACTGAACTTGCATATGTAATTGGCATAATTCCTCAACATAGTTGCATTTATAAAACATGCATTTTTTTATAGAAGTAAAAGTGAGGAATAAATATGTTTATGCATAGACTACATAATACACGTGTGTGTGTATATATCTATGTATCTATCTATATATATATATATATATATATATATATATATATATGTATATATATCATACATATATCATACACGATATGATATATATATATATATATATATATATATATATATATATATATATAATCATATCGTGTATGATATATGTATGATATATATACATATATATATATATATATATATATATATATATATATATATATATATATATATATATATATATATATATATATATATATATATATATCTTTCATAGATATAATGTATATATCTCTATATCTATATATCCTCCTGGGACCCAGAATTTTTTTTTTTTTTTTAATTTAGTATTTTTACATTGTTTAGACTCGAGCATAAGAAACAAATGGGAAAAATGATATTTTATTCATATGTTATGACAGTTGACAGCAGGACTCAGTTGTTAAAAAAATTAAATGACATGAAATTGCATGTATAGGCAAAAACAATGGGTTTCTGGATTCAAATCCTGGTGTCCACTACAGTGGTCATTTATGAAATCAATGCCCTGTTTTGTAACAGAAAGTCATATTTTGATTAGAAACCCCATAACATTTTCCTGAGATGTTGATTTATAATAAACAATTTGAAAATTAATCAGATTTAAATTATAATTAAAAAATATGATCATATTTCCATAAGAGTGCTAAACATTAATGTCATCCGTTTTTAAAGACCAAGAAGAAGTTGTTGTCCTGGTGAAACCTCCAAACATTTGGTATCCCTGCAAAGCCCCGAATGTGCTCTTCACAGGACATCCAGACTGTGACGTGACATGTATGATGTCAGAGAAATTCACTAAAATATAATGTCTACTACAGAGGACAAAAGTTTATTCTTGGGTCCCAGGAGGAATATATATATATATATATATATATATATATATATATATATATATATATATATATATATATATATATATATATATATATATATATATATATATATAATCATTTATTCCATGCATCACTAAATTTAATTAAATGCATTCATTTTCATATATAAAGCATGCAATTGTATAAATATCATAATTTATGATTTATTAATAATTTATTCGTTGTGTCATGTGACATTAAAACGTATATTACAAATGCATTCATTTTCATATATTTATATGAAAATTAACGGCTTTTTCATTTACATATATATATATATATATATATATATATATATATATATATATATATATATATATAAAGAAAAAAAAGAATGCAACTTTTTACAACTTATCATTTTACTCACTTTTAGTTTGCACTATCTATAGCCTATTTGAAAGGAAGAACCGTGTCAAAATGTAAACTAACCCTCTGTCTGTCGTTTTAATCTTCTGAAGTCTATGCCCAAACTGCATGAGACCTTATTAACGTGTCACAGACTTTGCTGCAGCTGGTTCGACGGTTGGCTGGAGGTCCCTGGCGGTGGATTTTCGCCTTTCTATCGTCCCGGGAAACCCTGAGAAGCAGCCGCAGCGTTTAACGAGCTCCATTCATCTGGACCAGCATGACCGAGGCGATTTTTCCCTTCTTACAGACTGACGTAACAATATTACAATGAAAGGATGCATTTTCTTGGGCTTTATGAAAGTCTCCGTGCTCGTATAGTCACCAGGGGGCATGCACACGTCAATGCAGCGCGGGAAACATTTTAACATCGTAACATTGTAACGTCGGATCGGGGGAGCGTTCGAATGGACGTAGGAGCAGCTCCGTGGCTCTTCATATCGCTGTAGTTTGTGTTACGGGAGGTTCCTGCTGCCCCCATCCATCTCTCCGGCTGTTGTTGTGAATTGATCTAACATGGCGACTGTACCCGTGTATTGCATCTGCAGATTACCTTACGACGTAACCCAGTTTATGATCGAATGCGACGCCTGCAAAGACTGGTTTCACGGCAGGTAACCGCAATATTTCGTTCAACTATTTAAGTGTGGATTTGGATGGAAGCGTTTTGCTCCCGTGCGCACATTTTGTATTGCTCTGAAGAGCGAGGGCCGCTTGAAGAAGAAGGCGGAGTTATATTTAGCTGGCTCGGTTGACACATTTTTGTGAACGGTACAAAAAGATTTGCTTTATCGTAAAGCCATTTCTATGTATTTTCTACGATGTGAGCTCGATCTGCGTGCATCGCACGCTTTGGTTGCGTCTCAGACTGGACGTTGTCGTAGTAGTGAGCCGTGGGTGTCTGCGAACACGAATGGCTTTTCTTTTACTGTCCTTTATGCGCCGTATTCGTCCAGATTTGCTCCTATATCGGGGCTTTACAATGTGTGAAAACTGCCCTTGTCCTTTCTGCTGTCTGCCGGAAGAATAATAGGCTGCATATGAGCCAGACATTGCAGATTCAGAGCTGCTCTGCACATTTTTAACATGACATAGCCATTGTCACAGACTGTATTCATCATGATCAAAACCAGTAAGTTCAGATGTATTCGCCGTATCGATGCTGTGAAGCATCACTGACAGCAGCATGTAGCCTAGTCGTAGCAAATGAGTTTAACTCGATCCAACAACGGGAGTTATAATTCGATTTCATCTTAAATTTCCCCCTCTAATCATTTTGTTTTCATAGCGTGAGCCAAACTTGCTCGAGACGATGTCAAAAAAAAATTCTATTTGGTAAATGTAAACAAAGAACAAGCGTTCCAGTTCACTGACTGAAACATTTACGCGCGTTTAATGTTAACCCTTTAATGAGCCCAGTGATTTGTTACAGTTCAAACGTTCAATTCATGCGGTGAAGAATATGACAATTAGCTACATGACTCTTATCGTTTAACGATCTAAAGAGAGTGACTGTTTAACACACACAACGCGTTGTAAATAGAATCTGGTTTCCTTCTCGTGTTCAGGCTGAATATGCGGTTAACTGCATATTCAAATGTATAAGGAATTGTTGACACTAATGTGTTTGTTTCTGTTGGAGTGAACGCTGTTTTTACCGCCCTCAGTGATTTTAAACATCTGTGACCTCTATATCGAGAGAGTAGGGCGACTGACTCTGAGAGATCAGATGAAGTGAGAAACCAGTTTTAAAGTGTGTACAAGCTGATGTTAACAACGACAATTCTTTATTAAGCTGTTTATGATAGTATAAACTTGTCTGGAAAAAACTATTTTCATTCTTTGAGACATTACAGCATTGTAGCAGTCATTGTTAATAACAAGTTGCTAACTGACAGCTCTCATGAAGAGTACACACAGCTCGTTTTAACACGTTTGACTGTATTCAAAGTATTTTCCAGGCCTGTAAAAGTCATGGGAATTAATATAGTGAATACACATTTTGGTTTGCTCTGCACTATATTATTGCATTGCATGTGGGTAGAGCTTATGTAGAGTAAACCTGCTCAAAAGCCATGATGAGATCTTATTCATGAATGAATCATTCTTTTAGTCAGGTCTTAGTCCAAATTATTTGTTAAAATCTTTATCACAAATGACTGGAAAACGAATAGAAAATTCAATTTGTAGGTCAAAAAGTGTGGGAACACTGTAAGTTACACTGCCTGTTCAAGGGCATGTGAACTTGGTAACCTCACTTTTTACCTCACTTTCACCCCTTAGCAGCCATGGGATCTATACCAAAATCCCGTTGTTGGATTTTTTTTAACCACAAGGCTTCTTTTATTTTTTTTATTTTAGACACAACTTTTGTAAACAGATCACCAGCATCACCACCAAAAATATTAACAAGTTCCGCTTCCACACACTATTAATAACTTCCTTTTGTTGCCTGAATTTATCATCCTACATTAACAGTCTTACTACTTATATATGTGTTATAAATGTTTAATCCGCCTCTATGATCGGCATACGTTTCCATCAAGGGTAAACATGTTGATATAATGATTTCTGCAGCACACTGGCTGGCGGACAGAAATTAAGACGTTTTTTTTTTTTTTTTTTTACACTGCCGTCTGCAACACACCTCCTGACCACATGCCGCTGTTTGTGATTGTGGGCGTGTGCTCTCGACTCTTCAGGTGGTAATCAATGACATCATTCCCTTCTTTCACAGGGCAGGATGCCAGCTACAAGTGGCGTATCAGATCTTAAATTAGATTTTTCCCATTAACGATAATAGCGAGTCTGTGACAGAGCACGAGTTTGTTAAATAAGTTATAATAATACTCTTGATTGCACCTGTCTCGAGGTCGACTTTACAGGAAGAATCATTTGCCATAATGTTATGTATATTCCTTCATGCTTTGTTGTTGTAGTTATTGAATTAATCTGTCATGACAGTGTGTAATTACATTGCCTCAGAGTGAAAATCCAGTCGCAGGTTCTTCCAGTTAAATGTTTTTTCCTCAATGACATTTTCCTCACTTCTGACTTTGACCAGTGTCGGTCAAGCAGTATTTAAAGACTAGTTGTCATTACGCTGTTGATTATGTTACTTGTCATTCAGACACCGAATACAACGGCTGCATTAAGGTTCTTAAGGTGTTGTTGTTGCTTTTAAGAAGATGCTTTCTTAGACATGCCTATTTCCAGAAAGTGATTTTAAGACTTTCTTCTAGGACTGTCAACACTTACCATACAAAATGGTAAATAAACATTATCATCATGCGCTTTGCTGCGTATCCGTTCCAGGGGCCCTTTCTTCGTACCTCGCTAACTCAGTTAGCTGGATTTGATTGTTGACTTATTTCATGTAAACAGGATTAGATTGCATCTTGAGGTGATACTTAAAATCTGTCCCAGCCACTGCTACTTTATTACAAGAGTTCATTACTGAAGTAGGGGCAATAATAATAATTTTAAATAATAATAATATACAAATTTTAAATTGTATATGTATATGAGAATGTATATAATATTATAATGTTGTGTATAATACTATAGACACAGCCACTTGATTGAGCGATTTATTTGTGATGGAATAATTACTTTATAATTTTATTGGAAGTTTGCACACATGTTGTACAGTTAATCTGAACCGTGCATTAATTTAAGTGATGACGGATATTATGATTATGATCTTGACCCTTAAGAAACTTTAATACTGTCACGTTACAAATCTGCTTCAAATTTAATTACAACATTGAAATAAAAATGTAAAGGGTGTACAAATATTGTATAAAATCGTGAATATAAATAATTGGTAATCATGTAAAAAAAAAAAAAAAAAAAAACATTTATCATTGATCTATTATAACTTTTATGTTGGTCTGGTCGTTTAGCTGTTTCCTTATAAAGGTCCAGATATTCGTGGGGTTTTTTTTGTGTAATTTGCCAAGTTTTTTGCCAGGTGGCTTTTTTAATTATATGATGTCATTACGTTGATGTCTTGACGCCAGCCAATCGCTGCATTTCTGATCATGGTTTCGAGTATCGATGCATCTGCCCTCTTCAGGGAAAACAAGAACGCACAGTGATCTTTGATCATTTAATCCAGATATTTAAATCCAATCCGCAAATTCCTTTGAAGAACCAAATTAGCCAGACATCAGTTATCATGATTAAAAGATCTGGGATCAGTCAAATCATCTCAGATGTATTAAGCGAGGTACGAAGAACGGACCCCAGCACAACAAGACATGTTGTATTGAATGCAATTTCACAGAGAGACAAGCTGTGTGCATTCTGTCTTAAAGGATCAGTTCACACAAAAATGAAAATTCTGTCATTGTTTACTCACCTTCATGTTGTTCAGACCTAAATGCAGTTTTTTCCCTTTGTAACAAAAAAAAAAAGTTTTCCTAGTAATACATGACATTTGTATAATTTTAGATATGTTGACCACTGTGGTCTATAAATTATTGTTGCATAAACATTCTTCAGAAGTTCTATTTTTGAGATTTTTGAAAGTAAAAAATAGTTATTTCAGTTTTGCACCACTGGATAAAATCGTTATTTTAAAATATATTAAAATTGAAAAGTTATTTGTCTCAATAATTCTGTTTTTACTGATTTTTTTTTTACTTTTGGCAATTTATTTATTTAATTTGTATGGTAAATTGCACCATTTTCAGTAATATATTTTTGTACAAACATTGAGACGTTCATCAAAAACATGGTACATATGTACATTAAATTAATTTTTACTGTGGAACAAAAGGTTTTTTTAAACCTTCACACTCTTTTCCAAATAATATATGACATACTATTTTTATTTTTTTAGAGTTTTTGGGTCTTGACCACTGTGGTCGTCAAAAATTCTACTTTTGTGTTGTTTGAAAGTAAAAATGGCAGATGGGTTTGGAATGACATGACGGTGAATTAACTGTACAATATAAATTTTTGTGTAAACTCCTTTAAATCGACAAGGAATTGGCCCCTTTATGGCAGTGCGCAGCTACTCATGATACGGATTATCCGAGGAGAGATGAAGAACGTGGAAGGGTGTATTTCACTGCTAATACTGATGCATGAGTAGGCGGTTTGACCCTTCACACCCACATGCACTCTTTGTTGTCCTGGGGCTCAGTGAGACTTGGCTCCTTTCACTTTTGCTATGATTCAAGGGTGCTGACACCACCCACCATCTGAGAGGACAGCATGTGTGATATTCATATGGCTGCACATAGTGGTTATACCACGCTGGAGGAGAGCCCATAATGGACACTCCCAATTCAATATTTCCTCATGACCCGTGAGCAGCTCCTCCTAATGGCTGGAATGTGTCAGATACATCGGGTTTATATTAGTATAGGAAGAACATTTGCACTGCAGATGGGGTGACAAAAAATGCATATAGATAGCCTATAAAGAGTATTTGTTCTTGGAGGTTTTTCATTTGTTTTGTTTTTTGACCAGACTCACAATGATACATTTTATTGTTATATTCTTTAATATGAATGGAGATCACTTGTGTGCCACCAAGTGACCCCTGACAACCCTAAAGGAGTTACAAACTGAAGAAACTGTGATCTTCAACAGCTTAATCGGAAAGTGGTAAAGAGAAAGCCACTATTAAAAATGTCACATGGCATCTCGGCTGTAGTTTTGCCAGAAGGCATGTGGTAGACTCTGAAGCCAGCTGGACGGAGGTTGAGCTTGTTGGCTATCAGACTACACACCATATTTGGCTTACGCTGAACACTGTGTATCATCAAAAATGCACAATTTCCACCACGCAGGACCAGATTACGGACCGGGCCTGTTCCCTGCGGCCTTGAACTGCCAGGGGCCACCAATACCTCAGGACGCGTGGCCTAGACTGCGAAACTAAGCAGTCTAACCACTAGGGCCTCAATAAGGGGCAGCCATGGGCAGGAAAATAGCATTGGCCAGATGTGCAAAGCTGACAGAGACCTATCCACACCAAGAAAGTCTATAATATTTGGAGAAAGCCATCTGTTAACTTTCCAATTCAGAATATTTGATCAGAATTCAAGCTGCTGGTTTTGAATGGTCATCAATGGAGAATAATTCTAGTAGAACCAGATCTTTGAATACTTGTGTACACATTTGCACTGTGTATTGCAAATTTGTGTTTCAGAACCGTGATTAACCAGGTTTCATTTGCTGTAACTCATTGCTGATAGCTGCTGTGCCATTTTAATATTTCATGTTAATGGATCTATAGTAACACATAGATGCACATTATTTGTTTATGTTACAGCTGTGTGGGAGTGGATGAAGATGAAGCACCAGATATTGACATCTATCATTGTCCTAACTGTGAAAAGACCCACGGCAAATCCACCTGTGAGTATCTTCCCTTCATACTGTGAATGAATTAGTCGAATTGGGGTTGTACTAAATCATGTCTTTTTATATATTATATGTTTCTCAAAAAATTATTTAGCACCACAACTGTATTTCTTGAGCAGCAAATCAGAATATTAGAATGATGTCTGGAGAATCATGTGACCCTGAAGACTGGAGTAATGATGCTGAAAATTCAGCCATGACATCTCAGGAAATCAGAAATAAATTATATTAAAATAGAAAACGGCTGTAGCAATATTTCAGAATTGTACTGTTTTTATTGTATTTCATGACTGTATTTATTTTGTGTGTTTAAATAATTAAATATGAAAATTAAATCAATTATTTAATTTAATAATTTTCAGTATCATATTTTTGTTCAAACATTGAGACTACCGTTAAAAATATGTATTTTAAGTTTATTGAAGTATGTTTTACAGGAAAATACCATTTCAGTCATAATTCAACATATTACTTGCCACAGTTCTATGAGAGAGGACTCAAATGCAGGAATGAGTGATCAGGGGTTTATTGACAAACAGCTGACAAGACAAGAAATGGTGAGGAGGTGAACAGTCCAAACAGTAGGCAGGTTCAGTTGGAGCACAATCACAGGCAGGAAGAGCAACCACAATAACTAACTCCAGAAGGTGGTAGACTGGAGAGCAGTTCTGACAGAGCAGCATGAGACCAGAGGATACCAGCGATGTCCAGGCAGGAATCCTAGGGCAATGCAGTCAGGTCTTATCAGGAAACTCACCAAGCTTGCAGCTAGGCAAGGAGAACAAGGGACGCCCCCCTTAAAGGGTTAGTTCACCCAAAAATGTAAATTCATACATTAATTACTCACCCTCATGTCGACCCATTACTCATGTCGAAGAAGAGAAATATCTTGTGTTGTGTGAGTTGTGTTCCGATGATGAACGAAGGTCTTACAGGTTTGGAACGACATGAGTAATTTTTTTGGGGTGAACTAACCCTTTAAAGACCGTGTAATGCTGTTTTCTGTACAGTAGGCTATCTATAATGCTTGCGCGCTCGCCTTCAATGCAATGCATCGGAATAACATGTTTCTTTGTTTCATAACATAAGATTAATGTTGGAAAGTTAACTAGTAGATAATGTACCCTATTTGAGATTGATTGTATGAATGCATCACAAAAAATCCCGTGCTCTATGGGCACTGCCATTAAGAGGACAAAGCGAAAGTTGTTTTGCACTCCGTGATAAAGGCACATTTAAATATTTTGCGGGAAACTAAAATCCGATCAGTTTTCCAGATGGCGACCACTTGATGTGAACAAATGTAAACTCGCCGTGTCCTGATTGACTGATGATCACAGTGCTCGCATGTTAATGCCAAGTGTAACGTTAAACGCAGCCAGAATAAGTTACCTCTAGAGTAGATTATTTCTGATAACAAGCAAAATAAAAACAAGTAAATTACATTAGACGCTGCTCTCGTATGCTGGATATTTATGAAGCATTTATGGCATTTAATATTTATATCATGTTATCCAAGAATAGTACGTCAAAATGTGTTTCTACTGAGTAGTGCGCCATACTATCCCCTTGCCAGACCGATAAACAAACACAGACCGGAAGTTAACTTCGGGCCAGGCGCGTAACCGTGGCAACGCGCATTCGTCCGATGAAACCGTCTATAACGAACCAGCAACCACATGAGGAAAAGAACACACTTTATAAAGGGATCAGAAAACATGAGGAACAGGTGAACACACTCAGACAAACAAGGAGCAGAGAACATGAGGAAAGGGTGAGCACACTCAGACAAGGAACAGGTGAGCACACAATCAGTCAATCAATGAGGACTAGAGAAGGACTAACCAAGGGGGCGTGGTAACAGGAAACAAGGAGGCGACACAGGGAGCATATGGCAAACACAAACCAAGACAGAGCCATGTGTTCAAGCACAACACAAACAAAGACACATTAAACATGACAAAACATACAGAGCTGTCAGAGGAGAACCCTGACATTACTTGCCATTTCTTTGTAGTTAATTGTTACGTTTACTAATACTTTCTGGTTACCCTTTATTTTAAGGTGCCATTGTTACAGTGTAATTATATATTTAAGTATTGAGTAATATTAATGAACTATATGTACTAACTATAGGGTTAGGGTTTGGTTGAGGGTTAGTTGCATGTAATTATGCATAATTTACTGTTATTACTATGGTAAGTACACGTAACAAATGTAACAAGGACACTGTAAAAAAAAAAAGTGTTACCTATTTTCTGAGTAAAAATTGTTTTTTTTATCAGTCCAACCCTAATATGAATGAAAGCAAGTTTTAGATAAGTGATTAGCTTTACATCTGAAGTAGTATTGTCCCATTACCAAGATTACCACCTAAATGCCATATAATATTCATAAAAATAATAATTTAAAATGACACAGAACTACACAGTTTTGCTTCCAAACCAAACCATCATGTTGATGTTAAAATGTTGTTCAGTGCACATTTATTCTTTTGCTTCTGCAGTTTTGTATTAAGTAACTGGTAGCAATGAGAGAGTAAAGTGAATTATGGTTGCCATGTCTGAATTTGATTTGGTTGGTTTCATCTGCTTGTAATTTTAACAGTGAAAAAGAAAAAGAGCTGGAATAAGCATGACACGGGGCAAAGCGGAGACGTCAGACCGGTTCAAAACGGCAGTCAGGTGTTCATAAAAGAGCTGCGCAGCAGGACATTCCCCAGGTATAGTACACATGTGTTTGTTCACCTTTGTGAAGATCATTCCAGTCCAGTGTGAAGAATTTAAAGGACCAGTGCTCCTGATAATGCCCAAGTCTTTCAGTTTATTCAGTGTCCAGAAGATGGCGCTCCATGATCAGCTTTTCTCATACTCTGAACTTTTCCACCAGACATGTAAAAGATTCCAGTATGATGTCTTGGAGAGATCGTGTAGGTGACTGTAGGTAACATGCTTACTGTGTCTTTTCTACCGCAGTTCAGAAGATGTGGTGGTCAAACTGTCTGGAAGTCAGTTGACATTGGACTACCTTGAGGAGAATGGATTCAACGAGCCAATTCTCATCCAGAAGAAAGACGGGCTGGGGATGGCCATGCCTGCACCCACATTCTACGTCAGTGACGTGGAAAACTATGTCGGTAAGTGAATTTAGGTCATATATGTTGTTGGTTAGAATCTATTAATATTAATGTGGAAGTATAACAAAAACAAGTGTTTACAATGGAAGTAAAAATGGCTTTGCTTTCCTTCCCAGGAATGTTTGTTGTTCTAATTGTCTTTTTCATTCAAAGGGCCTGATGTTCTTGTGGATGTCGTTGATGTGACCAAACAAACAGACAGCAAGATGAAGTTAAAAGAGTTTGTTGATTTTTACTACAGCACAAACAGAAAGAAAGTATTAAATGTGATCAACCTGGAGTTTTCAGACACAAGGTAAGCAGTCTAATAAAAAGTTGCATAGGGTTGTGAAAAAGGCAACGTTTCTGAAGTCTATACAAAAACCGGTGCAATTTCATAGTTTTAGTATTTATTTTGATACAGCAAAACCTAATACACTAAAGCACACCAAATAAGCACAATCAATAAAAACATCCTTTTTTATTTGTTAACATAAAAATGAGCAAATTAAATGTAAACATGGCATATAGTCTTCAAGTTTTTCTCAAATAAAAATAAATGTAATTATGAAAAATGTGCTTTATTTATTTTTTTACATTTTACAGCACAAAAACAAAAAAACATTATTTGAAAATAATTCACACGTCAGTATTATAATAATGGGTGGGTTTTTTTTATTAGTGTGTCATTAGAAATTTATTGGAGATCATTTGAGAATATTTACTATTCTTCCCTTTATTTCTCTAGAATGGCCAATATTGTTGAAAGTCCGCAGATAGTTCGGAAGTTATCCTGGGTGGACAACTACTGGCCTGACGATGCATTGTTGGGGAAGCCCAAAGTGTCCAAATACTGTCTCATCTGTGTGAAAGACAGCTACACAGACTTCCACATCGAGTGTGGAGGTGCCTCTGTGTGGTATCACGTACTTAAGGTGACTCCTTCATATTGATTTATATCTCAGTGCTCCTTATTACTACGACAAAAAAATGAATGAATGCGTTTTTATTCCGAAAGCTTACCATATGTTTTATACAGAAACATTTTTGTATTTTTAAATGTTAAAAATTAACTTGTGTAGCAATCAACAAAGAACTGGTCAATTTAGTACATAACTTAAGTACATAATATTCAGCACATAAGATTCTCTAGAATAGTTGATTCTGATTGACCAGTCACTGCATTCTGTGGTCATATACTGTTGTATAGTGGATGTTGAACTGTATATTTGACCTGTGTATTGTATAGGGAGAGAAAATCTTCTTTCTGATCAAGCCCACTTCTGCCAACCTTTCTCTGTATGAGCGCTGGAGGTCCTCCTCCAACCACAGCGAGATGTTTTTTGCTGACCAAGTGGACAAGTGTTACAAGTGCACACTTAAACAAGGGCAAACTCTTTTCATTCCATCAGGTGAGGCATCAGTGTGCCAGTAATTCATTTTTAAAAAATGAAGCTCTAACATTTCTTTGTTTTTATTTAATGGCAGGATGGATTAATGCAATACTGACTCCTGTGGACTGCTTAGCCTTTTCCGGGCATTTTGTCCACAGTCTGAGCGTAGAGATGCAAATGAGGTCAGTGATCTGCTTCTTTTTCAAGACAAGCTTTGTTTATTCATTTTTATAGTTTCCTATAATGCAGTGTGATGATCTCAGTGAAAAAAATCCATCCAAAATGGTGTACAGAATGTTGATTATAAATGTAATTCAGTCAGTGCTCAAATGTATCCATAAAATATAGTTACATATAATTAAAAATGTATTCCATGTATTTTGATGGTTTTGGAACAGAGCTGCAGTGTACTAAAGTATGCCATTTAAAAAAGTATAAGTATATATACACATACACATTGTAAATACAATAGGTACAGAGGGTGTGGTGCATACAGTAGGACTATTATGTGGGATTATAAAGGCCTAATGTCTTTGGCTGTTGCCATTTTGAATGTTATTACATGCAGTTTGCAGTGACAACTGGAGGATGGTGATGCAATTGAAGCATGCAAGCGTCAAACCTTCGCTGTTCTATTCTTGGCACTTACAAGCCTCTGTAACAATGAAAGGAAAGAGAGGAAGTCAAGAGCATATGCTTTTGCCTTCTGAAGTGCATTTCTCACATCTGTGAGGCCACGATTTCCTCTCAAGGCACACTTTTCAGTAATCCTCCCTTTGCTTCTCCACTCAGAGCATATGAGGTGGAAAAAAGACTGAAAGTTGCCAGCCTCACTCCTTTTTCAAACTTCGAAACAGCGTGTTGGTATGTGGGGAAATACTACCTGGAGCGGTTTAAAGGTGAGCGATTGAATGTAAATAAAAAGCATGTTTTTATTAGGCGTGTTTGTAGGTATTGTAGTTTCACAAAAAGTAAAAAAAGAGCAACGTGTCAATTTCAAAGCAACCATTCACGTTATTACAAACTTAAATCATTCGCAGTGAATTTCCCCTGTGTGACTCCCCTGAAGTGGCTTCAAAGGTTTGGCTTTCAAAAATTGCCTCTCCATCCTGCACTCCACAAGATTGATCCGTAATAATGAACTTTGGGACTGGAAATAAAAAGATCTAATGTTGTAAGGTAGACTCAAATGGCTTCCTTCTCCCTCGCTTCGTGCGTGATCCTGGAAGGGGCCTGCTGAGCAGATGAGGAGGGTCTGGATACCCGGCGTATTATTGCAGTCATTACATTGGTGCATCGCAGAGTTCACAGATGATTAGCTTCAAAAGGCAGAATCACTTGCTCCATTACAACCTGGTGTTTAAACTCCCCTCATCTGGCCTTGGACTGCGTGTTTATATTTCCACCATTTCCCCCCGTCACGTTACTTAATTTTGCCAGATTGCTGTAGCGCGCACATTGCAAAAAGGACCGCAGTTGGTCTCCAAGCTATCTGATGTTCAGATGGGGGAATCAGCTTTCAAGGTCATCTTTTCAAGGGTTCAACTCTCGTGTGTGACTTCAGGTAGAGGAAAAAAAGACCTTGGCCCCCAGCCCAGCAGGCCGACTGGGCCACCGCCATCTCTATTGCTTCCCTTCTCGTTTCACTGTTTCAGCTTTCACTTTATGTTCATGTTATTCATTTAAATGCAGTGTGGAATATATTTCCTGTAGTGGCAGTGTATCCAGTCCAATGTAATCAGTGTTGAAGCCGGCGCTCCAAAAAATGCACATGACTGTTTTTAGGCCCCTCTGGATTGAAGTAATCAGTTTGATATATGAATGGCCTTTGTTATTGAACAGTAATGGGTCAGGTTGAAAATATAGTCCATTTTTATTTCTGGTGTAATGTTACCCCCCCCCCCCCCCCCCCCCTTCTTTCAGTGAGTTTCATGCTCTGAGCATTTCTGACAGGGCGACCACGCTCTAGGCATTGCTGCTAATGATTTAAGGAAAGTTGGACCTTTCATCAATTTGCCTATTTAGAAAACAGCCTTTTCTAGAGAGGATCTTATATTACTAATACGGCACTAGTTGAGTGTTTGGACCCAGATGGGAATAATGGACTCTGATGCAACATTTCCTAAACATTTTGCAGGTTTACATAAGGCAAACAAGCAGCCACCTCCATACTTGGTACATGGTGCCAAAATTGTCAATGGAGCATTCAGATCGTGGACTAAAAAACAGGTAAATATTCGATTTGACATTTTCGATATTATGTTTCACTGATTGAAATTAGGTAAGTTGACTGCGACGCTCTTCTTTTGTCTTTTTCCAAAGGCTCTTTTAGAACATGAGGACGAGCTTCCAGAAAACATGAAGCCAGCACAGCTCATTAAAGACCTTGCCAAAGAGATTCGGATTTCAGAGGTGAGACACTGCGTAGACATTGGAGACTTTTGTTGGATGTCTTTACTTTCATTTATTCAGATATGATCTCGATTTTTATTATGTAGAATGTTGTTATACATGTTCAAATAGCCATTGTCAGAATCAGTAATGGTTGAAAACCTCCCCACTGTGTCTTTGACTCAGAATGCAACAAAAGCCATAAAGAGCGAACCCAGCAACTCAAAGCCCCCAGCCGAGGAACCCCCGTCTGCTCCATCAGAACCAGAAGAGCCCATGTCCCCCGCACACATCTCCTCCCCGCCACGAGATAAGCCAGCTAGGAAGAAAGCCACAAAGCCACCCAAACCACCCAAAATGCCCAAGGCACCCAAACCACCGAAAGAACCCAAAATAAAAGAGGGTGGCAAAAAGAAAGGGAAGAAAGCAAAAGAAGGTATTTTACCTGAGAAAAAGCCCTCGAGTCTGGCAGCTCTTGAATCCCATGCAAAGGACATCCTGAACAAGATGGACCAGCCCAAAAAAGTAAAGTATTTTCAGCTTTATAATATTCAATATATATATATATTATTTTTGTGTATGAAATGATTAAAAAGGGTGGATTTTTTTGCAATCAGAGTAATGATAATTTCCTCTGAACATCTATCAAAATGTTTAATATAAGAAGTAAAATGAAATAAAAATCTTGATAAAAAATATGAAAGTAAAGAAATAGTAGCAAAAATCAATCGAAATATTTAAAGCAAGAAGTAAAGTTTGGGATCAGTATGATTTTGAAAGAAGACTCTTATGCAAGGCTGCATTTATTTGAACAAAATACTTTAAAATAACTTTTATTTTAATATATTTTGAAGTATAATTTATGCCTATGATGTCAAAGCCATTTCTTATTATTATCAATGCTGAAAACAGTTGTGTTGTTTAATATTTTAACAGAAACCGTGATCTTTTTTCAGGATTAATTTGATGAATAGAACATTTAAAAGAGCAGAATTTAATGCATCCATGCTGAATTCATGTATTAATTTCTTTAAAAAATAAAATCTTACTGACCTTACTGTATATTTTTTACTAAACCTTTTTTAATAAATAAAAAATGCCACATGAAGACTTCCAGGAATATTTCGGAATGAGTTTTGAAATGTATGAATTAGAATGTATTGAACATAAACAATATATATAATAATACTGCACTTGCAAAATCATTGTGAATATAGCACCCTACTCTAGAACTGTCAGTATGGACTTTTATCCATTAATTTCTTTTTTATTGTTTCTTACATTACACAGCTTTTAAAGACTGGGATGAGTATTATGGAGAAAGATACGAGTAAACCGAATGACGTTGCAAAGTTTGAGATGATTCGAGAGCATAATAAGAACAAGACGGAGGCCAAATGGAAATATAAGGTACGTTTGTTAGGTTTACAATGTAAGGATGCCATTGTAATGAATAACGTGTAAGGTAATGTTTCCTCCATTGCAACATAGATCAGTGCTAGTTGAAAAGTAGCACACAGGGCTTTGGGATCATCTAGAAGAGATTTACACGTTTTAGATCAAAACAATCAGCAGAAATAACTCTGCGGCTCAGTCACGCTCTCTGTTCTGGGCTCATCAAAGCAGCAGAGCCCTTTACCCAGCCTCAGAGTTTACCTAATGCTGTAATGCTGTCATATCCCAGACATGCCAGCTAAATATTTGCATATGCCTATCAAAATGAGCGTGTTGTGTCGTTATTGTTGGATAACATGGGATGGCTTTTGTAGGAAAAGCTTAATTCTAGTGAACGGAAGGCATTACAGGGCTTTCGTTCAAGGGGGGAAAATTCAATGCCAGACAACTCAGGAATGTTTGTAGTTGCTCCAAGTCTCCTGATCCGAGTGCTCCTCTGCTGCTCGCCAAACATTTGCAGATGGAGAGGAGTCTCTGCTAGATAGTCTTCAAGGTCATCAGTCGCAATGGCTTCAGTCTTTGACGTCTGATCACAGGGGACGTGGCTGACAGATAGCGGCTGAGAAGAGTTTCAAAGCACTGATGAAGTGATGGTTTGGTGTCTCTTTTCATCTTGCAGAACAGCAAACCTGATTCGTTATTGAAAATGGAAGAAGAGCACAAATTTGACAAAAGTCTACTCAGCCATAAAGACAATAAATTTGCATTTTCATTGTCGAATAAGAAGTTGCTGGGGTAAGTGCAGTATTACAATTACAATTTGAGGCATGCATTATTGAATAGGCCTATGTTCATTTTGTCAAATTAATTATAAATGTATATAAAAGAAATAGATTTAAAAATGACTGTATAAGTATTTAAATAATAAATAGTTTAATTTGAGCAATTCTATGTCTTTGTGCGCAAGATGAGTGTCTCCTCTGACAATTCAACTAATGTTCTTTTCATCTGGTTTTGTCAGATCAAAGATGCTCAAGACCCAGACCAATTCGAGTGTTTTTGGCTCAATACAGAACATTAAAGAAGAAAAGCCCAAGCCTGTGAGAGACGAGTATGAATACGTCTCTGATGAGGGGGAGCTTAAGATCGACGAATTCCCAATCAGGAGGAAAAAGAACGCAGTCAAGAGAGACTTTTCCTGTAAGGCTTCATGATATGCGATCTGGGCCAGGGTGATTTTCTGATTAAATAAAACATAATTTAAGAGCAAAAATGATTATAGACTTTATAATCAGGCCCAGATGGAATCTGACTTCTGTTACATTTATTACACTGATTTTGCAGACAAAATTGATTTAAACTACGGACTTATTGGTATCTGAAAGTACAACAAAATTAAACTCTCAAACTCTTTAATAAACAAACAGTGGGTGGGGTCCCAAATGAACATTTTGTGTGAATTAACATTTTGTGTGAAGTAAAATTTGACTGATTATAGATATTTCTTAGGGGCCATGAAACAGTTTTTCATTATTATTTAATCATTTTTATAATCATATTTTTTTGTCCTAATAACAGTGGAATTGTTTAGCTTGTATTATTATTATTTTTCTTGAATTAGTAGCAAACAGCTCAAGTCACAAGGAATATTTCACATATGCGTCACCGCATCAAATCCTAGATAAACCTCTGATAGTACATTTCCAGGGACAAGTTGCAGTTGCAGTTGCATTTCCTAATTCCTAGTTCTTGGCCACCATACATTTAATTGAATGAGTTTTTTCTTGTATTTGACGGTGTTATTTTTGGTGCCTGGGTGGCGCATATGTAGAAAGTGTGACAGGCATTCAGATTATGTGGAAATCTGTGGATGCTGATTCCATGTGGGCCTGCCTATATTAGATACACTAGCCTTTTAACTGATTAACAATAAATCTTGCATTTCATGCTATGTGAGAATAATCTTGAACATCTGACGTTATTTACAGTTTTATCAAACATCAAAGAGCCCATTCAGCCATCGAAAAAGCCAAAGCTACAACTGTCGGACATGAAGGTAAGCATCAACTCCTTTTATAGGGCTGGTTCAGTGTTATTTAACAGAACATCCATAATATTTCTCTTTAATCAGACAGTGATAATAACATAAGACTGATTGACAGTAAACTGGAAGAAATTAGGACAAAATTCAAATCTCCAATCTTTATTTCATGAAGTAGCTGATTAATTCCTTCTGGATGCATTTACAACATCGCAGCGCTGATGTTCTCGGCTTGCTATAATTCACCCATAATATTCCGACTTAAACCACCATACGGCACAAATCAAAGAGAGCGAGCTGCAGGACGGAGCCAGATATCACCCCAAAACTGATGAAGGAAATAGCTGTGGACTGAATCAAATGAAAGCGAGAAAGTTAATCATGACAGATGCCCACAGGCAAACTATGTGAGGGGTTACAAAAAGCTATACCAATAAAAAATAACTCACAAACCTAAGAAAAATCCTGTATTATTATATAGAATGAATAGCTGAACATCATCTTGCGTATGTTTCGAGGCATTGAAATGATGTACTTCATGTCAGTTTTTTCACATTGTTATTTCAGAGTCCAGATTCATCAGATGAAGAATCGCTCCACATAGACACGGAGGCCAAGACAGAGGTCAAAGGTCGTAACTCCAAGGTCTCTAAGAAGAAAGGGGGCAGTTCAGCTGGGATTCTGGATCTCCTGCAGGCCAGCAAACAAGTGGGCGGCATTGACTACAGTAACAACAGGTATGCACATTGTTGTCCATATCCTGGTGTCTGAAAGGCATGGGTTAAACGAGTCAATTAATAAGGCTGAATATGTTATTTACTTTTATTTCAGTTTTCATAATTTTGAGAAGAATTTTAACATGGTATACTTTAGCATGCTAAGACTATCAGCATGGTAAACGGTTTCTGAGAAATTCATCCCCTATAGAGCAACATCGCCTTTAATATAAAATTTCATAATATAATCCATAGCCTTTTGTTTTTGTGTAGACTTTGGTAAATCCTAGATATTTATTCCATATTGATTCCTGTTTATTTGAATATCTGTCAGTTTAAGGGTATTTTTGCGTTCAATCCGCATATATATGATTTAAATGCGTATGTATATATACATGTAGATGGACATCCTTGCGCGGCATCTTGCGTTGTTTGTTTCGAGTTAAAATAGCTTAAAAATACATGGCTTTAGCCCTCGCATCCGGTCCTATACCGTTTTTCTCCGTCCATCAGTTTTTGAACACAAGAATGTGTCTTATGTGAAAAACCGTGAATAGTATCTGGTGTACATGACCCTTAACTAGTGTAATTATACGAAGCTTCCTTAGCAACTAGTTGTTTAGGCAATCCATCGACTAGTCAGTCATGCACATCCCTAGTTCATACATTTTCATGATTCATGTGGTATTTTTTTGTACATCACACACGCTAATGTGGCAGAGTATGTATTATGGATATGTTTTGTCTTTGGCAGAGGGCCATAGGGAACATACAATTTATATGATGAAGCATGTTGCTGACCCTTAAAGAATTAAAACACATCATATTTCTAGCTTAACTGTTAGTTCTTTAACTTTAAACACAGCGAGCACAGGCGTTTCTTCATCTGTCGAACAATGGCTAAAGTAATATTTTGCACGGCTCTTTATAAGCAGTTTACATGTGCTGGCATTATTTATTTAATCCCTCAGCACTATTAATTTGTCAAATACGGCAAAAGCTTTAGGCCATTCCTCTTCATTTTACTGTTTGCTGTTTTGGGCACATTTTTGATGGTCTATTTCCACTGCGCTGAAAGCTGCAAATCAGCTCAAACACAAAATGAGAAGGAAAACATGGCTAAAATATGTTAATTTCTCAAATTATTTTTTTGTGCTTTTAAACCTGACAAATGACTGCAGGATTGTGGGGAGGAAATGCCTCCAGTCAGTTGTGACCACATTAAACAAGTTCTTGACTCATTGTTCCACCTCACTGGTTAATCACTTAATAGGTGGTAATCTGCACGGGCTAAATCTGTGTTTTTCTGCTAGTTATCTCAAGCTTGAAAGCAGATGTGGACACAATAGTCTTAGTTCACATGGTAGAATCTTCTTCTGACATGAAAAGATTTATATAAAGAGATTTAAATGATGAGGGAATTAACTTTTTATGAGGAATGAATGTTTAGTGACAGGCAAGTTAGAAAAGCAAGAGGGAGATGTGCTGGTTGGTGGTTTATTGAATGAGCAGATGTGATTAGAAGACAGAACAGGTAAGTTCTGGCTTGTGCTTTGAGTTTTGGTTGAATGAAGGTTCAGTATGAATGAAAGTAGAGATGTTATGTTTAGTGCAGGTAACTTTTGGTTGGCCTTTTTGAAAACACACCTTGGATTGAATCGTAACTAGGATTTTCATGTTAGTTTGCCAGGCCCACCCATTAGCTTTACATGTTCAGTTGATTAAATATGCCTGAGATGCATCAGCTGCAGTGGAAAAGCTTTGGCCATGATTGTCATCAACCATTTTTATTATGGTTTAAAGGTGATGTGTGTAATGTTTTCAATATTAAAATATTATACTGTAATAAGTAAAATATTTCAATATTGTATATATTTTATTATTAATATATTTTTTTTATAAATATGCAGTCGACTTTAAGTAAATTATTTGTATTTCCCTGAAAAGTGCACACTGGGGTTCCATTCTATTTGTATGCAGATTTTGGGTTACCGCTAGTTGTTTTAGTATTAATTTATACTGTTATAGTATTTATTAACATTTTGAATTAGTTTTTATTTTTATATTTTCAGTTGGTATTTTAATTTTCTTTTTGGTTTCAGTAATTTTGTAATGTTTTATATTTCTATTTAGCTTTTTTAATTTTACTGGGTTACCGCTAGTTGTTTTAGTATTAATTTATACTGTTATAGTATTTATTAACATTTTGAATTAGTTTTTATTTTTATATTTTCAGTTGGTATTTTAATTTTCTTTTTGGTTTCAGTAATTTTGTAATGTTTTATATTTCTATTTAGCTTTTTTAATTTTACTACTTCAATATTGATATTATAATATTTATCTAATATTTATATTTGTTTTTATTTCATCATTATTTCAATTAACAAAACCATTTTTGGGGGGATATTGCAAACAAAATGCTGGATTGAAACTGAGATGCAAATAAATAAAAAGTAGTTTAAATTTTAAATGCGCCTAAAACGTACATTTTTCATGCATTTTTAAATTCAGCTTGTAGACATGAGAATTAGCTACAATGGAAACAAATTTACTTAATAGTAATTTGACAAATGTGCATCAAAAACGTCATATGACTGAATAATTTGGCCTGGAAATACTGCTTAATTTGCTAATTGCTTTTAATGATATTCAGAGTTTTAGTATAAATAAAATGTGCCTCTTGAAAAAAAATATCTACCATCATTACCCTGACCAGTGGTGCCTGTGATGCCAGACTGTTCATCTGGGAAATCTTTCTGCTACACTAGTGGTGCAGAAATTACACACTTCACCTTTAAGTGTCCATTTCCATCCTCGTTGCTCCCCATCACTCGACTCACCTCCTAAAATTCGAATCGCTTCTCATTCCCACTGACACTTGGAGTAATGTGCGTGTGTGTTGTGTATTTCTCATTGATGGACTTACAGTCAGCCACCTGCATCCCCCAGCACACAGGAGGCCATCCAGGGCATGTTGTCCATGGCTAACCTGCAGTCATCAGACTCTTGTCTGCAACCATCCTGGAGCAATAGCCAAGCTAGGAACAACTCGCATAGCAGCTCAGCCAGCAAGAAGCAGAGCGGCGCGGCCGGAGCAGGGGGAAACAGCAAGCGACCAGCCAAACGCTTGCCCAAAAAGGCGCAAAAGAGCAGCAGCGTGGACAGTTCGGACATGTTCGATGATGACCAGGACCACCTGGACGCATGCTTTAAGGATTCTGATTATGGTAAGTTCTTCAAACGGTTTCTTTTGCTGTGCTTAAAACGATAGTTCACCCAAAAAAAGAAGAACACACAAGATGTTTAAAAAAAGTGTAATGCTGTTTGGACCCCAAAATGCAGAAGTAATAGTCATACAGGTTTGAATTAGGCCTGCATGATATTGAAGAAAAATGTAATTTGCAATAACCCATAAAATAATGCGATGTGCGATACGATAATGCTTTAAGTATAACACAGAAAATCAAACTGCTTAGTCTTCAGTGTATGAGTTAAATATACACCGATTCTCATTAAAGCTACAAAAGACATTCAGTCAAGAGTTTTTTTTTTCTTCGTCTTTTGTTTGATTAACATTAATGACAGATGGCAGCCGATATATTAGTCTCCTGTCACTTTAAGAGTGAATACGCAGATCTAGTTTACTGTTACAAATGTGTTTTCTTTCAACTTTTCATTTTCCATGAGTCTTAGTACACGATTTAACTACAGAAGACTCAAGTTTTAAATTTGTAAAATATCGCAACTCTTTGATCTTTTTTGACCGAGATGCTAATGGTCTAATCAGATTCAATGATCTATGCTAAGCTATGCTAAAAGTGTTACCGTCAGACCCGGAGATCGGCTGAATGGATTCGAAAACAGTAAACAGTTGGAAAGTGAGCCTATTTTCAAAAAAAGTGGAGTGTTCCTTTAAGACATAACCGAAACCAAAACAGGCATTTTTATGTAATTTTGTGCATAAGCTGCAGAAGAGAACTGAATCCAGGATCGCACGCTGTCCGAGAGACGGCTTTTTGTGCGTGTGAGTCCCGCATCGAGTTCTTTTCCATGGCTTATTGCTCTTAATAACTTTTTAAAGCATGCCACAGTCACGTGTTCAGTCTATTTTCTGCCATCTGCTTTGACCTTAAATTTAGATTTTTCGTAACCGTGATATGCACATTTCTAATATTTTGATAATTTAGATGTATTGTGCAGCCCTAGTTTGAATGACATGAGGGTGAGTAAATGATGACATGGTTTTCATTTTTGGGTGAACTGTCCCTTTAAGAACTGATTGTAGTTGAGAACAGATTGTAGCTCTCTAGTACCTTCATCTTGTATAGCTTGTTTGCACTATTATCAAGACCAATTAGTTCCTCTGAGACAATTTGTCAAGGATGTTTCATGATGGCTTGGAATTGCCCAGGTGTCCTTAGAGCAAAGCAAAACAGTGTAAATCTGCTATATCAACGTTCTGATTAGAGTTTGATTTTGACTTAAGGGTTCTTATTCACTGCAAAGTGACAGGCGTGTTTACTCTCAGCTAGAACTTTTCAATTCCTCCTTTTTGAGTGCTCCCTTTTATAGCTTTTGTGAACCCCTTCCAAGAACAGCAAGACCATTAGAAGCCTGTTAATAATCCATTAGCATGAGTTTTAAACTGTTGTTTTAAATGCTTTTTGATCTGATACCCTAATTAGTCATTACTAGCACGCACATTCCCGTTCGGACTCACACTAAGAAAGCGTTTTATCAAGCACACGAGCATTCCTCCTTTCTGTAAACATTTTTTTCTTTTTCTTGATAATTTAATTGTTGGAAATTGCGTGTTCCTGAGTGGTTGAGTTCAAAGAAGCTAGGTGCATGCAGGCCGAGGCAGGGCAAGGAACAGCTGCCGTGCATCTGTGTCACGCTAACATCCTGTCCAATGAGAAAATACTTAGCACTGTAGTTTATGGAGTGCAAATATAGGGCGGTTTCTCATGTACAAGCTATGTGTTTAAAAGTAATTTGCTTCGACATATTTACATTGCTTTCATTAATGACTTTAGACCATACATATAACACTCCAAGACTAAGAGAAGTTGAATCTGTAGAATTAGCTAACTTTTGCCCACTTTTTTCCCAGTTTATCCATCCCTGGAATCTGAGGAGGACAACCCAATTTTCAAATCGAGATCGAAAAAAAGGAAAAATACAGATGACACTCCATATAGCCCAACAGGTAGTTCGAAGTCTACAATTTCAGGTGGGAAACTGACTATAACGTAAATGTAATCACATGGGATTATATTCATATTGTTGCAGCACGAGTTGGGCCCACTGTACCACGACAGGAGAGACCAGCTCGTGAGGGGGCACGTGTGGCGTCCATAGAGACAGGACTGGCAGCTGCGGCAGCTAAATTGTCTCATCAGGTTAACGCTTTATGCTCATAATGAAGCGGTTCATTCAATACCCAAATGTTTACACATCAATTTAAAAACAATAACTGATATTGAGAAATTGTTACAAACAGTCACAATGGCTGGGTTATTTAATCAGCCAGAATTAAGCAATTTTGTGATCGCCTGCATTTGCAGAAACTATAGGTGAAAAAAGCCTTGTTAATGTAAATTTAAGTAATACTTTCTACTTCTAAATGAAGTCAATTCTAGAGCTGCACGTTTAATTAATATAAAGCCAAAATCAGCTTAGTGCGATTATCAAGTCGCAAAGGCTACAAATTAATTAAATAAATACACTGCACTGTTGGTTTTGTTTTTCGATCGAGCGGTTCATGATCCTGTGTCTCAGAGTGGCTTGGTTCACAGTAAATGTTGCGCCACACAAACTCATCTCTGCATCTGCTCTGAGTTTGGTTCGCTTACTGGGGAACATAACATGCACCAACCATCTTTCCAAATTTGTAATGAGAAGTGCTTATAGACCAGCTTTTGTCAACAAACGAGAGGCAGCGGTTCTGCCAAAGTAAAACCTCAATTGGTTTTACATTTGAAAATGAAGACAGCCAATATCAGTATTGAAATTGTACAGCTGAACTGTAAAAGAAAATTGATATTATTTCTAAAATGCTATTTTTTTGTATATATTACAGTAAAATATTACAGTAGTATTATTTTGAATTTGTTTAATATCTTTATTTAGTAATAATAATAATAATAATTATAAATAATAATATATTATAATATCGATAATCACAACGTTTTGGCCAAATTGTGTAGCCCTACCTAATCAAATTTTATCAGAAAAATCGCAATTTGACTTTTCCCTCCCCAAAAAGTGTAACCCCAGTAAATACAGAGTAAAATTAAATAGTCTGATTTGCAATCATTACATTGCATCATGCCATTCAGTCTTGAAGAACAATATGCTCTTTGAATCATTTTCAAATCATGCCGGAGAACATGTTCATCAGGCTTTTCCCGAACCTGTGGGAGTTCATGCAGCTCGAGTGTGATTAAAGTTGAAGAAATTCTGAATCCTCTCTAATAGCTTCCATTTTCATAGAAACATCTGTAAGACTGATTTAGCTAAACGATCCTAACTAGTTCTTGCTACAGGAGGAGCAGAAGATCAAGAAGAAGAAAAAGAGTACCAAAAAGAAGCCCATGGCTGTAGAGGAGCCTCACAAACTCTCTCACGACAGCAGCTCTCCAGAACCCACCCCAGACTCCGAGACCAACCTGGCCGACCACGAGTACAGCACTGGAACGGGCAAAACCGCCGGCAGCTCGCAACCCATGGCCCCCGGAGTCTTCCTTAGCCAGAGGCGGCCTTCATCATCGTCATCATCTCAAAACACCTCATCTGTCCCGCCAGCAAAAGTCGAACGAGGGAACTCGACGGACGCCAAAGGTGATTTTAGCCAAAACATAAATAGGTTCTTCTATGGTGATGAGTATTAATTCATATTTAAAGGTTTGTTTATGTTGCACTGGCCAATATGAGAGTCGCAATTTCTGCACCATTAATCATTCATTGACACAGCTGTGGCTTGGTAATGTATTGATGTGGAAGGATGTTGTTGTTGTTGTTGCATTTGCTAACCATTTTGCTTCGTCTCGCCCACAGCCAAGCGGCTAAAGAAAGGAATGGCAACGGCCAAACAGAGACTTGGAAAAATCTTAAAGATTCATCGTAACGGCAAGCTCCTGCTGTAACATGGACAATGGGTGACTTTTTCTCCTGATGTTTATGGACCCGTGGACTGATCCCTCCCTCCCTCGATGTGCCGGGATGAGAGCAGCAAGGACTGAAATGGACGGGAATGCAAACAGGATCCCACAAGTTTTCAATTTCTAAAGAAGAACATAGCTCAGATAGGTTTTTGCCTCTTCTTTTACTTTATAACTTTCAGATATTAAAAATGTACAGAATACCTGCTATTAATATTTTGTAAGAAGAATTTGTCTTGTTTTACTACGGCTATCAGTTTATCAGGGGTTGCTAATATATTATAAGATACATAGCAGTCATTCCAAGACAAAGAAAGTATCCCTTGCATGCATTCCAGTTGCATGCATTGTTTTGGGGGGAAGGGGTTGGTGGAAGTTTGCAAACAAGAAGTTCATTACTGCTTTTTGGATGTGGCTTATCATTATCATTTCTTTTTTTCCTTCTTTTTTTACTAAAGAGTGTTACTAAAGAGATGACGATTTTCACAATAACTGCCTGGGTGATTTGAAATTCTCCCATTTGGAATTTAATTTCCTTAAGCAAAAAAAGCATTTTTATACGCATTACTTACACGGGACAACTGAAAAAGTACTTTTCTGTTTGCTAAGCACTATCACAGATAATATTTATTGACCTAATATAATTGTACATGTCATAGGTAGCTGGAGAAAAGCCAGAAGGCACTTACAAAACATCAGTGAAGCACAAATATGAACTCATATTGCTAGTAATGTTGTCTCAACAGCTACTATAAAATGACAACTGTATGTTATTATTATGATTTTTTTATTTTTTTTATTTTTTACAAATATAGGAACAATTGTTTTTGTGGGGAAAAACTGTCAATGTATATTTTGACAAATCATTAAACATGCATATCGATATCAAACCATATTTTTAAAGACATGGTTGAAATATCTTGTTTCCCCCTTGTTGTTCTAGCAATTCAGTGCATCACATGATAAACAATGTCACAACTAAACCTTTACTGAATTGTTAGCACATCTTTTACACTTTTATTTATATATTTTTTGTTTTTTTTAGACATACTACATATCTCTTTTTAGAGATACTACAATCAGTTTTATGTCATCCTGTTTTTCGCATTATTTTATTGTTTGACAATGTAGCTCTTATTACGGTTCCATTATACATTACAAAACACTTGCCAAAAGCAAACGAAACACTACATTAGCACTGATGATAAGCCTCATCCATGACATTTCACTACATGGGGATACTTTCTCTCTTCTGTTTGTTTCACAGGCAGCACCAATTACCCTAGAATGAAATATGCATTTATATTGCTTCACAGTACAGTATGTAGAATGTAGCCTGTATATAGCTTTTTAAATGACTACTTTTTGTATCCTTTTTTCCTTAATACTTCATTATACATTTTTACTAGTTTTTGCTAATTACAAACAAAATATATATATAAAGATATAGAAATAGTCATTACCTTTTTCATTTTTTGTTGTTAGATACACAATAGCTGTACTTTTTTAACCATTGTTTTGTTTTCATTTCATTCTGTTACATTAGACAAAAGGTGTTGCCTGGAGAACAAAATACACAGTGTAACATTTATTCTCATATGGCCTTACATGCAGAAAACCATGTGTATTATGAGTCATTTATGATGGGGGATAAGAAAGAAAAAAAATCATATTTCTACGACCAGCCTGACATTTGAGCTCAAATACCCCTGATGGATTTTAAAGTTATTTTACTAGCACCTTGTGAAGTGTTTTCTGTGTCAGTGATGTAATTTATTAATGTTTGTAGCCTTTTATACTTGTATAATTCTTAAGAGGTTTTGTTTGAAATCTTTTATCAGTCTGTGAGCCCCTTAGGACACTTCTATCACTAACATTGGGCAATAGTTCCTTCTTTTTTTTTTTTTTTGTCTTAGCAAAATCTGTCTTTATTGTTTTCATCAAATCAATTGCAACTGCTCATCAATACGAAATGTTACATTATTATTATTATTATTATTAAGCAGCTATTTTAAAAGATCCATACCATCATGCCATGAGTTTTATTTTGGTAATAGAGTATGTACATTCTTAACCAGGTTTACTGTGCTCATAAATTGCAGTGTTTTAGTTACCAATGTAAATCTTGTATCCACCTTTCCGAATCGAAACAATGGAACTATTTCAGGTTTTTATTTGTACAAAATGTGTGTTGCTTTGTTGTGGTTTATTTTTATATGTTCAAACAATTAAATGCATCCACTGTTTCATGGCAGTGAATGATACTTTTGTAGTAGTGCACTCTGTTTTCTGACTCACAAAGATGTGTTTTGAATTAACATGTCATGTGTTTTCAGAAATGCCCTTTTTTAACCTTTTGTATTAAGCTTCATTGTGCCATGCATAATTTGTTTTTCTAAATCCACATTATGTATATGACGTCTGTTCCCATGCCATAATGGCACACAAAAGTCAGTTTTGGTAACCTGTTCTTCCACCATTCATATGGAATGGCAGGGCTACACACGTTCCCTGGAACATGCTGTGGTAATTACTTTTAAATGGGCTCATGCTACTGTACCATTCAGGTTTGATGCCCTGGAGAAACTCTCGACTCGCACACAATCCCCCCATTTAGAACCACATTGTCCACTGGGACCCGAGCTGCACTTTTTGCTTTCGTTCTTTAATACACGGCTAAAGCCAAAACACCAGCAAGTCCAGCCGGGGGCTCCGGCCAAATCTTTATCACGAACCAACACTGTTAATACTCCATTCGTGTTGCCGGACTCTGTCGCATAGTTCTGTGGGGACGTGTGTAGAATAGTATTGTACTCATGATATCTTTGCTCTGTGTAAATGATCTTTGTGTTTTTTCTTTACTTCCTAGTGGCTTCCAATAGATTGTAAGAGCAAGGACTCAACGTCTCTTGTCTTGACCTGATTTATGACGATTGGAGGTGAACATGCAGAGAGAGCCACCAGGTGGAGATAGAAATCCCAGAAAATGCATCTGTTGCTTGCTTCCCCGCTGAAAGGGTTGGCAGGTACATCTGCTCCACACATCAGTTAGGAGTTTTACAGATCAAAATAAATTGTATGCTCTAGAATCTACATCACAATAGCTGCTGTATAAACAAAATGCAGGTCTGTCATTGATGTTTGCTTTTTTTTTAAGCTAATTTGGAGAGGAAATATAGAAGAAAAAAAAACTTAGCCTATAGTTCAAAAACAATTGTCCATAAGCAAACAATTACTGTAAAAATGTGGCCTCAACCAATTTCACATTTTTTATGTTTACTTTTTCCTCAATTTCTTCCCTTTGGTCTTTAACGTTATGCACGAACCCACATAAATCTTAACGGCATGACATACATTTCAAATAATTTAGGGTAAAACCATATTTGAGTAGGTATTTGTTATTGTTGGAGTATGTGGCAGGGTTCCACTCTCAACATGAAAATGCAGATTTTGTCATCGACATCTGCCACGTATCCCACACGGCGCAGAGAACGCCACAGCTCATTGCCTCACGGTAAACCAAACCCCCCAGGCAAAGTAGCACCCAATGTCCCCCCTAAGTACTTTGTAGCGTATTAATGATGTTTATCTCTGAGAGGAATTGCAGAAGAGGCTCGTATATCAGGCCTAACTTGTTCCTGCCACCAGTTTGTTTGTCTGTGCACAGCAGTGTTTAGCAAACATTGTTTTAGCAGTTAGTTAACATCAGAAAAAGCAGTTCCATTTCAGAAAGATGGAGTATGACTGATTTGGAAGAAGATGGGTGGTTTAAGCCCTTTGATCAAATATAGCATTCAAAAAATGCTTGCACTTTATTTTGCAGCGTGTGTACTTGTACTTGCGCTCTAAGAAATGACAAACCCAGCGGTTGGGTTAAACCTGCTGGGTAGTTTTAATTTACTCAACTATTTACAATATAAAAATTACTATTGTTTGCTTAAAATGTATGAACATTTATTCATATGTTTAATAAAGGAACATTAGTTTAATGAATAATAATTACACAATAAACATTTCTTAAATTGCTTATTAATAAATGTTCACCTTTTGATTATTATTGTTGCCTTTAGTAATTGTCTGATTTTAATTTCCAACCTATTTTGGTTTCATTTTAAGCCAGCCATACAGTAATTTTTCAACAATAGTTAAATTAAACTATTTAACGTGCCCAGCACGTTGAGCAGACATTTAACCCAATCACTGGGTTTGTCCATTTTCAACCCAACTTGTTTTTGTTTTTTTACCCAGCACTTTTTAGAGTTTACCTAAGAAAGTTCTAGGTAATATAAGGTAACGACAGGGGGTAGGTTCAGGGTTAGTACCAGTTATTGTAATTACAACAATAAGTACATAGTATGTACATAGGGAACAGGATTGTAAAATAAAGTGCTACCCAAAAGACAATGTAACTAATAATATATATATATATATATATATATATATATATATATATATATATATATATATATATATATATATATATATATATATATATATATATATATATATATATATATATATATATATATATATATATAAAAAAAATAGGACATTAACAGAGAACCCGAAGATCTCCATTCATGGGTTCTGTGGCCACATATCTTTTAATGCTACTTAAAACAATCTATTAATACATTGGTCTATTTCACAAAAGTTGGGTGATTTTATTTACTGTGTATTTTAATTATTTAGTTACTTAGATTAGCAGTCAAAAGTTTGGACATACCTACTTTTGTATTATTATTCACATTTTAATAGTAGTAAACTCGTGAAAAATATGAAACTTTGCATAGATTACAGTATTTGTCCTTCAATATTAGATTAAACTTAAATAAAAAACAATGGAACAATAAATAAATACAATTTTACATTTAAAAAAGAGAAATTGTGGGGTATCATTTGTATTTTATTTCTCCAAAATGGTACAATTTTGTTTTGAATTCATTGTCTCCAAACTTTTGACTAGTAGTATTTCCAAATACTGTTAGATAGATTTGCAAATATAAATAAGACAATACTTACATTTAAAATGTACTCTTTATCCACAGAGACATCTGTCCGATGTCCTTAGAGTGTGTTATTGTTCAGCTTGTGGGCGGCAGATGACTAAAGCAATGCAGGGCATTCATCTCGCCAAAAAATCCTAGAGAAAAAAAGAAATCATTTGAAGTTCAGTTCTGCAGAGGATTGTGACTTTAAAATTATTGTGTTTAATATTTTAATGGTTCTGATCAGTATTGAGGAAAGTTGCGTTTAAAGTAATGTGTTAACAATATTGCATTAATCCCTAAAATGTAACTAATTGTGTTTTTTATATGGAAAGTAGTGTTGCATAACTTCCTGGGCTGGACTTAGTTGTTTGTTTATATATAAATATCCACACCAAAAGGGAAATTACACATTAGAAGAAAGTTCAACACTCTTAAAAACGCCTCTGCACTTACTCTTAATTTCTCCCAACGTGGGGACAAGAGAGGTGTAAAGGCCCGTTCACACCAAGGCCGATACCTAGAAAAATAACCATAAAGATATGGTTAAAAAATAGTTCACACCACAGCTATAACAATATAGAGAAACAAAATATTGTTGGAATCATTTTCAGAATGATTTAATTCAGCTGATGAACAATAAAAACATTGACAGCCAATCAGAATTCCTCTTGATGTAATGAGCTCAAGCATTTAAAGCCGCAGACAAGAATGTGCTTAGAATAAACAGAATGATATCACTGGTGTGGACGCCAATATAGTCATCTTTATAGTTATCGTCCTTGGTGTGAACGGGCCTTTAGTCAATAAAAGGGAAAACAAAGTAAACTGCATTACTTATTTGAAAAAGGAACTTTTTCAGATTTTTGTTGCAAATTTAAATCTAATATGTTTTGGAACAATTATTTGATGCTTTTTTTTTATGCTTTATTTTAGGACAATGTCAGAATCTCATGATTAGAAGACCATGTCCATTTTTATTTAGCCTTTTCCCTTTAGCTCCATTCCTGTTTTACAGCACTGTCACTGGGTTTAAAACCATTTTTGAGTCCATTAGGAATTAATTATAGGTGTCTTTAGGAGGGCAAGTGGTTTCATAATTGCAGTGTCAGGGGAGTCCAGGTGGATCTGCGGAGTGTCATATTTAAGCTTATCTCATGGTGATCATATGCAGTGTAGCGCTCACAGATGTGAACAGACCGCCCGCCTCTAACTGTGATTTCAGTAAAAGCCCTGCGGTCTTATTAACCAGCCCCCAGTGGTTCAGTGAAACGTGTCATGCAGAATATGCTTTAATTGCATTGGAATGTTGGAGTAAGTCATGTCTTTGTGTGGCCTAACAGTGATGCAGGCATCGCTGTGGATTATTGGTGGTCTTCAGACTCGCAGTTGGGCCTTAGAAGTTACATTCCTTGTGGTTCAAGATTTTTGCAGAAGGTCCCAGTGATGCCCCTGACGAAATCCTTCAGGGACTTTCTGTTTTATGTACATGTGTCTATATTCCGTTCAAAGGTTTGTGGTCAGTACGAATTTGTTCTTCTTTCTTTTCTGTTTTTGACAGTAAAGACGCATTTAAAATGTTACAAAAGATTTCTCTTTTAAATAATTGATGCATCATTATGGTTTCCACAATAATTAAAGAAACTGTTTTGGTAACACTTTACAGTGATGTCCCATTAGTTAACGTTTGTTAATGCATTAACTAATATTAACTAACAATGAGCAATACACTTGTTACAGTGTATATTAATCTTTGTTAATATTAGTCTATTAAATAATATTTGTTAAATAAAAGATACAACTTTTGATTTAAATAGCATATTAGTAAATGTTTAAATAAATATAATAAGAATAATACATTTAATTAATACATTTAAATTTAATTAAACTAGTTAATGCTGGAAACTTATTGTAAAGTTTTACCACTGTTTTTGAGCACCAAATCGGCATATTACAATGATTTCTGAAGGATCATCGGACAAACAAATTCAGCTTTGACGTCACAGGAAATGAAATACATTTTAAATGTATTAAAATAAAAACATATTTCATTGTATTATAGTTTTTACTGTATTTTTGATCAAATAAATGCAGCCTTGGTGAGTGTAAGATACTTTATTTTTAAATCTGGTAACTTTATTTTAGGTTTCAATTCTCATTATTAACTAGTTGTTTATTAATATGCATATTACTAGGATATTGGCTGTTTATTAGGACTTGTAAAGCAGATATTAAATCCTTATTCTATATCCCTTAATCCTACCCAATACCTAAACTTAAAGGGATAGTTCACCAAAAAATGAAAATTCTGTCATCATTTACTCACCCTCAAGTTGTTCCAAACCTGTATGAGTTTCTTTGTTCTGCTGAACACAGAAGAAGATATTTTTGAAGAATGTTTGTAACAAAGAAGATAGAGCAACCATTGATTACCATAGTATTTTTGTCCCTACTATGGTAGTCAATGGTTGCTCTATCTGCTTAGTTACAAACATTCTTCAAAAATATCTTCTTCTGTGTTCAGCATTGGCAGCATTTAAATATGACCCTGAATGAATAAATGTAAAAATAAAACACTAGACTTCACAATAAAATATACATTGTTTCTTATTAAAGCTACTGTATTAGTTTTTCAGTCAAGAGCAGTGAGTGATTTTCTTTGTCTTTTGTTCTTGTATTAACATTAAAGGGATAGTTCATTCAAAAATGAAAATTCTGTCATCGAGAAATGAATACAAGTTTGGAACAATATTTGAGTGAGTAAATAATGACATGATTTTAGAGGTGAACTGTCCCTTTAAGGACAGCGTGTTCACTAGGCTGCTGCAGTCAATTTAAAGGTCCCGTTCTTCGTGATCCCACTGTTCAAACTTTAGTTAGTGTGTAATGTTGCTGTTAGAGCATAAATAATACCTGTAAAATTATAAAGCTCAAAGTTCAATGCCAAGCGAGATATTTTATTGAACAAAAGTTCCCTTTCAAAGCCTACAGCGAACGGCTGGCTTGGACTACATCCTGGTACTTCCTTCATAAATGACGTCAGTAGAACAGTGTTTGACAGGCGTTTAGTGCGCGCCCTCGGAAAAGCGCATGTTAAAACCGCGAACGAGCCGCCAAGGCTTTAAAACGCATGCAAATAATGAACTTTCTTGATTGTGAATAACTAGGCTATAGTGTTCCGTGAGTGTAACTCTACCACTAGCGTGTGATGTGAATGTATGTCGTGTTGTTCAGTATTGGGATGGAGGCAAATAATAGAATTTGTAGAAAAATAATTAATTCAATGAAAAAACGAAAAAAATGCAATTCACCGAACGGTTCAATATTATATTGAGAATTGTGGCATCCCTAATACATACACTATTTCCAAAAGCTTTGGGACACCTGCCTTTACATGCACATGAACTTTAATGACATCCTATTCTTAATCCGTAGGGTTTAATATGGAATTGGCCCACTCTTTGCAGCTATAACAGCTTCAGCTCTTCTGGGAAGGCTTTCCACAAGGTTTAGGAGTGTGTTTAGGGGAATTTTTGACCATTCTTCAAGAGCGCATTTGTGAGGTCAGGCACTGATGTTGGATGAGAAGGCCTGGCTTCCAGTCTCCGCTCTAATTCATCCCAAAGGTGTTCTGTTGGATTGAGGTCAGGACTCTGTGCAGGCCAGTCAAGTTCCTCCACACCAAACTCGCTCATCCATGTCTTTATAGTCATGTTAGAACAAGAAGGGGCCATCCCCAAACTGTTCCCACAAAATTGGGAGCATGAAAATTGTCTTGGTATGCTGAAACATTAAGAGTTCCTTTCACTGGAACAACCCCCCCCCCCACCAAACTTTACACTTGGCATAATGCAGTCAGGCAAGTAACGTTCTCCTGGCAACTGCCAAACCCAGACTCATCCAGTGTGATTCGTCACTCCAGAGAACACGTCTCCACTGCTCTGAGTTTTATATATATATATATATATATATATATATATATATATATATATATATATATATATATATATATATATATATATATATATATATATATATATATATATATATATAATATGAAGAAAAAATTACATGCTTAGCATAGCATTATAAAGTATCTAAATTAATATGGGACTAAATCCCAGTTTTTATAGGTCAGGGTTAAATTGCAATACTCAGTTTTATGCAATATGTTACAGGTGGACCCTAGTCCATCTCTGTATTCGGCCTGAAAAAGGTTGAAGACCCCTGCTATATAATAACCACTGATGACACACACATAGGTTAAAACTAAATGATCTGACATACTGAGATGTTTTAAAGCTGTTGGACTAGCTATGAGGTCATAAGTTGTGGATACCAGAGCTGATTAAATAAGTGGGTCACATGAAGTGGAATATTCCACCTGCAAAATATACTTGGGGAAAGAAAAAAAAAAGTTAAAAATGTTGTAGACTTTGTGTCAGAACTTTATGAATGGGCATATCTATGCCTCCATTAGCCAATAAGCTTTTCCCATCAGGCATTTAAACTCTCCATGACCCCCATTCACATGAGCAGTTGTGAAGTGTTTCACACTGTAGTGTGATCAAATCCTTGTGACGTGAATAAACATCTATAATCGCAACCTTTCAGTTCGGCATAAACAGAGAAGCCTAGCGCCAGATGCAACAAATTTAGGGTTGAGCTTCGCAAATGCAAACATCTGGTCTTTTACCATACATATGAAACCAGCCATTTTCTATGTAAGCAACCCCAATGACCATAAGGAAACACTTGGGCTGTAACTTAAGAGTAGAGTCAGTGTCCCCAAATAACAACGGTTTGACCCACAAGTTAATTTATAAAAAAAAAAAAACTAGTATTTAGTATATTGTACATTTCCACAAAAAAGTCGATAGTATCATATTTAGATTTTCAATGCAATGACTGATACTCCACCATCTGTCCACAGATCTAATAATACACATATTGTGCTTATCATTTTCAATATCATAATCATACATGAAATTAAATATGTAATCCCATTCTGCCCCAGCAAAAAAAACATTCAAGGATTGCGTTCAGCTGGCACAGGGAGTTTCCCAAATACAATTACTCTGTTTACACGCAGTAGTACAAGACGGAAATTGCTTTTGAAAGTGTTTTCCAAGGACACGGTTTTGTAAGGCTCATGTGTACAAAATTATTTAGATGAAATTGAGCACCACTCCATGCATCGGCAAGTAAGATGGGCCGTTTTCAGCCGAACTTTAGCGAATGATCACTTGATCCCACTTCTTTGTCAGAAGCCACAAAGGCCGAGCGCCCTCCTTAACTCTGAAGTGCAAGAGTGCTTTGAGCGCAAGGCAAATAAACAAACGTGTCCAAAAGACTCTATAATCTTCCATAATATTTGACATTCCCTCCACCACCTACTGTATACCGACTATAGGCCTTTAAAGGGGAAGAATATGAATCGTCACCGTACCACACACCAGTGGCGGTCAACTGTCTTTCATTATCCGTCATTTAAGAGAAAGTTTTGGTGATGCCGATTCAAATGCACTTTAAAATTGGCCCCGCTCTCCACAAAGTTGGTTTATTATTTAGCGGACAGACGCTCGACTCTCTCAGGGCAGACGGCTAATAAGAGGAGATTGGCTTTCTGCTGAGTGTGTAACAGATATCTAAATCATTAGGGCTCTCTTTCTGCCATGTGCCACCCCTCGGTTCCCTGCCCTCTGAACCCTGAAGGTCAAACGGCTGCGAGCTCTGTGACCCCCAGCATTTCCTTCGAATATTAACAGGCTTGTTATGTCGTCAAACGAGCCTGATATAGACCATGGCCTCGTTTGGAAAAGGCTCAATCAGTGCGAACAGCTCCAGAGTTCAGCACTTCGGCCTCAGAATGGCAGAGGCTTTCAAGTGTCTCATTGAGAGGCATAATGATAACACGGAGAGGAAGTGTGGGGCATTTTGGGGAGAAATTATGTGGTCACATGCCCGCCGGCTGTAATGCCTCAGTTAAATTCGGCTAAGTTGCACTTTCGGGCTATGGGAGAATGAATCGAGTTAGTTTACGTTACAGAAATTAATGTGGCACAGTCGTATTAAAGTTTTTCCAGCCTGATGTGAGGCAGACCACTACAACTGACAGGGATTATTCTTCGCTCAATTTTGGTCAGTTTAAAGTGGTGCGTTTAAAAGGGAGCATTTCAGCCTTCTTACCACAAGTATGCGGCAGATCTAAATAATTATCAGAGCTCTGACAGCCGTTCTGTTTCAGATGAGTTTTGAAGTTCTTACAAGAAGATGGGCATCTGCTTTTTGAGGAATTTAATTCTGTCAGAGAGGTCTGATTTTTATTTATCACTGCTGTATTTACAATGCTGGATGACAACTATCAAAAAACCTCAAAACGTATTAATATAAAATGAAAATTGCACTAATCCAAACAACCAAGCTCTGGAAGAAGTCTATGCATTCAGCTGCGTATCCGATTTTGCAGCTATAGTGAACCCTTGCCCAGGTCAGATCTCATTCAACACCAAAAGGGTGTATGGCAAAACTCACTTATGTCACATTCTCCACCTTGGTGCATGCAGCAGATGCAAGGTGCTCATTCTCCAAACTCTGTTGCCTGACCTTTGGCTTTCTGAAGTGTAAATAATTGTCGAGTTTTTTCTTTAAACAAAATTGGAGAGCTAGCGGAAACAGCAGCTGGTTTAGCCTCTTGTGTCTGGCTCAGGTGCTTTCACAAAGCCAACATTATCACACCTCCCTTTCTTTACTAAAAGATTTGGTTCAGTGTATCTGGTTAAATATTCAATAGAGGTAATATCCTGTTGGTCCTCCAGAGTGTCTTGTATTTGTATCTGTATTTGAACAGCTTGATTTGGAGTGACATGCAGACTTAGGAGAACATTTTAGGTGATGACATTTAGGGATAGTTCACCCAAAACATTTAACTCTGTCGTCATTTACTCACCCTTAAGTTCTTCCAAACCTGTATACATTTCTTTCTTCTGCTGAACACAAAGGAAGATATTTGGAAGCCATATTTGGATATTTGTTACCCATAATCCTTTGGCCGGACTCATCAGCACTCATTGTTCACACCTGTCTCTCATTTACCACATTACCTCTGCCTATATATCTAGCCTGTTCACCCTGTCATTCACTGGGAAGTCTTGTTTGTTGTGCATTTCTAAGTGGTTTCTTGTCTCATCTTGCCAGTTCTGTGGATTACTCTTTGCCTATCTCTCCTGTCTTGTTTGGACTGCTTGCCTGTGTAATGACCTTTTGCCTGTTTTTTGACTATGATTGTGGATTACCCTTTTATAAAGCTGCGTTTGGATCCTCAGCCTTCGTGTCTCAGAGCAGTTACGTTACAGTTACAAACAAATATCTTTTGTGTTCAGCAGAAGAAAGAAATGTATACAGGTTTGGAACAACTTGAGCATGACTAAATGATGACAATTAACATTTTTGGGTGAACTATCCCTTTAAGAGGGATAAATATCCCCTTCATCAACATATTTATATGAATATGCATATACAAAAAAATTCATTGGTAAATACATAAAACGACAGAAAATTAAGGTGTTTCTTTAAAGGCTAATTCTGTAGTGAGAATGAAGTAAATACTGTATTTAACAACGTTTATTCAGTCCAGTATAATGAAACAACCATAATGTTTGCTGTTTCCTCATATAAAAAGAGCAAACATGGTTTAAAAAAACACTGAAATTAATTCAATTAAAATGAATGTACAATTTCACATATTATGGATTATAGATTTGATTTGCGATAGTGTTTATGGATGCTCAATGACAGAACTGGTATCATTTGAACAGAACCTACCTCTTGTTTAATATAATATAATAAAAGCCTTAGACTGTTTTATGTGTTCTACAATTATCCCAGCTGTATTTGCTTTTTTGTATTGAAATGTGCCCTATATGGGGAGAGTGGGGACGGTTGCAACACTTTTTGCATTTGCTTCAGTTTCTCAGAGACTGTTTTTATGGGAAAGACAAAATTGTAATACATTAAACCGAAACTGTCAGCTACCTACCAACACCGCTGTAATATGTGTACATATGATAATATATAAAATTAATATTAATATATAAAAATAAATGTATACTTGAATAGACAAAGTCAAATGTTGCAACTGACCCCATAAGAGGGAACGGTTGCAACATTAATTAAAATGTAAATAATTCCTTTAACGTCGTTCTGCAATTTCTTTACTTTATTTGTACACAGACAGGGTCTTCAATAAGTTAAATTAACTATAAAGACAAAGACTAGTAAAAGGGGGGAAAAAACTATTTTCAAGTAACAAGTAGTCTAACAACCATGTTTTGGTTAATTATTACAATAAATTTAAACTACAAAATATTCTTTAATCAAAAGATTAGAGTAACATACACAATACTGGTTATATAGCTTTTAATGTTGTCATAGGGGACCTACACTGATGGCCATAAACTTGCTATGCTAGCTAGACACATATCTTTCAGAAGCTAAGAAAACACTGATTAAAATGATGTAACTCTATAATGCTTCACGCAAACAGTTTAGACAGTATAACAGTCTAAACATAGTCATAATCACAATCTAAACGTACATTTTTTTTTTTTTTTTTTTGCAGAAGGAATGGTCACATGGCTGCTTTCTTCCAGAGAGATAGAGGAGCTAAATGAGCTTATCTAGTACGAGTATCATCACTCTAGCTCAGGGGTTTTCAAACTGGGGTCCGGGGACCCCCAGGGGTCCTCCATAAAGTTCTAAGGGGTCCCCAGAAAATTTCAAACGGTTTCAGTTCTAAATGTTTCTTTCCTTTCTTGCCACATACCTTCCAGAATTGTATATGCTTGTTTTGTATTTTTCTATTGTGAGTTTTTTTCTCACTATAGTCCCCTTTATCTTGCTCACTAGAGTTGTAAGGCAGTACGTGAGCTGCTTACATACATTTATTGTGAAAGTTGCTTATACAAATAATTTTTAATTGAAAATGTTCTTCTTCAGGTTTATACATCCAACATTAAGTATAGCCATTTTAAGTTGAAACAATATGTTGTAGTTATAATGTCACTTACTGTTATTTAATGTTTTTTCATACATAAAAAAAATATATAAGAATTTTTGGAAGGGGGTCCCTCATAAAGGTTCATCATATTTGGGGGTCCTTGGCATCATGAAGTTTGAAAACCCCTGCTCTAGCTCATTCCTGGGATTGGGAGTAAGCAATGTTGCAACCACTCCTACCAATCTGAATAAAAATGTTCAAATAAAATGTTGTGGTGATGGGGGTGGAATACATTTGATTAGGTTATTCAATTTAAAATGATTTAGTCAACATTCTTGCACTTTACAATTATTTACATCGTTTAGGTTGGCTAGATTTCGAAACGATTGTAATACATATCGAAATAGCCTATAGTTTACAACACATAGACTAACGTAAGAAAGCACTCAAGTTACAGGCATTTAAACACGATTTGTAACAACACTCCTGGTCTTCTCTTTATTTTAATACGTCGCCTTGAGGGGAAAACCTTTAGATATTATATTGTCAGCATTTTTAAAATAAAGCATTTGGTAAACCATAAACGCTAATTCCCGCTGTATCTCGTGAATGTTGCCGAATACAAATCCATTCTGTTTTGCAGGGTAAATATTTCAACACTTACCCCGCACCATCACAGTGACAGGCTGCACTTGACTCCTCTCATCCCGCCCACACGCGCTCTATCTGCCGCTTTAATCAGGAAAACATCCGCGGGCGTTTGTGCAGCGGAAATGGACCGTGACCGTTGATGGCGGGAAGATGGATAAGGGCGCATCTTCAACCATTGATGTTATCGCGCCTAGCGTGAAGGGCTGAGCCGCTAATTACCGTCTGCGGTGGTCAAACACTCGATGACAACAACACCTGTAAATCCGCGGAACATCTGCCCTCTAGTGCCGAGTAAACACGGTGCTGTTTCCTCGATGCGCCAACATATGGGACACTGGCTAGTTGTCACACAGTTATTCCAGTAAATATTCACCAAGGTAGGTTTATTTTTTAATAGTTTCTGTATAGACACATTACTTCCGTTGTTGCCCACGAACACATTTTTTTTGCTATTAAAATCTTTTCAGCAAAACTTCGAAACAATTTATGAATAGCAAACATGGCTAACACGAAAAAACATTTGTTTTGGTAGCCAAAGTAATAGATTGTAAGCTACAACTTGACAAAATGTAATTTATGAAATCTTGAGTAGACTGTTTAAACCTTTTAATAGGCTTATATAAGCCTAGTTGATATTAAATAATAATATACAATAGTTAATCAACTATAATTCAAACTATTAATTCAAATAAAATGTTTTTGGGAAACTGTTGACTTGTAGGTTACAGACTTTTGTCATATTTAATAAAACCTAAAGTTGATAAAATTAATAAAGTAAAATAGTAAAGTAAAACCTGAAAGAGAGTCTGGGTTTTGCAGTAATTATGCTCCACCAATACTTTTGTTAGACCCGTGGAGTCCTAAGGAAATGCCATCTGCTTTGCCAAGCGTGGATGAAGAACAATTTTGGGTCTATGAATAAATAAACACTTCCCCACCAGGCAATAATAATTCATGCGTTTTTGTCTTTGAGCAGGGCACAGATGACACAAGGAATTGATATGCAATGCATTCCCCCTGAATTAAAACTAGAAATAGATGGCAGCAATCACACAAAATAAATGAACTGTCAAAGCAGAACTATTTACAAGCAGAGCAGAATCCCTGCAATTAAAAGCAAATTTGTTGCATGTTTGAGTAAGTGGTAGCAGATAGGACACAGAAGCAACTGGCCGTGACAGACAGATTTGGAGTGGTCTTTCGGCTCTTTTCGCGTGGTCATGGCTCGTAGGAACATTGGCAGAGAACAAAACAGCCACTCCACTCGAATACCTTACCATTTTACACCAGAGAGTGAGTTGACAGACATCTGCAGAGGCCATTACGCCCGACAATTATGATGTCAAGGACCGTTTGCTATGCTGTTGTATAGACGAGTCACTTTCAAAATATACTATTTTGTAGCCCACTGTTATTATCACTAAATCATTGTGTCTTATGTAAATACCCACTGTGTTTAACTGCATTGCATTGTTTAGAATTGTTTATGGGAATGCCATGGCACTGGAAAAAGAACATGTCTCTAAGATACAAATATTTGTGGCTATATGTATCATAATTATTATTATTCTGACCTGTAGGCACATTTGAGCTTTCTAATTCCTCAGTTGAAACGCCTATATGAATTTATATAAATTCAGAAACGAAAAAAGAGAAGTGAACAATGAACAGTGTGCAATGAAGCAACAGGTATCTGCCTATCTCTCCATCTCTCACCCCCAACCCCTTTTGCTTCTCTCTTCCTATGGGTGACCCAGTGGGACAATAAGGCAATGACAGATAAGGAATGATTTGCTAGAAGCAAAACCTTTAAAATAAACAAACCATTAGGCTGTGTTCTGAGGGGAACTAGTGCAAGCTGCCTGAGTGATTCTAATTCAGGTGAATTACAGACAAATTTCCCTGACAAACTTGCAGCTGTGATAATAGCGCCCAGTCTAGAGCCTGCACAGTGTCCAGACTAGAACCCAGAACCCCGGTACACTCACACAGCCCAGTGGTCTGGTTCATAACACAACACCTCGCAGAGCACACGACCATTAGTGTGCGTGTATACGTGTTTGTGTGTGTGAGTGGGTGGGGTGTCAGGAAGACAAAGAGCCATGTTTTTCTACCTGGGAAGCATTTTTTTGTTCTGTTTCTTTGGTTTCAAAGTGTGTGTTCCAGACTGTAGAGGAAACCAGGATCCGTCTAATTACAGTGCATTGATCGAATAGTGTTTTTCTTGCATCTGGCACAAAGCATTTAAATTTGAGATTTTGCCGTGACAATAGACCTTCTGGTCTCTTTGAAAGTTCAATGATGCGTCAAACTATTTGAGTTTAAGACATTTTCCGAAAAAATACTTGAGATATCACTGATTAGGTGAAGCTTATGTTTTCATTCATTCATATGAAAAACCATCAGACTGGCTCAGGTTTCAGCAAAGCCTGTTGTGGCATTTAGACCATGTCTGTTAGCTTTGAAGCTATTGTGTATAACGTTGACAAAATGAACTTTTAGCAGATAAAAAAGCAGACCAAAAATATTGATGACTCAATGTTTTGTAACAATTCATTGATATCTAGAATCTGCTTTCCCTTTTACCACCTGCTACTGACTAGCATTAGCTATTAGCAAATCATAAACTTTGTTCAAATGTGAATACTATATTGCTCTTTAAAATTAAGATTCCAAAAATGGATTTTCACAATGATGCCATAAAATAACCATTTTGTGTTCTCCAAAGAACCTTTCAGTGAACAGTTCCTGAAATAACCATTTTTTCCTAATGTGAAGAACATTGTCATGTGTGACCTATGAACTTCCAATGTCCTCTACCTACATATTTCCGTAAGTTTGAGTGATCTGTATTAAGCCATGACATCTATCTTTTGACAATTACGATTAATATAGAATAATGTTGATAAATTTAATATGATAATATTAAAGGTCCCGTTCTTCGTGATCCCATTGTTCAAACTTTAGTTAGTGTGTAATGTTGCTGTTAGAGCATAAATAATACCTGTAAAATTATAAAGCTCAAAGTTCAATGCCAAGCGAGATATTTTATTTAACAGAAGTTCCCTTTCAAAGCCTACAGCGAACAGCTGGCTTGGACTACATCCTGGTACTTCCTTCATAAATGACGTCAGTAGAACAGTAGAACAGACTAACCTCCGCCCACAAGACTACGCGAAAAAAGGGGGCGTGGTCTTGTTGCTGTCCCACGTGGAGAAGAGGACGTGTCGCGTGGAGAAAAGGAAGTGTTGCGTTTGACTGTGTTTGTGGCCATGTCGTCGAGACGCTGTTATTTTCATCCCGGAGTCAAATCACCTTTGTTTGGCTTTCCCAGGGACGCTGTAGAGAGCATTAAGCGCATATATCTCCCGTTAAGAGGCGTGACCTTTCCACGTGCGCTAAGCTGCTGTCGAATCACAACACAGGAACCGTGCTACGTTCACTAAGCTGCTGTCAAATCAAAACACGGGAACCGCTGGCACAATCAGAACTCGTTACGTATTTCTGGAGGAGGGACTTCATAGAATAAAAGAAGTCATCAGCCGTTTTTAGGACAGTGAAAACAGCGGTGTACAGATAAGTAAATTGTGTTAAAAATACTGTTTTTTTTTACACGCGAAACATGAACACACGTTATATTGCACACTGTAAACACAATCAAAGCTTCAAAAAGACACGAAGAACGGGACCTTTAAATATATCACAGTAATATGATACAAAACTTATAGTAATTAGTTTGAAAAAGTTGAAGTACACCCAACGTGAGATGATGGTGCGTTCAAGTGCTCTTGCGAAGTTTTACAAGCTGGTGCGTTCACATCACTTTGGTCAAAGTAAGATGATGTACAGCAACAATTTTAACCCTATACAAAATAATTAATAAAAATGTGCATCAGGTGTGTTTTTGCAGCTTTATTTATTTTATTATTAAATTTAAATGAAAATACAATAGTTAGCATATAGGCCTATATTCTATTGTAATTGTACAATATATTGTATTTTGTACATGCGACTTTTAGCTAGTTTATTGTACATTTAAAAAATAATTTAAAGCAAATTTGTCATCAATACAGACACTGCATCCATTGCATACACCAAATTTTGACACTGAAAATTCCTGCTAAAGCGAAGAGGAAATGATTTATCGTAGTAAGTTGTTGAAATGCCATGAATTTGAACTCATTCTTCATTTGAACTACTTTTGTCATTCGGTGAAGTAAACATCAGAGATGCTTTGCCACAAGATGCAACTGCAGGAACTACACTAACTATGGTGATTCAGATCTTCTTGCGAGATGGTATTCCTTGGAGCATCCACGTTGTTGGGACCCTGCTGATGTTGGCACTATCAGCAGGGATCTCTGGGTCTCAGATGCTTCGCCCCTTAATCTGAACGCCTCGCCTGAGTGGGGCAGCGAACACTGACTAGCCTTCACCTGCAGAAGGGTTCCAACTGTGGGCTCTCTTCAGCCACAGCCATCTTGAACTGGACTTGGCTGCAGCAGCTGTGTCCCTGGTGGCTTTCTTCAGCTGTTTAGGCTGCAGGCCCACCCTCTGGAGGAAGTAGCGCACCGATTTTGTTGGGAACCCGTGGCAGCCGACTTCGGTGGGATAGCTGGTTGCATGCCACCCCTTTAGAACTTCTTCGTCGACCAGGTCTTGGTACTTGGCTTTTTTCAGTTGGTGGGACGTGGCTAGTCTCTCTTCCCAGGGCACTGTGAGCTCAGGAATTATGATGTTTTTCGTGCTCTTGGATAACAGGACCATATCTGGACAGAGAAGGGTCACTGCCACCTCCTGTGGGAAGACAAGCTTCCTCTTCAGGTCCACTCTCAACTCCCAGTCAGAAGCTTGTTGCAAAATAGAGGGTGGGTTCTTAGCCACCTTGCTGGTCTTATGAACCTTGTCTCCTTCCCTTACAAAAGTTATGGCTTCGGCGGATGGGCCTGCTTGTTGTTGGCCTTGACTCGCCGCTGTTCCACCCATTTGGTGATTTCCGTGAGGACCTTGCCGTGCCTCCATCTGTACAGCTCTGTGCTATCATCATATCTCTGCACCCGAACAGACAGTGCGTTGCAGCAATTCACGTGACAGTAACGTGAAACCAGACTTAATTCGCTCCAATTGAAAGCATATTTACAGTCTATGAATTATTCCATATCCCCTATATAGTGCACTATAATTTTCACCGTGTCGAAAATAGTAAAAGTGTGAACAAGTGACAGATTTAGCTGCAGCTGCAGTGTTTTTTGGGGGTTGGGACGCTGTAGATTCTAGATAGCATTTGATTGGACAGAACATCTAATGATAAGCTGAAGTGCAGGGTGAAAATCACTGACTCATATTGGCGGAAGTGAGAAACTAAGGCTGAATCCGAAATCGCCCCCATACCCTCAAATAGTGCATCATTTGAAGGGACAGCCATTCGTAGTGGTGTCTGAAACCATAGTGGATGTTATTGAGTACACTCATTCAATCCCAAATTACACCGCAATAACAAGTGTACAGCCGGTGTACACTCAATGGCTGTCCGAATTCGCACACTCGTTTGCATTCACTCCTTCAAGTGAACGATATTAGTGGACTCAAAAAATGAACTTTGCACTCAAATCATCCTTGTTCACATTACTTAAAGAACTCATGTAACTAAATGAACTTAAATTTACTGAGTTGTTTCTACTAAAAATGAGTATTGTTGTCAGCTTTACTTAATAAGTGTTTGTTTGGTCAACTTAACATTGCTGAGTGAAACAAACAAACTGGGCTGTGGATCTGTAGTTCCCAGCATGCTTTGCAAGGTACTGCATTAGGAGAGTCAATTTAGGGATTAAAGTGTTATTTTATGTTTTTCAGTAAAGGGAAAGATGTTGTTAATTTATGTTAGTGTTTAATGTTCAGTTATGTTGGACATTTAGAGTTTCTGTAATTTTGTGGTTACCATTAAGCAGAAGAGTGGTGCCTGTGTTTAGGCTGTGGGCACTCATATACACACATTTTTTGGAATGGATGGAATTCCTGCCCTCAATTAAATTAAGTTTGTCCAATGAGTTTTTTTTGCATTTTGTTTCTAAAAATATGCTTGTTGTTATTTAATAGTTTTCCACTTACACTTGTAGGGCAAATAGTTAATATAATAAGGTAAATTAAATCGATAAATGTGCTCACCTAACATAATAAACTTTTAAAAATTGAACATAACATTATTAAGTAAACTGCACATATAAATATTATGTAACCGTGACAAATTCAAATGGTTTGATTTACTCTAGCTTTACTTGAATTTCTTTTGTTCATGTAACTAAATTGTTATTTGTAAAAATTAGTCAATATAAATGCGTGGAACCACTTGACGCTGTTTTTTTTTTGAGTAAATTCAACAAGTAATTTTTTTGAGTGGGAAATGGTGAATGAGGGTTTAGGGGGCGATTTCGGATTCAGCCTAAGTTTTGAATGCTTATATCTTTTGTCATTGTTTTGGAGCTAGATAACAGTAAGACTAACATATTCATGCTAAAAGCGAAAAAACTTCCATTTTGATTTAATGGGGACTTTAACAGTAGGCCTACGATATTTATGGCGCTGCTGTGTGGCACTAGTGGCACCAAATGGAACTGTACTCTGTTAGGAGCGAGCAACGCTGTCTCAGCGAAAGTTGGGGAGAATTGTAAATATTGTTTCCAAACAGTCTGTGCAGAGCAATGACACGGTCTCGAGCACTTGATTACAAGCGGTGATCCGCTTCGGCCGCAGGTTTCTTCTCGGCGGGATATCATTATGCTAAAGCTCTCACACGCTGAGCCCCACACACGGACGCACGTGCGCCAGGCTGGGGGGTGGATGAATGGCCACAGCGAGCTCTGCTTCTGATCAAGAGCTGGCCGGCCGGGCGAGTGTGTAAGGAAATACTCTAGTGGGACCATCAGAGCGCATTAGACTGACCGAGAGCAGCCTGGGGGAAAGGCAGCTGCCCGGAGAACACACTGCAGCAGTATTTCATCAACCTTAAATACTCGCCTTTAATCCCAACGTATGCGAGCCACACCGAGAATGAGCGGTCAGTAGCATATTTGTGTTTACAGCTTTTCTGTTAATTGCTGTCTAGGACGACTTCAGTCAAGTTCACTTACACAGGGCAGTTGTCACTGGCTTAAAAACACGAGTCACATTTTTATGTAGCCTACTGGAAACATGCAAGAAAGAAAAAAATTGGATCATGTTGGCTTCTAACATGTTATAGCCGACTTCACTTAAATAGCCAAACCCAACAATCGTACATCCACTGGTAAGATTGAGTGTGTGTGTACACAGAATGCTGATGTACCCCACAAACTAAGCCTTGACTGTTTGTAAACAGTCTGTCATTTCTCAAAAGTGCCTATGATAATTGCTCTAGGAAGTGCAATTGCAGCAGAATTACCCAATTTGGCATTGAGCTTCTAGCTGTATGCTTGAGTGATCCTAATTGCTGTGGGACTGTGCTTTTATTATTTCTTTATCTGTAGTCACACGCTCCCCCAGTATATGGCCAACAACTTCAGGCAAATCTAAATCACATTTTATGGGTTTTTTTTTTTAAGTGATTAACCTGTAAACATGTACAGATTGAAACTAGTTGCATTGTGCTGTTTAGGTGTGTTTGTAGCAAAATAAATAAATGAATACAAATGTAATAGTGCAAAATAAAATCTTTCTATTTCCATTTCATTAACTTCCACCAGACTAAATATAATAAATTAAATATTCACAATTACAATATATGATGTATTTTATTTTGTTATATCATCCATTTATTAATGATCCATTAATCATTTATTTTCTGGAAATCTCCTAAGTCAAATATTCTTTTTTTGCGAACATCTTTTAAAAAAATTATTGTATACAATACATGATTTTCATGAAAAAAGAGAGAAAGAATTGAATAGAAACACCCTCCCTACCCCAACAAGGGAGCCATAAAGGAACATTCACACCCATAAAAAATAAAATAAATAAATATTACAAAGGCAGTCTGCATATTCACACACAGTCTTAATCTATACATATTTACATAATACATACACACACACACACACACACACATATATACACACATACATAAATCGACACGTATAGTACATGTAGGCTACATACACTAATACATAAGTCAAATATTCTGTTCAAAACTTTGCATCAGTTTGGTTCAGTCTTAATAAACTATAAGCTCAAAAAATAATACATCTGAAATATTCCTTTAAATGACATATTTCTAGTATTTGTAGATAATTTAAAGGGATATCATGAAAAAGCAACAATGTCTCTAATTCAGATTAAATTCTATTCAATAATGATAAATAATAAACATGGTTGAAATTTATGGTTGTGTTTAAGTTTATTAATGAGAGTATTAAAGAATACTTTCATTGTTTATTATTATTGTTAATATTATTAAAGTTTGCACCATTTCTGAGTGCCTTTTCCACTTTAAAAATAAATGAACATACATTTGGATAATACATAGAGATACATATACAGATGATCAGTTATCCAGACAGAACATTTTGATCAGTCAGTTTTGATGTTCAGATGAAAAACATAGCTTTGTGCTTCAATAAATGTGTTAAAAATATATAGGTATAGTAACATCAGTTGGAAAATTAAAGTTAGGGGGGGATATTGCCCCTATTTGATTAGATATGTAAAATGTGCTGGAACACAAAATCCAAACAAACTTTATTTTGTCTTCACATCACATTTAGAGCAATCCACAGCACAAGTTCTCCCTCATTAGCCTTGCCAGAATGGTTTATGTGCACAAACACTGCTTGATGAAAACTCTTTCATTTCATTCAAGGCTCGTCACAGATAAATTCCCATCAGTGCTTTTCATCTGCAATTCCGCTCGATGTGACACGCTAATAGCGTGATTTGTCTGTGAGGTGTTAGTGATGTCCGCCTTAATAGACACGACCCACTCAAACACAAGGATAGAATAACACGTCTCTCAACAAATATGTTTTTTTGCGTGCACTTCCACCTTTCCATTGACAGCTGCTTTCACCAGTGCGTTATAAAGAACCCCATATGCTTGTGTTCGGCCTGTGATGACTTCTTTAACACATTTGAACACATGAGCAGTCACCTTGACTGTCCTTAGGGAAAGGTGGAGAGTGCATTTGTTGGGTGTGATAAACTGAACCTAAAAGTTGGCAACACTGTTGCAAAGTCAAATCTATTCATGCCGTGAAAATCACTTGTATACTCGGATTACCGTAATTATGATAATTACACTAACAATAATGTTTTAATGTTTTTTTTTGCCAATAATTTAACAGGCATAAATGGTGAATGTGTACTGTGTATAGTTCTGTACTGGCACATATATTTAGCTGTCAGTCATCTTTGTCGTAAACAATTAGATGTGAATGAGATCGTTTTAATGAAATTCTAAGCGTCTGGAAACAAGACAAAGAAATACTCACCTAAGAAACTGCTGTCATTATTTGCTCATCCTCACGTCTAACCCGTATTCACATCTAGAGAATGGATTTGTCTGGTTTGTCTCATTGTGTTGTCACATATCCAAAAAAATGCCGTTTTGACATTTTATTAATTCAATTGGTGGAAGAAGGAAATATTATATTGAATATTATTAATTATCATGTATAACTTAAATTTCTCTCGGTTCCTAAGACAAACCTACTTATGTTTAATGTATACACAAATACAATAGTATAAACTTCTTTCTTGGTGTTTTTATTTTTTTCCACTGAAGAAAATTACAATTTGCATTTTGGGGAACAGTATTTTTACTTGATCTGATCAAGGTATATTTTGTGCTTTAATTCCCTCCTTTATTTATTTTTTAGGTTAATAATACATTTTTTGTGTGTGGTGGTTTTAAAATCTCAACATTTTTAATTTCTTATTTATATAGGAAGACTTAATGGGCTTGTATCTATCGTAGCGCTGACTGTCTTGTCGACCACCCCTTGGGAGAGCTGGAGAGTCTGTTTGTTGGGTGTGATAAATTGGTCACATGCTTGAACCTAAAGGTTGGCAAATTAACAGTTAATTAGGGTTTGATAAATAGCAGATCTGCTCTAGCCCCATTCAGCTGCTGCAGGCCCTCTCCCGACCCACTCTCTCTAAAGCAAGTGTTTATGTGCTGGTAACAAGTGTCGATGCAGACTGTTATGTCTGCATTTTGTCACATGAGGGGATTGCTCTCAGATGTGCTCCTTCCCCCGAGCGTATACATACACACACACACACACACACACACACACACACACACACACACACACACACACACACACACACACACACACACACACACACACACACGTGCAATACATATCTATGCTCAGGTTACTGCACATGGCACCCCTTCTCTCCCAACACACACATAATCTAAAACCTCATCCTTTATGTTGTCACTATAGTAGAGAACACGCACAGAAGATCTTTCCTTACAATTGTAAGCCATAACAGGTAACAAGCCATAACAATTCTCAGTGCAGTAATTAGCCAGCTAAGAGAACATACCCAGAACTTTAGCTAACGTTCTAGCAAGGTTCTCTCAAAGTTATGAACAAATGTTATTCCAGTAACGTTAATAGAATGTCTGTTCAATTATTTGGACATATAATAATAATAATAATAATAATAATAATGTTCAATTAACATTATTTGGTCTTTAATAATGTTCTCAAAATGTTAGCACAAAAACATTATTTATTGTTCATGGAATGCTCTGAAACATTTTAGTTAAATGTAAAAAGTAACATTCCCATAATGTTTGCAATATGATAAAATGGAATGTTCCCTTTAACGTTTGCATAACCAATAAGAAATGTTTTGTGTGAGATGGTGGTCCAGTGTGTTGTGAGATGATGGTGGGAAATGTGTGAGATGGTGGTCCAGTGGGTTAAACCATGGAACTGATATGCAGAAGGTCGCTGGTTCGATCCCAGTGGTCACCACCAGTATGTCCTTGATCAAGGCACTTTACTCCATGTTGCTCCAGGGGGATTGTCCCTGTAATAAGGGCACTGTAAGTCGCTTTGGATAAAAATTGTCTGCCAAATGCATAAATGTAAATGTAAATAAATGTTTTTAAAACCTTTGCAAAAAACCTTTAAAAATTTTGCATTCACAGAACATTTTAGAAATAATGTTTTTATAACTTTTAAGTCCTCATGAAATGACGATCTTATTTACTTTGTTAGCAATAGTGTTGTCAAAAGTACCGACTGCGATACCAAGTTGGTACTGAAATTTAAAAAATGTGATGCTTTGAGCGCTGTTGAGCTGGAATCATAAACACCTCTGACTGGCCATTGTGCTCATGCGCTCATCGTATGTGTCTGTGATTGGCTACAATGATCAACGCACGGGAGCGTTTGAAAGCACACGGCAGTGTTTGAAAGTGTTTTGAAAACGGGAGCAGGAGCATCTGAACGCACAAGCAGGCGTCGACCAGCGGACCGGTAGGCTGATAGGCGCCTGCATTCAAACGCTCCCGTGTGTATCTGTGTAAGCGCTTTGTGAAAAGCGTCATTGACGTACACTCACCTAAAGGATTATTAGGAACACCATACTAATACTGTGTTTGACCCCCTTTCTCCTTCAGAACTTCCTTAATTCTACGTGGCATTGATTCAACAAGGTGCTGAAAGCATTCTTTAGAAATGTTGGCCCATATTGATAGGATAGCATCTTGCAGTTGATGGAGATTTGTGGGATGCACATCCAGGGCACGAAGCTCCCGTTCCACTACATCCCAAAGATGCTCTATTGGGTTGAGATCCATTCTTTGTAAACCCTAGAAATAGTTGTACATGAAAATCCCAGTAACTGAGCAGATTGTGAAATACTCAGACCGGCCCGTTTGGCACCAACAACCATGCCACGCTCAAAATTGCTTAAATCACCTTTCTTTCCCATTCTGACATTCAGTTTGGAGTTCAGGTGATTGTCTTGACCAGGACCACACCCCTAAATGCATTGAAGCAACTGACATGTGATTGGTTGATTAGATAATTGCATTAATGAGAAATTGAACAGGTGTTCCTAATAATCCTTTAGGTGAGTGTATATTTACAACATGCTTTTGAAGCGCTGGTCATTGTAGCCAATCACATACTCAACAGTGCTCAAAGCATCACATTTTTTTAAATTTCAGCACCGACTTGGTATTGCGGTTGGTACTTTTGACAACACTAGTTAGCAAACATAACTGCTCTTAGGGTGAACAATTATTCTGTGCAAGTTAATACACACAATTTTTTTTTTTTTGCCATGGTAATCTTTAATCAAAATCCGAAAAGTAACTTCCGGTCTTGAATGGCGTTCCCTTTCCGATGATGTCAGTTTGACGGCTTGGTTTTGAATATCCTTAACCACTCCCCTCCAACCGTTAGTCTGCTATGAACGAGAGATGGCAAGGAGGAGCGCTGAAGTAAAATCCTGCCCTCTATTCAATATTCCGTTTCACTTGGAAATACGTCACAGCACTGAAATAAAACCAGTTGCAACTTCCCGTTCACTGGCACTTTAATGGGAATGTTAGCCAAATGTTCTTAGAAAATATTTTTGTTAGCTGGGTGCATGGTTTATTGTACAGACTTTCTGTACATAACATATTGTTACATATTAGTCAAATGAATGTACAATTAGCCAAATTCAGTCCTGTACCTTCTTCCAAAATAATGGTTTCAGTGATTTTGTGAGGATTTAAAAAAAAAAATCAAAACAATTGTTGTGAGCAGTAAAAATGTAATTTTCAGTTTTAGTATCATCAATTTTATTTACTAAATCAAGCATAATTTTAAGCAGTCTTCTGAAATTGCACGTTTTTTTGGCTTGATTAGCAGTATTACATAATTTCACACATTTTTATACAAAAATAAAATTGCATTTCACTTTATTTAAGCATCTTTTTCAGGTTTATTAAAAGATGTTTTATATAGTCTGATATCACTATTAATCTTAGCTGTAAAATCTGATATGACATGACTTCCATTTGAGAATGCGTTTTGTATTGATTAACAGTAATATGAACACAAAATATGAATTTATATTATAGGCAGTTTTCAGTTTTTTTCAGAGCATTGCAGCCTAGGTTTAATATTAATGTTTGTGTACTTCCAGCTTAATTGTATCTGACTTATTATTACTTATAATTTAGTCATTTTAATTCAGTTATACATTTTTGTTCACATGCAATGATTGCTATTATGTCAAAGATATTTGTCAATTTTCCTTGTTGTATCATTATAATAAAGAGAAGTAAAATCAATATCAATACAACTAATATTCTTGTTTACACAACCTGATTATTATACACTTTTGTGTGTGCATGCATATGAACATACATGCACATACATATGCCCTTGCTTTATGCCCCTTGTATAATATTTTCGTTCCAAATGTAATAGTCATCAAGACCTCTTGTATAAATGGACCATCATAGTGTCGTTGGTGTCCATCTCTGCAGATGACATGTAAATTAAACTGTGCCAAGAGAGGAAGGGTAGTTTGTAAAAACACGCTCTGTGACCCCTTAGAGAGTCATTCATGTTTCAACAGTGGAGCGTGGGGCCAGGAGACGGGAGGAAACAGGAGCATGTATGGACATTAATTACTCTATGTGCGGTACTGCTGAAGTAATAATGTGTTGCAGTTCCTAGACTGACAGCCAGAACTCCCTGCCACTTCATCAAGCAACCTGACACTGAATATACAGTCCATTTGATTGTAAAGAGCTGCAGATGCCCTCCTTTATGGACTAATGAAGTCAGATATAAGCATGTAAATTAATTTACTACAGGTTGTGGTTGTCACGGTCGTGAAATGTGAGACTGTGTATATACATGTATAATATAAGGAATAACTGATGACAGGCCATTCAATTATTAGAAAATAATGCACACCTGAGGTGGTGTGCGGAGTGAATTATTCCACTTATATACGTTTACCACAACTCAAGACATTGTTCAGATGTTGAATTTGAAGACATGTGTCTGATTTTTGTCCTTTAAAACGTTCTTGTGTGTGGGACTAATTTCTTAGGCATCTCATCCCACGCCTCTGTTGCTAATTCCAAAACACTAGTAATGGAGGCTTGAGCCATTGATAGCAGAAAAATGCAGTTATTAGAGAGAGCGAGAGAGAGATCAAGGATGTGTGAATTACCTGACTTTGTGCATCTCTCAACAGTGTTCGGCACACTGTAAACCTGAATAAGTTGGCAAAACTCAAAAAAATGTAGCCAATCGGTTAAGTACTTAGTAAGCAAAACTTGCAAATATTTATTTTGTACTCTTAACTTAAAATATTTGAGTAAGCTAATTAGCAACTGGTTAGTGGTAACTTGGCTAGCTTTAACTAGCTAGTTCAATAAATGCTACCTTGCTAATTGGTAACACACTGCTTTCCTAGCAATTAGCATAGCACTTGCTGAATAAGTACAGCAATATTATAGAACATTTAACATACTGTATGTCTGTTCTCAAACTAAGCTCATGCTCCACTCATCACCATGATGGTAACATTAATCTTGCACACACAAAAAAATGATATAACACTTAGCATTTTAGCATTTACTCTCCCTTTTGAGTGTCATGGCAAAGCATACTGGGAAATAGAAATCCCAGCCCAGTGTCAGTTAAATTTAAGTTTGTCTAAATGAAAAGAAACAAGTTCATAAAACTCAAAACAATGAAACGATTCAGATTACTTAAAATGTGTCAGTTTGGTGACACAAAAGAAAAAGAAAGTTCTAAATACTCATAAAAGTTAATTTGATTTAGCTAATTAGTTTAATTTGAGTTGGCTTTACTGTCTCAAGCCAATTCATTATTTTGAGCATTATGGTTTACTGTAAGTTTATCTGCTTCAAGATTATTGACCTTGCTAGTGAAAAATGTCATGTAGCTTTTAAGTTGCAAAACTTACAGCTCTTGTAGGCTGTAAGGACCTTTGAAAAAACTGAAACCATTTGTGATGTGATATGGACATCATATAATGTGGTCAAGACCTGCCTGGAACTACTTTAGCCGTGCGTTTCCCTGAAAATAATTGCACACCTTAGAATGTTCGCCAACCAATCAGATTCAAGCATTCAACAGCCCCAAAGTATAAATGCTGCATTCAAGCCATGTCATAATTGCGTTTCTATGTCAACACTTTCACAATACTACACTCTAAAAAAAAAAAGGTTCTATATGGCACCAAAAAAGGTTCTTGGCTCATAATCATAGGGGAACCTTTTTTAGTGCTATATAGCACCAATTTTGGTGCTTCAGTGGTTCTTCAGCGGTTCTTCAGAGGTGCTATATAGCACCTTAGTCAAAGAACCGGTGAAGAACCGCTGAAGAACCACTGAAGCACCAAAATTGGTGCTATATAGCACTAAAAAAGGTTCCCCTATGATTACGAGCCAAGAACCTTTTTTGGTGCCATATAGAATCTTTTTTTTTTTAGAGTGTACTAGCCAGAGGAGAACTGGCACCCCGACTGAGCCTGGTTTCTCCCAAGGTTTTTTGGTTCCTTGCCACCGTCGCCTTTGGCTTTTGGCTTGCTTAGGTGGGGACACTAAATATTCAACTAGATTACTGATCCGCCCGCATTGACACTATATGATAATTGAAATGAGCTGGATGACATCCCTGTTTTCTGTTGCATTATTTTTCTGTTTAACACTGTGAAGCTGCTTTGAAACAACCGGCATTGTAAAAAGCGCTATATAAATAAAGGTGACTTGACTTGACTTGACTTGACTATCAACGCCTAAATGAATCTTCAATGGTCAGCTCTCAGAAAATTCCCAGTTATCAAGTTGTAATTACGAGTTCTACAAGGACACTTTTTACATGTTGAAATCTAGTAAATACGGCAATTATGAAATGGTGTGAATGCACCTATAGACTATATATAATATATATATTATTATTATTATTTATTTTATTTTTTTTTCCCCACATACAAAACTCTCCCAAACCAGACAGCTGTCAGATAATCTGGCTTTGTGGTTTCCAGCAAAGTATATTGTATAATGCCTTATCAAGAAAGCGAGTGACATCGGGACTCCCACACGTTGGACTTGGATAGCCAGAATTACTTTAGACATCCATAAGGATATAATGTGAAGTTTTAAAAAAAGTAATAATGTAGTACACATGTAGTCAGCCAAACAATCCCTGACAAGTGAATACTTCATTTAATTCCCACCGTCCAGCAATCAGTCAGAATCAAAGCAGCTGCGTTGGCTCAGAGTACCAGTGTTGGTCTAATCAACACCATTTACCCTGATCCTGGCAGCTCTGTTGAAGGCAGAGACAGCACATGGTGCAACCGAACGGTGGCGTGGCCCCCAATTCTTAGACACAGTCATTAGCAATAAAGCTTATTGTGTTAGTGTTCCTGGTTGGTCGCCAGCTACGTTAAAAGTTGTATGTGTCCTTTAATTAAGCAAAGAGCCATGCTGGGATAAATATTAAAGCAATTTCACAGTGCTGTGGTATTGAATATTCAGTACCACAGCATGATTAAGAGTGTGAATATTGCGTTAACATTCAGTGCATTTTAGACTAAATTTGGCCAGTATTTATTTTTTTCTCTGAAAACGAAAATGGTTAAAGGAAGCCAAAGCATCACGCTTTGCAAGTCGTTATTTAAATTAAAAAAAATTAGATCAATTTACTTGAGAAGCAACACTGCGTAAGATATTAATATTTGTTTTAATACAACTGAATGTTACTGTTTTAATGCTTTAAAGAAGTGGAAAAATAATTCTACCAAAAGACTCGTTTTATTTATTTGCAGTTTAATCAGTCCGTTCCAGCTCCAGTCCAGGTTTTCTGTTTCCCATGAATTGCTCGCTGGTAAAAGAAACGTGAGAAAAGGTATGTTCGACTTGAAGTGGCGCTGCACATACCGATTTGTGTATGACATCAAAGTACCATGAGAGCAATTAAGCCCGGGACACACCAAGCTGATGATCGGCCGTTGTGCAACATCGGGCAGTTTTTGAGCGTCGGCCGACTTTTGGTGTGTTTGGTGTGTTCCGCTCCGTTGGCTATAGTCAAACGCCATCAGGGTTTTTTTAGGCTGATTCAACATGTAGAATCTCCTTCGATAAGAGAGAGAACTCTGATTGGCTGTTCAGCTTAGTGAATGAGTCAGTGCACGAGAATAATAGCAAAACAGTGAGCAAAGAAGTCAAAATGGTACAGATAGAAGGCTGTTCTAATGTTACGTCATCTTACCGAGTGTCCCTGGGCGAATATTTTAATATTAACATGAGCGGACTGGAATAAAGAAAGTGATCAGCACGATTGATATTCAAAATGATAAGCACACGCTGCGTTGTTTACAGTTTGTGTATCTGTGGCCTGCAGCGTCGGTTTTACTTTTTGAATGATGAATATTGAAGAATATATCTGCAGAAATAGACAGTTGTCTCATTTACACACCACCAACTGACCACCAACCGCAACTTTCAGATGCCATCTTTATTTTTTAGCTTAACTTTCATGGAATGGAAAGCACAGGATTGTGGGATAGGCAGCAATGGATATATCTATGTTGAAACATCTGATGAAGGTATCTCAGCAGGCCAGAGGTGAAGCTAACATTGGATTCGGACGTGCCTTGATGCTTTCCTGCCTTGGAATGCATCCTCAGAAGGCAGCATTTTTCAGCTTTCGAACTCAGCCATTGAAATCACACATCGCTCACATATTCTGGTCTGGCCTGCTGCAAAAAGAAGAAAACAAAGTGATACAAACATAAAGCGTACCAGGTTGTACTAAACATATCAGATTAGAGGACTGAAACCAACCAACCATAATCCTTATATATTCTTAAAACCATTCTGAATGTGCTGGCCTGTAGAATAATATTGTATAAGGGCAGGAAAACCCCTCGTTGAATATCTGGCTTAATCTTTTCTTGGCCTTGATCATTCTCACAAAAATCTTCATTTAACAATGCAATTGAGGAAGCGGAGGCGCACCAAAAGTGGTTAAATGTGGTCTGGCCAGCGCACGGGCTGTGATGGACTTCCTCTGCAAAGTATTTCATTTTGGATACAGTCCCTTTCTAAACACAGCGCACCTGGGACAACAGCTTTGCTTCCAGACCCAGTGTTAATCAGCAGCAATGCATGCCTGCCAGCGGCTCGTATATACAATTAATACTGTGCCCTGACTTTTAACAGCCGATACCGCTTCTCTTATGAAAACAGAATACCGCAGAGTGCCACGACTCCAGCGTTTAGCCGAGGCAGAATGACAACATTTTTACGGAAATCTTCCTGATTGCTGAAAGGATCTCGAAGAATTTGCAGGGAAAGTGGCAAAGAAAAATATTTAAGCGGCCCTAATGCATTCTTTCATGAGCTGCGGTGTGTCCATTGCCTCGGCAATAAGACAAAACATACCCTGCGGAATCTGATGGTTGTCTCTTTAGAAAGAGAAGTCATTTCGCATGGAGGTATCCATGACTAGGCTGCCTTAGTGTTTGACATTCCAGTATTGATTCCACTCGGAGGGTGTGGAGGGGATTTCCGCTATAATCCAGTGAAAGAGGTAGGTTGGAACGCCTTATCTAACACCTATTTAGTCTGCCATTTACAATGACACAAGTTGACACATGGTAAATATTCCTTTCTTTTTTTTCTTCAAGCATCACTTGAAATTGCTAGATCTGCGGCTCAGATAGCAAATCCACCTCATTTGTATTTTGAAACAGATATTGGCAACGATCTGATAACCCTCTAGACGAGTATCACTGTATAACTCTTTAGGGGGTTTTACATAAACAGGATAATGCAAAATGCTAGTGACTAATAACCTATCAGAGACATGCACCCCAGCAGCAATAGAGAGAGGTCAGCTGTAGTCATTAAGTTAATGTTCGTCCACAGTTTTGGCTAAACACAGCACCTTTTATGGAATTATCATAATTAGTCTAACCATTAGCCTTAATGGGGAGTAATGGCCAGTTAGATGTTATTTGGTAAAACAACACGCCAGAGGCCGAAGGTGTTTTATTACGTCTCTATATTAAGCGCGTTCTGGAAGGTAGAAAATGTTTCCAGATCGAGGGCGAAATTGGCTCTGTGCTAATTCAGTTTCCACATCAAGCAGAGGAAAGACCACCCACTAAGAAAGTCCAACTTGGCATGTCTGTATGCTATGACTCACTTTAAGTTTCTGTGAATGTGATTGGACTTTTATGAGGAGTTCAACCTCACATGATAATGAAGCGTTTTCCTTTTCGTTGGCATAAGCGCTCTGATCTCGTTGATTTAATTCAGCGCAATCCATAGTAGTCCTTATAAAACCGTGTAAGAAACCACAACAAAAAACCTTTCCACTGAAAATCAATGTCAACGATTTATCAAAATAGCAAGATGTATTGCCTGGGAAAACCATAACCTCTGGCATCGCTACATGCTACAATCATTTTTTTCTTTTTTTTTAATGTGGGTTGTTTTATTCTGTGTTGTTCATTCCTTCGCTGCCCCTCTAATTGCATGTTTGCGTTTCATTCCCTTTGGGTTACCCCATGCTCCACGCCATAGAAAAGTTTTTGAACGACAAGGAGAACATGGCATCAGAAGGTAACTCTCATTCCAGCGGATGGGATCGAGCTTGTTAATCAAATGCTTTCCAGATCACACTTGAACTGCCGTAATTACTCTTTCCGAAGGAACCGCTGCACACAAAGACTTTTGTAAACACGTCCAATAACTACTTTAATTGGCGCGCAGGTCGGCTAACAACTGGTTATTTGGTGTTTGAGGTTAAAAAAAAAAAGTGTAAGGTAAAAAAAAGTGTGAAATATGAATAAAACGTCACTGGATTTTATGTCGGAAAGATTTATGATACATTTATCAACTCGTTTTATGCCACAGTTGGTGTTTAAGCTTGGTCATGGGCCATTTGCTCCGCACAAGCACCATCTTTCTTCATTTGACTGCACGGTGTCAGCCCTTGGAAGACATTTCCACAGCAAGAGTGCAGTTTCAAAAGCCCTGTCCTCCCCTTAGATAAACCTACTCTGGAGATGATGTATAAGGATCTAATTGCATTTCGGCTACATATTTCCTACCAAAATGACTTTATTGTACTATGTTATTGAGGTTAGGGGGTCACAGATCAATTTCTGTTGGTCTTGACGTGTAGAAACAGGCCCCAACAGAGGTGTTTTTTAACCTGTTACTCAAAAAGAGGGCGATAAAACACAGAGCACAAAAACGCATTAAAAATATTTAACGCATTTAATATTTATATTTAATATTTAACGCGTTTTAATATCCATTTTTGCCCAGCGTTACATTATATGATCACGCTCTTATTCATGTAAATGCTTTTAAAGGTCCCATGGCATGGCATTTTTCTATTATTTTATAATGTTTCTTGAGGTGTACTTATATTGTTAGTATGATTTTTACTTCAAAAAATTTCATAATTTAGAAATAAAAGGCATTTTTTCTATACTGTTATTACCCCTCTGGCTGAATGCCCTGTTTCAAGGGAAACGCCCACTGTTGTGATTGGCTGACATCTTTGCATTTGAAATGAGTGTTAGATTATGTTGCGAAGGGGGCGTGGTTTAGCGAGGCACTGCATGCATGAGAGAGAGAGACTGACAGGGCACTCGTGAACCACGGAGAGCTGGAGGAAGTTTTATTGTACTGAGTTGTTGAGAGCGCTTATTTGTATCTGAGAGTTCTGAATAAACAGTCCCAGTCACGTCGACTCAGTCTTCTTCCACCTTATTCTACGAACTTTGTAACACATTTAATGTACCATTACAGCCATCGAGATTAACGAATCGTCAAAGTGTGGATTAAAGCATTATTTTATGATCTATTCCTATCACATGAAAGGCTGCAGTAATGAGCATTTAGTAGACAGACAGTCTGTTGATCGCGTGAATGCAGTGATCTCATCATTGCAACGCGTTCTCTCTCACAAAATGCTTTCACCACAACTAACAGCAAACACGACGTCGACATGAATACAGTAAGAGCTTCGCTGTGCTGCATAACAGCGTCATTCATTATAACGGCAGTTTGGACAAGTGTGCAGACATACTCGCGACGTGTGATTGACAGCTCCGGACATTATAAAGAGTGTTCTTTGTTTGCTTTCTGTAGTTTAATCACTTAAAAAACGGATTTGTTTCATGCTACTAACAGAAACGATCGTTTTAGTCACTGGCTTGATTCACTGATTCATTACGCTTAGAGCATCAAGACGGCGATCATTAAACGATCTAGAAAGATAGTCAGTAACACTTTATAATAACTACACACTATGAACCATTAGTTAAGCATTAGTAAATAGTTAATTCATAATTTATAAAGCATTAATAGACATTACTAAGCAGTTTATAAATACAGCTATAAATTCTTTATTCTTGATTTATAAGCATATCTATAATGTGTTTAATAATTGTATTTTCATACTTTATAAATGATCAATTTATCATTTCTAAATTAAGTATTACATTATTTACAAACCAGTTATTTAGGAGTTGTCAGTGGTTAATAAGATAGTTTAGGAAGTGTAAGTAAATGATTAATAAACTATTTAAATGTATATACATCTTAATATTTAGACAGTCTGAGTGAACTTGAATGATTAGCTACACATCAGAAATCACTGATCACAGATCAGGCATTAATGAACACTGTTACTCACTGTTTGTCGCCATGCTGTCGAATCCATATTGTAAAGTCTGTTTGTAAAGCCTGTGCTGACATAAACTGAATCCATTTTCTCCGAATGCTCTGGGCGGGCACAGAGGAAGGGGGAGGTAACCTTTCCTAGTATGATGTCATAACAGGAAAATTCAAGATCAGTTCGTCTGAGCTTTCATTTTCTCAAAGGGAGAGAAAGACAGCCAGAACTCGGTTTACACCAATCAAATCATCTGCAACAAGACAAAAGAGAATGCGCTGTATGTCAATGTCCTGTCTGTGTGGGTGCGTCTCAATCTGCTCCTTAGTTCAGTAGTCAGGGCACTGATCAGGGAGTCGGCCACATTCATGTACACAATATGATTCACCACCTAGGAAGCTATAGGGAGATAATCAAGGGGCACCCTGACACACACACACACACACGCGCCAGTCTCGTGCACACATCAAGTTCTCTTTCGCTCTTGGACCAAAAATAACAACAACACAGAGAACTTTGCCAAAATGTCAGTTTTGTTGAGTATTCTCATAATAGGAGTCTTAAATTAGTGAAATCACGTCTTAAATGAACTTGTGAGAAAATGAGATGCGCAGTGGCCGATCTTAAAGTGACAGCAGCACTGATGATGTCTGTCATTAATGTTCATCAAAGAACAATGGGATCAGAGAAAATTGTAGCTTTAATGATGATTGATCTATATTTCATTTATTATTTATGCAGTTAAGAAAGGTGATGATAACTTTATTCATTTTCTGTGTAGACTATGTCTAACAGGGAAGGCCATGGGTAAATATAACATTTATTATAATGGGTTTGTGTAAAGATAAGTTTTTAAGTTCAATTAAATTAAAAGTAGTTATTTTTGGTAGCTTTCAGTTACTGTAATGTAACATAATTAATGTTTCATAGAGACATTAGTATCAGTGATACTGGCCTTCATAAATAAAAAGATGCCATTACAACAAATATTTAAAATATGCTGTCTTTAAATTGTTTCTTCATTAATTTGGAAAGTAACAGAAATGATTACAATATCAAAATATAAAAAACTCCCAATGTTTTTTTTAATTGCGATTAATCATGATTAATTACAGAAAAAATGTGATTTAATTAGTTACTTTTTTTTAATCGATTCACAGAACTACACAAAACAAACAGTTGGTGGAAAGGCTTGTAAATTTCTCTTTTACTTTGTCATCCTATTTTATTTTATTTTATTTTATGGACAGCAATGTTTAAAGATCAATCAAGTTTTTAATTTTGTTTATATGTCTATGTGGTGTTTTTATATGGTTTTAATACTTTAATATGTGAGTGGATGCAGGACTAATTTGCATATTCATGGCTCTGCATATGCTAAATGAAGCAAGGGTGTTGAGTTACATTCAAGCTATTTTAAAGGGTTAGTTCACCCAAAAATGAAAATTCTCTCATTAATTGCTCACCCTCATGTCGCTCCAAACCCGTAAGACCTTAGTTTATCTTCGGAACACAAATGAAGATATTTTTGATGAAATATGAGAGCTCTCTGACCTCTCCATAGACAGCAATTTAATGTCAAAGCCCAGAAAGGTAATACAGACATCGTTAAAATAGTCCATGTAACTCCAGTGGTTCAACCTTTATTTTATGAAGTGACGAGAATACTTTTTGTGCACAAAATAGTACAAAAGAACGACTTTATTCAACCATTTCTTCTTGTCTGTGTCAGTCTTCTACGTTTATGTTGGTCAGCTCCTGCATCAGCATCACACGCATGGGTCGTGGTGCTAATGTGAACAGCAACGGCCGCACTGTATTTACTGCGTCAACAACGTAAGAGACTGACACAGACGTGAAGAAATTCTTGAATAAAATTATTATTTTTTGTGCACAAAAAGTATTCTTGACACTTCATAAAATTAAGGTATGGACTCATTTAACAATGTCTTTACTACCTTTCTGGTCCTTGAAAGTGTTAATTAAATTGCTGTCTATGGAGAGGTCAGAGAACTTAAAATATTATTAAAATATTTTAATTTGTGCTCCGAAGATGAACAAAGGTCTTACGGGTTTGGAACGACATGAGGGCGAGTACTTAATGACAGAATATTTGGGAAAAATAAATTTTTGGTCAGGGTGATCTAACCCTTTAAGGCATGGAAAACATCAAAGATGAGTTTTAAGGGATACAATTATTAACTGCAGGAGGACTTAAAATATATCCTTGTTTGGAATTTTCCTTAACTATGAACAAAAAATAATTAAAATATTAAACATAATTTTAAATCTTTTTATTATTCATAAAAAAATATTGAAAAATGAGGTGGAAAATGCAACCGTTCCATCAGGTCAACAGGCGGTGGTTGGAACGTGTTTAACTGCCAAAACAAAATCAAATCAAGGCTTACTGTCACACTGCATTGATAACATTACATCAAAAGAAAATAACCAATTAGTTCTAGACAACGACATATTATCTGCTGTGCTGATAGTATGACAACAACATAATTAGTTTATTTTTTTTGTTCATTTTCTCTTAACATCTAACATGTTCTGACTTATTTATCTTTTTAAACACGTGAGAAAACTTGAGCTGAGGAGCATGCAGATGTTTAAAGTCAAGACATGAAGTCTTTTGTGATTGTCAGAATGCTTAATTTACCGTGACTGAAGTTTCCATAGCATTTTTAGACCAGTTAAGGTCAAGATCTCTTTTTTTTTTTTCTTCTTTCTTTTTTGCTAGTATCTTTGTTTGCTAAGATAAGCAGCTTTGTTTTTCACAAGGTGAGGTGCAATATTGTTTTTAAAATGTTAACCACCTCATTAATTACATTATATACTTTCTATAATTACCTCCCTGTGCAACTCAATGGCTTGTATTTTATCTGTACCTCAGAGTTTAGACAAGAGCATGTCAGTGAAGGTGATTAAGCATTGTGTCACCTTCGAGGTGTTGAGAAAATGTGCTTGAAAAAGGCTTTGTGGAAAAAATGGTTGCTTTCGGACCAACAAGTTCTGCTCTGTTTCATACCAAAGCTTTGAAACGCACTCATGGTTTATCCTTTGTGCCTGCAGGTGCGTGCCATGCGCTGGAAACACACTCATGAGCTAATTCGAGGCAAAGTAAAGCTCTCATCTGGGATTGGTAAGAGTCTCTCCAAGCACCCCGAAGACTTCCAGCTCATTCTTGATTGCACATGGCAGCCTCTGACCTGCACCGAAGGCACCCGCTGCCATGGAAGATTGATGATTATCGATGCAGAAACCCTTTGCTAATTCAGCGTACAAGGTTAGTATGCTTTCTTCAATGAGCCAGGCAGATAGCTGGCTAACTGTTTTAACCTCATCTGCGAGTAGCGATGCCATCAGTGATTTTCTTGAATCGAGAGAAATACTGGAGGACAAGGAGAGGTCACGGCCTCCAAAGTCACCGAAGGACGAAGAGTCAAGCAAAATTACATTCTTGATTCAAATATTTTTCCCCAAGTGGATAAAGCAAATATACCTCAATAACATTCCTATCAAGCCAGTAGAAAATCAGCTTTAGCATACTTCTTACATGAAATAAATCACCTGTTATGAAATCTGTTCCACATTATGGAATGATGTAAACAATGACCATGAATTTAGATTAACAATACTGTGGAAAATTACTACATAGACAATAACTGAGGAGATTTGGCCTGAAATATATTTGGCATAATATTTCACATAACTTATCATGGTACCTGCACTTCTTCATCTCAACACCTTTTAAGAGCTGTTTTTATTGTGTGCTTTTTTTTTTTAGAAAGGACAAAGCAACTACTACAATCCAAGTTTCATCCCTGTATTATTTGCTTTATCAACACCAACCAGAGATGATTTCCAATTGACTCGTATTATAGTATCACTTTTCCATATTATATTATCATTTAGCATTATCATTAATTTTATTAAATTATTACAATTATTCACTTTTGATTAAAACAGTCAATACTGTGGGTGAAAAACAGGCTTACCGAGTAGCTTCATGAGCTTCTCTAATGAAACGTTTTGACAGTTTAGGGGACAATATTACAGAAACATTGGAATGTTTCTGTAACATTGGACGCAACGGCTAATTTATTTAAAAATTAAATCCAGATGGGACGTTTAGTCATTTGCAGTCGTGGTGTGGTGGAATTTCATTATCATCAAAGCTAAACAAGTATTAAATATCACCCAGTTCATATGACTCAGATCCACAAACAACTGACTAAGCTTATTCTATTCAGTTTTATTTCCTTAAAAAGAAACTGACAAAAATCATGAATCATGACTGATTACTTCATCCTATTGACAGCCCTAAAATGTAAGCCATTCTTTTTGTTTTGCTAGGCTTAATCTAGCAGAAACCGATGATTTTAATAAAACAGTGTTTAAATAACAAACTCTCGCAAATGGAATGATAAACTTTACAGTAAGGTTTAATTCATTAACATGAATAAATATAACTTGGTATAAGGAGCTAACAATGAACAATACATGTACAGCATTTATTCATCTTGTTAATTTATACATATTTTGTAAACATTCCAAGTGTACATTAACATGAATCAGCAATATTTATAAATTAACTTTAATATAGATTAATAAATGCTGTAAAGAATTGTTGTGCATTCTTAGTTCATGCTACCTAATGCACTGACTAATGTTAACCAATTGAATTTAATTGTAAAGTGTTACCACAGAACAATTTTTATTTTTAAATAATTCCAGATTCTGTTCATTTTGTCCTAATTGACCTGTATTCATTCACAGCAACCCTCGGGTTTATTTACAGCATGTATTTTCTATGTGCCGTTAAATGATTCCGGAGTACGGTCATTTTTGCCAGGAGCTCTTGGCAAAACATTCCTTCTCCAAACATCTTACATGCAGCTGCCAGACACAGTGCAGTTTTAAAGTGTAAATTAGTTTCTATGACACGCCGCTAATGTAATTCCTGTAATGTAACTCTTATGAATGTGTAGTCTTCATTGACTGGGCCAGATCCAGCTATGCCAAAATGACTGTGTTGGATGAGCGAGCAGCTCTCATTCCGCCGCGTTTAAGAATCTGTATTGCAGAGCAGATGTTTAAATCTACTTCTTCTGTCATTTAAAGTGCTCCTGCGGCTTCATTTATTGCCGAGCACTTGTAAACTTTCACATAAAAAACCCTCAGTGAACCTCTATTGAGGACGTTAAGTGTAGTTTGCTATTTATCACTGCTCGCGATGTAGCCAGGCAGATGTGCAGTATAGGCAACGCTGCCAAATCTTTTAAAGAGACGATTTCATTGCTTACAAGGCTCTCTGGAATACTCAATTCTGATTGGTCTATTATTTGGTCTGATATTTTCTAATGGAGCGCATAAGTGCCCGCCCATTTTTTCAGCAGCCTTGTTTGTGAGTATTTTTCCCATAGGGATTTAAAAAATGTTATAAACTGTTATAAAATAGTTATAAACCATGAGCTAAACTATCCAATTGCGTGGTGACTCTCAACATTGTAAACTTTGATTGGAAGCAAATAAGCATTTGAAAATCTAGCAAAGGTAAGTGCTTTAATGAGGGGAAAATCTCCAATCCCAAGTATTTCGAGTGACACAATCAAAATAAAAACGATCAAAAATTGTATTTAAAGAGGTGTTTAAATGCTTCATGTGAGCAGGTTGGCATTAAAGGCACAATATGTAAGATTTTGGATTAAAATATCCAAAAACCACTAGAACAATGTAATACATTATTGTTGACTTGTGTACATACATTATCCCAAATGTTTCGAAGAATGTTTAAATCCAGGACACGGGCCCTCAATTCCCGTTTTTATTTTGTAGAAACCATGGAAACACCAAAGACGCTTTAAGTGTTTTATTAGACAGATGAGTGTGGATATATTCATAGACAGAAAACGAATCATTGTTATATAGCTCAACACAGTTAGTCTTATTGTTTAAATCTCGTTTTCTTGATTTACTGCGAGTACCATGTTTTACCATGCCTAATACCGATCTAGCTCACTGCAGTGTGCAACAAGTGTCTCATAGTAGCTGCCGAACGAACGCACAGAGAAGCATTATAACATAACTTTCAACACACTCAAATAATGTATCTAATAGGATAAAACCGTTGCGTATGCATGACCGGAAAAAGCGGAAGCGGTCGCCTGCGACATACTAAATAAATAAATCAAGCTACCCCTTTGTTTTGAATAAGCAACCTCTAGCGGCAAAAAATTACATATTGTGGCTTTTAAGTGTTCTTTTTGCGATTCTATGATTGGTGGAGATTTCTCTGCAGATTCATAATGTAGAGCATAATTGTTTAAAAATAAGTTGAAATAATGTAGAATGAAGGTTTTAACAAAAGCATGTGCCATCAATTAACAACCTCAGTTAATGTTAAAGACCAGTTCCCAGTTATAGAGAAAACAAATGAGATTTTTACTTCTGGAACCCGACTGTTGCACTCTATTACACGCCTCTCTGAAATACTCTATTCCAAATGATCAATCATTCCATCCAGCAGCAAAATAGTTCTTGTTAAAGTTCAGTGTTATTCATCCATGTAATCCAATCCAACACAGTTTGCTGATTTGAGTGAAAACTGTGCTACTTTCATATTTTTTGTATCACTGGCGCTCTCGTTTCATACAGACGCAGATAGTGTTTTATTAGTAATCAGTTGTAGTGAAAATCACCTCAGAGGATTTCAGTATAAAAACCAGTGATATTGTTGCAGTGTTTGTATTATTGCTGGACCGATTGTTTTGTACATTGAAATAAACTCGTTTAGTCTTAGCGGAAGCTCTAATACAATATACAGGTAAAATAAAAATATTTTCAACTTAAATGTTTATTGTGTATTGTACATATTATTTATATGGTGAATACCCTCCATATCGCTTCTAGGTTTTGGGTTTACATAAACGAGAATGATTTGGAGAGGATAATTACTACTTCTAGAGTGACTGTTGCTGTAGTTTAATGGCATCATATTAACTGCCCTGAAACAAGCACATCTTTTGTTACGCCTCTGCATGTGCAATCAGATTTTAAATTGTTTATTAATGGCTTGATTGCTCTCAAAGTAAAGGTCATTATGTAACAGAGAAGGAAACATGTTCTATATTTGATACCCAAGTTGTACTACAATCCATAATGAGCAACAGGCAGCGTTGGAGCAGGATTCTTATTCATGCTTCGGAAAGCTGACGCTCTGGTTTCTCATTGGCAAAAGCCTGTGAAGGCAACATTCTGGGAAAGGCAAGGCTGTTATGAATCGAAACATGCAGTTGGAACCTTACGTGGCCGCTGTAATTATTGCATAGAGAACTTAATGATTCATGTCAAATGGATTAGCCCTTAAAATCTCAGTTAAACAAAGCCCTGGCATGTCGTTCGTTTGAACATTTATCAGTCGCACATGAGAGTAATCTTTCATGGTCGATGCTCTAAACAGCGGATCGTGTTTGTATATTCGAGCAAAATATCGAGCGACCTTGGCTTTCAGCTGGCCGGCAGTCACGTTGTGTTAGGTACAGGAAAAAACCTGGAAATGTACTGTACGTCCAAGCATATTTTGACACTTGAGACACTAACTGGAGCCATTACAAGCCAAGCTGTATAGCAGAGTTTAGTGCCTCATACTTCTTTAATGAAAGAGGTGTTATAACTTTCGCAGTCAGTTTTCTGTTACACACCATACTGGAAACGAATTATATGCTCTCCCACGTTTAATGCGACGCTATGCAAATACCTTGTGTACTTGCTGCCGGGGTAACAAATTGCCATATCATGTGTTACAATTACTTCTTCAGTCCGGCTAGCCAATACATCTCTCCAATGAAATGATTTGAAAGCTATGAATTATGGCCATATTTCAGTCTAAAAGAAACAAACCACTAATTGCGATGTGGCCTCTCGGTAATTTTCAAGAAAGAGCCCAGAAAGCACTCCAGCATCGGAGGGGGGGGGAAATCGCTTACTTCTGCTCCTGCTTTATTTTGGTTTCGAATAACAGACACTACTAATTTGGTGTAGGCTCGACCTTTGGCCCCCTGCCTCTCCCCGCTCGGCTCCCTCAAGGGAAGGCTCCAATCAGCCCACAGCCTCTCCATTTTTCCCGCCGATCCATCCTTCCCTACCAAACGGGCTGGAGACTGCCTTTCCGAAATGTTTCTGCTAATTCCCATTTCCTCTATAATCACAAGCTTTCATGTGAGTGGCTCGGCGAGTCGGTGTGTGGGGGAGGTGGTGATTACTCCAGGGTCCCAAGCATTAACCTCACCAGGTGTCACTGGATGGCCTGTTTACTTCTGTGATTAATGAATGAACTAAAAGTCTTCTTACCCCCCCAACGTCTTGCTCTTTTTTAAACAAGGAGCGTGCCACTGAATCAATTGGGAGAGCACAGACAAGCCTGTGCCGTATCAGGCTACAGAGGCAGACCTGTCGAACCGCTGCGCTCTTTGTATTAGTTTGTCAGCTCGTTGGGAGGTGGTGAGGTAGCAGTTAGAGGTGCTGTAAAGGTGAACCAGCAAGCGCACTGTGATAATGTTTTCTTTTGGGCTGGAGACAACACAATAGCGACTTTTTGACTGATGCAACGAGAATGAAAGCTAATTTCCTGTGTTAAAGAAATTTAAACTAGCATCCATCAAAGCGCTTGTTGAAATTAAAAATAGTCTTAGTCCAACACACAGGAGTTACAGCTGGACTTTTATTAGACCTACATTTTGCCTTATTTTTTGGGATAATCGTGAAAAAAATGGCCCGTGACACGCACGGTAGACGAAGCCAATCGCACAGTTGGATCTGTCGAATGGCCTAATTGCACGTGGCACATTGAAAAACTGACTGAAATGGTTTTAAATTTGACGTAATAGAGCGAGTTTGAGTAAGCTGGTAATGTTGGATTTACAGTGTGCAAAAAGTGACATACAAAGCCCACAATTAAACGAGCATGACTGTAATGACCTCCCTAGACACCGCAGTTCAAATAATGTTTGTAACCTCGACAAGGACACGTCAGTTACTGTTGGCCTAATGACTGTTTTTACTGCCAAATGGACATGGAGTAAAAAAATAAGCTGGGCACAGTAAATTACCTAATAATTGGAAAATATGTCCTCAGTACTATTTTTTCCCAATGGAAAGTATTCCTGTTTCTGCTGTGATGTACAGTATGTTCTGTGGATTTTGGTCACAAAAATAAAACCTTTTTGTGACTCACAAAAAAACAAAATTATTTGAATCAAACCCATTACTAGTCAGAACTTAGACATACTTGACAGAGGATTTTTAAATAGTTTCAAGCTTAAATGTATGAAATTACTTTTGTGTGTGTGTATATATATATATATATATATATATATATATATATATATATATATATATATATATATATATATATATATATATATATATAAATATATAAATATAAATGCTCACTACTCTTCAGAATTTTGAGGTCCGTAAGAATGTATTTATTTTATAAAATACTCTTATTTAGCAAGGATGCATTAAATTCATGCTATCACAGGAATAAATTACATTTTAAAATATATTCAAATGGAAAACAGGTGACATTGTAGTAATATTTCGCAATATTACTGTTTATACTGTATTTTTGATCCAACACATGCCTGGGTAATCATCAGAAACTTCTTTCAAAAACATTAAAAATCTCACCGAGCACAAACTTTTGAATAGATAGAAAAATTGGACTAGAAAGTGAAGGAAAAACCTTTAACAAATGTCTTGGAACGAAGATTGAGGTTGTTCAGGGTGGCAACTTTAAAGCTGCTAAAATGTAGGATATGGGAATAATAAAAAGGTAGTAGTAGTTGTGTCTAGTGTTGGTGTAACTTTGAATAATCTTTACATATTTTTGGCACAATCACCTTATGTCTAGCCTTCTAAACACACACAAAACAGCTAAATACTTGCCGTGTAGTTAAATGTGGATATTTCATTACCCATAGTGCACAAGACAAACAGTTCAGCAGTAAAGTACGGTAAGGCGTTTATTTTAATCAGAATGATGTACCGGGGTGCATTAAAAGCTTAACTCTTCACCATTTCCTGCACGCACGATTGTGAAATGATCAGTCTTGCACTCTGCCTGAAAGCACTAAAGACATTTTTGCCATCAGCATTCGTCGGTGGTGTTAATCCGTTTCCTATGGAGAAGGCCGAGGGGGTGTGTGAAAGCAGGCTGTGTGTCATCCCTTCAGCTCTGACAGAGTGCCTGGAAGGAAAGGTGAGGAAAGGTTGTGTACACAGGTGATTACTTAATCACTGTATCCTCTGTGAGAGAGGGCCAACAAAAGGTCACGTCACTCAAGCAACAAAGCTCAATGTACCCTTGTAACCACTCTGCTCAAAAAACACTATGCCAGAGACCTCACCTAATGAAGGAATGGTTAATTCTGTTTTGATAGCTTCATCAGGCTCATCTCAACTGAGAACACCCTAAAACATGCCCATGGTTCATATTTTGCTGGAACTAGATGGCGACAGTTGGCATGATTTGACTGCGGATTCCCTTTTGGCTTGGCTTGCTACTTTTTATGCGTGGTACCAGGGACGTGCACAGGAATTTTGAGGGGCAGTTGCTCTGACCTAAAAAAGGGCACACCCCCCCCAAAAAAACAACAACAACAACAACAAAAAAACCTCACAGGCTATATGAAGGACTGAGAATAACAGGGTCTTTATTAAAATATATATACACAAAGAAGTAAAACACTGAAATACAGCACTCAATCACCTTAACTGCTACTAATAATAACATAGAAAAACATGACTTGAGTCATGAAAATCCCTACATGTGACTGCTCCTCCTCATCTTAAATGGAATGTAATTATGAAACATTGCCATTAGTAGGCTAAAATATGAGTCTGATGAATTAATCAATTCACCTACACAGTGTCATGTCATCTTTATCACAGTGCAAAGTCTCTGTCTCACCTACTGGTTGGCTTTTTCGCAGCCAACCCTGCAGTGATGTGCTGCCCTTTGCTGCCTCCCTGAATCGTCTCTCCCTCTCCTGAATCCGCCTCTTTTCAGTGGGAATCTTCAAACAATACCCAAAATAGTGATAGGATTTAGGCATTTAACCATTTTGAATAAAATAATGAATGTGATGCATTACTTCCATCATTCATTCTTCTTGCTAAAACGAAATGTGAGAAACTAACTATCAGCAGATATGTAGCTTAGTTTGCCTAATGCCTAAAATAGTAGCCTAGGCTGCTTGTCTGCAAGCTATCTGTCTGATTATTTAGGCTAAACGTGGAAAACTCATCTTGGATTTATGAAGATTTTAATTAATTTCATAAAACTTGATGATGAAGATCGTCCGTTTGTTATACCTTTCCGACAACGTTAAGTCGTCTCACCCGACAACCGTGACAATCTCCTTCTAGTGCCGCTCATGCAAGCTCAGCTCAGGTGCCGGTCGCGTGCAGCGCTGCAGCCACGTAAACAGAGTTTGCCCTTCCCCCCTACTGACTTTCACTTTCGGACGGGTGCCGGAATATGGAAGTGAATGAGGCTTTGTGATTTTTCATTTTTATTTTTTTAAATCTGCATCCATTGTACGATTTTTTTTTTTTTTTTTTTTTCACCTCGGAAGGGCAACGTGAGTCGAGAAGGGCATATGGGCAGTTGCCCGGGCAACCTGAGCAGCCCCCCTGTGCACGTCCCTGCACGTACACTCCTTTTGCATGTGACTGACCTTCAAAAGTTGCTCCTCGTGGCTCTGCAATCCACCCTCTTTATGAGCCTCTATGAATCTCTACATTGTGACTGTGCGACTAAACAAACATGAAGTGGCTCTTCAGAGCCTTAAGGACTTAAGAGATTCTCAGATTTGACAGACCAGCTCAAATACAGTGAAATGTTATTGCATTTAACATACTCTTTTATTACATTCAAAGGTGAGGTCAGTAATGCTTTGTTTATGTTGCAGTAGTGATAATCGTTTTAGGCTTCTGACACATAGCGACGTGTATATAGTATCGTGCTAATGCGGTTTCAGTTACCAATGCACTTTTTTAATAAATGTCTCAAAATACATTCTGTATTTGCCTGGTCATGTGATTTCAAAATGGCCGCCCCCATGAGGCGACCATTCTCATGTAAAATAAAAGTAGTCACCGTTGTAGCTTTTATTTGGCCAGTAATACAGTGGAGAGTAATCATCTAACTTTAGCGTGTTTCAGAATGTTTTTCAAATATACTAACAATTTCTTCATAAATGCTACAAGGAGGACAAAATACTGAGTGCACCTTTGACAGAAAGCTCTCTGTACTATTTACTCCATTTCCTGGTTAACCTTAATCTGACACAAGCGGATTATGATATAGGTTGTGTAAAAGGAAACCAATCATCAAATTTTAGAAACTCAAGAGACTTGAAACGACATTGGCATTTGCCCAACAGCTATCAAAGGCAAGAAGAGCTATTAGTGCAGTTTCTAAAATAACTCTCACACGACACTCTTATTTGCTAAGAGGCGTTTAGCCCCATCACTATGTAATGAACACATCATTTAGGAAAGTACTGTCATTTGCCGTATGATAGCCTGTCAAGTATATGCTTCAATTTAGAAAAGCTCCTGTACTTTTGGGCAGGAAGCAGATTTGTTGCATAATGCCCTCTCCAGATGTCTTGTACAATTGCAATATCCCTGCAATTAGAGTCATCATACTGTTCACAATGCACACACCACCGACGTCGGGGGGGTAACTAACTAAAAGTAGCCATGCTGCTAACTTCACGGCTCATTTTCAGTAATGTGACAATAGCTCAGTTCTTTTTAAAATAGCATAGTTTTTCCAGTACCTCGCTACTTTTTCCAATGACCAGTGGTGTAGCATAAATATGCTACATTGCTGTTTTTTGCTATTGCAATGAAGCAAACTGAAGCATTATGCCCACTTTCTCTCTCATTTGTAGCTTTGGAAAGTCCAATTAATATTACTGAATCTATTCATTTGGAAATACACTGTAAAAAAACAAAAACTTGAAAATAGTGTAAAAAATGTAAATGGTTTTGTTGTGTTGGATCAGCAAAAATCCTTGAAAAATTCAGTTGTCAATCTTACCATCGTGGTGATGAGTGGAGCATGAGCTTAGTTTGAGAACAGATATACAGTATGTTAAATGTTCTATATTGCTGTACTTATTCAGTAAGGGAAGCAGAGGTGATAAACTATGCTAATGCTATCAAAGCATTGTGTTACCAATTAGGGAGGTAGCATTTATTGAATTAGCTAATTAAAGCTAGCCCCAATTTTTTTTTAAGTTGATCATTTGAAGTTAAATGTATGAATTAGCTTACTCAAATATTTAAAGTTAAGAGCAATTCAAATGTATGAGTACAAAATAAAAATCTGCAAGTTCTGCTGACTTAAACTTTAAATTCCTTAACTTAAAAAAAATTATATAATTAATTGCCTCAAATTTCAGTTTTTCCAACTTATTCATGTGTACAGTGTATACATAATTTGCGTTAAAGAGCACCTATCATGGCATTTAAAATGTTCCAAATATTGTTTTAGAAGTCCCCAACAACAGTTTTGCATGCATGCAATGACAAAAAAGACTTTAGTTTTCTTATAATATGCATTTATTTTTACCTGTTTTGACAGCAATTCTCAAATGATTCCTTTAGTGATTCACTTTTCAAAACCCCGCCTTTACGTGACGCTAATCTGCGGTGATTGGTCCGATGACCCAGTCAGTTGTGATTGGTATAGTCTGTGCAGATATTTTCGGAAACGGAACGCCCATCAAAGTCTTATAGTGACAGTAATTTGTTAATATGTGTCAGGAGTTATGAATATGAAAACCGCGTCTGTACCGTTTGATTGTAATATGAGCCTCAGCTGATCTCATTCATAAAAAAACTCCTCTATTCTCCTCACGAAGACTCGCGACAAATCAACCTCCCTCAGGGCTTTTAGTTCAAAAGTGTGCAGATGAGGAGACGTATTGATAGATTCTCATATGTCTGTGTCAAATTTCTAAACAGAGGAGTATTTTTTATTCAATACTTCCTCAAAATGCGCAGATAAAGCCTAATCATGAGCGATTGAGTCTCTTATGTGTTGTTTTCAATTCATACTGGCAGGCAGCCGGAGGGCGCTCTGTGCACATGTAGTCCATATATGGCACAGACAGACGAAGAAGAACCATGTGCCATAATAGAAGTCCATAATAAAAGCTTCCTGAGATCGCGAAACATACATTTGACGACTAATAAACACTCAATCGCGACGATGTATGGTTTGTCTTCAAGCCACTTAGTCTTCAAATGCTCATCCTTGGGCAGATGAAAAAAGTTTGCTTTTGAGTGGCACTTCAGAACAGCGTCTCGTCTCCATGATGTTTTCTAGTTTTCACTGGCGTCTTGGAGCGCAATAAGTGGGCGTATCGTATTCAAATAACTTGACAAGTTGACGTCATCTAGTCAGAGAAAAAGCTTCGGTCTTCTAACGATTCTTAAAAATGACTCAGAGTCGACTCTTACTTTTGAAAGAAAATAACTATATATACGGTGCACTGTCATATTTCAAACTATGCAGGATGTTTTTGTTCACTTAGATCTATGTTACACACTACATGAAAGGTAAATTTCAAAATTCCATGATAGGTGCTCTTTAATCAAAAATTGCACAGATGGTAGCAGCATTACCATAGTGTTTGCCATTGATTTCCATTATTTTTCTTTTTTGTATGCAATAAATTATGTATTTCTCAATCCAAGCTGTTTTTCCAGAACTACAAGTCAAGGCATAGGTCTATCACTCACACATACTCTGCAGCTTATACAATTACATCACTGTTCACAACAAGCCATTTAGACACTCGTTGACAAACTGACTTGCATCACCCTTTGTTTTGGAGCTCTTAATGGATTATGCTATAACTGTGCCAGTCAGTTTTTCAACAGTCTTTATGAGATGGCTTTTGCTTGTCTGTTTTTCTTCCTCGCTGATGTTAACTCGTTCGCTCACAGCAGCTGTTTTGAGGATCATCTGTCAAAACAAGAGGGAGCGTTTTGTCAGGGAGATGGAGGGAGGATAGAATGTGTTGTGACTGCCACAGGTGGGGAACCTGACAAGAGGAATAATGAAAAGTCCCAATCTGCGTCCCAGGGCCTGTCACTCTGGAATGCCACGGAGAAATTTCCTCAAACAGGAAAGGATAAGATGGAACATGCTTTAGTGCCTCGGTGTATGTGCAAACCGTGGCCAGATGACTGATCTGATGTTAATGAAAGACAAACAAACCATTTGTTTGTGGCGTAATTGAAACAGAGAGGTTACAAGATGAGAGAATAATAGTGACAGTCGGGAATTGCAATAATGTGTCAGGTGTTAACAGGCACGGGGAATAAAAAGAAAGTGTGGGGAAAATGAACGGGAATGCACTTGAGAGAATTTAATTATGCTGTTAAAGTCAGGGCAGGAGTTGAGGAAGAGGGCATATGGGTTTTGGTGGCTGAGAGAAAGGAAAGCATCAGACACTGATGCCTTTGAATGGCAACTCCTAATATCATTTGCCACTTCAGTTCATGCTATTCATAATGTTTGTCAGTGCTTGCAGTGTGCTACAAAAAGATGACTGAGGCATAAAGTATGTCTTTTCACACTCGTGGATTACTTACAATAGCTTGAAATTTAGGGTGTGATCTAAGTGTGAGGATATGTGTTTAAACAGCAGGTAGCTGTCCCAGAGTCATTTTTTTTGACATGGTCCGGCTCATTTAGTTTAAAGGTGTCCTATTATGCTTTTTCAACTTTAGTTAGTGTGTGATGTTGCTGTTTGGGCATAAAAAGATCTGCAAAGTTACAAAGCTCAAAGTCCACTCCTAAGAGAGATATTTTATTTTAACAGAATCAATTTACCAAGAACTACAACAAACGCTTAGTTTGGACTTCAGCACGATTTTTGAAGTCATAATGTTACTCATTTAAATAATCCCCGCCCACGGAATACGCAAAAAAAAAAAAAAAAAAGTGAATGAAGCCTGGTTGAGCTGCATTAGAGAGGACTATTTCAAAGAAACATTGTTTTTTTTCCCAACCCGTTTCCAATCTCATTTGTTTGACCTTCCTAAAGCTGACGAACTTAGAGTGGTTAAAATTTATTTTAAACACCGCTCCTGAAAATTAAAACAACTTTATGGAGAACAGCTTGTTTTCTCTAGCTTTTGTAAGCTCTCGCTTTTGTATTTACTTAGGAAAATTAACCATGGTTTTGTGATCGATTACTGTTTGTATTTCCTTAGTTTTCCAACAAATATCACGATTAAATGGTTTATAACATCGTATCTATAATGTATTCGGAAATTACTAAAAACATACCTCTCGGAAACATCCTGTGAAATGCATGAAATCCATTTTGCACGATCCTCTTGTTCGTTAACATTGTCAGGGTCTGAATCGGACTCGAATTGGTTTGAAATTGACACCAGCATTAACATTTACACTAGAGAAGAACTCGCAGTTATGGAGGGGAGGGACATTTCCCGAACATGCACTCAGCGTTGCCAATAACAACACACTGGCCCAGCTAACCAATCACAGCACATTTCGTATTTTCGTGAGGAGGGGCTTCATAGAAATTAGCGTGTTTGAGCCAGACTGGGGAAAGAGGTGCTGTAATAATGTAAAATATGTGAACAATCAAGCATGAAAACATATTCTAGTAAACCCAACCCCAAATGTATTTTGATGTGCTGAATTCAAATATGACAAAACACTTGATTGGCTACAGTTTTCAAGATATTAACCCTTGTGTTATGTTGCGGGTCAATTTGACCCGTTTTGATTTCTAAGTTGTCAGAAATATCAGTTAACCTATGTTTTTTTTCTAAAAATTTTGTGACTTTTTCTCATTTAGGGTCATGAACATGCATGCAAAGTTTCAACACGCTGATGTGTTTTGACATATACACACATTTACTGTTACGTTCGTGATGTTCACGGGTCAATTTGACCCGCATATTTTAATGTTCTAAGGCAATTGTAGAGACCCAAAATAATAACATTTCTTGGTTATATTTTGTTATTTTAGTTTTTTACTAACCTATGAAGCAAAAAAAAATTAGCTTTTCCCCATTTTTTCAATACAGAAATATTTTTTGTATGCCACAAATGGTAAAAATTAGCTATAATTTCTTTTTTTAATCTATCTGAAATACTATCTAACCTACATTGTTTTTCTTGAAATTGTGTGACCTTTTCTCATTTAGGGTCATTAACATGCATGCAAAGTTTCAACATGATAATGCGTTGTGAAATGTGCATATCAAAATTTTATACACTCTTGCTGTTTGTGGGTCAATTTGACCCATATAGGACAGCTGTTCAAAAGCAACTGTACAGACACAAAATACAAAACACTTTGTTGTATTTCAGAGCTCTTCAACTATTAACAACTTCATGAAGCAGTGTTTTGAAATCGGCCATCACTGTATAAGTCGTAAAAGTAAAGTTTAAAACAAGTTATAGAAGTTTATGAACATGAATTTATATAACATATATATTTTATATAAAATATACATTTTACAAAACATGTTAAATTCTAAAACCTCAAGAAAATCAAAGCTAAATATCTGAACAAATTCTGTACCAAATTTTAGGTTGATATCTCAAAAAAAAAAAAAAGTTTATGTGTGCAGTACCAACGTTTTCCACTGGATGACATGTAGACTCTTCGATTTCCCTATATGGTTTGAGTGATCTGAACGTTATATTTTCATACTTTTCAAAATATCTATGAAGTAGACATCCTATTGAGAAGTAGTTTGGGCAGTAATGTTAATATTTGATTTGTATTCAATCTCTAAAATGCATATAAAAAAAACATATGGAAAGAGTCAAAACGTGCGTTATAGTTTGGTACCGCATCACAAATGACGAATCTATCGCTATTTATCTCCTGCTCATCTCTTTTGAAAATCAGTCACCAAATATGAAAATTAGAGTCTGAAAGCTTTAAAATGCTATATAGTTGGTCAAGATTTCTTTAGGTTTAGACTAAGATAGTATTGTTCTAAATGTATAAAGGCAAGTGTCCTAAGGGCCAATCTTAAAAATAAAAATAAAAATGGTTAAAAGTATTTTTAAAAAATCGTAAATTCAGATATTTATTCTTTGTAATGTGTGAAAAGTATTGATATTAAAAGTTAATTGTTTGTACCTGATTGTATGTGTTTTTTCATAGTGTGATTTTTGGGGAATTGTATTGAATCCAATTAGGGTCAATTTGACCCGGACCATAAGGGGTGTAACCAGAAATCGAACAGTGCACGAGGGTTAACATTTTTACATTTTACGTCTATGTACATGTAGATGGTACCCGTCACCTGTCCTGTTTATGTACTTCAAAGTGTACTTTCATAAACTAAAAAATGTCGGTTACACTTTATTTTAAGGTATCATTGTTAACAGTGTAATTCACAACATGTACTTACTATAAAGTTAGGGTAGGATTAGGACTTGGTTGAGGGTTAGTTGCATGCAATTATGCATAATTTAATGTTAATGTTACTATGGTAAGTACATGTAACATGTAACAAGGACACTGTAAAATAAATTGTTACCAAAATATCCTAAAGGTATTTGACTGGTAAATACCTATTAAGTTCACTTGTAGTATAGTTTTGGTACAAATGAAAGACTTTGTAAACTAGTTGTGTACTCAAAGTTTACTACTGTTAAGTAGACTTAAAAGTATACTTTTATACCAAAAAGTGGGCTGATTTAGACCTAAGTAATATTGAAACAGTACACTTACAAATATACTTCTAGTACATTGGTATTAGTTGACTTACTATAAGGAAGTATACTTTACTTAAGGATACTTAATAAAATGAACTTGACGTATACTTAATTTTTGCAACCACAGGTTACGTGCCTTACACAATGGCAAAGATGGCAGCTCATCACTTAACCCTTTTGTAGTTTAAAATAGTGACTATAAATCATGACTGGTTTCTCGTGCTCTGCTTGTTTTGAAAAGCCCAGAGTCACTGATTACTCAGAGAATAAAATGTTCCCAAACTTGTGAAAAATCTTGCGAATGCTAAACCATTAGTAAGACAAGATAGTAATCAAAGATGATTTATTCCAGAAAATCAGGTGTGGTTTGCTACTTGTCTATTTAAAAATGGCTAAATAAAAATCAAATAAAATTGAATCTAAGACGGCCGGGGCTTTCCAAATTGTCAGTGATTTTACTTTATCACAGTCAACACCACTTTAATACGTTACGCCTGATTAAACAATGTGTCATTTCTCCCTATTTTCTTTAGAGCGAGTAGTGAAACTTCATGTGTTTGGATTTTTTTTTTTTTTTTTCAGTTTGACTTTGATAAATTTTGACAAATGTGTTACTGAAAGGTACGAAGTTTGACAAATGACACCATAAAAATCTAACTAAAGTATATGATGCAGAACAAAACTTGAATGGCCCTTTAATAGTTTGAGGTGTGATGTTTCACCCAATTTGAATAAACATTAACTCTGAGAACATCTGAAGAAAAATTAGGGCATTTATCTCCATAAAACAATGTCGCTTTGTATTTCAGTCCGCTTTTGTAATGATTCTTTTTGTTTTGTTGACCTGGGACACAATGCCCACAACTTCCCCTCCACTGTGGGCGCAAGCCTAAGATATCATCCAAAATATTCACACTTCTCTCAACCGAACGTCATAAGTGTATTTTGAGCAGTGTAAGGGACATATTTCATTCCTGTTTTAAAGTTTGAACACTCAACCCAAAACACACTCTCCCATTTTTCCATGCACGCACTAACGGCCCCAAAAGCAATTCTGTAATGAGATGTTGTTTGACATGCATGCAACATTTGTGCAAGCCATTTGGCATTCTGCAGAAAAAGAGCGAGAGTGGGAGAAAGAAGGAGAGAGAGAAAAAGAGAAAGGCTGTCATGTGAACTCTGTCTCAAACCAAGCCCATCGCTACACTGCCTGTAATAATAGAGAGGAAATTGAGCATTAAATACAAATCAACGGTTATTAATTTCAGCGTGACAGAAGAAGGGCGCAGAGGTTGAGCCTTTCAGCACTCCGGCGCATGCAATTGCTGTTACTTCACCTCTGTACCTTTATTGGAGGGGCTACATCACTGCTGTATGGGGGACTTTAGGAGTGAGGAGGCAAAGTCCCTTCTCTGTATTTGGGTTTCTTTTAGTTCAACTAAATTCGTGGTCCGGTTTCAGTTGATGTAAAGATAATTTCCGGATTAAAGACTTATTAGCAAGAAACATTTATTATTTTGAAAACAGTATTTGCTGCTTAACATTTGCCATTTTCAACATTGATAATAATAATAATATTAATAATAAATGTTTCTTGAGCAGCAAATTCAGCTTTATCATCACATGAATACATTATTTTAAAATTTATTCAAATAGAAAAAGGTTTTTCATAGTGTAATAATATTTCATAATATTACTGTTTTTACTGCATTTTTTATTGAATAAATTCAGCCTTGGTGAGTATAAGAGACTTTAAAAAAAAAAAACATTTCCATGTTTCATAAAATATATATATATATATCCATCCAGTATGCGGCAGTCCTGTGGGCGAAAATGCCATGTTGATGCTAGAGGTCAGAGGAGAATGGGCCGACTGATTCAAGCTGATAGAAGAGCAACTTTGTTCTCGTTACAACCGAGGTATGCAGCAAAGCATTTGTGAAGCCACAACACGCACAACCTTGAGGCGGATGGGCTACAACAGCAGAAGACCCCACCGGGTACCACTAATCTCCACTACAAATAGGAAAAAGAGGCTGCAATTTGCACGAGCTCACCAAAATTGGACAGTTGAAGACTGGAAAAATGTTGCCTGGTCTGATGAGTCTCGATTTCTGTTGAGACATTCAGATGGTAGAGTCAGAATTTGGCGTAAACAGAATGAGAACATGGATCCATCATGCCTTGTTACCACTGTGCAGGCTGGTGGTGGTGGTGGTGTAATGGTGTGGGGGATGTTTTCTTGGCACACTTTAGGCCCCTTAGTGCCAATTGGGCATCGCTTAAATGCCACGGCCTACCTGAGCATTGTTTCTGACCATGTCCATCCCTTTATGACCACCATGTACCCATCCTCTGATGGCTACTTCCAGCAGGATAATGCACCATGTCACAAAGCTCGAATCATTTCAAATTGGTTTCTTGAACATGACAATGAGTTCACTGTACTAAAATGGCCCCCACAGTCACCAGATCTCAACCCAATAGAGCATCTTTGGGATGTGGTGGAACGGGAGCTTCGTGCCCTGGATGTGCATCCCACAAATCTCCATCAACTGCAAGATGCTATCCTATCAATATGGGCCAACATTTCTAAAGAATGCTTTCAGCACCTTGTTGAATCAATGCCACGTAGAATTAAGGCAGTTCTGAAGGCGAAAGAGTGTCAAACACAGTATTAGTATGGTGTTCCTAATAATCCTTTAGGTGAGTGTATGTATATATATATATATATATAAAATATGGATGTGTGTGTGTTCTTATTTGTGATTTATGAGGACACAAATTTGTATAATGACATGGATATTCCACTGGTATTACAACGTAAAAGTTGTTTGTGAGGACATTTCATATGTCCTCATAATTAAAATAGCTTTAAAAACATATTAAACAATGTTTTATTAAAAATGTAAAAAGCAGATTGTTTCCTGTGATGGGTAGGTTTAGGTGTAGGGGGATAGAATGTACAGTTTGTACAGCATTAAAACCATTACGCCTAAGGAATGTCCTCATAATGTTGCACCAACGTGTGTGTGTGTGTGTGTATAAAACTTGATCAAAAGTGACAGTGTAAACATATAATGCTCCCTAAAAAAAGTTTTTAAAAAAAGCAGTTATTTTGAAAATTCTGTTCATCAAATAATCCTGAAACAAATTTATTACAGTTTACACAAATATTTTACGCAGCATAACAGTTTTCAACATTAATAAGAATTAAAGGATCATGTGACACTGAAAATTGTAGTAATGACTGCTGAAAATTCAGCTTTACCATCACAGAATAAATTACATTTTAAAATATGAATTTAAAAAAATGAAAATAGTTATTTTAAATTGTAATAATGTTTCACAATATTACTGTTTATGCTGTATTTTTGATTACATTTTTTACACTATTTGATCCGATATTTCATAATATTTGTTTTTTATTTATTATATGTTTTAATTTTTATACGTATAATATTTGTTAGTTTTTTGTACTGTAATATTTCTCTCTTTTTGGTTTGTTTTTGTACTGATTATTCTCTCTTTTTTTCTTACTGCAAGGCACTACCTTCTCTTGAGAGCAAAAAAAAACACCCAGCCATGTTGAAGTGGGGAGTGGAATTATATACAAAAGTCCTTTCAAGTCAATGATCAATCACAGTCTCTTGCTGCAACTGCACATTATCAAGCACCGGGTCCTCAGTATCACGCCACGCTCAGAGAACTTACAGAGAATGATTGGACTGATCAGACATAGTGTTGGGAGGCCTTGACCTTTGTCTCCTTTTATAAACCGCGGAGGAAGTTGCGCTTGATCCCAGTGTTTTCCAGCACCTGCAAAATGTCAACCTGTTTAGATTTGAAGCAGAGACACTGATAGGACCATCTGGACCTTCAGTCATGACATCCAGTCACGGTCTGTGTTCGCAGGCAACACACCCTGAAAATGGATCAGTGAAGACCTCATTTGTAACATTTTGACTAGCACAAGTCGAAAGACCCACTCAAAAAAGAAGAAAAGAAAAGAAAAAAAGAATCAAACATTATCTTGCTAAATTGATTCAAAGCTCATCCACCATCGAGTTAAAAGATACTCATCTGCTGTAAATATTATTCTGGGTGCTTTTTTCCACTTGTCAAAACAAAGATCTGCAATTGCTATTAGGCTTAATCTTTAGTTGATTGTCTTAAACACATTAACACATTCTTGACTCCTACCCTCATCTGGAAAAACGCCTCTCCGTAAAACTGCGTCCATTCCAGGTGCAGACTTTTTATGTCAGTTGGATTTCCCTCTTTTATTCCTGCAATCCCTACAAAACAATAACGTCTATGCTCTAAGTCTTAAGTTTACACCTTTTCGTGGAACATATTGTAGCCTAACATAGAAATGACCTTTCATCTGCGGTAGGTCCTCTATGTTTCTTAATGAAATGGTGACAAATTTCTCTGACTTTCCATGGTCTCGGTTTCAGTGCAATATGTCATTAACAGTTTCCATAACTCTGACCCCTATGCGAAAAATGCTATGTTAAACAATTCAGCAATTATGCTTTTTTAACAGTCATAACTTATGTGCATCTACTTGAGAGCGCTTTTTTTTCCATCTGTCCATTTTAGATTAGCCGTCCTGTCAGCTTCGGTGAATGCCGTTACACCTTTTCATGGGCAGACCTTGGCAGAAACAACTGAAAAAAGAGTGTGAAAAAGCAAGTCAATGGACCCGACTTCACTCTTGAAATTCGGTATGACTGAAACCGCCGAGGGCAACTTTGGGGGAGAGGCAACCATCTGGCACGCCTGCGTTTGACTGGCACATAGTTAAACAATGATGCAGTTTGACAAATTTCAAACGGAGCTTATGAAAAGATAACATAAACACAACATACACCCAGAGTAGTGCATCCACCTGTGTGCTGCGTAGTAGAGAACTGTGAGGTAAAGTTTTCGACTAATGAGGAAAGCACTGCTTGCTCTTGGATTAAGGTCTTTGTAATGTAAATCACTGTCAGATAAAGAGCCTTTGTTTACTCTTAGCGTTAATATTTTGATCAGCGTGTTTAAGAGACCCGGCTCCTTAATGCACACGCAGCGGGATGCCTTGGCGCGGACTGCCCTGTCGTCGACCGTGTTAACATGTCATAAATCTCCTGCCAGCTCCAGTGCGGCTCTCCGTGCTGAATCTCGAGACGTGTTCCTCTTAGATTTTCTTGGCAAATCCTGTGTTATTTCGTTTGGATTTTTTTGGCACATTAATACCCAATTAGCCATCACTGAATGAGTCCTAAAAGGATGAATGTAAGAGTATGGACTGGGTGGGCTTTAAAAAATCGCCTTTGCTGTCTCTACAACTTTTTTCCATTTTTGACTTGAAAGCTTGTTTGGTATTTTCCTTGGAATCGCTCTCATTCATCCTTCCTGCAAAACACGGCGCGCACTGTAAAGCTTCACGGAAAACGTAGGAGTTAAAGATTGAGGTTTCAATAACCAAACGCGGCTTTTTTGGGCAAATATTCTGTCATTGCCTGATTGGGGTCATTTAAGACGCCCTTAACGGCCGTCTAAACCACGTACCTGATGCAAAACAGCTGTTTATGGGTGTAAACTGTGTCTTACTGCCTGTATTTGTCCATTGCAGTGTCATATAAACAGTCTTGATCATTCTAACCGACAGATTGATTGGCTCAGTTGCTTGGCGTTGTTTCTGCTTGATGGAGTAATATTCATCAGTCACAACTGAACGCGTGTGTGTGTGAGAGTGGGAGAAAAAAGGTTTTGCTAGCCATTAGCAGTTTCATTCGGTAATATTTGGCTGCACTGATAATTCCATAAACATTAATGTGCATTTGCAAATTACATAAATTAATTTCAACAATATTTTATTTTTCAGAATTTGTCAGCTGTGGCTTGGCTAACATTAGCAAGATCTCATAGCTATTTGAATGAAACTCAATAAGAAGGATTGACCACATTATTCTGAGCATATACTGCAAGTCTACTTGTTAATCAGGCTGTAATAAGATTAGTTTTTTTGTATTTTATTTGTTTATTTATATGGATCCCATTAGCTGAAAGTCTTTGCAATCAGATAATCTTCCTGGGGACCATTCGTTATGTTGTAATGAAAATGTTACATTACAACAACAACAACAACAACATTACAATCATCACAGTAGATAAAATATACACAAATACACATTACATATATATACATACATCAAATCTGGTTTCGATCCATAACAGGACGAGAAATCAATACAATATGATATTAAATACAAATACAAAACATTTAAGAACCTACATCAACACACCTTAAACTACTTTTAAATGACAGCTTATTACAATGCTTACGAACTTCAATGGGAATGTTATTCCAGATTACACTAGCTCTATACAAGACTTTTTTTTAAATCTAAAGTTAAAAAATCACATGAAAACTAGCATTCTTTTTGATGCTAATGAAATCTAATTTGTTCAATGACGCAATGTTGCATTTGTCTTTTGTGTATTGTATTTCTATGTATTTCTTTCCTATGTCTAGCACAATGGACCAAAATTTGAATACGCTGATTGTTGTGGACACAGAGACTGATTACAATATTAAAGACTTTCCAATCTAAACTCTAAACTTTAAGGCCCGGTTTCACAAACAGGTTTTAGGGTAAACTAGGATTAGGCATTAGTTCAATTAGGACTTTTAAGGAACTTTTATAAACGTTACTGGTGTTGTGCATCTTGAGACAAAACAATAGCACTGCAAGTTTCTTTCAGTTAAAACAACTCAAACATGCATTTTAGTCTAGGACTAGCTTAAGCCTTGTCTGTGAAACCGGGTGAATAACATAGTGACAAAAATTGTATTCATAAAAAGTGACAGTAAAAACATTTAGAATGTTAAAAGGTTTAGTTTTTAAAGAAATGTTCTTTTGAACATTCTATTCTACTCTAGATCTAAAAATATATCAGTTTACACAAAAATATTAAGCAGCACAACTGTTCTCAATATTGATAATAAATGCAGCAAATCAGCATATTAGAATGATTTCTGAAGGATCGTGTGACACTGAAGACTGGAGTAATGATGCTGAAAATTCAGCTTTTCCATCACAGGAACAAATTACATTTTTAAATATATTAAAATAGAAAATAGTTATTATAAAATTGTTTTTTACTGCATTTTTGAACAAATAAATGCAGCCTTGGTGAGCATAAGAGACTTATATATATATATTTTTTTTTTTTATGTATTAATATATAAATAAAATCATGAGTGGTCATTATTTTCATTGAGATGGTAACCTGCCAATCACATATACAGTGAGGAAAATAAGTATTTGAACACCCTACTATTTTGCAAGTTCTCCCATTTAGAAATCATGGAGAGGTCTGAAATTGTCTTCGTAGGTGCATGTCCACTCTGAGAGACATAATCTAAAAAAAAAAAATCCAGCAATCACAATATATGATTTTTTAACTATTTATTTGTATGATACAGCTGCAAATAAGTATTTGAACACCTGTCTATCAGCTAGAATTCTGACCCTCAAAGACCTGTTAGTCTGCCTTTAAAATGTCCACCTCCACTCCATTTATTATCCTAAATTAGATGCACCTGTTTGAGGTCGTTAGCTGCATAAAGACACCTGTCCACCCCATACAATCAGTAAGAATCCAACTACTAACATGGCCAAGACCAAAGAGCTGTCCAAAGACACTAGAAACAAAATTGTACACCTCCACAAGGCTGGAAAGGGCTACGGGGGAAATTGCCAAGCAGCTTGGTGAAAAAGGTCCACTGTTGGAGCAATCATTAGAAAATGGAAGACGCTAAACATGACTGTCAATCTCCCTCGGACTGGGGCTCCATGCAAGATCTCACCTCGTGGGGTCTCAATGATCCTGAGAAAGGTGAGAAATCAGCCCAGAACTACACGGGAGGAGCTGGTCAATGACCTGAAAAGAGCTGGGACCACCGTTTCCAAGGTTACTGTTGGTAATACACTAAGACGTCATGGTTTGAAATCATGCATGGCACGGAAGGTTCCCCTGCTTAAACCAGCACATGTCAAGGCCCGTCTTAAGTTTGCCAATGACCATTTGGATGATCCTGAGGAGTCATGGGAGAAAGTCATGTGGTCAGATGAGACCAAAATAGAACTTTCTGGTCATAATTCCACTAAACGTGTTTGGAGGAAGAAGAATGTTGAGTACCATCCCAAGAACACCATCCCTACTGTGAAGCATGGGGGTGTTTTTCTGCGCATGGGACAGGGCGACTGCACTGTATTAAGGAGAGGATGACTGGGGCCATGTATTGCGAGATTTTGGGGAACAACCTCCTTCCCTCAGTTAGAGCATTGAAGATGGGTCGAGGCTGGGTCTTCCAACATGACAATGACCCGAAGCACACAGCCAGGATAACCAAGGAGTGGCTCTGTAAGAAGCATATCAAGGTTCTGGCGTGGCCTAGCCAGTCTCCAGACCTAAACCCAATAGAGAATCTTTGGAGGGAGCTCAAACTCCGTGTTTCTCAGCGACAGGCCAGAAACCTGACTGATCTAGAGAAGATCTGTGTGGAGGAGTGGACCAAAATCCCTCCTGTAGTGTGTGCAAACCTGGTGAAAAACTACAGGAAACGTTTGACCTCTGTAATTACAAACAAAGGCTACTGTACCAAATATTAACATTGATTTTCTCAGGTGTTCAAATACTTATTTGCAGCTGTATCATACAAATAAATAGTTAAAAAATCATACAATTTGATTTCTGGATTTTTTTTTAATTTAGATTATGTCTCTCACAGTGGGCATGCACCTACAATGACAATTTCAGACCCCTCCATGATTTCCTCCATGAAGTGGGAGAACTTGCAAAATAGTAGGGTGTTCAAATACTTATTTTCCTCACTGTATATTAGTATAAATATATTATATACATTAGTATTTAGATCATATTAGAGACTACATTTCTCCCTGATGCTAGTGAAATCCAATTTGTTCTATGATGCAATGTGCACTCCCCATTGTATTCCATACAAATGCGGCCCATCTGGATCCTAAAAAAAAATTATATTTCTTTCCTACATCTAGCACAATGGACTTGTAACCCATATTTTATCCACTGATTGTTGTGTACACATTATGCAGAGAAAAAAAGGAGTGATTACAATGTTAAAGACTTTCTATTCCCAACTTAAACTATCCATCATCTTAAAACATAAACAGTGACAAAAAAACAACAGAGTGTGACCGGCTTGCTACTATTTTCCGGACCATTACGATTACGCAGCATTCACTAAATGAAAATGACCGGAAGTTCTGAAGTCATTCAAAGACGCGCGATAGCATCTCTGACAAGAAACTGCAGAATAGGGAGAAACAATATTCCATTATTTCAACCTCTTAATGACTGCCGTTCTGTCGACCGCAACCACAGAGTTACATACTGACCCACAGCATGTACTGATTCAGCTGCCCGTCATCCCTGAGTACTTTATTTAGAATTCTAAAAACTCAAATAACACTTTGCTCAATGACCATTTCTTACTCCAAAATGTTTATGTGGTTTGAGGAACCAGGAACAGAGCATGCTAAGTAATATATTATGAGATCCAGACCTTTAAAGGCAGGCAAAGGCATAAATCATAGCTAATATACTTGTGCTATAAATTGATGAAAGTAAAAAGAAGTGTAGTGCAGACCACTCACTGCTGCATGCTGAGTGGCCTGGTTTGGAGGCTCTGTATTGTTTTGAGTGTTTGTACAGAGTCCATCTGTCATTATACGGCTGCTATTGATTGATTTGGTCTTAATATAGCTTGTAGCAGTTACACTCCACTTAGTCTTCAGACCGCATTCCCATGAATGTCCAGTCCGTTCACTGACCATATGATGCATACAAAAAGTGTTGACTCACCAGTTTCTTTCAGTTTGGCTGGGTTTATGCAATATCCGGAAAGAAAGTTTTTTTAATATGTCTGACTGGAAACAAAATGGTTGTATCACACCATTGCCTTCTCAGAAACAGTGTTGTTGGGTGTTATGTAGGCCCAATTAATTACTTTGTTTTCCCATTTATTGACTGGCACCTCTTCTGTCCCCATGTTGAGAAGTGTTGTGTGCACTGTGTAAACATGATGGTTATTCTAACATGCATTTACTCATCCCACTTGCACATAAACAGATTCAGCATTCTTCGAAATGAATCAAACAGTGAAACGCAAACTCAGAATATTACGCAAACCTTCAATAATTAAATAAGTCCGAAAAAGTAACGTAACAGTACTTTCCATAAAAAGTAACTAAGTAACACAATAGAGTAACATCAAATCATGGAAGTCTAATTCGCCGCTGGTTCCTTTGAGATGCTTCCTATGGGGTTTTATAATGTTTTTTTTATTTATTTATGAGTAAAGTAAATCGTGTGGAAAACATAACTTGACAGTACATTACACACATCCATACCAAAAACGTGAATTTTGAAGCAGTTGTTTAATGTTGTTTTAAACATTTATTTATTTATTTTTAAGACAGTTTGGTGTGTGAGTGTGTGCAGTTTACACTGTAGAAAATAAATGTCTAAGTATCTTCAACTTATGTTTACCACAGGCTTTATTTTACTCATAAATTGAAAAATCCCATTATAAACCCCATAGGAAAATCTCGAGGGAATTAGTCTTCTGGATTTTGACGTCATACCTGCATCCATTACTTACGGCGATAGCCTCGTGGGAAGCACTGACATATAACGCCGTTGAGCTTCGGGTGACCCGAGTTCGAGTCCCGGCTCGACCTTTCCCGATCATGTCCTCCTCTCTCCCACTTCGCTCCCTATCTGCTTACTGTCCTATCATAATAAAGGCAAAAATGCCAAAAATAAATCTTTAAAAATAAATATATTGTAAAACATTACTTTAAACTTTTCCCAACACTGGTCAGGCATATTAAAAACAAATGCTTTTGGAGAAATTTTTTTTAAAAAATTATAATTCATGTCACACCAGAATTTTGTTTCTTCGTTCTTTGTTATATTTGTGAAAGCTATATTTTCTCTAACTGTTTAAAAAGTTGACCATAGACATAATTTGAGCAACAACCAAAAAACTATTTATATTATATTTCAATAATTCAAAGTAAGCCTACATTTGTTAAATGACTGTGAGCTGAAAAGTATTGTTTTCTGCCGTTGAACCTGTCACTTTACATAAGTTAGTATAGTTTAACAAAGTGTAGGTTGATATCTAATAATGGCCAATATACCAACGCTTACAAGTTATAAATAAAAAAATAACTAAAATGTAAAAATATAAACTACAATTATAAAATATAAAAATTAAGTCAAAATTCTGGCTACACTTCACTGATCTTTACACTTGACTCACAGGTAAATGGCTATGAATCCACGTCTGCTCAAAATTATGTCCAAAATATTATGTAATTTGATAATTATCTGTATATAATAGATCGTCAGTGTGATTGACCAGCTGTGTAATGCCCAGCTTGACTGTAGCATCCATCGCAGATCATTTTGCAAAGGAGAAATGAGGAAACATAAGCAAATGTTTTTGAAAATACTTTAAATGTAGAATGTATTTCTTACGTCAAAAATGGATGTCGTTTTAGTTTCCATTTTAATTCATTTTAGAATACATAAAGTGCATTACTTCAAAGCAACCCATAGTATAAGATGTTCCTGAAGCCTGACTGTAAAACAACAGCATTCAAGGATCCCCACCAAAGGCATAAACAAGAACACTGGGTCAGATCCTTCTGCTGTATGCCGTGTGCACGTCTTGAACTTGTTACAGAAAATCTAGACAAGTGGGTCCGGAGAAAAGCATATCCTCACTGCTTGTCGTGTCTTCTGAAAAGTCTTTAAAAAGTGGGATTGACTTTCAAGTTGGATTTTGAGAGGAAAGGTTTTTTGTGCAATAATTGCTATATAATGATCGCTTCGGTCACCTCCTGCCACATTGCGGCCGTGTCTTTTATTTACTCGTCTGGTCAGAGCCAATAGCTCAGTTAAAGAGATGGAAAAAATAAGTCTTTCCAGCTCCTGCTGGAATTTGATTTCTTCCAACAGCTGTCTTGCTTTATACTACCATGAAGTCAGGGAATCGCCCATCTCAAATCAATCACAGGGGGCTGACATTTCCTGCAAACTGTGCTCATAGGATAAATGGAAGGGTTAGGGATGGGAGGAAGGGGGGTCACGGCTAAAAAAGGAACATCAAATTGGCAGCCGAACAGCTGGAATGATGTCCTTGTTTATGTGCTCTAATGCCTTCTCCCATTAGTCTGATGTCTTTGAGAAGTCATTTGCTGCACTTTAGGAAAGTCTCAGCACTTACATGGAGAAATATTACTTTTGATAGGGTTTCATTAAGGCTTGGAAATGAAGTACTTTTTCCTTAATGAATTTTAGATATCCCTCTTTTTTCCAGAATGATTCCTCCTCACTCATGCTATGTCAAAACATATTTTCTGTTGACTTACTGCTGGGAAACTGCTGCGGTGGACGGAGTAGGTCTGGACGAAAATGATGGCATAAGATGTGACTCGCACAATTAACCGATCGAAAGCGGAGGCGAAGACAACACGTGTTTTGGTACTGTTTGTACAATGACGCAATAACGCCTGCTTTTGAGCATTACGCTGAGTAGTGTGCACATTTCGCTCATTAGGAATTACAAACTACGGCTGTTAAGCTTTGAGACGCATACAAATTGTGTTTATTTTAAAGCTGGGCTCTGAGAGAGTGCCCTCTCGGTGGCGTGGTCATGTAAGAACACTGAAACAGTGGAGACCTTATTCACACCTCACTTGCTGAGCTCGGCAAGTGAGATCTGAACAGCGCCGCCCAGGAGCTCAGAGCGTTCAACCCAATGAATAGGTCATAATGTGCATGTATAGTAATGAGGCATAGAGACCCTTAAACCATATACACTCTATATTTGAATTTTCCTCTCTCGTAAAAATGTCATCACCTCGCCGTTCTTCAGAAATGGTCTTTTAGTATGTGCTTTGATAAATGTGGCGTAGCAATAGGCATTTATTTAGACATTTTGCAAATGTTTCACAATGCATTTTCAATGAATAGGACTTTTGTGTTTTAGCATGCAGCCAGTGAGCATGGTGCACATTGCCATGGCTACAACCAACAGCAACAATAGCATCCTTAGTATTTCTAGTAGCTTAAACAGTAAAGCATTGCGCTAGCAACGCCAATGTCAAGGAATCGATTCCCAGAGAATGCCTGAATTCTATATCTTGTATGGATAGTTTACCTAAAATTAAACTTAATTTACTCGCACTCATGTCATTCTGAATTCATATGGCTTGTTTATTCTGTGAAACACAAAAGAAGATATTTTGAAGAATGTTTTAGTTGTTTTAGAAGTTAGAAGTCAATAGAACCCTACATTTTCATCAACTCATCAAATCAAAACATTGATCAACGCATGCATGCAAATACTTTCTTCATACACTACAATAGTCTGAAAATGACATAACGCTCCTTTTTAAAGACGTATATTCAACATGATAATAAATATAATAATAAATATAAAATTTAAAATTTCCTGCAATGGTGCAAACTTGCAGCTTGAAGTTTTAATTCACTCAAGAGGTCACACCATAATGTATCTTTCTTATATTGGTCATATATTTTCTTTTAATATGTAAATGTTGGGGGTAACGCCTTACAATTTACTTGCAAGTAATCAGATTACTCTTTCAAGTAACTAGTAAAGTAACACATTACTTTTAACATTTACAGCTGACAGCTCTCGTTCCAATGTTGAGAAAAAGTGGTGTTGTGTGTAAACATGATGGGTATTGTTCTAGACCAAATGCATTTACATTTACCAAATGAATAAAATAAGTGAAATGGAAAATCAGAATACTATGCAAACCTCCAATAATTAAAACCAATATTTGTATACATTTAGTCTCGCTTTGTCCAATGTACTTGCTGCTGACCTTCGATCATTCAGTAAAGCAAAAATGACTTTAGATGTTTTTTATTTTATTGGTGAAGTAAGTGTTAAACTGTACATGTGTGAATTTGCATGAAAAAAGTAACAGAAAAGTAATGTAACACATTTCTTTTCTTAAAAAGTAACTAACACAATTAGTTACTTTTTAGGCAGCAGCTAAGTGAAAAAAGTGATATATTTTATTTACACTAAGTGACAATAGCAGCATTTTCTTAGCGATGCTATTTACACTAAGTGAAAATAGTGATATATTCTATTTACACCATGTAAAAGTAGCAGTTATTTGCAATGTGTGTAATATTTTGGTAGATACACATACTTATTTGCACCTCAGTATTGTTGTACATTAACAGGATGCAACATATAACAGAGTGTAAATGATTATATTTATTAAAATGATTAAAAGGATGCCTTAATGGGACAATTAAAGCCCTCCCTATACCTACCATAACCCTACCCAATAAATACTTTTACTATCATTAAACATTTCGTTAGGCACTTTTTCCAATTATTTTTATAATTTTCTTCATTTTGATTGAAAGTAGGCCTAAATGCCTTTCCGATTGGATATGTGTTGGGAAAAGGGAGAAGAGCGAGCTAGGCAAAAGGCAGATTCAAACCCGGGTCAATCGCGTCAAAACCTAGTTCCATGAGCCTACGGACTACACTACTGAAGACATTACATCACGCGCGTCTTTTTTAGGGTGTACTCACACTAGGCACGGTTGCCTTGTACCGTTCCCGAGCGCAATTGTCTGTTATAAACCTAAATATACTTGAATTAATTGAAAAGTGTATCCAAGTAGGAGTTTGGTGTTTACTGTCGTAATGATGACAGTAGCGCACAGCTGTTCCATGCTCTGGCCCGGTTAGCGATCACACTATATGCGTACCGAGCCCAACCGAACCGCGCTCTGGCCCACCTCTTCCAAACGGGCCAGGGCCGGCTAAAGGAACCGCACCCGGGCACGGTACGGAGCACTCACACTAGTCAACCTAGTCAGACCTTTAGATCAGATCGACTAGTGTGAGTACACCTTTAATCTTGTGTGGCCCAACCAGACATCTAGTGTAAATAGCACTTACCAACAAGGTGCGCTACTGCACTTGGTGTAAATAGACACTTTGTACTTTTTAAGGGAGTAACGCAATATTGTAATGCATTATTTTTTAAAGTAACTTTCCCCAACACTGAATATAAATGTGCATGTCACAAATTTGAACTTTGGAACGCAACGAAATTCACATGAACTTGCGTTTCCTGATTCCCACAGTTGCATTTGAATGAACTGAAGTCAATGGAATGAAAAATCTAGTGTGCAAAAAGGCTTAATCTGTTCATCATACAAAGTGATCATGTTGCCTCAGAAGACTTGTAATATGCCAGTCGAATCATCGGAAATAATTTCACACTATATGGATTTTTGAAATGTTTGGATCCCATTGACTGTAGACAAACACAGCTGGAGCATTGTTCAAAATATCTTTTTGTGTGTGTTTGTTCTGCAGAAGAAGAAAAGTCGGTTTGAAATGACATGAGGGTGAGAAAATGACGACAGAGTTTTCCATTTTGTTTAACGTTTCGTTACAATAAAATACGTGAATGTAGTTCAAAGTGCATTACACACTTGACGTTATCACTTAAAATTTGAACAGTGACATTTATAGCTGTCAAACACAGTCCAGTGAAAACAGGGGAAGGCTGGGCAACCGTAGAGGTACTCCATGCTGAATCGAGTTTCAGCGTAATTGGGATCATACGCAGCATCTGCAGTTTTGGCACATACGCTAGATTAATCAGAGGGGCTTTAATCGTGAAGAATTCTCCTGTGTGTGGCTGGGCAGACGCTCAATTGTGGGCCCCTAAGTTGAGTTCTGTTTAAGTGCGCACCTTTTGACTCCACAAACACCCATCTCAGAAATTTGGGGTCTCCCACCCCACCCCCCACTCATCCCAGTTGGCTTCTTGCATCAGCACACGAACATGCCACCCCAAAAGAGTCCACTTAATGATTAAATTGCATCCAAATCACCAGATTCCTCATAGCTGACTCTTCCTGCTGATTGTAATTTATGTCGGAAGTCATTGCCTTCCAACGCTCTGCCTTCACGAGGTCCAGACAGGAAAGAAAAGACATGTGGAGCATTTAGCCGTGTGCTGAACGTCTGGAGTTGGCATTGCGCGGTCTGTAAACACGCTACCTTTCACAACACATGATTACAGCAGGTAATGAATGTTGCCACGGTCATCACTGGTTGCCTTTCATGCTGTTGCTAGAAGTGCGTGTGCACCTGTTCTTAATCTGCATAACGATGGCAACAGGACCTGAGTACGACATGGGTGAATGCTGACGAATGATTAAACTGTTTAACTGAGACATGGGGAGTTTGGGGCCATCAGATATGCATGCTCAGTTAGTCATTTAAAACAAAAGCACTAGTAAAGATAATGCATGCTGATGGAGAGTTTGGGATTTTGTTTTCAAGCGTTTTGATCTCCCTGTCTGATCGCACAATGGAGCAAAACATGTTTTCGGCTTTGCGGGATCATTTTAAAATCTTGATCTTGATTGAAGAGACTTTATCAATTCCAGGCTAAAAGTCTGTTTCTGGGATGAGGTTTCGTTCACTTGAGTGCATTAGGCATTCCTGCCCATGACTTCATCCACAATGGATTCCCTTCAATGCAGAGGACAATGTGTGCATTTATTTTCCACAAGCTCTCAAGCTAAATACTTTGGAGCAAAATTTCAGCACCTGCATTGTAAACCCATCTCTTTTGTTCAGATGAAATCCACGCTAATGACACTGGAAAGACTGCAAATAACATTAAATGTCCCATTAGGAAGGAAGATCTGTATAGGATTGTGCAGGGTTTACATGTGTACTGTTGTCATTGTGCACTCAGCAGTGTTAAGCGTTGAATAGAAATTTAAACAAAAAGGAAAATCCTGTGGTTATGTCTCCTAAAGACCCTGGCTCCACCTGAGCTCATATTTCTTGTGTTTTCATGACATTTTTGTTTCTTTAACTTCTTTAATGTGTAAATAAGATGTGTTTTTTTTAATAAACATCTGTCTGTAACACTAGATTACGTTGTCCTCTGCATCACTTGCAGAAATTCACTCTGATCCCGTCAACTCAACAGCATTTGTTTCCTTGTAATCCAGTTAAACACCAAAAGGAAATAGTCGTAGGTTATTAAATTGTGCGGAAAGACCTCCATATGTTAGAAAGCTGCTTTGTTATGCGATGATATTTGGTGATATGTAATTTTGTATTTGGTCAAGGTTGAGTTGAGAAATGAAAAGTCACTTCAGATGTCCAGCGTATTTCTAGTTAGTTGTATTTTATTAGTCTGTTGTGTGCAACTTAAACAGATCGTTCTCTTTTAGAGACAGGGAGAGATACAGTTTCACGAGAAATATTTGACCTTAATTGTCACAGTTCAATAAAGAAATAAAGCTACCCTGACAAAGGAGATTTGAAATGAGAACCTTTCACTCTTCCTCATCATCATTATCATCCTCTTCTTCAAAACCAGGTCCGAATTAAACCAATCTGTGCCATGCACTCTAAAAAAAAAGGTTCTATATGGCACCAAAAATGGTTCTTGGCTCGTAATCATAGGGGAACCTTTTTTAGTGCTATAGCATCAATTTTGGTGCTTCAGTGGTTCTTCAGTGGTTCTTCAGAGGTTCTTCACCGGTTCTTTGACTAAGGTGCTATATAGCACCTCTGAAGAACCGCTGAAGAACCGCTGAAGCACCAAAATTGGTGCTATATAGCACTAAAAAAGGTTCCCCTATGATTACGAGCCAAGAACCTTTTTTTTAGAGTGTGGCAGGTAGCCTATATAGCTGTGTGCGTGTGTGTTTTTAGGGTTACTGATTTTTTTTCTTCTTTTTTAAAAGGTGTTTTCATAAAAAGTTTAAAGTAATGACAGTTTTTAACCTTTTGTTCATTTATAATTTATTATTATTATTTTTACTTTTTTCACCACAACAAATAAATAAATAAAATAAAATGTTCATCACCCGCGTCATATAGCCTAGCTAGCCTACTTATTCTTATACTGCTCAGTAGCTAAGGTTTAATAACTTTTTATCGCTTAGCCTTAGATAAAATAGCATGTCATTTCTGTGTTTGGCAGTATTTTGATATTTTGATGTTGGATGACTCTCGCTGGAAGGGTTTTGGCCTTAATTCAACGTAGCTCCAGTCTCGACGTGTTTCACGTTACATCTAAAACAACAGACGACCTAACTTAAGAAGACTACAATAATACCTACAACAATACGCTACAAATATCTCATGTTTATTATAGACCCCCATCCCCCCATTTTTAAATTGTATAAAATAAAACGAAATTCTAAAACTGGATTCTCAATATCTATGTAGTAGGCTACCTCATAAATCTCTCTCAGAAAAAAACGTTATCTGTGACGTTCTGGTATCTGTAACTGTGTATAGGCCTGTAACATAATTTGTGTAAGCTGTTCTATACATGGCTTTCAAATAAAAGTTATTTTATTTTGCACTTAAATACAGTTAAACATGTTGTAGGCAATTAGATTTATTAGTGAAATTCCAGGCGCAGCAAATGCGTGTGCTGGATGGAGTCAGGGTCATAAATAGCATAGCCAACCTTATTAATAGCAAACTATATAGCCTTCTTTGATACTTTAAACATTAGATGCACGTTTTGACACTTAGGCTTATTATAATTAGTCCTTGCCTTAATTGACAACTGATTAGATAGGCCTATACACATTCTCTACATTAAAAATATGTTCGAAAATCCATAAAACAATACCATAGGCCTATATATACTGTTGTATTTGGTCAATATAAATAGCCTATATATAATTGATCATTTAAACTCGGAAAAGGCGGATAGAGACTTTGCTGGGTTGGGCTGGGGAGTGAAAGGAATCCATGCCATGCACGCAGCTAAAACTTCTTCATTAATGTTTCTGTCCTCTGTAATTGTGCAACCTCATATGAGCTATTGATAAGTACCGGTGTTTTATGTGTGTTCTTGAATTATGATCCTGCCCTGGCACTAAAACTCCAGTCTCCAGAATTTATACCGAACCAAGTGAACAGTTAGGATCAAATTAACCAAGACAATTGTGCACTGACTGCAGCGCATCATTATTCCTTCATTAATGTATGATTTTGATTAATAGCCTTGTCTGGAGTTCTCATTGGTAAAATGAAACCAGGAGCATGTTAAATAAATTGTACCAAAGAACTAAGGTACAGAAGGCTTAGGCTATACTCTTTAGGCTATATTGTAGACAGGATATCAGTCATTTTCTACACTTTCGCCCTCACAGACCAAACGACATGCTTAGTATATAGTGGTGTTTAAAAAAGTATAAAGAAATAGTCCTTGGTGCTTTTATTTGTTTAGCATATTAAATTGATCATGTATTTAATAAAAATCCATGTCCTGTCTCAAATATTGCAACAGCCAGATATATGATAAAACTGATTAAATGCAGAAATTCAGAAAACCGATTTTCGTTACATTCAGCAATGATATGATATTAAAATAACGAGTTGATGTGTTTTTGATCAAATAAGTGAGCGATAGAAATGTATCGTGTCGTTTATGGTTTATGACTACAGAGAGAGAGAAACAAATAACAAACTAATGAATTCTTTACTTGCTAATGTATCACTGCATAATGGTTTTATTTTCTTTTGGACATTTTTATTCCATTATTGCTTTCTTTGGGTACAAAAATGTATTATAAATAATATATTTACTTTTGTTTGTTTTTTAAATAAAACCATTATTTATAATAATAAAAAATAATTGAATCTTCAAGACTTTAATCTGTATATGCGCGTTTTGTCTTTGGTTCTGCTAGTTAACATTTGTTTATTGTATTAATACAATTAATTATAAAGTGTTACTGTTTATTTCTTGCATCCTGAGGCAAAGAATCGAGGGGGATGAAATCGTATTTTTTAAATAGACAAATTCCAAAGGTATCAGTAGAATAAGATCATTTTATGTTTTGCAAATAGCCTGATGTGGTGCAAAATGAACAGGCCTGCACATTAATCCACTGCAAATGGCTTACTTCAGACACTTCTTCTTGGCACCATAACCAGTGTCTTTGATTAAAAGGATCTTTCTGTGAAAATAAATAACCTCACTTCGAAAATATTGTGTTACCACATATTTACTTTTACTGCGTAAACACGCCAAAAGAAGTTTAATGCGCGGTGTGATGGCGCTCAGTTAGGACGTAAACAATTCTGCATAAAATGACACCGCGCGCATTCGATGTGCCTCAGCCTCAGATATGGAGGGAGAATTTGACACAACATGAAACGAAAAACAGCAACGAGGGATTTTACATTTATTATTATGATGATATTATTATGGACTTTCATGTTGTCATTTGTCTTTTGTAGTGCCATTTTTAAGAAAGAACTCCACATTGTCACAACGTCAAACTGTCTTCGGAAAATGTATATTTTAATTATTTATTTATTTTTTTATATATTTTTTGAAATACCAATTAAAAGCATAAAAAAAGCACAATATATGCTGATAAAAAAGTCCATGACACCACAGCCAGAGAAAGGCCATTCACTACTAACCACCGTTCTGGTCCCTGGAAAAAAGTTCACTATACTTTTCGAGGCCCGCAAACGTTGGCGTAATCAAACAAACAGACAAAACATAGGTAGTATAAAATCAGGCCAAGTGGTTAGGTCTGTGTAAGTGCCATCATAAATGCATCGGTGCGCAATGATCCAAAGAGGCCGGTTACTGGCCCGACTGCGTCCTGGAGATAAACGTATTCAAGGTTCGGGATGTCCTCGTTTATTCCTCTTGGTTTGCATCAGAAAGTGAAGAAGCTCCGCCGTCAGATAAGCGATCCGCTTCTCGCGTCCTCTCCTGCTCCGAAAGCTGCTCGCTGGTGGGGATGGAGTTCTTTTTCGGACGCCCCTTGGGTTTAGTCGGAGATTCTAGTCCCCCTCCTTGTAACACCTTCAAAGCAACAACGGTACACATTTGTTTTTTTTTTACAGACCTGCATGACAGTTCAGTTGTGTAGACCTATTATTAGAACTTACGATTTTTTTCCATTTCATTCTTCTGTTTTGATACCATGTTTTGACTTGAAGCTGACTCAGGCCTAAAGACTCTGCCAGGTCTATTCTGTAAAAGAGAAAGATGTCGACTAAGCCATTTCTCACACCTTTGCGCGTAAACTTAGCAAAAGAATACATTTGAAAAACAGTCAAACATTGACATTGTCTTAAATACGTAAAATAAATGACATTTTAAAGCGTGTTTACCTATCAGGAGTTGAGAGATACTTCTGTTTCTCAAATCGTTTTTCCAAGCCCATCAGCTGTAGCTCGGTAAACACAGTCCTACTCCTCCTTCCTTTCTTAGTCTTGTTCACTGCATCAGCTCCAGGATCGAGTTTACCCCGAAGATGGAGGTCCAGCGGGAGATGGTGGGACGAAGAGCCCATCTGGAGTCCCGCAGCTCCGGACAGAAGCGCAGAGCCCAGCGGCGCCCCGAGCGAGCAGGACAGAGGAGACACTGGGAACTTCAGGATACTGGTCTGGTCTGCTTTTAGGACTGGAAATGAAACAATTGTGTGTATGTGTTAGCCATATTTTGTCTGAACTAAAACTTCTTGGCATTTAAAAATAAGTTTGGATGGGTCTATAAATGTTCATGAAGATAAAAGTTGATATAATGTGCTGATTTATAGCCTATAGTTCTATAAAATATTATAGGCTAGTATAAATTAGATAACATTATATAACGTTTCTCCCATGATCGATCTAGCTATTAGCTACAACTGTATGCTTTTGCATTCATATTTACGCAAGGATCCTAGAAATCTTGAATAACTTGTTCAAAGCTTCAAAACAGATAATTGGGTTAATTTGGGTTAAATTAAAAAATTTGGTTTTTATTCGTATACATGAATATTTCAGAGTCAACCTCGAAATATGCTGCATTATGTTGCCTCACTGTGTTACAAAAACATCTGTATTTCCAACCATCAAACTTGTCACAGTAACCTTAATCATTTCAACTATAGGCCTACTCCGAAAATCGAGTAGTTGAAATGATTAAGGTTACTGTGACAAGTTTGATGGTTGGAAATAAAGATGTTTTCAGCAGAGTTTTCTGGAATTAAATTCAAAGTTGTTTGAAAAAGTGCAGATAATTCAATGCAGGTTGTAACTTTGGCATCACCTTTTTTACTTCACAAGGTGGCAAATAAAAAACATTTTAGTGAATTATTATTATTATTATTTTTTTTGGAGAGGCTAGTAAGAGTTGCAGTGGGCCGGAAATAAACATGCATTTGCAATTTTCACAAGCTTGCTCGGCCCACTTCATTGCAGCTATACATTTCGGTCTGAGATATCTGGTTTGCTTTGTATTATTCTGCAGAGACAATGTGGAGTATTTTCTCTTTGAGTAGGCAAATAGGGAGGTTCTGCGATTTGAATGTCCCTGCATTAAGAGAAGGTTAAGATTAAAGGATTGCCAATGCCGGATCTCAAAATATTGTCTGACTGAAAGGTCACGGTACTTACCTAAGTGGTTGTGGTATGGTCTGGCGGACAAAAGGGCATGTACTCCAAATTTTAGAAGGTCTCCAGCGGGACTTGATACCTTGTGATCCGGATGGTCTGTGAGAATCTCTTCAATCATGAAACTCCTGTACCTGTGAGACCTTTGGTCTGGATGGACATCCGGGGGGTAGTAGTGCGCCCCAATCTCCAAAGGATGTTGCATTATTATAGTTTAAATGGCAGATGTTCTCCGAGCCTCCTGGTAGCCTTTAGAAACCTTGAGGTCACATTGAGGATTCAGATGTCCTTTTGAAGCACCGATGCATAAACGTCCATTCAGATTTATAGATGCGACGGTCATCTAAAAAAAATCATCCTCGCGTTTGTGGAGAGCTTTTGAAATACGCAAAGAGAGGACTTTGACTGATTCTCGATCTATGGACGCTCAAAATACGAGTGAAATTGATTTCCTTTCTTTAGGGGAGTTCCGAAATGTGTGGTCCCGTCCACGCAGCTGGAGTGAGAAGTCTGATCCGCCCAGTGAGGGCAGCCTGTTTCTGTTCTTAGCGCACCAACTGAGCTCTGAATCAGGAACTTAGACATCGGAGTTTAAGGAGGTCTAGCACAACGCCACACCTCCTCCTCCTCGGCGTGCTTGGGCACCATCTGTAAATAAAAGGAAAACACAGTCGAAACATTGAACTTGTCGTGCGACTATACTTTTTAAACGTTTTCGATTATTTGAATAAGTTTCATTTTAAGCGGCTCAAGTGATAGCCTACTTTTGGCAGGATCTATTTGGATTAGCCTATACTGTATCCAAAAATAAATTAAAAGGGCAATTCATACAAAGAAACATGAATTCTATTATGTATATTATGTTTCCATTTCTGATTTTAAAGTCTTTTATATAGCCTAGCTCCTAGTTATTTTAGATATGTGCGCTTTCTACTTTTTATACACTCTAAAAAAAGGTTCTATATGGCACCAAAAAAAGGTTCTTGGCTCGTTATCATAGGGGAACCTTTTTTAGTGCTATATAGCACCAATTTTGGTTCTTCAGAGGTTCTTCACCAGTTCTTTGACTAAGGTGCTATATAGCACCTCTGAAGAACCTCTGAAGAACCACTGAAGCACCAAAATTGGTGCTATATAGCACTAAAAAAGGTTCCCCTATGATAACGAGCCAAGAACCTTTTTTTGGTGCCATATAGAACCTTTTTTTTTTAGAGTGTGGTCTCGAACATCTTTATTTGTTCCTGACCATCAGATTAATCACATCTTTCACCAACCATTGTGTCTTAATTCTTGTCTCCAATCTATCAGTTAAATAAATATATAGCGTATACAATTATTAACACATTAGCCTACCTTATTAAATTTAACCCTGAAAAATAATAAACGAAAGTCCTGCAAAAATAAAACGAAATGCTCTCGAAATAAGGATAGGACTTCGCCTTTTTAAATATTCAGATCTTTGAATTCCGATGGTTATTAATAGGTAAAGCCGATTAGATTCGATTTTATTTTAAATTCAAACTTAAGAAAATGTCCTGCGAGAATTGGAGTAACGGAAAAATATTGTAAAATTTTGGGCCACAAAATCTTATGTAAAATGTGTAGTTTAAATAAATGTTGAACGCTAACTGGCCTTTTAAACTGCATGGTATATAATCGCCACAGTTACTCTTTTATGTTTTTGATGTTGTAGGCTTATAGAAAAATAATTCTTTGATAAAACAATGCCATGATTATAGGTCATTCGCCATCGTCAGGAAATTATTTTTAAAAAAATCTGAATACATTTTTCAACTTCATATGAATGAGCCCAAGTTGCTAATTTTCTCCTGAAAACAATTCATTTAACATGGTGATACCAGTGTAACAATAAAAAAATACTGTTTGTGTACTCTAGAATATCATACAATAATAGTCAATAGGCTACGCCCAAAAGGTCATATTACACATCAAACACAAGGCAATTGCTTACAAATTTTTTTTTCTGCTTCAAATTGAACATATTCAATTGTAAAATGAGACACTGAAATGTGTCTCCTGTTTACAGTCTTTTGACAGAAAGGTTTCTTCCTTTTTTACACTGCATTTTACACTTAATATTAATTGTTATGCCAACGCTATCTTATGTGGAAGCATGCATGTCTTTTTTTTCTTTCTCTTCTTTAGTTTCTTTCTTCTTGATATAGCCTAGCCTACTCTGATTTTCTTCGTCCGTTCTTTTATACATATCTGTATATACAGTAGCCTATTAGTTATAGTATTCCTTTTTCTTGTAATTATTATTTCTTAAAGAAAGAAAGACATCACAAACGTTCAACCCCTTTTCGTTATTCTCTTATTCTAAAGCATGAACGATGCCATCGCCTCTGGTCGGAGCACTTCTGGATTTCAACCACTAGGCGGCATAATGTGAATGGCAGATAGCAAAGCATCAGTGTGTAGACTATACATGCGCATATCTAATTACCTATAGTTATGTTTAGGTCGGTCTTTCACTATCTGCGTTCATTGTAATCACTGCTCGGATCAAATGCATCTTTAAACTGCATAAACTAGTGGGGTTAGTAACCATAAGCCATGTTGTGGGAAGGGCCACTTCAGCAAAAAGCTTATTGTGTTAATCTAATATGTGCTTAACCATGTGGGCCACCAAGCTTCTTACAAGACGCCCATAGCCACTCTAGAGTATCCTCAACATTCATCTAAATTGATCAGGCATGCCTTGTATTATATGATATGCATACAGTAGAGTTCAAATACCTACACTGAAAATCTATTCCAAATTTCATTTAAATAAAAAAGGTTGTAAAGAGAACTGTAGCAACTCATAACTGCATAAAATGCAAAAATGTCCCATAATGAAACATGTACATTATTATTGAAATAAAATGTTCATAATGTAATACTTTTTAAAAAAGTAATAAAATCTTGAGCTCATGCTGTAATAACAGATTTTGCATTATGTGAAATGTATTGCATTATAAACTCGCCATATTGTCATTAAACTACCTGCGAAAGGCAACAGATTTAAATATGTATGCAATTATTATTATTATTGGTGAGTTTATAATGTAATACATTTCTTATAATGCAAAAAAAAGACATTGTGAGCTGAAGATTTTATTACATTTTGAGAAAACTATTATATTATGAACATTTTATTACAATAATAATGTAATACTTATTACTTTATGTGCAGTTATTAAATTATGAGTTGCTACAAGGCCATCATTCTATAAACAAATTTGTGGCATTGGCCACGTGAGCTCCTTTTACTAAATGGTCATATGATCTCAAATCAAGCGGGATAGCATGGTCTCTGTTTTACACAAATGTGGAGTTCACGTATTGCTCGAGTGCTGGTGACATTCACGACATTTGCATATTTAGCATTATTTTTTTATTTTAGTGTTTTTCTTTTTTTTTCAGTTTAACTTTGTGCTAATATAGCTAATATATACTCATAACTTTGCACTTGTAATAAAGGTATTAAATCGGGCCTAGAAAAATGCTAAATAAGCATTTTCACATTTGAACATTATAGACGTAGGCTTTTCATAAAATAAAATTTTATAATGTTTCCATGCGTGACCTCCTTATGAAATGTTTTTGATTTCATAAATGGCAGTGATACCATTCAATAAGTATTTCAGTTCATTAGTTCAAGTAGATCAAGTGCACCCTTAAGTCAATAACACTACACATGAAAATCAGCCAGGGTCCAAATGCTGTTCTTCGAGTGTTTTGTCCCATTTCCTCACATGCGCTCACCGCCCTTCATCCGTGCTTTATAGCCCTCATTTGATCACATGACCGCGGATCGACCAATTACACAAGCCTTATCTGTTTCCTCCAACTTGTTACAATGTAACATCCCGTTGAGCAGCGAAACTGATGCAAATGCATGCGACAATGTCTGCTGTTGATTCATGCGTTTGCATTTGACCCCATTGGAAGCAATGGTCTGTAGCTAACACAATCCGGTTCCAGGGACGAGGTATGTTACAATAGGACACACGAACCCTAATGTTAGCCTTTGCTTTTAGCGCAATAGCATTAATGGTTAGCTAGCTGAGAGATGCACCGCCAGAGATTAACCATGCAGTCAATTAGTTAATCTAGTGATCTACTCTCTAAACTGTCGTTTTGTCTCGGTTTCCTTTGATGCAGTGTATATAACTGTATAATAATCCTCATACAGCAACGCTAGATCTACAGAGCAAAGGGGAAAACAAGCTGCATTGTCCTTTGTGTGAGCTGTAATGCATGTTACTGCCTGTAATGAATATTAGACATTCATTTCTCTGACCAAAGAAGAAAGTTCACACAGATGAGCATCTGGACATTTGTGTCATGATCATATGTTGAGTCTTTTCACCGCATGCTGTTATAGAGTTTAAGTTTCCTTGTAATAACAGTGATGTATTTATTTTTCTGTAGAGGATGACTTTATTGTCCAGTGTGCAGAAGAGAGACAGATTTGGTCTTTTATTGTTTTCATGTACTCGCATGTGTTTTGCTTGTTATTGTTGTGTCTGTCCAAGCTTATTGGTGGGGAAAAAATATATTGTGTATGTATTTTATTTATTCATTTATTTTAGTTATTTATTTACTAAAGCAACATTGGGTGACACTATTTTAAGGTGACTTAGCTCACATGTACTTACTATAGTAATAACAGTACATTGTGCATAATTACAACTAACTAACCCTAAACCAAACCCTAATCATAATTCTACATAATATAACTCATTACACATTTGTAACTGTCACCTTAAAATAAAGTGTAATCCAACATTGCATTCTCATACAATTTGCATAGCATAACAACAATAATTTATTATATGTATTTTATTTTTGGATGTTGCATTTATATATTATTATACATTTCAAATATTACAAAAAAATAAGTTTTTCCTCTTGAACTTGAGCTGGAATTTAGTCTGGATGTCTTCTATTGATGTAAATAAACTTGATTCCTCAACAAATGTTTCCCATGATAGATCTCTGCATAGATTGCAGTAGCTGAAGAAATATTAGTGACACGTACTTAGTGGTTTCTAAAAAAAAAGTGGGCATGTGAAGGGTCAGACACTGAGCCAGCAACAACAGCAACGGTTCAGTGAATGCTATGATTGGCTGGAGGCAACACTTGAACTCGAGCTCTGTGGAAGGCCTAACTAAACACATTTGTACTTTTTTTTTACAGTATGTTGTGGTGACTAAAGCTGATACAATGTACCCCGTTTCACAGACAAGTCTTAAGCCTAGTCCCAGACTAAGATGCATTTTTTTTTAACATATCTTAAATATGTCAGTGCCATTGTTTTGTCTCAAGATGCACACCAGTAATGTTTTATTTTTTTCAAGGCATGTTTATAAAAACTACTTCAGTCCTAATTAAACTATAATCCTGGCTTAATCTAAGCCCTTTCTGTGAAACCAGGCTTTAATGTCACATTAAAGGGACATGACTAAACTACAGCCCTTAATTCTAAATAATTATTTTATGGTTTATTACATAAACAATTCTCCTTTTATCAATGTAGTCATCAAAATAGTAGCTAGTAGTAAGTTAACAGAAACCAATCAATAGCCTACTCAACAATGAATGCATTTAAATAGGCTACATAAACTCATTTTGCAAATGTAGCAATAACACAAATCTAATATAAAGTATGTATACACTCCTTTTCATAACTCTGTTTGAAAATGCTTTGAAAAATCAGTTCAAAGTTTAGATGAAAGTGATTGCCGCCCTTTGATTAAATTCAGTGGGCAGCGTTCAGGGATTCGCCCATGCTCAGACTCCGACAGCTTTTGTAAGGGTGACAGCTGGAAAAGTGTTTGCAAGCATATTCATTTATAATGATTATAAGCACTGGAACTGCAGGACTGAAAAATAGGAATGAATTAGGAACCTAAACGATCTCCAAATGTATATAAACATATCAAGACTGACTTGATAGCACCTGAGATAAGTCTGTCTTTTCTATCAATGTGTTGATCAGGATTAGGAAAAATCCATTTCTAATCAGATGAATAGCACACACTGATTGACTAGTGTCAGGTTGAGTTTTTGGACGGCTCAAGCAGGGTTTCACTGTGTCTCTGTCGGATCAGTGTGTAAGGAGAAGTGTGCGTTACAATGCAAATGAGTCTCATAATGCCACTCTGCTGTTCTGTGTCTTCTCATTTTACACTGTGAATTAATCATGGTGTATCAAATGACTGCTAACATCATCCTGAATGTGCCAAAGTTTGCTATACAAACCCAACGCAAATAGGCATTACAAAACAGCATTCTTCTCCACTTTCGATCATTGTTGAAGATGATTAAACTAACCTGAAAGAAGTGTTCAAGACAAACTTTGAATGTTGAAAGATAATATATATATATGTATGTATATATATATAGATGGATGGATGGTAGGGTTGTCACTGTACCAAAAGTCGGTACCAATACCATCAAAATTTTACGGTACTTGGTACCAATTTCGGTACCACAGCTACATTTTTTTCCCCATTTAACTATTTAAAAACATATAAATAAATGTATTAAGTTTATTATTTATTATGATAATCATTATAAGTAAATAATACTTAAACATTCAAAGGCTGTATGCTGTTTAAAAGTAAACATTGTTTATAAAAAATATCAAGTGAAAAATAAATCAACCATATAGACATAGGCCTAATTATTATTATTAGTAGTATTATTACATAGAGACGTAGCTAAATCTACTGTAGGCTACAACAGTAGCCTAATATATTGGCAATTTAATTTGTTTAAACCAAACTTTTATTTTGACGGGTTGTGTGATGACCTGACTGAATGACAGTTTTCTCAAATGATATGGTAAACTCTCATGAAGTGGCGGTTTATGCGTTCGTGTACTCATATAGTGACACACGGCCGAGACTACAAAGACAGCGAGCGAGTGTCACTTGTGTGTGTGCGCGCGCGCGCTCCCTCCCGCGCATCGCCCGAAATTCACACAGAAACGAACATTTAACATTTAATTATTGGAGGTTTGCATAGTACTCTGATTTTGCATTTGACTGGTTTTATTCATTTTGTGGAGTACAGAATCTTTGTTGTGCAAGTGAGATAAATAAATGCTCACATTTAGTTTAGAACTACAATAACCATCATGTTTACACAGTACGCCTCTGCACTTATTTTTCTCAACATGGGGGCAAGAGAGCTGTCAGTCAAATTAATGTGAAAAAAGTAACTTTCGTTACTTTTTTGGAAAAAATTTTTTGTTGTAAATTTGAAAAGTAATGCGTTACTTTACTAGTTACTTGGAAAAGTAATATTATTACACAACTCAAGTTACTTGTAAAGCGTTACCTCCAACACTGCTCGGGAGTTGGTACTAGCGGTACTACAGAAATGCTGGTATCGTCACATTTTTACAATTTCAGTACCGACTTGGTATCGAAGTACAGTTACAGTGAGGAAAATAAGTATTTGAACACCCTGCTATTTTGCCAGTTCTCCCACTTAGAAATCACGGAGGGGTCTGAAATTGTCATCGTAGGTGCATGTCCACTGTGACTGAGACATAATCTAAAAAAATAAAATCCAGAAATCACAATGTATGATTTTTTTACTATTTATTTGTATAATACAGCTGCAAATAGGTATTTGAACACCTGAGAAAATCAATGTTAATATTTGGTTCAGGTTTGTTTGTAATTACAGAGGTCAAACGTTTCCTGTAGTTTTTCACCAGGTTTGCAGTGTGCAGGAGGGATTTTGGCCCACTCCTCCACACAGATCTTCTCTAGATCAGTCAGGTTTCTGGCCTGTCACTGAGAAACACGGAGTTTGAGCTCCCTCCAAAGATTCTCTATTGGGTTTAAGTCTGGAGACTGGTTAGGCCACGCCAGAACTTTGATATGCTTCTTACAGAGCCACTCCTTGGTTATCCTGGCTGTGTGCTTCGGGTCATTGTCATGTTGGAAGACCCATCCTCGACCCATCTTCAATGCTCTAACTGAGGGAAGGAGGTTGTTCCCCAAAATCTCGCAATACATGGCCCCGGTCATCCTCTCCTTAATACAATGCAGTCACCCTGTCCCATGTGCAGAAAAACACCCCCAAAGCATGATGCTACCACCCCCATACTTCACAGTAGGGATGGTGTTCTTGGGATGGTACTCATCATTCTTCTTCCTCCAAACACGTTTAGTGGAATTATGACCAAAAAGTTCTATTTTGGTCTCATCTGACCACATGACTTTCTCCCATGACTCCTCTGGATCATCCAAATGGTCAATGGCAAACTTAAGAAGGCCTTGACATGTGCTGGTTTAAGCAGGGGAACCTTCCGTGCCATGCATGATTTCAAACCATGACTCTTAGTGTATTACTACAGTAACCTTGGAAACGGCGGTCCCAGCTCTTTTCAGGTCATTGACCAGCTCCTCCCGTGTAGTTCTGGGCTGTTTTCTCACCTTTCTAAGGATCATTGAGACCCCACGAGGTGAGATCTTGCATGGAGCCCCAGTCCGAGGGAGATTGACAGTCATGTTTAGCTTCTTCCATTTTCTAATGATTGCTCCAACAGTGGACCTTTTTTCACCAAGCTGCTTGGCAATTTCCCCGTAGCCCTTTCCAGCCTTGTGGAGGTGTACAATTTTGTCTCTAGTGTCTTTGGACAGCTCTTTGGTCTTGGCCATGTTAGTAGTTGGATTCTTACTGATTGTATGGGGTGGACAGGTGTCTTTATGCAGCTAACGACCTCAAACAGGTGCATCTAATTTAGGATAATAAATGGAGTGGAGGTGGACATTTTAAAGGCAGACTAACAGGTCTTTGAGGGTCAGAATTCTAGCTGATAGACAGGTGTTCAAATACTTATTTGCAGCTGTATCATACAAATAAATAGTTAAAAAATAACATATTGTGATTTCTGGATTTTGTTTTTTAGATTATGTCTCTCACAGTGGACATGCACCTACGATGACAATTTCAGACCCCTCCATGATTTCCAAGTGGGAGAACTTGCAAAATAGCAGGGTGTTCAAATACTTATTTTCCTCACTGTACTTGTGACATCCTTAGATGGATGGATAGATGGATAGATCGATTCCTCTTAGAGGAATTTTCAGTTGAAGTATGTAGGTTATTTGATTATCAGCTACAATATTTATTGTTAGTTAGAAAAAGTATTATTGAATGTAGTTTGAAAGCACCAAGAGGAGTTACATTTTGAAGCGTCAGTGATTAGGAATAAAGTATAACCCAATTTTGTACAATAACTATATCTTGCCTTTATCAAACCAAAATAATATAGCATGCAAAATACTAACATGCAGTAATATGAAAATCCAGAAGTAATAACTTTTTGAGCAGGATGGTTATAGTCATTGGCACTCTTACCTGTGATTACAGTAATGGCTATTTCAGTCCCAATGGTAATGTGAGTAGTCAGCCATTGACACATGATATGCAGTGGTCACTGTAGGGTTAAACTGACACATTGAAGTTTCCATAGCTTCTATGTACATGCTAGGACATGTATATGTGAAAAATCCCTTACAGTATACACATCTACCAGAGATTGGAAATCCGTTGTCCTCCCAATAATGTAAAAGGTTGATTCCTGTGAAAATCTTGATTTGTTTAGACTAAATGGAAGAACAACAACATCATAAGAGTTTATTTGTATTTGTTTGTCTGTTTCCTCAAGAGTCAAGGTCTCATTTAAACACGTAAGGTTATTTATTTTACACTGTTCTTATATATGATCGGTTGCGAGGGCTCATTATATATGCCACTTGCAGTCACACAATATCCAGCGTGAGACACAGCACCACACTTTTGTATAATTTCCACCCAGGAGGGAAAAACTCCCAGGCAACCAGCCTTACAACTTCCTTATTTATGTTGTGTCTTGACTGTTTTCTCTGCCATTGTTTTGTGTCTGAGGCTTTGACACCATGTTTGCTCCCACCTTTCAGTGTTGGCCATGGCAGCAGGCGTCAGTTTATTGAGTGACCTGCCCTACACCACCGGCAGTTCAGCTACCAGCAGAGAGACCAACCCTGACATGGAGCCAGGTATTATACTGTTATTTCTATACCTGTGGCTGGGAGATATTTTTAATAGTTAATGCACAGACTTTAATTGAAAACAAATAAGATGAGATTCTGATATACAAGAACTGAACAGACAGGAATGTTTGATAAAAATGTTATGTTTGTTTTATTTTGTTGCATCACCGGAGCCCTATTTGTTACAGAAAGAAAAGTTTGATGTATGTTACAATATCATTTTAAAATCTTATTCAATGAATTTATCATTACTGATTTACTCGAAAACAAAAACAGATCATAAAGAAAATATTTGCGTTGTGTTTAAGTATAATATAATTTTAGTTATATACAGCATGGATGATAAATTGGATTTTCATTAATTATATTTTATTTATTATATTTAACGTCAAAAATAAGAGCACTGGAGCTTGTTTAGGCTATACTGTATTACATTTAAATTACTTTTTTTTTTGTGGATTCATTGTTTCATTTTATTTAGGTAGTTCACATGAAATGCTTCAAGAGTGACAGCAAAGACATCTATAATGTTACAAATTATTTCTATTTCAAATAAATGCTGTTCTTTTGACATTTCTGCTCATCAAAGAATCCTGAAAAAAGTGGTTTCCACAAAAATGTTGCGCAGCACAACAGTTTTCAACATTGATACTAAGAATATAATATTTATGATAATGATTTATTGATAATGTTTCTTAAACAGCAAATAAGCATGTTACAATGATTTCTGAAGGATCATGTGACACTGAAGACTGGAGTAATGATGCTGAAAATTTAGCTTTGACATTAAAGGAATGAATTACATTTAATTTTGTAATAATATTTCACAGTATTAGTGTTTATACTGTTTTTTTAATCAAATAAATGCGGCCTTTTTGAGCATAAGAGGCTTCTTTCAAAAACATTAAAAAACCTACCGACAGAAAACTTTTGAACGGTACACACTTTTTTTTTTGTTGCCTCGAAGAGTAACGGGTAACAAAATGGCTATACATTAACATATATAGACTGGTGCAGACATCATAAAGTCTTTCGCCCCCCATCTACTTTAAATGACTAATTCCATCTCCATCGGCTCCTTTAAATACAGAGATAATGAATCTCCTTTTAATCTTCTCTGAATTCAAGTGGTTTAGGTGAGAAAGGGCACTCTGGCCTTGCTAACAAGAGCTTCAAACTCATTTCCATTATTTCATATTTTCCTCTTCAAATGCTGAGGAGACGGACAAATTATGAAACTGCTTTTTCTTTTATGTAGTATTCCGTTTTTGTGCTCTGAGTTACATAAAGTCTTTGTATTCACTGCAGCAGTTAGAATGCATTAGTAGAAAAGGTGTAATTTCAGCCTCATTTTGTCGAAATGCATGCAGGGTTACACAACCGGAGCTGTCTTTATAATTTCCATAAAACACATCATCCTGTTTCTCTTCCACCTGCCTCCTACTGACTTTGGACTTGGTCACCATGGAGACCTCCCTTCAAGTGCAACTGATGAACTGATGTATTGGTCTCTAATGCCCCTTTTGTGCAGCTGGGTGATTGTGTAGCGATGATTCACTGCTCTGGGGTCAACTCTTAGTTTGTTCAGGCTGTGCTGAATGTAGACGAGAGGCATGCAGAGACGGGCTTGCGCTTCCCTGGTAGACGATATCTTAATGGGTTTTCGAAAGACGTGTCGGCACTCTGCCTCCGAGATCTTGCCGAAGATCCTGAGGAGGAGACGTAGCTCAGCTTTAGAAGTTCTGACTTCCTCTTCACAGAGGGTTATTGTGGCGCTTAGCATGTCCGAGGCACAGACTGACATCACAGGCTATGGATGTAATGTCATGTTTAAGTTGAACCTACTTAGCCTGATCACTAAATTCTGATTCTTAATTTTTCGTCATCTATCTCTCCAGTAAATGTCAGAGTACCGACTGCAAAGTACACCAAGGTGGGTGAGACTTTAAGGCATGTCATCCCAGGACATATGCAGTGCTCCATGGCATGTGGTGGTCGAGCATGCAAATATGAGAACCCTTCTCGCTGGAGCGACAAAGAGCAAGCCATCAAAGGACTGTACTCCTCTTGGTAAGCTGTCTTCTTGCTCTCTTGTCAGAAGAAACTGAGTAAATGTGTTTTGTTTGAAGTGAACATATCAAATATTCAACATCCATTCATTGTGTTAGTCCTAGACAATTCAAAACTCAGAAACACTGTTAGTTGAATGCGACGAAAATGGTAGGGCAAAGTTTGAGTTTTTTCCCCCAACCATTCTGCTTGTCTATCTTGGACAGATGGCCAGTCTATCTATCTTGTCTTGTCTTGTCTTATCTTATCTATCATATCTTGATACTGATATGCCTACAGTGCATCTGGAAAGTATTCACATTTTGTTATGTTACAGTTATTGTTATGTTATTTTGTATAGTTTTTCCTCAATTCTACAAAAAATACTCTATAATGACAACGTGAAAGAAGTTTGTTTGAAATCTTTGCAAATTTATTAAAAATTAAAAAAGGAAAAAAAACTTTATTGAAGCAGTATGATGCTACAAGCTTGGCACATCTATTTTTGGGCAGTTTCTCCCATTCTTCTTTGCAGGACCTCAATCGGGTTCAAGTTAGGCATGTTCTGGTATCAAATTTTCATGTTGCGATTAATTGCTGAAGCTTTTATCACGGTATACAGCACCGATACCGATACCAGTACTCGGTCTGATACTGTTGTGAAGTACTCGTACTCGTAAAACTACCCTGTTACAACCACACCTGATACCACTTTATGGCAACGCATCTTCGGATGCGGAGCCGCGCGGAAAGTTACATAATTCGCCGTGCACACCCGCACACTGCGGCGACAAGTGCAAAGGGATCTCGCGCTCTCAAAGAGCACGACTACCATAATGTGGCTTCATTTTTGCCGCGCGCATCCGAGCGCTAGTGCGGACGCGGCGAGGATAAACCAAGCTTAACTGCTCGTGAGGCAGATACCTCTCGGTAGTGAGTGCTGAAAGTGAAGGGCTGTTTAGTAGGGATGTGCGCAATGACTAGCCTAACCCCGGTAGTACAATTACAAGCCTAAGCAAGCTTAATTGTTATACTAGTTTGACATGACATGGAAGAAAATGGAAAAGTTTTGTGTAAGCTTTCAAAATCCTCCTTCACCCGAGTGGAGATTTATCTGAAGCCTCCGCGAGCGCCAGAGAAAACCAACGCATGCAAAACCTGAGGTCAAATTAAATGATTTTGTTTTGCTGCAAATATACACTTTTCAAAATAATATATTAATTTCAAGATATAACATTTACACGACAGTAGTTTAAACATAGCCTTTGTAAAAAAAAAAAAATATATATATATATATATATATATATATATATATATATATATATATATATATATATATATATATATTTAAAGCAAAACCTTAAAAAATGTAAACGACTAGTATTTTCCAAGTCGTCTTGCAGCACTAACGTTTAATCGACTAGTCTCGCACATCCCTAGCTCAGTGTCACACATTGTAGATGAAAACAGAAACAGGCTCATAGCTGATAATGCAGAGAAGCTTCTTTTCATCAAAAAGAACCAGCCTCTCACTTTTCCGAAAAGGGCTGTATGGGTATGATAACATATAATAATTGAATTCAGTGGTTCTGCTACTATGTTGTGTGGTACTGGAATCCACTGAATGTTACAGGTTACATTTATGTGAAATGGGCAGCAGTGCCATGTTTGTTCAGGAAAACACCAAGTTTAATGTTAAAATGTCAGCAACAGCATCAATTTGTGTATTTACTTTGTTACAGTCAGAAAGTGAAAAACATCTGATGAAAATAAAACATTGTTAGAAGAACTGTAATGGTATTATTAAGTACTCGTATCAGTACTCGGTATCGGCAAGTACCCAAATGTAAGTACTTGTATTTGTACTTGGTCTGAAAAAAAGTGGTATCGGTGCATCCCTAGTATACAGTATTATCACGATATTGAAATAAGTTACTATAACAGGTTTAATGAGCACTTAACCTCATAAAAAAAAAAAAAAAATCTTTCTTCTTCCCTCCCCTAGCCTGTACTACACTGAGCAATGTACACAGTCTCAGGATCTCAGGCTCTTATTGCGCTTCTCGACTCTTCATGACCTATCGCTTCATGTTCCCCCAAGTTGTAAGTCGCTTTGGATAAAAGCGTCTGCTAAATGCATAAAAGTAAATGTAAATGTAATGTTAATAACTTTCTTATAATAAAAGAACCGAACATTTAAATACAATAAAGCAATAAACAAAAATGTATAATTTAAACAAATATTTAAAACCGATTAAAGTGCAAAAGAATTATAAAATACAATAGGTAACACTTTACAATAAGGTCTCACTAGTTAATGCATTAACATTAACAAAGAGCAAATAGCTGCATTTTTACAGAAGTTATTTTTGTCAGAAGTTATTTAGTTTAAAAAAGCAACTGTTAGTCAGTGGTAGCTCAGGTCCATTAAATAATACAGTTACAACTTTTGACTTTAATAATGCGTTATTAAATGCAGAAATTTACATTTAAAGATGAATAAATGCTTTAGAAGTATTTTTCATTGTCAGTTTGTTAATAAATGAACTAATGTTAAATAATAGAGCCCTATTGTAAAGTGTGTGACTGAACAACAAAGAATCGGAACATATTCAACAATATCTAGGGCATGTAATTTAGTCCAGATGAAAATATAAAATGTTTAAGTTTGAAAATTAATAGCCTGAAGTCTTTAAGTATTAAGTATTTGGTGATGTGATGAGCACCATAGCGAATACAGAAATCTGAATGGCTGTTTGTTTAGTAGGGCGAGTGTTTTGTTTACGAGGATTACCGAGGAAACAGATGTATTTCTGCTGTTCCATCAGTGCCTTCTGCTGTCAGAGAGTGTGAATGTGCATTTTCATTCAGTATTTTCATTCTCCTTCACTCCTTCATGCACGTTGGGTCTGTTTACATCAGTGCACATTCCTCTTTGAAGTGTTGTTCGTTTTAAACGGTTGATGCGTAAAGTATTTTAAAAATGCATTCTAAAAATCGGAATAATTCGTAATAAATAATTATTCACAGTATTTTGAAGTGCCCTCTATAACAATATCATGCATGTTCATTATTGTGATATATTGTATACATGTCTAGTTCAAGTCTGGGCTTTGGCCGGGCCACTCAAATACATTCACAGAGTTATCGCTTAACCACTCTTTTGTTATCTTGGTTGGAAGATGAACCTTTGCCCCAGTCTGAGGTCCAAAGCGCTCTGGAGCAGGTTTTCATCAACGATGCCTCTGTACATTGCTGCATTCATCTTTCCATCGATCCTGACTAGTCTCCCAGTTCCTGCTGCTGAAAAACATCCCCACAGCATGATGCTGCCACCACCATGCTTCACTGTAGGGATGGCTGGGTGGCCAGCTCTAGGAAGAGTTCTGGTGGTTCCGAACTTCTTCCATTAACGGATGATGGAGGCCACTGTGCTCATTGGGACCTTCAATGCTGCAGAGATTTTTCTGTACCCTTCCTCAGATCTGTACCTAGATACAATCCTGTCTCAGATCTACAGACAATTTCTTGGACTTCATGACTTGGTTTGTGCTCTGACATTAACTGTTAACTGTGGGACCTTATATAGACAGGTGTGTGCCTTTACAAATCATGTCCAATCAACTGATTTTACCACAGGTGGACTCCAATCAAGTTGTAGAAACATCTCAAGGATGATCAGTGGAAACAGGATGCACCTGAGCTCAATTTTGAGTATCATGGCAAAGGCTGTGAATACTTATATACATGTGAATTTGTTTTTCTTTTTTCTTTTTTTCTTTTTAATAAATTTGCAAAGATTGCAAGCAAACTTCTTTCACATTCCCATTATAATAATATTGTAATGTAGAGTTGAGGAAAAAAATATGAATTTAATCCATTTTGGAATAAGGCTGTAACATAACAAAATGTAGAAATAGTGAAGTGCTGTGAATACTTTACAGATGCACTGTAAAGACGTAAATAAATAAATAAATTAATTAAAAAGAAATGGCGTAGTGCCAAAAAAGCCATCCAAAAATGATGGAAGCTTGCGCCCATCATGTAATAAACAATTTAAAAGATAATTGCGACATTTTATATCACAATTCTGACTTTATAGCACGCGATTGCGACTTTATATCTTACAATTCTGACTTTATAACTCCCAGTTGTGTGTGTATATCATGCAGTTCTAAGAAAAATTTAATGTAAACTGTAAATGTAAACTTAAAATATATATATATATATATAATATTCTGTGATGGAAACAAGCTTCCATGAAAAATAGCTCAAAGATCCGAAGAAATGAAGATCCGCACACACATACGATTGTGTGGTGTTCAGTGAAATGTTTTGGTCCCTAAAACGTTTTGCTGCACGTTGCACTTCTTGCACTTTTGAGTTTTGGCCTCTGTATAATAAATAAATAAAATAATATATGTTATTTTAATTTCCATCTATCTAAACTTTTTGTATAATAAATAAATTAGATCTTTTTTTTACTTTATTTTCCATGAATATAGCCTAATAGAAATAGTTGAAACTCATAATTTCCTTTCCATTCTTATTTTGTAATATTTTTATTGATATTCAGTCAGATATTTTGTTGATATCTAATTCATACTCTGTTCACAGGATAACCGATAACCTGTTAGCCATGGCAAGACCTTCAACCGAAATCATTGAAAAATTCAACATCATCGAACAGTTTCATATGTATGTTGAACTCAGCGGCAAGCTACCAGTAAGTGATTCCCAAGATGCTCCAGGGCTGACTTTGCTGATGCTTAATCTTCCTTCCTTCTAGGTGTGGCTTAAAGACCGTAATCAACCTGCAGCGTCCAGGGGAACACGCCAGCTGCGGCAGCACTCTGGAGCCAGAGAGTGGTTTCACCTATCGCCCAGAGGTTTTCATGGAGGCAGGGAGTGAGTAGCTCACACGTGCACACAAACATATGCCTATTCCTCCATCGGTAGTCAGGGGAATCAGGCTGGGATAAATCCTCACTGATATCACATTAAATTGTCAATGTGTTTGCCAAGCTAAAGAACCTTTTAAGCAATGTTTGCTTTTAAAAGTAGTGATCATGCAGTTGTTCAGCTTCTATTCAGGTATTGAGGCTTAGAGGGATTGGTAGCCCTTAACGAGCTCTCAGGAGAGTGCTGCTGTGCTTATAGACGGCACCTTCTAGGAAACTATGTAAGGCACAATTTTCCCCAGAGCACAGCATGCCCAAACATGCACGAAACATCACTCAAATGAAGGAAGAGGTCCTGCGTGTGTTAGATAATTTATGTTTGTTTTTACATAAACATAGATATATTGAGGCGTTTCTTCAACTGTGGGCCCCTTGACTTTTATGATCTTTAATGAAATGGCACCCACCACGGTGGTATTTCCATCACATCAGAGATAATGCTTAATAGCATTCTAGGATGGAAAGACACTGGTGATATATATATATATATTTTTTTTTTTTTGCATAGTTTGTAGCGTGATTGGAAATGACGCTTGATAAAAATGTTAATGAGTGATACCCTAATAACTTGGTTGTCTTCTTGGTCAACAAATACACTAACTTTAGAAAACAAATTGTGTTTATAATTATTCAGTGTGGTGAAAATTACACCCCAACTTTGCAATATATATATTTTTTTACACAAATGTTGAACTTGATTGTGATCGATATCAGACAATTTCACTCATTAATCAAGTTTTTTATTCATCGTTTTTTATGAATGAATTTCCATAGTTTATTATAGAAGTCAGATTTTTAAATGGTAAACAATCTATAAATAAAGCCATTTGAACAATAACAAAATGGGGGGTGCAAGATATCTTGAATTGAAGTGTTACTTTTACTAAAAAACCAACCTCTGGGACCAACCATACAATTGAATTAAGAAATTCCCATGATTCTGTGCTAAAAGCAAAAAAAACAAACAAAAAAACTGAACTAATTTTCTAGAATTGCACAATTATGTTTCATCTTACAAGAGTTGTATTTATCTTTTTCCAGTTTATTTTTACAACTTTGGCTGGAAGGACTATGGTGTGGCATCCTTGACTACTATTCTTGACATGGTAAAGGTGATGTCATTTGCCATGCAAGAGGGCAAAATGGCTGTCCACTGCCATGCTGGACTTGGCAGAACAGGTCAGTATTTTCATAGAACATTTTGCAGTGATAATTGAAGAATTTAAGAAGATAACTGCAGTAGTTTTGCTTTGATCCATTTTTACTGATTATCTGATTATTAACTACCCTTCATGCACATTCGTCTTCTCATAGGTGTCTTAATAGCATGCTTCTTAGTATTCACATCCCGGATGAGCGCAGATCAGGCCATTTTGTTTGTTAGAGCTAAACGTCCAAATTCCATCCAGACACGTGGCCAACTGCTTTGTGTGCGAGAGTTCGCCCAGTTCCTTGTGCCACTGCGGAGTGTATTCTCGTGTGCCGAGCCCAAAGCTCACACTGTCACGTTGTCGCAGTACCTGACTCGTCAGCGGCACCTGCTGCACGGCTATGAAGCGCGACACATGAAGAACATGCCAAAGATCATACACCTGGTCTGCAGGCTCCTACTGGACATAGCAGAGAACCGGCAAACGGTGGAAGAGGAGGTATTAGACATCCCGGACCTCACGGAGGAAGTGGAGAAGACAGTCTCGCTGCAAGCCCTTCAGCAGTTAGGGAAAGAAATGAGGGGGAAAGGGATTCCCATATCCTCACCTCGTTCTCCTGACCAACCCAGCTTGCTTCTTAAAGGAACACAGTGTGATCCACCTCATGACCGGCCACTCTATAGCGACCAGGAGTTTGATGTTCTCTGGAGATGGCCGACGGTAGATAATACATACAAGTCTCAACTCATCTTGAGAAAATGTCTTAGCTATAGCGACTCAGCCTTGCACAAACTGGGCCCACGAGTGCAGGTACTACAAAGTCCACCGATTGCTTTTGGCTGCAAAACTGGGTTAAACTTTACTGAAATGTATTCGTCGCAGAGCAGATTAGCTACACAAACCCCTGACCTTCTGCCATCTCCGTTGACATCTGAAATCAACAACAGTCCCAAACATGGTTCTTTAACTGGTTCCTGTAGCTCCTTGGTACAATCCAAAGAAGTTGAAGGCCATGCATCCTGCTCTCCTCTCTCTGCAAAACGGGTACCTCTGAAGGAGGCAAAGCGTAGCATGTCCTACGGCTTTCTAGGGAGGACCAATGACAGCAGTACAATGTTCTCAACGTGTCAAGGCGGCAAAAATCACCTGAGCCCTAATGAAAACATAACCTCTGATGTCACACAACAATTCACAGATGTTCCTATTTTAATGCTTCAAAGTGAACTCTCACCTGAGACTCGTCATCTGTTTGTGGCCAAAGCTCTCACGATGGACATTGATGGAGAGGAACTCAGCACAGTCTTAGTGTGGCAGGTAGGAGCTTTGTTTTATTCCATAGATTTTTGGATAAATTGAGTCTCAGAACTTCAATTCCATATCCTGTTCTTCTATAATGCAACTCAGTAACTTTCAGTCATTTCCCCAATTGCTGTTGCCCCTCAGACAGAGCTGAACTCCCGTGAAGGTGCATGGGAGAGGCTGTGCACCGAGAGAGATCCTGTTGTGCTCTCCACGCTCATGTGGTCTTGGCTAGAGCAACTGAAGGAACCAATCATCACCAAAGAGGATGTGGAGACTTTGGCTGGAAAACGATTCAATCCCCAAGATGCTCTGAATTCACTCGACAAGGTACCAAGCTACATGGAAAAGTGTCTTCAGAGCAGTGTAAACCTTTTTGCAACCTTTTAGTTGTAAACTAAAGTTTAGAGTTTAGTTGTAAACCTTTAAGTTGTAAACCTTTTTGACTCCAAACCCCCGCTTTGTCCGAGACAGTATTCAACTGTATTAGCCCTTCTTCTAATATGTACCTCTGTATGTTTGTCGTAAGCAAGCTCAAAAACTTATGTCAGCTTAATGTCTTGATTTTGAATGTTTTTAGCATTTTAATTCAAGTCAGCGTGAAATGAAAATTCACCTTATCTATTTTGTAAATGCATGATTGATCTTATTGTGAACCATTCGTCCATGGATGTTTCTTTTTTTTTTAATGTTTTGACCTCGTAATGTTTAACCAAAATATCATAACTGGACCTTCCGGTGAAAGAGAGAGACTTCTCTTTGGTGACATATGTCAGACTTCTCCAATAATTTAGTCCCCTTAGGTAAACCCCACCTCTGCAAGCTCACATTCAACTGCCTCCACTTTTGAGTGCAACGCCCACATCCCAAAATCCAATCAACAGCCAATGCACAGAACCAAGTCCCTACTCTACATTTTTTTGATCATCCGTTTCACTCAGATATGTCACAATCAGTGGTGTAGGCAGAATTTCTTGGGCAAAAGTAAGCAGGCACTTTCACACTGTCAACATAAACCAAAACTGTAGCTTCTACCTGTCCACATACAAAACATGAGCAACGGTTACAACAAACGTCAGACATTTTATTTCCACTTTTCAAATATTTTCTACATTTTTAATTGAAAATAACCACCTTTCCGATCTGATATGTGATGAGAAAAGGAAGTACAGCGAGTTCGGCAAGCCGGATTTGAACCTCAGGTCGAATTGCATCAAAACTTTGTGCCATGCACCTTACCCCTACACTATCACGACTGACAGACACTGATGGCGTGTTCCCGGCTTTACAGAATGAACCTGCTAGTCATCATAGTGGGCGGGCCTGTGCCTACGCCCCTGGTCACAATACAGAAGAAAGGATCTGTTGCTATTTTAATTTCATTGCAACTTTAAGTTTGTTATTGTAACTAAATGTAAATAATTTTGATGGGGACCTATTATGCCCCTTTTTACAAAATGTAATATGTCTCAGGTGTCCCCAGAATGTGTCTGTGAAGTTTCAGCTCAAAATACCCACAGATCATTTATTATACCATTGTTGTAAATGCCCATTTTTAAGTGGAAGGGAAAACATGCTGTTTTCGTGCATGTATATCTAAATGCGAATGAGCTGCTGCTCCCCGACCCCTTTCCAGAAGAGGGCAGAGCCTGTACAGCTTGTGCCTTTGAAACTAAAACATCTATTTGGTTTTGATTATCATTTCTATCACGGTCACGCTCACGTGGCATTGCAGTTCTTCATCATCATGAAAGTGTATTATCTGCATGCATCAGTCTAAACTTCTGATATATATGGTTTAATGAGCACACACAGCCGAAACACGCACACAGAAAGCTGACTGTCAGACAGAGTGTCCTGTGAGTATTAAACAAAGTTCTCTTTCACGTCTTATTGCGCTTAAACTTTCAAATACGTTATGTCAAAAACACACAAAGTTCACATAAACGCAGTCGTAAATGTAAACAGCAAGTAAAGAAATTGCATGTGTATATTAGAGCTGTGTATTAAAGTGAAAGCAGCATAACATGCTGTATATGCTGTTAATATGAATCAAATGAACAAAAAAACAGACAATCGTTTATTGCTCTTGATTGAATAACTTAGCTTTAATACATTTCTTACTTGAATGCTGCTGTTAAATGCTCTGGCAAGGAGAAAAACATGGCAGATTGTGTACAGCTCACTCAGGGCGGAGTCTATGCTAATAGGGCAGAGTCTGCCCGCAGTCGTGGGCGGGGCCTGCGCAATGTGACGTCACATTATTATTCTGAGACACTGCTTATGATTTATGGGAATTAAAAACAAACAGTGGGTGGATTTGTGCCATTATAGGGTGGTTGTGTACACACACTGCCGACCAGTGGTGGAATGTAACGAAGTACAAATACTTCCTTACTTTACTTAAGTACATTTTTCACGTATCTGTACTTTACTTAAGTAGAATCAATAGTGCATACTTTTTACTTTTACTTTGTTACATTTTGCAGCAATAATTATACTTTCTACTCTACTACATTTCTACAACGTACCGTTACATTTTCTGATCAGTTTCAGGGCTCGACATTAACGCTTGTCCTCTTGTAATGAACTGACGGTAACAAGGTTGCGCTGTTGAGGCTCATGAGGAGAAATGGAAACAAATGAGTGCCGCTCACACAGAGAAACTCAGTTACACATTGCAGTAAACATTCAAAATGTGGAGTTTTTTATATTTATAACATATAATACAGTTTAAAACATCACATGACCAAGAGTGTTGTTTTCCTGAATACCATCACGACTGAAAATGTGTCACTGATTATATATGACACTGACAGTTCCATAAACAATTAATTAACAAAAAGTCACTTACATTTTAGATGCAATATGGACTGTTTTTGTTCTATTTCAGCAGCGAAAATAGTTCCAAACAAAGATCACAGCAGAACCATAACGCATCTCACAGCAACTGTTACTGAATGATTCAGCGTTTTGAATGAATCGGTTGAATCAAAGATTCAATTACCTGTTCATAAACGACTGCGGCCCTTTCCCAAATGGCACCCTAAAACCTTGCGTCTTCCTCTGAGTCCGCAATTTCACAACGTATATGCTTTGACTGCTTGGAAGAAAGGGGGCGCTCGCGAGCACCCTTCTGAGACCTAAAATGACAATGGCCACAAGACCAAAAGTGCACATGAAGTGTGCCATTTGGGACAGGGCCACCCTCATTCCTGAACGAATCAGCCGTTTTTATTTATTTATTTATTTTTATTATTAGAATAGACATTAAGATAATGAATTGCTATGCAAGTACTTTTAATACTTAAAGTACATTTAAAATCAGGTACTTTTTTTACTTAAGTAGTGTTGTCATTGTGGTACTTCTACTTTTAATAAAGTAAATATATCTCTGGGTATTTGTACTTTTACTTAAGTGCTGAGATTCAGTACTTCCTCCATTTATGTTCAAACACCATACAAAAGTCAATTTTGCATAATAGTCCCCACAGACTTATTAGGGATCCCATGGAAGTTTGCAGAGGCCACGTGATTGGTAACCAGTGCTTTAGAGTATATTTCATTACAAATGTGACTTGTATTTTCACCATCTAAATGGATTATGTGTACGCTAAAACATCTGTTTCTCCTTGTTATTTAGGGACAAAAACAAACCCTTCTGTGTATTCTTGATTGCGCTGCTCATTTGCTTAAAATACCAGAGGAGGTTGAGAATGCCTTTTTTGAACGCACAATCAAAGCATTTACTTGGGTAAGTCAAGGCTACGAAAATAGTACTACTGGTGCAATTGAAGTGAAGATGTGTTTTCTTTTTCACCTAGCAAGGTTTTGTGGGACTTTTTAAATTGTTTATCTTAATTATGTGATTCTAATCTTGGTCTTATCCAGATTTCCTCCGATTCAGAGAATGGACGGTTAATCTATAAGACTCTGAAAGACGTCATGATCCCTGTCCTCAATGATATGAGGACAAAAGCAATGGAAGAGCTTGAGCTGACCTGCCACTGTTCCCACGTACCCTGATCAAGATGGTGAGACGCACTGGATGTGGAAATCTAGAGTGCACTGTCATTTAGAAGGAAAAGGAAACACAAAGGCACAAACTAACAGGTTTAGTGTTTTATTTTCTTTCTGTTTTCAGTGGTGTCTTTGCCATGATTACTCATTCAAATAATGCATTTTAACATCTTTTATTTGTGAGAGAACAATAATTACTGCCATACATGTATGTGCCACAAGGTTTTGTTAGGCTATTTTTCTAATTTTGTTCCTTAATAGTTTATTTTTTGGTACACAATATTTATTAGCTAACTGAGGAAACTATTTATTAATAAGTATGTCATGTATTTATTTTGATGCTTTTGTTTGGCTCTAACGAACTGAGGATTCTCATGAAAATGTGTTTGTATAATACTGTTGAAATAGACAGATGATGTTAGATGTACCTCATCATTGACTAAACCAAAATAATATCACTGTGCAACAGTCTTTAATACTTTTATTGAATGAAGCAAATTGCCAGATTTGCTGATTCTTGCCTTTGCAATTTAAAGGTTGGCATGAAAGGTACAATAGAGGACAACCGAATGCTTTCATTCATAATGCAACGCAGTTTACATTAGGAATAGAATCATTTAAGAATGTATCAATACAATAATACAATGACACAAAGTACTGCCCTGTAGACAGGCTTTTGCAGGATGCTCTTTACCTTTTATTGGCATTATTTATAACTAAGCTGCTTCTTTTAATGAAACAAAAAATAGAAAGGAATATGTACTAATATGTTTGTCATGTGGTGTTTTAGTACTAGATAACACTGTGGTGTTGAAACGGACCTCATTTGTCAACTAAACTGCTATCATTGTCTTGTCTTTTTAAGTAAATGTCATGTAGCCAGCAGAATACATGTTTATTCATTGGTGTCCGTGGAAGAATTGTAAGATGTTTTCTTGTCCGATTCCTAAAGACAGGTTATTGTGGATTTTTCCAAAGCACTATATTTTTTATTTATTACATTTTCATTCAAGTCTATTATAAAATAAAGATCTGAATATTCTCTTTGCTGTAGTGTCTTATTAATATACTAAATCAACTTTGCCTTCATTAAGCACGTTTCTTTATTACACTATTAAATAAATCTTCTGGATCCAATTTTCATGAAAGAAAACCTCACCATTGCAATTAGAGTGAGGTCACATGGGTCAGCTAATGCTGCAAATAATAATTCTGATAGTTCTGTTTCCTACTGTAATGTTTGCTCCACGCAGCTTTTGAATAAGGCAAGATAACACATGAAGGCTTCAAAGTACTTGGCATGTTTGAAATACAGAATGCTTTTTATAAGTCTCTGTCTTGTCTGGATATTTTCATGCAGGCTGTTCTGGAGCTGCCCTGCAGCCGTAATTATTGCCAGCAGTGCATCAAACAAACTCAAGTTGCGTAAAAGAGCGCCCTTTCCCCTGCCTCATGTTCTGCTAGGTCAGAAAGTAATTTTCCATGCATAAATCCACCAGAGTGTGATAAATGGTGTTTTATATTCTAATTGAAAGGTATGCCAAATCTGAAGATGAATCTGAATTTAGGTTTGTGCTGTGAACACTTTTTTTTCAGAGATGAACAGGAAGTTCATCTGGTTTAATTTATTCTAGGCTGACCCTATATTTATGTTTATAGAAAATAAAGATATTTGGCTACCTTGTCTTCAGAGATGATGTATGTAGCATCCGGGGTGAATACTGAAACAACATTATGTGTTCTTAGCACTTTAACCAGTGTTTCAAAGGTTAAGAAAGAACTAAAAATCCTCCTCTTAAAATATGTGCAGTATACTGTAAGATCCTCTTTGTCTACATTATTGCTTCCACATACCCATAACCCTGTCAATAAATCTGATTGCTAAGCATGCTCCAAATTGTTCATTTAACTACAATATGTTGATTATACCTTAACATGGATGAATAGTCTTGGTCTTATAAGATGTGGAACTTTCTCTCAGACATCTCATGAGTGGTTGTCTCGCTTAGACCTTTTAAATATATCTCATATCACCAAATTTCAGGAACTTCCCAGCTCATTTTTTATTTATTTATTTTTTTGAAGAAGAAAGACAAACATAAGTAGGGAGGAAAGCCAAAATATTAAATGGCATGGATGTACATTTACTGAGTAATCCATGTTTTTTAGAGGGGGGTCAAAATGACAATTTTCACCTGAGATTTGGAGCCAGATTACAGGGGCTAAAATGATTTTAGAAAGATGGCAGCATCATTATTTTATTTTTAGGTCTATTATTTGTAGGTCTATTATTAAAATCTGTTGACTTTACGCATCTTTTTTGCATTATGCCAATGGTGTCAGTTCAAAAATGGGAAAAAGCACTTTTTGTATCAGCTGTTTGAAAACCACATTTGGTTTTCGATTATGGGAAATGGGTAAAATTCAACCATTTAAAAATGAAGATCACAAAAGAAATGTGCATTAAGAATGATAATATCTTTAATGCTTTTTGAGTTACAGACATGCAAACTTTGGAAAAACAATATTTATGGCACTCAGCCAGGTATGTTCTATACACTCTAAAAAAAAAAGGTTCCATATGGCACCAAAAATGGTTCTTCGTCGTAATCATAGAGGAACCACTTTTGGTGCTATGTAGCACCATATCTTAACATGTTCTGTATATGGTAGCGGTGCTATATAGCACCTTAGTTAGCGGTGCTATATAGCACCTTAGTCAAAGAACCGCTGAAGAACCACCAAAGCACCAAAATTGGTGCTATATAGCACTTAAAAAGGTTCCCCTATGATTACGAGCCAAGAACCATTTTTGGTGCCATATAGAACCTGAGTGTATGCAATTGTGTTGATAGAAAAAAATACACTTCTGCTTTCAACATTATTTGCTCTTCAGATATTCCTCTTTAAAATAAAATGTATCAGCTGTACACAAAGTGACTCACATTTGGTTTTTGACCACTGAAAATGTGTACATTTTTTTACTTTGAAATCCCCATATCTCTGGAAATTAACCATATTGGGCATTAAAGATACCAAATGAAAAATTTGTTAACTACCAGAATCTAAAAGCATATCAAGATATCTTTAATATTTCTTTAGTTACAGGCATGCAAACTTCGGGCAAAAGAATCATTTTTGAACGGTCAGCATTGGCATATAATGCAACGAAGATTGGTAAAGTCAACATATTTTATTAATAGACCTACCAATCTCTGTGTAAAAATAGAATAATGATGCTGCCATCTTTCTAAAGTCATTTTACCCCGCTGTAATTTGGCCCCCTCTACAAAATATTGCATTACTCAGTAAATATCCATGACATTTAATAATTTGGCTTTCTTCTTCATTTATTATCCAAGGACCTCTGGTTGAGTTGACATGGAATTACCCGTCTGACTTCAATATTTATTTGAATGGTTATAGACAAAGATACGTGGTAGACTGTAGCACACTCTTGTTCTCCTGGATCCTATTTGCTTAAAAAGGCACTATATTATAAATATATAGTTTAATTTACTACTTTATTTCAATTTTGAATGACTGCTTAGTGCAATTCAGTGTGTTGCTGACTGGTTAAATCCACGGTGGGCGGTGGGTGTTTTTTTTAAAGTCTGCTGATGAGTATAGATATTGGCCTGGTTTAGACAGGGCTTTGATTCAGCCAGGATTAGACCGTATAGTTCATTTAGGACATTTAAGTAGACTTTATAAACATTTAAAAACATTGGTGTATTCTTGAGACAAAACAAAGGCACTGACATATTTTAATATGTGTCAATGCAAGATGCTTTTAGTTAAAACAGCTCAAAAATGCATTTTAGTCTGGGAATAGGGTTAAGAATTGTCTGTGAAACCAGTGTTTAAAAAGGAGTGATTTCCTTTCGTCATGAGAAGCATCCTTCTTCAAGAAAGACTCTGTATACCGTATGTAGATCAACAGCCCCACCTGGTGGTTGGTAAATACAGCAACTTCACTTGAAAAAATAGCAAAATTGATTTTTTTTTGCACGCCAACTGCCTACCTGTTTATTCTATTCTATTCTATTCTATTATATTCTATTCTTTGTTAGTAGCAAGCTTTCTTTTACATTTAGTATTATATTAAATCATAACATGTTAGTAATGAGTTCCAGAAGCTTTAAATACCTTCATACACAGAACAATGGTTTCAAACTTGTACCTTTAGGGGTACAACCGGTTTTTCTTTTTTTTCTTCTTCTTTTTTTTTTATCACAAAACCTACGGCTTACCACTCTAAGGTACTAATATACACCTTTAATGAGTAAAAAAGGTACACAGATGTCCTTTTATAGGCTACTGCCCCAGTGGACACCCCTTTTCCTGTGTTTAGAATTAAGTTGGATTGTGTCAGTAAGCTATTGCTTTATCCTGATGTGACTTTTCCTTTAGGTAAAATGTTGTGCTTAATTTTCTCACAATTTCTATACACTGCTATGCACCGGAAGTTGCAGTAGCCACTGAGGCTAAATGCAAAGGCAATCGTGCATTGAGTGCGATAAATAAACAAATACATATTTTCAATTGTATGTAAATATATATATAAATTATGTTATGTATATATGTAAAACACTGTATCGGGCGCCCTTGTCTTAAAAATCTTTTTTTTTAAAAAGAGGAAGGTCCACCAGTCCGCTACGCTTCATCCGGGTCCTGGAGTTTCAGCACAGACGCTGACCGCGGGTGTTCATCGCTAGCTATTAGCCGACTAGCCTTCAGCTTCCATTGAGGACACACTGAAGGTATGACAGGGCGTTTGTGTGTAAAAACAGCCCTCTCTTGTTATCAAGGAAACCGTGTCGGTTTTATCGCGAGTATCTGTATTTTTTCTTACGTCCGATAAACTTTATAATAAGTTTTCATTACTTGCTAACTTGCTACATTATTTAAGAGCGATGTGTAAACTGGCTTACTGGCTCTTATCCTAGCATGCTATTTGAGTAGAGCTGATATATTTCACATGCGGTGCTCTGAAGATGCTCTGTTATAGTGTCGTGTATGTCAGAAATGCCGTGGAGTTTCTAACTGTTACTTGTTCCATGGGTCGTTATATTTGGAGGATAGATCTATTAGCAGGCTAGCCACTGGAGACCGCCATTTTTTATGAATCAAGCGAGGGAAATTTGAGTAACCTACAAAGAGTTTGAGAGGACAAAATAAGAGACTGAGTCCACCATTATAATAGAAAATAATTGATATGAGCGACTGTCTTCAAGCAGTCTCTGTGTGAAATAAGGTGTTGGCAGAGTCTTTAATCCTAATACATGCGGAATGTGGATAAGGAATCTCACATTGATGAGCGGTGAGCTATAGACCAGCAAGCTATGTGGTTTACTTCTAGTTACCGATATTTGGACTTGTTCAGCACTAAACCAAGTTTGTTTCAGTTACGTACAGACATTGTGCAAGACGTGAGGTGTGATTTATAGAGTAAGTCGATTTGACAGGCAGCTTGTGCAACAGTGACATTTCGACTGCAAATTAGCTTCATTGAGACTACATATATTATTCAGTTTAAATAATGTATTAAATGATTCACTTTTTTGCTAAGTGGAGTTAAAGGGTTAGTTCTCTTAAAAATGAAATCTCATCAATTACCCCTATGTCCTACCAACCCCGTAAGACTGTAGTTCATTTTCAAAACACAAATTCATAATTTAATGAAATTGCAAGATTTCTGTCCCTCCATTGACAGTCCACTACCACTTTGATGCTTCAAAAAGTTCATAAAGTGATCATAAAACTGATCTGAGCAGTTTAATCCAAATTTTCTGAAGCTATGATTGCTTTTTATGATGAAAGGATTTCATTTAGGCTTTTATTCACATAAAAACGTTCATCAACACAAACATTAGTTATGGTAAATAGAAGCTCATGCATGCTTGCTTGACGCCTGAGAACCAATGAGGTTCATTCTCATGTTACACAGCACGTTTGAGCTTCTGCAAGAACCAATGAGGTTCATTCTCATGTGTCACGCAGGACGTTTGAGCTTCTGCAAGAACCAATGAGATTCATTCTCATGTGTCACACAGGACGCTTGAGCTTCTGCAAGAACCAATGAGATTCATTCTCATGTGTCACCCAGGGCGTTTGAACTTCTGCAAGAACCAATGAGGTTCATTCTCATGTGTCACGCAGGACGTTTGAGCTTCTGCAAGAACCAATGAGGTTCATTCTCATGTGTCACGCAGGACGTTTGAGCTTCTGCAAGAACCAATGAGGTTCATTCTCATGTGTCACGCAGGACGTTTGAGCTTCTGCAAGAACCAATGAGGTTCATTCTCATGTGTCACGCAGGACGTTTGAGCTTCTGCAAGAACCAATGAGGTTCATTCTCATGTGTCACGCAGGACGCTTGAGCTTCTGCAAGAACCAATGAGATTCATTCTCATGTGTCACGCAGGGCGTTTGAGTTTCTGCAAGAACCAATGAGGTTCATTCTCATGTGTCACGCAGGACGCTTGAGCTTCTGCAAGAACCGATGAGATTCATTCTCATGTGTCACGCAGGATGTTTGAGCTTCTGCAAGAACCAATGAGATTCATTCTCATGTGTCACGCAGGGCGCTTGAGCTTCTGCAAGAACCAATGAGATTCATTCTCATGTGTCACCCAGGGCGTTTGAACTTCTGCAAGAACCAATGAGATTCATTCTCGTGTGTCACGCAGGACGTTTCAGCTTCTGCAAGTACCAGTGAGGTTCATTCTCGTGTTACACAGCACGCTTGAGCTTCTGCAAGAACCAATGAGGTTGCGCATCAAGCAGGTTCGGTTGAGCTTCTGTTTATGTTTGCTGATCAATGTTTATATGTGAATAAAATCCTAAATTAATCTGGAAACATGCACAACAGCCAGAATGTAAGCTAGGCTTGTTGCCAAATGGGCAAATTTAATGGTTTCAAAGCCAGATCCTCATCCATTTTTCTCCCATTGCAACGACCAACCGCTGAACATCAAGTTGTCATTATATCAGTGTTGCGTGCAATCAAAAGATGTACTGCACTGCAGCTCCATGGTACAATATACACAATATTATATTGTCAGTAAATATCAATAATATTCTAACTTTCTATCGAGTTGTCCTTACTATCCGCATGCGAGCATGGTTATGCAATGCAGTATGTTGTCCAGTTTGTGAAATAAATTACTCAATTGGGTAACAAATCAGAATGAAAAGACCAGCAGTCATTTCCAAAACAACAAGGAAGCGGTTCATTAGTGTTGTGACTAATATTTTATTATATATTAGTAGTTACTGTTCGCTTGTGATATGTGAATGCATATCATATTTAATAACACAATTTATAAGCTCAATGTATTGCTTTATGCTACAAGCTACCAGCAAGATGGCTGAAAACAAGACGAGGCTTTGAGTGTTTTGGTTCTCTCTTGCTTGCCTGCTGTTACTGACGACATCTATCCCAGAGCCAAACTGGGCCCAAGTCTGAATGTGGCGGCATTTAATCTTGACTGAGATGTTAGTACGTAGCCAAGTCACACACAATGTCAACATGGCTTCCCAGTGCCGAGAGGGTGCCAGTAACTTGGCCAGCCCCTCCATTTTGCTGCATTACCCGTGGCATCTGCAGTTCGAGGGAGCATTTTGTAGTCCTACAGATGCCTGGTTGGGGTCTTTATTTTCGTAATGCGTTCTTTTAATGTGCGACGAGAGCAAGGACTATTTTGAGTTTTAAACTATTTTAAACAGATTGATTAACCCTAATTCACTAACCTTTTTCCTGTCCACAGAATGACATGCGTTTGGAAATGTGGTAGACGCCGAGACGAGAATCCTAACATGGCGGGCAAAAAGGACTTCGGAAAACACCAGTTTAGTTGCGTCACTATCCAGTTGCATTACTTAATTTGCAGGTGGAAAGAAGGCGACGTGCACTGTGGGATGAGGTAGTAGGTTGTATAGTTTTAGGGTCACACCCACACTGGGAGATAACTATACATCCTACTGTCTTTCTCAAAGTGAAAACAAGAGCTACCCAAGGAGTTTTCTGGATGTTTAATATCAATGATGGCATTGTCGCGGTATGTGTAGGTTGGCTAGCTGAAATGTTGTTGTTTTTTTATTGTTAAAAATATAATTTGTGTGTAATGGTAATAGTTTTGCTGCGTTACTTGGATGGTGGTGCTTGCACAGTGTGAGGTAGTAGATTGTATAGTTGTAGGGTAGTGATTTTATCCTGTGTAGAAGATAACTATACAATCTATTGCCTTCCCTGAGGGGCAGAAATACACACCAAAATTAACATCTAATTGTTAGAAATTTGTTTTTTTTATCAAAACATTTTTCTTGTTTCTAATGCAACTTTATTTTACAAATGCAATAAAAGTATTTGCAAATGTATAATTTGTCTTATCATTATTGTTTGTCATTGATTAAAACTTTATCTAATGCCTATTTTTAACAGACAAAATATATATATATATTTTCAGGTTAAGAGTGGAAGATATAATCATTGATTAATAGAAACTGTATGATAAATGAAGTCGTTCTTGTCGTCACAGCAGCATCATAATTCATCCTGGAGATGGCGCTCTTGTATTATCTATATATTGAGCACATGGCTGAATCTAGCAGGATGATAGATGCTCTATGTCCCCCGAATGATCAACAGGGTGTCTTTCATTTGTAATCCAGCATGTGCTGCATTTCTTTTGCTTCTGTTGCCTCTTATGCCACTATAGTTTTATATCCATATGGTGTAAATGAACCAAACTCTGCCAGAAGGATCTGTAGGCAATTGCACTGTGGATGATTTTTGGGATGGATGGTTGCTTAGCAACTAGCGATATTGAAATCGTCGTTTGAGCTAGAGACTTACATTTAATCACTTCATGGGGAAATCTTTGGAAAATGTTCCAGTTGCAGGTCATTCATGTGAAATAATGAACTGCTTAATAATGGGTCTGATGGGTTTTGTGCGTAATATTTGGACTTTTGGTTTGTTGACCCAAATGTTGCTCAAACATCAACGCTCCATAGATGTAATGCATCTAGTAATTGACAAGTAATATGAATGGTATCAATGCTAAACGCCAATAAAACAGACACTGATCATCTGCACAGATAATCAAGCACTTTGATTTGTGTTTCCCGGGGAATTCCACAAAATGCGTGCCTTTTTTTTTTTCATTTGTCATACAAACTCTTGGTGTATTAATAAATTGCACTGGGCCTTCTCAAGCTAAACTTGTTTATATATGTTGGGATAGAGCCTTGCGTAAAGAACCCTTTTCTTGGAATGACCGAGTTACATGAACATCATCTCATCTAAATTTCCATTCCATCTAACTTTGCACCTATTGTTATTTATTGATTTGTAATGAAAGAACCTTTCTTTAAAGAACATGAAGTTTAAACTAGCTTAAAAGTCTATTTTAATATGTTGTAGCCTAATGTTCTTGGTCACCGAGTACTTTGGGGGGTTTTTTTGGAAGGTGGATAGATGAACACATCTCTCACCTCGCAATTAAGGGCTTGAGGTGGGTGAGGGGGAAATAAAGTCGAACAAGTTTTCTTTTCTCATGGGAGGAGCAAACGGGTGCAGGAAAATAGATAAAAGCTCTGTTTAAGGAGCTGGAGTTACTGCGATATGATCTTCGCCATAGACAATATTCCTTTTTTACTCAGATTAGTCATTATAGCGCGATATAAATACAAGTGACACATCTATCGCATATTGCTGGGTTGTCGTATCTCAAGTCAGATTTTTATCTCCTTACGTAGGCTACCGTAGCCTATTTCAATGCATACTTGTGTTGTTCGGTTGAACGCGCGTGCTTGCGGTGTGTTTTGAAGTCATTAGTCGCGTTATCAACCTGCTACTCGGCTTCAGGAGCGCACAGACCTATAAAAGGAATATCGGGAAGTTTAATTTCCTCCAGAGCACCCTGATAGATTTAACATATACAGGATCTGCTGGAAAGGGTGCAGTGAGTGTTAGATCGGGTAGTCTGTTCTAGTAAACAGAGACGCGTAAAAGTGATTCAGAAGTCGTACATATGCAGAACAACGTTCATCTCCACGCGTCCCGAAGGATATCAGCTCAGGTGTTCACGTCAAGCTCTCTCGGAGTTCTGCATCCCTCCAAGGACCTGCTTTGCTGGTGATAGAACCTCTTGTCCACCGGTTAGGAGACTACTATTATTTCACAGTCGATTAAGTACAGGCTGAACATGAGCAGGAAAACACGCCGCTGGATTTTTCACATTTTCCTCTGTTTGGGGATTATTTATTTAAAGATTGGGTAAGTGGGGTAAAATGGAATTTGTTTAACTATTTTAAACTGTAAACTATTTAGTAATGCCGCTGTTATGCAAAAATCCATATAATGTTGATGATAATTTAATTATTGCGTGCACATTGTCGGTTTACTGCCATTGTGAAGCTTGCATTTGATAGCCTAAAGTTGTGTGAATATATCGCGAGAAAAGAAACAAGAACAGTGGAACCGTTTTTGTTGTTGTTATATGTATCTATGTATCTGAAATATCTCAATGATATTTATTATCTAGATTTGTTTAGTTATTTAAAACACAAAAAATTATTCATTTCGTGTTACACAATTAAATTATTAATATTTGGGAAAAAAGTCAGTGTGGCCTAAACAAAATGTAAGACTATGTTGTTGCCATGAGAAAAATAAATTAAATTAAATTAAACACAGAGGACCCCTTTAGAAGACCCTTATTGTTTCAAGATCATTAAATTAAATGTTTAACCTTTTTATGAAATTAAGTTTTGTTCATGTCTTATTGAGTAGACTAACCCTATGAAAACTTCATATTTATGACTTTTTTTTACACACACACACACACACACACACACACACACACACACACACACACACACACACACACACACACACAAACAATAAAGACTTGTGTGTTTTCAAGGTGCTAATAAATGTAGTATTTTTTCTTGATGGATATACTACTTGATTTTTGTAGAAAATGTATGACACCAACATGAGTAAAAAGAGGACATTTCTAAGAACTTGGAACTAGATTTTAAAAAGATTTCTCTCGAACATACATCATTGTCCCATATTTGTTCCATGAAACGTTCTCTCTTCTTTTCCCTATAGAACAATATAAATATCCTATGAGTTATAATAAATAAAAACATCCATATCATAGTTTAATTGTCTCTCAAAGTTAATTAATGCTCAGTTTTATTACCATACATACACAGTATACTGTAAATTATCTTTTAGTCATGGCCCACGATTCCAGAAAAACTGAAAATATTTAATATTTTTCTGTATAAATATAAACCCTTATTTCTAAACTTTGCAGGGGCTTTTCCTCCGTGGTTGCGTTGGGAGCAAGTATTATCTGTAACAAAATTCCTGGTTTGGCCCCTCGTCAAAGGACTATCTGTCAAAGCCGGCCTGACGCTATCATTGTCATTGGAGAAGGAGCGCAAATGGGAATCAATGAGTGTCAGTTTCAATTCAAAAATGGAAGGTGGAACTGCTCGGCCCTCGGGGAAAGAACTGTCTTTGGAAAAGAGTTGAAAGTGGGTATGTTACCAAAATATTACATTTATATTGTTACAGTATTCAGAAATGAAGTGTTAGTATTTTTAAACTAGAGGACTCCTTTTGCAGGCGAAAAAAAGAAAAGCACAAAGAATGTTATTTGACCAAATCACTTTCTTTCAAGCCCTCGAGAGTGTCAAAGCCCAGATAAAGACGCTTTTAGGCTAAAAGTGTGGATGAGGATACCTTTAGATTTTGACAGTCTTTTTGATAATAGTGGTGAAATCACACTCCACTCTTATACACCTGCTAGAACATTCTTACTTTATTACAAATATAAAGTTTTCTTTGTAAAATTTTACAAGTCTGGAATGACACTGTAATTGTGTCCTGTTTCCCCTTACTTTGACATCTCATTTGAAATGATTTGTCATTGGATGTCATGCTAACATTAAGTGTCTTACAAGCCACAGTAACAATGTCAGGTAGGTTTCAGCTGCATTCATGGAGCAAGTGCCAACGCGGCTAGATTTATAGCCCTCTCAACAGTCCACCCTCTCAAAAGAATTCTTTTTCTAGTCGTCCTGTCTTATCTGTAGATTTGAATGATTTGGCAGTCAGGGTTTTCACTTTACCACGGGTATAAGTTACAGTGCTTGAATGGTAGGACCAAAAGAAAGTACAGTATTGTGAAGAAATGTAACAATATGTCACCTTAGAGAGACAAAGCAAAAGTAATTAAGTGAGTTTTTCACTCGGGTAATGTTATCCATTTTCCTAAGGCAAACTTTGGCCTGTTAAGGGGTCCTTCAGTGCTATTGAGCCTACGACACTTTGATGAATGGTTGCGCGAAGGACTTTGCTTTAGTTTCAGACCCTCTTTGGCTGCTAGCAAAGCGGAGTTTGCATTATTGCCTGGTTTTCCCAGTGGGAGATCGGAAATAAACTCCAAGATAATATTGAATGAAATTTCTCCTCTTTCCTTTTGCTGCGCGCTCTTATGATCCAGTCAGTGTTGCGATGGTGTGGTTGAGGCCCAGGGGAAAAGCTTAGATCTGTAGAGACTTGTATCTATCGCTGAAGGTGAAGCTGTATTTTATCCCTTTGCATCAAAGACAAGCGCCTCCAGAAAAAAAAAAACAAAGCAGCACAGGTTTTCGTCTCTTTCCATCTTATTCTGGAGCTGCACACACTCAGCCGTTTACACTTGAATGGCTGCCTGGATTTGTTGTGGGTGCTGATTATATTATTTAATGCTGTCTGCTTGGACAGCTGCTTTAGGTCTTGTGTTGTGTGCCCTCTCATCTAAGCGTTGCAGAGCTGACGCTGACCTAGAGTGACAAACCGTGGTCTCCGTTTCTGAAACGACCCAACTGCTTTATTTACCCAGACTCTTTTTGTCTATGGTCAGTATAGGGAGGATTAAATGTAGCGGACAACCGTTTAAACATGATTGGTTTCAGTGGGTGTATGACCAGTCATGCTCACAGTAGCAGAAGGTAGGAGATGAAAAGAGGTAGTTAATCCTGTGGGGAGGGGCTTGCGTATTCAAAAAAAGAAAAAAAGAAAAGTTGTTGAGTAATGTGCAATAATTTTCAGGGCCTGGTACCAAGGTCCACATTTGGCACACACAGCCATAGATTCCTCTTTTAGGTGCAAATATTGCCTTCTCCAGTACCAGTGGACCCGTTCACCTTTTTATCGTATATATGAATGAAGTTGCGATTGAAATATAGCTTGCTGGAAATCAGCAGTTGGACAGATATGCGAAAGGCGTACCATCTTTGTGCTTGTGTTACTTTATGTTGCTTGAGCGCAACCCTCCTAAATCTTCTCTGACTTAACCACCCTCTGGTATGCTCAAAAAATAGTTTTCCTCCAACAGCATTAATGCCTCAAGTCCAGACAAGTACATTGTATGAGGTTTATAAATTAACCTCTTGCATTTACAGTTTTGGCAAGAGACGTCTCGCAGAGAATCATGCGATGCCACTGCTTCAGATTTCTCTCGAAAATAAATGACACTCATGTCATAACACACATGTTTTATGGGTGTCTTATCAGCTGTGTTTGTGTTCAGAATATCTTGATTTGAGTAAACACAGCTCAAGTGATATACAAAGACACGGAGCATTCTACTTTAGTATTGATGAGAATTTTAAGATTTCGCATCAATGCAGTCTTCGTTTTCCTTTCCTCAGGGTACATCCCTTCTCCCCTGGCGACAAGCCCAAACAACTCATAAAAATCTCCACATAATTGATGCCCCAAACTGGCCTTTGTTAAATTGCATGGGCAGAGTTCCAAGATGTTTATCATCAGCAGGTCAACACATACCAATGTTAGTAAGTTTCAGGAAACCACTGCAGTTTCTTGATCGCTTGAAGGTGAAAATTCCTGATTTGCTGAGCCGGTCTGTTAACAGCTTGACATGTTTTTGTTTTTTTCACGTCTTGCCGTGAAATGATCAAAAGATAGCAAAGATATTAATTGCAATAACTCATGACATCACTCTTTATGAGGCCTAAAGAGGTTAACTTGTTAAGCGTTTCTTTGGTTCCAGGTGTGTAAATGATTCTTAGGACAGTCAATACATGATGACTCATTAATCCAGAAAAGGATATGTACATTTCCGGGGAATGTTAACATAACTGAGCGACAGTGAAGGCATCTTCCATGTAGCCACTTAGGAACACTTTTATCCAAAGCGACTTACATAGCTTTCAATTGTATTCCAGTGCTTTGCTGGCAGCATTAAAACGGTGACAAAGAAAATATTAAAATAATAATAATGAGAAAGAAGGAAAAAAAAAAAGTGGAAGTGTCCATTTGTAAAATTGGAATTTGGTTAATAGTTCACTTAAAAGTTCTTTGTTGCTTGATGTCACCTTACATAAAAAGTCCCTGAAATAACTCTTTGCGGGATTTTCAGACCTATCTTTGTCCTTATAAATGAAATGCACTGTTAACCTGGAAGTGCCCTGTTTAACAGTGGCAATCAATTATAGCAGTGTTCTGGCCAGGGAGGCACTGCATGCCTGAGGAGTTCATCTCCACAGGGTGGATCCCTCGTTCTGACGGAAGCTGGGACAGTGGCCAGACTAGAGTCTAAACACATACCCTCTATCTCTACCATTCTATTGTCTCTGAAATAAACCCTTGTCATTTGTGCTTATTAAAGAGATTGACCGTTCCTTCCTTTGCTCATCTTTGTGCAAACAGTTATTTGTCTTTCTGTTTCCTCTCTATGACAACTGAAGGACAATTATTTGTGTGTTGAGTAATCACAGGTTTGTGATCCATGTTTGTTTTGCCTATGTTGGGTTCTAGATCATTTTTTATAGGCCTTCCACACCAGCTTCCCAAGGCCATACTGTTAATCAGTGTGTGAAGTGTGCGTGATAAATGAACTACACTTGACTCAACTAACACATTTCATTATTGCTATGAGTGTCAAGATATGCCAGGTATGTAGTGGGGTTTAAAACTGCCTATAACTGGATCTTCTTGTCAGCAATACTGACATAGAATGTTCTTTTGGTTCCAGGCAGTAAGGAGGCAGCCTTCACCTACGCCATCATCGCTGCCGGGGTCGCCCATGCCATCACGGCGGCCTGCACGCAAGGTACGCTGAGCGGATGCGGCTGTGACAAGGAGAAGCAAGGCTTCTACAACCAGGAGGAAGGCTGGAAGTGGGGAGGATGCTCGGCTGATATTCGCTACGGTCTGAGCTTCTCAAAGGTGTTCGTAGACGCACGGGAGATCAAGCAGAATGCCAGGACACTCATGAACCTCCATAACAATGAAGTGGGACGCAAGGTACGTGGCACAATCTATAAGATGTGTATAAAAACATTATTAGGTTGTTTATTTTACATTCTTGTAAGTCCTGCAAGCTATGTTATTTGAATTTGCTCTGATTTGGAGTGGGTACTAGATTAGAATAGCAATGCAACTTCGTTTTTGGCATGCACATGACCAGCCATTTGTGATTATGGTAAAACTGTACAGTCAAACCAACATTTGGTTCAGACACCTTCAACATTTTCTCACATTATCACAGTTTATTCGTTATAGTTTAGAAAATGGTAATAAAATATGACAAGAACTCTGTCAGAACAAATTCATCTTGATAATGTCAGATAACTTTGATAGAAAGGTATGCAATGGATTACAATCAACCAATCAGCTGTTAAATTGAAGTCCAATTTAGGTCAACCAATTACCAAGCAATGCAATTAAAGAAAAAAACACTTATACAAAACATGGCCAGGTCAAAGTGTCTGAATAGTTTTGGATTTTTTTTTAGTTTTGAATTAATTTTATTAACCAGTTTTACTGGTAGTCCACTGTATGAAGAATTTTTGGGTATAATATGTCACAGTTTACTTTATTTAGCTATCCTCACTAACATAAATGAACTATAGTGTCCTGCACCCACTAGTAAAAAATTATATCTGTTGTCTGAATAATTTTTGGTTTCACTGTAATTGTGCCTTTTAAGTGATTTAGAAATTGTAAAAGAGATGTGATTCAGTAGAGAATGGGCTAAGGTTAGGTTGGAAAGACATTCAAGAAACTGGGGGATTTTACAACCACATAAGTAAAAGAGATTTGGTGTGTAATTGAAAATATAACATCAAAACGCATACCCAGAATGCCCAGGCAGTTTGACTGACCTTCATAAGCTTATCACCAGTCAGTGCCAATCTGGAGAGTGTAATGTTTCAGCACTCTGGACAGAGCTTTTTTTGGGGGCTTTAAACCCCTAAGCCTGACCAGTAACCTTTTGTAATGTTTTATCATAAAAATATGGTATCTGTTGCCTCACATGCACCAGGACTCTCTTTACAGCAAATACATTCAGGCCCGTGCTTGTCCATTCACAAATTCATTGTGAGCTCAAATGCAGTTTTATTCTCTTCGTTGAGCAGTTCTCAATGAAAGGACGGTCCTGACATCAACATGCCACACCCGTTATTTTGATTGGTTAATAGATTGCAATACAGTGCCTCAGTGAAAATGCAAGGGGTGTGGCCTCTCTTAAAATTCATGGATCTTTCCTTTGTAAACTTTTCCGGAGACTTGCTGTTTATCAGGAATCAGCAGCATGAACACACTAAGCCCGATATGCATCCTAGATTGCAGACAATTGCCAAAAAGACTCCAGAAAGTCTGAGAGAGAGAAAAAAAAATAATTAAAAAGCGAGGTTTTCACAGCAAAATTGAAAAAGAGTGAAAGGAAGAGAAAGAGCGAGAGAGAAAAGACACATTAACCGACCACACCAAAGATTACGCCGCCTCGAACAGGCAATCCACTGATGCCAATCAGACCTCTCGGATATCTTTCATATCTAAACAGGCACTCTGCTTCACTGAGTTCTGTTTACGTTTGCCCATTCACTAATTCTGAGCTAACTTATGTTTTTTTCTCAGCGTTTTATTTTTTGCTGCACTGCTAGGGTATGCAAAATGCATTAATGTTTAGCATTTGTTTGCATGAAAAATAACTAGAGGTCAGGAAAAGATCTCAGCCTCCCTCGGTTACACTGCTGCTCATTATGTTTTGTTTTTACCTGTGGGGTTTGACGTGTAGGAATAACAAGGGGAAGCACACAGGCACCTGAAACCTGACTCCTGAGCTTTATCTGTGTACACTACACACAGACTGATTGTTGTAGGAACTCTGCGATCATCGTTCAGTCAGTGTTTATTTCATATCCTGTGCAGATTCCGCTCTATTGCTTATACAAGACTAGAGACTCCTACAGACAACCTCTGATAGTTTTCCCCTTGCAACAATTTGTGGAGTGTGTTGTGTACACAAATGAAACAGCTTCCTACAAGTAGTCAGAGAGCCTGTGAACACAAGCCGTGTTTTGCAGGCCCTCTACAGAACGAGAGGAATGAGGTAGTCTAGCACTGCAAGTTTAACAATCCTTGCATTCTTCAAATCGGAATGTAAAAAAAAAACCCTTTGTCTCAACCTGTTCCCAGAAATGTGCTTTAAAATACCCAACTGTATGCCACAGAGTGTTTGTTAATCTATAAAGATTGCGGTTTTCTGAAATATGCCTTATATTAGATGATGTGGATATATGCACAATGTCTAAACCATGGTTTATGACCAAAACTACCACATACCTTTTCGTAAATAAGATCTTTTCCTTCCTCATACATTCTCCGCTTAGCATCAGTAATTCTATCTTTTGTAACGGATGGTTGCACACTTCAAATTTGTCACCAGTCAGACTAACTAAATCAACAATGAGTCATCAAACAGTCTACTTTCATAATTACCTTAGGCTAAGATTCCTAAGGTATCTAGGTGCCTAAGTAATCCCAAAGGTATTGACTTGTTTATTTTTCCTCCCACCTTAGATCTTGGAAAAGAACATGCGTTTAGAGTGTAAATGTCATGGGGTATCTGGATCCTGTACCACCAAGACTTGCTGGACCACTCTCCCAAAGTTCCGGCAGCTGGGTTACATCCTCAAGGAGAAGTATAACCACGCTGTGCATGTGGAACCGGTCCGAGCCAGTCGGAACAAGAGACCTGCCTTTCTGAAGGTTAAAAAGCCTTACTCATACCGGAAGCCCATGGACACGGATTTGGTGTACATTGAGAAGTCGCCCAACTATTGTGAGGCAGATCCTGTGACGGGTAGCATGGGGACCCAGGGCAGGATCTGCAACAAGACTGCGCAGCAAGCCAATGGCTGCGACCTCATGTGCTGCGGCCGAGGATATAACACACACCAGTACTCACGCGTGTGGCAGTGCAACTGCAAATTTCTTTGGTGTTGCTACGTCAAGTGCAACACCTGCAGTGAACGGACAGAAGTGTACACGTGCAAGTGAAATATTTATCGCTGGGGTATTGATACACACACCTGTGACTGGATGACCACTGTTATGGATTCCAGGTATTGAGAGGAAAGAGCCATTTGCACTGGAAAACGTGGGTCTGGTGGGGTCTAGACGGAGCAGCTTTGCTCCAGAGCTCTGCTGAAGGCTTCAGTGTTGGTACCAGTAGACACCTTTCTGTTCCAATACTGAGCAACAGAGCGAAGTAGCCTGCAAAGGCTTGATCTGTGGACCGTGAGAAAGATGTGGGGTGTGATTGAGGATGTTCTGCTCCGTAGAGAGTACGGAAGGCATTTGTGAGGAACGTTTTGGCCTGAGGGATTGACATACAAATCTTACAACATTAAAAAAAAAACTGTACATGGACACAACAATGATATTTAACTTTTAATTTAGAGAAAATGGCTAATGTTAATTTATTTAATAAGGAAACTACTGATTTTTCTCGTTGTGTTTACTAGCTTAGATTTAGCTCTTCTCCTGTTTTGATATTGTGTTTTGCATAGAAATAAACTGACCAACTTTTACACTGTACAACCTGTGCTTTAGCTTAGGGATGAAACGACGACAATGCACGATACAAAAACAAGTGCGCTGCACTCAAGGTGTAATTACTAGTCTCTGAAAGCGGAGACTCTACTGTCTTTAATGTATCATTGTGATTCTTTGTACTTCCATTTTCCCCTCTCCTTCAGTGTCAGCCCTTGCACATATACCCCTTATGTACAAATACACACTGGAATTTTGCATCATGTTTGAAGACTCATTCCTTCCGAAGTGAATAAACAAGTAGTGTCATTCTTCCACAAGAACATTTGTGATTCAAATGGCTTAAATTGGAATAGGCGTATTTACATGGGAACTAGATTCTACCCACTTACACTTAAACTTTATGACCTCAGTTGACACAAAGCTTTATGCTAATGAGACCACAAGCTCCCCTCGCTTTTGGCTAATATTTGCTCTGTTGGCAGAGAAAGAGAATCAGTACTTAATTCACTTTGGAATGGAACAGCCTCAATACAGATGCCCCACCTGCTACTGATGTGGAATGTTGAGATCAGATAACCAATTCTATTAATGTTATATATTATAGGTAATATGACACTTTTTGCTGCTAGTTTTGTTCTGCAACGGTAGTTAATGCTAGTAGTATTTTGTGCGTTGTGAGCAAATGTGGTTGTTCAGACAGATTGTTCCTGTGTTGACATATATTTTGTAAGAGATTATTTTTATATGAGTATTTTATTTATTTTTGTGTAAAGGAAAAACCCACTATCAATGTTCTTTAGATGGACAGAAATTAGAGAGATAAGCTAGAAACAGTGTGATTGTGTCATGGTACCAGCTTGAGCTTGATCAATTTATGTTAACTACGTCTCAATGAAGTTTCACTCATAGCGGCGTAGTTAACTAAGTACGTAATGATGACATCACACTGGTGTTCAAACATTCAAGTAGCATTTTCATGACAGAGGTCCTGGATGTGGGATCAGTAAGGGAAACTAGTGAAATAATCCTGGGACAAAACCCTCTGGTACTGAGAAAAATTCATGACTGAGGGTTTTTACCAAAGAACATCTGAATTTAAGCATGGCGCTTTGTCAAGAGTCTAAAACAGGACGGACTTGATGTAATTATTTTACAAAATCAGTGATTTCAACAGATGTTTTGCCAAATTGATTGTACTTCATGATTGTGTCATCATAAATGATGAAAAAATGTTGTGCATTATGTTTTGAACAGTGTTAATAAATGTTTCATTGGCTTGCACCAGTTTTTTTTCCTAGGAGGGCTACAACATTTCCAAGGCGTATTTTTATAAACTTTATAAACATAGTTTTTATAAACCTGACTTAAACTAAATTACCTGCTATTTTGAATCATCACATTGACCATACAATCGTTCAGCCTTATGTCTTATCAAAACAGAGTCATCACTAGCTTGACAGTCCCTCAAATTAGTAAAGTGGCAAAACATCCACTGCCGTTAAGTTATGGTTGACTACTTGGTTTTGACAGTTTTTTCTTCATGGATGACCGCAGGGCAGGGAGGAAGCTAACGAAAGTACTTGCATGTTAATGGTAGGGCTGGTGTATGGCTTTAATTGATGAGTAGCAGTGAGGAGGGTGTCTCAGCAATGGGCAGATACGGAGGGGGGGGGGTTGTGGGGGGAGAGGGGTGATGGATTACTCTGACATCTGCTTCATTCACTTCCCAGCGCCGTCACCACAACAACACCATTGTGGCCCCCAAAAATGCTGTCCGGTCTCCCTGAGAAGCAGGCCTGCCCATTAGCGAAATGTTAACTATGCAAAATCCAGCTAACTTTTGGATGCTATTTAATTTGTTCCCTCTAAAGGCGAAAGGGATGGCAAAAAGAGAGGCTTTGCATTGTGAAGGATGATGTCAAGAGGAATTTCAATCCAAAAGTTAGAAAAGATCTTAGCATCACCCCTTGAATAATCACCACAAAACGCTCCTTTGAGAATCGGATGAAAACTCATCAATAGGCAGCAGCGTGAAAAGGCAGCTGGCCAAACAGCCTTGGTTAAAGTAACATCGACACCCAGTCACCATGAGCTGAATCACAATATTGTGTGGTTTTGAAAAACCTTTTGGATGTTACTCTCTTTGGCTCAGGCGCCTGATTCTTTTCCACATTCTGAATGGCATGACGTTGGAGAGCTTAACACTTGTAGATGGAGGAGACAAGAAGTGTTAGAAGAACAATTAAGGGGAGACAAATTCCACATCTAGTAGCCTCCGTTCATTACGCCTTCACAATGAAGCCATTTAGTTAACAGAAACTCTCTGTGAAAATCTTCGTCTCGGAGTTACGTTTTCTTGTCATCATGCCAATATGTCTCCCACCATTATGCTATCATGGCTGCTTAATTTCAGATGTTCAGGGATCAAAATATTACCTTCCAGCATCTCTTCTATGTAATGCGTTCGTGCTGCAGTTGAGCAGTTAGCCACCTACAAGAAAGTTAACTAAACCGCCAGCCAGGTGTTCGGCGTGATGGCAGAACATCATTGCCTATGCATCTCACCCTCAGTCTGACTGCTGTTCTTGAGTTTAATATCATGCTGTCTGCCAGCAACTGTTAATGCCAAAAGGCTATCATTGAAAGGCTAATTAAGATTCCCGCAATGTTTTCCTATAAACTGCGCTGTTTCACTGCCAAACCATTCATCGTTTAACGTCAACGCCTGTCTAGCAGTGTGATGGTTGTGAACCGAGTCTTCCCCAGCTAACATGCGCTTTACGGGCCACTGTGGGCGCACCTGTGCACACCTGGAATTCAACAGAAGCCTTTGATTTATAGCTGCCAGCTCGTCTATGTGAAGCTACAGCTGGAGCTTTGCCGGGACCAGGCCACAGAAGACTGGCAGTGTCCTCAAGAAATTTCCTGGCCTGGTAACTAAACCAACTTCAAATGTCACGATGACCGTTGTGACATTTAATCTGTAAGCCATGCATTTTAGGATAAGTGGGAAACATTGGTGACTTCATTGAATTCACTAATTGTACTTTTGGGTGAGATGAGCTGTTAATTCAGTGTGGGTTACTATAGGTGGCCTAAATAAATGACTGCCCACTTTTCACAAAATTTGTCCTAGGAACTTTTTTCCCCCCAGACCTGTTGCTGTCTGCGTTTCCATCATAGTCTAAAGTACCGTGAAGATTAGTCCGGGGACGTAGGACTGCTCACGACTTTCCAGTTCACCCTGTATTTTGTATATAAGCATATAAGCGTAATTAAGCATCATCGTCATCCATTGGTCGTAGTTTTTTTAAATGGTGGTTGAAACAAAATGCTGTAAAAACCGAAACAAAAACCAATAAAAACCGCCGTGAACCAATCAGCATGTTTAGCACCCAAGTCCCACCAAAAGTACTACCTCGCGAGCAGGGACTTTCTGAGGGGGAAATTTTTACTCTGAACTTCATTTAGACCCTGACCCTAGATCCTGCGGAACACACCAAGTACCACCCCAAAGTCCCTAGTTCCTAGGGAAAGTTCCTGCAGTGGAACCACGGCTTATTAAAATACTTAAATCATGCAAAGAGCAATAACTTTTCTTTAAATTATTATTTTTTATTAAATCATATTACAGCACAAGCATACATGTAGCACAGCAGGCATTGTTGAGGATGAACTTTCAAAGAACTTATGACTTCAGTTTCACTCCTCAGATATCAAACATAAATCAGACAAACAATGTGAATTGTTCTCTTAGGGCAGAGAGACACACTAAATGTTCCACTGGCACACTTGTAATTTGCCAGTGGTGTCCCTACATTTATGATCGTTTGAGTTCCAAGGGTTGAACCCTGTAGCGCATTACAAACACCTGTTTAAGTGGAGTAAACTGCATGAAATTATTGATGGAATAATACATACAAAAAATAAACATTTTAATACTCATTTTAATACTGCTCGTCTTTCTAGTCCATGCAATTACAATGAATGGAGGCTGAAGTTTTGAGAAACAAATTATGCAATGTGATTACATGATAATATAAATACTTACAGTTGTTGAAGGGTGAAACTATAGTGTAACGATTCTTAATTTCCATTTACTACTTGATCAGCAATGTCTTACGGATGACTTTCTGATATATAATGCTTGACCAAACAGCTTATCCTAAAGAGACTCTAATCCTGTTGATGTGGTTATCACAGACCTAACACTATGCATTAGGATTCTTTTCTTTGTGCACAACACAAAACTGAATATAGGGAACATCTACGGTTGCTCAACAGGTGCACAACCATACAGTTCTATAGTAATTAGAAAACAAAAACAGTATTAAGGTGTCATATAGTCTTTCATCTCAAGAAGAGCTTGACAAAAGAACATATAGAAAGGTATACTCAAATTATGTCTTGTATCAGAGCCTGAGGGACAAAGGCAACTTAGTATTTTGAAAAAGGATTAGCAGTCTTACTGCTCACTTCCTTTGAAGAGAACCACAAACATGTAGATCAAGATTGCTTCTCACAAATAATAACTTTATTTTACATATGTGTGCTGGAGTATCATGGTCCCTTTGTCATGTCACATGAGACAAAAATGGCTACAATCTGTATATCTCATCTCCATGGATAACATCATGAGCATGCATAACAACATGTTGAGATGTTTGGTATAATAACAGAAGATTATAGTTGAGCCTGTAATCATGGAAAAAAGAAAAAATATATATTTATAACGTCCCCAAACCCTTTAAAGAACTCCACATCATGACCGTGTCAGTGTAACCCCTCCTGTTCGAACTGCCTGCTCCAAGCTGGATTCAAACCCAGGTCCGCTGGCATGAGAGTCAACAAGACTCTAACAAGAAGGCTAAAGGCTGCAACCTCTACCGTCAGTCGCTAGAGCATCTCTTGAGATCAGAGGAGTGAGGTTTACTCGCACAGCGACTACTAGCTGGCCTCCATTACACTCACCCCCCTCCGGGTCACAACATCAATGTAACCCCTCCTGTTCGAACCGCCCGCTCCAAGCGGGACTTGAACCTGGGTCCGCCGGCATGAGAGTCGGACGCTCTAACAAGAAGGCTAGCTGGCCTCCATTACACTCACCCCCCTAAACCTCACTCCCATCCGGATCTGACAAGAAGGCAAGAAGGTGTATATTGTTTAAAGCTGTGAGAACTACACTCACATTGTGTAAATTATTTATTGTTTATTGTAGAGTTTACTGTGCTGTGAGTAATTGTGGGCGCATCAGATGTGTAATCTGATGCCGCTTTAAATGTTGTATATGTCATGTCATAACTGCTATGTTGCTCGGAACTGCACCTAAGAATTTCACCTACTGTTGCACTTGTGCATATGGCTGTGTGACAAAGTGATTTGATTTTGATTTGATTGATCACAACACCAATGTAACCCCTCCTGTTCGAACCGCTCGCTCCAAGCGTGACTCGAACTCAGGTCTGCTGGCATGAGAGTCGGACGCTCTAACAAGAAGGCTAAAGGCTGCAACCCCTAGCGTCAGTCACTAGAGCGTCTCTTGAGATCAGAGGAGTGAGGTTTACTCACACAGCGACTACTAGCTGGCCTCCGTTACATTAGAACGTTCTGGGAATGTTACTAGGTGACGTCCTTGACACCAACAGGGACGTTAAGAGAACCTTCTGGGAACGTAACATTTCTAGCTGGGTTAGAATACTCCGTAATTTATGGTCAGTAGAGTAAGACATCATTTGAAACTGTAAAGGGTCTGTTTTTATTTGTGTACTCACAATAAAAATGTTTTTTGTGGTGCATAGATCGTCTCTTCTTCATCTGTTCTTTTTCCTTTTTTGGCGGTTAGCAAACAGCGTTGCATTACTGCGTGCACCCCCTTTTTATTGGAGTGTGGATCGCCTGTTACTGGCTGTATTCATCGTCTAACTATATGCACCGAACCATGACAGTTCAGGACGAATGCATATACCATTACACCCCTAATAGATACCATCAGAAAGGTTCTAAAATTGAAGAGAAAAGGTTTTGCCCAAACCTGTGAATGTGCCCAAGCATCAAAATTACAAGCATCTAGCATCAAAATTACAAGTTCTTAGAAACAACATAATCTCTTAATTGTGTGCGTGTGCGTGTTGGTCTGTGTTTATTTGGAGGTTGGGCTGGGGGGATTTGGACTTTCACTTAAGACACATTCCAATGGTTGTTAGTTTTGTTGCTGACAGTCGTAGCCGAATGAGGAGTACGACACAGGAGGTCCTGGGAGGCTTTACAATGAAGCTGATCTCTCATGTTGCCATAGGAAATACCATCAAACTGCTCTTAATAACAGATCTCGCTCTCTGCTGGCCTCTCCTCATCATGTGTGGCATGTGTCTAAAATTACACTCCATGTATAATGTCTTCCCAGACCTGTGCCAGCTTGTTACTCAACCCAATTTGTGGAATATAGAGGAACAATATTGGAGGGATATTTAAAGAGCACAGCCCAGGTGGAGGTGGGTGTTTGTACATTAAAAGACTGAAGTGCGCTTCTTCGCTTCATCCCTTTAGATGTGTAAAGAATGTGTTAATGACTCCAGTCAAAGACGACCTGAGCACTGGAGGCCAAACAAATGGGAAGGCTGTGAATACATCAGCACAGGAGCAGTTCCAACTTAATGCGGTGAAAACTGTAATTTTAAGAGAAAGGAACAGAAATAATAGCAGGATTATGGCGGTAAAGCAGCCATGTCCGTGGCCTAAAGCACAGGGATAAATGTACATTTGCTCTTTCCGTGCCTTAAGTTCTAAACAGAGGAGGATGTTGGTTACTTTTATTAGGGTTTCTGTGAATCCCTTTCATCTACATGTTTGTATGATCTGAAAGTGTTTTACTGCTACTTGTGGTATATGAAATGAATAGATAAATAGGCGGTTGTGATGCTTTCCTATTTTAATATATGGAAATGAGTTTTTGAGATAAGTAAGGTATTATCAAAGTCACACTAGTTGTTCTGTAAACATTTATAAGTCTAAATAAGTATTACAATTATATTGATAGTGTCAGTGAATGCATGTGTGAGAAAAAGAATGTGTGTTGGGGTGGGTTTTCATATTGCAAAATGAAGCATGAAAGATGGTTTAGGGTGACAGCTTTGCATTACCGGTCAAATATGCCATCACAGCATTAGATTTATTAATTCACTCTTTTTCATCACCTCTACAAGAGCACAGTTAGTGAAAGGAATGTAGTCGATCATCTCTGATGGTCTCCCTGAAAGAAGAAATAAAAACATTAGCACTGCAGTGACAGAGCAAACCATGGCAAGCCTGTATTTTGAACTGCTTGATGACAGATAAACTCTGCATCACTTAAATTAAAACAATTGAGTCAGCCGCAAAAGGTATTCAGTGACAAAAGCAGAGAAATCACTTCATTATTCACCTACTACACTACTGTACTTCAGGTTTTTGTGGATGCTTGCTTGTAAGATACAAAAAGTACCCATTACTGAGTAACATTTCTTGGCTTATTCAAAATCGTACTGTACATGATTCATGTTTTCCAACCAGTATTCACGACAGAAAATATACACCTAAAGATCATCATTTTATAGCATTCTTTGAGATGAGAAGCCCCAAAGCCAAAAGCTCAATTGTTCCGCTTATAACAAATTTGAGCAATAATTGCAATTTAAGAATCACCCACAGTTCACCCTAGTTCAAGGCCAAGTGTTTGATTTCAACGCCAAAGGCACCAGACCCGAGTCCTGTATGATAAGTACAGCAAGCCAAGACTTTCTGGGCCCAGAGGGCTTAAAGGGACTTTTGCTGCCCTCCTTTTGGTTCACCCCCCACTCCCCAGCACCACCACACCCCAGAGATTTAAGAGAGCTCAAGAAACATGAGCAACATTTTCCTCTTTGAGTTATGTGACCTACCTGGCTCTGGGGCTTACCTGTTCAATATGTCTGAACACTGACTAGTCATATTTCATAGTACAGTAATGACTCTGGTTATACTAGACTTTGGTGACTAAAGGGTCTTGATATTGTGCATTCTATTACTGTATAACTTAATTTATACAATTTATGGATGACAATTCAATAATGATGTTTTCCAAAAGAACGTCTCTACCTTTAATCCCTTAGATACTTATGATTGCAGTGTTTGCTCACTAAGACAAAGAGAACCTCGGAGCGAGGCTTATTGAGACCTTAACGCATCATCAACTCAGACTGGCTTGAAATGTGTCTCATCATGCATGTCTACTGAGAAACAAGAACAAGTACACATGACAAATTCCAACGCTGCATAATACTTCTGTGACTCTTTAAACTGTTTGGATGTTCTTTCCATTAGTGGAAGAATTTCTTCTCCTTCGTTTTTTTCCAAGTAAGCTGCCATTTTATGCAGGACACTTGGATCATTTATTGATTGTTAAATAGGATTCTGGATCAGTGATAACAACCACTGCCTTCCATCTACCAGTTCAATACGAGGTCACCTTTATGACACTGCGAAGCGAGGTGAATAGCATAATGACTCTGACTACGTGGCTTAGTAATTTCAACTGGCAACACCAGCTGAGTACTGTTTCACTGAAGCTCCTTCCAGAAAACAAGTTTGAACAAGCAACAAGATGCAGATTCTTCAGGGAAAAGAGTTTGGCTCAACTGCATGCCAAGAGAGACTTCAAGGAGTGGCAACATTTTGCGTTCATACTATCCCAGCCACACACAAGAATACAGTCAGAATATATGTAACGCATAGCACAAGGTCTCCAACATTGTTTGGTGGATATCAGGTAAATGAGCGGCTCTTTCAAGAAACAACAATACTGGCAAGCTGAATTTCTGGCATAGGTGACACACTTGGCAATGACCTTTCAACTTGTCTGTGTGTCTGATATTCTGACAACTTTGGCACAGCAAGAAAGAGAGTGTAAGGGATCAGACCCAGTTTTGAAGTGCTATAATACAATTACAGTTGCTCAGGTTGCACGAGCACAACTGTGTAGACTAGAGATGGCTTGAGATACTGTGACACGATGAATGGGCCGATTTTATTCCAAAATCAAGTAGCTAATTTGAACCTTTTTAGCTGTGTAGTAGGCTTTATATTTTCTCATATTTATTTATTTGCTCAACTAAATACAGTATGCATAACTCTTGCCATGGCATTAACAGAATTTTCCGCCATTTATGAGACAACGCTTCCCCATCATTGATGGAATTTTCTGGCTTCCTGTGTTTTCACTGTTATACGGTAAGGGGTGCTATTATGCATCTTCTTAAAAAGTACAGAATCTCAAAACACATGAAAAAAAGGAACAAAAACAAGTAATACAAGCTTTGCTTATGCACATTGTAGTCTTTGGAAAAAAAATCATCTTTTTTGTTCAAAATGTTGCTTATGAAACTTACCCACTTTACCCAAGTGTTGATTAAAAAAAGACTACATGAAGCTAAAATAAAACGTTTAAAAATGTTTGGGTTAAAAAAAGAGGCGCTGTTCTTTCTTTCGATGTATTGCATGTACAGATGTCCATACTACAAAATATTCTGGGGGCCATGAACATTTTTTGAAAATTAGCAAAAATGCTGGCGGTGGCTGGCAACTTTAAATAACAAAAATAAAAAATAAAGAAAAAGTGGGGGGAGAAAGAGTTAAACACCCCCCCAAAAGTAACTCATCTCCACCTCTTAATCTTGATCAGTATGAATGGATTTCTTAAAAACTTGTGTACCTCATGAAATCATTGTGATGGCCCTGGCCTGGTAGATCTGTGCACCTGGCAATGGAGCTAGTTTAAGCAAACAGATGTGGGAAGCAAGTTCATATTTCTGAGGCAAAGGAAAATAAGACTGTTTCCCTCTACCCCTATTCCAAGTGGCGCATTCCCCTTTCCCAGGGTTGCCTCATGTTGCTTATTGCTGTCCCCCACTATCATTGTTTGGACAGCTTGAAGCTTCTTCAAGAATGGAAAGTTGATATTTGGACTTAAAACGTTCAAACTGATAATTTGCTGGAACAGTCAAATATCCACTTGGAGGAGGCCTGGATTTGTATTCATGCTTCAAATATTAAACTAAATCTATAAAATAAAGTAATGTCAAATTACAATTTGTAAATATTTTTCCATGTAAACGTTTTGGCTGCTGCATCACACTTCGTAAAATTATCCCGAGATGTGCCTGTATTCTACTCCATTCTGCTGTTTATGAAGGCAAGAATCTGTTCCGTGTGAACGCCTCGTATAATGTTACGATTTTCCTCGTCAGTTCTGCATGCTCAGGTTAGTTGAATAACGAAGCTTCATGAAGCTCCACTGGCTGTCTCCACAGTTCAGCGCTGGGTCAGAGGAGACTGTGTACATGTCCTTCTCTCTTCAGAAAAACACAGCTGGGCAGCCTGTGCTGATGTCAGATGAAGACACAAGGAGAGAGATGTTAATTAAATAACTCTTCCTGCACTGGCTGACCATTGTGGAATTAAATGGTGGGGGAGATGACATTCTACTCACCATTTCTGACAAAGAGCATCAAGTGGAACCAAATGTAGTTGTACCAAATAATGTATCTTCAGGTTAAAATACATTAGTTTGTCCTGTTACGCTAATCTTAACATAAAGAGTGGAATCTGATAAAAAAAAAAAATTGTAACGAGAGCGAAGAAGGATATCCAGCAGCTTCCCCCTCACGATTGTAGTGAGCATCTCTGTTCAGACCACATCAACAAGAGAACTCAGCAGCAGCCAGTACAGACCTGTTCCACAGAGATACACCTTCATCTTATGTCATGTAAGTGTAACACTGTGCTGGAATGTCTGCTGGGGTCCTGGGGGCCACTCTCCCATTCAGCAAACAATCACTGCCAGCTAATAAAGGAGGTATTTGTGTGATATGTCAGCGGTTTGTGTGAGGCTTCGATGGAATGAGATGGTGTGGGGAGATAGCATTCACAGCCTCTCCAGGAGGGGAAACATATACTATTATTACCAGAAGCCATTGTCACAGCGAGCTCTTTGAAATAAAATGTGGCATGGCACTGTCAGCCGATACTTGTGCGATCAAAACCCACAATAATTCGCAGCTCCTCAGGAACATTGATCTCCAGTTACTGGAGGAACGGCTACAAAACTGTTAGCTATTCACAGTGACCCTGTTTGTAAGGTAACTTTTTGGGGACCTATAGATTGATACTAGCAGTGAGTCAATTATTCTTATAATCGTTTTAAACAGTGTTGGGGGTAACGCATTACAAGTAACTTGAGTTACGTAATAATATTACTTTTTCAAGTAACTAGTAAAGTAACGCATTACTTTTCAAATTTACAACAAAATATCTGAGTTACTTTTTGAAAAAAGTAACTCAAGTTACATTTTCACATTTATTTGACTGACAGCTCTCCTGTCCTCATGTTGAGAAAAATTGAGAGTAAGTGCAGAAGCACTTGTGTGTAAATGTGTTATTGTAGTTCTAGACTAAATGTGAGCATTTATTTATCTCACTTGCACAATAAAGATTCTGTCCTCCTCAAAATTAATAAAATCAGTCAAATGCAAAATCAGAGTACTATGCAAACCTCAAATATATAAATGTTAAATATAACAAATATTTTTATACATTTAATCTACCTTTATTGACCAATGTCTTGCTACTTACCTTCAATGATTCAGTTAAACCATGAGCACATATTACTAGATTTTTTGTTTTTATTGGTAAAACTTTTTCGCTCCTGCGTTCTACTCTTCCATTATCCAGAATGGCAGCACATTTTTACCTCAGCCTGAGGCGTATTAGTTCAATTTTGGTATGAAGAGGTCTTTACATTTTCACAAAAATATAGCTTTTTTTGCTATTAAAAAACAAAACAAAAAAACAAGCCCTGCCCAGGTGAGAAAAAGTAACGCAAAAGTAACGTAACGCATTACTTTTCTTAAAAAGTAACTAAGTAACTCAATTAGTTACTTTTTAAGGGAGTAACGCAATATTGTAATGCATTACTTTTCAAAGTAACTTTCCCCAACACTGGTTTTAAATATATATAAAATATATTTTTACAAAATTATAATAAGAATAGTATTTTTATCACGAATAGCATGAATGAATTACAAAATGATAATTTCCTTGGTAAAAGGCTAGACAATCACAGTAAAGGTAATGTATATACAGAAGTCTTCAAAGTACAGTGACAGAACAACTTGTCAAGTCGTCTCTTTCATTTATATAGTGCTTTTTACAATACAGATTGTTTCAAAGCAGCTTTACAGTGATAATAGGAAATTAATGCAAAAAGAAAGACATTTTCCAGCTTAAGTTTTTGATTGATTAATTTCCGTAGTAAAAAATAATAGTTATTAACTGAAAACAATGTTTTCTATGGTGACGCATTGCTGCCACATACTCAATTATGTCGTAATAACGAGATGTTATGTCGTTTTAACGTCATCTTTTCTCGTAATAACAAGATGTTAGGTTGTTAAAACAACATTTTTCTCGTTAAAACTACATATATTTTCTCCTAATAAGGGCATGTGTTGTATAGTGATGTGTGTATATATGTCTGTATCCACATTAGAGAATTCATATAGACCATGCCTTTGTCACACTTCCATGTTTGAAAAGCAGAAGCAAGCTCAGCGTAAAATAGGTTCATCCGCTGCCTGTATCAATGGCAGTGCCCATAGCACGAAATTGTTGTAATTTATTGATGTAGCCTAGTTCTTAACAGCCATGGGTAGCAGGTGCCCTGGATCATTTTTTTGTAGGTCTTTCTTTAAAGTGTTTCATGTTCGTTTTCTATAAATTGTATTTTAATTTTGATCAAGGTTTCATTAACTGCTTGTCTGTATTTTTAATAAATAAGAAGCAAACCAAGAACGCCGGGAATGGATTGATGTGTAACGAACCCACTGGCCATGTTTCCGCGGCCTTTGAGTAAGGCTGAAACTATAGCGTCTTTCTGTTTTTAATACATTTCTTGAATGTCTTAATTACAGTAGGCCTTATAGATAGTTATATTTGTGGCTGCACCGGGGTCCATCATTACTAGGTTAAAGTTACGCCACTGAGGCTAATCATGAGCGATCCATGGCACCTGCTACCCATGGCTGTTAAGAACTGTAGGCTATCAATACATTACAACAATTTTGTGCTATGGGCGCTGCCATTGATACAGGCAGCGGATTAACCTATTTTACGCTGAGCTTGCTTTTCAAACAAGTGTGACAAAGGCATGGGCTAAATAAATTCTCTAATGTGGATACAGACATATATACACACATCACTATACAACACATGTCCTTATAAGGAGAAAATTTATGTTGTTTCAACGAGAAAAATGTCGTTTTAACAACATACAATCTCGTTATTATGAGAAAATTGTCGTTTTTACGCCATAAGATCTTATTACGAGAAAAGATTGAGTGGAAAAGATTGAGTGGAAAAAATAATATGTATGTGGCAGCAATGCGTCACCGTAGTTTTCAACCGATAACAGTAAACTTTTAGTTCCCGTGGATCCGTGTGAACTGGAATCATTTTGATAACTTATTTCTACAGAGAAAAATGCTTGTTGTGAAAAAAAGGGTTGTTGTGTCGATGAGGCCTTCACAAGGGAAAAACCTTGGGATTAAACAGAGAGACTAATATTAGCGTAGATGCCAGTGGCAGCTGGTGCACAAACAAACAGAATTAGTAATGGTTAATTAACCATTTAACAAGTGATATGTATCATTACTGCTTAGCTAAAACATGGAAGCATTTTCTACTGCCCAATAATGTCCTACAAACAATGTTCATATCGAAGGCTATGAAAACAAACAGTGGATGTAATGTGTAGGCTATGCTATATTTAATCAGCCTATGTGCAAAAAAGGGGGGTTACATCACACTGCATTTTTAATATTGTAACATTACAATCTAAAAACAAAATAATGCTTTTTAAAGCAGAACTTAAATTCACTAAACTAAAAATAGCTTTTTAAAAAGCACAGACTAATTATTAGGCTATTTTGATTACCCTACATTACTGCATTCATAAATACTTGTAGGTTTGAAATTCTACAAATGGCACATTTATGTTAACCACCAACAAAAAATATTTTAGCAAAATGTATATTTTAGTCATATTATTGCGCTACGTCTGTTTGGCGTGCATTCGCACGGCTGCGCTCGTTCACGGAAGTTCCACTCCTGACAGCAAAATATTTGCTAGATTTACTAACATTTACAGATGGAGAATATTTAAACAGAAGTGAGATTTCATTTGACATATTACAAACAGGTATGTTTGTTCCCACCAATTGCTGCACAAGTTAAGGTTACGCATGGTGACGAAAGCACGTTAGTGCTAGCCCTCCCGGTACCCATAGAAAATGCATTGTATGGAGGTCTATGAGAACAGGGCGATTCTTGGCCAGAGTGAAATTGCCCAAAAAGAGGAGGTACTCCACAGAACGTGACTTGACACTGATTGGACTATATATCCTGAGGCAGATCAAACAGTCTAAAACAGTGAAAGCTAGAGTAAAAAATCCGTTCCTTTCACGATTTGGTAGTGAAGAAACCACCCCTGGTAGATGCCATTCTTTTTATGATGTAACAAGTACACCAGGTGTTATCAGAAGTGTTCCCGGTTCCAGCTGAACTAATTTATGCAGCCTAACAGTCATTCAATTATAGATATGGATAAAGTGTTCCGTGTATGCCATAATGTAAGTGTCATTATACAGGGAGTGCAGAATTATTAGGCAAATGAGTATTTTGACCACATCATCCTCGTTATGCATGTTGTCTTACTCCAAGCTGTATAGGCTGGAATGCCTACTACCAATTAAGCATATTAGGTGATGTGCATCTCTGTAATGAGAAGGGGTGTGGTCTAATGACATCAACACCCTATATCAGGTGTGCATAATTATTAGGCAACTTCCTTTCCTTTGGCAAAATGGGTCAAAAGAAGGACTTGACAGGCTCAGAAAAGTCAAAAATAGTGAGATATATTGCAGAGCGATGCAGCAGTCTTAAAATAGCCAAGCTTCTGAAGCGTGATCATTGAACAATCAAGCGTTTCATTCAAAATAGTCAACAGGGTCGCAAGAAGCGTGTGGAAAAACCAAGGCGCAAAATAACTCCCCGTGAACTGAGAAAAGTCAAGCGTGCAGCTGCCAAGATGCCACTTGCCACCAGTTTGGCCATATTTCAGAGCTGCAACATCACTGGAGTGCCCAAAAGCACAAGGTGTGCAATACTCAGAGACATGGCCAAGGTAAGAAAGGCAGAAAGTCGACCACCACTGAACAAGACACACAAGCTGAAACGTCAAGACTGGGCCAAGAAATATCTCAAGACTGATTTTTCTAAGGTTTTATGGACTGATGAAATGAGAGTGAGTCTTGATGGGCCAGATGGATGGGCCCGTGGCTGGATTGGTAAAGGGCAGAGAGCTCCAGTCCGACTCAGACGCCAGCAAGGTGGAGGTGGAGGTGGAGTACTGGTTTGGGCTGGTATCATCAAAGATGAGCTTGTGGGGCCTTTTCGGGTTGAGGATGGAGTCAAGCTCAACTCCCAGTCCTACTGCCAGTTTCTGGAAGACACCTTCTTCAAGCAGTGGTACAGGAAGAAGTCTGCATCCTTCAAGAAAAACATGATTTTCATGCAGGACAATGCTCCATCACACGCGTCCAAGTACTCCACAGCGTGGCTGGCAAGAAAGGGTATAAAAGAAGAAAATCTAATGATATGGCCTCCTTGTTCACCTGATCTGAACCCCATTGAGAACCTGTGGTCCATCATCAAATGTGCGATTTACAAGGAGGGAAAACAGTACACCTCTCTGAACAGTGTCTGGGAGGCTGTGGTTGCTGCTGCACGCAATGTTGATGGTGAACAGATCAAAACACTGACAGAATCCATGGATGGCAGGCTTTTGAGTGTCCTTGCAAAGAAAGGTGGCTATATTGGTCACTGATTTGTTTTTGTTTGGTTTTTGAATGTCAGAAATGTATATTTGTGAATGTTGAGATGTTATATTGGTTTCACTGGTAAAAATAAATAATTGAAATGGGTATAAATTTGTTTTTTGTTAAGTTGCCTAATAATTATGCACAGTAATAGTCACCTGCACACACAGATATCCCCCTAAAATAGCTAAAACTAAAAACCACTTCCAAAAATATTCAGCTTTGATATTAATGAGTTTTTTGTGTTCATTGACAACATGGTTGTTGTTTAATTATTAATGTTGTCAAATTAATCCTCAAAAATACAACTTGCCTAATAATTCTGCACTCCCTGTATAGGTGCCAGAAAGAGTGTGGAAAATGGTCATGTACTGTAATGGTCTAATATAAGTGGATTAATGAAACACCTGCTGCTGTTGTTTTATGAACATAACTTTAGTGGGACAAACATCTAATTAAGAGAAATAATGCTTTCCTCTGTATGTCTGTCACAAGACTTTGGGCTAGTCTATGCATGATTAAGAACATTATTTGTTAAAAACATAGACACACATAAGCTGTTTTACTTTCATTTTCCAGTAGTGTATCCTGAAGCTATAGACTTATTAAAGCCATTTATCATCCCAACCACCCAGAGATGGTAAGGTTGTTGGTGGCAGAAGGACTGCCCTAAAATATGATCTGGTTTTAAACAATCAGTTTTATTCCGCAAGTCACCAGCACTGACTTTTGTTTTGATTACTGTCTGATGAATTATCTTTACCACATAAAGTGCTGTGACAACCGGTTATGCTATACAATTGTTCTCATCACAAACATTTTGAGTCAATGTAAAAACAAAGAACCTCATCTTTAAAGAACTTAACCACCAACTGGTTTAGAAAAGGCATTGTGATTTACCTTTAAAACTTCACAAACCTGCTTTGTGCAAAGAGATTTTAAAATGACTGAATATTCTAGTTGAGTTTGTTATTTTTAAAAAATATTTAAGAGCAAATTAATTTAAGTAATTTTAAGTGTTTCTATGTTATATATATTTTTTTGGTTTGGTTATCATTTTTGTCAATTTAATCTGGAAAAACTGATAGTGACAGTTTCAGTACTAGCAACTGAAAAGTACCAGAATTCAGACAAAAATAGAGAAAGTGCATGTAATATGGTACACTGCACCCTTTTAATAACTTGGAGAAGTCTGTCTCCAAGAGCACAATGTGTGTTCCAAAAGGGACATGGTGTTATTTGTCTGACCAATTCAACTACTGAACGTTCACATCTGCAACTCAAAAAAGTGTAAATGAACTCATGATCTCATCACTCTGCTGATACAATTACGCCTTTTGGCAGACGTATCAACATATTTCCAAATTAAGCAATGCTTTGTTTGGTAACTATTGTAAAGCTACCCTTTATTGTTTGTATGTGTGTGTGTCTATGTATGTATGCATGTCTAAAAATGCATGTTTATGAACAAATTTCCTGAACCATCTCATAATTAGAAAATAATTGGTCTATTGTCCTATGGGATGAGTGATCCACTCCAAAACACTTATATGTCAATGGCAACTTTGAGTTCATTATCTGCCCAAAAGCAACATTAAAGTAAATAATAATATGAGACACCAAGTCCCAACACCATCAAGTAGCTGTCTGAAGTGTCTCTCCATTGAATGTCTATCTGTGTATTTCTGTTGGGTTAGGCCCCTTTAAATGCATGCATCCCAGCTTAAAGGAGGCAATAATTTTCAGACGGTCAGTCTTGGTAACCGTGATAAAGCTGCCTGTCACATTTTTGTCCCTAACTACAACAGCTCCCATTCAGGCCTGCGTCAAGCATCTCCAGGAGTGCCACACAGTCACCTCTTCCCGGCCCTCTCTGCATTCAAATGTGATCAAATCAAAAGGTGACTTTCCCTCACAGCTGGGCGGAAAAGCGGATTAGGTCAAAGCGACAGAGTCCCCCCTGAATCCTGACACTGAGACGGGTGAGAAGAGGCGTGTGAGAGTGTGTATCTGTATGGGAGAGAGAGTGAGTGAGAGAAAGAAAAAGAGAAGAAAACGTGTTTGCAGCCAAACAGCAGAGCTTGCTGTGTCTGTCAGACTCCCATCATTCCCAATGGCAGGCGGCCAGTGATGGTGACCAGTTGTCTAAAGGCTCGTTGTCAGTGCAGAATCTATAATGACGTTGATTCTATTTATCCAACCACTATAGTCACCCAAGTTCTTTTTCACAGTTCAAATTCCGATGTAAACGTTCTAAATATCACTTGAACTTTGAGCATAAACTAATTGTAAGGACTGCACCGAACACTAGAATTGATCTTGGTTTTCTTAAAACCAGGTAGTTGAAAGTAACTGGCAGATGGTATGTTCCGTCATTCATTCATGGTGTTTTTATAGGGCAAAAGAGGGCGTGTTTTCGTAAAATGCTCTTGCTCTTGTGGTGAATTGTACTTGGTGAACACTTGTGTTGCCTCTCCCCAAATCTTCCTGTGGTCTAATCTGACCTAGATAAAAGAAAGAAAGCCTGTGTGAATGTTAAGGCAGATATAGGCAGAAATGGGAGAAAATAAATATTCGAATCAATATTAGTTTAAACTTAAACCACTGTACTTACTTTAAGAATGATTTCCTAGTTCTGCCAATGATTTGACTGTGAGGAAGTCAGTCAAGCATTATCTTTGATGTGGAGAGCGAAGGAATATTTCAAGTGTAACAGATCAACATCAGTGCACCCATTTTTCTGCGCCAGCTAGAAAATTAGGCTGTCACTTCTAAAAGTCTTAATGTCCTAATGATCTGCTTTCCCATGTCTCCAAGATTCTTATGAAACTCGAAAGGTCCAGGGACAAGAGTGCCATCTGCAGGCAACTTCAACCTCCTCAGACAGCATAATGCTTTTCCTGAGGAACTGCTGAAATCAGTGCGTAACCGTGAGAATTTAACTTCAAACTATATGAACAGTTCCCTTACGATGTGTGAATTTTAAACAATCGGAACAGTTACAAATAAAATATGAATAAACGTTTGATGTGTTAAAAAAACAGAGTTTTTTAAACGGCTGTTGTTTTAACAGGTGGAAGCATGCTGTCAGGCAGGCAATCAAGACAGTAACTGAAAGACATGTTAGGACATCAAAGACATCAGCTAAAGTTTAATACGCGCCATATAGGAAGATCTTTGGAGGCGTAAACATGATAATTAATGTACATGACATGCCTCTGTCGGCAGTGCTGACAGACATAGTGTCCTTCAGAGGGTATGCACCCTTAATTGTTATTTGGCACGCACCTGATAAGACAAAATAAAGGGTGATGTAAAGTTGGTCTGCGCACTTTTCCTGAATTAAGGTGCTCTTAAACTTGTCAGCATGTCAGTAAATTTCTCAAGAGCCAAACATAAAGTGATGATAATCTGTAATTAAATATCATTCATGGATATTTATATTCTCACTACTGAGCTTTACTAATAGAAAACGAAAGTTTAAAATATAGTTTAGTTTTTGTAGCATTTAGCATACAACTAATGTTTCTTTTTAAGCACTAATATTTGGAAAGGCATAAATCACAGAACAATATTAAAATGAAACACCAAAAAGTACATGTAATGTGTTACACTGCATCCCTTTCATAGTAGAGAAAAGTCTCCAAGAATATTAAGCGTTTCCTTTCCACAGGGAGCACACGTGGAACATGACTGACCGATTCAACTACTGAACATTCACATCTGTAACTCAGAAGTACGCATTAACTAATGATCTCATGCCTCTGCTGATACAATTACGTTTTTTGGCAGACACTCCGACATACCTCCAAATTTGTTATGCTTTCTCTAGTTACTATTGTACAGCTTCCCAGTCACTTCCTACAGATTGACAGAATCAATTTGATGGCTTGTTTGAATTTGCCATTGGTCATGCTGAATTAATCTTTTTAGGAAGAGCAAAAATAAAGTAAACCATGAAACCATCTGAAAGATACAGTAGATTCAGTGTCAAGTCATTTTCAGTCTACATGGCTAAGTATCCACATTTTTTCTTTTTAATTTAAACCCTTCAAATGTAGCTGATATTAATCTGTTTTTCGGATCAACCAGACGTTCATGAAAATATGTACAAATTATTTTTGCATTTATACAAACCTGGGAATCACATTTTTTATAATTTGCTATTTTACCGGTCAAGTTTTGAAAAAAGGTCTCTTATGCTAAACAAGGCTGAATGTATTTGATAAAAAAACAAACATATATACATATATATATATAATTTTTTTTTTAAGTAATTAATTCCTGTGATGGCAAAGCAGAATTTTCACTACTCTACTCTAAAAAATGGTGCTATATGGCACTAAAAGTGGTTCTTGGCTCGTAATCATAGGGAACCCCTTTTGGTGCTATATACAGTGAGGAAAATAAGTATTTGAACACCGTGCTATTTTGCAAGTTCTCCCACTTGGAAATCATGGAGGGGTCTGAAATTGTCATCGTAGGTGCATGTCCACACATAATCTAAAAAAAAAATCCAGAAATCACAATATATGATTTTTTAACTATTTATTTGTATGATACAGCTGCAAATAAGTATTTGAACACCTGTCTATCAGCTAGAATTCTGACCTTCAAAGACCTGTTAGTCTGCCTTTAAAATGTCCACCTCCACTCCATTTATTATCCTAAATTAGATGCACCTGTTTGAGGTCATTAGCTGCATAAAGACACCTGTCCACCCCATACAATCAGTAAGAATCCAACTACTAACATGGCCAAGACCAAAGAGCTGTCCAAAGACACTAGAGACAAAATTGTAAACCTCCACAAGACTGGAAAGGGCTACGGGGAAATTGCCAAGCAGCTTGGTGAAAAAAGGTAAACTGTTGGAGCAATCATTAGAAAATGGAAGAAGCTAAACATGACTGTCAATCTCCCTCGGACTGGGGCTCCATGCAAGATCTCATCTCGGGGGGTCTCAATGATCCTAAGAAAGGTGAGAAATCAGCCGAGAACTACACGGGAGGAGCTGGTCAATGACCTGAAAATAGCTGGGACCACCGTTTCCAAGGTTACTGTTGGTAATACACTCAAGAGTGTATACACTTAAGACGTCATGGTTTGAAATCATGCATGGCACGGAAGGTTTTTTTGCACATGGGACAGGGCGACTGCACTGTATTAAGGAGAGGATGACCGGGGCCATGTTTTGCGAGATTTTGGGGAACAACCTCCTTCCCTCAGTTAGAGCATTGAAGATGGGTCGAGGCTGGGTCTTCAAACATGACAATGACCCGAAGCACACAGCCAGGATAACCAAGGAGTGGCTCTGTAAGAAGCATATCAAGGTTCTGGGGTGGCCTAGCCAGTCTCCAGACCTAAACCCAATAGAGAATCTTTGGAGGGAGCTCAAACTCCGTGTTTCTCAGCGACAGGCCAGAAACCTGACTGATCTAGAGAAGATCTGTGTGGAGGAGTGGGCCAAAATCCCGACTGCAGTGTGTGCAAACCTGGTGAAAAACTACAGGAAACATTTGACCTCTGTAATTGCAAACAAAGGCTACTGTACCAAATATTAACATTGATTTTCTCAGGTGTTTCTTCAGGTTTCTTAGGTGGGCGGGCTTAACATAATGACGGCACGTCACGGCAGAGTTGCGGAGGTTCTGCATGCTACTCGTAAACAAAGCTGACGAACAGCGGCCTTTTGAATCGGCTTTGGCCGCGACTCTGGAAGACTTGGAGTTAAGCTTTTCTTTGAGAAAAGAACAAAGAACAGCACTGAAGTCATTCTTAAGAAAGGAAGATGTCTTCTTCTTAGCTCTGGTTGGTTGTGGCGCTCATGGCGCGATCCAATTGCGTGCAGAGGGAATTTAAAAGACAACCATTGTATCCCGCCCCTCAGATTGAGCCCTGTCAATGGTGAGTTTCCAGACCCAATTTCTTGATGTGGGTCTGGCTTGTCAGGCTACTGAAGAACCACTGAAGCACCAAGATTTGGTGCTATACAGCACTTAAAGTGGTTCCCCTATGATTACGAGCCAAAGAACCACTTTTAGTGCTATATAGCACCATTTTGTGTAGTCTTTTGTCATAGCATGCTTCAGAAATCATTCTAATTCTAATTTGGTGCTCAAGAAAAACTTTTGTTACTTCTTGAGCTGCTAAATATTTTAGTGGAAACCATGATTTTTGATGAATAAACAGTTCAAAAGAACAGCATTTATGTAAAACTGATTTAATTTAATAAAAAACAAAAAATCTTACTGACCCAAAACTTTTGTATCTAGTAAATCGACCTGTCACATCGCCACAAGAGAAGTTTGAGTTTCCAACCAGGACTTTGAAGTCTTTGTTTTAGACTTGGTGGTCTGTAGTTGTTGTTTGAATCCAAATCAAAGTTTTCCGCCTAGTACAGTGTCCAACGCTCACCTGTTTCAGCTGTGTATACACCTGTCATCACTCCGCTGTCACCTGCCTGCTCTGCACACACACCGCACATCTTCACACACACTGCCAATCACCGCAAAAAAAATATACTCCTCAGAGGAGCAATTATATACCTTTGGAGTGCGCATGAAAGGTTATTCAACGATACATAAACATTATATTATGTTTATAAATGTAAAGATAAGGTCTATAAATGTAAAGATAAGGTCTTGGAATATCCAAAAGTTTCTGTATGTTTCCAAATTCTTTTAAATATTTCAATTTTATTTTCCTTAATAAAGGACTGTTAATTATACATTTTAACCCTCTGTGAGGCATACAAATATATTCTGTGTCATACTTTTAAATCAAATATTTTAATCAATTTTCAAGCATTTTTTAAAATGATCTAAAATAGATATTGTTTTACTGCTTTTCCTAGCCAACATGTTCTCTTTTGCTGTCAATTCTGCTTTTAATGCCAATGAAAATGAATAAATAAATAAAAAGAATACTTTGGCATCTGAAAATCTGTAGTAGAACTATTTGGATTTTAAAACTTTGAACTGCTACTGAAGTTTACAAGGAAAAGCGCTCTTCCCTCAGGGCAATTCTTTATCAGGGTATACGGCAGACATTTGTGAGCAGACTACAGTTATATTGGTCTGATGGTTGACATATGTTTGCGCTGACAGTGGAAATATGTGTGCCTTGTGGACATGTATGTGACTTGAGCTTGCTCTTCAGTTAGTTTTGACATTTTGTGTTATAACTAGATGTGGAAAGCTTGAAGCCCAAGAGGTGTGAATTATAGGCCTGAAACTAGACATCGATATAATCTATTCTTTTCATCCTGTGCACTAATTAGTCACCCAGATCTATGGTCAGAGATAACATCGAGGGGTTGCAGGGATGTCGATTGTGTTGTAAAGAGTGAGAGAAGGATGCCTCAGACAATGGAATGTTTGCTAACAGACAAGGATATCTTAATTAAGCATGGCAGTCAACACGAAGCACTACAGCAGTAGCATTCAGCAAGGCTGCTCTGAAGCCATACTCCTAAATGCTGAAAGACTAATGGCACTAGCCTGAACTTCCTAGCAGGTATGGTTTGTCCATCAACAGCAGAGGTAAAAGCCTGAAAACTAGATACCTGAGAGCTACACTGCAGCAAGACATTATAGATCTGAGTGTCTGGTACGGTGGGGATAATAACGGTGACAAAGTATGATTTCCGCATCAAGTGAGAATTATCCATGTGACTGGATGATTCATACTTTCGGTCTGGCTGTATATTTTATGAGGTACCTAAGGCTATTGCAAACCTGTTGGAACATGGAGTTTTAATATGTCATTATACCATATATCAAACATTTTTTATGTCATTATTAAGGCAGAACTGATTAATCACCCAACTCAATTTCTCCATAGACATGTGATCTGTTTAAATATCAAGGGTCTCAATCAAAACATTTACATAATGCTAAAAAAGACGTGTGAAGTCATGGAATGAACAATTATGTCTAGATGTGCCCTTTGAAAATGAAAAAAGGCATGGGGGAAAACGGGAGGTTAGGTGTTGTTGTGATGTTAGCGTAACACACTTTGAAGAAAAATATTTAGCTTCTCCATTTTCCACCAGGATTTTGTTGGCTGTGTATAAATAGTCGCGTAATTTTATTTTCCACCCTCATCACAGATAAGTCAAGCATTTGCACTGAAACAAGTCACACATTTCAGACCATTTATCAGATTTAAGAGTGCTGTGAACAGTGAAGTACCACCCATGAATATGAAAAAAAAAAAAAATACATACCTGTATTGCACACGGTCTTCCAATATCAAAGGTTGTGATCAAAGATCATTCTTGACAGTATCTCTGGCTTTCCACTTATGAAGGATGGAATGGGTTCTGGTGAAGGAAAACCCCACCAGGGTTCGTTTGATTTCCAAATCTGCCCAGGCCAAATCATTTTCTCATACGTGTTTGGTAGCTTCAGATCAGAGTGGGACTGGAATTTGGGGAATTCAAAAGAATTTGAAGAGACAAGCGAGTCCAGCAAACAGGTACCTTGACCACAAATATGGAGCGGAAAAACTTCAAGCTGGTGGTTTTCTCAGTGGAAACTGCAGGTAAAGTCAGTGTGAGTCTAATTATGCCTTTGCGAGCGTGATGGGGCCAGACAACATGAAAATTACTGAGCAGTCAAACCCCATCACGACGGGATTGGATCAGTAGCTCATCACACAGCTGTTAGAAGCAGGACGGCACTAATTTTCTGCAGGGTGTGATGAAAGAACTGTCACTTTCTGAAGCCTCTGAATGAGAACGTCATGAAAGAAGCAAGTAAATTTATGCAAAATGGATTCAAGAGTAAAAACACAATACCAAATTCCAGGGTTTCAACCAGGGTCTGTGGAGATTAACTTATGATCTAATAAACACAACAAGTTAATGTTTCATTGAAAGGGTGACAGTAACTAAGGGTGTGTTCACACTTGGCAGATTTGTTAGATTAAAACAAACTCTGGTGCGCTTGCTCTGTTAGTGTGGTTTATTTGAATGTGTGTGAATGCTACTATATAAAAATTGGTGCACACCTTTTCACTCTGTTGAGGTTAAACTGAAATATGAATGCACCATGAACCAAAGACATCTCCAAAAACAGGATGAGATGCAACACTAAAAAGGACAGAATGCTCAAGGATACCTGTTTCTTCTCTTCAAAGGCAATACGTTGCCATTACAATTTGGTACAAGCATCAGAACCACCGGCTGCGTCCGAAAACCTAGGCAGCTGATTCGTTGCCTTGCTGCCTTATCAGACAATGGCTTGTAAGGCAGTGTTTGTACATGAAGGCACCTCACGAAACTTATTTCAGACAGACTTCTTAGACAGTGTAACCATTTAATGATCTACAGCAAAATAGAGAGAGCTTTGGTAAGAACTAATATAATATTGAATTACTATATTAGTAATTTCTCGCTAGAAATGACATCAAAAGTGGAAAATGTTGGTACAAAACGTACATTTACACACAAACTGACCAGCAAACGCAAATTTCGGACGCCATCTTATTTTCCAAGCTCAAATGTCACAGAAAGGAAAGCACAGGATTGTGGGATATCAAAGGCAGCGAAGGATACAAATATGCTGCCTTCGAAAATTGATCAGATGAAGGTCTCTCAGGAGACAGGAAGTGAAGCTAACATTAGATTCGGACGTGCCTTGAGGTCTTCCTGCCTTGAAATGCGTCCTCCGAAGGCAGCATTTTGCAGGTTTCGGATGCAGCCACTGTCTCTGCAGCAGCAGATCTTCATTTGTGTGAGTGATGGAGGAATTCCCACTTCTGTTTTGACTCCTTCACACATTTTATAAGCTCTTTGCGAGTTCTCAGCAGGTACAAATACCATCATGTGTACACACAAATATTGAGTGTATTTAGCCCAGCACAAAGCATTGTTTTGAATGTTCGGTAAGTTCTGTTGCAAAATATACATAATAAACGCAGTTTTTGTTGTTGTTGTATCTTTAGGTTCAGTGTTAAAAATGACATGATTCACTAAGTGAACCAGGACTAAATGTATAATTTTCTTGGTCTAATTTTGATCCGGATCAAAAGAAACAAACTAAAAGTGTGAACACACCCTAAAAAAAGATATTGGGAGTACCTGGGTTCGCAGAACGTCTGGATAAGGAGTCAGTAGGGTAGAAAACTCCAAGCTTCCATAGAAAACAGATAAAGAGACAAGTTAAGAAAGTACAGAAAATAATAAATGGGTAAACTAGATATTTACATTTTCTGAATAAAATGTCAATGAGGCTTACCATGCAAATGTCACCGCAATGGTACTAGGGTGTTGTGGGTCAGGGTGTGGTTATGTTGTTACTAAAGTGTCTCGAGGTAGCAGTCATTTCCAAAGTTTCATTCAAATCCCTCATCCCTACTTGAACCATTAGTAGTGTGCTTGGATTAGTAGTGTGCTTGGCTTGGCCACATTGATGGGGAAAATATATTTACTGCAAATTTCAAAGCAATTGAAATTCCTACATACTGAATATGGAAATACATCACATTACAGATGTTAAACACATTGCGATTGCCATTTAAATTTGTCTGTAATGAGAGAAGCGGTTTGCTTAACAAGACTTAGATAGTGAATTCTTCTGAATGTGTGAGGGTGGCAGGTATTTGAGTGTAATGAGAGGGGGAAGGACAGTGTTTGACAGGCCTGCTTAATATCTATATTCAGGAAGTTCAACACCTGGTTTATGTCATTCATTTTCAGCTTGCTGTCCACATTGGCTCTGCCCATCTTTGTGTTTGTGTGTGTATATGTGTGCATATCTTCCAATTAAAATGTCTTCATCACACAGGTCCTTGTGACTAATCTCACATCAACATGCCATTACACCATCAACTTTCCATCTTTTCAGAGAGATTTTAATTGATTTAATTTCTTTAATTACAGATCATAACCTCTTACCTAATGACAGGGCAGTCTGTGTCTCTTTGAACCCAGATCACTATCACCTGACGGATGGATTATGTCTATATGTCCTGGCCCTAGGGATGCACTGCTAGACCATGTTCATTCATACACTCTTATCAGATGGTCATCTACCCATTTACATCCTGGATTTAGCAATTACTCTTAGTGCAAAGTCAATGTGTATCTACAGGTATATAATTATATGCTGGGAAAAGCAGTATAAACAATAATTCTAAGGTATTTTTAGACGGGCATGGTGGCTTAGTCAGCATCACGTCTTAAAGAGAACTGATTAATTGGCTCCTCATTATTCTCAGTCTCTAGCTCCTTGTTCAGACAGGCGGGTTTTGGCAAATTTAACTCCAGTCAATTTCATTAGTAGTCATGGCATAAAAACCACCTGAAATCCCATGTTTAGAAACAATGCAGCGATGAATATACAAAGTGCACAATATTGTCTAGATGTGTCTAAATACTCTTGTTTTCACATACTCTTTCATTATATTACAAATTATGTTACAGTTATACACTCACCTAAAGGATTATTAGGAACACCATACTAATACTGTGTTTGACCCCCTTTCGCCTTCAGAACTGCCTTAATTCTACGTGGCATTGATTCAACAAGGTGCTGAAAGCATTCTTTAGAAATGTTGGCCCATATTGATAGGATAGCATCTTGCAGTTGATGGAGATTTGTGGGATGCACATCCAGGGCACGAAGCTCCCGTTCCACCACATCCCAAAGATGCTCTATTGGGTTGAGATCTGGTGACTGTGGGGGCCATTTTAGTACAGTGAACTCATTGTCATGTTCAAGAAACCAATTTGAAATGATTCAAGCTTTGTGACATGGTGCATTATCCTGCTGGAAGTAGCCATCAGAGGATGGGTACATGGTGGTCATAAAGGGATGGACATGGTCAGAAACAATGCTCAGGTAGGCCGTGGCATTTAAACGATGCCCAATTGGCACTAAGGGGCCTAAAGTGTGCCAAGAAAACATCCCCCACACCATTACACCACCATCACCAGCCTGCACAGTGGTAACAATGGATGGATCCATGTTCTCATTCTGTTTAATGCCAAATTCTGACTCTACCATCTGAATGTCTCAACAGAAATTGAGACTCATCAGACCAGGCAACATTTTTCACCTGTCCAATTTTGGTGAGCTTGTGCAAATTGTAGCCTTTTTTTCCTATTTGTAGTGGAGATGAGTGGTACCCGGTTGGGTCTTCTGCTGTTGTAGCTCATCCGCCTCAAGGTTGTGCGTGTTGTGGCTTCACAAATGCTTTGCTGCATACCTCGGTTGTAACGAGTGGTTATTTCAGTCAAAGTTGCTCTTCTATCAGCTTGAATCAGTCGGCCCATTCTCCTCTGGCCTCTAGCATCAACAAGGCATTTTTGCCCACAGGACTGCCGCATACTGGATGTTTTTCCCTTTTCACACCATTCTTTATAAACCCTAGAAATGGTTGTGCGTGAAAATTCCAGTAACTGAGCAGATTGTGAAATACTCAGAACGGCCCGTTTGGCACCAACAATGCCACGCTCAAAATTGCTTAAATCACCTTTCTTTCCCATTCTGACATTCAGTTTGGAGTTCAGGAGATTGTCTTGACCAGGACCACACCCCTAAATGCATTGAAGCAACTGCCATGTGATTGGTTTATTAGATAATTGCATTAATGAGAAATTGTATAGAACAGTGTATTTTTTTCATGTCAATTATACTCTTTCATGCCCCTTGTGAGTTTATCTCCACAATAAGATGTCAAGATAAACATGAGCAGAAGTAAAATTTCCAATTTTCCGTTCTCTCATGGCATCATACTGATACTTACATCATTATTAACGCAACCGATGATGATACACCAGATACTGACAACAATGTCTAAACAAAAGGATCAGGTTTTATCACTGCCAAAATGACAGTTCTAAAGTTCCGATATGAAAACCAAATCGTATTTTGTGTGCAGTGTAAACATAGATATGTGTAAAACAGCAATGTCCTCATCATCGTGCATGATTACAAAAACGTTCCTGAGGAAAAAAAAACAGCCACATTTTTCCATCTCTCACACACCAAAGGGATTTTCCTTTCTCCAGCACTGTACGGCCAACACCAAGTACTAATACTCCCACTAGCTATGATACTGATCTTCAGCTCAACCAGATTAAGACCAGCCCCTTCCGTACAACAATGTTGCCTTTATCTTTTCCATAGTGCCTGGGATATCTGAGTGTCTGTCAACAGATTCCCTTCCCCAGCCACGATTGCAGTCAGAGTCAGACAGGCCTACAGGTCACTCGCTTTCTCAGGTGAGTCTCACCTGCTACTGAACTTTCCATTACCTCTCCCTCTCTCCCTTTTCTTCACAAAGCAAACAGCGAATTCTACCCTTCCACCCTCAGGCGGTCATACTTCCACTACCTAATACGTTTTTACATGAAGCTTTTAATCAAGGTGAGAGATTGTTCTGCCCTTGTGCTATATGAAGAGACTTATCTCTGAAGCTGCAGTGGTATTGGATGGGGAAATCATGATCCAGAATGGATTTATCGGTTTCATGATTGTAGACTGGGAATAAGAAAAAAAAGTCCCCGCAATCTTCAGACTAGAATTATGTACATGCCGTTTTGGTTGGATGTCAAAAACTTCAACCAATCATGTTTGTCGGTATGAAACCATTTCATTTGATGGCTGCCATTTCTCAAACATGCTCTGACTCAGGCATTGGGTTTGCCTTGGGGTGATGAACCGTGACTTGCCTCTCTCATTCAGCTTTGATGTGGATTAATCAATGGAAAACCCCTTGCGAACAACTGTCTATCAAATATCCTGACCTCTTTTTCTATTTCTACTTTATAAGTTTATAAAAAAAAATCATGATGAGTGAACATTCAGGTCTATTAAGTAGGGATGTGCAACTATACATTTTTTTATAATGTTACTACATACTTTTAATAATGTGCACGACACATTTACATAAGAAATGTTCTTCTTTATGGTACGTAACAGAACAGAACACAGTAACTTTAATATGATTGTTATAAATTGAAAGACTTTTCTGCAAACTTTACTTGATATAGCACAGCTCACCAATAAAAGCATAACAATAAAAATAAAAATGTACAAATAAATAAAAATAATCATTGTCAATGATGATAGTTTCTAAATAAATTGTATAAAAAGTACAAATAAAAATGTATACAAACTGTAGTTGACCATCATGACCCTCATCATGACTATCAATGATCATATAATTTAACAAAATAATAACAGCAGTCTTTCCTAACTAAGCAGGCCTGTTAAATACTTCCAAGCAAATTCACCAATAAGGGAACATGCAATTGGGCAAACAGGTCAATATGTACCATAAACTGCTTCCATATCCCTTACGTCAGGCTACAGAAGTCATATTTCTTTTATTCACTCTGTCGAAGCAAGATGCATCAAAGGATATTTGCAATCATCGTGAACACACATCAGCCACATCAAATTAGTCTCCAGTCAGACATCTCCAAATGATGATCACACAAAGTGTCATTACCTGGGAGCCAGCCTGACGTGAAGCATGGAAAGGCTAATCGTTTTTGATATCTGAACACCTTTACATTCTCTGCCTTTGCACAAGATGAAAGAATGCACCTGAGTACACTTTATTGGTCAGAGAATAGGAATGAAGCCTGCAGATGAGCTAATGTGAAAACAAATTATTTCACCTCAGAGTAATTCCAAACTCTTAACTCTAAATATGGGTATTATTTGATATCTTACTCCTGAAAACCATTTGACATACTGATCCAAAGGAATCTCGACCCACCTCCATTTGATCAAATAACATGTTGTGCTTATTAATGAGGTATGAATTCGCAAACATGGGCGGAGAGAACGCATCATAGCTCACGTTAACACATGAAATAGTGATGAATGGTAGTCTAATATTGAAAGCCGACAAGAGCAAGACTGAATACTTGTGTTTATGATTTCAGTGCCAGAGGCATTTTACTTGGAGTGAGTGTTTCGAGGCTGCTTTTTACCACTGGACACTGTTGGAATTCCTCAGGTTCATTGTGCAGAAGTCTCCACTAAAAACAGTGTGTGTGTGTGTGTGTGTGTGTGTGTGTGTGTGTGTGTGTGTGTGTGTGTGTGTGTGTGTGTGTGTGTGTGTGTGTGTGTGTGTGTGTGTGAGACCCACACATACATGCATGCATGCATACACACACACACACACACACACAGTGCATGGTGTAAAGTGGTCATGCATCCCGACAGATCTGTCACCAGCTGCTTAGAGTTTTGCTCAGTCGATGATGGCTGCCACCACTGCGCTTTGTGTTCCGCCCTGCAGCCACACAGGCAAGCCTGATTTCTTACAGTTACTCTCTGCACGGAAAACTCTTTGTTTACACCTGCAAACACCTACCGCAGTCTCATCATTACCATCAACGGATGTATCAGTGGCATGCTGTGGGCATAAAAACTGGTCTTAATGCTCAATAAATTGCCGTAACATTCATCACCTGGGCCGCAATACTATGCAGTGTTGATTTAACAAAGACAATACTCTGCATTTTTCCTGGTTGGGGCACACGGCGTAAATCACCCAGCAGAAGACACAGCTTCCTCCTGTAATTGGCCGCAAGTTGTGCCTATCTGACGAGACGTGTTGCAGCACAGGCTGTAACCCGAGGAAGATTCCATCTTAAAGGAGAAAAATGCCTTTTATAACAACAAATGCTTGGAATCAGCTTTGTTACACTGAAGAGTTGCATTGCAGTTTAAACTTCTACTTGAAAAAGAACATCTCAAGTTTATACTCTCTTTTTGTGAATGTTTTGCCTCATACTGTTGTCTCTTATTCCAATTTTTAAATGTATTTATAACTTTTTATAATTTACATTATTTCATATACATGACCGTTCACAAGACAGTACTGTTGGGATCAGTATGAATTTGTCTTTATAAGAAATGATTGCTTTTTTTCAGCAAGGATGCAAAAACAGTAAAGACATTTATAAAGTTACAAACATATTTATAAATATTATAGTTACAAAAGATTTCCATTTCAAATAAATAGAATAGATTTTCTTTCGAAATTCCTATTCATCAAAAAATCTTGCAAAAAAAAAAACAAAAGTAAAAGTTTACTAAAAAAAGTTTAGGCAGATTTTTTTTTTAATTGTAATGATATTTCAAAATATTACAGCAATTTTTGATCAAATAAAGTACAAAATAAAGCATAAACTTAATGATCACAAACTTTTAAACAGTATTGTATATAAAATATAAAATAAATAATAATCGTAATAATAATATTATACAAGTTTTAATAATTTAAAATAAATCTATATATACACTAATAATTTACATACATTACATTTTATATACATAAATTATACTTTATATACATTTTTTTTTTTTTAAATGTTTTTATTAAATATGAATTTAAATGGAAAAAAAAAACATTTAATAATATTATTAGTTAAAATCATATTTAGGGATGTGTAGGATGAACTGAATGACATTCTTTACTATTGAAATATTGAAAATGTGTCTTAATTCAAATGATCATTTAATGCCATTCTAATTTAATGCATTCTCGCTTTACGGTAATTGCAATTTTACTGTCTGATGAACCAGTGAATGAAACTTTAATTCAAATATAATTTGAAATGTGAAATGTCACACAAGTCTGACACCTGTAATCATAACTCTATGTATCCACTGGAATGACCGACTCATTTTTCAGACCACTACAAACATGAAACGCACTCCTGTGTTTGCCCGGGGTCTGACAGTGGGCTTTGATTGAGAGTTGGGGGTAATGTAGCAGCCAGTCTGAGCCTCTGAGAACCGTGACACTAAAACAGGCGCAGACTGTGCGCCACACAGAGAGACAGCAGCAGCAGCATCCGTCATCACCACCATTACCCTTTGTTGTACCCAGTCAGGTGCTGAAAGTCTGGGTTAAAGAGCATTCACCAGAGGTAGTTCTCTTCCCTTCTCCGGTTTCCTTAATCCCCAAATTAATTCCCTTTTATAGAGGCTCCGTAAAGTGAAGGATATTTTTGTATCAATTACAAAGCAGTCTGTTTTACTTAAACAATCACAGAGCATTGACCTTGAGATGGGTACAAATTTTAGGCAAAGTCAGTCTGCAGGGAGATGGATTTCATGAAAGCTTAAATGCGATTTTCTTTTTTTTTTTGGTGTGTGTACAAAAATTCTAATGAACTGATTAGGACTGGGCAGTATGATAGTATATACTTTTTAATGGTAAAATGTGTCAACCAGACATTTAAATAAAATGAGTAAAATGAGTTTGCTATAAAGTGGTAGACATATATTCTCAACTATCAGGGAAAAGGACTGCTTTATGATATTGGGTTGGTTAGATGGATAACCAGCCAAACTTAGCCCCGCCCACAACATTTGACGGGGAAGTTCGGTCTGGACTTGATCCGTTGTGGAGCAACTATGCATGAATAGAAGCTGTTCGGACCAATCAAATTGTCAGGGCGGGCTTTAGAAGATGGTGGACAGATCGTCACCAAAGAGCGCTTGGGTTGAATTCGTTCTAATCCTAAATGGAGAACTTGTTCGTATATGCGTTCACCTTCACTATTTCTCTCAGAAATGATGATCGTGTTGGTAAGTACTCTGTGTATCCTTAAATTCTTTTTTACAACAACGGCAAAGATAGTTAAGATTCTACTTCTTCCAGCGTAACACTGTGTGCAGTTGAGTTCTGTTGACATTTGACAACTAACGTTATGCGGCGCTCCATTGCTCTGATTGGTTGTAGGTCTATCCAATTGAGGTCTTTCCTGGTTCAGTTGAAACACGCCCCATAATTACAGCCCAACTGAGCAGTATCAGACTCATATTCTGACTAGAATTGAGTATGACAACGTCAGGGTAAGTAAAAACTGTAATATTCTGAAATACAATTTACAGAACTACAACTACAGAATATATTTTACAATGTAATTTACAGTGTCGGGGGTAACGCATTACAAGTAACTTGAGTTACGTAATCAGATTACTTTTTCAAGTAACTAGTAAAGTAACGCATTACTTTTCAAATTTACAACAAAATATCGGAGTTACTTTTCAAAAAAGTAACGCAAGTTACATTCACATTTATTTGATTGACAGCTCTCCTCCTGTAATCTCAAATCTGAATTTTCAGTGTCAGTTCAGTGTGTTGCTTAATATTTTTGTGAAACCATGCTTAGCAACAGAAAGTTTAAGAGAACATTTCTTTAAAATAGAAATCGCCTGTAACAATGCAAAAGCCTGTCACTTTTGATCAAACTAATGCATCATTTCCTGAATAAAAGTACTTTCTTATAAAAAAATCTTAAAGGTGCCCTTTGTAAATTTTATCTAGCGGTGAGTTTGTGAATTGAAACCACCCACCTCATCCCTCCCTTTTGAAACACATAGAGAAGCTACAGTGGCTGACACAGGACAAATATTTCGTCGTCTGACAACAGAGGGTAGCTAGTGCTCTATAGAGCAGTTTGTCCGTTTAGGGCAGGGGTGGGGAAAGTTGATCCTGGAGGGCCACTCTCTTGCAGAGTTTAGCTCCAACCCTGAAAAAAAAACACTAACCTGCCTGTAACTTTACTAATCCTGAAGACCTTGATTAGCTTCAGGTGTGTTTGATTAGGGTTGGAGCTAAACTCTGCAAGAGAGTGGCCCTCCAGGATCAATATTCCCCACCCCTGGTTTAGGGCTACTGTAGAAACATGACGTCACAAAATGTATGTAGATAGAAATGGCTCGTTCTAACTATGCGTTCACACCGGACGCGAATAAATTGCGCTATTCGCACGTAGTTGGACGTTTGAACATGTTGAGATTATTCGCTTCATTCGTGCGTGACATTCACTTCACAACAGATGCAAATTCACATGACATGGAGGGTCTTCTGCCAGGCGGTTCATCTCGTTGAGAAATGGCTGACATGGGACATGTCTTTTTTTATAAAAATACTACTGTTAATGTGTGACAAAACGTTAAGACTTTTTCAGGCGATAATTTAGTTGTTTAAAGCTCAAATCTGTGGTTTATTTATAAAAAGAGTGCCTATTTGAACATTTTGTCTGGCGTTTTCGGAGTTGTGAGATCCAGGCGATCAGCGGCGCTCCGCGCTCGTTAACCCCGGCGAGAGTAGCCTTTCCTCGGCTAGTCCTTCAGACATTTGCCGCTGGCTCTGATGTCTCTGTGGTGTCTCGAGCTATAACGGGCGATCTTTGGTCTCATGAATCTATAATTTGTTCCCTGGCAAATCGTTTATGCTGAGGGCAAAGTAAAGTTTCATTACTTTTTTATTTTTAGGCTATTTAACTTTACGTTACCATTTTAGCCTACTAGCACTGACTTTGAATGTTTGACTGAATTGTTTGCTTTATTTCATGTATAGCTTATTATACCTTTTACTTATACTTTTGTATTATTGATCATACATAAACTTGCATTTAACAAAAAGAGACTGGGTTGTGTTTCATGTCATTTAATGTTATCACAGTGATAATCATATGCACACTAATTTGAACCAGATATTAATATATGATTAATATAAACCAGATTTTCTCCTCATTGTTGTCACTACTAGAGCAAGCTCCTGATTGGTTCATCTTAATTAAAGCAGAATGTCTATTTGCGTCTTTGCATTGACTTAACATGTAAATCACTCACGCGAATCGCGTCATTCGCGCCCCATGTGAATGCACCACATGGGTAGCGAAATTACTTTATGGTGCCTGCAGTGGCTGCGTTCGTGACTTTGTAGAGCTGAGCGGGGGGAGGGGTTAATGGGTCTTCTTGTGGCGCCTCCTCAGCACTTGCGCAGTATATTATATTCCATTTGTGTCAATAGATCCTCATAAATACTATACACTGGACCTTTAAAGACCCCAAACGGTAGTACAGTATACATGAGGAACCGAGTCACACATGCTGATCTTTTAACTCGGTGCGTTCACACCGGACGCGATTCGCGCGATTGATTTACATGTTAAGTCAATGCAGAGACGCGAAATGGCATTCTGCTGCGCGATTCGCGAAAATGAGGTTCGCGCGAATCATGATGCGAATTGAGCGTTTTGAACGCGCGATTCGCGCAAATCGCTCAAGTTGAAAAATCTGAACTTTGGCGGATATTTCGCGCCGTGTTAACCAATCACAAGCTTGCTCTAGTAGTGACGCATTTACAAGCGGAGGCAGAAATCCGAACAACAATGGAGGACAAGATAATCGTGGCCGTATGTGGATACCCGGAGCTGTATGATACATCATCCTATCACTACAGGAACAGGAAAAAAAAGGATCTTGCTTGGAAGAAAGTGAGTGAGGAGGTCGGACAGTCAGCTACCCTCTCAACAAAATCTATGTCAGCCATTTCACGAGACTGGAGCAGAAAAAAAGAGCCAGAGCTAGCGGCAAATGTGAGAAGGACTAGCCGAGGAAAGGCGGGTCTCGCCGGGTAAACGAGCGCGGAATGTTCTGATCGCCTGGATCTCACAACTCCGAAAACGCCAGATAAAATGCTCAAATAGGCACTCTTTTTATAAATTAACCACAGATTTGAGCTTTAAACAACTATATTATCGCCTGAAAAAGTCTTTAAACTACGTTTTGTCACACATTAATAGTAGTATTTTTTACAAAAAAGACGTCAAGTGACCGAGACGAGCTGGCTCATATAGGCTCATATAGAAGCCCCTCCCATGACGCGAATTCGCGTCTGTTGTGTAGTTGTCACGCGCGAATGAAGCGAGTAAACTCAAAATGTTCAAGCGTCCACCTTCGCACGATTAGCGCGAATTATTCGCGCGAATCGCATCCGGTGTGAACGCCACATAAGGCAACTATAGGGAAGATTTTATTTAAAAGGAACACGGCGACTTTCTGGGACTTTATAGTTACATTGTGTACCAAGACCGACGGAAAAGGAAAAGTTGCGATTTTCTAGACCGATATGTCTAGGAATTATACTCTCATTCCTGCGTAGTAATCAAGGAACTTTGTGCCGTACCATGGGTGCAGAAGCACAATGATATAACGCTGTGCCTGAAAATAGGCTTACTTCTGTCAACATAACCAAAGTGACAACCTGCTTGCACAGAGAGCGTGCTGGGGACTATTTTCAGGCGCTGCGTAATATCATTGCGCTGCTGCACCCATGATACGGCAGCAAAGTTCCTTTATTACTATGCAGGAATGAGAGAATAGTTCCTAGCCATATCGGTCTAGAAAATCGCAACTTTTCATTTTCCGTCAGTCTTAGTACACAATGTAACTACACACATCACAACATGTGAATAGGAAAATGTTGGTGTTATTTAGTCACTTATTGAGCAGTAGGCTAGCTGGAGCCTTTTACCTCCAGTCGTTCCGCTAAGCTAGGCTAGCGGTGGATGCGTCAGATAGAGTTATGGCACGCACGGAGATGAAAATGGTATGTATGGACTTATCTAACTCTGGGGGATATGGTGAATGAGCCAAAATCCCAAAAAGTCGGAGTGTTCCTTCAAGAGTAACAGATTGGAAAAAAAAAAAAACATCTGAATGATGAACACTGGGAACATGTGATGACAATCACAAAATGTTATCGCACGTCACTGAAAAACGTTTGAAACACATTTATTCTTTGTACACGGACACAGCTTGCTGAACATAAAGGCTTAAGTTGTCTGCAAGCACATTAACCACGAAACATGCAAAAGGCCACCCACAAATATGTCTTTCATAACACAGTTTCCATCTCTGCTGATAAGCTCAGAGCCAAAGTAAATAAGAACTCACTTTTCCACCTGCCCAACAAATCAAGAGTAAATAGTGCAAGTGTGCACAAAGCAGTTGGTCAACATTTTGTCTCTGATATTCTACCTGTAACCAAATTCTGGTTTTAACTAATAATGCTAAAGTCAAGTGCGTTGTCATATGTTGGTGAATAAAACTCAAGCTGTGAATATGCAGAACTATACTGTCCAACCACATTCTAGAAAGACAGTGATAATATTGGTACATTTAATATTGCATCAAGCACGACTCTTTTTTTTTCCGACACCTAAATCATGCTGAAGTTAAATTTGTTACCCGCCCAGCAAGCTGAGGGAGGTCTGTGACCTTTCATTCACGGAGAGTTTTATGATCTGTAAGGTTCAGCTCCCTGGAATGTTTTGATTTAGCACTTGTAATTTCATTATCAAAGGTCACATCAAAAAATTGAAGCTTTATTAGCTCTACCCAAAATCCCTTCATCATTTAAACCTCCCTAATTATACCTGCACTGACTAGCTCTCATTTTCTCTCTGTGAAAGATGAGTCATCTCACACCAGACAGAGTATCTTTCCCTGATGTTATGATGACTATTACATGAAATGAATTCTTGAGCTCCCGTGGCTTATTTAGTAAACAGAAGAGTGCAGATGGCTGCCACTCAGGTTAAAAGAGGGAAAAATCCTCAAGCTTCTCTTCAAGGGGAGCAGAAGCGGAGTGTCTTAGGGCTGTGTCGAAAGACATCTGATGGAACGGAAGCATTGGCAGGCTTTGTTGGCTGGTCAGGTGGCACCCCATCATTCCACTCTGCAATGACCCCTAACGCAATAACCTTGACTTAGACTTGGACTGAGATTTTTTGCTGTTGTCTAGTTTTGATGCATTAGAATCACTATATGCAATGGCCCAAAAAAGTATTTTGGCACTTAAACTGTATGAATGATATATGACATTAGATAAAAAAATATCAAATGAAGTGGCATTGGCATTTAGAACACTATTTTTCTGAGCTTTCTGCACTTTTAACAAACTGGTCATTTTAGTGGAAATATGTAGTGCAGTTCATCACATTAACTAAGTGTCAAAAAAGTTGTTTTTTTTCGTGAAGAAGTGCTTGTGCTATCATTCATTAAAATAAATGGCACTTTAGTTTGATATGCTGTAATCTAATGCAATGACATCCATACATTTTAAAGTGTGGCTTAAGTGTCAAGATACATTTTGGAGCCACTTATAATCTGACATCTTGCTGAATTGCAGAAAGCTGTAGTTTTTTACATTGCAAATGTAAAATATTCAGTAGTAAATAAGACAGATTCCTGAATTCTGGATGACTATGCAACTACAATGAAACCCTGGTGAAATTCCTTGTCAAAGCGTGAAGTGTGCAACCACTTTCCTCAGCACAAAGCACTGTTTTTGGAGAGGAAAAATCGGAAGATTGATGATGCCTGGCTGATATTCATCTCCCACATTTGGCTGGGGTTCAAAAAGCACAAATTCCATGGAAACTGCTGGCTCAATGATCCACATGTTGATTTCGAACACACCGTCTGTGCAGTACGTGGATGGTACAGTGCTTCACGCATAGTAAACAGACTGAGGAGTTACATCCTGTGAGGCAAGATGGACCTCAATCAAAACATTCAGCATTGAAAGAATACCTCAGACCATGCGTATACATAACAGGCTAATAAAATCCTTTTGTATTGTTAGTTGTTTTATAACAAAACAACCAAGTATTACATTTTATAAAACAAACAGTTCTGACTCTAAATTATGCTACGCTGCTCCTGCTGCTGCTAAGCAAATACAAGGATTTGTTTAGCATATTTAACATAACATGTATAAGGAAACAAGCTGCTGCAAGAAAATTAGAGAAGACCCCTAACATATCTCTCCAGGTGGAGCTGGGGAGGAGGAGGATAAAACAAGAGTTTTCATATCATACTGTAGAACGATCGCCAGCTAGGGAACGATAATAAATGGTTATATGGATTAGGAAGTATGTCATATTGGCTACTGCAACTTCCATGAGCAAATGATAACTGGGCAATGTTATCATACACATATGCATCAAATGCCCCTTAAAACATTTGAACAGTCTCATTATTCAGTAATTAATTATACTTGGTGTTAGTTTTTCATAGGGGTGTTGAAATGAATCACTGCAATTAATCACACAATCGATTATAGCCTACTGACGTTTATCTGAAACCATTCGTCACATAAGAGAAGCGCTCACATTTGAGAATCGCTAGCATAAAACGGCGGAGGGAGGCGAATCACAAAAGCAAGTGATTAAAAATGCACCCACTGTTTTAACATTTACAGCATGTGAGCATGTGTGACGCTGCATGCGCGTATGTGCAAGTGTGTGTGTGTGTGTGTGCGTGAAGCTGCATGAGCGTGTGCGAGTGTTATTGTAACTTAAATACACTACTTGTTGACAGTTTCATTTCAGTGTTTGTTAGTTCTAAATGCTCCGGTCATCTGCTGTGTTCAGACAGGAAGTGTACTTTCTTGGAGCAGATAAAATAAAATGGAAGTTCATATTTCTGACTGCTTGTATTCATTGACAAAAACGTAGCCACGTGCAGTAATATTGAAAATTGAGGATACAACGCATCGTGATATCGAATCGAATCATTGACATGATGATCGTAATCTAATTGAATGGTGAGACCAGTGGCGATTCACACCCCTAGTTTTCAAAAGTACTGTCTTTTTCTCTGATTGATGGCTTGATGAATGTGTCTCACGTAGAGAAACACACGGACTGCAAATACATTGGTGCCTATGGATGAGTTTTGAGTATTAATAATGATAAGAAATGTTTCTTGTACATCAAATCACTGCTGAAAATTCAGCTTTGCCATCATAGGAATAAATGAGAAATTTTACAATATATTAAAATAGAAAATTGTTTTCAGCCTCTCAATACTTTTTGCTTTAGCAGTCCAGAAATAAAACTGGAAAGGCTATAATTTGCTGTGACACTTCTGTACAAAATAATTTGAATAATAATGGTAAACATTGCATTAAAATAAAAACACTTATACACAATCTCTAAGTCAAAACTACCTCAAGCAAGTCCACTGAAGGCCTGTCCTGCTGTCTGTCACCGTAGTAGTTTTTACACACACAATGCTGCCTTTCAGGCACAGCCAACTTAGTCATTTCGAGGTGGGCAGCAACTGAGTAGTCTAAGGTTTAAACTGCTACCATTAGTGGTTTCTGGGCCAGGCCTATATTGGAGAGAGAAAGAAATACAATCTGAACCATTAGCCTGAGTGAAAGCCTTTCAAAATACATTCCGATCTGTGCACAATGAGCATGTAACACTGCGATACATTCACATCTTTGAGGTTTCATTAAACAATTTGCTTGCAATTGGCTGTTACTTGAGCTCACAGAAGCTGAATGATCACTCTCAATGGTTTGTGTGCAGGGTGTAAAATGCATCTCAATGTGATGTTAAATAAAATCACGTAAGGATTTGACTGAATTACTGGATAACCACACCATCTTTAAACAGACACAGTGCTGAGCGGAGTAAGCCATGAGATAAATGAAATTAGCCAAACAACAATCTCAGAGAAAACAAGAATTGTATAACAACTTCCACCAGACATTAATCTCAACAATCAATTTTATGTACGTCTGGCAGGTTCACTTTACAAAGAACATTTGTCTGCTTGGTAGGCGCAAACTTTTTTGGTGAATTAGTTTATGTTAGCAGAGCAATGGACTATGATGCTTTGAGACTGACAAGGCAATGAACGTATTTCAGCTTGAAATCTTTGAAATGCTATCCTTCAGGGTCGTCCTCATCTTCATAATTATATAACATGTTGTTCCGCATCCTTATCGCAAATAATTGTGTGTTATGATCTCAATATTATTACAATTGGTTAAGTAATCATTATGAACTGTCTAATGGAAGGTGTGGAGTATTTTAACACAAAAGTTTTTCTCGAGAGCACATAACATGCCTTGGGCAAGCATTTTGGAGAAAAAAAAAACCCTCACAGAACAATAAACAATACGAGTTGAAAAAGCGAAAACACCTATCTGTTTTGTGGATGGAAATTCCCGTAGTGGTTTAGTGAACTCTCGTTAACATAATCACCTGCAAATGAAGGCACTAATCAGGGTACTTAAAAATAATAATAAAAACGTCTCAGGGGTTTTCACACAAAGCTGAATAAAGACACTGCACCCAACCACTTTCATTAGTCATCATAATTAAGCAAATTTCAAGATGATACAACCTTAAAATCTTTACCCTTTAAAAAGTCAAGGGTGATTAGCGTTAAAAATGTCATCCTGCACTCACCCTCATGCCATTCCAAACGTGTTCTTTTGGAACAAAAGTTAAGATACTTTGAAAAATGGCATGTGTTTTAGTCAAGCGGCAACCTCCCGCAGTTTCTCTTGAAGCTAATACGGAAGTGACATATACTGCAATTCGTCAACTGGCCGCTAAAGACAGGCTCCAGAAGGGAGCAGAATCTCATTGAGCCCCATGTTAAAATGGCCAACTTTACAGCAGAATAAAACATGTTTACAGCCTGGTACAAATTGTGGTTTTGGTCTATACGGCACATTTTGCCCTTCATGACAACTGTGAGGGGGGTGGGGGATAACTCATTCGTTTACATTGTACAAAGCATTAAAGTTCTGCATAATTAAGGGCGTGGCCACTTCGAGTGAAAGGTGGATAGCCATTTATCTGCTGTCTGTTAGTCATCGCGTCACTTCAGCTTCGCCCACGTCCTGCCTTTTTGCCCATTTTCTGTTATCCGGGAGTGACGCGCCATGCCGCACTGCCAAGATGGCAACGGCCATCTCGTCCCTACTTTGCGCTTCAAAACTGCTCATCAGAATTCTATGGGTGACGTCACGGACACTACGTCCATATTTTTTTACAGGCTATGGTTTTAGTCCACAATAGGGTCCAATATGGACTCCAACCATCGTTAAAATTTTCTTTTACAGTATGTTCCGCAAGAGAAATAAAGTCATACATATTTGGATTAGGGATATCAAAAACACACACACACACACACACACACACACACACACACACACACACTGAAGCACGCATAACGCGTCTCGTTGTATGGACATGAATGCATTAACTTCATCTCCAAAGCAGCTCTGAGAGTCACTTCATGAGCATTTTACCATTTGATTTGAGGAAAAAAAACTATCGTCATATCATACACCCACAGAAACTCAAAGGTCTTCACGGCAACCGTCAAAATAAAAGTTTGGTTTAACATAAAGAAATTGACAGAAATATATTAGGCTACTGTTGTACAGTAGATTTAGCTACATCTCAATGTATCAATGTTTTTTTTAACCAAATAGTTAAATGAAATAGGGATGTACCGATATGAAAATTTTGGCCAATACAGATAACCGATAATTCTTTGTTTGAAAGCTGATAACGATATATTGGCAAAATAAATCCACGTTTTTATATAATTTTTGAGAATCTGATTACAAAACAAAAGTCTCACTATTAAAAACCATGTCCCAAGCACACAATTATGACTCATCATAATTTTATGCAGCCTTTATGACTTGTGCTGCACATGTTGCACTTTTATTGTATTTTCATTTTTGAAGTGATTCCAATTATATTTTTAAGCAATTGAAAACCATCATGGCAAACAATGCGCATGTAAATTGTCTCAGCTGAAGAAAATAATCCATGATTTATAGGCTTTAATATATCAGCCAAATTGTCTAATTAAACATTAAAAATGAACATCGGCAGATACCGATACGGTGGCCGTTATATTATGCATACCTACAATAAAATAGTAATAAATAACAGAATTTGTTGCAGTACCGAAATTGGTACAGAGAACCGTAACATTTTAATGGTATTGTGACTACTGGAATTTTGGTACCATGACATCCCTAGTTTGGATCAACATGAAGGTCTGTTTTCAGTTTTAATTTTAGATTCTTAGTTTCATGATGAAACAAACACACACACACACACACACACACACACACACACACACACACACACACAAGTACATAAGATAAAGCCCTATAGAATGTAATGTGTGTTATGCTTTGATGCGACTATGCACGTTAGGAATGCTTTTGACATTGCATGTCAAAACACAGAGCACAGTTTGGTAGCAAACCTAGATTTCATCTTTAAAACATTTCAAGTCTAAAGACAAAAATTGGTAAGAAACACAGATCTTAATATTACAACAAAAAAAATCCACTTGTTTTCTCAATATTTTTCTCAATGATTTTCATAATTGTGATCTGATCTCCACACCTGATATACACGCCAAAACATGAATGAGTGCCGCGCTACAGCAATGCATGAGTGAAGCTTTGCCATCTTTTTCAAAAAATGCCCAGGAGAGAATTGCTTGTCTTGGTATTGCTTACCTGACAAAAGCAACTCTAAGGTGTGATGGGATCTTGCACGACCGGGGTGGATGAATGAGCTTGCAGACTGACAGACCGCGTAAGCCAGAATTCTGTCGGCTCGCATCTTAATCCACAGGTTGCCGCTTCTCTAAACATCACGGAAGAGCAATTTTTCTCCAGCCTCTGGGGAACAGCAAAGACAACAAGGGTTAATCAAGAGCTCATTGCTAATTAATACAATTCAGTACATTTCAACAGGGAAATTTCTCAACGAACAAACTAAAAAGCCTGTTCAAATCCAAATGCAGGCCGCGTCTTGCCTTTCATGTGCAGTGACATTTTCCTCCTGACAATTTCCTTGTAATATAGTGTGTGCTGACAAATGACACATTACATCAGTTCTATACAACCGAGTACAACGATAACTCAAAGACGCAAAACCAAACTGTCCCACACATCCAACAAAGAACACAGTCCCTGTGTCTCAAAACATCTCAGGCCTTTAAGTGGAGATAAGAGAGCATGAATGAAAGTGTTTGTACTCGGGCAGCGTAGGCCATTGACTGGGCAAGATGAGAATCAGACGTGCTCACCCTTCCCCTTATCAGAGAGAACAGATCGGGTCGATAGGGAGGGTGCACAGCCCCAATGCTCCACAATGTTAGAGATTGCACAAGACATAAGTGCAGTTGCATGGACCAAATGCAAAAGGCACAGTCTCATGTAGCCACATTCCCTGTGTTTTCTGAGGTGAGACAGCTCAAACAGTGCACCTTTAGTCATTTAGATGGTGTGATTCTGTGTAATAAACTTACGTTATGTACAATAAAAAGCTGTATTCCAGTACTATCACAGTGGTTATCTATAATTTGCAGTATACTAAAGAAGCTGACAAAAGTCTAGCAAAATTGTTTGTGTATACAATATCCTGTGGCACAAAATTGAAACAAATTACAGTTACTTTTGTGATTTTGTCAAAAAAAAAAACTTTTTTTTTTTAAATACAAGAAAAACATTCTTGACATCAGCAGTGCCCCTGATATCCAAATATAGTCCATGGCAGCCTGGACATCGTCCTGTGCGCTTTCAGTGGTACCACTCCTAACAGGTGGCGTATTTTCCATGGCCTGCTTTGGAACACCATCAGCGCAAGTTCCTGGGAACAACCCAATTTACGGAAAATAACAAAACCACTGCTCTCAGGGGACGTCCTCCAGCTTCCGACCTTTCCCACAGAGATCTAAAAAGATGAGTCCAAGCATCACAACTTTGCTCATACATTTACAAGAAAAGGTGGAGTGTGACAGTGTTTCTTCAACTTTCCACGCTTGTGTTATTTTGTTAAAACAATTATACATATGTTTGTTGAACATCATCTCAACAAAGAGTGAAATAAACAAATCATTTCAGCAGTTACTGTGTAAACATGACATTAACACAGCATTATATAAAATTAATAACTTTTTTAAAAAAAATTTATAACATTTACATAAAGTTGTATATAGCAAGACAACCGAGTCAGCAGCTTCACTTTCTCCATAGCATAATAGCTACACACAACACACACCTTTAGCACACAATTTTCCAGTTACATTCCAGGATACATTGTTGGACATTTGATAGTGGACAAACTAGTGCGTGTGTGAAAAGTGTGTTTTAAAAGAGTTTACTTTCTAAATAACCACAGGGTCAGAAAGGCCCAGGCGCGAAATATTGCCGCCCTTTCTGTTATGCACATGTGCAAAAAAGGCTATCCAGTTATTAACTAGTGTTAAAAAGACAGTGATGGTAAACCTTCACATTGGCCCGATATAAAATACCACGTTTTGAATGAAAATATTAGGCAAAGCAATCATCAACTGAGTGAAAATAATTAAACGTCACTTCAGCACGATTTGTTTGCAAAACTGGTCGTCTAATCAAATCATTGACTACATGAAACTGTAGTGAACCAGTATTATGCTGGTCATAATGGATTGGTAATTCGAGTTGTCTCACCTGGTGATCTTGAATCTCTGAAGTTTACACAGGGATGTAGCTTGGCAGCTTCTCGCTTCTCTTAGTGCTCTCGGTATTGGTGGAGCTCCCTCTTGTGGCCAAGAATATATTAGCTCTGTGATATACATGTGCAGTAGGCTACACAATGAATCCCTTTATTATCCAGCATGTACTGTTTTATTATAGATGACTTGTCATTAATCCTGATTTTATTATATAACGTTTTAAATACATTTCTTATGCATTATTTATTAATGATACATTTAATTAAATTGTTGTTATTATTGTATTTATTTATTATTATTTTTTACTTTGAAAACCAAACAAGCAAGGTAATTCTCGGACCGTATGAAGTCATCAGGAACATTCCAATCATATGACAGTTTCCTGTGGTTCTGTCTTCTCAAATGTTCCCATCAGTCTAACAAACACACATCTTATCGCACAGATGGAGGGCGGCACATGTCATCTGAATATACACCCACCCATCAATCAAACTGACACGTTACGGTTGAAAATATTTTCATTATAGAATGGAGAACACAAACAAGTAGGCTATGCCACTGTTTGTCTATGAATTCTGCCACGGCTGTGTTTGTCCATAAATCACTTTCTGATTCACATACAGATATGATGATGCATGGATGCACTGCTTACAGATGCAATAATAAATTAAAGCTCCAAGCAGCGATGAAAGGGCCCTCGCACCCGTGCCACCCGTGGCTTTAGGAAAACAGAGCATGGTGGGCAATATGCATTTAAGTACGTATATAAAAACAGAAGAACTACGTCAGTCATTTGTATTTGCCACACTTCCTGCTACCAGCTGGTGGCGCTATGACTATAGCTAAATTTTGTCATGTAGATGTCTTCAGGCCAGGGTACTTATCAAACATGTGAATTTTGGGGCAGATTGGACATTGTATGCTTGAGTTACAGCAACTTCCTGTTTCATGACGATAATAGCATGCTTTAGCACTCAGCTAAAGTGTTGCTAGCATGTTTTAGAATGTTTCTAGCATGTTTAGTACTCAATTGCATGTTTTAGTATGTTGCTAGTAGTGCATCACAGGGTTACACACGTGACGTCCTGTTGCCAGTGGGTGGCGCTATGACTAACAAATATTGTCATGTATATGTGTTCAGGGCAGGACTCTTATCAAATATTGAAGTTTAGGGCAGATCAGACATTTTATGCCTCAGTTACAACAACTTCCTGTTTCATAGTGAAACATCAGATTTTTGTCAGGCCACCACGGACACGCCCTTCAGCGAAAACTCAAGATTTTCACAATTTAACATCACCAAGGCCTTTAGATTAGACTGACCAAATATGATGTTGATCTGATAAAATCTCTAGGAGGAGTTTGTTAAAGTACAATGTCTGGAAATGACAAAAACTGCAAAAATGTTGCAGAGAAAATTCAAAATATCTGACTTCCTGTTGGGTTTTCAGATTTTGCTCCCGGGGACTTTTTTGTAGGTATTGGGCTGTTACATGTGTGTACCAAATTTCATACTTGTATGTGAAACGAGCGAATGCCGCTTAATTGAAATTTTGTAGGTAGCGCTATCGATGCCATTTTGTTACACCCAATTCTGAAACCCATATCAGACGTAAATCTTCACCACTTCTGATGCGAAGTTTAATACGTTTCCGAGCGTGTTTAGGCCCTCAAAAATGTGAAGGATTGTTACACATGGATTTGTGTGTGAGGGATGCTCAAAGACAAAGCTAATCGATTTTAGATCTCTCCAAGTGCAAATAAAGATTTCTAAACAAAGCTGACGATAAGACACTTCTCTTCTTGACATTATGGATATAAAAATGATAAACTGCAGTATCATTTTGTTTCTATTTGAATGCCCAAACCATCTATTACTAAAGAGTGCTGACACATTGTTTACATTCATATTTGTGTGATAGATTTAAATGGATGAGTCTGTGATGATATAAATAAGCCCTTGAATTTATTTAGCTTGGACAACGTCCAAAAACACACCTTTACCGTTTATGCTTTATACTTACAATTATTTCACTGAATAGGGATCAAAGGAAGCCATGCTGAACCTTTGTTTGCATCACTTCTGCAGTATAAAATCCTTCTTAGTTCCTCTTGGGCATTATGCTTAGCATAAGTTCATTAATAAAACTACAGTAAGTGCACAGAGAAAGCAATCAAGCCAAACATATTACAAAAAAAAAAATGAAAAGCTGAAGGGCTTTTGTCTCCCTTTATACCTCAGAGAAAGATATTGGTTTCAAATACCCGTGCGTTTTTTTCTCAGAGTTGAGCCATGATTCTCTTACAATTCTCTCTATTATGAATTGTGCATATAAATTGCAATTACTGAACCGAACAAATTATATTGTTTGTCCAATGAGTTCTCTAATGTTAAAGAAATTAAATATTTTAGTCCTTGCATTAAAAAGAGATCTCATTATTGTTTAGTTGAACTGTGACACTCTGTAACGATATAGGAGCCACTGGAAGCAAGTGTTGAAGAACCCAAGTGCAGTTTATTTAACAAAGGTGATAGCGTAAACAAAAACAAAAACAAAAAATGAATTGACTTGACCGGACCAGCGACTGACCTCAACAACAGCAGTACAGGGAATGATACTAGACGAGGGAACAAGGCAAACATGGGGGCTTAAATACACAAGGACTAATGACTAAACAAGACACCTGTGAACAATCAAGACAATGAACCAATTACTACAGGTTTGTTCGACTACAGGGTGTGTTTGACATGGGGCCCGTTCTTCGTACCTTGCTAACTCAGTTAGCCGGATTTGATTGTTGACGATTTGGCATGATCTTGGATTGTTTGGTTCTTCGACGCTCATCCTGGACTTGCTGTCATAGCAACAGGTCTGTTAGCTTAAACCCGCTCGCGAGCAGGCTTATTTCATGTAAACAGGATTAGATTGCATCTTGAGGTGATACTTAAAATCTGTCCCAACCACTGCTACTTTATTACAAGAGTTCATTACTGAACCAGGGGCAATAATAATAAATTTGAATAATAATAATATACACATTTTAAATTGTAGGCTATATGTATATGAGTGCATATAATATTATAATGTTGTGTATAATACTATAGACACAGCCACTTGATTGAGCGATTTATTTGTGATGGAATAATTACTTTATAATTTTATTGGAGGTTTACACATGTTGTACAGTAAATCTGAGCCGTGCATTAATTTAAGTGATGACGGATATTATGGGAGTGGTTTGATGCAGCGCAGGAGATGCAGAGAATTTGATCTTGACCCTTAAAGGTCCCGTTCTTCGTGTTTTTTTGAAGCTTTGATTGTGTTTACAGTGTGCAATATAACGTGTTCATGTTTCACGTGTAAAAAAAACCTGTATTTTTAACACAATTTACTTATCTGTATACCGCTGTTTTCACTGTCCTAAAAACGGCTGATGACTTCCTTGTTCTATGAAGTCCCTCCTTCAGAAAAACGTAACGAGTTCTTATTGTGCCAGCGGTTCCCGTGTTGAGATTTGACCGCAGCTTAGCGAACGTTGCCCGGTTCCTGTGTTGTGATTCAACAGCAGCTTAGCGCACGTGGAAAGGTCACGCCTCTTAACGGGAGATATATGCGCTTAATGATCTCTACAGCGTCCATGGGAAAGCCAAACAAAGGTGATTTGACTCCGGGATGAAAATAACAGCGTCTCGATGACATGGCGACAAACACACTCAAACGCAACACTTCCTTTTCTCCACGCGACACGTCCTCTTCTCCACGTGGGACAGCAACAAGACCACGCCCCCTTTTTTCGCGTATTCTTGTGGGCGGAGGTTAGTCTGTTCTACTGTTCTATCGACGTCATTTATGAAGGAAGTACCAGGATGTAGTCCAAGCCAGCCGTTCGCTGTAGGCTTTGAAAGGGAACTTCTGTTAAATAAAATATCTCGCTTGGCATTGAACTTTGAGCTTTATAATTTTACAGGTATTATTTATGCTCTAACAGCAACATTACACACTAACTAAAGTTTGAACAATGGGATCACGAAGAACGGGACCTTTAAGAAACTTTAATACTGTCACGTAACAAATCTGCTTCAAATTTAATTACAACATTGAAATAAAAATGTAAAGGGTGTACAAATACTGTATAAATTCGTGAATATAAATAATTGGTAATCATGTAAAAAAAAAAAAAAAAAAAAAACATTTATCATTGATCTATTATAACTTTTATGTTGGTTTGGTCGTTTAGCTGTTTCCTTATAAAGGTCCAGATATTCGTGGGGGTTTTTTTTGTGTAATTTGCCAAGTTTTTTGCCAGGTGGCCTTTTTAATTATATGATGTCATTACGTTGCTCTCTTGACGCCAGCCAATCGCTGCATTGCTGAACATGGTTTTGAGTATCGATGCATCTGCCCTTTTCAGGGAAAACAAGAACGCGCAGTGATCTTTGATCATTTAATCCAGATATTTAAAGGTCCCGTTCTTCGTGATCCCATTGTTCAAACTTTAGTTAGTGTGTAATGTTGCTGTTAGAGCATAAATAATACCTGTAAAATTATAAAGCTCAAAGTTCAATGCCAAGCGAGATATTTTATTTAACAGAAGTTCCCTTTCAAAGCCTACAGCGAGCGGCCGGTTTGGACTACATCCTGGTACTTCCTTCATTAATTACGTCAGTAGAACAGTAGAACAGACTAACCTCCACCCACAAGAATACGCGAAAAAGGGGGCGTGGTCTTGTTGCTGTCCCACGTGGAGAAGAGGACGGTCGCGTGGAGAAAAGGAAGTGTTGCGTTTGAGTGTGTTTGTCGCCATGTCGTCGAGACGCTGTTATTTTCATCCCAGAGTCAAATCACCTTTGTTTGGCTTTCCCAGGGATGCTGTAGAGATCATTAAGCGCATATATCACCCCGTTAAGAGGCGTGACCTTTCCACGTGCGCTAAGCTGCGGTCAAATCACAACACGGGAACCGCTGGCACAATCAGAACTCGTTACGTATTTCTGAAGGAGGGACTTCATAGAATAAAGGAAGTCATCAGCCGTTTTTAGGAGAGTGAAAACAGCGGTATACAGATAAGTAAATTGTGTGAAAAATACTGTGTTTTTTTACACACGAAACATGAACACATGTTATATTGCACACTGTAAACACAATCAAAGCTTCAAAAAAACCCGAAGAACGGGACCTTTAAATCCAATCCGCAAATTCGTTTGAAGAACCAAATTAGCCAGACATCAGTTATCACGATTAAAAGATCTGGGATCTGTCAAATCATCTCAGATGTATTAAGCGAGGTACGAAGAACGGACCCCTGGGCTGTGTTCAGCCCCGACAAAACGTTTTTAAAATGGAGGCGGTGCTGCATTGAACACCCTGGTTGCGTCCGAAAACCTAGGCACCTGACTCGTTGCCTCATCAGACGATGGTAACAGTTTAATGATCAACAGCAAAATAGAGAGAGCTTTGGTGAGAAAATCACATTAGTAATTTCTCGCTAGAAATGACATCAGAAGTGGAAAATGTTGGTAAAAAAAACTATTTTTGTTTTTGTCGCAATTTTCGGACACCGTCTTTTTTCCAGCTCAACTGTCACAGAATGGAAAGCACAGGATTGTGGGATGGCAAAGGCAGCGAAGGATACAAATATGCTGCCTTCAAAAATCGATCAGATGAAGGTCTCTCAGGAGACAGGAAGTGAAGCTAACATTAGATTCGGACGTGCCTTGGTTCCATCCCGCCTTCCTGCCTTGAAATGTGTCCTCCGAAGGCAGCATTTTCCAGGTTTCGGTCGCAGCCCCAGTTCTGATGACGCAAGAGTTGCAACTATGGCAGCTGAGAAGGCCATTCTTTGTGTTCTTTTTGAAGAATTTCCAGAGCCTGATGAAATCGGTATAAATATGTGTTTAATACTGTAAAATACACTCGATGCAATCACTGCCTTTGCCATCCAGAATACAAGATAACATCCCCATCCCATGTAATTAACTTTTTGATCTCCTGGTAATCAATCTAATTTAAATAATTTTATTTCTAGTTCTTACTTTTTTAATACCTTGTATTTTCTTGCTCATTTTTATGTAAAACACTTAATTACCATTGTGTATGAAATTTGGTATATAAATAAACTTGTCTTGCAATGAAGCTAAAAATAAACAACTACATCATCATGTTGATATCTATATTTTTACTATAAAACTCTTGCTATCTTCAATTGTTGCGTATGCCGAGGTGCAGCGGACACATTTGTAAACAATTACTTGGACCCATTGTGCGAGCTGTCTCTTTAATTCCGCATGGTTTAAATACATGTTGCTGCTGATTGGGCTGACGTATTTGACACACCCACCAAACGAGAGAAAACGCATCTCAAACCCGTTGTACACCGTTGTGCACCGTTTCCAGGAAACATGACGTTCAACCGGAAACCGTAGCAAAACGTTGCGCACCGGTTTGAACTTTGAACGTACCCCAGGGGCCTATACCATGAAGCCGGTTTAGCAGGCTAACCAGATATGTTTAAGCTTAGTTTGTGCCAATCCTGGGTTTTTGGTACCATTAAAGAGGTTTGGCTTTTAGCAGTGTTCATCTCCATTGTAAGGTATGCTCCACGGCTAATCTGCTCCAGGGCAGGTTATGTTCTGGATAAAGGCCAATTTATACTTCTGCGTCGGACCTACACCGTATCCTATACGGCGCAAGTTACGTGTTGTTTTTATTTATACTTCTGCGTTGTTGTCTGCGTCAATGTGCAATTCCACATGCAGTGTCCACGGGCATGTTGATGGTAACCCACAGTATCAAGGCAAAAGCCGAAGAAGAAGCATGTTTACATTGACGGAGTATCAGCAGCCGTCATGGCGACAGATAGCGGCTTTTCTTGCAGCTTGAGTTGTTGTATGTAATACAAATTAAGCATCTCTAGTTGATTAGTAGAGTTAAATAAGAGGCTATCTGGCGCTGGAATGCGTTTTTGAAATCATGCCGAGCTCGTGGCGCTGTTTTCAGTATCGTTGGCTCATGCAGACGAGCGCTTCAATCGATTGCTGTTGCGGAGACTATTCATTCCGTTGAAATAACAAAACGAAATGCACCCTAATGTGTCCCTGTTCTTGATATACAATCACTGATTAACATCTTTGGTTTTAATGAGAAAATAAATAAACTATACACAGTGGATCTATGTATTTATTCACTAACATAAACAATCTCTGCACTACAAAATATTGTGTTATATAGCAGATGTAAGGATTAAACTATCATCATTTCTGGACACACACACTCCTATTGCAGATTTTTTGAATTTATTTATTGATCTGAGGGAGGGATTCTGGCAGACCAATCACAGTGCTTGCAGTCCGCGTAGAATTGACGCGTTATTACATTTTTGGAGAGGTGCGCGTCAGGGTACATCGTAGGGTACGCGCTCATCACACAGCCTACGGCGTAGCTACGGCGTACACTCAACACAGAAGTATAAATTGGCCTTAAGAGATCTCAAACTGAAATTGGACCAATCAGCTGTGAGAAAAGTGACACACCTCTGATGCATTAAAGTCACTCCCCCTTTTTCTACTCCGAAATTAAAGGTCACTACATAGCAAATGTTTTTTAAAGACTAAAGCGTCTGGCTTTTAGCAATGCTTATTTATAATAATAAAAATGTTGGTTTATTTATCATTTATGTAATTATTATACCCTTAATCAATTACACATGTATAATTTTAGTTAATCAATCATTAATAGGTACTTGGTTAAAATTAATATAAATAGCCTATATAAAGGTCATACAAATAAGCTTTAAAATCAATAAATAAAGCTATAAAAATTACTACATGTGAGCTTAAATGTTCAATTCTCTCTATATATCAACTAAACTAACTTAATAACTTTTACTTGCATTGACGTAGTAAGATTTATCTTTAAGTGGTCCTCGTTTATAGACAGCTCTTTTCTTCTTCCTGTGTAAATTAGTTTAAATTCTTAGTATTTTTCAATCATGTCATATTCTGCAGAAGAGAGAAATGAATCTCACTGCTTCTCTCGCGGGAAGTGAATCTCAGTTTCCTTGATCCACAGCATGTGATTGGCTGTTCACTGCTAATGTCACAGCTAAACTCCTAAACTCAGGATCAAAGAGAAAGCGGATGATCAGTATCATGGGACCAACAAAGCCTGAATAGATTGGTTTGGTTTTGTCACCTCGAAACTAATCCTGTTACCCTGAATTTGTTAAACTACCATCATGGTACAGGCCTCAGGTGTGTTCGACATCGGCGAGAGTTGCCGCGTGCAGGCGGGGAGGAGCTGCAAACGGAGACTCGGACACTTTCTGCTTCCCGTAGTAACGCTCACGCTGTGTTTGCACTCTTTATCACAGCTGAAAAAATAAGGAAATTCTTCAAATAAAAAAATAAATAAAAAAAACTTGCTGAATTGAAATGCCATATTTGTCACAGATGTTTCAGAGACATTTCCATTCAATACTTTATGTACTGCCTAATACAGCATATATTTGTACAATAATAAAGTTCAACATATAAGGGTTCACACTTGTCATGTTTGGTTCGATTAAAACGGATACTGGTGCGATTGTTCGGTTGAGTGCGGTTCATTTGAACATATGTGAATGCTGCCATACGAACCCTGGTGCACACCAAACAAGCGGACCGAGACCGCTAAAAAGATGAGTCTCGGTCCGCTTCCAAAATAACTCGATTGCGGTTCAATTGATATATGAACGTAACACGGACCAACGACATGTAAACGAACCAAAAACAGGACGTGCTGTCACAAGATGCGACGCTACAAGTCAGCTGATTTGAAGACACGGAAAGATCGGTGTATCCAAAATGAGTAGAGGGCAAACGTGGAGCAACGAGGAGGTAAAGTGCCTCATCAATTATGCAGATCTTCGTTTCTGCATACAACGTAGGAAATCCTGGTGCTGTTTTGAATGTTTTGAACATTTTATAAGCTCTTCTTGAGTTCTCAGCTGGTAAAAATAAAACCATATGTACACGCATAAAATGATCGCGTTTAATCCAGCACACATTGTTTTGAATGTTCGGTAAGCAAGCTCCGTCACGTAATATACATCATAAAAGCAAACCAATCAGGTTGTGACCGTATCCCTATGCCTTTGGTTCGGTAACGTTAGGTTCGCTGTTAAAAATGTACAAGTATGAACGCACCCTAAGCCTACTATCAATGAAGTGGGGTCTATGTTTTTTATCAGTTTTAGTTTGAGAAACATGACAATATAACATTGCAACTACATGAAAAGAGGTTTTACCGTTATTAAAAAAAAACTGATTGGTGACCATTAGTTGAACTGAAGGTTTTGGAATAAACATGAAACACACATGATCGCTGTCATGTGGTAAATCCGGCCAATCATGGAACAGCGGTGTCGTCATCAGAGCTTGTGCAGCCGCTCTGGAGAAGCTGCGCAGAATGCACTAGCCAGCTGCTCTTGAATCGCTCTCGAATCGAGGAGAACCCCTCCCTCAGGGGTACACATGCTCCCTCTGCATGTGTAACTGCACGTCAATGCGGACAAGGATGCAGAAGTATAAATTAAAATAAACACGTAACCTAGGGCTGGGCGATATGGCCCAAAAAAATTATCACAATATAATTTTCCATATCAGTCGATATCGATAATTATCACAATAAATGTCAAATCTTTATTTCTTTATAGTTTAAAGGCATATTTTTGCTCCTGAGTGAAAGATGTAGAAAACAGTTAATAGTGGGTTACCTATCCTTTATTGTCAAAACATGACAAACACTTCCCAAACAGGTGAACAATTTTAAAAACTGAGGTAGAGTAGAATATAAATAGAATATATAAAATAAATATCTATAGTTGTCACAAACTGCTCCGAGACTCGAAGGTGGATCCAATAGCAGCTTTATTTGAGGGCAATCCAGAGGCGTAATCCAATGTACAGGCAAGAGTCATACACAGGCAGGCAGTCAAAACAAAGAAACAAAGAAGGCAGGGACCAGAGGCAAGAGAGTAATCCAGGGAATAGGGCAAGATGATGAGACACAGGTGAATGCAATCAGTGAATGAGGTACAGGTGAATGTGATCAGTGATAAGTGATGATGAGTCCGGGCAGTGAGTTATGGGAAATGTAGTTTGTGAGTGATAATAGTCTTATGTGGAGTGCCCTCTGGTGGCTCTCAAGGGCACTCCAGCTGGTGACCGTTACATAGCCCCCCTTTTAAGGAGCGGATTCCAGACGCTCCTAAAACTGTCAAGGAGGGAGGTGGAGCGGAGGCGGACCCGGGGGCGGGATGGAGGGCCAGGCCCGTGGAGCGGATAAACGACCTGGAGACTGCGGCAAGATGGGAGGCCAGGGCGGATCAGGCTGTGTAGGCGACCATGGCGGATCAGGCTGTGCAGGTGACCAGGGCGGATCAGGCTGTGCTGGCGACCAGGACGGATCAGGCTGTGCTGGCGACCAGGACGGATCAGGCTGTGCTGGCGACCAGGGCGGATCAGGCTGTGCAGGTGACCAGGGAGGAGACGACCCTTCAGGCGGCCAGGGAGGAGGCGACCCTTCAGGCGCCCAGGGAGGCGACCATGAACAGACACCGGCTCAGCAACAGGAACAGACACCGGCTCAGGAACAGGAACAGACACCGTGTCAGTGGCCATCTCTGCTGAGGGCTCAAGCGACGTGGCGGTGGTCATCTCGTCTGGAGACACTGGTTCAGCGGAGACCATCTTGTCCTGGGACACTGGTTCAGCGGAGACCATCTTGTCCTGAGACACTGGTTCGGCGGCGGCCATCTTGGACGGAGACACTGGCTCGGAGGCGGCCATCTTGTACGGAGACACTAGCTTGGAGACGGCCAACTTGTCCGGAGACACTGGCTCGGCGGTGGCCATCTCGTCAAGAGACACAGGCGTGGAGTCGGCCATCTTGTCCGAAGACACAGGCGTGGAGTCGGCCATCTTGTCCGAAGACACAGACACAGGAAGAGGAGGAGGAACAGATTCAGGCTCAGTATCAGGATCAGATTCAGGCTCGGCGGGACGAGACTCTGTCTTGACGGGCAGACGTGACGTGAAGCTCAGTCTCTGGATCGGCTGACGTGACATGAAGCTCAGTCTCTGGATCGGCTGACGTGACGTGAAGCTCAGTCTCTGGATCGGCTGACGTGACGTGAAGCTCAGTCTCTGGATCGGCTGACGTGACGTGAAGCTCAGTCTCTGGATCGGCTGACGTGACGTGAAGCTCAGTCTCTGGCTCGGCAGGACTGACGTGAAGCTCTGGCTCGGCAGGACTGACGTGAAGCTCTGGCTCGGCAGGCAGGAAGTGAAGCGTCTCTGAGCTTGACGGGACCAGCGGCGGCGAGGGCTTTGAGCTGGGTACTCATTTTCACTCATTTTCACTCAATCACTCATTTTTCTTGCTCCACTGCACTCTAATCCTCCAAGCCTGTCATCCACTGTGATTTTCAACAACAACACGCGGCACCCAGAAGCCCGGTCTGCAAAATGCATGTGCATCATTACGCATAGCGCGTAAGCATTATATCGAGCATTTATCGAACTGTTGTTATCGTTTTATCGAGGAAAATTATTTCGCGATAATTATCGTTATTGTTTTATCGCCCAGCCCAAACGTAGCCCACGGCGTAGAGGCTACGGCGCAGTTCAGACGCAGAAGTATAAATCATCCTTAACATGACACAAGAGACTAGGGAAGCACATGACATGATCACGTGAGGGCACAATGGAATCACATGACAAACAGGAAACATGACATTGAACATAACAAAATAAGAACATGAAACATGAACATTGAGCAAAACACTAGACAATTCACATTAATGAGGGAACACAATTATTTTAGTTTGTAAAAGTCCATATGTTTGAAAAAAAAAAATAGGGCATATTGAAGTAATATGGAGCATTTTTTGCACCTTTAACAACAATTTACTGTTATTTCACCCTGACTCTTCAGACCAAACAGTATACTTCAATGTGCTATAATTATAAGTGATGCATTTGCTCGAGGATGCATTGAGCTTTAAGATATAAATATTTTTCTCACTTAATAAAAGATGGAATAGTTGAGAGAACGGGAATGGAATGTGGGTATAATGACGATCCGTCATGGAAAAAGATCATCATTATTCACAGGAGTCTCTGTGCATAGAAAAACATTAGATGTGAAAGGAAAATTGTTGAGATGATTTGCTATCGGAAAACATTTTGAGATGCATTCCATAAAGCTCTTGTCATTTATATAACATATTATAAAAGTACTAATGTTCCCCTGTTATTGTTATTATTTCCCTTTCTCATGGTGCCTACTAAAAAATTAAATAATAAAATTGGAGCAAAACATAATATATTTAATTGAATATATTTGAATGCCATATACAACTGGTGGCCAGTTTACCTACAGTTTACTACTCTAATAAATAGATGCACTGTAAATGTTTGCAAAGAAAAAAAGTTATAATTTCCCCCTCATTTTTATTTTAAAATCTTAAAAAAATCAATAAAAAGATAAGAAAAGGATAAGAGTATGTGTGCATGAAAATCAAAGCAACCCATCCATCAGAAGATATATTAAAAGATGAGATGATAAAAGACAAAACAAGCTATAAATGTTTGATCTCACAGACCCATAGACGATGAATCAAAGCCCACCCAATGCCTGATTAAGTGACAAGCCTTCAGTACAGCAGCAGAACGTTAAGCTACATTAGGCCGCACTGAAGCCTTATATCTGAACCGTATTCTCTGAACTGATGCACTGACCTGTGGGATCGCGGTCAGGTGAGAAACTGCTGCAGACCACCAAGATGCACAGATGGATTTGCTATAAGGCAGGGATGCAGCTAATTGGATTAATTCCAAGTCTTTTGTGGAAAGATAACTGAGCTTCAGACCTCCAGTAAGACAAAATATAGTCAAAAGAGCTTATGCTTGGCTTGACTTTACTGTTAAACAACAGTGTTACAGCGCGGATGAATCTAATGTTTTGAGGAGTATGTGTGTCTGTCAGTCACCGCACCGGTGTGGATACTGTACTTCGGAATCACAGATTCTACGTCTTGGAAGTATGACCAAAATAAGAATTTTCCATGCAAAATGTCATCTGAACAAGTAAGTAACTTTACATGGCTGCCACTTTTGTTCTGACCAACTGAGAAAAAAAAGCATTACAATCTAACGATCGCTTAGCTCATATCATATCAAAGCAAATTATTAGGGGTTCAAGCCCGATATCATTGGAATCCCTGACTCAAGACAAACAAAATATATATCTTCGATTTCATTTCCGGTATGCAAATATTTTCACACTTCTCATAGGCTGTTTGTCAGATTCACTCGAAACCTCACATGCATCATCTAGGGCAGTGGTTTTCAAACCTATCCTGGAGGCACCCCAGCCCTGCACCCTGCACCCCTTATCAGACACACCCAATTTAGTTCTTGTAGTCTCTACTAATGAGCTGATGAGTTGAATCAGGTGTGATAAATGAGAGAGCCACACATAGGCTGCGTCCGAAAACCTAGGCAGCTGACTCGTTGCCTCGCTGCCTTATCAGACAATGACTTGTAAGGCAGCGTTTGTGCATGAAGGCACCTCACGAAACTGATTTCGGACAGACTTCTTAGGCAGTGTAACAGTTTATTGATCTACAGCAAAATAGAAAGAGCTTTGGTGAGAACTAAACAAATATTTAATAACTACATGAGTAATTTCTCGCTAGAAATGACATCAGAAGTAGAAAATGTTGGTAAAAAACATACATTTACACACACACTGACCAGCGAACGCAACTTTCGGACGCCATCTTTTTTTTCCAGCTCAACTGTCACGGAAAGGAAAGCACAGGATTGTGGGATATCAAAGGCAGCGAAGGATACAAATATGCTGCCTTCAAAAATCGATCAGATGAAGGTATCTCTGGAGACAGGAAGTGAAGCTAACATTAGATTCAGACGTGCCTTGGTGCCTTGGTGCCTTCCTGCCTTGAAATGTGTCCTCCGAAGGCAGCATTTTCCAGGTTTCGGAGGCGGCCTAAATGTGAAGGGCTGGGGTGCCTCCAGGACAGTTTAGAAAACCACTGATCTAGAGACCCTCATGGAAAAATGTTGTCAAAAGAATTATGATCGGTGATTAAAGCTCACGATAGGACGCCAAAACGTTCGAAGTAGGCAGGGCCACTTTCCCTAAAATGGCTCTTCAACCCATTGAGATATTTTCACCAAAGCTCATTCTGTGGTCACACAAAAAATACGCAGCGATTCACCACTTGGTGGCGCTATAATATGAAAAAAGCCTAAAATAGCTATAACTACACAACCGTTAGTCCAATTGACTTGAACATGGTCATGCTGTGTCTTTGTCTAAGTTGCCTTGATGACTTATGACCACATTTGTGTACCTTGAAAAACATGGCCGTCATCGGCCTCTGAAATTTGAGCACCTCTTAGACCAGGTTAACGTAGATCGATCGGAACAAAACTCAGTGGCCATGTTCGACTCATGGCCCTAGAGGTCTGTGCGACGTTTAAAAGAAAACGGCCACCTAGCGACGCTGTCATGTTTAGACCATATATATCACGCAACTTATCACACATACAAACAATATGCATATCATATGTTAAATCTCTTCATTCTGAACAATTTTGCCTCAAGAATCACTAATGTTAATCAAATAATTTGTTAAATATTTGAGATTATTTGAAAACTACTTTTTCAAACTCTTCATAGGCCGTTTGTCCGACATGTCCGATTTGCTCAAAACTTCACATGCATCATCTAGGGACCCTCATGGCAAAAAGTTTTCAAAAGAATTTCAATTCAAAACTGTGTAGATATGAAGAACAACTCATTTTGAAGAAATATGCCAGGTTTCATGGATTTCTGATGTTCAGAGGGCTCACAGTAAATTCTAAACCATCAATTATTTCAACTGAAGATGGAGCCTGGAGCCTGTAATACTACTGTTGTCCACATGAGGACCAGCAGGATGATAAATCTTCTTAATCGTAACATATATATATATATATATATATATATATATATATATATATATATATATATATATATATATATATATATATAGAGAGAGAGAGCGAGAGAGAGAGAGAGAGAGAGAGAGATGGTTATTACTATAAACAGAATTTACAGGTGAATATGTACTATGAGTATAATATAATATAATATACAGATGGCTATTACTATAAACAGAATTTTACAGATAGAAGTATACAATATGTTAGGCTAAGATGAGGAATATAGCAGTGGATTAAGGTAGTGCAATGAAGTATGGACAGAAGCTATCTGAAAAAAAGTGTAAAGTGCAGTGGAAGTGATTGCATATTACAGTTATGGTGCAAAATGCAAATGTAAACAGTTGGTATTGTGAATACAGTCGGCAGTGCAAATGAGCATAATCCAGTTAAGGTATGGTAGTGCAAGATGCATAAGTAAACAGTTTTTCCAGTATTGCAAATAACAAGTGAAGGCAGATGTGAGGTAGGAGAGTTGGCAGTATATGAGGGGAGTGGATCAGCGAGGGTTAGAGTTCAATAAAGAGACAGCTCTGGGGAAAAAAACTGTTCTTAAGTCTACTGGTTCTGGTCCGGAGGATCCTGAGACGCCTGCCGGAGGGCAGGAGAGAAAACAGTCTGTGGGCTGGGTGAGAGGAGTCCTTAAGGATGCTGCAAGCTCGATGCAGACAGCGTTTCCTCTGGATGTGTTCGATGGCAGGCAGTGGAGTCCTTGTGATGCGCTGGGCAGTTTTCACCACCCGCTGCAGTGCCTTGCGCTCCGCAACAGAGCAGCTCCCATACCATACTGCGACACAGTTGGTCAGGATGCTTTCTATTGCGCAGCGATAGAAGTTCACCAGGATAGCCGAGGAGAGCTGATTCTTCCTCAGTGTCCTCAGGAAGAAAAGGCGCTGGTGAGCCTTCTTGACCAGGCTGGAGGTGTTGGTTGTCCACGACATGTCCGCCGAGATGTGGATCCCCAGGAACTTGAAGCTGGAGACACGCTCAACAGCCATTCCATTGATGTGGATGGTGTCGTGTGTGCCTCTTGACTCTTTCCTGAAGTCCACGATGAGCTCCTTCATTTTGGTGGTGTTGAGGAGCAGGTTATTATCAGCGCACCATGTGGCCAGGTGCTGGATCTCCTCCCTATAGGCAGTCTCATCGTTGGTTGGGTACATACCCTACATTTCGGTTCGGCCTATACCCCAACAGAATAGTTGGCAAGAAGGTCTTATACCCCTTTTCCACCAGCATGAGCCGGGTGCTAGTTCAGAGCTAGAGCTAGTGCCGGTTCAGAATTGGTTCGACTGCCTTCTAAGAACTGGTTTGCCTTTCCACATGCTAGAGAACCACGTCTTGTGTCGCATCTTTCTCAGCAATGCTAGCGAGGCAGCAGGAAACACAAACACACCAGTCTTGTTCGAGATGCATCAATGCTGTGCAGACGATCAGCATATGATATCAAAATACAGCAAGAGTGATGCAAAAGCATAAGGAGTCGTATGCTCTCGCTGTACTTTGATGCCATACGGCGATCGGTCTGCCCAGCGCCGATGCATCTCGAACAAGCCTTCCATCAACAATGGCAAACGTTGCGTTACTATTTGTTGCACATGGCTTTACGATCCTACATCGGCATCAAAACACAGCAAATCCAACACATTCGTGCTGCTCGCCGTAATTTGTATAGACGGAGATTACAATCGAGCAGCTCGATTAGATGCTTTTTCAAGTCACAAGTTTGGGTTCATTTTGTTGGGCACGGTAACCCCGCCCCCAGCCCCTGACGCAAGCTGTTCTTACTTCTAGACCAGCAATGTTTTGGTGCTACTTAAGAACCACTTTTCCTGGTTCAGAGCTGGTGCTTTAGGTGTGTAAAGACAAAGAACCGATTTGAAACTAGGCTCTGGCTCTGAACCAGCACCAGCACCAGCACCAGCACCACCTTGGTGGAAAAGGGGTATTAAATGCTTGAACCCCGTTAATTGCTGCTTGCAGCTATATTTATTATTGTTATACTTTGTTCTCAAATTGTTAATGTTAACAACACCAGTATTGCGTGACTGTGTATTAAGTGTGCATTAGCGTTACCTGTAGATTTCCATACAGTTTAATTTTTTGCTTTTGACTATGGGTGTCTCCAGTTGTCACTGATGATTGTCGTTTGGTCCTTTCTGGATTACAATCCGCCATCAAAATGATATGTTTAATTATTCCAGCTGCTGTGAGAAAAGGCCACCTGCAGCATCCTAACATGCGATACTACTACTAGCCGGCATCCTTCTTTATCTATACAGCCGTGACGCAAAGACACGCTCAAATTTCCAGCAGAAATCCACCAGTACCACTCAAATTATAACATTATTACAAGCTTACCGTTGTGAATCGGGCTAAGGTAAGGAGATAGTTTTGAACACTGGCTGGTTATGTACTTGCTCAAATTTTTAAAATTTTTTTTTATGATTTATGATAATGAGATCCAAATTGTATTCCTAATGTGAAATTCGTTATTCTGTATGTCACCTTTCTGGATGGATGTCTGTAAACATCTTTCTTGCTTTACTTTGACAGGTGAAAGAAATGAGTTGCGAAATATCTATGATGCAAAAACTTATGTAACACATGACACCGATGCCAGCATGATAGAACGGTTTAGGAAAATCAGGCCATAAAGGTGTTACGATAACAATTTCACACTACCCATACCTCACTCTGGCTCCAATTTATAAATAATCTCAGATCGGTTGTACTTCTGCACTGGATAAATGAAACGCTTGAGATCTGATTCCATAACTGCACCTGAGAAGATGGCAATTCCACACACACACACACACACACACACACACACACACACACACACACACACACACACACACACACACACACACACACACACACACACACACACACACACACACACACACACACACACACACACACACACACACACACACACACAGAGAGAGAGACTCATATGAAGAAAATGCCTTTTTGATGTGTTTCCTCGTAAGAAAATACCTCTCTCCAGCAGACCAAATGACACTGCTGTCTTTCACATCTCACCAGAACAGGTTGTGTATACTATTTATACTATTATAAATTATTGTTATTACTATTATTTTGATTATATTTTTATATTATTATTTTATTTAATACAATGGTTTGTCTGAATACTGATTCTGATTGGCTGGAAGGCGTGCAATACATAAACAATAAGGTACGAGAGGCTGAGCAACCCCTTCAGCCATGACTAATGCCGCGTTCCAGGCAACCCGTAACACGTGTTTTTCCAACCTTCTACCCGTGAAAGTGCACTGGAATGGCAGTCAAACCCGTGACTTCTCACCCGTGAACTCGTACTAGATCGTTGTACTCGTAGTTACTAGATCTGACGTCACATAGCTCGCGAAACAACAATGACAGCCCCGTACTGATGCAGTGTTTATGAAACAAATATACAATTAACATTAAATAAAACCCACATGAAATAATACTATAGTATATTAGTGAGATGGTGGTCCAGTGGGTTAAACCATGGAACTGACACGCAGAAGGTTGCTGGTTCGATCCCAGCGGTCACCACCAGTGTGTCCTTGAGCAAGGCACTTTACTCCATGTTGCTCCAGGGGGATTACACCTGTAATAAGGGCACTGTTAGTCACTTTGGATAAAAGCGTCTGCCAAATGCATAAATGTATATTATAGTAAAATTACTCTAATAAATACTATAGTGATTTTGAACCGTACTATAGTAAATATACTACAGTAAATTAACAAAGTGTAGTAAATACTATAATATACTGTAATATACTACATTTTACTGTAGTATCTTTACTATAGTGTGGTTCAAAAATTTACTAGAGTAATTTTACTATAATTTTACTATAATATACTGTAGTATTTTTTTCATGTGGGAAGATAACAGCTTCTCTTGCCGTATGCGCCGTTTTTAGCAAGTAAGCACCTTTGGCCATAGAAATGATTGTAAATTCAGCATAAGCCTCATACGGTCCGCCATGCTTTGTTTACATCTAGCTACCACACGATTCCTTGTGCTCAGGCAGTTTGGCGTGACTTTACCTGGAACGCTACCAAGACGTGGTTTGAAGTTGTAACTTACGGCTCAAAAACCTGCCTGGAACGCAGCATTATTCACGATACAGCACTAGCCTCGAGTACCTTTTATAAAACGGTTACCACACAATACAAATATTAAAACCCAAAAAATATGTATCAATGCAACTTCATGAAGTAAAAAGCCTTCCTTCTGCTGGAAAAAATGAAGCAGTGAAGCAGTCATATCCGTGTTTTATTGTGAAAAAAGCACAGCTATTAACCAATCAGAATCAAGGACTGGAACTAATACAGTTTAATGCACAGGTAGTTCCAAGTCAGTTTAATCACCGTTCTATATTAATATGCTGTTTTCATTGAAGTGCAATGATGCATACATTACATGATTCGTGCTGTTTTCAATTGAAGCACACACATAACACTCGATCGTAAAAGATCGCGTTGCACACATGCAGAAACATTCAGGAGCACAGAAACCTGTTATCAATGCTGTCACCCTACTTTTATTAATAAAGTATATTCGCTACTGAATTGCCACATTATATTTCTCAGTAACGGAGGTAACATAGCTGGTTTTTGAAGTAATTAAACTCACAGCTTTATTATTAACAGAGAGACGCTGAACAGTCGCAGGTAATTCACACACGGATCTCAAATAATTCAAAATAAATGCTATAATTCATTAATTCAAATAAATGTAATTGTTACACACTATTTGATCCCTGAGTCTGTTTCAAAACGGGAATAATGCTAGAACTCACTGACAAAAATAACCACAATTTTTACACTTCTGATCAAATATTGCCTGCAAACATCAATAACAGCTTGTCAAAGATGGCAAATAGCCATGCTATAAGCGAGATAATCCAAGGCTAGCTGTGCATTAAATGATTTTAATGCACAGCGTGGAGACAAAGAACCATCCATCTTATTTTTATTATTATTATTTTGTTTTACATTTTTGCCTATCCATCACTTACAAAAATGTGTATTGATGTACAGTCTGCTCCTCAGTTCTTTTATTTATTTTCTACATGTAGTGTCTTGAGCGAGTGTCTTTTTTTATTTAATATGGCACACTGCAAATGTTTTTTGATAACAGATAAACTGTTTTCATTGTTTAACAGGCTTTTCTAGCCAGAATACCATCTAGTCTCTGTAAACAGAAAAAAAGAAAATATAGGCTTGTGTAAATTAAGGGGATTTTTTTCCCCTCCGCTATGGCCCTCTCCAAGAATAATATTTCATTACCTCAATCTGTGTAATTATACCTATTACAAAGAGATAAAAATCAAATGGGATCCCTGACTTACTGTTTGTATCTGACACAACACGACTTTACTTTAGCTGTATTTCAGATGAATTATTATGGATTATTGCAAGACATAGAGTGCTTAAAATAAATGTTGTGTAACAAATGAAAGCATTGTGAGGAAGATAAAACAGATTATCCCTGTTTAATTAAAAACATAAACAAATGGCTTATTCTCACGCATATGGTTTACTGGTGTTGCTATGCTAAACATAGACTTGGAGCATAAAAATCATAACACAGCTCTATAGAGGACAACATTGCCCAAATGACTATCCTTTTATCAAAATTTGACTCCACCTCATACAATTTTTGATCCTAGAAGATAGACACCCTACAGTGGGTCTTGAGGTTTGAACTCTGTGCTCTGTGATGTTATTTTATTACAGGAACCGTGTTTTTGCTCATGCTGGAAAATATGAGCATATAGTATTTGATCGGCTGACACTAAAACAGGTTATGCAAGTGTGCAAGTAAACATTCCTTCACCAGCCACAGGATAGTAATTATCTGAACATACAGCCCTTTAAAGCAAATCCATCTCTCTTTATGATCTGAGCATTATTATAATTCTGTCTCAGAGGACTGAATCAACATCCAAGATAAGTCTAAGACATCTTGCCATATTTAAGCTTTCCTTCAAAATAAAGAAAATATGTGTCTGAATATCTGATATCTTTCTGACATACTTGTAATGTTATTTAAAGTAAATTATGATAAATACATTGATTGTTACATGCAACATTTCAGACGTAAATAAATTATAAATGTTAGCTAGATTGTGTTCATTACCTGTCTAAAGATGTATGTTTATCCTGAAATATAATAAAATAATGGTTTCTATTTTTAAAAACATTGCTTGTCATTATCGGTTGTTATGTGTAGTGACTTGGCTCACGTGATTTCAGTTTCATGCTTCAGAACTTCCTTTAAGGGAACATAGTGAGCATCAATGCACCCTGGGTTTTGCGGTGCATTGTGAGACGTTTCAGAGCACTAGAAGGATTCTGCGATTGAGACAGCCCTTAAAATGGCCGACTCCCTTATCAGTGCCCTGACTACTGAACTAGGGAGCTAATTGAGACACACCCTATGAATGATTCATTACATTGTTAAACCAATTTGTCCAAAAACGTTGATTCTTTCGGCAATTAAATATTCTCAGGCTGAATCCGAAATCGCCCCCTATACCGTTAAATAGGGCATTATTTGAGGGGACAGCCATTTGTAGTGGTGTCTGAAACCCCATAGTAGACAATGTTGAATGCACTCATTCTATCCCACATTGCACTGCAATAACGAGTGTACAGCTGGTGTAGTCAACAGCTGTCCGACTTTACTCACTCGTTTTCATTCACTCCTTCAAGTGAACTATATTAGTGGACTAACGTAGGGAATAGTGAATGAGGGTTTAGGGGGCGATTTCGGATTCAGCCTCAATTTCTGGTACATTGGTCTGGTCGCTGATACATTTAGCGATAAGTGATGTAGGTCTTTATAAATGAGTTATTGATTCATTCACTCAACCATTCATTCACTTATTCACTTCACAAGTCACTGGCTGCGTTCGAAATCGCATACTCTCATTCATACATACATACAGTAGGTACTTAATTTGAATAAAAAATGACTTCACAACCGCTAAAAAAGTATGTTCTAGTATGAGTATGTGTAGTATGAATGTAATCTGGACATACACTCACCTAAAGGATTATTAGGAACACCTGTTCAATTTCTCATTAATGCAATTATCTAATCAACCAATCACATGGCAGTTGCTTCAATGCATTTAGGGGTGTGGTCCTGGTCAAGACAATCTCCTGAACTCCAAACTGAATGTCAGAATGGGAAAGAAAGGTGATTTAAGCAATTTTGAGGTTGTTGGTGCCAGACTGGTCTGAGTATTTCACAATCTGCTCAGTTACTGGGATTTTCACGCACAACCATTTCTAGGGTTTACAAAGAATGGTGTGAAAAGGGAAAAACCTCCAGTATGCGGCAGTCCTGTGGGCGAAAATGCCTTGTTGATGCTAGAGGTCAGAGGAGAATGGGCCGACTGATTCAAGCTGATAGAAGAGCAACTTTGACTGAAATGACCACTCGTTACAACCGAGGTATGCAGCAAAGCATTTGTGAAGCCACAACATGCACAACCTTGAGGCGGATGGGCTACAACAGCAGATGACCCCACCGGGTACCACTCATCTCCACTACAAATAGGAAAAAGAGGCTACAATTTGCACGAGCTCACCAAAATTGGACAGTTGAAGACTGGAAAAATGTTGCCTGGTCTGTTGAGACATTCAGATGGTAGAGTCAGAATTTGGCGTAAACAGAATGAGAACATGGATCCATCATGCCTGGTTACCACTGTGCAGGCTGGTGGTGGTGGTGTAATGGTGTGGGGGATGTTTTCTTGACACACTTTAGGCCCCTTAGTGCCAATTGGGCATTGTTTAAATGCACGGCCTACCTGAGCATTGTTTCTGACCATGTCCATCCCTTTATGACCACCATGTACCCATCCTCTGATGGCTACTTCCAGCAGGATAATGCACCATGTCACAAAGGTCGAATCATCATTTCAAATTGGTTTCTTGAACATGACAATGAGTTCGCTGTACTAAAATGGCCCCCACAGTCACCAGATCTCCACCCAATTGAACATTTTTGGAATGTGGTGGAACGGGAGCTTCGTGCCCTGGATGTGCATCCCACAAATCTCCATCAACTGCAAGATGCTATCCTATCAATATGGGCCAACATTTCTAAAGAATGCTTTCAGCACCTTGTTGAATCAATGCCACGTAAAATTAAGGCAGTTCTGAGGCGAAAGGGGGTCAAACACAGTATTAGTATGGTGTTCCTAATAATCCTTGAGGTGAGTGTATACTACATTCACCATGTTGTCATTATCATGTGACCTACCAGCGTTAGTTACGTGGCTTCACTGTGATTCATAAATCCTCTTCCGCAGATAGTATAGTGTCCATCTTATTCACACTTCATAATCTTGCTGGAAAAATGAGGTCATCCTGGTACTTTTTTCCCTACTATTTTATGAGTACTAAGGATTCGGATACATGGATACATACTTCTTTTGTCACATACTGTTTTACGCCTACTATATCGTATAGGGAAGTATGCAATTTCGGATGCAGCCATCTCCTGTATGATTGAATCGCTGTTCAAAGAACAAAACAAGAAACATCTGTCAATACATTTCACAAAATGTTATAAAAAAGTTGATTAGTAGCCTAAATATACAAATCCAATATATCTATTTTGAATTAGTATTTTTGGATGTTTCTGTCATGCCATCCAGACTGATTGATGAAAGCGGACATAGATAGAAGACAGATAGAAGACGCCCTTGTTCTGATGTTAGCCAGTCAGACAGCCTGTCAATGTCAATGCCAATAGCCAGAAACCACGCTTTAATGCTGACCTGAGGACCATGGGAAGGTCATCTGAGGGGAACTGGTGTCTAACTCCAAAGCTTTTGAAATACAACACTTATCAATCTAGAGTGACCAAGTCATTGATGAAAGCCTTCAATTTGACCCAGCTCACCACGCACAGGTAATGATCCCGTCTTTTATCTTCAGATACATGTTTTGGATTAAAGGGTGGCTCAGTGTGAGTACCCGCGCTTCCTACACACTCTCACACAGAAACCACTTCTTAAATTCCATTTAATTACTACCTCTTTAAGTTCTTATTGACTGAGCTCAGATGGTTTTCTAGTTTCAATTGATTGAAGGAAAGGATGGAGAACAGTATAAGCTTCAAGGGTGAAAAGAACTAAATTGTGAAGCTGAAAGCATGCAGATTAAAGATGTAAATCTCGGATGATTGGCATCAAAGAATCAAAACAGATGCTGCTGAAGGGCATTTGAATAGCTCAGTAAATGGTCCACTTCAGTAATTAACTTGCATTTTTGGCACATTGCAGATCTCAGTTATGCATTTACATAACAATTTTCTTTTTTGGTAGGGAGGGTTTGACGTTTATTTTCAGTGGCTATCAAAATTAATTATACCAAATCTTGGATCTGACAGTACTATGATTTCAGAGGAGCAAAGCATTCAAGTAAAGGTTTCACTTTTATGATGTTGTGCAGCACTGGGACTTTTCACTGTATAATTCGACTTGTGTGCGTCTATGCATTTTTGAGAGACTGTCAGTCTTTTTTAAAATTGGATTTAGAGGAGGAACAACCAGTGTAATATAAAAAAGAAAAACAGACAGTTAGTTTGCATTAGTGGTGGAGATGTGTGACTCTTTTTGCTTTGTTACGCCAGTAGGTGGCGACAAGTTACTTTATGAGTCAATGAATAATCAGATTTTTTTAAAAAGATGACTGAATTCGAAATTGCATAGTGTATATGCAGAAATAATAAATGTAATGGCAGTATGATATTTGGAATTCATCCACTAATTTATTTAGGGAAATAATTTATACTGTTTTTATGAATGAGTCATTGTTTCATTCACTCAACAGATTCGTTCAAAAATGCTGATTCATTTGGGAACGAAATATGAAACATCTATCTAGCTATTATGGCTTTTAGAACTTTCTACTCAAAACATTTGAAAAATGGCTTTTTGAGATTTGTGAAAAGCTCAAACATAATGCTTTTTTATTTAACTTGGTTTACAATAGTTATTATTGTTAACTAAAACTATAGTTGTTACTAAAATAAAGCTGAAACAAAATACATTGATAAAATCTTAAAGTAACTTTTTTTTAAGTACGTTTAATGTAATATAAGTTGAAATGACTTGAACATTAAGTTGATTGTACTTAAAATGTAAAGCAGGAACTGTTAATTACAGTAAATAATACTAAAATAACACTGATTTACAGTGACATACATACTTCTTTTTTTTTTTTTAAATGTCTGAATACTTTTTACTGCACAAAATTAAATCAGTGAATAGGTGAATCATGAAGACTTGTGTAAATATTATCACTAGGTTCATAACTTCCTGTGAGCATCTTTATCATAGGAATAGCCAATGTGTCTCTCAGTGGCTTCCCCACCTTGGGCTGAACACTTGCTTTCCAAAAACACAATAATGTATATTTAGCCTCACTGATAAGCATGAAGAGAGAAGACGATAATCTGTAAGAAGCAGCACACTCCTAAGTGTGTGTGTAGGACGGCATCTCAATGGGCTGAAGTGTTTGAGCCTCGACTGTCGACAGGGAGGACAGGGGCCGCCCGCGCAACACCATCAAATGGAGCTTGTTGCAACTGCTCCATAAGTGTCAGAGTGACATATGAATCTTATTGTAATACATCAATAATAGCCCAGCTTAACAGGGAAAGTTCTCAGAACTTTGGCTAACGTTCTGGCAAGGTTCTCTTAAAGTTATGAACAAACATTTTCCAGTAACATTAAAATAACATTGTTCAAAGTTATCTGTTCTTTAATGTTCAAAAAACATTATCGTTCATGGAGTGTTTTTCTGAATTGTTTTAGTTGGATGTTCGTCTGACTAACCTATTTAAATGTTACTTCTAACTACTTGTTTCAGAATGTTCAGTGTACATTCAAAAGTAACGTTCCCACAATGTTTGCATGATAAAATGGAATGTGTCCTTAATGTTTTCTCTAACGTTTACAATAACAATAAAACGTTTTTAAAAATGTTTTTGAATGTTCAGAGAAGCGTTCTTGGAACATAGCAAACCATTCTTAGAACATACAATATTTTTGTTATATGGGACAGCACTGTTATAGTCACTTTTGTTAAAGCCATTCGTATAGCCTGTTAACTGTCATTATTTATTCCCTGTCATTATTTATTCCCTACCAGATATCATTCAAAAGCATCTAACACCTTAAATTCACACCCATTCTTCCCTTGAAATTGGACTGCATTACCATGGAAATAGTACTTTAAAAAAAAAAATTTGCAGGCTAATTTTTTGTGAAATAAAATTTGGAACACAGCTTGCTTTTGCTTTGCCTTTCTAGCGATACATTTATTATATATGTTTATATATATATATATATATATATATATATATATATATATATATATATATATATATGTATATATATTTATTTATATGTATATATATAGTGTTTTGGTTCATGTATGTGAAGGAAGGAAGAAGGGGGTCGGCGTAACTGGGACTGCACACTTTATTTGATCTCACGATCCTCAAAACTGTCACGCACGAGGGCGTTCAAACTTAAGACTCAAAAACAACAAACATTGTTGCTCTCAGGCTCAATATCTTTCTCAAAACTCTGGTCAGTGTAGGCAGGCATTGGCAGTCCCAGTCCCGGTCTCTCTCTCTCATCTCTCTCTCCGCTGCAGCTTATAAGCAGTCTCTCCACGCCAATTACTGCAATCAGAACGCCCCCTCTGCCACATACCCCCACCGCCCGACTCAGACCGGGGAGCCATCCGGCCTGCAGCCAGACCGCATCTCCAGACCGCTCTGTTCCCCCGGAACGGCCCCCGGAGGTCCCGAATCCACCTCTCCCAACTGAGCAACAGTCTCTTTCCCCTTTACACATTTTCCCCAAGAAGCATCCGCACACAAATGCCCCAACAATTTATTAAATGCTGGCCAATTGGTCCCCAAAATTTGCGGATGCCGGAGGTGCGGGTTAACTGCAACCTCAACACTATGCGTTTGTCCCCGAAATTGAATATCGACGGGCAACAACGGATAGTTCACCACTTCCCCGTGCACACACCTCACCTTAACCATGCGGCTGTTATCCAACACCTTAGACCGAATCAGGCTTTGATGAATGGAGGTCTGGTTACAACCCGAATCCACCAAAGCCTGATAGGTACCCCCCTCGATACTCACAGGTATCTGGTACAGGCCAGCTTGATCGGGGGCGGCATGCGGCGCGTCGGGGACCCGGATCAGTGTACCCACCTCCATCACCGGACACCGATCGATGAAATGGCCGGGGTCCCCACAGCGCCAGTAAGCTGGCCCAGGCTTCCCCGCCGCTGTAGTGGCTGGCAGTGGGTCCTATAATTGGCGTGGAGAGAGCGCCGGAGAAGATGATGAGGGGAACGGGTCAGTCGACGCTCCCCCTCTCCGGGGTGCCGGTCTGGGAGCCGCCGTGACCTCGGGCGGAAACCCTGGCCTCCACCTCGGTGCCGGTCTAGGCAGCATCCTAGCACGCGACCTGGGAAGGGGGACAGGTTTGGGGAGAGAGGGGGAAGGAACAGCAGAGGGAAGAGAGAGAGAGAGAGAGAGAGAGAGAGAGAGAGAGAGAGAGAGAGAGAGAAGCGGATGGTAAGGGTTCGCAGACCCCGTGGCACACCACCATGTTATCCTCCGCCAATTGGATGGCCAGGTTCAGCGACGCCAGGCGGTGGCACTGGACCCACTGCGCGGTCTTCCGGGGAACTGCGAACTGCTCCAGCACCACACGATCGATCAGGTCCTCGACGTCGCCTTGTGGGCCGTCAGCCACCTGCGGCAAGAGTCCCGGAGCTGGTGCACGAAGGCGAAGGGCCGGCCGGACTCTCCGAGGGTCAGGGTCCGGAACCGCTGGCGTTGTTGCTCTGGGCTCCGGCCGACCCGCTGAAGAATAGCACGCTTCAGGTTGTTGTAGACCAGGAGATTCTGGACTGGCAGTTGGTGGGCGGCTACCTGCGCCTCTCCGGATAGCAGCGACAGGAGCCGCATTGGCCAGTCCGACTGGGGCCATCCCCGGGACTCAGCGGACCTCGATGAATGCCTCCGGATCATCCTCCGGGCCCATCTTCGAGAGGTGGATGGTGGCGGCCGAGTTCGGTGGTGGTGTGGGGGACAGCCCGAATCTCCCGGTCCATCCAGCTCAGGAACAGCTCCCGGTCTTCATGCTGGGCCTGAAGGAGGGCTTCGAACCTTTTCTGTTGCTCCTCCCTCACGGCCAACAGGGCTTGATAGGTCTCCTGGTGAAGACCGGTGAGCGATGTTATGATGTCCGCAAGCGGCGTCTTTGGCGGGGTCTGCATAGCGGCGGCACTTCTCCCTATCCGGGTTTCGGCACCAGTGTAGTGTTTTGGTTCGTGTATGTGAGGGAAGGAAGAAGACGAGGTCGGCGTAACTGGGACTGCACACTTTATTTGATCTCACGATCCTCAAAACTGTCACGCACGAGGGCGTTCAAACTTAAGACTCAAAAACAACAAACAGCGTTGCTCTCAGGCTCAATATCTTTCTCAAAACTCTGGTCAGTGTAGGCAGGCATTGGCAGTCCCAGTCCCGGTCTCTCTCTCTCATCTCTCTCTCCGCTGCAGCTTATAAGCAGTCTCTCCACGCCAATTACTGCAATCAGAGACAGGTGTTATTCATTTGCACTTGACCTACTTACCGACCGCTCGGCCCCGCTCTCTCTCTCCCGCTACAGACCTCGCAAAACCACGCCCCCTCCGCCACAATATATATAGTGTATTTTTAAAGCTGCACTATACAGTGTTGGGGGGGTAACGCATTACAAGTAATTTGAGTTACGTAATAAGATTACTTTTTCAAGTAACTAGTAAAGTAATGCATTACTTTTAAAATGTACAACAAAATATCTAAGTTACTTTTTCAATAAAGTAAGAGTAAGTGCAGAGGCGTTAAGTGTAAACATATTATTGTAGTTCTAGACCAAATGTGAGCATTTATTCATCTCACTTGTACAAAAAAGATTCTGTATTCTCAAAATGAATAAAATCAGTTAAATGCAAAATCTGAATACTATGCAAACATTAAATAATTAAATGTTAAATAAAACAAATACGTGTATGCATTTAAATCTACCTTTATTGACCAATGTATTGCTGCTAGCCTTCAATGATTCAGTTAAACCATGAGCAAAAATTACTAGATTTTTTGTTTTTATTGGTAAAACTTTTTTCTCCTGCGTCCTATTCTTCCATTATCCAGAATGGCAGCACAGCTGAATGGTTTGTTTGAGCTGCGCCCTCTACTGTACATGCGATACCTCAGCCTAAGGCTTATTATTTCAATTTCGGTATGAAGAAGTCTTCACATTTGCACAAAAATAGAACTTTTTTGTTATAAAAACAAAACAAAAAAACAAGCCCAGTCCAGGTGAGAAAAAGTAATGCAAGAGTAACGTAACGCATTACTTTTCTTAAAAAGTAACCAAGTAACTCAATTAGTTATTTTTTAAGGGAGTAATGCATTACTTTTCAAAGTAACTTTCCCCAACACTGGCACTATGTAACTTTTCCGTACACTAGAGGTAACCTGTTCAAAACAAAGGCGTAGTTTGATGACGCCACATTTGAGCGCAGAATCTTGGGACATGTGGTCTTCACCTCACAGCTGGTGGAAAAGAATCGCAATAGGACTCGGGCAGAAATCATGTACATGGGTGCGATTATTAACATTACTGGAATATGAAGCACAGTCGCCAGCGCCACTTCCGGTTTTCCGGTCATGAGTATGAGGTAACGCAGCTCTGTTTATCATATTCAATACATCTGAGTGTGTTGAAAATTAAGTCATGACGTTACTCTGCTGACGCGGCTGTTATGACACTTGTTGCACACTGCAGTGAGAGTAAAGCGTTTCTGCAGAATAAAATCGGAAACGAGGGTAACGCAGGTATGACGCAATCGACACGTAACTCCCTCACAGGTCCCGGTTCCTTGGTTAAAATTTCACACGATTAACAAATAGTTGGAAACATTTGGGCTATTTTAAGTACTCAACTGAACAAAATATATAACACTGGCCTAGTGGTTTTTGGATATTTTACTCAAAAAATATTACATAGTGCACCTTTAACCCTCAAGTTGTTCCAAACCTGTAAATTTCTTTCTTCTACTGAACACAACAGAAGATATTTTGAGGAATACGAGTAAGCAAATAGTTGAAGCAGTGGAAAGTTGGAACAACTTGAGGGTGAGTAAATGGCGACAGAAGTATAAATGTATAAAAAAAGTATAAATATGCTCTCGACAGCAATTACTATATGCATACTTCCTGACAATCATAGTGGGTTTTTTTTTTTTTAACCAGCCTAGAGTAAGTGTGATTCATGCTGTGCTGTTGAGCTGACGAATCGTATCATTCATCCCACTTGCAGCCAGAGGTTATCTGTAGGGATGTATTACATACAGGACCGTGCTGCCTGCTTTGAACAACGCACGCCCTTTTCCGATACCTACACAATGAAAGGCAGGGTTGAGAGGCCTCCAGGGTGCGACAGAAAATGATAGCGCTGAGGTCTGATGAGAATTGTGATGGAAAGCACAATGAGAGGAGTAAAGAGCAAAGCACCTCGACTTGCCAGGCTGCTCCAAAAGCCAAAAACAGCCCACCGTTTCAATATAAATGCCAACATATTAGAGTTGTAAGGCCATTTCCTGAATCGTAAATGTTGTTTGCAACTCATTTTACCTCTGTGATGTGATGTATTTCTGAGTGAAACAGGATATTTCATGAGAAAATAAATGGGACGGGACTTGATTTCATCCATTGGGAATTGATTGAATTGTGCAAACCAAATCAAAGGAGAATTTGCTAAAACACGAAAAAGGTCCTTTCAGAGGAAGAGCAAGTTATTACTCTGTGATTAAAGATTACAAGCATTTTTTTCTTATTAACATGAATTAAAAATTGAAATAGGGTCAGGTTTGATTTCATGTCAACTTTAAATGCAATTGATAGTACAATAAAATGCTTCATTAGTAGTGCAATCATTTTATCATAAAATCTGATGATGGTTTACATGCTGAAAGCAAAGAGTTCCTCTTTTCACCACTAGGAGGCAATCTCTAACTTTTCATGAAATAAACAGAAGTGAGAAACATTTCAAATAATCACTAAAATACTAATAAAAGGATTGGTGTTGCTTTATTGAAGAACTGAATCCACTAAAGCAGATAATATGTACTGCATTAATATACTGATGCATTTGGTTGTTTCCATGAATTTGGTAGTGAGTAGAATTGTGTTATAATTTCAGATATGCAGTACATGAAAGTATATGGAGAGGATTTTATGCTTTTACCCTGAGATTAATTTTCAAGACAGTAATACATCAAAATAGGTCCAGTATTACAAAGTTAAGACATACAAAATGATGTATAACAATGAAACATTCTCAGTGCTGCTTTGGAGCTCACACACTCTTCATGTATATGTGTCAAACATTTCCAAAACGGTATATTAGCACCAAGAGCTATGAAGGGAGCGCATTTGAAACAAACATTTGAAATAATAATAACAATCATATTTTAATTGCAAGTGTTTAACACAATGATTACAGACATGATCACACAATGTTATCTTTCGCAGGCTGGTGGGCTCTGAACTGAGGTACTCATGTGAATTATCACGGATACGTTTTCAAATACAGTGATCAGTTTTTAGACGTTTAATTGGCACAGAACTTGAATGGCCTACGGAGGAATTGTGACAGCCATTACAAATGTGTAACTCTACCTCAGCTCTATTCTGCCAACCCCCCGAGGAGAAACATTGTGTTGTTAGAAAAGTAATGAAGTGCTACAAAAAGCAGTTTCAGGCAATCAAGATAAATTGGTACAGTATAAATAGCATCCGGTGTAGAGTACTTTCAATACTTTGAAGAGGAAAAACTAGGACTTTTAAAAGCCAAATGTTTTTGTCAGTCTCTGTACTCCATCCTGTTTGTTCTCACTCTACTCAAAACAAGCGGTTGGATCCCAGTGGGAGAGTCCCATCAAAGTCTCTCTAAGCAAAATCCGTTAGGCAAACAGAAGCCTAAAGAACTGCCAGATGACAAACAATTTCAAGGCAGAAGCTTGAAGCTTGAGTTTAGCACCATACGATATCAAAGGTGTCACTAGACAAGAGCTAACATCACATGGAGTTTGCTGTGATGAACACGTAGATGCGGGCCAGGAAAGTTGTGAAAGTTCCTTGACGCAGCAGTTTCATTTCCACGTCGATGAGGAAGTCCTGTGGCTCCCGCACCTGCCGGTGCAGGTACACGGCGCCTGTGAAGCTGTTGAGCTTCCGCGTGCTGAAGTAGCCTTCATCGTTTCCGCGAGGGATGCTGATGATGATGTTGTCGCCCGAGTAGGCGGGTGAGGGTCCGATGCGGAAGATCTGAGCTGGGATGACAATGTTGGTCTGGAAGCTCAGCTGGTAGTACGTGATCCGTAACGGCATAGTCTGGCATTGCTGGAAGTTGGGGCAACTCATTCGCTCGCAGCGTCTAAAAACATGGGAGAGGGAAAACGTCTAAAATGGCTCTTTTGACATTAACAGACTCTTCTAAATGGATAGTTTAACCGATAATGAAAATTCACATGTTGTTCTAAACCTGTGAGGACTTTTATCTTCTTCTGTGGAACATAAAAGATATTTAGAAAAATGTGTCTGTATATGTAACCTGTCCTACTCGACCTGCTCCGAGCGGGATTCGAACCAGGGTCTCCGGGCGGGAGGAGGGTCGCTAGCACGCCTCTTGAGGCTAGGGGAGTGAGGTTTAAACACGCAGCTTGTACTGGCCTACGTTCGTTACACTCACCCCCTAAACCTCACTCATATCCGGGTCACAGCACCAAATGTAAGTGGCCTTTCTCGACCTGCTTCGAGAAGGATTCGAACCTGGCTCTCTGGCGTGGGAGGAGGGAGCCCTAACAAAGACGCTAAAGACCACAGCTGCTAGTGTCAGTCGGTAGCGCGCCTCTTGAGGTTAGGGAGTGAGGTTTACACGCACTGCTTGTACTGGCCTACATCCGTTACACTCACCTACCTAAATCTCACTCACATCCGGGTCACAGCCCCAAATGTAAGTGGCCTTTCTCCACCCACACAGAGCGGGATTCAAACCAGGGTCTCCGGGTGGAAGGAGGGTGCGTTAACAAGTCTGTCGCTAGCGCGCCACTTGAGGCTAGGGGAGTGACGTTTACACACACAGCTTGTACTGGCCTACGTTCGTTATACTCACCCCCTAAACCTCACTCATATCCGGGTCACAGCCCCAAATGTAAGTGGCCTTTCTCAAACCGCTCTGAGTGGGATTCGAACTGGGGTCTCTGGCGTAGGAGGAGGGAGCGCTAACAAAGACGCTAAAGACCACAGCTGCTAGTGTCAGTCGCTAGCGCGTCTCTTGAGGCTAGGGAGTGAGGTTTACACACACCGCTTGTACTGGCCTACGTCCGTTACACTCACCTCCCTAAATCTCACTCACATCCGGGTCACAGCCCCAAATGTAAGTGGCCTTTCTGACCCGCTCTGAGTGGGATTTGAACCGGGGTCTCAGGCGTGCGAGGCGGGCACACTAATAAGGATGCTAAAGACACCAAGGGAATGAGGTTCACACACAGAGCTCATACTGGCTTATGTTCGTTACACAAAAACAATGAAAGTCAATGGGGTCCATGTTGTTTTTTTGTTTTTATTTTGTAGTGACAGGGAGCTAATTTTGTAAACCTTATTAAGTTTTTTTTGTGTTTTTTTCAGTGAAACATTCTTCAAAATATTTTCTTTTGTGTTCCACAGAAGAAAGAAAGTCTTTGGAATGACACAACGCTGAGAAGAAAAGATATGTTTATAAATGTAGGTCACTGTTACAGAACCAAATTAATTGAAGCTTAATGAAACACAATTTAACAGAACAAAGAATTTTCATTTTTGAGGTAATGATCCCTTTAAGCTCTGAAAACTCCCTAAGTGATAGATAAAGCTTAAATGCTGAATGATACCTCAAATTGTGTGGATGATTCTGGAGAGGTGTGCTGTTACTTTTCTAAATAATCACATTTGTGGTTATAAAAACAGGCTTTGAAGGAGCCATACAGACACTTAGTGGTGGGCTTTTTTTATTTGGATCAATAAGAACCATGAAGCAACTGATAAACAACCTAAAACACCCTATAACATGATTGTCTTGTTCCACAGATGAACAAAATATGTTGTACAGCACAACATACTATCTCCTAAAATGACCTTGCACAACCCATATGTACAGTTTCACCGTAGGTGTTTTTGCCCCTGCTGACTCCTCTGGAGCTGTGAATCTCAGGAGGGCTGATGGTGAGCAGTGGGAGTTCCCACCAATCAGAGTACTTGCTGACACTGGCCAGACGTGCGTGTTTGAACTACTGCCTAATCAAAGCAATCTGGCTTTTGCTTAGCAGAAACCATGCTCTGCAAGGTGCCAGCATCAATACAGATGGCACAAGGATGCTACAATGTATGTATTTATGCAGTGCAAATGTACTGATCCAGTATGTGCATGTGCATCTGTATGATTTCTAGTTTCACCATCATGCAGTTTATTTCTTGCTAAATGCTGACAGATCCTATATTTTTCTTGCATCACGCAGTGTGATACTTGGGATTACTATGGTAAATTGGATAGGGTCTAGCCACGCTAGCAGGTTCACTGATCAAGCCCACATGTGATCTGCATGATAAATGTGACTGGAAAGTAAATCAGCGGGTCATACTTACGTGTCCGACACTCTCCTGTAGTTTTCTGGACATGCAAATGATAGGCAACGGAAGCCTCCCTGAATGTTGAAACAGGTCTGGGGAGCAGAGCAATTGTGCGATCCAATGGCACATTCATCAATATCTGAGAACGAAAAGGAAGACAACAGCTAAATAGATGTCTGATCGAAAACTGCTCTGAGACTGCTTAAAACTTTCATTCCACTATTCCTTTCCTGACTGTCCTTTTTCATTCTTACTTCTTACATAAAGAAAGAGCAAATGGAAATTCAATAGCAAATCAAAAGTAAACTATTAGACTTTGTAAGATTTTTATTACATAAATAAATATCTAATTGGCAGCACGCATTAAATTTTACCCTGTCCCAATTAATGCTCGCAGGGTTGTCAGGTGGCGACTGATGTCTGCTGTGACTAACTGTCAGGCTTCATACTGCTAGGAGTCAATTTTGGCCCCTCCAGATGTAATTAATTATGCATCTCATTTTACAAAAGCAAAGTCCTCGTTACAGCTCGCCGGCTCCAATCTGCAGACTAATACGTTTGGTGCAGGCTAGCTATAACCTCCGGGAGCATGTACAGGCTCTTCTTCACCTCTCATCGACTTTCCTATCTTGAGAGCCTGAGGGAGTTTCGTCAATTTTGCGATCTTTCGGAGAGTGATGGAGGACACCGAGCAGTGCTGTGTTGAACCTGAGGTTAGCTTCTCGCAACTCAATGTGCCAATTAGAGAAATTAAGGGCTTGGAATTGAGTTTGTGCCATTTGGCTTTGGAAAGGTGTTGGGTAGAATATGAACCACGGTTTAAAGGGATTGTTCCCCCCCAAAAAACTGTTATTCTATTCTTGTAATATTACAATGCATTACTTTTAAAATAACTTTCCCCAACAATGAACATAACACAATATAAAACAACATAACACAAAACAATAAGATCAGATACAGAACATAACATAATAAAAAAGACAAATTAAAACAAAGAAGACATAAAACAACAACACAACATAAAATAAAACAATAATATAATAGAACTTGTGCTGTCAATGGATTAAAAAATAACTAGATTAATCACAATTTTTTTCTGTGATTAATCGTGATTAAAACACTTACGTACGTAAGTTTTTAATATATTTTATAATGTAATAATTTCACAGTTAATCTCCAAATTAATGTAGAAAAACATAAAGACAGTATATTTTAAATACTTGTTTAATGGCATCTTTTTATGAATAAAGGCCAGGCCAGTATTACTGATCCCCACCCACCCCCCCATTTTAAACATTAATTATAGCCATTAAAAATTACAGTGTAACTGAAAACTACACATTTTTTAACATTTATTATTAGGCTTCAAAAATATAATGACTTTTAATTTAATTTGAATTTAAAACAATCCTCACATAAACCCATAATAAATGTCATATTTACCTGTGCCCTTCGTACCTGTCTAACATGAAGGTAATAAATAAAGTTATCAAACAGCCTGAACTGCATAAATTATAAATAAAATATAGATTAATCCTTATTAAAGCATTGAGTAAATTTCTGTTACCTTTGTTCTTTGATTAACATTAATGACAGACAGCATTAGTGGCTGCTGTCACTTTAAGACCTGCCGCTGCTGCATTATGTTCAATTAAGACTTTATTACTCAGACTATAAATTCTCATTTAACTGACAAAACTGACATTTTGGCATAATTGTGTGTTATTGTTCATTCAAGTGCGAAAGAGAACTCGGTTCTGGTGTGCTCTCTGTGGACGCGATAATGGCGCATCTTTCTATGCGTTGTGTGTGTGTCACATAGACAGGACATTCACAGGCAGCACGTTATCTTTTGTCTTGTCGCGCTTGAATGGTTTAAAAGCATTTGGATGAATAAGAGTGTGATCATATAATACTAAAGGATCTCAGAAAAAACTGATGCTGCGTTTATTGCGTTAAATATTATTAATGCGTTAAACCAGTGGTTCTCAAACTTTTTATACCAAGTACCACCTCAGAAAATATTTGGCTCTCCAAGTACCAGCATAATGACCAACATTAAAATACAGTAGTGTAGTAGGCCTAGCTATTCAGCTACAGCTCTACACAGTTAAAAAATGAGGCAGTTTATTCCTAATAAGAATATTTATTGTTGTCAGACATAGGGCTGTCAAAAAAACAATAACAATCGAATTTCAAATATGCGCTGAATTTACAAAAAAAAAAGCACATTCGAATGCAAAAACCGCGCATTCGAATTTGTGGTGGAGGCGCGCAAGACATGGCGATGACGGAACTGACGCGGTTTGTTTATCCAGTACAGAGCGGTGCGGCTGTGTTGTTAATTCGAAAAAGGCAGATAAAACAGTGATGACTCGGGAGTCAGAGAGAAAATGGGCAACCTGTTCGACGGCGTATACAGTCAGACACAGAGCAGAAGGCAATCAGGGCTTTGGAGCGTGAGATAGACACAAATGAAATTGAAGATACGCTAAGTTACCTGCTGAAGAAAATCCTCTCAGTTGGTGGCAAAATCATGCGGTATAACGTTATATGTATCCACATATTGCGCAGCTGGCAAAGACATACTTGACCAAACCTCACCAAAAAACGCTCAGCACTCGCTGCAAGTCAAGTTGACTGGTGTTTTTGACGAACAATATACAGATGTTTAGTGAGTGGAAATGGATTGTTTCTGAATGTCCGTTTGCTATTTGTGTTCACATTACATTGTCTGATGAAGCGTGTTTTCTCAGGTTACTGATGCACTTGCAGTTTTATGCACTTTTGTTACCTAATTTTTCTTATTTTTGCTCATTAATGAAATTATATTTTATTTAATAACAATTGTTTGAAAAGTTAATACACTGTAAAAAGTGAATATAATTTCATTTCAATTAAAGACACAATGCTTGATTTGGTTTACATTTGCTTGTTGTGCTCGCTTGCGCCTCTTGTGGGCATAGGAGACAATAAAGTACTTTTTCCCTCTAACATTAAGTATTGCCTTTAGAATTCGAATATAACTCAAATTTTGATAATATTTAAGAAAGAATACCACTAGAGGCAGCCCGAGTACCACTAGTGTACCACACTTTGAGAAACACTGCGTTAAACTAAAAAAATGAACCACATGTGTTAACGCGTTAATGTTGACAGCACTAAAGACAACACGACAAAACATACAAAAACTATATAACACAATAAAACATAACATTTTCTAACATAAATCCTGTACATTTGCTTTACATCTTATGCTTTAATTTATACAGCGGATGAATAAAAGACTTGAAATGTAATATGATACAGTAATATATCTTACCTTGACAGGTGCGTCCATTAGGTGACATGGAGTAACCATGGGGAGGGCAGGCACATTTGTAGCTACCTGGGACGTTCACACACTGGAATGTACAGAGGTTTCCAATGCTCTGTGAGCACTCGTCGATATCTAGAGAACAAATACATACATTTCATCTTTATCAATGAGAAAACTAGCTATTTATAAAGAACTTCACAACAAACCACTGCGAGACAGATTTGTCCATGCAGGAAGATTTGTGTTCAAAGGGATAGTTCACCCAAAAATGAAAATTAGCCCATAATTTACTCACCCTCAAGTCATCCTAGGTGTATATGACAGTCTTCTTTCAGACTAATAAAATCTGAGTTATATTACAAAAATCCAGGCTAATCCAAGCATTAGAATTTTATTCATAGTTGCTCTGTTTTTGAAGTCCATAAAAAGTGCATCTGTCCGTCAAATAACGTGCTTCACTCGGCTCTGGGGTGTTAATAAAGGCCTTCTGAAGTGAATCGATGCGTTTGTGTAAGAAAAATATCCATATTTAAAACTTAATCAAGTAAACTTTCGGCCGTCCGCCTTCCCTGTTCAATTTATGGAAAAATTGTTGAAAGTTCCCCTGCCGATCGAAAGACTAACGCGACCAGGTAGGCTCGTCATGACGTCACGTACGTATCTTGAGTTTCACTTTCAACATTCAACACTTTTCCACGGAAGGCGGTCGGCCGAAAGTTTACTTGATAAAGTTTTAAATATGAATATTTGTCTTACACAAACGCGTCGATTTGCTTCAGAAGGCCTTTATTAACACCCCAGAGCCGAGTGAAGCACGTTATTTGATGGACAGATGCACTTTTTATGGACTTCAAAAACAGAGCAACTATGACTCAAATTCTAATGCTTGGATTAGCCTGGACTTTTGTAATATAACTCCGATTTTATTCGTCTGAAAGAAGAATGTCATATACACCTAGGATGACTTGAGGGTGAGTAAATTATGGGATAATTTTCATTTTTGGGTGAACTATCCCTTTAAGACAATGGGCCAAGAACACACTAATTGCTATGCTGATGTGGAAGAAAAAAATCCCATCCTTAATAAAATATTCAAGATGTTATCAATCCAATATCCCTATCAGAGTAAAACAATACATCATCTCTTTAATCAACGTACTATATAATGTGACTGTGTTCTTGTGTTTAAACCTTAATGGGTATGAAACGGATGGTTAGCGGTAGACTAATCACAACAGACTGGGCCATCTGACCAATCAGAGCAGAGAAAGAAGTTCTCAGAAAGGAGGGGTTTTTAGAGAGTCCGGATTCTCAAACCATTTCAGATACTGTATAGTATAAGAAAATGACAGTGTTTTTGACCTTGGATGCATGTAAGCCTACTGAAGGAGAACCTTTAAAATAGCATAACATGCCACATCGAGGACATACCTCACCTTCAGGATAACACCTCACCTTCACACGTGTGCCCGTCCTCTTTCAGGTAGTAGCCCATTCGGCAGTAACACTGGTAAGAGCCATAGATGTTTGCACACTCCTGACTGCATGGATTGTTGTCACATTCATTCATATCTATGAGAGAACACAGAAAACAAGTTTTTGAATAAAAAATTATGTTTGTGTGTACAAATTTGCATAAATCATGACAGTCTTTTGCACATTGGCAGTCTGCATGCAAATATGTAGTGGAGTCCAAAATTCTGAGACCCCATTGAAAATATAGTAAATCTAATTAAAACCTGGAAGTAATTTTTTTAATCTAATGAATTAAAACTTGTACAAACGGTCAGATGTTCTATCATTCTCCAGTCATGGAGAAATCAGTTTTCAGCTTTTTCAGTTTTCAAATTCAATAATGTACGTTATAAAAAAATTGCTTTAAACTATTTTATTAAATCACTTTAGGCCAGATTTACTAAATAGGGCAAATCACTGTGCAGGCGCAATCTAATAATCTAACAAAATCACAATTGTCATCATGTTTTGCCACAGGACAGCAATTGCGAGTACATTTTCTGTCATCTTTGCAGGAATGTAATATGAAGATTCTACAAAGGAACATTTATCTTTAGTAACACTATGAAAGTAAATAACAGGCACAACAATGGCAGTATAACTATAGATATTGTGGGTACAATATGCATCACATAGGCCCGGAGTGGCCATCGGAAGAATCAGGAAAATTCACACTCATAAATTGGCCCAGGAGTATCACCTTGACATAAAGGCAGTTTCAGGCACACAGCGGGAAATCACAGGCAATTTTAGCGGCGAAAACAGTGCAAGCTGTGCTCGTACACCCGAAATCCCATCGCTTGCATGTGCACAGCTCTTTGCAGCGGTTATAAATACTATAAATATTATTATTAAGCCTATATAGCGTATATACTGCGCACACCACAAGACGAGCCACATGACTTCAACCATGCTTTCTCTCTATAGGCCTATAGGTTTATATGTGTTTTCCTGTCAAAACATTTAGAATTATCCAACATTATCCAAGTTAACGTTTTTGAGGCAATCAATTCCACTTCAAAAAAAAAAAAAAAAATCTTCAAGACAATATCAAGGTTTTTATACAGCTGTGTAACATGACATTTTATAGATAAGCGTAGTCTAAGCCATATTGCTGTCTGATATTCATTTTAATTTATTTCACGTTTTCAGTTGTATGTGCAGTATTTTTCAGCTGAGCCTATTAATAAGGTTGATTCAAGAATGTTTGAGCCCTGGCATCACATAACCAAACATGCATCATCGTTTTCGAATACCTTGGTTTTTAGTCCACACTACAGTGCAAAAACAGCATTTTCAAATGTATCCACTTAGGAAAGCGTTTTCAAAAATCTCCATCTTCAGTGACCAAAAGCTGTCTCAGTGTGGACGGATTGGACGGCCACTGTCCAGCAGAGTGTAGCTTTTTCAAGGGATAGTTCACCCAAAAATGAAAATTAGCCCATGATTTACTCACCCTCAAGTCATATGACATTCTTCTTTCAGACGAATACAATTGGAGTTATATTAAAAATGCCCTGTCTCTTCCAAGCTTTATAATGGCTGTTTCTGTTTTGAAGTCCATATGATGGATAGAAGCACTTTTATGGACTTCAAAACAGAAACAGCCATTCACTGCCATTATAAAGTTTGGAAGAGCCAGGACATTTTTTTATATAACTTCGAATGTATTCGTCTGAAAGAAGAATGTCATATACATATGGCTTAAGGGTGAATAAATCATGGGGTAATTTTCATTTTTGGGTGAACTATCCCTTTAAACACTCCTGAACTAACCAGCTAATCAAGGCCTTCAGGGTTACTACGTAGAAACATCCAGTCAGGCGGTTTGGAGCTATACTGTCCTCCTACAAATCCATATGCAATACGGTCAGCTACAAAAATAACTCTCCACACCATTTTATCGTTATTTTCTCACCGCGTGTCTTTAGTAAATCCTGACAGTAGTTTTTAACGCCAAAAGAGGATTTGCGCTGGTGCAAGCTGTTAGTAAATCTGGCCCTAATTCTGCAAAATGACACATGGAGTGTAACATTTATTTTAATACTGTTGTCCCTTTGAAACCAAACTAAAAGTCACCTCATGAATAGTTCCTCGGGCTGTCACCCACCAAGTCCTTGAAATAAATTCTGAATAAATGAATGGATCTGTCCATGACAAGACTAGTAAAAAAAGAAGTGGCAAACACACCTGCTGACAGCTCACCCATCTATTTTTGTTTTTGACTCTCTGTCTCGTTTTAATTGGAAAGAGAGAACATTCATACTGTCAGAGCACAACACATTCTTTGTAGGTAGGATGATCCGTGTTCAATTCTGCTAGTGCAAATAGATGTACCTTCGCAGTTCTTGCCATCAAAGGCCAGGGAGAAGCCTGTGGTACAGGAGCACTGGTAGGAACCTGGTGTGTTATCACAGGTCTGGGCGCAAAGGCGGCCCGGGTACCGCCAACACTCATTTACATCTGCCAGCAAAAAAAATGCAGAGAACTGCATTATTTTACAAACATATTGTAGTCTGAGGAGCATCTCTTTCTCTATCCTTCTTTCTCCTTGCCTCAATGTCCTCTTTCACTCCACTTTAGGAGCAGAAGAGATACAAGATTAGGATAATCTGCACGCTCTCTAGAGCATGAGCTGCTGTCTACTTCATCTATATGCATGCTATTAGCCTGGCTAACCACAGAGAAAATGATGTCCTTTGGGTAATTCAGTCACAGTATCCAAACTGTTTTTAAATCCTTCAAGTGCTTTATTTTGCAGCTTTTGGTTTAAGGTACTTGAAAAAAGGGGAAAACTTAAATGTGTTTGAGGTCCTCCTGTTCTATACTTTATCCTCCACTTTTCTTCCCTATTGTGACGTACAGTGCTGCTTGAAAGTTTGTGAACCCCTTGTAGAATCTGTGAAAATGTGAATAATTGTAACCAAATAAGAAGGATCAAACAAAATGCACGTTATTTTTTATTTATTGCTGTCCTGACTAAGATGTTTTACATAAAAGATGGGGGTTAAAACCTTTTTGAATTTGAAATCAAAGTAAATTGTACTTGATTTGTCTTCCAGGAAACATGCAAGTAAGCAACTTCTGTTGCTTCCAAAGGACAGTACTAAATGAAAAAAAAAAAGTCATATTTAAATAAAAGAAGAAAAATTTGAACCTCCATATCCTGTTTTCACACATAAACTTTTGAACGGGGTATTTTTTAAATAAATTCAGCTTTTTTTTGTCTTGTGGACTATATGTAAACATCTTTTATGTAAAATATCTTACTCAGGTCAGCACTAAATAAAAAATAACATGCATTTTGTATGATCCTTCTTATTTTGTTCAAATTATTCGCATTTTCACAGATTCTGCAAGGGGTTCACAAACTTTCAAGCAGCACAGTATATCTGAGAGAAGTGGCTTGTCGAACAAGAAAAAATGTAGGGCAGTACGTGATTTTGTCCATCAGGATTTGATTGGATCGATGTGGTCTGCTATTGCTGTAATCTTATGTGAGTGACAGGTTGTCCCACCCTCACTGCAAGAAGGAGGGGAAGTTATTTTGATTAAAGATTATGAAGGCAAAATATTTTTTGAAGATATTGATATTGTAAGGTCAATTTTGAAGTGAAGATTTGTTCAGCAAGCCTACTGTGTGCCCTTGCTAATCTTAACAAATATGTGTTTTTGGCTGTGTATTTTTTGTGTGTGTCAGTGTTTGTGTTGACACGCACCCACACAGAGCTGGCGAATGGCGTCGTACTGGTAGCCGGTTTGGCAGTCACAGCGGTAGCTGCCGGGCAGGTTGTGACAGATTTGGCCCTCTCCACAGCGGTGGGTGCCCGTCTCACATTCATCCACATCTGCAGATCACATTTAACAGTCTTACTAGTTGTTGTAGACTTTGCAAGTCCAGTTAGTTTATGCCAACAGATATGGTGACAAAAAATAATATGCTACTAACATGGGTTTTCAAAGTTAAATCACAGTAATGCCTTGTTTTTGGTGTTTTTATTTTTTAGGTTTGTTGTACTTGAATGGTACATGAATAATGATTGAATATCATGATATTACCATCTCACAACATTACACCATGGTATTACCACATTATGTTTGTGATTATGTTCTTTAAACAAGTGGAATTAGCTTTCTCCAAGTCACACTTCGAAAAGAAATGTCAGAAATAAGACATGTTTATGGGAACCAACCCCAACAGTCCCCCAACAAGGAAAATAATAAATTAATACATTTCTATACATAATACTTATCATATATATTTATATTTATTTATTGAATATTGTCCTGGGAACCAGGGGGGAGCATAAGCAAAGAAAATGGAAAAATAAAATTTTTGAAAAATGATATTTTATTCATATGTTATGCTATGTCCTCTGTAGATGACACCAGGACTAAAGACACGGAAAAAAAAAGACACGAATAGGCAAAAACAATGGGATTTTTTTAAAATCACTTTTTAGGTTTCAGGATTTTAATACCAAACATTGTAGATGATTCTCAACTATGTTATGAAAGATATAACATAATGATTTGATGTATAATTTAGCTTTATGCAATATGTGTGTGTGTAAAATGGCCATAAGCGGGTTTTCCCATTATATACAATGCATCTATACATCTAATTTGCATATTAATGTGTTCTTGAGGCAACATTGTAATGAAAAAAGAAGTGTAATAATGGGAGTAGTAATTGGCAAGATTTTCATAATAACATCTAATATTTCACTGGAATTTAATTTCTTTCCCCCCATTCACGTGTGTCTCCCAAAATGCCTGACAAACACGATTGAAGTCCTGGTGTCTTCTACAGTGGACATGTATGAAATCAATGCCCTGTTTCCTAACAGAAAATCATATTTTGATTTGAAACCCCATAACATTTTCCTGAGATGTTGATTTATGACAAACAATTAAACAATTAGTCAGATTTCAATGATATATTGAATATTATTACTGATAATTATATGAGAATTATCATATTTACATAAGCGTGTTACATTTGATCACTAAATTAATGTCAGTCCTTTTTAAAGTCCAAGGAGAGGCAGTTGTCATTGTGAAAATTCCAAACAATTGGTATCTGTGACATGTGTGATGTCAGAGAAATTCACTAAAATATAATGTCCACTACAGAGGACAAAAGTCTATTCCAGGAGGATATAGAAGTTTGGGGTCAGTAAGTTTTTATAATACAGTGAAAACAGTAATATTGTGAAGAATTATGATGTGCTATATTAAAATACCTGTTATACCTATATATACACTCACCTAAAGGATTATTAGGAATACCATACTAATACTGTGTTTGACCCCCTTTCACCTTCAGAACTGCCTTAATTCTACGTGGCATTGATTCAACAAGGTGCTGAAAGCATTCTTTAGAAATGTTGGCCCATATTGGTAGGATAGCATCTTGCAGTTGAAGGAGATTTGTGGGATGCACATCCAGGGCACGAAGCTCCCGTTCCACCACATCCCAAAGATGCTCTATTGGGTTGATATCTGGTGACTGTGGGGGCCATTTTAGTACAGTGAACTCATTGTCATGTTCAAGAAACCAATTTGAAATGATTCAAGCTTTGTGACATGGTGCATTATCCTGCTGGAAGTAGCCATCAGAGGATGGGTACATGGTGGTCATAAAGGGATGGACATGGTCAGAGACAATGCTCAGGTAGGCCGTGGCATTTAAACGATGCCCAATTGGCACTAAGGGGCCTAAAGTGTGCCAAGAAAACATCCCCCACACCATTACACCACCACAACCAGCCTGCACAGATGGATCCATGTTCTCATTCTGTTTACGCCAAATTCTGACTCTACCATCTGAATATCTCAACAGAAATCGAGACTCATCAGACCAGGCAACATTTTTCCAGTCTTCAACTGTCCAATTTTGGTGAGCTTGTGCAAATTGTAGCCTCTTTTTCCTATTTGTAGTGGAGATGAGTGGTACCCGGTGGGGTCTTCTGCTGTTGTAGCCCATCCGCCTCAAAGTTGTGCGTGTTGTGGCTTCACAAATGCTTTGCTGCATACCTCGGTTGTAACGAGTGGTTATTTCAGTCAAAGTTGCTCTTCTATCAGCTTGAATCAGTCGGCCCATTCTCCTCTGACCTCTAGCATCAACAAGGCATTTTCGCCCACAGGACTGCCACATACTGGATGTTTTTCCCTTTTCACACCATTCTTTGTAAACCCTAGAAATGGTTGTGCGTGAAAATCCCAGTAACTGAGCAGATTGTGAAATACTCAGACCGGCCCGTCTGGCACCAACAACCATGCCACACTCAAAATTGCTTAAATCACCTTTCTTTCCCATTCTGACATTCAGCTTGGAGTTCAGGAGATTGTCTTGACCAGGACCACACCCCTAAATGCATTGAAGCAACTGTCATGTGATTGGTTGATTAGATAATTGCATAAATGAGAAATTGAACAGGTGTTCCTAATAATTCTTTAGGTGAGTGTAAATGAGTTTACTGTCACTTTGGATCAATTTAATGAATCCTCGCTGAATAAAAGTATACACTTTTGAGAGAAAAAAAACAATGTTTTAATCTAAATAATAATAAGCCTAATGTTATAATAATCTATAAATCTACAAACACTAAAAGGTTTCTGAAAGGGTTAGGTTTAGGGGCAGGCCTAGGGTATAATAAGCATGTATATTTGTGTGTGTCCTTACCAATACATCGTGCTCCATCAGGACTGGAATGGTAACCCCGACTGCACATGATAATCTTGTGCTGACAGGTGTAAGAGCCCACAGTATTTATGCAGTTAAAGCCAGTCGTACATGGTTCTCTCACACTGCTGCATTCATCAATGTCTAAAATAAAGTGAGAGAGAGCATTAAAGAGATAAAACAAAGGCAGATGAAACAGTGTCAAAAAAAGTGTCTACTTAATGGGAATGTCATTTGTATTTTTCAGATTTTCAAACAGTGGCAGGTTGGTTTTCTTCATGCATCTGTCCACTGGGGGGCACTGAGAGACTCTAAAGGTGTCTCTGCCATGTCTTACCGATGCAGTTGCCGTGTGAATCCTGAGTGAATCCTGTGAGGCAGCGTTGCTTCGGGTTACACGTGAACGAGCCGTCTGTATTCTGACACTGGAAGCCCATCCCACAGTTATGAGTTCGCATAACACACTCATCGATGTCTAGAAGACAAAGGGTGCAGCAGATGTCAACACAGGCCAGGGGACCGGACAGCTAGACGCCACCCAGACGGGTTCCTGCACTGATAGATTTGTTTAGCTTTTGACACTGATGCTGTTAGAAGGTCCAAACAAATGAAGTTACCTCTCTTAAAAACCTCAAGAAAATCTGTAAATCTCACCAAATTTGGCAAGCATGGAAGCATAATGAATAGACGGGCGTCATCTGAGACATTTGATGTAGATGGGTTTGGACAGAGATCACAACAGTCTTCAATTACAAGTCAGAACTTCACAGTAGGTGGCACTGTGGCTCAATAACAGGCTGGGAAAGTATGCTCACACATTTCAAGGCAGCTGATCTCACAAAATCAAACCTCACAGTCATCCACACTTGCATGCAATTAAAGAAATAAACAAAACTATTTTTGTATTTCACAAACTAATGAACTTAATGATACTGACACACAACTTCATATTAATACAAGCATCGCTGAAAATGATAACTTGCACTTAGCAAATGAGTCAGACTTTGATTCAATATCTGCTCTTGATGGGTTCAGTTCAGAGATTCAAACCAGTATCTTGTCTAATTGAACTCAAATTCATTAAAAGGATCATAAGTGTGTTTCGTTCGGGAATCAGATTACAATGGTCGTGCTGATGTTTTGACCCACAAAATCAGCTCATTGAGTCATTTGTTAATGAATCAGACTGCACTGATCATGCAGTATGTGCATGTTTTTGAATCACTTAAAGATCTGGCTCATAATGAGTCATTTGTTCATGAATTGGACTGCAATGGTCACGCTGTATGTTTTTGATTCATCAAAAAAGAACCAGCACATAAGAGTGATGTTCAGGTTCAGATTACCATGGTCATGCTAAATACTTGAATACTTGCGTGTGTATGGTTGCGTCTCAATCAGCTAGTTCAGTAGTCAGGGCACTGATCAGGGAGTCAGCCCATTGACTGATTCCCTGATCAGTGCCCTGACTACTGAATAGGGAGTTGATGTTTTTGATTCACTAGAAGAACTAGCTCATAAAGACTCACTTGTTAATGATTTGGACTGCACTGGTCATGCTGTATGTTTTTGATTCACTAGAAGAACTGGCTCATAACGAATCATTTGTATATGATTCGGACTGCACTGGTCATGCTGAATGTTTTTGATTCACTAGAAGAACTGGTCATAACGAGTCATTTGTTTATGATTCGGACTGCACTGGTCATGCTGTATGTTTTTTTTAATCACTAGAAGAACTGGCTCATAACGAATCATTTGTCTATGATTCGGACTGTACTGATCATGCTGTATGTTTTTGAATCGCTAGAAGAGCTGGCTCATAATGAATCATTTGTCTATGATTTGGACTGCACTGGTCATGCTGTATGTTTTTGATTCACTAGAAGAACTGGCTCATAACGAATCATTTGTCTATGATTTGGACTGCACTGGTCATGCTGTATGTTTTTGATTCACTAGAAGAACTGGCTCATAACAAATCATTTGTCTATGATTCGGACAGCACTGGTCATGCTGTATGTTTTTTAATCTCTAAAAAGAACCAGCTCATAAGCGTAATTTGTTTGTTAATCAGACTACACTCGTTGCAAGTTATTTTTGCATGCAGCCAAAGGACAGAAAGATGTTTCTTGACATTATTTCTCTGTACACCATTTTGTATTTCATTCAATTACATACAAATTGCAATTCGATTCTGAGAATGTTTTGCTAAAGTTATGAAAACGTTACTTCTGAATGTTCTCTGAACATTCAAAACATCTAGTTTTTTTAATGATTTTAAAACGTCATTGGTTAAGGGAACATTCCATTCTATGATTTGTCAAACATTATGAGATTTTTACTTTTGAATGTTCTCTGAACATTCTGAAGTAGAAACATTTAAAAATATTAGACAAACACTCCATGAATGAAGTATAGATCATGTTTTTGTGCTAACGCTTTGAGAACATTATTAAAGACCTGGGGCCTCATTTATCAACGGTGCGTAGTGAGTGCGTAAGAACAGTTTCACGCAAAGTGTGGGATTTATCAACTTGTACTTGTACGTAGAAATGTGTGTAAATATAAGCACACCTCTGAGCATGCTTATGCAGAGAATCTAGTGGTAGAATAGCAATACTACACATAAAAAGCATTTAAGAGTGTCACAGTATGCATTAAGCAATCTACATACAGTATGTCCTGTATTTCCATTAATTATAAAACACTACATTTATATACACTCACCTAAAGGATTATTAGGAACACCATACTAATACTGACCCCCTTTCTCCTTCAGAATTGCCTTAATTCTACGTGGCATTGATTCAACAAGGTGCTTAAAGCATTCTTTAGAAATGTTGGCCCATATTGATAGGATATGCAGTTGATGGAGATTTGTGGGATGCACATCCAGGGCACGAAGCTCCCGATTCATTACCAATTCATGGATTCATGACCCAACCATCCAGTTCCCTTACCGAAATCCTCAACAAGCCGAAATAAAATGGGGTTTTCATGCTATCGCCAGATTCCCAAACATAATTGGAGCCATAGACTGCACCCACATTGCCAGAAAAGCACCATCAACCAACAAATTGAATGATGTAAATAGAAAAGGGTTTCAGAAAGCTTTATTGGCAAGTGTACTTGCACACACAAGGAATTTTTCTTGGTGCTGAAGCTTCCAGTGCACATATACAATACAAACACAACAAGAACATAGTAATACAAATTCTAAGAATAAAAATATGAACAATAGTATAAAAAATATAAGGTCACAGTTACGTTTAGTCAGAATAAACATTTACAGATTGTGAACACGGGGGGGGGGGGGGGGGGCTCGGGGGTTAACTGTTCAAGACGGAAATGGCCTGTGGGAAGAAACTGTTCCTGTGCCTAGATGTTCTAGTGGCCAGTGATCGGAGTCGCCGTCCTGATGGTAACAGTTCAAACAGGAGGTGTCCAGGGTGAGTGGAATCTGTGATGATTTTCCCTGCTCTCCCTCACTCTGGAAGAGTACAGGTCCTGGAGGGTTGGCAGGGAGGCACCAATAATCCTTTCTGCAGTCCGAATTGTGCGTTGTAGTCTCTTGATGTCAGATTTGGTAGCTGAACCAAACCAGACAGTGATGGAGGTGCATAAGACAGACTCAATGACAGCTGAGTAGAACTGAATCAGCAGCTCCTGTGGAAGGTTGAACTTCCTCAGCTGATGAAGGAAGTACAGTCTCTGCTATCATCTCCACTGTTTTGAGCGTGTTCAGCTCAAGGTTGTTATAACTGCACCAGACAGCCAGCTGTTCAACCTCCAGTCTGTAAGCAGACTTTAGAAGTGCAGTCATTGGTGTACAGGGAGAAGAGCAGTGGGGAGAGAACACACCCCTGGGGGGCGCCAGTGCTTTCATTCTGTTAATGTGCAAATAATTTGTAATGCAAATTTGTTGTTGTTAAACATCGTTGCAGGACTCATTCTGTGTTTGTGAAGTTCCTCTTCTTTGCCATAATTGTGGTGAGGAAAAAACACAATCACATGATTTTTAAAGGGATGTGTTGTCACCATGTATGGTTCATTGGAGGGGTTTCCGGTACTTACGCACATGTGGGATTTATCAACAATGATTGCTTACTCATGTGCGCAAGAACTGTGTGCACACGTTTGATAAATTCTGATTTTCTTGTACTTAGAAACATTCTAAATTTCAGTCGTAGGATGAAATATAAAAACTTTTCTACACACTGTTGAGAAACGAGGGCCCAGATATCTTTGAACAAACATTTTATTAATGTTACTGGAAAAACATTTGTTTGTAACTTTGCGAGAATCTTGCCTGAACATTAGGGGCGTTCTGAGAACATTTCCTGTTACCTGGGAACCCACTTATGGATATTGGTGAGCCCTTAATTTCAAGTTTGGGGTGGTCTTTCCAAATCCTACAGTTGCACTGTAGTATGAATATTTCAACTGCCCAAAGCCTGCAATTACTTAAAATCCATTATTGCTATTCCGTCACTTATTATGATAATTATCCCTCCACACTTATTAGAATGCACAGGGCCAAGTCCTGACAAGAATCAGAGACTCTTGCTAAGTTTTCTCTGTTCAAAGGCAATGGTTAGATGTGTCTAAGCATCTGCTTTGTGTAAAAACAGAGTGTGGGATGCTTTAGATGTTAGCAAGAAAAGGCCTGAGGCAATCAGCTGTGGCCTCTTTCGAACTGTGAAGGCCTGCAAAATTTGTGTTTTACTGCACAGATTGATGCATGTGTTTCTGGTTCTTCTCTGCAATGGTGATGGTGGTGTTTAGATTATGAAGACACTGGTCTGAGATCTGTGGAGTAATGTGGGCTAGAGGACTATGACAAGGATGGAAGACCGTTTGTTATTGATTCTGTCTATATGCATCTCTGGGCAGCTCTGATAGCTGAGGGAGAATTGGAATGCTGCCATGTTTCTGCTGATTTGATCACACATAAAAGCAAAGTTCACGTGGACTTAACTTTCGATGTATTTTAATTAATAAAACAATGCATTCTGTATATTTTTAGTGAAATTAAAACTTAAAGGGCCACTGAAGTGCCTTGAAACGCACAGCATTATTCAATGTGTTGACGTAATTTCCTGTGAAACGGCTCAAGCCTTTAGCAGCTCCTCCCCTTTTTTGAAACAGCCAATAGCATTTCGTTAATACCACAGTTTGACTAGAGCCTTTCTGTTTGGTAAAGCCAGAGATTCCTCCTAATCTCTAACCGTTTATCATCATAATCTCCTCCATAGCGCTTTGAAATACACCATTCTGTGCAGAATTTAAATGGGTCCGATATGTTTTGTTGTATGCGCCGACTCGCGCATATAATCCGCGCTGCGCTCTCGTGTATAGACTATGTGTGTGTTCTGCGGCAATGCGCGAAACGTGTAACGTGAAACCAGACTTTATTCGCCTCAACTGAAAGCATATTTACACTGTCTGAATAATTTCCTATCGCATGTATAGTGCGCTATGTGCCACTCACCATGTAGAAATTAGTAAATGTGTAAACTGACCAATTTTTGATTGGACAGATGATGTGATGCGAAGATGTGATGAGAAGATGAAGTCTGCGATGATGTCATCAAAATCTGTGATCCATTTTAACGGAAGTGAGAGACTGTAAGTTTTGAATGCTTATATCTCCTAAATGCAAATTTTGTCATTGTTTTGGAGCACACCAGCTTATTCATAACCTTAAGGCTAACATAGTCATACTAAAAGCTAAAAACCTTTTGGGGGCCTTTAAGGGGCCATTCACACAGAATTAATTTTTGTAGTTAAAAACTTAAGACGCAGGTCAGTGGAACAAAAAAGAAAAGTTGTTTTTAAAAGTTGTTCTTTTAACCTGAGTGCCACATTTTTATAACACTGTGTCATGTGCGTGACGCAAGGCCCAATGGTCAAAGATGTCCATCTAGCGCATATTTATTTTTTATATTTTATATTTATATTTACATAGAAAAAAAAATGGAGGGCAACACAGTGGAATGCAAAAACGCATTCTGTGTGAACAGCTGCATGACTGTACAAGAGGAATAATCACGACATCTCTGTCCAGTCTCTGTCCCGTCCGCAAATTACGTTTCACAACAAAGCACACGCGAGAAGTGAGAAGGAAACAACGCGAGATCACACGTGTGTCAGACTGGAGTTCTCGCTCGAGACTGGAATTGTTATTAAAGGTCCCGTTCTTCGTGATCCCATTGTTCAAACTTTAGTTAGTGTGTAATGTTGCTGTTAGAGCATAAATAATACCTGTAAAATTATAAAGCTCAAAGTTCAATGCCAAGCGAGATATTTTATTTAACAGAAGTTCCCTTTCAAAGCCTACAGCGAATGGCCGGCTTGGACTACATCCTGGTACTTCCTTCATTAATTACGTCAGTAGAACAGTAGAACAGACTAACCTCCGCCCACAAGAATACGCGAAAAAAGGGGGCGTGGTCTTGTTGCTGTCCCACGTGGAGAAGAGGAAGTGTCGCGTGGAGAAAAGGAAGTGTTGCGTTTGACTGTGTTTGTCGCCATGTCGTCGAGACACTGTTATTTTCATCCCGGAGTCAAATCACCTTTGTTTGGCTTTCCCAGGGACGCTGTAGAGATCATTGAGCGCATACATCTCCCCGTTAAGAGGCGTGACCTTTCCGTGCAAGTTACGTGCGCTAAGCTGCAGTCAAATCACAACACGGGAACCGCTGGCACAATCAGAACTCGTTACGTATTTCTGAAGGAGGGACTTCATAGAACAAGGAACTCATCAGCCGTTTTTAGGACAGTGAAAACAGCAGTATACAGATAAGTAAATTGTGTGAAAAATACAGTGTTTTTTTACACGCGAAACATGAACACGTTATATTGCACACTGTAAACACAATTTTCAACAAGCACAAACACAAGCTTAAAAAAAACACGAAGAACGGGACCTTTAAAATATAGACTGCAGTGCAGAAACTTGCGGCCTGTGCTCTGATTTGCAGCAAAAGGGAGAAAAATAAAAAAGCTTAGGCTATGGTGGAGGAAATGGTTGTGGAGATACATGGAGCAATGATTGTGTTCTGCAAAGAGAGTTTGAGGTAAATAAATAATATTGCAATGTGCTACTGTTGCGGCTGATCAAGCAAATGTGTGTGCTTTGTTTCTGTTTGATATAACTGTACATATATCTATTAAAATACTAATATTCTGGTCTATAACTCCTCCCCGAACCTCCCGCTGTCCTGTATCTTGCTCTCTCATTGGCTGTCGGTCATCACCGATGTATTTTTCAGTTATAACTAATTTCACACAGCAGGAGTTTGAATCGCTGACAGGTCCAGATATTTAGCATGCCAAATATCTCACGGGCATCGGTGACTCATCGGCGAGTCTCTCTGATCGTGTCTTTGATTATTCACACTGCGTGATTGTCACTCGCGTGCACGAGCAACGATTTGCCTATGATTTCAGGCATTTGTCGGCGATTTCACAAAACCTCTCGCCGAGCCAAAATCGGGGCTAAAATCATACAGTCTGAACTCGGCATAAGTGTCATTTTTGTGCCACTAATATCACCAAATATACAAATAATGACTGTTTTCAAACAGCTTTCCTGACCACTCCTCCATTTGTCATAGGTCAGACAAACTGATAGTCCCACCCCCAAATTCACACCATTGCTTAAAAAAATAATGTTAAGTATAGGGTTGGCAACAGTGATTCAGTTCTTATTCAGATGCAAAAGTTATTACTTCTATGTCTGACTCAAAATAAACCAAGAACTGTGTACTTCAGACCTGTGAGACCTAAATCACAGACCTAATTAATAAATTTTTTTGAATTTGAAGGAAGTATTTTTATTCAGCTAGGATGCATTACATTTTTATCATGACAGTAAATATTTTTGCTATTGAAAATTCAACTTTGCCATCACAGGAAAAAAATTATATTTAAAAATATATTAAAATAGAAAACAGTTCATTTAAATTGTAATAATATTTCACAATAGTACTGTTTTTGCTAAATTTTTGATCAAATAATAATTGTTGGATTTATGCTGCCTTTAAATATTTTAAATATATTTTTTAATAATTTGCACAAATTATATTAAATTTATTTCTGATTTATCATATTTGCTTTGTTGAAAGCTAATCTTACATATTAGCTAACATGCAAGTTATTTTTTTGGAAAGAGTCACTAATGGAACGTAAAGAATCCACAATTGGAACAGGAATCGTTTAATTGTTTTGACACACTTAAAGGGATAGTTCACCTAAAAATGAAAATTCTGCCATCATTTACTCACCCTTAAGTTGTTTCAAACCTGTATGAAAAATGTCGGTAACATTACAAGTTAATGTTTGGTTACCTGAGAAGCCCATTGACTTCCATATTATCTATTTAATAATATTATTTGATATTTTTTCCTTACTATGGAAGTCAATGTGGTCCATCAAGTGTTTGGTTACCCATATCTTCTTTTGTGTTCAACAGAAGAAAGAAATTGATACAGGTTTGAAACAAGGGGGGAGTAAATGATGACAAAATGTAGAATTTTGGGTGAACTTTCCCATTGAGCTTTAAATTAGGAAAGCAAAATTATGTTGTGTGCGTGTGTGAACATTTGTTGATACTATAGCTCCAACCCACCTTCACATACTCCGCTCCTCAGCTGATAACCGCTCGAACATGAGATCTGCCTCTCGCACACAAACCCTCCTACCGTATTCACACAGCGCTCGTCTGCCTGGCAGGTGTGCGTGTTCGTCACACACTCGTTCACATCTGCAAAGCAAAAGCACAGCATTATTTTGCTAGGCTCCAAAGTATAACATCCTCACACAGAGCCAGGGACAGAAATGGAGAGCTACATCCACAAAAACCTGGAATGGAGAAGCTGAAGCTGGTGGAGAAGCAAGCAGGTGAGACAGCAGTGTATTCACAAGTTCACACGTACAACTAAGTCAGAGAGAATAAATTGTATGAATATTTGGCGTGCTGTCTGAGGAGAGGGCTCCGAGCTGTGGTAGGAACAAGCCAAGACTGAGGAGTCGGGGTGGTGGAGGGATGCTGGAAACTGTTGAGGAATGTAGGTGAGTCGACTGTATATATATATATATATATATATATATATATATATATATATATATATATATATATATATATATATATATATATATATATATATATATATATATATATATATAGGCATCCTTTCGTGCTGCTAGTATAGATGTGGTAATTGCTGATGACGAGTTGATTGGATAGATCATTTGAACGTGTTCCTCCCAAACTTTGTTAATGAAACATCATAAAAACAGAGACCAGAACAGATCCTGTTGTGTGTTTCCATAAACCCAGGCACACATAAGGCGTTCTTTAGCGCTGTGGTGCACTGTCAAGATCTTCGCTTGGCCAGATTTATTAAAGGCAATAACTCTGGACTATGTTGAAAAACAAGATTGGAAAGCAAGCACAACCCAGAGAGAGGAGAAAATAATTACTTGAAGCTTAGACAATGGCTGATTTGTGGCCTAAAAAAAGGATTCAATCTGTCATGCTATTGCCAGAGTAAATAATTTCAGGGGACTGGGTGGAAATGTTTGTGCTTTCTTCTGGCCACATTAGGACAAAAGAGAAAAGAGCACATGGTACCTTATCGGTTCCACACAACAGCTGGTAACACCATAGAGAGAACAATTCATTTGAATGTTTGAAAGTTTTTTGAATGCCAAAGCACTGGATAAAAACAGACAGCAAAAACTAGGAGATTTACACTCACCTAAATGATTATTAGGAACACCATACTAATACTGTGTTTGACCCCCTTTCGCCTTCAGAACTGCCTTAATTCTACGTGGCATTGATTCAACAAGGTGCCTAAAGAAATCTTTAGAAATGTTGACCATATTGACAGGATAGCATCTTGCAGTTAATGGAGATTTGTGGGATGCACATCCAGGGCACGAAGCTCCCGTTCCACCACATCCCAAAGATGCTCTATTGGGTTGAGATCTGGTGACTGTGGGGGCCATTTTAGTACAGTGAACTCATTGTCATGTTCAAGAAACCAATTTGAAATGATTCAAGCTTTGTGCCATGGTGCATTATCCTGCTGGAAGTAGCCATCAGAGGATGGGTACACGGTGGTCATAAAGGGATGGACATGGTCAGAAACAATGCTCAGGTAGGCCGTGGCATTTAAACAATGCCCAATTGGCACTAAGGGGCCTAAAGTGTGCCAAGAAAACATCCCCCACACCATTACACCACCACCACCACCAGCCTGCACAGTGGTAACAAGGCATGATGGATCCATGTTCTCATTCTGTTTACGCCAAATTCTGACTCTACCATCTGAATGTCTCAACAGAAATCGAGACTCATCAGACCAGGCAACATTTTTCCAGTCTTTAACTGTCCAATTTTGGTGAGCTTGTGCAAATTGTAGCCTCTTTTTCCTATTTGTAGTGGAGATTAGTGGTACCCGGTGGGGTCTTCTGCTGTTGTAGCCCATCCGCCTCAAGGTTGTGCGTGTTGTGGCTTCACAAATGCTTTGCTGCATACCTCGGTTGTAACGAGTGGTTATTTCAGTCAAAGTTGCTCTTCTATCAGCTTGAATCAATCGGCCCATTATCCTCTGACCTCTAGCATCAACAAGGCATTTTTGCCTACTGGATGTTTTTCCCTTTTCACACCATTCTTTGTAAACACTAGAAATGGTTGTGCGTGAAAATCCCAGTAACTGAGCAGATTGTGCCATGCCACGCTCAAAATTGCTTAAATCACCTTTCTTTCCCATTTTGACATTCAGTTTGGAGTTCAGGAGATTGTCTTGACCAGGACCACACCCCTAAATGCATTGAAGCAACTGCCATGTGATTGGTTGATTAGATAATTGCATTAATGAGAAATTGAACAGGTGTTCCTAATAATCCTTTAGGTGAGTAAATAGGAGTGTCGAAGCGGTGTTGTCAACCCAGTGACCAGTACGCAATAATACCATAAGTACATAGTCGCTATGCAATGCAAAGGCAGCTATACATGTAAAAATATAAAAAAGGAAGATGAGACCAATCACTAGCTATACAAATATTTTAAGTGCTTCGAGATTACGTAATTTCAAAATACTTAACATTGCAAATTTTGTTAAGAAAGTCTAAAACGCTTTGAAAGATGAAAATCTTATGGCCATGAGTGACTAATAAAGTCTATTGAGCAATTTTGAGAGAAATGGGGTGAAGGTTAAATAAAAAGAGGAGAGCTGGTAGCTGAATTTCCTAACATTCTGGGCATTTCTTAGGAGTCATTGTAAAGAAAAGGCTACTGTGTGTGTGTCCATGTTTTTCTATCCTGGTGGGGACTTCAACCTGAAGGCACACTGACTCATAGGGACTTGTGTCACCTATGTGGACCTAAATAGAGATCCCCATGAGGAAACAAGCTTATAAATCATTATAAATAAAAAAAATAAAAAAAGTATGCAGAAAGTGTGTATGATGGGTAGGTTAGGGGTAGGGTTAGTGTAAGGGGATAGAATATACAGTTTGTACAGTATAAAAACATTACGTCTATGGAGAGTCCTCACAAAGATAGTGAACCAGACGTGTGTGTGTGTGCGTGTGTGTGTGTGTGTGTGTGTGTGTGTGTGTGTGTGTGTGTGTGAGTGTGTGTGTGTCCATACAAAGGAAGTCAACAGCAACCAAAACAGTTTGGTTACCAACATTCTTCAAAATAAATTGTTTTATGTAAAGTCAAATGGTGACAGAATTTTCATTTTTGAGTAAACTAGCCCTTGAAGGTTCACGCTTTAGTTCCCAGGAAGTGAGATCACTCTCTCTCTCTGTCTTTTTTAAAGGGTTCCTGCATGAGCACATTATTTAGCCCCAAAAGGCACTTAGAAAGCAGCTCTGACACCCTCTTGCTCTCTGTCGCAGATCCAGCACGGAAGTGTCAACAAGCTGCCTCATCAACATACATGAGCAGTGGCACTTATTCAAAAAATGTGCTTTATCATAACAATATGGTGAATTTCCTTCAAAATGCGGTGCTCTGAAATGCATAAGAGGATATGCATGGGATGAATAATGCATTTCTGCAGACTGGAGGCAAAGGGGAGTGGGTTAGTGCTATTGCAAACTGCGATGTATCAGGATTATGGTCTGTCAACATTATGTCTACATCAGTGGTGCTGCTGTGATCGATAAGGGTTAAGATGAGAGGGTGATGATGACAGTCCAAGATGGTTGCAAGCTTGGGATCACCTTTTGGTCTCCATTCCTGTCTTTGTTTTTGAGTCTTTTTTTGTTTTTATTGTTACTAAAACTATTTAAAATCGAATAATTGAAATAAAGCTACCATAACATAAAATATAAATATTAGATACAATTTTTTATATTAGATTAAAAAAAAAACTAACTGAAATAAACAAGTTCAAGTTCAAGTACTTAAACTTAGTAGAATGACTAAACTAAATACATTTACAGTGGTGGCCAAATTATTAGAACACTTGGCTTCTGGGAGTCGTCTTATTGGGCCTGGATTTATTTTCCAAGAGGACAATCTTCTAACTATTGCTGGTGACAGAAGGAATCTGCTGGAACATTGAAAATGATGGACTGGCCCCCTCAAAGTCCGTACCTCAACCCCATCGAGCACATTTGGGGCGAGTTGGAAAATAAACTGGACAGATCTATTGTACATTCAAAGGAAAGCCTTTGGCTTCAGTCGCAGAAGGCATGGGATAATGTTAGTGTTGAAGTCCTCAGAGGAAATATATTGACACTATGCCAGAGAGATTTGCTGCAAAAGGTGGACATACCAAATAATAAAGTTAAAAGTGGATTAAAAACAGTATGACTCACTTCATCTGGCATTTGATGGTCAGAGTAACCATCTGTATGTTTCATAAACATTATGAAATGAAATGTTTGGGAGGCAAAAGAGGGTCAATATTTTCAGATCTGTCTGGTGTTGTAATAATTTTGGCCATCACTGTAAGTTAAATATAAAAAAAACTAAAAATGACAAAAAGCTACTAAAGCTTGAACTAAAATTAAAAGAATATTGTTCAAAATGTAAATAAATACTACAATAGTATATAAATAATACTAAAATAACAGTGTTATGAGTTGACTAATGAACACGCACATTTGCGCTTTAAGTCCAATGTCCAAGTAAATCAATTAAAAATGCATTAAAGTACCGGTATTAAACAATCAAATAATAATAAAATGAACAATCAATTGGTGAACTTTAATATTTGGTGCACAGTACTGTATATCATGCATTCTCCTTATCACATCATCTTTAATTCTGAACCTAACAAAGCCATAAAAAACCTGTACGTGAACAATGAACAATAATCTTCAAAGCCTACATCTAAACTTTTCCGTCTAATTACTCCACAACATCACTGCTATTTGGTTTAGAGGCCACCCATTAACTACCTCAAGAATCAAACTGTTTTGTAATAGACTGAGACATTTGTGTACGCTAACCACTAATGCCTTCTATGTTTTGGTTATGTCTGGAGGAAGGCAAAATGAATTAAACACGGCCCCACAGCTTCTGGTGAGAAGTCTGAGCAAACTCAATACCCTTTATGCAACCACATGTGTGTAAGCTGGTTATAAGAGAATGCCGATGAGCTTTTGCATTTCCTTCTTGTGTGTTAGTGAATGTTTATCTGGGCAAGCGATGGGCAATGTGCAAAGAGCTGAAACGGTCCCACGGTACCCGTTGAAACCTCTTACCCACACAATCTCTATTCTGGTTGTGAATAAAGCCCTCATCGCACATCTCATTCAGCCGCACACACTGGTAGGAGCCCTCCCGGTTCACACACACCTCGTCCAGGGAGCAATTGTGTCTTCCGCTCGTGCACTCATTCACATCTACGGTACACATAACACTTTAGTTGAAGAAAAAAGGCGCATGCAGAGATGCAAACACACACGCCACCTCCACCATCGTGCTAGCATTTTATGAGGTGTGAGATCAGATCAGTTTTTGTTTCTAATAGTGAGGTTTGCTCTCAATTAATCAACCATTTTATTGTGGGTTTTCTTTGTGGCAAAATCGCATGCATGTGTGGCTTTATGAATCTATAACACTTAATGTTTACCACATGAATACAGCTTATGAAGAGAAACAGATGATAGGAAAAACTCCATGCACACTCTCGTATTTTGAGCGTGCATTTGGAAGTGAAAATGTAGATCATAAACTGTATGGAAGTGAATATTAAAACATTTCATTAAAAAAATCCATCCAGTTTCCTGCAGAGTGTGACTTAAGTCCTTGGCTCCACAGCAAAGCCAGTCAAGCTTCATTTTGTTTCTGCCAAAACGAAATGAAGGTCTCTGCCCACACGCATTCAGCATATGGGAACGCTTTGACGGAGAGGCACAGAAAGAACGAGTGAAATAAACTCTTTAAGTACAGAGATAATTCAACAGTGAAAACTGCCCTTTCAGCTGAAGCCATTGCGATTATATCTTCCCTTAAACTGTCCTAACATGCAAAAATTGCACTGATTTATGGTTCCTGTCTCCTGAAACAAGGTGAACATGAAGTAAAATTTGACATTCATGTTGTGCCTTAGGCAATTTGCATTTTAGGCAAACAAACAGAATTAATCGTTATTGATTGTCATAGTAATAAATTCTACATTAGCTGAACAAAAGCAGAGAATGTGAAAGATTGGTTGTTACTTCTACATTTGCGGTAGACGTTATAAAAACGGTTCACACTGGACAATTTCTTTCTGTCCTTTACGACTGTTGCTTGTCAAATTGTAGAATATGATCCCAGTGAGATCTTAAGGCCAAGGCAGACAATTTTATGTCCGACTGTATGATATACAGCTAAAACTTTGGTCACGCGTTGACAGAATTGACTGGCCATTTACATCCACATTACATTTTAATATCTTCTTTGGCATTTGAAATGTTATGGTACAACATAAACCCAAGTCCTTTGAGTGTTTTGCATAGAAAAATGTTTAACATAGAGAAGTGGGAAAAAGTAGCAGTATAACATTAATCAAAACATTAATTAATTTGCCATTGGCGAGCATGCATTAGACAAAATGGTGATGCAAGATTGTTGATTTTGCCTTATGACAAAATAAATATTCTCAGATATTTGTTTTAAAAGGCACAATTGTGGAAAAATGCATACACTGCAAAATAATTTCCCTAAAATGTTCAATACAGTACATCCTTAAAACAAGACAAAAAAAATATTTGATAAGCTAAAAAAAAGAAATATTTATTTAGAATTTTAGTGAATGTTTCAAAACATTATTTATTTATGTATTTTATTTAATTAAATCAAGGAATTAGATATTATATTAACATTGTTTATTTACCATACCACATTGGCAAATATATATTTCTTTGTTTTACCTTTTTTGTGTGTGACTTTTATCAACTTACAGTCAGGTGTTATTCTGTAAATTAGTTGACAAATTTTTAACCATAATTTTTCCGAATTCAAATTTTAACATATAGGCAAATATATTGTGTATATATATGGTGGTGCAGTGGGTTAAACCATGGAACTGATACGCAAAAGGTTGCTGGTTCGATCCCATCGGCTCCTTGAGCAAGGCACTTTACTCCATGTTGCTCAAGGGGCATTGTCCCTGTAATAAGGGCACAGCTTTGGATAAAAGCGTATATATATATATATACAGGAGGCGCAGGGGTCCTATCCAGGAGCCCGCAGCAGCATGTCCACTGTACATGGCATCCCAGCCCGTGGAGGAGGCATCTGTTGACACAACAATATGCCTGGAAACTCGTATTCGCCCAAAGAAATGAGGTTCGGCCATGGGGTGAGGGTCTGCAGGCAGGCCCGAGTCACTAGGACCCGGAGTGTGCACGAATGCCATGCCCGTAGGAACGGTCAGCGTCGAGGAAGGAGACATGGAAGTAGGCATCCTTCAGGTCGATCGCTGCAACCAATCTACCGGACGAACGCGTCCGAGGAGGCGTTCGCTACCGACATCCTGAACGGAAGCCTGTGAAGGGATCGGTTGAGGACAGGCAGGTCCAGGATTGGCCGTAACAGCCCCTGACGCTGTAGCCAGGCTCCAGGAACTGACCAACGGGGTCGCTCGAACCACAGACATACCCCGGGGTGGGGCAGCGAAGCAGCGTGACTGGCCCAGACGTGGGAGGCGTAGAGGAGACCAGGGAAGGACGCACAGTGACAGAGAGGGATGAGAGCGACGCAGCCCGGGTGGCGGCACACACTGCCATCACCGGTCTGTGGGACCTCAGAGATCTCAAGGGGCCAGCAGCAGAAGGATTTTCCCCCGGCCCTCCACCGGGGGAAGGAGAGGCCCTGCTACCATCCCCTGGAAAGAACTGGGACCCATTTCTGGGTTGTCCGCCTCCAGCCTGGTGTTTAACCAGGATCAGCAGGATCAGTGGCGGCACACAGCTCACAGAAGAGCCCTGGGTCAGCTCCACCCTTGTGCATGTGCAAAGGGGCGGCGGCCTGCCCCGTAGCTCTGCAGAACCATGCCACCGAAGTAGACGAGCCCACAGGCTTAGGGAGGGTGCTTAGGACAGCCACGCCACGTCAAAGCCCTCTGTGGACACCGTAGTGCACAACAGAGTGTTCAACAGTGGGGGGGGGGGGGGGGGGGGGGGGGCTCAGTGTACCCTAGGCCATGGCCCCATCAAGGGCAGAGAAGGCGGAGGAGGCCACCAAACGGTCGCGGGAAGCACGGGGACTTCCAGGGCCGCGTGATCTCCTTATGCACCTCGGGAGCGAAAGGCATTGGGGGCGGGGCCCAACAGCTGTCTGGTGCCGCCCCCCAAAAACCGATCGCGCAACCACGAGCACTCGTGACAGGGCGTAGTTCCACACCAGCGCGAGGCTCGCGGCTGCCCGAGATAACATGGCTGTCAACTCTAGGTCGGATCAGGCAGCGCTGGCACACCCGAAGGCGGAGCACAACCTAATCGTCATCCCCAAAGGACTCTAGCCCACCTTGGGATGCGGCGATCAACATCTCAGTGCTATCTGGAGTGTGAACGAAACGAACGAGGCGTCAGAGACGGGCCGCTGTTTCAGTCCAGCACTCGCGGGAAGCGATGTGCGAGAGGGGGGCGTGGCCCGAGGAACGTATCGTCAGGGTTCTTAATACCACAGCACCGCCCTCAGGTCACCCTGGCCACCATCCAAAGTACCACCTCTCTCAGAGACGGTAGATTGGGGTGTGGCAAAGGGGACTCTCTCTCCTCACGGAGATCACTGAGTCTCGACCACGACATCGCGATGGTCACGTTCTCGCAGTGGGAACATGACACATCCACAATCACTGCCCGAACGTGCTGAAGCCCAAACACGTTGAGCAGTGAATGTGCCCATAGACAGCAACGGAGATCGATCGCACCCGGAAGTGCACGGGCGAGCCGCCTTGAAAAAGACGTGCCACGCGCAAGCTCTTTTTGTGAGAGGAAAGCTCTGCAGAGTGCCGAAGCACCCAGGGAAAACATACACAGCTGTTGCAGATCACTGCACAGATCAGCAGGCAGGCAATGTGAGATCGCTGGAACGCGCCGTCACACCAACACTCTGGAGAACTGCTCGTCTCGAAAACTGAAGAGAGGACTTCAGAATTCAGGCTTGCAGGAGTGAAGAGATGCTCTTGGCTCCGATGCAGAAACATAATGCGATATTGCCACGTACTTCCTTTTATACTCACGCGGTGAGGCGGAGTTACGTATGCAAATTCCGCATGCCCATGGCATTGGCATGCCATTGGGCGTTTTCTAAAATCTCGAAGATGATTGGCTTCTAAGCGAAACCCACATTCGTTAGTCACTAACGTTATGTCGTAGTGACTGAACGAAAGGGAACTGCAGCTCTTGTTCCCGGTCTGCAGTGTTCAGTATCTATCAAAAGTGGTGAACCGGCAACAGGGTCATGGGCGGCCAAGGCTCATTGATGCACGTGGGGGGCAAAAAGGCTGGCCTGTGTGGTCAGATCAAACAGACAAGCTACTGTAGCTCAAATTGCTCAAGAAGTTAATGCTGGTTCTGATAGAAAGGTATCAGAATACATAATGAATGCATGGCCGCAGAATAGTCAGGGTGCCCATGCTGACCCCCGTCCACCGCAAAGAAAGCGCCGTCAGTGGGCACCGTGAGCATCAGAACTGGACCACTGAGCAATGGAAGAAGGTAGTCTGGTCTGATGAATCATGTTTTCTTTTACATCACATGGATGGTCGGGTGCGTGTGCATCTATGGGAAGAAGGCAAGCCGGCGGAGGCAGAGTGATGCTTTGGGAAACGTTCTGCTGGGAAACCTTGGTCCTCCCATCCACGTGGATGTTACTTTGACATGTACCACCTATACCTAAGTATTGTTGCAGACCATGTACACCCTTTCATGGAAATGGTATTCCCTGGTGGCTGTGGCCTCTTTCAGTAGGATAATGCGCCCTGCAACAAAGCAAAAATGGTTCAGGAATGATTTGAGGAGCACAACAATGAGTTTGAGGTGTTGACTTGTCCTCCAAATTCCCCAGATCTCAATCCAATCGATCATCTGTTGGATGTGCTGAACAAAAAAGTCAGATCCATGGAGGCCCCACCTCGCAACTTACAGGAGTTAAAGGGTCTGCTGCTAACATCTTGGTGCCAGATACCACAGCACACCATCGGGGGTCTAGTGGAGTCCATGCCTCGACAGGTCAGGGCTGTTTTGGCAGCAAAAGGAGGTCCAACACAATATTAGGTCTTAATGTTATGCCTGATCGTTGTATATTTTATTGTTTTAAATGGTTTTGCTCACAGTCAGGTGTTATGCTGTAAATCACATAAAGAAATCTGCATTTTGCATCTGCATTTATTTTGGCTACGTTTATAGTAACAGTTATATGAGCAGGCCAATTTAATTAGCACCCTCCGTGACAAGTTTAGGATATAGAATGGAATGACCTTGAAATATATCGTCTGCAACACTATCAGTACAGTAAATAAACATGTGGTAAAAGTGTCAGATCAGACAGGAAGATGTATTGTGAGACAGTAGAGCTGAGGTCACTGTTTATTATTGTTGTCAGGGCTGAACGAGAGTAATTGGTCACTGATCAGTGAAGCTGAAGGAAGCAGATCCTTCGGTAAGAATGTGATGTTGAAATCTTTTGTCCCAATCCTTTGAGTATAACTGCTATACTGTACATGAGTGTTTCCGTCCAATAAGGGATTGGTTAATATGGTGTGACTGTTTTATCAGTGTTTTGTGACAGCTGTGTTAAGAAGAGAGTGTATATTTGTAGTTTTAGATCAATTTAGAGTACTTTACCTTCACAGGTGTGTCCGTCAGCCATCAGAGAGAATCCTGGGAAACAGGAACATTGGGCTAGTCCTCTAACCACAGAACACTGTTGAGAGCAGGGCCCATTACCTGCAGACAGTAGTCAAACTCAGTTAATGCATCTATCACACTTCTTTTTATACATTATAATTACAATGGCAAGTGTTGTGTTCACGGATGAGCCAAGGCAGCGTACTGATCACACAGCATAGCAGGTACGTAACTGTACTTTATAGAACAACTTACACCCCTGCTTAGGGGCTTGGCTCACTCAGTTGCGATCTACAGATATCACTACAGCAAGGATCACTGTTATTATTGTTGCGCTTGAATGATCAAATATACACAATTATGTCAAAATGCCCATTATGTGTGGAGCATTCATGTAAACACAGTGGGTTATGTCCAGGCCATCGCAAGGGGGGTGCGAGGCCCTGTGTGAACGTGATGTGCGAGGCCCGGGGGTATATTAACGGGCGTCTACTGTTGCTATAGTGACTAACAATTTGTTGTTTATGTATATACAGTGAGGAAAATAAGTATTTGAACACCCTGCGATTTTGCAAGTTCTCCCACTTGGAAATCATGGAGGGGTCTGAAATTGTCATCGTAGGTGCATGTCCACTGTGAGAGACATAATCTTTAAAAAAAAATCCAGAAATCACAATATATGATTTTTTAACTATTTATTTGTATGATACAGCTGCAAATAAGTATTTGAACACCTGTCTATCAGCTAGAATTCTGACCCTCAAAGACCTGTTAGTCTGCCTTTAAAATGTCCACCTCCACTCCATTTATTATCCTAAATTAGATGCACCTGTTTGAGGTCGTTAGCTGCATAAAGACACCTGTCCACCCCCATACCATCAGTAAGAATACAACTACTAACATGGCCAAGACCAAAGAGCTGTCCAAAGACACTAGAGACAAAATTGTACACCTCCACAAGGCTGGAAAGGGCTACGGGGAAATTGTCAAGCAGCTTGGTGAAAAAAGGTCCACTTTTGGAGCAATCATTAGAAAATGGAAGAAGCTAAACATGACTGTCAATCTCCCTCGGACTGGGGCCCCATGCAAGATCTCACCTCGTGGGGTCTCAATGATCCTAAGAAAGGTGAGAAATCAGCCCAGAACTACACGGGAGGGGCGGGTCAATGACCTGAAAAGAGCTGGGACCACCATTTCCAAGGTTACTGTCGTAATACACTAAGACGTCATGGTTTGAAATCATGCATGGCACGGAAAGTTCCCCTGCTTAAACCAGCACATGTCAAGGCCCGTCTTAAGTTTGCCAATGACCATTTGGATGATCCAGAGGAGTCATGGGAGAAAGTCATGTGGTCAGATGAGACCAAAATAGAACTTTTTGGTCATAATTCCACTAAACGTGTTTGGAGGAAGAAGAATGATGAGTACCATCCCAAGAACACCATCCCTACTGTGAAGCATGGGGGTGGTAGCATCATGCTTTGGGGGTGTTTTTCTGCACATGGGACAGGGCGACTGCACTGTATTAAGGATGAGGATGAGGATGACCGGGGCCATGTATTGCGAGATTTTGGGGAACAACCTCCTTCCCTCAGTTAGAGCATTGAAGATGGGTCGAGGCTGGGTCTTCCAACATGACAATGACCCGAAGCACACAGCCAGGATAACCAAGGGGTGGCTATATAAGAAGCATATCAAGGTTCTGGCATGGCCTAGCCAGTCTCCAGACCTAAACCCAATAGAGAATCTTTGGAGGGAACTCAAACTCCGTGTTTCTCAGCGACAGGCCAGAAACCTGACTGATCTAGAGAATATCTGTGTGGAGGAGTGGGCCAAAATCCCTCCTGCAGTGTGTGCAAACCTGGTGAAAAACTACAGGAAACGTTTGACCTCTGTAATTTCAAACTAAGGCTACTGTACCAAATATTAACATTGATTTTCTCAGGTGTTCAAATACTTATTTGCAGCTGTATCATACAAATAAATAGTTAAAAAATCATACATTGTGATTTCTGGATTTAAAAAAAAAATTATGTCTCTCACAGTGGACATGCACCTACGATGACAATTTCAGACCCCTCCATGATTTCTAAGTGGGAGAACTTGCAAAATAGCAGGGTGTTCAAATACTTATTTTCCTCACTGTATTTAAGAAAAAAAAAATTGTATATTCAGTTTAACAGCCGGTTCAAAAAGTTAAACTGTGTAACTGAACTGGGCACATTCGTTTGGACTGCTCTCTCACTGAATCATCAGAATCGATTTCTCAGTCGGTAAAATAAACCGACAGTATTGAGAGGACCAGTGCTGTTTTTCAATTGTTTTCCTCTGTGAACATGCGCTAAATGGATGTCTGACAATTTCGTTGCTTTTTGCAGTTTTCAGATTTAAAAACGTTTAAAATGTCTAGACAAAGGGCAGCCCTGCCGGAGTCCAACATGCACTGGGAATAAGTCTGACTTCAGTGAGAGAGCAGTCCCAACGAATTCAAGTGGATTCAGGCTGTTTTGCAAACGCGTTTGACCCATTCATAATTTAGACAGAATTTCTAGGCGCAGCCAAGGGCCGGAGAGTGTCTGGTTTGGGGACCACGCGATTTCGTTGCTGATTTTTGCAGATGATGTTGTCGTGTTGGCCTCCTCAGACCAGGACCTTCAGCGTGCACTGGGACAGTTTGCAGTGTGAAGTTGATGGGATTAGAATAAGCACCTCCAAGTCCGAGGCCATGGTTTTCAGTCGGAAAAGGGTGGCTTGCCCTCTTCAGGTGGGTGGAGAGTTCCTGTCTCAAGTGGAGGAGTTTAGATATCTTGGGGTCCGGATACAGGCGGCCGAAATGAGCTTTCTCCACAGGGTCGGTCACACGGGAGGAGCTCAGAGTAGAGCCGTTGCTCCTCCACATCGAGAGGAGCCAGCTGAGGTGGCTCGCGCATCTATTTCGGATGCCTCCTGGATGCATTCCCAGGGAGGTGTTCTGGGCACGTCCCACCGGGAGGAGGCCCCGGGGAAGGCCTAGGACATGCTGGAGGGATTATGTCTCCCAGCTGGCCTGGGAACGCCTCTGGGTTCCACCGGAAGAGCTGGAGGAAGTGGCTAGGGAGAGGGAAGCCTGGGCGTCTCTGCTTAGACTGTTGCCCCCTCGACCCGGCCCCGGATAAGCGGAAGAAGATGATGATGATGATGATGATGATGATGATGATGATGATGATGATGATGATGATGATGAAAAATTCTAGAGATAGATCACCCCATTTGGTCCTAAAGTGACATTACCCTAATATATCTGCAGTCGTCTGTGTCATTAATGTTAATCAAACAACAAAAGACAAAGAGAAAATCACTCACTGCTCTTGACAGAATACATTTTGTTTACATTTAACGTCACGGTAACACTTTACAATAAGGTTGTTAACATTAGTTAATGCATTAGTTAACATGAACTAACCATGAACAACACCTCTGTTTAGCATTAGTTAATATTTGTTAACGTTAGTTAATAAAAAATACAGCTGTTCATGGTTTGTTCATGTTAGTTCACAGTGCATTAACTAATGTGAACAAGATTTTAATAATGCATTAGTAAATGTTGAAATTAACATTAACAAAGATTTCATTATTCTCGTGCAGTTCATTATTAGTTCATGTTAACTAATGTAGTTAACTAATGTTAGCTAATGAACCTTATTGTAAAGTGTTACCAAAGTCACAATATGTACGATTTTTGGATTAAAATATCCAAAAACCACTAGAACAGTGTTAAATATTTGTTGACTTGCGAATTAATATTATCCCAAATGTTTCCAACGTTTAAATCCAAAGAAATCCGTAATTTTAGTCCCGTCGGATTGCTTTCCATTGGCTGTGGAGGTGAAGATGACAACTCCCATGATTCCACTCTCATTAATGCCAGAATGGAGATGTTGTGCTCATGGATGAGCCTTCTGTATGGCCTTAACAGATATAGTTAAAAATTAAACTATAATCAGCATGACTTAATGAGTCGCCCAGATACATCCAGATCATTTCCGTACTGATTGTTACTCCAGAAACACGACAGTGCCCCAGACAAGACACAGACTTCCAGTAAATGTTTAAGTCCTTAAACATCTACCATCAATCCCAAGCCAAATATACAATATACCTTGTGGCATATGGATTTATCTTGTGAAGCGCTTGTGGATGGCCTGCTGGATGAGGAGGAAAGGAGTAAGTGATGTTTTTTTATCCTGTGTTCAGATTGTTTCAATTAAGATAACATAACATATGTTGGGCAGAGCATTAGAATGACCATACAGTACCTGTAAAACTACATGGTCTGGAATTTAGTTTTCTGTCATGGTGCCAGAATATTATGAAGCATAAAAATATTGTGTCAATCTCAAGACAATTGAAAGAACAATGTTATGCGCACACCAAAACAACCAATTATGTTAAGACTTGACTGATAGACCGACTGTTGTTCAAAAATCACTTCATTTCAAATCGAGGATTCTGAGTTCTTCCAAACACAAAACATTTGCATAATTTCTCATCATAAATGAAGCTAAAGTATTATAATAATCTGTATTAAAATGTCTAAACATTCTTAGGTCTCTTAGACATTCTGACCCCAACTTAAAAAAATATATATTTTATTTTATAATTAATATGCATGATAATACTATTTCACCATATTACTGTATTTTCTATATTTTTGATCCAATAAATGTAGCCTTGGAAATTATAAGTTAAAAACATATTCAAAAACATAAAAACTCTTACTGACCCCAAACCCTTGAACAGTAGTATGTATGTGTAGTATATATACATATTGCATATGTGATTAATAAATAAAATAAAAAACAATATAAGTAATATGCATGAAAATGTATTATTTTATATCAACAATTATTTAGGGTCTCTCAACATCAGACACCCTCGCCCAGGCGACCCGGCCAGAGTTGATCAGACCCCGGCCAGTGTCCCAGCAGCATTTGTCCACGGTTCTGCCCTCTTAATCCAAAGCCACCTAGTGGCTTTCTCCGAGGCTTTGGTTGTGGATCTGATCACCTTCCTCTTTGCCTCCCTGGTGATGCCTAATAGTGTGAACACTTTACAGAGTGATCTCCCTGCAAATCCTCTGCAGCCCACCTCCAGAGGCTCACAACGTGTTTGCTAGCCCTGCCTCCTACACTCTTCCACTAGCTCCTGGTACTTGGCATGCCTCCTCTCATTGGCCTCGTCCATGCTTCCCAAGAGACAGTGAGCTCTAGCAAGATCAATTGTTTGGTAGAATCTGAGACAACGATCATATCTGGACGAAGCTGCATAGATAATATCCTGTTTGGGATCTTCAGTTGTTTGCCCAGATCCACCTATATTTACCAGTCAGTGGCGCTAGTGAGGAGCCCAGACTTTGCTCTAAGTTGTGAATGGACCTTCTCTCCAGCTCTGAGAAACTTGATGGTCATTTGTTTGTGGTGGCCCTTGATGGAATTAATGGTTAATTAAAGTGACTATGCTCTCAGCAACTGCCTTAAGCACCTGGTCGTGGCGCCATCCCATCTCCAAGGGCTTTTGGGCAGCTGCTAAGGAGATGTTCTAGGGATCCCCTTCCTGAACAAAGGGGACAAGATGGTGTCTCGCTTTCCCCCCAGACTTGGAGGTTATATAATGCATATCATACACTCACCTAAAGGATTATTAGGGACACCATACTAATACTGTGTTTGACCCCCTTTCGTCTTCAGAACTGCCTTAATTCTACGTGGCATTGATTCAACAAGGTGCTGAAAGCATTCTTTAGAAATGTTGGCCCATATTGATAGGATAGCATCTTGCAGTTGATCTTGCAGAGATCTGTGGGTTGCACATCCAGGGCACGAAGCTCCCGTTCCACCACATCCCAGAGATGCTCTATTGGGTTGAGATCTGGTGACTGTGGGGGCCATTTTAGTACAGTGAACTCATTGTCATGTTCAAGAAACCAATTTGAAATGATTCAAGCTTTGTGACATGGTGCATTATCCTGCTGGAAGTAGCCATCAGAGGATGGGTACATGGTGGTCATAAAGGGATGGACATGGTCAGAAACAATGCTCAGGTAGGCTGTGGCATTTAAACGATGCCCAATTGGCACTAAGGGGCCTAAAGGGGCCTCATCCTTGATTTCCCCATCAAAGTCAGTCAGAAATCTTGGAGTAACATTTGATGACCAGCTGTCCTTCAGAGAACACATTTCTAAGACAGCTCGCTCATGGCGGTTTGCGCTCCATAACATCAGGAAGATTAGACCGTTCCTAACAGAGCACGCAACACAGCTTCTTGTCCAGGCCCTGGTTATCTCTAGACTACTGCAATGCGCTTCTGGTTGGACTCCCCTCTTGTGCGATCCAATCACTTCGAATGATCCAGAATGCAGCAGCACGTCTTGTCTTCAACGACCCCAAAAGGACCCACGTCACACCTCTCTTCATCTCCCTGCACTGGCTACCACTCACTGCTCGCATCAAGTTTAAGGCGCTGACGCTTGCATACAGAGCCACCACGCGCTCAGCTCCTGCTTACTTTGACCCCATTCTACAAATCCACACCCCCAACAGAAGCCTTCACTCAGCAAAGGAACGACTTGTGGTACCATTACAGAGGGGGAAAAAAAATCCCTTTCCAGAACATTTTCATTCAACGTTCCCAGCTGGTGGAACGATCTTCCCAACACCATCCGAAACGCAGAATCATTGACATCATTCAAAAGTCAACTTAAAACTCAGCTTTTCCGTGAGCACTTAACCTCATAAAAAAAAAAAAATGTATTTCTCTTTCTTCTGTAACCTGTGCTACACTGAGCAATGTACACAGTCTCAGGATTTCAGGCTCTTATTGCGCTTCTCGACTCTTCATGACCTATCGCTTCATGTACCCCCAAGTTTTAAGTCGCTTTGGATAAAAGCGTCTGCTAAATACATAAATATAAATGTAAATGTAAATGTAAATGTAAAGTGTGCCAAGAAAACATCTCCCACACCATTACACCACCACCAGCAAGACCAAGGAGCTGGTGGTCGACTTCAGGAGGAATGAGAGAGAACACCGCCCCATCACCATCGATGGAGCAACGGTGGAGAGAGTCAGCAGCTTCAAGTTTCTCGGTGTCCACATCACAGAGGAACTCTCATGGTCCGTCCACACTGAGGCCGTTGTGAAGAAGGCTCATCAGCGCCTTTTCTTCCTGCGACGGCTGAGGAGGTTTGGAATGAACCGCCACATCCTCACACACTTCTACAGCAGCACCATCGAGAGCCTACTGACTGGCTGCATCACCACCTGGTACGGCAACAGTACCGCCCGCAGCCGCAAAGCCCTGCAAAGGGTAGTGCGCACGGCCAGCTGCATCATCGGAGGTGAGCTTCCCTCCCTCCAGGACATTTACGCCAGGCGGTGTGTGAAGAGAGCTCAGAGGATCATCAGAGACTCTAGCCACCCGAGCCATGGGCTGCTCTCGCTGCTGCCATCGGGCAGGCGGTACCGCAGCATCAGAACACGCACCAGCCGACTCCAGAACAGCTTCTTCCCACAAGCAATCAGACTACTTAACTCTTGATCCATCAGGATCATAACACACACTGGACAGAATATCACTCAGCACAACCCACTGTAGATACACACACACTATATACATATTTATTTATCATTTATTATTTATCATTTATCATTTATATAGCACCTATTGTACATTGGATCTCTACTGTGAATAATAATGTATACTGTACATTGTATATTATTATTACTATAGCTTAATGTATACTGTTTAATGTATGTTTAGTGTATATTGTTTAAAGTATATGTATATTGTAAGTATGTGTATATTGTTTAAAGCTGTGAGAACTACACTCACATTGTGTAAATTATTTATTGTTATTGTAGAGTTTACTGTGCTGTGAGTAATTGTGGGCGCATCAGATGTGTAATCTGATGCTGCTTTAAATGTTGTACATGTCATGTCGTGACTATGTTGCTCGGAACTGCACCTAAGAATTTCACCTACTGTTGCACTTGTGTATATGGCTGTGTGACAATAAAGTGATTTGATTGATTTTGATTTGATTGACCAGCAGCCTGCACAGTGGTAACAAGGCATGATGGATCCATGTTCTCATTCTGTTTACGCCAAATTCTGACTCTACCATCTGAATGTCTCAACAGAAATCGAGACTCATCAGACCAGGCAACATTTTTCCAGTCTTCAACTGTCCAATTTTGGTAAACTCTTGCAAATTGTAGCCTCTTTTTCCTATTTGTAGCGGAGATGAGTGGTACCCGGTGGGGTCTTCTGCTGTTGTAGCCCATCCGCCTCAAGGTTGTGCATGTTGTGGCTTCACAAATGCTTTGCTGCATACCTCGGTTGTAACGAGTGGTCATTTCAGTCAAAGTTGCTCTTCTATCAGCTTGAATCAGTCGGCCCATTCTCCTCTGACCTCTAGCATCAACAAGGTATTTTCGCCCACAGGACTGCCGCATACTGGAGGTTTTTCCATTTTCACACCATTCTTTGTAAACCCTGGAAATGGTTGTGCGTGAAAATCCCAGTAACTGAGCAGATTGTGAAATACTCAGACCGGCCCGTCTGGCACCAACAACCATGCAACGCTCAAAATTGCTTAAATCACTTTTCTTTCCCATTCTGACATTAAGTTTGGAGTTCAGGGGATTGTCTTGACCAGGACCACACCCCTAAATGCATTGAAGCAACTGCCATGTGATTGGTTGATTAGATAATTGCTTTAATGAGAAATTGAACAGGTGTTCCTAATAATCCTTTAGGTGAGTGTATAATGCAATGATAAAATCTAATTTTGTTTTTGTGAAAATCAATGAGATTTATGAAATTGCTACATTAAGACATTTCGAAAATTAAAAGTCCTTCTGTTTCCTAAAGAGAGTGGATAATGCACTGTTAGGTTGTACAGTATAACACATCACGTACTTGCACATGGGTTATAGAAGATCAGGGGTTGAGTGGTGGTTTCTTGTCTTGCTGGAGCTACGGTAAGCAGCCTGTCTTCTTCACTAACCCTGTTGTCTTCCTCCTGGTTCTCTGTCAGAAAGAGAGAGAAAGGAGTGAAATCTCACAGGGATGATTCATTATTTTTCATTTGCCATGCTGTCAGATGGTCTTTTGGGTAGAAGAACTACCAAAAAAGAAATCTCTCCAATATTTAATCATGACCAGATGAGAAATATGGAAAGTGATTTGTGACATTTGCCAACATATATCTTGTCATCAGAATTCCTATCATTCCTAAAGTCAGCTGAAGAATGCTGGAGAGAAGTTATTTGTGATTGTATCATTAGCTCAGTCCTGACATGAGATCATGAGTCAAGTTTCAAACTGGAGCAGCACAACACCATCTCTATCAACACTTCCATGTCACCAGAGACACAAAAACAATATTGACACATGATGACAATCCCATCATGCAGTGGCGCTGTATGGGTTTGGCTGTTTAACCAAGGAAACGGGACAAATAATTACAAATTGCAGTGAATCAGGCAAAGCAAAGATAGTGTGATCTATCTATCTATCTATCTATCTATCTATCTATCTATCTATCTATCTATCTATCTATCTATCTATCTATCTATCTATCTATCTATCTATCTATCTATCTATCTATCTATCTATCTATCTATCTATCTATCTATCTATCTATCTATCTATCTATCTATCTATCTATCTATCTATCTATCTATCTATCTATCTATCTATGCTTTTTTGTCATTTTGGAGCATCTCAGAGTTTTGAAATAACATGCAGTGTTGTTTTCATGTGCTCCTACGTGTTGTTATATAAAGAATGAATATTATTCATGTGTTTTTTAGAGTTCAAAGGTTTGAAACATAATATACTAGATTGTTACTAGATCACTAGATTGTTGTATGTACAGGCACGCACCTAAATGCAAAGCCACAGTAAACAAAGTCTTATTTGAGGTCATTTTTGAATCCAAATCAGTTCTAAGTAGCAAACAGTGCAGACAGAATATTGAGCAGGTATTAAGATTAATTCCTCTATTTAATGCAGGGCTGATAGTGTGTTTTGAGTGCATAAAGATTAGACTTCCATATGCTAGTTTGTATGCAAAAGTAGATCCCTGCTCTGAAAGTCTATAACATAAACCCTCGCCTGTTCTCAACATTCTTTGTGCATATCCAAATAGGATATTTTATTAAACTATACCTGCTTAATCTAAAACGGTTAACACATACAAAACTGAATATATACTACAGTATAAAACAAGCAAACAGGTTGTTTTTTTTATACTGATCTTACCTGGTATACAGGTGCGGGCATCCTGTAGGAGTGTGTATCCAGGGTGGCAGGCGCACAGGTAGGAGTCGCGAGTGTTGATGCAGGTGTGATGGCAGAGCGATGCAAATCTCTGGCACCTGTCATCATGCTCCAAATCCTCCAATGAATTAACTGCAGGATCCACATCCCCAACCGACAGAGCTTGCTTCGAAAACTGACTGTCTGATACTGAGGAAGGGGAGCGATAGTAAGATTAAAGTCATCAGACAGAGTTAGATATGGATGTATATCTCTTGCATGTTACATTACTTACATCAATGCATATACACTGTCACTTGGGATGCAACAATATTAGAATTCTGGTTGATACTGAGAAGTCTATTAAAATGGCCAATAATCGAAAAACTGAAAATCAATCATTTAAATGCTGCAAGTGAATTTAGTCATCATGACATTATAAATGTACAGTATAAAACATTTAGGTAACACTTTATTTGAAGGTATTCATAATGTACAGTGAGGAAAATAAGTATTCTCCCACTTGGAAATCATTGAGGGGTCTGAAATTGTCATCGTAGGTGTATGTCCACTGTGAGAGACATAATCTAAAAAAAATTGAGTGAATCCAGAAATCACAATGTATGATTTTTTAACTATTTATTTGTATGATACAGCTGCAAATAAGTATTTGAACACTTGTCTATCAGCTAGAATTCTGACCCTCAAAGACCTGTTAGTCTGCCTTTAAAATGTCCACCTCCACTCCATTTATTATCCTAAATTAGATGCACCTGTTTGAGGTCGTTAGCTGCATAAAGACACCTGTCCACCCCATACAATCAGTAAGAATCCAATTACTAACATGGCCAAGACCAAAGAGCTAAAAGAGTCCAAAGACACTAGAGACAAAATTGTACACCTCCACAAGGCTGGAAAGGGCTACGGGGAAATTGTCAAGCAGCTTGGTGAAAAAAGGTCCACTGTTGGAGCGTTCATTAGAAAATGGAAGAAGCTAAACATGACTGTCAATCTCCCTCAGACTGGGGCTCCATGCAAGATCTAACCTTGTGGGGTCTCAATGATCCTAAGAAAGGTGAGAAATCAGCCCAGAACTACATGGGAGGAGCTGGTCAATGACCTGAAAAGAGCTGGGACCACCGTTTCCAAGGTTACTGTTGGTAATACACTAAGACGTCATGGTTTGAAATCATGCATGGCACGGAAGGTTCCCCTGCTTAAACCAGCACATGTCAAGGCCCATCTTAAGTTTGCCAATGACCATTTAGATGATCCAGAGGAGTCATGGGAGAAAGTCATGTGGTCAGATGAGACCAAAATATAACTTTTTGGTCATAATTCCACTAAACGTGTTTGGAGGAAGAAGAATGATGAGTACCATCCCAAGAACACCATCCCTACTGTGAAGCATGGGGGTGGTAGCATCATGCTTTGGGGGTGTTTTTCTACACATGGGACAGGGCGACTGCACTGTATTAAGGAGAGGATGACCGGGGCCATGTATTGCAAGATTTTGGGGAACAACCTCCTTCCCTCAGTTAGAGCATTGAAGATGGGTCGAGGCTGGGTCTTCCAACATGACAATGACCTGAAGCACACAGCCAGGATAACCAAGGAGTGGCTCTGTAAGAAGCATATCAAGGTTCTGGCATGGCCTAGCCAGTCTCCAGACCTAAACCCAATAGAGAATCTTTGGAGGGAGCTCAAACTCCATGTTTCTCAGCGACAGGCCAGAAACCTGACTGATCTAGAGTAGATCTGTGTGGAGGAGTGGGCCAAAATCCCTCCTGCAGTGTGTGCAAACCTGGTGAAAAACTACAGGAAACGTTTGACCTCTGTAATTGCAAACAAAGGCTACTGTACCAAATATTAACATTGATTTTCTCAGGTGTTCAAATACTTATTTGCAGCTGTATCATACAAATAAATAGTTTAAAAAAATCATACATTGTGATTTCTGGATTTTTTTTTTTGATTATGTCTCTCACAGTGGACATGCACCTACAATGACAATTTCAGACCCCTCCATGATTTCTAAGTGGGAGAACTTGCAAAATAGCAGGCTGTTCAAATACTTATTTTCCTCACTGTATGTTATAATGCATTATATACACTATATTGCCAAAAGTATTGGGGCACCCCTCCAAATCATTGTGTTCCAATCACTTCATTGGCCACAGGTGTATAAAATCAAGCACCTAGGCATGCAGACGCTTCTACAAACATCTGTGAAAGAATGGGTCGCACTCAGGAGCTCAGTGAATTCAAGCGTGGTACTGTGATAGGTTGCCACCTGTGCAATAAGTCCATTCGTGAAATTTCTTCACTACTAAATATTCCATGGTCAACTGTTAGTGGTACTATAAAGTGGAAGCAATTGGAAACAGCAATTTTAACTCAGCCACAAAGTGGTAGGCCCCTTAAAATCACAGAGCGGGGTCAGCGCATGCTGAGGCGAACAGTGTGCAGAAGTTACCAACTTTCTGCAGAGTCAATAGCTACAGACCACCAAACTTCTTGTGGCCTACAGATTAGCTCAAGAACAGTGCATAGAGAGCTTCACTGAATGGGTTTCCATGGCTGATCAGCTGCATCCAAGCCTTACATCACCAAGTGCAATGCAAAGTGTTGGATGCAGTGGTGTAAAGCACGCCACCACTAGACACTAGAGCAGTGGAGACGTGTTCTCTGGAGTGACGAATCACGCTTCTCTCTCTGGCAATCCGATGGATGAGTCTGGGTTTGGCAATTGCTAGGAGAACATTACTTGCCTGACTGCATTGTGCCAAGTGTAAAGTTTGGTGGAGAGGGGATTATGGTGTGGGGTTGTTTTTCAGGGGTTGGGCTTGTCCCCTTAGTTCCAGTGAAAGGAACTCTTAATGCTTCAGCATTCCACAACATTTTGGACAATTTCATGCTCCCAGCTTTGTGGGAAAAGTTTGGGGATCGCCCCTCCTGTTCCAACATGACTGCGCACCAGTGGCAGTGCACAAAGCAAGTTCCATAAAGACATGGATGAGTGAGTTTGGTGTAGAGGAACTTGACTGGCCTGCACAGAGTCCTGACCTCAACCCGATAGAACACCTTTGGGATGAATTAGAGCAGAGACTGCAAGCCAGGCCTTCTCATCCAATATTAGTGCCTGACCTCACAATTGCACTTCTAGAAGAATGGTCAAAAATTCCCATAAACACACTCCTAAACCTTGTGGAAAGCCTTCTCAGAAGAGTTGAAGCTGTTATAGCTGCAAAGGGTGGGCCAACTCCATAAAAAACCCTACGGATTAAGAATGGGAAGTTCATGTCCATGTAAAGGCAGGCGTCCCAAAATGTTTGGCAATATAGTGTATTTTCATAAATAATTGTTACCAAAGTTAAAATGCATTATAATATTTGCAGATTTCTTGTTAAATCTAAAATTAGTCATGTGTTTTAATGTATTACACTTTTTTTAAAGGTGTAACCATGAACAGATAAGTATTCAAATGTATTATAACTCAATATGCATATGAATATAATTAGTTATCATCACAATATAGTGTTCAATAAACTCTAATATATATATATATATATATATATATATATATATATATATATATATATATATATATTTTTAGCGGCATCTAGTGGTGAGGTTGTCACCTAACGCTCACCCCTCCCTTTCGAAGCACATAGAGCGGGCCAACACAGTACAAAAATGTCACCGTCGGAGAGAGCAGAGAGTGACTAGCGCTCTGTAGAGAAGTTTGTCCGTTTAGGGTTACTGTAGAAACAAGACGGCGCAAAATGGCGATTTCACTGTAAGGGGACCCGCGGTGTACACTCAAAAAATTATTTTATGATGCTGTTCACTTTATTTAAGCAATTCATCTTGATTTAATACAATTATATCAGGTTTCTGGTTCAAATGTAATTGATTCATGTCAAACTGACTTAAAACCGTTACTCTTTGACATAACTTGATGTTTTCATTTTGAAATAACATGGTTCAATCAAGTAACCCAATCCAACAAGCGTTTCACTTCCCATCATGCTTTGCAAAGGGGCTGAATTCAGAGAGTAAATGTTTAAATAAAGTGCTATTTGATACATTTTTAACAAGATGAGAAAATGGAGAGACTTTTTAATGCTTAATGTTTTGTTATGTTGGTATTTTTTCTTTTCTTATGTTAGTGTTTTTGGAGGTTACCATTGTGGTGAAGTGTAGAGCATGTGCTTGGGGTGAGGACCTGCTAATAACAATTAAAGTTGTTTTAATAATAAATAATAAATAATAAAAACTACTTTGGGTATACCATGGATGTAATAAAACCATCTTCTGGCTAGCCAATAAGACCTTGTAAAAGGTTGTGTAAATGTTGTAAATATAGTAATTCTATAAATAAAAATAATCCATTAAACTGGATTACTTGTATTGGTTTGTTTTTATATATTCATTTTAGAATAATTAAATTGAATAGTTTTGGACAAAATTAAGAACGTTAACCTGATTTAACTAAATGGCATTGAATTAACCTTACGTAAAAAACGTAAGTTTACTGAAATAAACAATTTTAATTAAATTCAACATCACCCAATTACGTGGAATATTAAAAAAATTAAGTAAAACCCACGTATCATTTTTTTGAGTGGGCTCATTCTAAGGTAATAAAAACAACGGCACATTATGTAAGGACTTTATACACCACTGAAAACATAGTTATGTATATTATATTGCATTTCTGTCAATAGATCCACATAAATACTACACACTGCACCTTTAAATAAACTGAAAAGGTTATATAGGGTTACTTATACAACTCAACACAACCCAAAGTTGCATATACCCACTAAAGGAAGAGACTTCACTAAAGAGAACACTAATCACTCTAATGGTAACTTTTACATCAAAATGTTATCTAAACACTACATAGAGCGAAAACATCAGTTAATTCTGGGTGACAAATGACATGACAAAATGCTTTGACAAAAACAAGTGCATCATAAGATCAAACTGAGCATGCTCAGGAGCCTGTTAGTTGGGCCCTCACCACCAACCTTGACATTTTAAGTTCTTCATTTAATATTTTAAAAGTGCACTATGTAACTTATTTTATTAAAAGAATTACAAAATGTATATTATGAGCGAGTACATTAATCTATTTTCCAAAACGTGTTTTTGTCATCCTAAAGCACTACGATACACTTATAACAAGTGTGTATATTCAGACTAATTTAGACCAGGCAGAACTACAACCGCTGCTGAGTAGCCCAGTATATGTGTGACTCGTCATACAGCTTTGGCTACAATGTTCTTCCGCAAGATGCATGCCATTTTGTTTAAGTTGCTCAAACTAATTATTGATTTTATTTTTTAAAGTAGTCAACTTTTTCTACATTTCATAGTTCAGTCAAAATTTTAAATGGAAGCTATAAGATTCCCATGTCATAAATTAACTGTTATTTTGAGCGACTTACTGGCTTTGACTCACAGAAAGCGTTTGATTGGAAGGGCTCTTTGAAGCAGTTATTTTTGAGCACTTCCGTCTGGAAAGACACTACAACAACAGCTGCTATGATTGTTTTCCCTTCAAAGTGCCCTGAGTAGTTATCATTTATGCCACCTGAACGGGTCTACAGGGGTCGTCTTTATGATATTATTTCCTGTTTTATTGTGCAGGGTTGTTTGTCAAGCCAAGTCAAGTCAACTTTATTTATATAGCTGAGATAGTGAGATGGATATAGTGAGATGGTGGTCCAGTGGGTTAAACCATGGAACTGATATGCAGAAGGTTGCTGGTTCGATCCCAGCGGTCACCACCAGTGTGTCCTTGAGCAATGCCCTTTACTCCATGTTGCTCCAGGGGGATTTTTCCTGTAATAAGGGCACTGTAAGTCGCTTTGGATAAAATCGTCTGCCAAATGCATAAATGTAAATATCGCGCTTTTAACAATGCAGATTGTTTCAAAGCAGCTTCACAGTGTTAAAAAGGAAAATAATGCAACAGAATTTTATTCAGCCATATAGCCGTTCCGGAGAAAACGGTGATGTCATCTAGCTCATTTCAATTATCATACAGTGACAATGTGGGCTTTAGATCAGTAATTTATTTTATATGGTTAATTTAGTTTAATAATTAGATTTATTTGGAAATTTAGTTGAAAAATGTATTGTCCCCAACTGAGCAAGCCAAGCCAAAGGCAACAGTGGCAAGGAAACCAAAACCCATTAGGTGACCTAATGGAGAAAAATAAACCTTGGGAGAAACCAGGCTCAGTTTGTTTGTCACATGATGGCTTCCACATTGACTTTTGAGAAAGTGATTAGGCAGGGTTTTTTGAAATATCAGTAATATTTTAACAAAACGACTTCCTTTTTTAGGAAATTAAATAATAAAAAGAAAATATTAACCATAATCAACCAATTAACCAATTTTATCCTTTTTTTTCCTTCAATACAATCCTACCTTGACCTTTTTCACTTAATGTCCCAAAAAATATAAAAATTTATATTCTGAAATATATCCCATAATAGCTGTATTCATGGGTCTTATTCATGAAACAAACATTACAGAGAATAGATTTGTGTGTAAACATAAAAAGGTATGTACAGTTTGGTTTTACAAATCTGGACATAAAAAATGAGATATTTCAGATAGTTTTGTTTTATTAATATGCTGATCGGTCGATTTTGTTTCTCAACTGAAGATCTTTTTTTAATAATACATTTCACTTGTGTCATTTCACTAGTGTCTCTAATGAATGTTTTCATTACTTCTCAAGGATAAACCAGATGTCAACCAGAACGACACGGCAATGACGACGATGACTCGTACGTAAACATAAAACATATTAAAGCAACACTCCAGTCAACATCTGTCATTCCACCGCTGCCAGCTGTTCCTGCCACGCCCTTTGTGTCCTCCATCTGCCAATCACATCCTATCAATCCCAAATCCAGAGTCACCGAAATTCTACACAAAAACTGATGGAGTTAATGAACAGGCTTTCCAACATCGTGCTCCAATTTGGCAAGGCGTTCGACTGACTTGGCAATTAATGTCTGGCTAAACATAATAAACAGACTCTGCTTCACCTTACACAGCGCACTGGTGTAAAGTAAATATTTCTCACAGTCATTAACTGAATGTAAATGCAATGAAGGGAGAAGGAGATTAAACATTTCCGCTATAATTAATCACGTTACGGGTGTGAGGTGGCAGGGGGCCTGAGAAAGCATCCCTCATGGAAATAATTACCTCTCAACCGTTTTTTGTATCGCTTAAACCTTTGATGCGACCGAGAGGGCTTACATAGTTAGCAATGGTCTCATAAAAGGAGAAAGAAAAGGCATCTCTGTGGATACCTTCATGGAGGCAATTTAATTGGACCTATTTTAGCATTCCATCATCTCTGTGTGTGCACCACGAAAAGGAAAAAACAGTACTGTAACGGCTACAGCTATTCTCACCTTGCCTCAGGATATCAGGTAGGCTCTTCAGGGGAAGCAAGGCACTGGGCTTGGACAAAGGAATGTGCCATTTGAGACATAGCAAGAGGTAAAGTCTGGGTTTTAAGTCTGATTCAAAGGAATAGTGACCTGGGTCTATTGACTAAGGTTTTGCTGATAACTGCGAGAGTGCTAGTTGAGCAATGAACGTCTGCCATTACACTGATATGGCATTACGGCTCTCAGGGTGATATAATAAAGGCCAGAATGTGAGGTGTTGAAAAACTTTATTATAATAAGCCACACACACACACACACACACTAATGTATTAGACACCGTTCATTGCTTATTTTTCTCTGTTTAAAGGGTTAGTTCACCCAAAAATGAAATTGTCATTAATTACTCACCCTCATGTCGTTCAAAACCCGTAAGACCTTCATTCATCTTTGGAACACAAATTAAGATATTTTTTTATGAAATCCGAGAGCTTTCTGACCCCACTTTTAGTTTATATAACTTCAACACAACAACCACTTTCAAGGCCCAGAAGGGTAGTAAAGAGACTAGACTAGACTACAGTGGTTCTCATAGATCGCCTCAGTATTTGAATTGCAAAAGAACGTGCGCTCCGTGGGTGTGGCCGCATTAGCGGATAATGAAGAGGCTCGCGAACGACAGATTACAAAATTTCAAACAGATTACATAAACAGAGAATATTTGTTTTCGTTTTGATTTACATGATTTCAAACCTGACATTTTAACTTTTCTTTAGACATAAATCTCATGTTTGTGTGATAAGTTTTCGCTAAGTTACAGTTAATTTTCTGAAGACTATCTGAATGAACGTCATTGAGAGAGAGGCTGCAGATTGCTCATTATGTTTGTTTTCTTTATTTTGCAAAAATAACAACATTTTGTTTTTATTGTGACTGTACACAAATAAAAGTAGAAACTTAACAGATTATAATGATGTATAACACTTGCCTGAATGATAAAAATCGAGAGTTATTTGAGGCTCTTCGGCACTGATCAGAAAAAAAGCGAGTTGATCGCGTGGCGCGGCTGACTCGAGGGGGTTAATGTCATGAATAAATACCTTTATTCAACAATGTCTTCTCTTCCCCGTCTCTCACTTACGCTATTCACGTTGTTGGGCTATTCACACATTGCAGCGCTTCCGGGTTCAGAATGGCGGCTCACTGTTGGCTGAGCACCACATGCATGTGTTGTGGTGCTTACGTGAATCGTGTAGGAGAGTGTCACGGAAGAGAAGCGATAGTTGAATAGTCATTATTTTTGTTAGTTTTTTTGCGCACGAAAAGTATTCTTGTTGCTTCATAACATTAAAGGTGCCCTAGAATGAAAAATCGAATGAACCTTGCCATAGTTAAATAACAGGAGTTCAGTGCATGTAAATCACCTACAGTGAGTCTCAAACACCATTGCCTCCTCCTTCATATGTAAATCTCGTTTGTGAAAAACACCACGGAAAAATAGGCGAATCTCAACATAACACCAGCAGTGATGCAATTGATGGGATCATTAATATGTACGCCCCCCAACATTTGCATATACCAGCACATGTTCACTGTCAGGCGAAACTGAAAACCGCATCATCTCTGCAGCTAAACAAGCATCACGCGAGGATAGCGAAATGGCAGATCATGGAAACAAATGTTATGTTCCAGGCTGTGCAGGGGATGTGAAGCCATTTCATACTCTTCCCACATATAAAAAACATGTCAACAGGCATGGTTGATGTTTATTTATAATCGGATACCGCAACAATTTAATTAAAAGTTGTTAGTTTGCTCAGCCCATTTCACCACGGACAGTTTTTCAAACCTGGGACAATGTCAAGCAGGCTTTGCTCAGTGCCTGATACTGAAGAAAGGGGCAATTCCAACCATATACCTGCAAGCAGTAAGTGATTTTATCCACTTCTTGACTGTCTAAACCATTTCTGATTACATCGAAAGTTTCTTAGAGAGACAACATTAACGATAATATCCCCGTTGTAGATCTGACGCAAAATGCTAGTACAATAACAATTGGATAATCCAGGTATCTTACATAACTAAATGGCTAAATAAATCGACTTTTAAATCAGTACTCTACTGTCAAACTGAAACGTTACTGTACAAACAACATATTTAAGCGCTACCCAGTTCAGTTTGTGATTCAAAGTGAAGAAGCTATCATTGTAAAATCACATTACAATAATTAAAATATTTTTACAATGCTAAAGTTGTGACTGTTGATGTGTATATTTAATGCTATATGCTAGTTATGGTTTAGGCTGAAGTTCTGGTATGGACGTAATGATTTTGCAGGTTCCTAATTAAAATAAAGACTTAACTTACCATTCAGAAGCGTTCATTTCCAATCTCAAAACATGTTGTTGTTCCTCAAAATCTGCATTTTCGTCAGAAACAGGCTCAAACATATAAGGTTGAATGCCTAATCTCTCCATCGTCATGACGGTCAGTATAGACGTGCCTGCTATCATTGAGCCGCAGTGAAACAGCCAATCAGAGCAGAACTCTGCATTAATATTCATGACCCTTCCAAATAAGGCAAAAACAGACCATTTCATCCTGGGGAAGATTTCTAGAGTTGTAAATGGACCTGTAAAACCGTATCTGGACAATTATTGACCTTAAATAAGGCATATACCCTCTATGTAGATACCAGAGAACAATTTAAAATGTTGTTTCAAATCATTCTAGGGCACCTTTAAGGTTGAACCACTGTCTCATGGACTATTTTAACCCTGTCTTCACTAACTTTCTGGGCCTTGAAAGTGACCGTTGTGTTGCCGTCTATGTGGGGTCAGAAAGCTCTCGGATTTCATAAAAAATATCTTAATTTGTGTTCAGAAGATGAACAAAGGTTTTATGGGTTTGGAACGACATAAGGGTGAGTAATTAATGACAGAATTTTTATTTTTGGGTGAACTAACCCATTAAGTCTACAATTACTAATTACTACAACTTAATTATTATACATTTTAATTAAAATTCTTGGATTTTTTCTGAACAGCTTTAAGTTAAATTTTTATATTAGATGGCAAAATAAAGAAAAAAATAAATGTTTAATATAAAATACTTTAATTTAGTATGAGTACTAAATTAAATAAACTACAGACAACGTGTGGGTCTGGATCTGGATTTCTGCTGTATTTTCGCCAGTGAACGTTATTCATGTATTACAAATACAACAGGATTAAGTAAACATCCATTTTCCAAATTTAAATTGATTTCACGTAATGAAATCAGGTTAAGCCAAAATAATTGTGCTGCATTACCTCAGCAAAAATCCATTTTGAAATGTACACAATCTATTTCTAAACTAATATCAGGTCTTATCCCAGTGTAAACATATAGCATAATTCCAAAACGAGAACAATGTTTCCATACAAATCCTGCCAAAATAAGTGAAATTAGTCAGCTGAAATATTTGAGACAGGAGGAAAGTTTGCTGGCACGGGCAGAAAGGCAACAGCCTGCTTTGCCATCTGCTTCTGATTCAGCCCAGCTTGCCAGCATCTTTGTGCGTTATTCTGAATGGTAACGTGACACCTGACCAATCCGCTCTGGGCATCTTTCTTTCCTCTGATCCATCAATGTCAACCTCTCGGCCAGCAGTGTGACGAACTTGAACGTGAAACTGAATGCCAAGACAAAACCAGACTTCAGACGTTTCCAAATATGATCCAGGCTTCAAAAACAAACAAGCAAAATAACACCTCTGATATTAATAAGAAGACATCAACTCAAAAGTCACTGGGATGAAGAGATAACTGGGACATTTTGATACAAAATGCAGCTCAAAAATGAGACATTCCAAGTCCTCATGTGGTTTCACATCATATGGTGTGTCTCCATCACAGCGCTTTCTTGGCATGACAACCCGTCTAGATCTATTCGTCAAAATAAAATATGAACTCTCACTCACCCTGGACACAACCACTGGAAGTCAGCCATACACTACATTTTACACAGTGCAAAGTATGAGTAAATTCTGCTGTAAAAACAAAACTCCAGGTTGTGTAAAAGAAAATAATTTCACCTCTCTTAGGAAGAGCAGTCGGTTGAGGTCTCTGTTTTTTCTTGATCGTGGGCGGAGCAAGGCCTTCCTCGTCCTCCTCGCAGCACGTTAGGAAGACGTGTCCACATGGGTAGCTCAGATGCTGATGCACTTCACAACCTTTACCTTCTTTTCGTAAACGCAGACCAAGTGCACAGCAATTACAGCAGTCCTACGTGAAATAGCGAGAAATTTTTTTTAGTCCTAACCAGTCATGATGTGACTGTCAAGCAACAAGTCATTTCCACACTGAAGCAAACATTATGTATATAGTATTACACAAACACAGCCAATCAGGACACTACATTTTTTAAATTTTAACAAATTTATTATTATTAAAATAAATTAAATATATAATTTTTTTAAATAAATCTTTTTATGCAGCAAGGACCCATTAAACTGATCAAAAATGAAAGTAAAGACATTGATAAAGTTACATAAGATATTTATTTCAAATATCTTTCTTATATAACTTCATCAAAGAATCCTGAAAAAATTGTTTCCACAAAAAATTAAGCAGATCAACTGTTTTCAACCTTGATAACAATAAGAAACGTTTCAAATAAATGCATCAGCATGAGACCTATTATAAAAGCATAAAAAATATTACCAATGCCAAACTTTTGAACAGAAGTGTAAATATGACGACCAAGGGGATTTGACTGCGGGCGGGGCTACCCAGCTTGACGCCACAGAAATAAAAACTAAATACATTTAAAAAAAATATCCTGCTGCCTGTTGTGTTCACATCTTGTTAAGACAAACATTTGACAACAGTTTTTTTTGTCATATTGGCCTGATTATGACAAAATAATTACAGAATACCACAGAGAATTAATTTGTATTTTTCTGTCATTATTTTATGGACTCTGTGGATTGTTTGAAAACAGTCATTATTTTTAGTCCGTTTGATGCCACTAGTTAAGATCTTACCATTTGGGAGTCTTCTCCACAGAGTGGGCTGTTTCCCTCACAGGCATGCCCGGCCTTTGCTGCATTCATGCCAGCCTGACACCTGCTCTCTCTCAGAGCACCTGAACAACACTGCTTCTGGACAACACTGGACAAAGTTTTAACATAATTTAATATCCATTTTTAAAACCAAGGCTGTCAACACCTTTCTCATCAGATTTACTTATTTAGTTGTTAAGAGCAGAGGTTTTCAAACTGGGGTCTAAGAACCCCCAGAGGACAGCAAAAAGGGTGCTAGGGGGCCCGTGGAAAGGTTTTCAGAACAATAGTGGGGAAAAAGAAACGCACCACTGTTCAAAATTAATACTTTTTAAGAAACATGTATTTTTTTTTGTGCTGAAAATTCACAATTTGTTATCATATTTTATAATATTAATGTTTTTATTGTATTTTTGATCAGATAAATGCAGCCTGGGTGAGCATAAAAGACGTTTTTCGAAAACATAAAATATTATAGTCCCCAAACTTTTTAACATTATATTATATTATATTATATTAATTATATTATTATATTATATTTATTATAATATATTATATTATATTATTCTACTGACAGCCATGATTTTTTTGTTTCTCTTCAGGTTTATACATTTAAAGGCACAATATGTCAGATTTTTGGATTAAAATATCCAATAACAATTACAACAATGTTATATATTTTGTTGACTTGTGTACTTACATTATCCCAAATGTTTCCAAGAATGTTTAAATCCAGAGTAATAAGCAATTTTAACCAGGACATGGACTTCCGGTTTTATTTACAAACCATGGAAACACCAAAGACGCTTTAATATATTATGTGTTTTAATTAGAAAGGTGACATCGACAGAAAACTAATCATTGTTGTATAGCTCAAGACAGTTAATCTTATTTTGTAAATCTTGTTTTCTTGATTTACAGCGAGTGCCATGTTTTACAATGCCTAATATTGATCTAGCTTTCTGTAGTGTGCAACAAGTGTCTAATCAGGCAGCCCTGCCAAAATAACACATATTTTACCCCCCAAATGCCCTTTTTTCCTGGAGAACCCCCCCGGAAAGCTATTGGGCTTGTTTTTGGCTAGTTTTGAGTAGCAATAGGGCGGGTTTTGTTGTAAAAACTTGGCAACCCTGTCTGCACGCACGCTGGAATAAGTAACGTTAGAAGAAAAAGATGAGTGTAAACGATCTTTGCCGGTGTTGTAAAAAAAGAATTTAAGGATACACACTTGTACTTACCAACACGATCATCAACGCAATGCATATATGAACAAGTTCTCTGTTTCTAAGTCTCTGTCTTCTGTTCGGGCATAATTACTCTCCTACGGATCAAGTCCAGACCAAACTGCCCAAGCTCAAATGTTGTGGGCAGGGCTAATTTCGGCTGGCACCCAGGCTAATAAGCAACCTCAAGCAGCAAAAATTACATATTGTGCCTTTAATTATGGATAGAAAAAAATGCATTGTCAACTTTATAGAAATGTCATATATTTCCAGAAAATATTTTAAAATGTTATAGTCAAAATGGGCTGTTTATACATAAAAATATATAGCTGTCATACCATGCTTTGGAAACTACTGGATGCAACTGACCAATCAGCAATAGCCTTTTAAATTTAATTTGCATACAGAGAAAATGTGTATGGACAATTCTCACTCACTCTGATTCCTGCTTGACTGATTGCTCAAGGAAGTAAAACCAAGGATCTGAAATGGTCATCCGGCTTACCCACACACAGAGCTGATGTCTTCTGTTTTGACAGGCATACGGTTGCAGTGCTGGTTCTCCTCAGCCCATTTCTGCCCAGACACACAACAGCTTTCGACCAATCCTGGAGATAAAAGTGCAGAGAGGACAACCATCTCACATATCAGTTTTATCTTACATAAACCAGACAAAAGAATAGCGAGTTTACAGTGAACACTTTTCTGACAAGAAAAGGGCAGACAGGTAGACAAGAAACTCAGCATTGATAGAGCCCCAGAGGCAAAGCCCAACTCGGATCCATAGAAGAAGCATACAAGATGTAATCTGCAGCCATTGTATAGAGGGAAACAGAGAAACTGACTCGAAGAGGACACAGTCATGGTATGTGCATCATCATAGGCGTCATTAGCACAAACTAACTCAGCCTTCCAATATTTTACTTTAAAAAGCACCAAATCTAATAAGCCGACTATTGAAATGAATTTGAGGAGCATATCCGCACGGTCTTTTCAACAAATCGTGATACAAAGAAACAAGAGTAATGACTCATTTCAAACACTTGACATTTGAATTACTCATCCCTCAGTGCGAATGAAGGCCCGAATTAAATTCAAATTGAACAAAATCAGTTTGTGGGAATGATGGATGAAAATCATATAAATATAGTCAAAAATATGGCTTTTCTATTCAGACATGCTGTGAATCAGCTAAATGAATTTTATATGATTAAATCTTATAACTTCTAAGCATGATAACCATAAGTATAAGTCTGACAAGGGTAATTTTCTATGGTAATAATAAAGACTGCTTGGGTATGAGTCTCAAAACCCTTTCATACCAAACGCTAATATTCAGTGCAAACGTTTGGTGCAAACATTAATACTAATATTCGGTGCAAACATTATTTAAATTGAGAAGAAAAAAAAATTGATTCCCATGGAGTTATTCATTCATTTGCCTGCAAAAGAACAAAATAGCTAGTTGTCACACTAGGACGTCATTAAGGGTATTTTTGCTAATTTATCAATTCTTTGTGTGTCAAAATAATGTTTTTATTTTGCTGAAAAGCCAGTAAGATTTTTTTTACTGTAAAAGGTAATTCTCTGTAGCATTTATATAGAGGAGCATGTTGTGTTTTTTTTTCTGGGCAAATAACAGGAAAAACATTGAATATCTTTTTTTGTAAGGCAACTGGTTCTGCTTCACAACCCAGATTTTACATTGGACAAATGACCGGATCCAGTACTTACACTATATTGTCAAAAGTATTGGGACACCCCTTCAAATCATTGAATTCAGGTGTTATAATCACTTCTATGGCCACATGTGTATAAAATCAAGCACCTAGGCATGCAGACGCTTCTACAAACATTTGTAAAAAGAATGGGTCGCTCTCAGGAGCTCAATGAATTCAAGTGTGGTACTGTGATAGATTTGCCACCTGTGCAATAAGTCCATGCGTGAAATTTCTTCACTACTAAATATTCCATGGTCAACTGTTAGTGGTATTATAACAAAGGGGAAGCAATTGGAAACAACAGCAACTCAGCCACGAAGTGGTACGTCATGTAAAATCACAGAGCGGGGTCAGGGCATGCTGAAGCGAACAGTGCGCAGAAGTTGCCAACTTTCTGCAGAGTCAATAGCCACAGACCACCAAACTTCATGCGACCTTCAGATTAGCTCAAGAACAGTGTGTAGAGAGCTTTATTGAATGGGTTTCCATGACCAAGCAGCCGTATCCAAGCCTTACATCACCAAATGCAATGCAAAGCGTTGGAGGCAGTGGTGTAAAGCACGCCACCACTGGACTCTATAGCTGCAACGGGTGGGCCAACTCCATATTAAACCCTAGGAATTAAGAATGGGATGTCATTAAAATTCATGTGCATGTAAAGGCAGGCATCCCAAAAATTTTGGCAATATAGTGTATCTTAGAAAAGTAAACACAATTAATAATAATAAAAAAAATAAAAAAATATATATATTTTTTTAATATATATATATATATATACAGTGAGGAAAATAAGTATTTGAACACCCTGCTATTTTGCAAGTTCTCCCACTTAGAAATCATGGAGGGGTCTGAAATTGTCATCATAGGTGCATGTCCACTGTGAGAGACATAATCTAAAAAAAAAAACCCAGAAATCACAATGTATGATTTTTTAACCATTTATTTGTATGTTACAGCTGCAAATAAGTATTTGAACACCTGAGAAAATCAATGTTAATATTTGGTACAGTAGCCTTTGTTTGCAATTACAGAGGTCAAACGTTTCCTGTAGTTTTTCACCAGGTTTGCACACACTGCAGGAGGGATTTTGGCCCACTCCTCCACACAGATCTCCTCTAGATCAGTCAGGTTTCTGGCCTGTCACTGAGAAACACGGAGTTTGAGCTCCGCTATGCTCTTGCTATGCTTCTTACAGAGCCACTCCTTGGTTATCCTGGCTGTGTGCTTCGGGTCATTGTCATGTTGGAAGACCCAGCCTCGACCCATCTTCAATGCTCTAACTGAGGGAAGGAGGTTGTTCCCCAAAATCTCGCAATACATGGCCCCGGTCATCCTCTCCTTAATACAGTGCAGTCGCCCTGTCCCATGTGCAGAAAAACACCCCCAAAGCATGATGCTACCACCCCCATGCTTCACAGTAGGGATGGTGTTCTTGGGATGGTACTCATCATTCTTCTTCCTCCAAACACGTTTAATGGAATTATGACCAAAAAGTTCTATGTTGGTCTCATCTGACCACATGACTTTCTCCCATGACTCCTCTGGATCATCCAAATGGTCATTGGCAAACTTAAGACGGGCCTTGACATGTGCTGGTTTAAGCAGGGAAACCTTCCGTGCCATGCATGATTTCAAACCATGATGTCTTATTGTATTACCAACAGTAACCTTGGAAACGGTGGTCCCAGCTCTTTTCAGGTCATTGACCAGCTCCTCCCGTGTAGTTCTGGGCTGATTTCTCACCTTTCTTAGGATCATTGAGACCCCACGAGGTGAGATCTTGCATGAAGCCCCAGTCCGAGGGAGATTGACAGTCTTGTTTAGCTTCTTCCATTTTCTAATGATTGCTCCAACAGTGGACCTTTTTTCACCAAGCTGCTTGGCAATTTCCCCGTAGCCCTTTCCAGCCTTGTGGAGGTGTACAATTTTGTCTCTAGTGTCTTTGGACAGCTCTTTGGTCTTGGCCATTTTAGTAGTTGGATTCTTACTGATTGTATGGGGTGGACAGGTGTCTTTATGCAGCTAACGACCTCAAACAGGTGCATCTAATTTAGGATAATAAATGGAGTGGAGGTGGACATTTTAAAGGCAGAGACTAACAGGTCTTTGAGGGTCAGAATTCTAGCTGATAGACAGGTGTTCAAATACTTATTTGCAGCTGTATCATACAAATAAATAGTTAAAAAATCATATATTGTGATTTCTGGATTTTTTTTTTAGATTATGTCTCTCACAGTGGACATGAACCTACGATGACAATTTCAGACCCCTCCATGATTTCTAAGTGGGAGAACTTGCAAAATAGCAGGGTGTTCAGATACTTATTTTCCTCACTGTATATATATATTTTACTTATTTTCCTCACTTTATATTTATTCTTGATTATTATGGTTATTATAAATAATAACCATAATAATCAAGAATAAATATAAAGTCATTATATATTATATTATACAATTATACATTTCTTGCGTTTTTTTATTATAAAAATCATAATAAAATCTTTATTATTTTCATCTTTTTCAGCTGCATGTCTACCTTTTTTGAGGTCTCAACCCTGCAGCTAAGAAACTGACTTTGGACAATAAATACATTCTTAAAAAATACACACTGGAGTTAAAATTTTGACAACTATCCCCCATCTCCTCTATAACCAGACGCATCCATGAACTGTGGATTTACTTGGAGAAGATCCATTTGTAAAATTGCTTGAGCAGTGACATGAGGCCCAGAGCGCTCTGGGATTCCTGGAATGCTTGACAGGGGTCACGAGCTGTTCCAGGTGACTTTTTGACTTTGTGATAAACTTCCATCTGTACTAAATATCTCAGAAACAATAGAGCCCCTAAGCTATTTATAGCTAATCAGTGGACAGACATAGAAGTAAACAGAGTGGAACGTCTTATTGGCTTTCTTGCAAAAACTAAAACATACTTATTCAGTCAAATTTGAAATCTGTTCTCAAACTCAAAGAGAAAATAAACCTTGCAGAACCGGAACACTTGTCATTCACAGATCTTCACACCCCTTGGGTGTTCGTTCATTAAATAGTTTGGCTAATTTGATTATGCTCGCCAATAACCACATACTCTCAGGTCTGATTTTCCATTTTAATTTTAGATAATAAAAAAAAGTCTGCAGAATTTTGCCTGGGCTTTCACTTACAGTACTTGTGATGTACATGTGAACAGCAGAGGTTCTGGAATTGATTAAACATCTCAAATACTCATTGTTCTGATTAAGTCAGACATCATCAACAAAAAAGTTTAATACGGTTTCCAACGCCCAACCACAAGAGGAAAAAAGGTATCGCTTCCATTCTGATGGATGTTTGGTTCCCATTTTTGTTGCAGTGTCAGAAGTGTCCTCTTAAACATCAAACATGATTGGGAAGAGATTGATTATGGAAGGTGAGAGATAGGATACTACGCCAAATCCCTCAAGTTCCGAAAGCAAAACCAGAAAAAGGATTGGGAAGCACCATGTGTTCTTAGTTTTCCTTGCGTTGCGAGTGCAATGCATCATACAGCATTTCCATTTTCAATGTGGACAAAAAAATTGTGTGGTGCTGGAATCTTGTCATGCCGCATCATATTAAACTTTTTATTTGGACATTTATTTAATGCTTAAAGTCGTCATGAACAAACATTTTGCAATTCTTATTTTGATATTTAATACTGTAGTGTTTACTATAACTGATTTATCTGTGCACTTCATTCATTTTTAAAAATTAATTTACCCTTATAATCTTTAATCAAATACGTTAACTTTCCCTCCCCCATTGAAATGACTTCTCTTCTCTCCCGGTCATGTGCTATGGCGTGAGGGCGGGGTTATCGCCCCCTGTCTCGTTTCTGCACCGCCTCTCAGAAACCTGTCACTGATCGTAGCAATATGGTGGTTAGGTGCATTTTTCTCTGTGTACACAATACCTTCTTCAGGAAGGACTTGAGGCAAAAAGAGATAAATATATGAGAAATAAAAGCTTTTTTTATGTAAAAATTACTCAATATAGCCGGACGAACAGCTTGTCGTGACGGCTCGCACTTAGGAATGCAGCGCGTGTGAACGCGCTTACGGCGTGCCCCCCTTATAAGGGAGAGCTGAGAAAAAAGTTTTACAGAACAAAGCCATAAAAAGCTTAAAATAAGTGAAATCTATAGCATTAACCAGCGGAAAAGTGAGGAAATATGCTCAGTAACATAGAAAAGATTTAGTGAGAAAATACATTTATTTAAGAGATAGATCGAGTTTTTCTCCACAACTGAGTGCAAACTGGCATTAAAATCTACCTCCATTTTGTTAGCAACACTTCCAACGATCCAATCAATTCCCGAAGGACGAAATCAAGCCCCGCCCTACATTTTTTCTAATTTCGGAAGCCGTTTCACTCGGATATACATCACAATAAGGAAAAAAGAGACGATCTCAACTTCCGTTTCATGCCGACTTTAAAAAGAGTTTAAGGTTTGTCTATAAATATTATCTTCTAAATACAGCAGAGGAAAAACTCATTAGCAAAGTGTCTCCAGAGACGAAGAGTGACCGGTACTCTATTAAAGAACACAAAAACTGACCCCAAGACAAAACAACAGTCGCTTAGCAATCAGCTAAAAAAACTTCTCTGCTTTCCTGTTTAACTTTCACAGCCTTACAACATGAGTGATGCCCCTTTTTGAGCCTTGAATTGTATTGGGGTTTGTTTATTTGTACAAGGGCATGCATGTAGTGTTCACATTATTCAATGTGTCATTTTTATGATACCATGAAAGCAGGAAAGCTCAAGCAATGATTCATAATGGCTTTGAGATTCTGCTCATGTTGCTCAAGTGCAACAACTGAAATCTGTAAATGTTTTCTTTGTTAAAAGCTCAGAAAATGTGGCACGAGTCTTTCACTTAATTCACAATGAAGGCCTTGCGCTTAAAGTTAAACAAAGCTAATGTTTAGGCTTCGGCTTTATTAAAACATCCTTCTCAAGGATTTTCTTCAAGCATGCTTTCAAAAGCCTGTATACTAAGAGACTGTTAATTGATCACATTGTTGTTGAGGTCTGTAGCACATCCCATAGATAACGCATGGTGATAAATGTGCACATGAAGGGGTGGGCGCTAAAACGAAGGCTGTTGCCATTGCTCTGTTAGATCATCATTAGGTCATCTGTAAAGCAGATGGTTACAATACAAAGCGCTCTTCAAAACAGATCCTCTCTGAGCCTTTTCTTTCACATCTGCAGGATCAAAACAAGGGAGATTTTTGAAAGCCTTGGATTGAGCGAACAACTAACCAGAAAATACATAAAGAAAAATGTCTGCTTAATCAGTATTCTTGAAAGTAAATGAAAGGTATTGATTATTCAAACAGCATTTATGAAATAGAGCTGTTCAGTTTGTAAATCCAGAAGAAATATTAACAATTTTTTGCCATTTTTAGAGCCATTTAGCTTACAATAGCAACTTTTTATTTATTTGTTATATAAATATAATTAAATGAATTATTATATTTAATGTTATATTTAAGTTGTATTTCATATAAATATAATAAATAAATACAAAACTTTTCAAAATAATTTTTAGAAGTAAAACAAAGTTTGTGGTTAACATTATTTGAAGAGACTTTAATGTTTTGCTCTACATTTTGTTCACATTTGTTAAACAGCGGCTGTTTGAGTAATGTCAACCACAGACCTTATGTTACTCATAAATTCAAAACTGCTGTTCTAAAAAAAAAAATCCATTAAAGTTTCCCAAGAGAACTCATGGCAAATTAGCCTAGGTCGACCTACAAATTGACGTCAAGACTAAACAGCTCTGTTGGGTCAAACAAATGCCATAATCAGCCACAAACTGCAGAATCAGTCACTCTAATGATCTTAGTTTTAATCTTCTCAAAAGCATTCATGGCCCGTTGGTGTTCAATGACATATCTGTGATGACGAACTTGAGGTCAGAAGCTGAACTTCTATGCCCCTTTAACTAGTCATAAACTCACATTTTGACCTCAAAGCGGCAATTGTCTGATCTTTCTGGGCAACCACGTTGAAGAGCTCTTGACTTTTGCTTATTTACTCCCAAAGCAGACAATGAGATATCCATTGTCCGTTCCCACAGAAAAACAGATGTTAAACAACCAAAATATTTATTCTGTTTTGTTTCGGACGGCACAAATCGAATCTTTCCTTCCCAGTTTGAATCAGGAAAATCAATGTGAACATCTAGTTAAAAAGGACAAAATACAGAAGAAACATCAAAATTGCGCATGCATCATTGTGATATATTCCATATACAAACAAAGACTGTACATCATCAGCAAGATGGTGTTTTAAGAAAATTGACATTTTTCCTGTTGTTTGGACTTTAAACAAGATATTGTCGATCTAAACACTTCTAACTACAACCAGACACAATCTGCAGATGCTTTTGAGGGAAATCATTGGTCTTGTGGAATTCATTTAAATAGGGTAAAATAAGTTAAATATATTTTCCAGTATATTTCATAAACCACCCAATAGGATATGCATATAAAATCTGCAGGACTTCTTTAGACTTTCAAAATGATTCAAATACTTTTAGACTAATTACAAATGTCACTTCACAGGTGACACAGTTTAAAATCTGAGCACTTGCATTGTTGCACCATCATTTAACAGTGACAAATACACTCCTGAACACAGACATAAGACCACTAACTTGCAAAGTACATCTTTTGACATAACGTGCTGGAGGGGCGTTAAACATTGGTTTTATTTCTGGCTGAATTTCAGCACAGGGCCCCAAATGTATATTTTCCCATGTACTCCTAAATGTGTACCATACTTGATAAACAATATCTATGAAGTCAGCACTTTGGACAAGTGCCTGAAGCTTTTCAATTTTAAGCGAGCATACTGAGCCGCTCTCCGCTCATGAATGAAAATTGATTTCTTCTAAATTAGTAGACTTATTTTCACATTACCCCTGTTGAGTGGTGTCCAGTTTCTGTTTTTCAAAATCAACTAACGTAAAAAGCACTGCACAAATAGGTTTATGGAAAAAAGAACAGGGACAAGGAATGGCTTGCCATGGAAATTAGACATGGACATAATGCAAAACCAATACCATGATATTTTCTGGACATCCCTTTCTTTCCCATCATTATAATAATTGGCACACTTGTGATTCCAAATGATGCTTCATTCCTTATCGTATAACCTCTGAGCCATTCTCTAACTCTTAATACTATGAATTCCTTGTTATTCTCATAGGCTACTCTAGCCTATGAAAAGCGATATCCCCAATCAAAATTTTTCTCCATAGCAAAAAACAAACAACAAAAACAAAACATGTTAAAACACACACACACACACACACACACACACACACACACACACACACACACACACACACACACACACACACACACACATATAGCGTTTTAACGCTCTTTAATGTGACGTGACTGATAGACGCGTATCAGTTCAACATAAAGTGGCAGCGCGCGCGAGTCAATGCGATCATCTCTTCCTAAAGAATAAACATAAATTAATATATCTTAAGGTATGTTGAGGATACATTACAACTTACTGAAATGTATCATATGTCGTGTAATCGCTCCATCTGTGTTTACTATGGGTGACGTGACTGATCACAATTTGGCCCTTGTCAAACTCCTTACACTTGCACATTTTTCCTGCTTCTAACACATCAAGTTTGAGGACAAAATGTTCACTTGCTGCCTAATATATCCCACCCACTAATGACGTGATGAAGAGATAATCAGTGTTATTCACTTCAGCTGTCAGTGGTCATGATGTTATCCCTGATCGGGGTGTGTGTGTATATATATATATATATATATATATATATATATATATATATATATATATATATATATATATACAGTGAGGAAAATAAGTATTTGAACACCCTGCTATTTTGCAAGTTCTCCCACTTAGAAATCATGGAGGGGTCTGAAATTGTCATCGTAGGTGCATGTCCACTGTGAGAGACATAATCTAAAAAAAAAAAATCCAGAAATCACAATGTATGATTTTTTTACTATTTATTTGTATGATACAGCTGCAAATAAGTATTTGAACACCTGAGAAAATCAATGTTAATATTTGGTACAGTAGCCTTTGTTTGCAATTACAGAGGTCAAACGTTTCCTGTAGTTTTTCACCAGGTTTGCACACACTGCAGGAGGGATTTTGGCCCACTCCTCCACACAGATCTTCTCTAGATCAGTCAGGTTTCTGGCCTGTCGCTGAGAAACACGGAGTTTGAGCTCCCTCCAAAGATTCTCTATTGGGTTTAGGTCTGGAGACTGGCTAGGCCACGCCAGAACCTTGATATGCTTCGTATAGAGCCACTCCTTGGTTATCCTGGCTGTGTGCTTCGGGTCATTGTCATGTTGGAAGACCCAGCCTCGACCCATTTTCAATGCTCTAACTGAGGGAAGGAGGTTGTTCCCCAAAATCTCGCAATACATGGCCCCGGTCATCCTCTCCTTAATATAGTGCAGTCGCCCTGTCCCATGTGCAGAAAAACACCCCCAAAGCATGATGCTACCACCCCCATACTTCACAGTAGGGATGGTGTTCTTGGGATGGTACTCATCATTCTTCTTCCTCCAAACACGTTTAGTGGAATTATGACCAAAAAGTTATATTTTGGTCTCATCTGACCACATGACTTTCTCCCATGACTACTCTGGATCATCCAAACTTAAGACGGGCCTTGACATGTGCTGGTTTAAGCAGGGGAACCTTCCGTGCCATGCATGATTTCAAACCATGACGTCTTAGTGTATTACCTACAGTAACCTTGGAAACGGTGGTCCCAGCTCTTTTCAGGTCATTGACCAGCTCCTCCCGTGTAGTTCTGGGCTGATTTCTCACCTTTCTTAGGTTCATTGAGACCCCATGAGGTGAGATCTTGCATGGAGCCCCAGTCCGAGGAAGATTGACAGTCATGTTTAGCTTCTTCCATTTTCTAATTTTTTTCACCAAGCTGCTTGGCAATTTCCCCGTAGCCCTTTCCAGCCTTGTGGAGGTGTACAATTTTGTCTCTAGTGTTTTGTCAATTTTGTCTCTACTTTGGACAGCTCTTTGGTCTAGGCCATGTTAGTAGTTGGAATCTTACTGATTGTATGGGGTGGACAGGTGTCTTTATGCAGCTAACGACCTCAAACAGGTGCATCTAATTTAGGATAATAAATGGAGTGGAGGTGGACATTTTAAAGGCAGACTAACAGGTCTTTGAGGGTCAGAATTCAAGCTGATAGACAGGTGTTCAAATACTTATTTGCAGCTGTATCATACAAATAAATAGTTAAAAAATCATACATTGTGATTTCTGGATTTTTTTTTTAGATTATGTTTCTCGCTGTGGACATGCACCTACGATGACAATTTCAGACCCCTCCATGATTTCCAAGTGGGAGAACTTGCAAAATAGCAGGGTGTTCAAATACTTATTTTCTTCACTGTATATATGCACTAAGGGGCCTAAAGTGTGCCAAGAAAACATCCCCCACACCATTACACCACCAATTTTGGTGAGCTCGTGCAAATTGTAGCCTCTTTTTCCTATTTGTAGTGGAGATGAGTGGTACCCGGTGGGGACTTCTGCTGTTGTAGCCCATCTGCCTCAAGGTTGTGCGTGTTGTGGCTTCACAAATGCTTTGCTGCATACCTCGGTTGTAACGAGTGGTTATTTCAGTCAAAGTTGCTCTTCTATCAGCTTGAATCAGTCGGCCCATTCTCCTCTGACCTCTAGCATCAACAAGGCATTTTCGCCCACAGGACTGCCGCATACTGGATGTTTTTCCCTTTTCACACCATTCTTTGTAAACCCTAGAAATGTTTTCGCGTGAAAATCCCAGTAACTGAGCAGATTGTGAAATACTCAGACCGGCCCGTCTGGCACCAACAACCATGCCACGCTCAAAATTGCTTAAATCACCTTTCTTTCCCATTCTGACATTCAGTTTGGAGTTCAGGAGATTGTCTTGACCAGGACCACACCCCTAAATGCATTGAAGAAACTGCCATGTGATTGGTTGATTAGATAATTGCATTAATGAGAAATTGAACAGGTGTTCCTAATAATCCTTTAGGTGAGTGTATACTAAAATAGTAACACTACAATAAAGTTAACATGAACTAGCAATAAACTTTATAAACATTTATTAATAAACATTTATTTATCTTAGATTATCTCAATTTCTACATTAATAATACATTAGTACTGTGACCTAACATGAACACAATGAACAATTGTATTTTTACTAACTAACATTAATGTTGATGAAGGTTAATGCTGTAAAAAATATATTGCTCAGTTAGTTAACAAATGCATTAACTAATGCAAACAAATGAGACCTTATTGTAAGTGTTACCACTAAAATAATTAAACCCAATTCCTCAGTTATTAAATCAAATACTTTTTATGTATTAGAAATCATTTGAGTAGGCCTCATTATTTTCATTAACTTATTACATGAGCATTACAGCCCTTTGTTCATATTAACTCCTATTATATGTGTAAACTTAAGTTAAACAACAATCCGCATTATTGCATTCAGCATCTCCTCCTCCTGTCATTCTTCTGTAACTGACACAATACTCAAAACATCCTTTGATAACTGTACAAAAAGCCTTCAGATGCATAATGCATTTCCCAGGAGAATGAACTCCCAGGCTTTGTTGTTTCAACTCTACACGAAGTCTCTTTGTTTAATGAGTCTAATCTCCTTCAGTGACCTGCATCCCCATCCGGTTTTCCGTGTACTCCATCAAGTTGTTCGCGTCTGGTAATCTATCACTCTCAGGGACACGTCAACGCACTTTTGCATACAAAGGAACATCCAGGAAAGAAGCTGAGGCGTAGCAGGCATGTGTCAGTGAATTGTGAGTTTCTGCTAATATGAAGTAGCACAAAGAGGAATTAATCTGGAGTCCTGCATTCCAACACTTGCATTCCAGGTCAAGTAATTTCCTTTTCTGCTAACCGATGTCATTCCTAACATCACACAAGTGGTTTTTGCGCATTGATAGTTGTGAGCTATATATATATATATATATATATATATATATATATATATATATATATATATATATATATATATATATATATATATATATATATATATATATATATATATATATATATATATATATATATATATATATATATATATATATATATATATAAATAATATAAAAAATATATATATATATAATTTACATAAACAAATAATATTTTCCCTTTTATTATTGTCAGATAATAAAATAACATATAATAAATTAATTATATAATAAAATAACAAATGCATTTTATATAATAATTGTTATCTATATATACCTATATATTTTAATAAAAAAAATACAATTGTTGTGTAATTGTCATTTAATGAAATAAATAAAATATGATATAATACATATTTAAAATATAAATAATCTTTAAAATGTAATATAATTTTTAAAAAGTAATCACTAATAGCAAGTAGCAGCCAAAATCAGTTTTATAATAACAGCAGACAAAGTCATCAACACCAGCGGTATGACTCAGCAGACAGATTTATATTACTGTCATAATCAGAATCTTTAACCAACAATCTCTTCATTTCCTGGGAACGATTACTGTCTGACACAGCGATGCACTTGCCACAAATACAACATCCAATAAAATGATTGGATCTGGACAAATCACAAGCCTAAATCATTTCAGAACTATGAAACCTCCCTCCCAAAAATCTGCACTATTGGTAGTTTATTGAAGTTTCTGCAAGACAAGACCTTTTTGTGGGAATACAAAAAAAGACCAAAATTATTTCTCATAGACTAAGATTTGTAATGTGACAGACAGATACAACTCAAATATCCTCAAATTTAATAGAAAATTAGCCTGACAAGCCAGATCCACATCAAGATGTTGGGTCTGGGAACTCACCATTGGCAGGGCTCAATCCGAGGGGCGGGATAAATGGTTGTCTTTCAAATTCCCTCTGCACGCAATAGGAGCAACCAACCAGAGCAACGAAGAAGGTGAAGCGGGGTTACATTTTTGCTGTTTCTGGTCGGCAAAACTCCAAACACATCTTCCTTTTTTAAGAATGACTTCAGTGCCGTTCTTCGTTCTTTTCTCAAAGAAAAGCTTCGTCTTCCAGAGACGCGGCCAAAGCCGATTCGAAAGGGCGCTGTTCACCAGCTTCTTTGTTTTCAAGTAACACCGCCCCAACTCTGCTGTCATTATGTTAAACCAACACGATGAGATTGGCCTGACTAGAGTTTGTTTTTTCCAGCTCGTGTAACCCCTCCTGTTCGAACCGCCCCGCTCCAAGCGGGACTCGAACCCGGGTCCGCCGGCATGAGAGTCGGACGCTCTAACAAGGAGGCTAAAGGCTGCAACCTCTAGCGTCAGTTGCTAGAGCGTCTCTTGAGATTAGAGGAGTGAGGTTTACTCGCACAGCAACTACTAGCTGGCCTCCGTTACACTCACCCCCCTAAACCTCACTCCCATCCGGGTCACGGCACCAATGTAACCCCTCCTGTTCGAACCGCCCCGCTCCAAGCGGGACTCGAACCCGGGTCCGCCGGCATGAGAGTCGGACGCTCTAACAAGGAGGCTAAAGGCTGCAACCTCTAGCGTCAGTTGCTAGAGCGTCTCTTGAGATTAGAGGAGTGAGGTTTACTCTCACAGCAACTACTAGCTGGCCTCCGTTACACTCGCAAGCCAACAGAGAGTTGCTAGACGACCCTGGCTGCAAATTACATTTGCTGCCGCTAGGGTGTGCGTCTAAATTTCTAGGCTAACAGAAAATGGTCTACTCTTAAAAATAAAGGTCTTTTTATTAGCATCAACGGTTCCATGAAGAACTTTTAACATTCACAGAACCTTACCATTGCCCAAAAGATTCTTCATAGTGGAAAATGGTCTTTACACTAAGAACAAACTGGTTCTTTAAGGAACAGTTGGCCAAAAATGGTTCTTCTATGGCATCACTGTGAAACCCCCCTTTTGGAAACCCCCTTTTTTGAGTGTAGTGTTGGCTAGTCACTGTTTTTCTAGGCCAGACTAGCTACTTGTAAGGAACAAGTGACACACATTATAAATAACAAGATGTTGTGTCTTATTGAGTCAACAACTGCACTTCTAGCTGAGTAAGAGGACATCTAAAGACCAAGGTCAGCCAGACTCTTAGTTTGTTTTAATGAGAGACTTGTATGAGCTACTCCTAACATGCTTATACTCCATCTTTATTTTGAGATGTTGAGGCCATGATGTGAACCACTTTTGTCTAAACTCTTATATAATACACAATCCCTTTGTTAGTTTATTGATTGTGGAAGATAAGTCCTTGCTAAGAGAGGCATTGTTCAAAATTGTTGAGAGAGATCCCTATCTTAATTGCTCTTCAAAATACAATCAACTCCCTACGTTGATTTCTTATGGCATTTAAAGCAGCTGAGGAGTGATTTTCCAAAACAGACCTTTCACTCACTAATTCAGTAAAATTCACTCATTTACACAATGAACTAAAAACAATGTAAGTTTTTCCTTTCCATTTTTTGCAAAAGTTGTTAAAATGATCCCGTTCACACATATCCGTGAAAATTACTAAAAACGCTGCATTATGCTGCCAGGCCAATAGTTGGCAATGACACTTTTTAAAGAAATACGTGCCTATAGATTGAACACGTAATACACGTGCATATGTCATTGTTTTCACAAATTTGCATTTTTGTAGTTTACACAGAGATGTTAACGGTATTGTTTACAAAAACGTGCACTTTGAAACCCGTTTTCAGGCCCCCAAAACGCTGTTGTTGTGTAAATGAATGGCCAAAAGGCATTAAAAGTTTTCTGTATTAAGATGAAAATGGTGTTGTGTAAATGGGCCCTAAATTTCACAAAACATTATGTTCCAATAATCTTTATTAATTTTTACATTGCATACGCACGATGTCCTGTTTGTTCAATTTTTTTACGAACAATAAGCACAAAAGGCATAATGTGAAATGGAACAAATAACGCAGGTCTAACAAAAAAAGAAACAAACAAACAAACAAAAGGAGGAAAGCTCCAAGCATTCCTGGTTGTCCAACTGCTTTCCCAGATAAGCTAAAAAAACTTCAATAAAGTGAAGTCTGCACTGACCAACTAGTCAAACTTTGGTGTGAATGTGCATTAAATTGGCGTCAGAAAAATGTGGCATTATTCCCTCCCCCCTCCTCCCCAAAACCTCATATGGGGTTCGTATTTTAAATGCCCTGCTTCAGAGACTTTGTTGAATATTTTTCTTTCAGAAAGAGTCATGGCAGCTTTTCTACACTGTCTGTCAGCTCAGAATAGAGAATTACTGCTCCAACTCACATATTTCAGAGGGAACAAAAAGAACCAGAGGTGCAGTGAGAATAAAGGGCAATTTCTCAAGGACAGTAAAGCAGTAAGACACATTGGCAAAAGCCCAAACACACAGGCCTACTCATATTTCTTATAGCAAATGGCTACATGAGCAGAAGAACACGATTGGTCAGATTTCTAATCCTGGTGCATGAACGTGGACTTGAAATGAGATGGTCCTTGGAAATTGCAGTGTTTTCTGAAGCATTGTGGGCCTATGGGAATTGAGAAATCACTTCTGCTGAGAGCAGCACCCAGTCGCCTGGCTCCGGGAGGCAATAACTGGACCTTTTCAACCGTTCTGTGAAATGATGTATTCTCACGGTGACTTCAAATCATCCTGTCACGCTAGGCATAAGGGCAGAGTTTAATAGGGCATCTCATATTTCTCCTAGCTCAAAAGGACCTGAACTTTCGGTTTTCTTCATTTCATAGCATACTGATATAGAAAATCCATGCCCATTACAAAACTATGCAGCTTGTAATTTTCTGGTGTGATAAAATCTATGTGCGTAATGTCATTGGCTGATTATTGTACACCAGACAGTTTTCCAATGGCTTAGAATTGAGTTTTGTGGCTTTTAGTTCATGTCTGGTAGCATTGAGGCAATTGCAATTGTGTACTTTTAGCAGATATGCACAATAATTCTAAAGAAAGTTTTATTAAAACTATATTAATACTTTTAATCATCAAGGATGCGTGAAATTGATCCAAAGTGACAGTCAAGACACTTATAATGGTATAAAGGATTTCGGTAACACTTTACAGTAAGGTTTCATTTGTTAACTAACATGAACTAACCATGATCAAAACATTTGTTACTGTGTTTGTTAATCTTTGTTAAAAAATCCAGCTGTTCATTGTTTGTTAGTTCACAGTGCATTAACTATACAAATACAACTTTTGATTTTAATAATGTATTAGAAAATGTTGAAATTAACATGAACAAATATTAATAAATTCTGAATAAATGCTGTAGAAGTGCAGTTCATTATCTAATGAAACCTTATTGAAAAAGTGTTACCAAGATTTCTGATTCAAACAGATGATGTTCATTGGTAAAAATGTTTTCCACAAAAATATTAAGCCGCACAACTGTTTTCAACATCAGGATATAAGAAGGATTTCTGAAGGATCATGCGACACTGAAGACTGGAGTAATTATGCTGAAGAATCAGCTTTGCCAAATAATAAATTACATTTTAAGTAAAAATATATTAAAATAGAAAACAGTTATTTTAAATTGTAATACTATTTCACAATATTTCGTTTTTTTACTGAATTTTTGTCCAAATAAATGCAGCCTTGGTGAGCACAACATTTTGAATGGTACTGTCTTTCTCTTCTGGCAAAATATGCCAACAACATTGATGACTCACCAAGAATTCTGTCATATACAAATGTTTTTCCAAACAAATGCTCTCTAGAATGAGAAAGCAAACTTTGCCTGTCATGATGCCTTTAAATTTCAAATTATTTGATGTTTCGAACAGTGTATTCTCCCAGAAGTCTAGTAAAATACACTGTCACATGTGAACGCACAAAACAGATCCATAAGAGAGGAAGTGCAAATTCAAATCCATACATCCCAACTCTTTCATGTGTACTGATACACTGTCAAGAACATACTTTGTCAGGGGACGTGTCACATCCTTGATTAAATAGTATTTTTCAGCTCTTTCAACTGAAACAAGCAAGCCAATGGTCCCAGTCCCCCAACATGAACAAAAAAAGGCCCAAGCAAGAAGCAAGCTCACATTCAGTTCAATCTTTCATATAAAAAACACGGAGAGAGGAACCTATTCTACAACAGACTCTCCTGTAATATTTATCACAATTGAGAAATGTGATCACACTAAACCTGTGATTGACATCCACTGACTCTCTCAGTGATTTCTTTTGCGTGATTTTGGGCCGTGCTGAGGTTTCAAATGATGCTGTTGGAGACTCCTTTGGACATTTCATCTCCAAGCTCTCCTCCATCAGAGCCCTTTGGACAGAAAATGCTGCCTGTATACGGCCTTGTGTGCTTCTTTGATGTAAGATGATTGATCACTCATGTCTATGGACATACTGTTACAGACCTCAGCTACGGATATGCATAATTCAGCATAGTTGCGCCGCAAGCATGATAAAACATGAATTTCTATGGTTTTTCCATGGAAACTAAGCTGAAAACATGGGTCATTTATAAGGTGTTACAGTTATGATGTCACTACATTAGCATATGACCACCCATATCAACATATAAATTAAATATTAAGGCCTATTCAGTATTCAGCAACATGGTAGGTAGCATTGTTACCTACTGCAGATTTTAAATGGTTAGTTCACCCAAAAATGAATATTAGCCCATGATTTACTCACCCTCAAGCCATCCTAGGTTTATATGACATTCTTCTTTCAGACGAACACAATTAGTTATTTAACAAAAAATGCCCTGGCTTTTTCCAAGCTTTATAATGGCAGTGAATGTTGCTCTGTTTTTGAAGTCCATAAAAGTGCATCTATATCAAAACTGCTCCACAAGGCTCCGGGGGTGGGGTTAATAAAAGGCCTTCTGAAGCGAAGCGATACGTTTAAAAATTCTAACTTCTGACTGACCGTCTTCTGTATTCAATTTACGGAAAAAGTGTAACGCCTCTGGCCTCTCGCAGTTCAAAATGCTTACGCTACGTCTGACAAGCATAACTGGTGTGCAACGTCATCAGACGTAGCATAAGCATTTTGAACTGCGCAAGGCGTTACACTTTTTGAGACTTCAGTGTAAATGCCCACTGCTGTGATTGCCTGACATTTAGATTGTGTGGTTTCAAAGGTTGTAGTGATGAGCATTGTAGCCAATCACAGACATGTTGAGTGCATGAATGCAGCGATCTCATCAATGCAACTCGATTTCTGCACACTTACCAATGCTCATAACTAACAGTGAAAACACAATGTAAATAAGATATTCGTTGATTATTATGTGAGTTTTGGCGAGAGTCCAGATTGTAAAGGGAGTGTTCTTTGATCGTTTCCCATATATTTAATTTAATCACAGTTTAAATAACAGATTATTTTCATACTACTACAAAGAGAAACAATGTGAAGCTGACCGTTTAGTCACTGGTTTGATTTACTGACACATAGACAAAAAACATCTGACTGTATACGTGAATGGGTCACATGGGTCCCATTCATATCAGAAATCACTGGTCAAATCAGGCATTAGAATTAGCACGGTTACTTACATGTCGTCGTATTACTGTTGGGTCCATATTGCAAAAGTCTGTCTGCAAAACGTGCCCCTGAAATTGTGACTGATTTACCAAAGAATCCACAGTGAAAGGTACCGCATAAAAATAGATAATGATCAACTGAGAAATTCACAATGTGGAAAATAAATAACCACATTCCTAGCATTATAATCCTTTGGAAGGTAATGTTATTTTTAGTCCATTCGTCTCTCCTCGTCATCTCACTAACACAAAAGTGGGCGGGGCCATAGTTGCAATGATGAAGTAGGCATTGATTTTCTTCTGCAGAGACGTTTTTTCTGAATTTTTATTTTTTTATCTGTCATAGATTGGCACATACCACAATGAGTCGTTATCTGGGCGTGGTAACAATAAAATATGTTTTTGGATTAACATGGAATTTCCCTTTCAGTCGGTCACGTTCGACATACGTCGGAACTGACCGACGAATCAGATCCCCAATTCCTCGGTCAGTTCCGACATACGTCTCCGTTTGAGGGTTACATACGTAACCGAGACGTTTTCAGTTCTGAAACTTACAGGATATTATAGTATGATATAGATTATATATTTTAGTAAGATTATACATTATAGTATAATGACCTCTTGTACTGTATGTCAAAAGCTTAAGGAATTTTTGATTTCTCAGTTCATTAACCCATTTAAAATATAAGGAAGACACACTTTCCCAGCAGAATGCAAAAGTTTGGGATCGATTAGATTTTTCAATGTTTTCGGGAAAAAAATTATTTCTTTTGAATCTTCCATTTATTGCAGTCCTGGTAAAAAATACTGTAAATACAGCAATACTATTGAAATTAAATATTTTCTATTTTAATAGATTTTAAAATATTTTATTTTATCAGCAGCCATTACTCCAGCTTTCAGTGTCATCATGATCCTTCAGAAATCATGAATAAAATGTAATTTGCTTATTTTGCTTTAAGCACATTCTTGTTATTCTGAATCTGAATCTTTATGTATTATGGACAGTTAAAAAACAGTAGACATCTTATTCATGGATTAGAGTAAAAGCCAATGATCAGCAGTTTTCATTGGGCAGAATGCAGACTTTGAGGCTGACAGGCAAGATTCAAATTAACACCATAACCACTATGCATGAGGATCACTGCCATTTATCCTAGCACAAAACTCATATTTTCAAGTATGTTGAGAGCATGCATTAGCCATAATGATCTGTTTGTTTGATTCCATATGTTTTGGACTAAACACAGAGGCCATTCATCTCAGAAATCAACACATCTATTGACGTCTCACTCCATAAAACCTTTCTGGCATCAACTCTTGGGAAAAGCAGCCAACATGATTAAAAGGAAGTATACATTTTTTTTATATTAAACTGGCCTGATTTGTTAAAAGCCAATAACAGGAATTTGAATTCTAAAGTAATACAGTAATAGTGGTGATGATGAGTTACATTGTGTTGCTATATGAGCAAAGAAATTAATCTTGACTTCATTAGACACTTTAAAAGACCAAATCAGTATGGAACTCAGCAATCAGATTTCTTCAGGTATAAACTGATGGTAAGTTACAGATGAGACTCAAAGATAGGATTTTGGCGCTAGAAGTATGATTTATTATTAATTAATTAAAAATATATCCCTTGTGTTTTATATTCAAGATGTTATTCTCCATGAAATCTCATTGAAAATGATGTTTAGCTTGGGTTAAAGTAATTGAATCCTCCTAAACAAGCTGAATATGGTACAATAGTCATATTTCAAATGCAGAACAAGAGTGATATTTTGGTGTCGCAGTATAAAAGCAAGTGACATTTCCTTATGAGAGTGTGTTACAGGAACTAACAAATCTTAACACAAACTTAAATGAAGACCCGACTTCCTGCAGTAAGTGTCAGCCTTAAGGGGAAAAATAAATCTCCAGAGAGCCCCGTCTTTATCATTATCTCTGTATGGCTCTGAGTCTCTTTAATTCTTAAATGCGAACAGAGCCTAGATGCATTTGAATGAGGGGAAGACAGGATCACAAATCACTGCATTACTGCTGGCAGTAAACATTCAGACGTAAAAGAGGATATCAACAAAGTGCTGAAGTTCCCACTAAAGCAAGACACCACATGCACATACATACATAAATATTAGCACTGGCACCTTTTCATCCCAAGCAAATAGGATTCCCAAGATAGGTTGATTTTGATGCATATTCCTGATTTCCTCTACATGAGGATTTTGACTGCTACTAGTCTATTTTAAATGATGTAGTCATGCAATTAACATATTATACTTGTAATGGAGCTCAATCTTAGAGCACACAACTTTCAAAATAAAAGTGGGTTTCTTTAATAACTGCCTTGGTTCAAGGAGAAACTGATCCATAAAACTTCACGCAGACAGTCCGTGAGTCCTCAAATACACGTTTAACTCTTCAGTCCTTTAAAAACGCCTATATCGCCATACCCTGGGTTTTAGGCTTAATGGGACTAAATCAGTTCTTTCCATCTTTTTTGGTCACAAAAAATGTCCTCATTTGGTTCCAAACAACAAGTTTCCCATATAGGACGATGTGTATCTCCATTGCAGAAATGTCATGATCAGTGGGTGAGATGCACCATGCAACACAAACAGTCCAGGCTGCTACCTTTGACTTTAAATTCAATACACATGTTGGTAATGCCGGTATGTGCAAAACGATAAACCGCTTTCCTGCCAAACATATTATCAGTACAGTATGCCTCGACTTTCCCTGATTATCATACTCATGCAATGCAGAGAGGCAAACTGTTGAGAGCTCCAAGTGTTTCTATCCGGTGAGAGCTGCTTATTTTGAGCAATGGCCAACTGGCATCCTGCAAGATAACTAATTCCTCTCCTTATCTAACTAATTGTGCAATGTTGCCTTTTGGATGAAGTACTCAGTCACAATGATCTGGGATGACCCTTCCAGCCTAAGATTTAACTCTTTACTATTATCAGGGAATCCACTTGACTGAGAGTGTAAGCTTTACCAGCACTGTTTTAGGGCATCTTGTCTTGTCTTGGTCAAAAATAGCGAAACAAAAATAGCAGTTCACTAATCTTACAGAGACAAGTATACTGACCGTGCCTAAACAATGAAAGATAGACAAGACAAAACCGTCTAATCTTGGCAGCCAAACTAAACAATAAGAAATTATGACGGATTGATTTGTTCTATGCTATTCAAAAGGTTACATCTATCAATTTTATGCAAACAACAGTTTTACATTTGGCAACATTTCATAAAACCTCTGGAACAAAACTGAAACCTCTATATGGGTGATGAATCTCATAAAAACATGTCCAGGTCGCATTTCACCTCAAAATCAAATTAAATAAATTATTTTACCTAAAGAAAATAAAGCCTATTAAGATTGTTTGCATTCTGATTATTTTCATGACAATTCAGTACATTATCTCCTAAATTACCATTACTTTATTGCTTCCAGTTTATTTCAGTGGTGATTCTGTTCAAGTTCTTATTATTATAATACCACCAAATGAGCATTTAAAGACAATGCTTATGCATTATGATAAAATATGTACACTTTTACAATTAAATACTCACTGTAAAACAATCTGTAAATACAACGATAATGTACTGGCAGAAAATCACCAGGACATTATCCAGTAATTTACGGACATTTCCGTTAACCCTAAAACAAGTTCAAAATTCAAAATACGGATAAAACACCTGTATAAAATAAATACAGAGAATGCCGTCTAATTAATACAGTACATTGTGCCTTATTCTTACAGATTTTCTTTTAGAGCGACGTAAAACATGTTATATTTGGGCTATTTCTTCCTTTTAATTTTGTAGTGAAATATGACCTGGACATTCTTGACAGGTTTTGTCACCCATATACACTGCATGAGATTTACTGTCCAGAGTACAATATAGTATTATTATAACAGTCTAAAAATTTTGACTATTATAGTCTAACCTCGCCATCTGAACTTATAAAAAATCTGAAGTCAGTGATTTCTTTAGTAGGCACCGGGACCGTATTGAGTTACGTTGGTGCCTCATTCAAAGAACCAATTAAATATTTCAGTCCCAGTACAAGTCAAGATGAATTATGCAGACAAAACCTATAAACACCTTTTGGTTCAAAGTCACAAGCCATTTTCCAGTCAACGGTGTGTTTATAGCTAGCAATGTTTTCCGCTAATTGAAGCTTGGAGCGTGCTAAACGACACAGGGGTGTTAGGTGGTGTGTGAGTGAATATGATGACTGAGCGAGGAGGATGTTCCCAGCGGGTGCAGTGTTTGGCTTCGCGATCCAGACGGCCCCCCTGAGTTGAATATTTATGCTCCAACTCACAATTCCTAGGACTAGTAAGAGTCCTTACCATTTGCATGTCGAAATCAAACATGACAGCAAACAGTTTTCCTAAGCGCTGTGTGATACCAGAAATACTTTAATTGGTAACCTGCCATGTAATCTGTGAAAACAAGTCACCATAGACATCTCAAAAGAGGCCTGTTTGTTTTGTCTTGTCGTACTGCGGGGAGCAAGACCCGGTGTATTCCCCAGCAATGTATTGCCGTCATCTTTACACAGCTGTGATTGTCAATGGCAAGTTGCCAAGCACTCGAAATGAGAGTTTATGGTACCAGGTAAATGTCAATTATAAATCACATTAGCATTAATTATGCTCTAAAACTCTTCAGCATAATAGTTCAGCACTTGAAACACTGAATAAATGACAAGCAATCGCTTGTTAACTCACCCTCTTCCATCCTAGAATGAGTTCTGAGGGTGTTGTCTGCCTCTTCGTCCTCTTCTCTGGAGTTAAACTGACTGTGGGACTGTTTGATTGAAGGTGGGCTGGTTGGACTGAACTGAACTGGAGAGTACAACTGCCACTGATGTTTCCTCTCAAGCTCTGTGTTGTGCTCTCCCAAGGTTTGCACATGTTCTTCTCTAGGGTTTTGGTGCTCAGGGGGTTTTATGTGTTCAACATGATACTGTTTGTGGTCTACAGAAGGTTCTCTGTGGTCCGCTGAAAGCCTTTTGTGTTCGTCTTCCTGTTCTGCTTCTGATTTTCCATGTTCTGGTATGGTTTCGGTAGAGATGGTCACACTTTGCTCAACAGGGCCTGGACTGGTCAGGATATGTTCATCCTGATTACCAATGGCTGACTGAATGCCATCAAGGCTAGTAGTTTCATTAAATACAGTTGCTTTTTCCTTACTAGACTCACTTGTGATGGTTTCATCTTGTTCGGAGACATCTGTTTCCACGGTATTCGGGAGAAGTGAATGAATTTGACTATATGATATGCCGTCCCAAGTAGTCTCCAATGAAGCTGTGGTTTCCCAAAGCGGAGATGTAGTTTGCTCAATAGTCACTGGAGAGTCAGTAACTGTCTCGCTGTATGTGGCGTCCTCCTGTGAGGTAAATGTTTCCCCATCAGTAGATTCTGCAGGAAATTCAAGCGGTTCATCATCTGTAAGGCCCTCTTGATTGGTGTTGTCTTTGTAAAGACTAAAGCTCTGGATCTCTGTGGCATCTTTGTGAGTGGAGAATCCCACTCTGTTTGTGGTTTGAACAGGAAGGATTAATTGTTGCCGGTCTGTTTTATATTTCAGAGGGCTGAATAGCTCATTTTTTGGTTTGTCATTATGAACGCTGACTCTCATTCTGTCCGTACTGTCCTTATAGAAAGGAAACTGCGGCCTGTCTGTTGTCGACTTATGAATACCAAACATCTCTCTCAGCTCTTGCTTGGCTCCCCTGTGCACACCCTGGCGGGGGGTAAAATTATCTGAACGAGATACCGAGATGATGGATGACTCCGTAGGAGCTGCAAAATCACGCAGAGATGGAGCTAAGGAATCAGTGGTTGGATAATCATAGTCTTCTTCATCCTCTTCCTTCTCGTCTGCGTTTCTCATTCGCAGCTTAAAGGGACGATTGCTATCACTGTGCAAGGGAAAGTGTTTATTAAAGGAACCTCTAGAGCCTTTATGGTTAAAAATGTGTTGTATAGGGTCTCGGTAGTGTCTCTCTGGTGTGCTTTCCTCAGTTGTTGTGGTTAGCATGGGTTTTAATGCACGGCTTGGGTCACAGTTTGGAATGGGATAGCACATTAGGTTCCCACCTTCGTTCGGGCAGTGGCATACTTGGCAAGGGTCAATCTGGAATGTGTGTCCAGCTTCGTACTTCTGCTCTGTGTGAATGCATCCAACTCGCTCGCACTGAATGCACCCGTCTGCCGGTTCCGACAATTCTATGCAGTTAGCTGGAATCTCAGGACATGGAATAAAATGGCAGCTGATCCGTCCACCTCCTTGCGGACAGGAGCATTCCGTACTCCCAAAGTCCACAAAGTACGACTCGCCTTCTGGAACCTTGCCATTTCTGAAGCCAGCGCTGATGCAGTCGTAATACTGGTACCCCTCGCACATGCAGCCTGTTTTCACGCAGGTAGCACAACATGCTCCGTTGTCCAAGACTTCTTCAATGCAGTTGTGCAATTCAGGGCAGTCCACACCAGTGCAATCCCTTTGACAAAGGCAGCCGCTTATACTCAGTAAAAACACTAAGTTCAAGAGGCCACGGGCCATTTTGACTTTGTACCTGATGTGTCAACAGCTGATAAATGTCTCCAGTTCAGTACACTCCAACCTCTCTAGAGCCCAACCAGTCGGCTCTCCTCTTTTGTGAACTGCAAACTGTCAGAGAAACCTTGAACAAAGAGAGAGAGAGAGAGTGAGAGTGAGATGCAAGTTAGAGAGCACTCTGAAAATTTCCTGTGTTCCTCCAGCCAGTCAATGTGTAAAAGCCAACATCTGGCTTCACAGTTGAGCTCACCCTTCTAAGACCATCCCACATTTTAAAATCACAGGGTTGTCCAAGCCTGATCTCATAAGCAAGTTTCCCCTTAATCATGAAGCACCAGCATTCAAGCTCATTACCATTATGGGGCCGCCACACGAATGGTGTATTCAGCGGCATTAGCTTTTGTACTATTCCATCTGATGGGATCTTAAAAGCTCCACCACACCATACGATTTCTCTATTATTTTTGATAGCTTTTTCTGATTTGTTTGACATTTATGGGACAACTGTGATTTGCTTCAGTTAGTGCAGGTCTATAATGAAGGAAGTCATACTGAACTCTCATTTGCAAATGGCAAAGCCAACTGAAAGGACTCAATTTGAGGCATTCAGTGCAGACACAAAACCATTTTTGTAGTTGATGAGGTGTTTTGTGGGTTAAACATAGAGGGGATTTGAAATAATTCAGCAAAGCTCTGTTTTTCTGTAGTAGCGATGACTACTGCAGACTACAGCAGTACAAGACTTGTTTCTCGCATTGTAAGCCATTTGTATTGAATTGCTTTCTATTCAGCAGCTGAGAAACACATTCTGTTTACTTTGGAAAACCATTGGAGTCCCAAGGCCCTGAACGTTTAGATTTCATGGCAGATCAAAAGAACTGCTTTAATTGTTTCCAAAAAAGCACGATTAACCTTAATATATTAAAGTCTGGGCAAAACATTTGTCTCTGCTACATGCCAACATGCCATTTGCAAAAGTCTAGTCTACCGTTTGATTTAAAACAACTGGCCTGGCTAATTATATAACCTGTTTGAAGTGTTGAAGACACAGTTCATCCAAAAATAAATTCTGTCCTTATTTACTTGTTTTAAAATCTGGTTGACTTTCTTTCTTATGCAGAACCCAAAAGGTGAAATCTTGAAGAATGTCAATGAATGAGACTTTAAAAAGATGCAAATTCACAACAAAGCTACAATAAAAGTGGTCTGTACACTACAATAGGTTATATTCCAAGTGTTATGAAGGCATATGGTAACTTTATGTAAAAGAGCAAAATTTGGTATATCGCATTGATTAGAGAAGTAGCATTCATGAATCAGTGATTTCAGTCTGATCTTTTTAATTCAATCCAATTCACAAAACTGGAAAATCTGGATCATGAATCAGATTGATCCAGTTCTCAAGGTCAACTCACTGAGTCGGTGCAATGCGGTGGTTAACAGATTATTGGATATAAAGATGATTGAATACCTAAATTAGGGTCTGTTTTTACCACAAATTGCACATTAGTTGTGTGGAATACTTTAAATCTTTACAGTGTATCTTTTAGTCGTCAAAACTTATATATGTTAAAAGAAGAAATATAGTCAGGTTTCGAACATAATGAGGGTGAATAGATGATGAAAGAAATTTTATTTTTGGGTGAACTATCCCTTTAAATTATATGTGCACTTTAAGCATTAAAGCGTCAATTTAAGCATATAAAATGGAATGAGGCAAATTAAATTAATTAAATAACAAGTAGGCTAACTACAAAGAAGAGTGCATGTGCCTCCTTATAAAAAGAAATACCATGGTAACCACAGCTTCCGCCAAACCAGATTAAAAACTGGTAGGCTAATTAGCCTCAAAACTGTTAAAAGAAAATAAATGAATTAACAGGAATATTATGAACGTTTTAAAAACTACTTGAAGATTCAATATTGAACTAGTATTTAGTAACAATAGCCACCTGGTAGCCCATTTTGGCGAAATCTGTGATTACCATGGCAAACTGTGGTAAGAGCTGTCAGTAACAAATGTAGCCTATGAAAGCCACTTCAAGCGCGCGCTCAAGCACCATCAGCACGAGCTCTGCTTCAGTTCAACTTTTCATTTGTAAAAAAGGTAAAAATAATATAAACAAAATCAGCAATTAAAGCAACGAGCAGCCAATTGTGTCAATAGTATATCTACTGGAACATAAAACTTGTTTTTTTGTCATTTTTGAGATCGATTTTTTTTTTTAATAATAGCCTACAAGTTAGGAGCACGCTTTTGTTGACGTTACTTAATGAAAAGCGTAAAAAAAAAGGTTTTACCTTGCTGGAGTCATGTTCTTCTGCGCGTCCATGGGTTAGAAGTTATAGCCAACTAACTTGCCTTTTCAAGCATACACAGTGCAGCTTAGTGTGCGTTGAGAAGTGTAAAGGGGAGGGACATAGTTACAGACCTCCATATGTACGGTGCCTACTTTCTGAAGCAGACCATTCATACAGTACCACCTTAACATAAGAACAATTTCTGCTGTTTGCATCTTAAGCATCGGACTATTAATAGTTAATCAGAGTATTTTGAAAACACCACAGTATTTAACTTGAAAGTGCATTAATTTAGCAATAGTCAATTATAACATGCATGTCTTTAGAATTCAATTTTCCTCCTAGCAAAAAGATAAACACAGTGAAACTCTACCTTGCATGATGGACTCCCAAAATGCATATATATATATATGTATGTATGTATGTATGTATGCGTGCGTGTGTGTGTCCCAATCACCCTGAATTCACCCTATATACAGGTGCTGGTCATATAATTAGAATATCATCCAAAAAGTTGATTTATTTCACTAATTCCATTCAAAAAGTGAAACTTGTGGATTATTTTCATTCATTACACACAGACTGATATATTTTAAAATGTTTATTTCTTTTAATTTCGATTATTATAACTGACAACTAAGGAAAATCCCAAATTCAGTATCTCAGAAAATTCGAATATTACTTAAGAGTCAAGACCAATACAAAAGAAAGGATTTTTAGAAATCTTGGCCAACTGAAAAGTATGAACATGAAAAGTATGAGCATGTACAGCACTCAATACTTAGTTGGGGCTCCTTTAGCCTGAATTACTGCAGCAATGCGGCGTGGCATGGAGTCGATCAGTCTGTGGCACTGCTCAGGTGTTATGAGAGCCCAGGTTGCTCTGATAGTGGCCTTCAGCTCTTCTGCATTGTTGGGTCTGGCATATTGCATATTCCTCTTCACAATACCCCATAGATTTTCCATGGGTTAAGGTCAGGCGAGTATGCTGGCCAATTAAGAACAGGAATACCATGGTCCTTAAAACAGGTACTGGTTGCTTTGGCACTGTGTGCAGGTGCCAAGTCCTGTTGGAAAATGAAATCTGCATCTCCATAAAGTTGGTCGGCAGCAGGAAGCATGAAGTGCTCCAGGGCCGGCCCAAGCCCTTATGGGCCCTAAGCAGAATTTTATTTGGGGGCCCCTCGGTGCCACCAAAACGATTGACTATTGTCAATTCTTGATAATTTGCACACCCAGTATCAATGTTAGTAGTTGTAGCGGTGTTGCTATACATCATGTCTGGCTGTACACTCTAAAAAAAAAAAAGGTTCTATATGGCACCAAAAATGGTTCTTCGTCGTAATCATAGAGGAACCACTTTTGGTGCTATATAGCACCATATCTTAACATGTTCTGTATATGGTAGCGGTGCTATATAGCACCTTAGTCAAAGAACCGGTGAAGAACCTCTGAAGAACCACTGAAGCACCAAAATTGGTGCTATAGCCCTTAAAAAGGTTCCCCTATGATTACGAGCCAAGAACCATTTTTGGTGCCATATAGAACCTTTTTTTTTTTTAGAGTGTAATGTGTTCACCCTTATATGGTTTTAAATAGTACCAGTAGCAAACCACAAGAGTGGATCAGGTGTTAATATTCAAAGCCTTACAGAACTACACTCTAAAAAAAAAAAAGGTTCTATATGGCACCAAAAATGGTTCTTCATCGTAATCATAGAGGAACCACTTTTGGTGCTATATAGCACCATATCTTATCATGTTCTGTATATGGTAGCGGTGCTATATAGCACCTAAGTTAGCGGTGCTATATAGCACCTTAGTCAAAGAACCGGCGAAGAACCTCTGAAGAACTTCTGAAGAACCACTGAAGCACCAAAATTGGTGCTATATAGCACTAAAAAAGGTTCCCCTATGATTACGAGCCAAGAACCTTTTTTGGTGCCATATAGAACCTTTTTTTTTTTGAGTGTACAGTTCAGACTGGGATATGTACTTAAAAAAAAAATCTTATTTTATATATAGATTTTATATCTTAAAATCTTTTTAAAAAATCTTTCTTATGCTGAATATGCTCACTTTCCCCCAGGATTCTTTGATGGATAGGTTCAAAAGAACAGC